>OX451739.1:443830862-445083788 GCA_948472305.1 Vicia faba | reverse complement strand
CCTCCTAAGAATCCCAACAGGACACCTTCAAGGTATAACCCCAATGCTCGCTGCGCTTATCATTCTGACAGCCCGGGGCATGCTACAGAGGATTGTTGGACTTTGAAGAATAAGATCCAGGACCTGATTGAGGAAGAAGCTGTGGAATTCACCCAAGATGGCCAGGCTGAGTGCTTCTACCATCCCTACAGGAGGCACCATTTGAAGTAACAAGCCCTGTGACGAGAAGAATTTTTGTTCATTCGAATGTTCAAGTTGCAATTTTCTTTTGATCAAACATTTGTTCATGTTAAACATTGTTATTTCATTAATGCATCGCATATGTCTGTTTTGAAACAATATATTCGTATTCACTAAATGCAAATTATTTTCATATTTTTTCTGATGATCAACTCTTAAATAATAATTCTAAGCCTCTTGAGGGAGGATGACGAAAACGATACCATAATCTACAGTATGCTTTTGAACAGACCCCGCTGATGAGGTACAGGCATTGTTTCAATCCCTAAACACTGGAGTTATAAGGATGATAATCCCTCGTCAACCCCTCTGAGCCAAAGAAGTAGGAGTTTTTCTTTTCGAAATTTAAAACCCTTAATCATAACCTGGGGCAGGGTAGTCTCTCAGTTGATCCAAGTGCATAACGAATGGCACCAAAGAGATCCTTACAAAAAAAGAAGACAGTGATGGTTCCGAGTAACCAATAAAGAAAGGCAGTCATTACATCTCTCAAAATAAAAAAGCCCGAAAAGTCAAAACCTATAAAGGGGACTTACGAAACTGGGGCATCCCGCTGACTGTAATTCCAAAAAAAAAAAAGGAAACAGTTCAGGCAAAAAAAGAAAGGGATAACAAAAATCAAGGAAAAAAGAGGTCTTACCAACCCTCAACAAGAAAGGAATGACTGCCTATTCAAAATAAGTTATCAACATCCGAATCATCACCGGAAAATTAGAGCAAAGACTCAAACAAGGTCTAACGTATGATCAACTGAGTTTAGGTTTGGAGAACATCACGAAGAGCGGGTGGGTACAAATAATTTGAGCCTTTGTCCTTTGTTTCTTAAACCGTGAATCAGGCCACTTTATAACCCTCAAAAGTCCTAGCTGAAGCATGGGTTAGTTCGAAAGCATACTGTACGAAAGGTATCCTGACTCCTTAAGGCTCGCGGTAAAATACGGAGTTGACATCACGTTTTACAAACAATCACTTGTTTTATGAAAAAGAATGCATTTTCAAAATCTTCAAGACAGACATAGGCTTTGCATTTCTAACATAACTTTGTTTGCATATGACTTTTCGTTTGAACAGCAGGAAAATTCGCACGATGAATACCTAGTGAACAAAAGCACTTCCAATCAAGGGGCATGGCATGACTATTATCCATCATCTGGGGCAGTTAAGTCAAGATTCGGAGAATCTCTCAAACGCCTAATAGCCTGGGGCAAATCTCCGCCTGAGTCACTGGAGGCATCCTAGCAACGAATCTTGCCTGATCAAACGCCTTCTGGTGGCATGACAAAACACTTCTAACAGGGGCAACTCCCTACGTTCTGAAAAAACGGACATAGTCGAAAAAATACTACGCAAAATCAAAGACCCGCTAGGTTGACGTACCTAGGCAAAAATAAGGGCTTCCCAGCGAACCAAAAGGGTTCGGGCAAAATGAAGGGATGAAATGAAATAATCTGTACACCCGGCAAGTCGAAAACCTGAAAAGGCGGCTTGGGCAAAAATGGGTATCCCGGTGGACTGAAAACCCGAAAGGGCGGTCCAGGCAAAAGTTAGGGATTAAAGCGTACGACTATGTCCTGTTATCTCGTCACCTGTCTACCAGAAGAAGGTTTGCTCATCAACAATTATCAGCACCTCACAGGTCTTCCTCTCCTACTTTAGAAACAGGGGCAATAAAGAGTTGTCTGAGCAATCTAATTGTTCTGTCCTCCAAGGTACCAAGGTAGGTTCAGCTAAAGAATATAACCGGCATATCTTAATTCCTCAGAGAGTGAGTCAGCAAGTCAGTACACTCTCCTCAAGCGAAGCTACTATCAACCTTAAGGAAGTTGGGTATACTCCAGCAGATCTCAACATTCCCCAGCAATATACACATATTCATAACAAGCATCCCCGGCAATCTTGGTCTAAAGATTGTTCCCCGGCGGCATACCAATATTCAAAGGAATCACTTCCCCCGCAGTCAAAACTTCCCCAAGAGAGTCCAATCCAATTCCCCCAGGAAAATTGGAATTCATCTCCCCCAAGCAGTAAGCTTATCCCCAGTAGATTCTGGAAGCTTATCCTCACAGAGCACGAACGCGTCGCCCGGTTTTATTTAAAGAGTTATTTCCCTAACAGGATATAACTGGGTTATCCTCAGCCAAAAGCCACGGAAAGGTCGTCGTCAACACAGTGCTTTCTTATCCCCAGCGAAGTCTATCAACACTTCCAATACAACGAGATATCCCCAGCAAGTTATTATCAACACTCAGCAAAGTATCTCTCTCCCCACAGAGTATTGCTTCCCAGCAAAATCGCTAAAGTACTTTCCTCCCCGCAGAGTTATTCCATTCGCCAAGTTTATTCCTCAACGGAGTCATCTTCTCCTTCCGGTATTCTTGCAATTATCATCCCCAGCAGGAGTAAAAGCTTATTCTTCAATATCAGCCCAGGAGTGACTTCCCGGCACCCGGCAAGGATGTACTTTCCTAGATGAAAGCATACATAAACATCACATACATCATTATAGCATGCATGTACGCATCATATCATACAAATCTCATTTATGTTGAGAACATCATTGCTTGGTCCATATCATGCACTGCATATGACTGACCTTTACCTTTCAGGAAAGATGCAGTTAAATTCTCAAGCATATTTCAAGACCTAGACCGGTTCAGTTAATCGACTCCAAAGATTTCTTATCCAGTCCAAGGCCTTCTCTAGTCCATCTAAATCGACTCCCAACAGATTTTTCTGATGAAGACTCAGTAGAAGTTATCCAGGTTTTTCTCAAACGTCCGCTTTTGAGATTATAATTTCCTATGGTTCTCTCCCCGACGGTGCGTGAGATGATAATTCCATTCCAGGTTTTTCTCAGACGTCCGCTTTTGAGATTATAATTTCCTATGGTTCTCTCCCCGACGGTGCGTGAGATGATAATTCCAGCCCAGGTTTTTCTCAGACGTCCGCTTTTGAGATTATAATTTCCTATGGTTCTCTCCCCGACGGTGCGTGAGATGATAATTCCATTCCAGGTTTTTCTCAGACGTCCGCTTTTGAGATTATAATTTCCTATGGATCTCTCCCCGACGGTGCGTGAGATGATAATTCCATTCCAGGTTTTTCTCAGACGCTCGCTTTTGAGATTATAATTTCCTATGGTTCTCTCCCCGACGGTGCGTGAGATGATAATTCCATCCCAGGTTTTTCTCAGACGTCCGCTTTTGAGATTATAATTTCCTATGGTTCTCTCCCCGACGGTGCGTGAGATGATAATTCCAGCCCAGGTTTTTCTCAAACGTCCGCTTTTGAGATTATAATTTCCTATGGTTCTCTCCCCGACGGTGCGTGGGATGATAATTCTAGCCCAGGTTTTTCTCAAACGTCCGCTTTTGAGATTATAATTTCCTATGGTTCTCTCCCCAGCGGTGCGGAGACGATAATTCCATTCCAGGTTCTTCTCAAACGTCCGCTTTTGAGATTATAATTGCCTATTGGTTCTCTTCCCGATCCTGCGAAGATGGTAATTCCCACCAAGATTTTCTCAACGAGCGTTGTTGAAGTTAAAGTCACCCAAGGTTCTCTCACCGTTCATGCTGAGGTAGTAACCATCCCTGGTTTATTCATCATCCTGTGAAGCTCCAGATCCAACTCCTGTAACCAGTCAGGACACATTTATACAAAGCATCTGAAAACCAGCTCCTGCAACATGACATGTACTCATTTTTCCTTTTGCAGGTATGCAGGTTCTCGCTAAGGAATCTCTTATGCGATCAACATCCAGATGGCATCTATAAGCCCATCATCCTATTCATCAATCTCTAAATGGCATCTATAAGCCCATTTCCATCACACTGCTACTATGTGAGCGCAAATTTCTGGGCACTCTAGTGTTCAATCATCTTCTACCTTCGGATTACGAAAGGCACGTCAACCAATCTGCATCCTCAGGTCTAAGAAGATTGAACAAGGGCAACTGTTGTACCCCAAAATTTGCCCTCCCATATTCTTCAAAGATTTGCCAAGTCAAGCTTCAAAATTCCCCAAGGGTTGCACAGTGCAAGAGCCTCCTGAACAGTCAAGATTAGGGTTTTGGTTCTGATCAAGAAAATGAAGTTTCCAAAGGCCAAATCAAATCTCATATGCCTACAAATATGGTCAAGCATCCTCATATCAAGTTTCAAGACTTTCAGCACAAAATTGCACAGTCAGAAACCCTAATTGCACTACAGTCAACTGCAGGGGCAAAATGGTCATTTGACAGTTAAAAGTTCAAATTTTTGGTCAACATCTCATTTTGAAGCCTTAAACATCATTTGATCAATGCTTGATCATGATTCTCAAAAGTTTGGCTCAAAAATCATCAAGATGCAAAAGTTTCCTTATTTGGACAGCTGAAAAAGTCAACTGTAAATTGACCAGGGCATAACTATCACATGGATTATCAGAAAAATTCCATCCAAAGCTCATTTTGAAGAGAAAGACATTTCCTACAACTCATCTTCATACTTCAAGTCCAAGAAATGCTCTCACAAAAAGTTATCAATTTCAACATTATAGGTCATTTTCAAAAGTCAACAAAAAAGGACTTTAAGTCAAAGGCCATAACTTGATATTGGTAAATCAAAATGACATGGGACCAAAGGCATTGGTTAGAGGACTCAAAGACCTTTCCAAAATGTCTAAGAACATGAGCAAAGCTTAAAAATTTAGCAAGTTATGCCTTGTGGAAGTTGGGAAGTTTTTGGATATTTTGAAAAGTCAACATTGATTCAAATGACCTAAAATTGCTAATGGGCTTATTTTTCTTCCACAATTCATTATCCAAGGCATGTGCACGACCACTTGGCCCAAAGGGAAGTATTTCTTCATTTTTTATTTTATTTATTTGAATTTTTATTAATAATAATTCATTTAAATCAATTAAATACATGAAAAATATTTAACCTAAGTTTTTCAATCTTTTTGTGCATGAAATATACTCAATAATTCGTGCATAATCAAATATGGAAAGATTTGAAGAGAATTGATCATGATTGGTACAAAAAAGCATGGAAAAGATTGAAAAAAAAGATCTTGAAAAAATCAAATCTTTCAAGTCATGAATGCCAAGCTTTTTGTTTGATTTCTTTAACCTAATTCACTCAATACATAAGCCTGATCAAACCCTTGTGCTAAAGAACCACGCAGCTGCTCAAAAATCTGAAAAGCAAAGCTTGAAATTTGTCAAAAAATTCCAATTCTGAAAACACCTTTGCAGGACGATTCAAGGCGAAATTTTCATCCCATTGCACTCCTAGGACCCAAGCAATCTTCCTGGATCAAAAACATCAAACATAACCCTTTGAATCATTGTACAGAAGTCACACTTTTCCACTTTTTTTTCATAATCATGTTTTAACATCTATGCATTTTCATGGCATTTTAATTGTTGATTCATATTCCTTGTGTGATTCTGAAGCTAACCATCTATCTTGATTGAGTTTTTGCAAGCTATATACGATTTCACCATTATCAAATTCTAGGGTTTGCAGAACTGTGAATTGGGCGTTTTCAAATAGCGTAAAATTAGCCTACCACGATGCCATGGTCATGATCAGTGCGTTTGGACGAAAACAATGGCATCATCGCGCTCAATTTATGAGGCCTTATGGCCTATTCGCTATTTTCTTCTATGGCACCTATGGCAACGTTTGAAAACCGTTGCTAGTTTGTTCTTGTTTCAGGAAAAAATAAAACACAACGAAGAAGATGGTTCGGTGGCATAAGCTGGTTGGTCAATTCAAAAGTTCGCGCGAAAAAAGGAAACATTAACGCGTTTGTTTTATTATGTTTGTTTATTATATTAATTTACAGATGAACGAAGTGGCTTAGTGGCATACGTGTTGGCTGGTAATGTTAATGACCTGGGTTCGAGCCCCAGGTCTTCATGCTTTCAATATTATTTTTCGTTCAGTATTCACATGCAGGTTCAATGTTGTTGTTCCATGATGCACCTTCAAAATCCAACGTCCACGTGCCCAAGGGGATCAATCAGAAGGCTAGAATCTGGAGAACACCATAAGCATAAGTCAACGAAGCTACACGTGGTCTGAAAAAGTCAGCGAAGCCATGCTGATTTGGGCTCAGAAATATTGGGCTTTCACCTCCTATTTGGGGTCTGAACCCCCTAGGTTTGCATATTTTTTACTTTCTTTATTTTTTTATTATTTATACTTCTTTTTATTATTGTTTTATTAATTAGTTTTATTATTTTCATAAATATAAAAAATACCATAAAAAATCAGAAAGAAGGAAAAAATATAATAAATATTTTATTTTAGTATTTTCATAAATAAATTGTATATAATTAAATTTAGTTTTAAATTAAGTTTTAATTTTAATTCTTTTAATAAAATTTAAAAAAAACATAGAACTAGGGTTCATATTAATTTTTTATCCTTTTTTTCTTTTTCTCCCATAATAATTAAATAATTAAATATTTATTTTTATAATTAAATTTGCATGTAAATTAATTAGGGTTAATATTAGGTTTTAATCTTCTTTTCTTAATAAATTAAAAAACAAATAGAATTAGGGTTAGCATTTAATTTCAATTAATTCTTTTTCATTTAAATCCTAAAATACTAAAAAATACCAAAAACATCTCCTTTTCTTTTTTCTTTATTAATTAATTCCATTTAAGCTAATTTTGTAAAAAGGGTCCAACGCCCTCGTTTCGATTTAAATTTCAATTCGCATATTTATTTTATTTCGTTGAAATATTTATGTATCTCTCCCGAAGCCATGTAATTAATTTCTTGCACTTTTAATTCTTTATTTACTTTATTTATTTATTTTTCTGTCAAATCGGGTTCGAGAAATTTTGGCGATGTGGACCCGCGCCTTTTGTAATAGTTTAGAATTTTACTTTTCTCGCAATTTTCTTAACTGTAAATAATGGCATGAAAGAATGTATGGATAAAAATAAAAACAAACGCTAGATCACAATGACATGACAAAAGACAAAATATCTGAAAACGACATACAAATCGCACACACCACCCCTAGGGTACGCCTCACTGTTGCCTTGCCTCGAAAGGTGATCGTCGAGTAGAAGATGTCTTAGTAAGTCCTCATGATCCGGGAACCTGGCATGAGGGTAGCTTCTAAGGTGTCTTCCCATTGCTCTGGTGATCACCATGCCCCGAACCTCGAATTGACCCGAACACCTCCAACGGTGGTGCTACCTACCTCTCAATGGTGGGATGGCACTACTTTAAAGGACATTTACACAGACGAATTCCTTAGGGTAGGTAAACGACTCTAGATACTTGCTCTAAATTTCAAAACAAATCAAAAATACTTTTCACACCGACACCTTTTCAAAAAGCTTTCGAAAGCAATTTTTCAAACACTCTTGAGGACCGATACAAGAGTCGAACTGGAATTTTCAAAGAAACTTTTTAAAACCCACAGTTGAAAAGCAAACAAACCATTTTGAAAACACAAGTGAGCAAGTATCTAAGAGCCCATGGATAACCATGGATAGAAAGGGTGCTAACACCTTCCCTTTCTATAATTTACCTCCCGAACCGAGAGCAATCTCTATAAGGAATTTTTCTGTGCTTTTGTCCTTTCCATTTGGAGAAAATAAAAGACGGTGGCGACTCTTGCTTCCGCGACATTTCGCGAACCAGCGTTAAACAGTCAGTTCCAGATCCACCGATCACAGTTAAGAAGAAAGAAGGTTCAATGAGATTATGTGTTGATTACAGACAGCTGAATAAAGTTACAATCAAGAATCGGTATCCTTTGTCGAGGATCGATGATTTGATGGATCAACTAGTTGGAGCTTGTGTATTTAGTAAGATTGATCTGAGATCTGGATATCATCATATTCGTGTGAAGTCGGAAGATATTCAGAAAACTGCATTTAGAACGAGGTATGGACATTACGAGTATTCTGTTATGCCGTTTGGAGTTACTAATGCACCTGGTGTTTTCATGGAGTATATGAACATGATATTTCATCCGTATCTTGATAAGTTTGTGGTGGTGTTCATTGATGATATTCTAATTTATTCGAAGAGCGATGAAGAGCATGCAGAACATCTCAGAGTTGTGTTGGAATTGTTGAAAGAGAAGAAGATTTATGCGAAGTTGTCCAAGTGTGAATTCTGGTTAAGTGAAGTAAGTTTTCTTGGCCATGTAATTTCCAAGAATGGAATTGCTATGGATCCTACGAAGGTAGAAGCAGTATCTCAGTGGGAAGCGCCGAAGAATGCTTCTGAGATCCGTAGTTTTCTGGGTCTTGCAGGTTATTACAGGAAGTTTATAGAAGGATTTTCCAAATTAGCGTTACCGTTGACTAAGTTGACCAGGAAGGGTCAGATGTTTGTTTGGGATGTTGAATGTGAGAAAGGATTTCAAGAGCTGAAGAGGAGGTTGACAAGTGCTTCGATCTTGATTTTGCCAAATCCGACTAAGTCTTTTGTTGTGTATTGTGACGCATCATTAATGGGATTAGGTGGTGTGTTGATGCAAGATAAGCAGGTGGTGGCTTATGCTTCGAGACAATTGAAAGTACATGAAAGGAATTATCTGACTCATGATTTGGAGTTGGAAGCTGTTGTGTTTGTTTTGAAGTTGTGGAGGCATTATTTATATGGTTCTCGGTTTGAGGTGTTCAGTGATCACAAAAGTCTGAGGTATCTCTTTGATCAGAAAGAGTTGAATATGAGGCAGAGGAGATGGTTAGAATTTCTAAAGGATTATGATTTCGGTTTGAATTACCATCCTGGTAAGGCAAACGTTGTTGCGGATGCCTTGAGTAGGAAGTCCTTGCATATGTCGATGTTAATGGTCCATGAGTTAGATTTGGTTGAGCAGTTCAGAGATTTAAGTTTGGTATGTGAAACTACTATGAATAGTGTGAAATTGGGTATGTTGAAACTGACTAGTGGTATTCTGGAAGAAATTCGGAATGGACAGAAGTCCGATGTTGGGTTAGTTGATAAATTGACATTGATCAACCAAGGTCAAGGAGGCGAGTTCCAGATTGATGAGAATGGTGTTATGAGATTTGGTAATAGGGTGTGTGTTCCGGATGTTGCAGAGATTAGGAAGAGTATTTTGGAAGAAGGACATCGTAGTGGATTGAGTATTCATCCTGGTGCTACTAAAATGTACCATGATTTGAAGAAGTTGTTTTGGTGGCCGGGAATGAAAAAGGAAATTGCTGAGTTTGTGTATGCTTATTTGGTTTGTCAGAAGTCGAAGATTGAGCATCAGAAACCGTCAGGATTGATGGAACCGTTGTTTGTTCCAGAATGGAAATGGGATGGAATCTCTATGGATTTTGTGTCTGGTTTTCCAAGGACATCGAAGAATTGTGATTCTATATGGGTTATTGTTGATCGGTTGACGAAATCTGCTCACTTTATTCCGATAAGAATGGATTATCCGATGGAAAGGTTGGCAGAATTGTATGTTGAGAAGATTGCGAGTTTGCACGGTATTCCTTCTAGTATTGTGTCGGATCGAGATCCGAGGTTTACATCTAAATTCTGGACGGGATTGCAAGAAGCTTTGGATACTAAGTTGCGTTTGAGTTCCGCTTATCATCCACAGACAGATGGTCAGACGGAGAGAACGATTCAGTCGTTGGAAGATTTGTTAAGAGCTTGTGTGTTGGAGAAAGGTGGAGCTTGGGATAGTTATCTACCATTGATTGAGTTTACCTACAACAATAGTTTTCATTCGAGCATTGGTATGGCTTCGTTTGAGGCATTGTATGGTAGGAGGTGTCGGACACTGTTGTGTTGGTATGAATCTGGAGAGAGTGCTGTGATTGGACCAGAAATTGTCCAACAGACTTCGGAAAAGATTAAGATGATTCAGGAGAAGATGAGGACTTCTCAGAGTCGTCAGAAAAGTTATCACGATAAGAGGAGGAAAGATCTTGAGTTTAGCGAAGGAGAACATGTTTTTATGCGAGTTACTCCGATGACTGGTATTGGTCGAGCTTTGAAGTCAAAGAAGTTGACTCCATGTTTTATTGGTCCGTTTCAGATTACCAAGAGAGTTGGGAAAGTTGCTTATCAGATTTATTTACCGCCGTCACTTGCAAATTTGCATGATGTTTTTCATGTATCTCAGCTAAGGAAGTACATTGCTGATCCGTCTCATGAGATTCGGGTAGACGATATACAGGTACGAGAGAATTTGACTGTGGAAGCGGTACCTGCGAGAATTGAGGAGCGGAAGTTGAAACAGTTGCGAGGCAAGGAGATCGCGTTGGTAAGAGTGGCTTGGGGAGGACCAGCAGATGGAAATGTCACTTGGGAGCTGGAGAGTCAGGTGAAGGACTCGTATCCCGACTGTTCGTCTAAGGTATGTTTTCAAGGACGAAAACTCCTTTAGTTGGGGAGAGTTGTGACACCCCAAATGATCCGATTATTAAATAATTAGAATTTTTAATTATTAATTTAATTGGAAACTTAATTATTGGTATTTTTGGATTATTGAAATTAATTTAATTAATTAAAGGAAAGAAGTATTGGTGGTGTGAAGAGTGATTAGAGGGTGTGAGGGGTAAAATACTCTACTCTTACTAATTACTAATTTAATTATTTTATTGGAATGATAAAAGGAGTATTAAAAGGAAAAAGAAGAGAAAGAGAGTTATTTTGGAATATTCATCATACGTGCATTTGAGAAGAGGAAAAAGAAGGAGAAAACCAGAAGCGTCAGAATTCGAAGAACCCACAAGGTAAGGGGTGATTTCGATTAGTTAATTCGTATTATCGGTTTAGATATTCAATAGTATGGATCATAGTATGTTAGGGAATCCCGGTTTGGAATTCTAGGGTTCCGTAGAATTGTCCCTATTGCGTCGAATTGTAGGTTGAAAACCATTAGGGTGTCAGATGATAAAAAGGAATGATGAAATAATGTTGTTTGATGTTATAATGGTGCAAAATGGATGTGTTTTGGTGTTTCTCATGTTGCAATTCGTATGGGTATGTTTGGAATTGGTTTAGAATGAATAAATGATGTCAAAAGTGCAGAATTTGACTCTGCAGATCGTGGGAACCGGTTCCCAGTGGGGAGGAACTGGGTTCCACTGTGTGAATTTATAAAAACTGGCAAAAATGCACGTAGGAACCGGTTCCTGTATAGGTAGGAACCGGGTTCCCATACATTTTTCCAGAAGTGTGATTTTTGAACTTCGCAGGAACCGGTTCCTGCATATGTAGGAACCGGGTTCTGCTGTAACTTTTTGAAAAATATTAAACTTTGAAAATTCATAACTTTCAAACCGTAAGTCCGTTTTGAGTGTCGTTTTGGACGTTATTTCTTAAATTTAATGCTCTATTTTATAAAATGAAAATATTTCCTAAAACCTGAAATTATTTTGAAAATGAGTCAAATCCCGGAATAAGTGATTATTGGCTAACACACATGGGTGTGTATGTAGCAGTGAACCTGTGATGGATAGATGTATTAGTATTGTGTGAATGAAAGGCATGTTTATGTTGCTAATGATGGTGTGCATGATCGTTGAGATATCATGTTTTTGGTTTTGGTTCAGTTATGATAAATTGATGTATTTCATAGACTGATTTGATGTTGCATGCTAGTGATGTGCGTGCATATGCATTGTTTTGGTGAAGTTAATTCCCATTGTATGGAATTTGAATTGTATTGCCGTTAACCGATACCCGGGTGATGATGAGTGGTTAGGATGGATTCGTGTCTGGGTGTTTATGGACGAATCGATGGTTGTTGTATCCGGTTGATGATGGATCAGTGTTGGGTGACTTGGTCACGTGTTGGTACCACATGCATTGTGTCTGCATTTGTGTTTGCATGGAATTGTAACATGTTAGGATGTCTTCCAATGTTACAATTCTTTGGTTGATTATTGATTTGTGCATAATGACTTGTATGATTGGAACTGCGTGTTGAATCTGAATTTATGCTAAAATGGGTGAAATAATATGCTTGTGATATAATGTTGATTGAGAAGCTTATAATGCATGTTAATTATGAGAAATCTCACCCTTACTTTAACAATTTCAGATTAAAGTTAGCAGCTCAGGAGTTGGTGAGGATGGCTCTAGAGCTATGTTACTTTAAGTCCGCGTGTCAGTGTCGTGCTCTGATAGGTTGTAACACTGGGGAACGTTTAGTTGAGGAATTAGTTATTATTCAATTGTTTCTTTGAATTTCATTGGGAATAATTATGTTTTGGTTTATTCCGTTTTGGTTATGGTATTTTTCCGCTGTGTAAGACATGGTCTTAATTTGATTGAATTATTTGAATAATGACCCTCAGTGTAGCATGACTACTGTTTTATTGGAAGTTTTATTTATTTCATAATTGTGACATCCCTTGTTCTGTGTTAACTCTGATGGAATATGTCTTTAATCATTGATATAATTAATATTACTCGGGGTATTTTAGAAGGGGTGTTACAGTTGTCATGGGCATAAGGTTTGAAGGACAAGCCAGACGGACTTTGGAATTCCCATCAACATCTAAAGAGGGGGAAGGAAAAGGAAAAGGAACGACAATGCCATCAGATTCTGAAGCAGAAGAAGAGGAAGAAGAGGACTACTCTGAACAACAGTACCCTCCGGCCGATGACAAATACAAAAACTTGGAAGAACGCCTAGCTGCTATGGAGATATAGAGAGTACCGGGGCTGGACTTTGAAGAGTTAGGTTTGGTATCTGGAATAGTAATCCCTCCTAAGTTTAAAGTACCTTTGTTTGCCAAGTATGATGGAGTGTCTTGTCCCAAGATGCACCTACGATCTTATGTCAGGAAAATTCAACCATATTCTGCTGACAAAGATTTGTGGGTCCACTTTTTCCAGGACAGTTTATCGGGGACGCAGCTGGATTGGTTCTACCAGTTGGAGAGGTCTGATGTGCATAATTAGGAAGATTTGGCAGTCGCCTTCTATAAACAGTATCAATACAACACCGACTTGGCGCCAAACCATACTCAGCTACAAAGTATGGTTATGGCTACCAATGAGGGCTTCAAAGACTACGCCCAAAAGTGGAGGGATTTAACCGGAAAGGTGCAACCACCATTATCTGAAAGGGAGCTAGTGGACATGTTCTTGGGGACTTTTCCAGGTCCTTTCTTTAATCACCTGATTGGAAGCTCCTCTGCAGGTTTCACTGAGTTGATCTTAATTGGCGAATGGGTGGAAGTCGATATTAGAAGCGGGAAAATTCAGAAAGATGCGTCTACCTCTGCTGCTGTAAAAAAGCCCTTCACTGGCAAGAAGGAAGCGTCTGATGTCTATGCCCAGAGGAATCAAGGAAGAATTGAAAGACGACCAACTGTAGGGGCCGTTATGATTCAAAAGTCTGCATCAGACCAGCCGAGAAACAATCAGCCGAGAAATGATCAGCCGAGAAATAACCAGCAAAGGGTGGAAAGGCCTGTAAGGAAATTCACCAAGATAAACATGACTCCCGCTCAAGTCCTACCACATCTCTTGAAGTTGAATTTGGCCATGCTGAAGGAGGCCCCTAAAAATCCTAATACAACTTCTCCACATTACCATCCCAACGCCAGATGCACGGACCATTCAGAAAGTCTAGGGCACGACACCAATAGTTGTTGGGCTCTGAAGAACAAGATTCAAGATCTGATTGATGCAAAGGAAGTTGAATTTGAAGCTCCTGAAAAGCCGAATGTTATCTCCGCTCTGATGCCGAGGCATGGACACAATGCTAATGTTGTGGAAGAAGATCTGTTTGTTTCTACTGTGGATGAACTGTTAACTCCTCTCCTAACCATCAAGTTGAATTTGTTAAAAGCTGGGGTGTTCCCAGGATGTGACCAAGATTTCTATACTTGCATGTCCTCGTCATTTGATTGTCCTCTATTGAAGAAAGGAATCCAACAACTGATTCATAACAAGGAAATTTTGTTTGAGAAAGCTCCCATTTCACCCTTTCCAATTCCAGAAGTTTCAATAATAACCATATACGCCAATCCTTCCAGGGTTCCTAAAAAACCCGTTAGGATTACATCCGCTCCAATGACTACTCCGTTGAAGATAACAATGCCCGGGCCAACCCCATACAAAACCGATAAAATGGTACCATGGAGCTATGGTGGAGAAATCTACTACCATGGTGTCAAACAGATTGAACATATTGCAGAAGAAGAAAGCTCTGAGGAGGATAATCCCGACATCGGTAACATTGCCGGAACAAGAAAAATTACCCGTAGTGGAAGAATCTTTTCTCCAGAGATTACTTCTCCAACAGCCATCTTTGGACCCGCGGCCATTCCGAAGATTACACCTATACCAGTAACTGTACCTGCAAGTGTACCCGCCAACAAAGACAATACAATTCCCATCCATACTTCTGCTGCTGAGAAAAAAGGAAAGAATGTTCAAGAGGAGCCTGTCTTGATGAAGGCTCAATCACTAGTCATTCCTGAAACATCCCAGAAAGAGATGGAAGAAATTTTGAGGATCATTAAGAAAAGTGATTATGATGTGGTGGAACAACTGGGGAAGACCCCCTCCAAAATCTCTATGTTATCCCTGTTGCTGTGCTCTGAGGCACATGCTAAAGCTTTGGTCAAGTTTTTGAAGACAGCGCACGTGCCGCAAGAGACTTCGGCTGATCAATTCCAAGAGTGTGTGGCCAGTCTGATAGCCGACAATGGCCTGGGTTCCTCCGATGCTGACTTGACCTCCAAAGGGAGAAAACATAACGATGCATTGCATGTCTCGGTGGAGTGTAGGGGAACCACCCTAGCTCATGTCTTGGTTGATACTGGGTCATCTTTAAATGTCTTGCCGAAGAAAGCCTTGGATAGGTTAGATTATGAAGGCCTAACCCTGAAACCCAGCAATATTATTGTGAGAGCATTTGACGACTCTAAAAGGATGGTCCATGGAGAGGTGGACATCCCGATCAAAGTGGGAACCCAGACGTTCAATTCAATATTCTACATGATGGACATCTGTCCTTCCTATTCTTGCCTGTTGGGAAGACCTTGGATCCACCATGCTGGAGCTGTCACTTCTACTCTGCATCAAATGCTTAAGTACCCTGTCCAGGGGAAAATCATAAATGTTCATGGGGAAGAGGAATACATGATTAGTCATCTGAATTCTTTTCGATATGTAGAATTGGATGGTGAATTCATTGAAACCCATTTCCAACACTTTGAAGAGGTTTCTGAATAAATAGCGGCGACCAAGGCGGTGTCCTCAACTCCTGTGATCACAAGACCACCACCTCGGATGTCATCTTTAAAGGATGCTAGGGCAGTTGTGGAAGAAGGCGTATCCACTATCTGGGGGTAGATTCCGGACTTTCCTTTCAAATCAGACAAGTTTGGCCTAGGATTTACTTCGACTAGTCAGAAGGCTGTGAGCCGCTCCCGTGCCGAAGGGCTACCTGTGAAGATCAGCCACCAAGGGGTGAATGCACTAGAGGATATTGAAGAAGAGGGCAGCTTGGAAGACTGGATTTTCCCTACTGTTGACGGAGGATTGTGCAACTGGGAAGCAAAAGACTTTGTTCCGATTACTTTTATACCGCAGTAATTTATCTTTTCCATTTCTGTTGGATCTGTAATAATTTACAAACAATTCGTACTTTTTCAACCTTGTGTCTTACCCGAGGAACATAGGTCCATTTGTAAGGGTTCTTATTTTATTTTCATATGTCATTTTAATGAATCATGGACGCTTTTCATATATAAACCTTTTGTGCTCATTGTCTTTCTTTTACATTTTGTTGTTTTAAGAGGGCATTCCCTTTCACACACCCACACTCACAAATGCAGGTACCCTTCTGTTGTACCCCAAAATTTGCCCTCCCATATTCTTCAAAGATTTTCCAAGTCAAAGCTTCAAAATCCCCCAAGGGTTGCACAGTGTAAGGGCCTCCTAAGCAGTCAAGATTAGGGTTTTTGTCCTGATCAAGAGAATGAAGTTTCCAAAGGTCCAACCAAGTCTCATATGCCTACAAATATGATCAAGCATCCTCATATCAAGTTTCAAGACTTCCAGCACAAAATTGCACAGTCAAAACCCTAATTGCACTACAGTCAACTGTAGGGGCAAAATGGTCATTTGACAGTCAAAAGTTCAAATTTTTGGTCAACATATCATTTTGAAGCCACAAACATCATTTGATCAATGCTTGATCATGATTCTCAAAACTTGGCTCAAAAATCATCAAGATGCAAAAGTTTCCTTATTTGGACAGCTGAAAAAGTCAACTGTGAATTGACCAGGGCATAACTTTCACATGGATTATCAGAAAAATTCCATCCAAAGCTCATTTTGAAGAGAAAGACATTTCCTACAACTTATATTCATACTTCAAGTCCAAGAAATTCTCTCACAAAAAGTTATCAATTTCAACATTATAGGTCATTTTCAGAAGTCAACAAAAAGGGACTTTAAGTCAAAGGCCATAACTTGAGATTGGTAAATCAAAATGACATGGGACCAAAGACATTGGTTAGAGGACTCAAAGACCTTTCCAAAATGTCCAAGAACATGAGCAAAGCTTAAAAATTGAGCAAGTTATGCCTTGTGGAAGTTGGGAAATGTTTGGATATTTTGAAAAGTCAACATTGATTCAAATGACCTAAAATTGCTAATGGGCCCATTTTTCTTCCATAATTCATTATCCCAAGCATGTGCACGACCATTAGGACCAAAGGGAAGTTTTTCTCCATTTTTATTTATTTATTTGGATTTTTTATCATTTATAATTCATTTAATTTAATAAAATGCATGAAAAATACAAAACTAATGAAATAAAATCTTTTTGTGCAGAAATTATTCTCATTGGACACTCAAATTCGTGCATGATCAATTAGGGAAAGTTTTGGCATGATTTGGTATCAAATAGAATGGAAAAAGATTGAAAAAGATCTTGAAGAAAATCAAATCTCATAAACTATCAATGCATGGATTTTGATCAGAATTCTTGACCTAATTCACTCTTACTTATACATAGAACACAACCCTAATTCAAAAACCCACGCAGCTGCTCAAAAATCTGGAAAGCAAAACTTGAAATTTGTCAAAAAACTCCATAA
This sequence comes from Vicia faba, assembly GCA_948472305.1. Taxonomy (NCBI): domain Eukaryota; kingdom Viridiplantae; phylum Streptophyta; class Magnoliopsida; order Fabales; family Fabaceae; genus Vicia; species Vicia faba. The sequence goes on along the minus strand of OX451739.1, from coordinate 445,066,477 downwards.
CTGAAAATACACTTGCAGGTCAATTCAAGCCTCCAAACTTGTTCCATTAGCTTGCCAGGGTTGTCAAGAAACGATTCCAATAAAAAACATCAATCCTAACGCCTTGAAACGGTATACAGAAGTCCGGTTTTTTTCACTTTTTCTCATAATCGTGTTTTACATTCTATGCATATTCATGGCATTTTGTTTATATATTCATGATCAGTGAAGTGTTTGCAAGCTAACCATATGCTTTGATTGGATTACTATGCGCTGTATGCAAAGATACCATGTTCGTTTTTTAGGGTTGCAGGAATTACAATTTGGGGCTTTCCATCCAAGAAAAAATTGAGACTTGGGACATTGACCATTAAAACGAGCGTGTCTGGACGAAAAGAATCCATGTGTTGCGCCCAATTTATGAGCGTCCTAGAGCTATTCGCTATTTTTCCATAGATGGCCTAAGAGAACGCTCAGAAAACCGTGGCCTATGTTTTTGTGTTTCAGGAACGAAGAAGAAGATGATATCGTGGCATTAGATGGTTGGCCGGTTTAAATTTCGCGCGGAAAACGAAACACTAACGCATATTTATTTTATTATATTTGTTTGTCATATTACTTACAGATAAGCAAACTGGCACGGTTGGCAAGCATAGTTGTTGGTAAAGTACATGACCTGGGTTCGAGCCCCAGGTCTTCACCCTTTCAATATTATTTTTCAACTCATGTTCATATGCAGTTCAAGCCTTGAAGATCACCATACGCCTTCATAATCAAGGGTCCAACGCCCTCGTTTCGATTTAAATTTCAATTCGCATATTTATTTTATTTCGTTTAAATATTTATGTATCTCTCCCGAAGCCATGTAATTAATTTCTTGCACTTTTAATTCTTTATTTACTTTATTTATTTATTTTTCTGTCAAATCGGGTTCGAGAAATTTTGGCGATGTGGACCCACGCCTTTTGTAATAGTTTAGAATTTTACTTTTCTCACAATTTTCTTAACTGTAAATAATGGCATGAAAGAATGTATGGATAAAAATAAAAACAAACGCTAGATCACAATGACATGACAAAAGACAAAATATCTGAAAATGACACACAAATCGCACACACCACCCCTAGGGTACGCCTCACTGTTGCCTTGCCTCGAAAGGTGATCGTCGAGTAGAGGATGTCTTAGTAAGTCCTCATGATCCGGGAACCTGGAATGAGGGTAGCTTCTAAGGTGTCTTCCTATTGCTCTGGTGATCACCATGTCCCTACAAACTCGAATTGACCCGAACACCTCCAACGGTGGTGCTACCTACCTCTCAATGGTGGGATGACACTACTTTAAAGGACATTTACACAGACGAATTCCTTAGGGTAGGTAGACGACTCTAGATACTTGCTCTAAACTTCAAAACAAATCAAAAAATACTTTTCACACCGACACCTTTTCAAAAAGCTTTCGAAAGCAACTTTTCAAACACTCTTGAGGACCGATACAAGAGTCGAACTGGAATTTTCAAAGAAACTTTTTAAAACCCACAGTTGAAAAGCAAACATTTTGAAAACACAAATGAGCAAGTATCTAAGAGCCCATGGATAACCATGGATAGAAAGGGTGCTAACACCTTCCCTTTCTATAATCTACCTCCCGAACCGAGAGCAATCTCTATAAGGAATTTTTCTGTGCTTTTGTCCTTTCCATTTGGAGAAAATAAAAGACGGTGGCGACTCTTGCTTCCGCGACATTTCGCGAACCAGCGTTAAACAGTCAGTTCCAGATCCACCGATCACACCTTCCATTCCGAAACCCATGGGTAACGATACTTCTATAGCCTTCAGTGACTCTAAAGATCTGATCTACCAAGCCGAATACGAAGGTGAGGAAGATTGTGAGGTGCCAGGGGAATTGGCCAGACTACTACAGCAAGAGGAAAGAGCAATTCAGCCTCATGAAGAGCAGTTGGATACAATCAACTTGGGAACAAAGGAAGATAAAAAGGAAATCAAGATAGGTGCCAATCTAGAGTCGAGTGTCTAAGGAGCGCCTAATTCAGCTACTGCATGATTATGTTGAAATCTTCACCTGGTCATACGAAGACATGTCGGGAATTGGTACAGACATTGTTGTACACCGTCTACCCACAAGAGAAGATTGTCCACCAGTGAAACAAAAGGTCTGCCGCATGAGACCTGACATGTCCGAGAAGATCAAAGCAGAAGTTATGAAATAGTTCAATGCTAGATTTCTGGTTGTTACTTCTTATCCTCAATGGGTTGCTAACATTGTGCCTGTGCCTAAGAAGGACGACAAAGTGAGAATGTGCGTGGATTATAAAGATTTAAACAGGGCCAACCCTAAAGATGACTTTCCACTTCCGCACATTGACATCCTGGTTGACAACACATCTCAACACAAGGTATTTTCTTTCATGGACGGATTCTCAGGCTATAACCATATCAAAATGGCACCTGAGGACATGGAGAAAACTACTTTTGTCAGACAGTGGGGTACGTTCTACTACAAAGTGATGCCATTCGGACTGAAGAATGCCGGGGCAACCTATCAACGCGCCATGGTAGCTTTGTTTCATGACATGATACATCATGAGATAGAGGTCTACGTAGATGACATGATAGCCTGATCACAAACTGAAGAAGAACACCTTGATCACTTGCAAAAGCTGTTTGTCAGGTTGAAGGAGTACAAGCTCAGACTAAATCCAAGTAAGTGTACCTTCGGAGTCCGGTCCGGTAAACTCTTAGGTTTCATTGTCAGCAACAAAGGCATCGAGGTTGATCCTACCAAAGTCAAAGCTATACAAGAAATGCCTGCTCCTCGCACTGAGAAGGAGGTCAGAGGTTTCTTGGGACGCCTAAACTACATTGCCCGATTCATTTCTCACCTAACGTCTACTTGTGAACCAATCTTTAAGCTGTTAAAGAAAGATCAGGTAGTTCGATGGAATGATGACTGTCAGATTGCTTTCGATAAAATCAAGGAGTATTTGCTAGAACCTCCTATCTTGATGCCACCCGTCGAGGGAAGACCGCTAATCATGTATCTGACCGTCATAGAGAATTCAATGGGGTGCGTACTGGGGCAGCATGACGAGTCTGGCCGAAAAGAGCACGCCATTTATTACCTAAGCAAAAAGTTTACCGACTGTGAAACCAGATATTCACTGCTCGAGAAAACTTGCTGCGCTTTGGTATGGGCTGCTCGCCGGCTAAGGCAGTATATGTTAACTCATACCACTTTGCTGATATCTAAGATGGATCCGATCAAGTACATCTTTGAGAAGCCTACTTTGTCTGGAAGGATCGCTAGATGGTAGATGATCCTAACTGAATACGACATACAATACACAACCCAAAAAGCTATAAAGGGTAGTGTGATAGCTGACCATCTGGCTCATCAAGATGTCGAAGATTATCAATCCATGAAGTTCGACTTCCCTGACGAAGACATCATGATACTGGACAACATTGAAGAAATCAGGTGATATGACGGACCTGAACAAGGATCCCGATGGACCCTGTACTTTGATGAGGCTTCCAATGCACTTGCTAATGGTATCAGTGCTGTGCTTATATCTCTAGAAGGTTGCCATACTCCTTTCACTGCCCGACTTTGCTTCAACTGTACGAACAACATGGCAGAGTATGAAGCATGCATCTTTGGACTCAAGGCTACCATAGACTTGGGAATCAAATCCTTAGATGTGTTTGGGGACTCAGGTTTGGTCATCAGTCAGATCAAAGGAGAGTGGGATACTAAACATCCAAACCTCACCCCTTACAAAGAACATGTTTTGACATTGTTACCACATTTCGAGCAGATTACCTTCGAGCATTTCCCGCGAGAAGAGAATCAGCTAGCAGATGCTTTAGCTACAATGTCATCTATGTTTAAACTTGATTGGGACAATGAGGCTCCCCAGATCACCATTGAACGGATGAACGAACCTGCATATTGTCACGAAATTAATACCGAAGAAGTAGTGGACTAGCCATGGTTTCATGAAGTCAAAAGGTATCTCGAGGCTCAAGAATACCCTAAAGGAGCTTCAGTTAATGACAAAAAGTTCTTAAGGAGATTCTCGGCTAAGTTCTTCCTAAGCAATGGCATCTTGTACAAACACAATCATGATTCTGTTCTGCTCCGTTGTGTGGACAAGATTGAAGCTGAAAAGATCATGGATGAATTGCATGAAGGTACCTTTGGCACTCACTCTAGCGGGAATACGATGGCAAAGAAGATTCTACGGGAAGGCTATTACTGGTCTACCATGGAAGCTGATTGTTATCAACACTCCCAGACTTGCCATAAATGTCAAATCTATGCAGACAAGGTGCACGTGCCTCCAGTTCCTCTAAATGTCTTAACAGCTCCTTGGCCCTTCGCAATGTGGGGAATCGACGTGATTGGAGAGATCAAGGCCACAACTTCCAATGGACACCGCTTCATTCTGGTGGCCATTGACTATTTCACCAAGTGGGTCGAAGCAGCTTCCTTCGCATCCGTTACTAAGAATGTTGTTGCCCACTTCATCAAGCAGAACCTTATATGCCGGTACGGTATCCCCGGAAGGATCATCACTAATAACGATACAAACCTTAACAATACTATAATCACCGCCTTGTGCGAGCAGTTCAAGATTCAACATTCTAATTCATCCCCCTATCGACCAAAGATGAATGGTGCAGTTGAAGCTGCTAACAAAAATATCAAGAAGATCATACAAAAGATGATAGACACTTACAAGGACTGGCATGAAATGTTACCGTTTGCTCTTCACGGGTACCGTACCACGGCATGAACATCAACTGGGGCAACACCTTATTCCTTGGTATACGACATGGAGGTTGTTTTACCTATCGAGGTTCAGATTCCCTCTTTGAGAATCATGAAGAATGCTGGTTTGAGTGAAGACGATTGGATCCAGACCCAACTTGATCAGTTGAACTTAATTGACGAAAAGAGACTTACTGCTGTTTGCCATGGCCAGACGTATCAAAAACGGATGATCAAGGCTTTCAACAAGAAAGTCAGACGCCAGATATATCAAGTTGGAGATCTAGTGATCAAGTGCATCATCTTGCCACAAAGTGATCCCAGGGGAAAATGGACTCCTACCTATGAAGGACCATTTGTGATCAAGAACATCTTTTCTGGTGGGGCAATAATCTTAACCACCATGGACGACGACAACTTGCCGCAACCTGCGAATGCAGACATAGTCAAAAGATACTACGCATAAAAAACCCGCTAGGTTGACACACCTAGGCAAAAAAAAGGCATCTCGGTGAATCCAAAACCAGAAAGGGCGATTCAGGCAAAAATTAGGGATAAATAAAAAAAAATTTGTACACCCGGCAAGTTGAAAACCCGAAAGGGCGACTTGGGCAAAAAAGGGTTTCCCGGTGGACTGAAAACCCGAAAGGGCGGTCCAGGAAAAAGTTAGGGAATTAAAGCGTATGACTATGTCTCGTCGGATCACTTTAAGGACAATCTCTTCACTGACAAACTCTGAGCTTCTGATCAATCCAATCATCTTCGAACGAAGCAGCGGATGGACAAGATATTCGGAGACACGAAGGCTATAGCGGAATGGGAACCCCATGGGATTTTTACACACATAGTTATCTTTCTTTGTATAAATTTTTATTATTTTTATGACACCATCCTCTTACTAGGATGTCTGTCTCCTTTGTACAAAACACTTACTCAAAGTAAATACAAAGATGTCTCTTTCAAAGTACAGAAAACTATTTGCCTTTTTCTTTTACACTTGTGTTTTTATTTGCAAAAACGTCCAATGATTCATTGATGAACATATGCATTTGAACATAGTTACTGTTTACAAATAAACAAGATGGAAAAAAATAATTACTGACAGGTTGAAAGGATAGGAAAACGTCTTTAGGCTATTCCAGGAGCAATCCCCATAGTACATCATCTAGATCTCCAGTGGAGCTAAAACCTTGAAATACAGATCCCCAACGAAGCTTTAATTTCTAACTCTAGATCCCCAACGGAAACCATTCAGTTTCTCCAAATTCCCCAACAAGTTATCTTGAAGTCTGGAAATCGATCAGATAACAGTTAAACTTTTGTCTCTCCCCAACCTAGGATAATTCCCCAGTATAGTGGCAGACAACTGAAAACTCCTGAACTTACTCTCCAGCAGTAAGCCTTCTTCCCCACAGAGTTCTCAATACTCCTCAACAGAATGAAGATTCTCATTCTCAATTCCTCACCCAGGATTTCTTATCCTCAGCAGTCAAGGGTTTATTTTCCCCAGCAGCAGTCAAAGGTTTTATTATCTCCAGTTGTCAAGGATTTATTCTCCTCAACAATACAGCAAATCAGCTTACATGCGCACACATTACATTCATATATCATAAACATTGATAAAACACATATAATGCATCATGCATTTCATGAAACATAACTTTGTGTTTCAGCTAACATTTTACCCTTTTCAGGATAAGATTAACAAGCTACCATTAATAGTAGACAATCATGATACAATACAGATACACTCCAGATGCGGAAGTCATTCTGTTGCTTATTCAGATTCAGATTTTAGATACAGTACGGATACACTCCAAACACGGTTGCCATCTTGATACTTATTCAGATTTCAACTATCAGATACAGATTAGATACGCTCCAGACACGGAAGCCATTCTATTTCTCATTCAGATTCAACTATCAGATACAGTTTAGATACACTCCAGACACGGAAGTCATTCTGATACTCATTCAGACCTCAACATTCAGATACAGTAAGGATACGCTCCAGACACGGTTGCCATTATGTCACTTATTCAGTTTCATCTTTCAAGCTTCAGATACAGTACGGATATGCTCCAGATACGGTTGTCATTCTGTCACTTATTCTGATTCTCCCCAACTCAGAGACGCTCTAGACACAGATGCTATTCTTTTACTTATTCAGATACAGTTTAGATACACTCCAGACACGGAAGTCATTATGTTATTTATTCAGATTCACAGCTCGGATATGCTCCAGACACGGCTGCTATTCCTTTGCTCATACAGATCCAGTCTCCAGATACAGTTCAGATACGTTCCAGACGTGGACACCATTTTGAATACTCATTATTTTGACTTACAGACTCAACAAACATTCTTGGATGGCATATCTAAGCCCATCTCCAACAATATTCTACCACCTCTCCAAATGGCATCTTTAAGCCCATTCCCTCAACTACACTTTGACGAGTGCAAATTTACAGGCACTCTAATGTCCAATCATCTTTTACCTTCGAGTCACGAACGAAAAACTCGCCAATCTAACTCTTCAGGTTCAAGAATATTGAACAGGGGCAGCTGTTGTACCCCAAAATTTTCCCTCTCATATTATCAATATTTTCCCTACAAGACTTCTTGGACTCAAGACAAGATTAGGATTTGCTCAGCTCAAGACATCATCTTGCACTGATGACCTAAAATTATGGTTTGAGTTTGCGCAAGGATTTTTGGACCATCAATGCTTCATGTGACTTTCATACACCATCTTGGACCCCTAATATTGCTCATGACAAGTTTCAAGCCTTGAACCACATTTTTGACCAGTCAATTGGACAATTGACCTAGAAATCAGCTGTATTGGGGAAAAAGTCAACCATGGCCAATTTAAAGTCAAACTTCATAATTTTTTATCCGCAACAACATTATAGGCTCCTATGTACCATTTGGTTAAGTTTGGATCACAACTCATCAAGAAATTTGATCAGATCATCAAAAGGGCAAAATGGTCAAAATTGGGGTTTTGACTGAGAAAGGGCAATTTCTGATTTTTAACCTAGACAATGACCAATTGGGTTCAAGCATGATTTCAAGGACTCAATAGCATCATATTGACCTAATCACATAGTTCAAAAGAACTCAAATGCATAGGATTGACAAATGAATTTTTCAGTCAATTGATAAAAAATTAACTACACACTAAAAAAGTCAAACTTTGACTTTTTGGTCAAAATCAAGTACCAAGGGTCATAATTCATCAAGATATGTCAAAATGTGAAAACTGTTGATCAAGAAAATCAAATTTTCAAATTAGGGTTTTAATTTGAATTTTTTTCATAACTTAGAAAATTTCTAAGTATGGAAATTTTCTTATTTTTTCTCAACTTTTCCCAACTTTTTCACCATTATGCAATTGGATTCAAAGGAAACTTCAAACATGAGAGTTGTAGTCCTCCATGAAATCTACAACTTTTATTCACAAAGTTTTCCCAAAAGATGCTTAGATCTCAAGTTATAAATTTGTGAATAGGGGTCCATAAACTTCTTAACTTAGTGAAAAATTGCCCTAATTTAGGCAGGTTTTTGACCCAACTTCATGGACATTTTTCACCTAGTTCCAAGAGGTATCTCAAAATGAATTTCAAATATGGATTGTATAGAATGTTGCAATCTTTCCAAAATGTCCAAGAACTCTCCAAGATCATTTGTGGTTAGGGAGAATCGAAGAAGAGAAAATGGCATTTTGTCACTTTTGTGCAAGACATTTTTACAATGCTTCAAGTTGCAAATCAAATCCTAGCATGCTTGTACCTTGCATTACAGGTCCTAAATCCCTTCTACACTCCATAATTAAATGCTAGCTTAGTGGTTAATGGCTTTATTTTGACCTTTGGAGCATTGTACAAGAAACAATTCCATAAATGGCCAAAAGTGTACATTGCCATTTTCATAAAGCTAGCTTTTCCAACTTTATCAGCCTTGAGCCTTGGACTTGTTCCTTGGATGCAGGCATTTTCCACAGATAACAAGTAACTTGTACCAACTCTCTGCAGCTAGCAAGCAAGCCTATACAGGCCTTTGGCACAAGTCATTTCACTTTTCTTCAAAAGCAAGAAAAGTTGCAAAAGTGAAGAGAACTTGTACATCTGATAAAGAGAAGACTTGGCATCATTCAAAACACATTCACAAACTTGTCTCAAGCAGAAAACACGAATTCATAGCATCTGAAACCCTCCCAAATACAAAAAACACAAATTTCTTCCCAAACAGGACAGCTTCTGCAAAATCAAAGCCAACTTCATTTTGGCTCGTGTGTTTTGCCTTTCAACCTTTGAAACACTTCATCCACATCACATCCAAACTATCCAAGCCATTGCACTGCAACTGTGTGCCCTGTTTCAGCCATTACCATTTTCATTTTTGAAGGTTGCAGGTTGACTTCTACAAGGAGTTTCAAGCATCCTCAGGACAAGCTAAGCATTGAAATAGCTTGAGGGAACTTCAAGGAAGCTCACACGATCCTCAGTCCTCACTCAAAGTCCCCACATTGCCATATCCAAACTCAGCTGAACAAGGTATTTTTCAAAACTCTATCTCTCTATTTAGGAATCCTTAAGCTTTAATTTGTGAAGCAAAGATGTAGTCCTTAACTTGCTGAAGTTCTACATATGCATAGTTGTCATTTATATTAACTGAGTAGTGAGAACTTGAAGCTTGAAGTTCATGAAAAAATTAGGTCAGAAATTAGGGCTACAGAAATTCTCCCTGATCCTTGAGAGTTAGATTATGTTTTTTATATCATTGGAATCGTGAGATTCCAAGCTACATTTTTTATGTTGCAAGTTTTTGTTTTTGTGCAAAGAATAGAGAGTTACAGGTTGAAGGCAAGAACACGCGCGTTTGGAGAAGCTGGAGGACAGGGATGAAGTCCTGGGCCTGGCGCGCCTTGGGCCTCCTGTTTCTACTTTTCACACCCCTGACTTGATATCCACACCCCCTGACTTATTTTTGTATTTTTCTTTATATTTTCTTATATTTTCATGTTTATTTATTTTTAATATTTTTTTCTGAACATCAAAAAATCATGAAAAATATCTTCTTCATTCTTTGCATTTTTATTTTATTTTTTATCTTATTTTTTGCATAAAATATTGATTATTTAGAATAAATAGAACTTTATTTTCTTAATTAACTTGTAAATAATTTAAAAATATCATACATTTTTATTTTTATTATTCATACACATAAAATATTATTTCCACATATATTTTAATTTTTAATATTTATTAATAATATTATTTATTATTTCTTGTATAAAAATAGACAAAATAAGATAAATATAGAATATATATTTCTTTTAATCAAAAACTAGGGTTTTACCCCTTTCAAAAATAACAATATTATTTTTCTTATTTTTAAGACTTAAATGATATTATTCTCCCATACATAAAACAAATACAAAATATTTTTTTGCATATTTACATTTTTATTGCATATTTAAATAATTGTTTATTTATTTATTGTACAATAATTCAATTGAGTTGTAATAGTATTTTAGGGTTTTATTTTGTGCAAATATTCCCATTCAAAAACTTGTATCCCCCCTCCCATAATAATTGTTGTAATAGCTTAGATTTATTTTACGCAATTTATCGCATTATATGCATGTTTAGTAAAATTAGGGTTTGTATGATAAGACAAAAACCAAACAAATAGCATGACCTAATGCAAAACAAAAGCATGTAAAATGACAACACATTGCACACAAGCACCCCTAGGGTTTCACCCACTTTGTTGCCTAAAAAATGGCCATGGTATGCATGCAAAGTATCTTGGCAAAACAAAAACAAAGCAAAAGATCATAGTCCCTCGATGACACTATCAAAAGGTTGCCTAAACAAAGATGATCTTAGTCTCTCAAAACTTGCTAAAGATACTTGACAATATTGCTATCATGGTCATACGATGACCCACGCCCGTCCCGTTTAACATCCAAAGATATGGTTGTTTACCAAATCAATGGTAAATCAACAATATCAAAGGAATAAAAATGTACAAGAAAGACTTTTGAGTAGGTAGACAAGCTTCTAGTTACTTGATCAATTTGCAAACAATCCTTGCTATTTTCAAACAAACACACACATTTTCAAAACATTTCCAAACAACTTTCAAAACATTGAAACATTTTTTAAAAGACAAACATCTTTGTATACATTCTTACAAACGAGAATCATTACAAAGATTGCCTAAACGATGGCCTCTTTTGAAAATACTTTCAAAACCACACAAAGCACCATTTCAAACAATTTCAAAAGCAAAGCAAATGATCTAAACAAGTAACTAAGAGCCCATGGAAAACCATGGATGAAAATGGTGTTAGCACCTTCCCTTTTCATAATCTACCCCCCGAACTCAAGAAAACATCTCAAAGGTCTTTCCTGTGCTTTTTTACCTTTCCTTTTGGATAAAAGAAAAGTCGGTGGCGACTCTTGCTAACCGCAACATTTGCGAACACAAACGCAAAACCTCAAGTCAGTTCTCCCACCACATCACAGATGACTTGATGGATCAATTGGTGGATGCTCGTGTGTTTAGTAAGATTGATTTGAGGTCGAGTTACCAGTAGATTAAAGTGAAGGATGAAGATATCCAGAAGACGGCTTTCAGAACGCGTTATGGACATTATGAGTATTCAGTGATGCCTTTCGATGTTACTAATGCACCGAGAGTATTCATGGAATACATGAATCATATCTTTCATACTTATTTGGATCGGTTCGTGGTGGTGTTCATTGATGATATTCTGATTTACTCTAAGTCAGAAGAAGAGCATGTTGAACACTTAAGAGTAGTATTGCAAGTTTTGAAATAGAAGAAGTTGTATGCAAAGTTGTCCAAGTGCGAGTTTTGGTTAAAAGAGGTTAGTTTTCTTGGTCATGTGATTTCAGGTAGTGGCATTGTTGTAGATCCATCAAAGGTTGATGTTGTGTTGCAATGGGAAACTCTGAAGTTAGATACTGAGATTAGAAGCTTTTTGGGATTAGCTGGTTACTATAGAAGGTTTATCAAAGTATTTTCTAAGTTGGAACTTCCGTTGACTAAGTTGACTTGTAAAGGTAGAGCTTTTGTATGGGGTGTTCAGTGCAAAGAAAGTTTTACAGAATTGACGAATAGGTTGGCGTCGACTCCGATTTTGATGTTGCCTAATTAAGGAGAATATTTTGTGGTGTATTGCGATGCTTTTAAGATGGGTTTAGGAGGTGTGCTAATGCAGAATGGTAAGGTAGTTGCTTATGCGTCAAGGCAGTTAAGGACTCATGAGAAGAACTATCCTACGCATGATTTAGAGCTTGCTGCAGTTGTTTTTGTGTTGAAGATTTGGAGGCATTATCTTTATGGTTCTAGATTTGAAGTGTTTAGTGACCATAAGAGTTTGAAGTATCTTTTCGATCAAAAGGAGTTAAATATGAGGCAACAAAGATGGTTGGAATTGTTAAAGGATTATGATTTCGGTTTGAATTATCATCCCGGAAGAGCAAATGTGGTAGCTGATGTATTGAATCGAAAAACTTTACATATGTCAGCAATGATGGTTAAAGAGCTGGAATTAATTGAGCAGTTCAGAGATATGAGCTTAGTTTGCGAGGTTACTCCGCGAATTATTATGTTGGGTATGTTGAAGATTAATAATGAATTTCTAGACGGTATCAGAGAAGCTCAGAAGTTGGATGTTAAACTGGTAGATTCGATGGTTGGGATTGATCAGTCTGAGAACAGTGATTTTAAGTTAGATGCGCAAGGTGTGTTGAGATTTCATAATCGGATTTGTATTCCTGATGATGCTGAGATGAAGAAAATGATACTGGAAGAGAGTCATAGAAGTAAGTTGAGTATACATCCAGGAGCTACAAAGATGTATCAAGATTTGAAAGGTTTGTTTTGGTGGCCTAGAATTAAGAGTGATGTGGCTTGGTTTGTGTATGCATGTTTGACTTGTCAGAAGTGAAAAGTTGAACATCAGAAGCCTGCAGGATTGATGCAACTGTTAGAAGTTCTAGAATGGGAATGGGATAGCATTTCAATGGACTTTGTGACGGGGTTACCTAATACTTTAAGAGGATATGATTCAATTTGGGTGATTGTTGATAGGCTTACGAAGTCAGCTCGTTTTATTCCTATTAACATCAGTTTTCCAGTGTCGAAGTTGGTTGAGATTTACACTAGTGTAATTGTGAAGCTGCATGGTGTTCCTTTGTGCATTGTGTCAGATACAGATCCAAGATTTACTTCTGATTTTTGGAAGAGTTTGCAAGAAGCGTTGGGTTCTAAGTTGAGGCTAAGTTCAGCGTATCATCCTCAGACAGATGGTCAGACTGAACGGACGATTCAATCGTTGGAAGATTTGCTGAGGGCATGTGTTCTTGAGTAGGGAGGTTCGTGGGATACTCATCTTCCGTTGATAGAGTTCACTTATAATAACAGTTACCATTCCAGTATTGGGGTGGCACCTTTTGAGGCATTGTATGGTCGGAGATGTAGAACTCCGTTATGTTGGCATGAATCTGGTGAAAGTGTAGTACTTGGACCTGAACTTGTTCGTGAAACTACTGAGAAGGTGAAGTTGATTCGAGAAAAGATGAAAGCTTCCCAAAGTATACAGAAGAGTTATCACGACAAGCGAAGGAAAGATTTAGAATTTCAAGCTGGTGATCATGTGTTTTTGAGAGTTACACTTGTGACTGGTGTTGGGCGAGAATTGAAGTCTAAAAAGCCCACTTCTCATTTTATTGGACCATATCACATTTCAGAGAGAGTGGGGAATGTTGCTTATAGAGTGTCTTTACCGCCTAATCTTTCGAATTTGCATGATGTGTTTCATGTGTCGCAACTCCGGAAGTATATTTCAGATCCATCTCATGTGATTCATGTGGATGATATGTAAGTACGGGATAATATTACTGTGGAGACGACGCCTGTATGGATCGCAGATCGTGAAATAAAGACTCTGAGGGGCAAAGAGATTATTTTGGTTAAGGTGGTTTGGCTAGGAGCTTCCAGAGAAAGCATGATTTGGGAGTTGGAGAGCAAGATGCGAGACTCCTACCCTGAGTTGTTTGATTGAGGTAAATTTTCGAGGATGAAAATATTCTAAGTGGGGGAGAGTTGTAACGTCCGTAATTTAATTAATTATTTAATTAAATTATTTTTGGAATATTTGTGAAGTTGTGTTGTGATTAATTGGATTTAATTATTTTATTAAGTGGTGAAATAATATTAGAAGTATAATATTATTTGATGTGGGCTTGTTTTAAAGGAATAGAAGTAATAAGGGGGTGTATTAATTTTAAGCCCAATAAGGAATAAAGAATAATAGGTTATTCTATTGTTGTTAGAAGGAATAGAAAGAAGAGGCAGTAGAAGAATATGGATTGAAAAGAAGAACATGAAGCTGCTGGAAAAAGAGGAGAATGGCAGAACGGGAATTCGACCAGAAGTTATAGAGCGACCTTCAATCCAAGGAAAGGGTGGGGTTCTGACTCTATAATTGGGTTCCTGGTAATTGGTATGTGGGGTTAGAGGTGATTGTTGTCTTGTTCATGAATTAAATGTATATGATATTGTATGATGAAATTGATGAATTTTAGATGAATAATGATGTCCCGATGTTGTTTAATTGATGTAGAATTATAGGATAATTGTAAGTAATGATTATCTATGATTGGATTAAGTTTTAGGGCTTAAAGTATAGAACCCGTAGTGAAAACACAGAGAAAATTGCAGAATTTATGCAGGATGTAGCAGGATGTGTCGACCCCAAATGCTATGTGTCGATACAAGAAGGTGTAGAGACTCAGGATGAGTTGACACAAAGAGGTTTTGCGTCAATACATGAGGACTTTTAGACTCAGGATGAGTCGATCCATAGAAGCATGTGTCGATACATGATATGTGTTTGACTCAGGATGAGTCAATACATGAGGGAATGTGTCGACTCATGTTGCGAGTTCAGTGCAGTACACGTCGATCCAAGGAGTTATGCGTCGACCCATGTTGTCTGGTTTTTGGCAGATTCAATTTGAAAATGTTGTAACTTGAGTTTTAGGATGCCGTTTGAGATGTCGTTCGAAGCGTTGAATAGCTAACATGATGAGCTTTATTCCTGAGGATTAAAATGAGGGATATGAAGTGTAATCCTAGTAGCCAATTTAGGATTTAAAGTTAGTTCCTGTGTTAATAGTTATGTTGGTTTTTATGCAGAATGATGAGGATGAAATGTTTATAGGCTGTTGTTTGATTTGTAACAGTAGGAGTAATGATAGTAATGATGTAAGATTACAGAATATCAGTGTGAATTATTGTCGTATTAACGTACAACTGAGTTGTTGATAAGATGTTATTAATAATATTGTGTTGATAATTTATGATGAATAAAAGATGTTCGATGAATTATTATGATGATATGAGATGTTGATGAAGAGATGTTGAGATGGTTTTGAGATGCTTTTTGGCCAATAATGATGTTGTATTGAGATGTTGTTAATTGTGGTGTTGTTATTACATTCATGATTGTGTCGCATACATTGCATTTTGAGATGGAGCTTATGCTCGTTGAGATGGCCTGTATTGGCGAATATTAAGATGAAGGTTTATGCCTTGATGATGCCTCTATTAATTGGAAAATTTTGAGATGGAAGTTCTGCTCCAAATGGTACCACATGTATTTGCATAGTATTGAGTCGCATTCTATGATTGTATAAGAAGTGTGTATTGATGTTGTGATTGTGTATTATTGTTGTGATTATAAGTTGAGCGTGATATGAAAAGTGGTGATGTTATGTGATCTAATTTAATATATTAATTATCATGCGCTTTATTAGATTGTTAGATATCTCACCACTTCTGTTTGAATGTTGTCCTTATGTTGGTAACATGCATGTAATCGAGAGTGAAGGTTGTATACCTTCAGTAGTTCGAGTCAGTTTCATTGCTCTGATATGTAACACTCGGGGGGATGAATGCTTGTTGTTTTGATTGTTGATTATTCAGTTGTTGAACTTTAAGTTGATTACTATTAAATCGTGTTGTTTCAGAGTTGTTGTATTGATGATAAAGATGTTATTAAGAATTACGCTACGTAGATATTGAATTACTTAATTAAAGATGTCATGACGATGATTCATCCGATGTTTTAAAAGTGTTATATATCCACGATGAATGCAATGAATTTTGATAGAAGAATTTGTGGCATCCCGATTCGTTTGCATGAATGATTTTTATAACTCTGATTTATTTATATAATTCGTCGAGGTAGAATTTGGGTGTTACACTTCCTGTGGACGTCCAACATATTTGTATTACCTTAAGACTTCCGCATTTAAAAAACTCTGATATTTCATTTTGAAAATCAGTCAATTTTTTTAAAAGGATTTATTCACCCCCCTTATAGATCGTTTCACTACTCCATATTCCTACCCAATGAATCTCACACCCTGTGTAATCTTGATTGTATCAATACATGTTTGACTTGAACTTTCCATAGGTCAAAAACAATTATTCTATCATTTTTATCTAACCCAAAATACACAAGAAAACTTGTGATTGCCACTCAATAACTCTTTCACACCACCACCATTTTTTACGTGGAATACCAGACAAATCTCCAACCACAAAGCATACTAAGAACTCATATCCCTAAATCAAACCAAAAAGCTCTGGTACCAGTTATTGATACAAAACTGGCATAAAGAAAATAAAATAACACATGGAAAACACAAGAACATAACTTCAAATTACAACAAGAGAATAACACTATGTAAAACTTATTACAATACATAATATATCCTTAATCACGCCAAGCCCCTAGTACACCTCCCAATCAAATATTTAACTACATCTCACAATACTCTAACACGAGAGTATATGAGAACAAAGAAAGTTAATACAAACTTAAAGTGCTTTTGAATGGTGCATCTTGTAATGAAGAACTCGAATTTACTATATAGCCTTAGACTCTTTTTTCCTTTATAAAACTAAGCAATGTGAGACTTCTTCAACATGTATATTTTCAACCAACTACAACATTCTAAGACATCATTTTTTATGCAAACCAAAAAACGAGAGAAACATTATATATGATAATGATTTGATATAATTTTTAAACATGTGGAAAGCATATTTTTTAAGTAAGAGATAATTCACTGTATGTAGAATATCAATTAAGATTTTTAAGACACATTCACATGCAAAGTTTTCAAGTAGTGCAATATTGTGAACTAAATTGAAATCAAATTCAACCTACAAATATTTTTGGATAATAAAGTATTATTTTTTGTATCAATCTTTTAATATCCCATATGCTAATGTGCCCTCAAGTTTCTCTAGTTATAGACCATTAATGACAATATATGAAAGCTACATTAGGAATGATGTTTTAGTCAGACATCCATTTAAAAATAGTTTAATTCTTTGTAGTTTCTAATTAATTTTTTATTCCTATCTCAACAATAAACTAATTGGCTATTTACAGAACAATATCAACAATATGTTCCATATTGTTATTTTCAAACTCCGAGATAACATAAGTACAATAAAGTACCGACCCATATTAAATATGACTCAATCTCAACATCAACCCTTGTGAATGATTGAATTA
Organism: Vicia faba; assembly: GCA_948472305.1. NCBI lineage: Eukaryota > Viridiplantae > Streptophyta > Magnoliopsida > Fabales > Fabaceae > Vicia > Vicia faba. The sequence goes on along the minus strand of OX451739.1, from coordinate 445,049,070 downwards.
AGAGATTACAAGAGATATCAATAAATAAGAAAAGGGTATAAAACTTTGGAAACATCTTAAGTTCCACCATAAGAATACATCTAATTAAAGTGTGTGATTTAATAAGGAATGTTAAATGATATAACGAGTAATGCTCTGACAACTATCCTACGAGGAGGACAAATGTCATAATCAAAGTAAAATATCTCTAAAACCAAAAATATCATTCCTTTCCTTCAAAGAATATATATATATATATATATATATATATATATATATATGCTCCCCAAAGAGTTCAAATTTTGCTCTTGATGCTGCAACAAAATATTTAAATAAGTAATGTTGAACAAAGGAAAATCATATAAGAAAGATGTATCTAAAATAGAGTGATATAATGTATTACTCTGTATCAGTTATAGTAAAAGTGATAGCTAGTTTCTTAGCGCCGTAATAAGTTTTGACTGGAGCAACTCCATGAACTACTCCAATGATGTCAGGATACAATACCAAAGTTAAACCATTATAAAGTATGGGTAAATAATAAATAAAAATATAATGAAATAAATATCACAGTATTCTTGTAAGAGCCATTGCGAGATCTGAAAAGGATCAAGTCCATAAACAACTCCAATGATGTCATGAAATGATACATAAGTCAAACCCTGACTAACATATGAAAAAAAACTAAAAAAAGAATATGAGGAACAAAATTAATGTAAATATTTTCTCAAGTAATAGATCGGGACAATATTTTCCATTGTTGATTTCAAAAACACTTTTGATGATGAACTTATAGAGAGGAATATCAGGAAATTCCTTGGAAGTGACTTTGGATTCTCCATCACCTCCTATAGAAAGCAGTTTAAAACGATGATCGCATGATTTTAGTGTAAAATAATTGTCTTAAACCTTGAAATTATGCATAAGATAAGAAAATTCTTCTACTAATGTAGGTTTCCAAATTGGGAAAAGTTATGACGGGAGGACAATTTGTATCTTGTCTCCCTAGGCAGAAATAAGAAAAATATTGTTAGTTTTGTCGATATTTATAAACGAAAATGAAAGAACCACAACATATGTTATTTTTTACTTATGATACTTATTTATCCAATATAATAAACTCAATAAACTCAGGTTTAAAGGGTTGTGTGATAGACCAAAGATCTTATATACGAATAACCAGTTTTCACAGATCTTTTGAATCATCGATGTCCTTTATAGAATTAACTAACGTTGCCATGGTAAAGTCTTATTTTTCAACGATACGAACCCGTGTCAAAGGAAAAGAAAAAAACATTTAATTAGAGAAGTAGGAAAACTTACAACAATGTAACATGATATAGAGTAGTAAAGGGAAAAAATACGAGGATGTAACATTGCTTTGAAACCTAAGTGAAATGAAAAGCAACATAAATGTGTTAGCAAATGAAAGGTGAAAAACCTTAGAAGAGAATGGTAAAAAGGAAACGTGTAACCGTTAATATGCGTAAAATAAAATGGTAAAAAGGAAAGGTGTAACCTCAAATCATTCATAAAGGAAAGTTTGAAGCTTGATTGAAGTGCGAAATAGACATGCAACAAAAATACACTTAGAAAACAATTAAAAACATAACCTGTTGGTGGAAAAAGAAACAATAACTTGTTGGTGAAAAAACTATATCAAATCATTCTTAAACAAAATAGTGAAGCTTAATTCAAGTGCGAAATACACATGCAAGAGAAATACAGTTCAAAAACCATAAAAACATAACATTATTGGTGATGAAAGAATAAAAAACTTATTGGTGAAACATCTACTTAAAATCGCTCATAAACGAAACACTGGAACTTGATTTAAGTGCGAAATACACATACAAAAGAAATACAATTCAGAAACCATAAAAACATAAGATTGTTGGTGAAAAAATCATCAAAAATTTGTTTGTTACAAAATAACCTCAAACCGTTCATAAACGAAACACTCACAGTTGATTCAAGTGTGAAATACACATGCAAAAGAAATACAATTCAGAAATCATAAAACACATAAGACTATTGGTGAAAAAGTCATTGAAAACCTGTTTGTTGCCAAAATAACCTCAAGCTGTTCATAAACGAAACATTGAAGCTTGATTCAAGTGTGATATACGCATGCAAAAGAAAAACATAACGTTGTTAGTGAAAAAGCATCAAAATATTTGAAGTAACGAAAAGAACCTAAAATCATTTATGAAGGAAATATTGAAGCTCGGTTGAAGTGTGAAAGCGATTTAGAAACGATTAAAAATGAAAGGAAAGATTGAAGCTTGAACGAAATGAAATACAATTCTAAAACGATTCAGAATCAATTTTGTTGGTGAAAAACACATGAAAACGTATTGGATTAGTGATGAGAGAAAACTGCGAGAACAAAGAAGAGACAAAGTGATGAAAGAGAAAAATAAGTGAGAATGGAGTGAGATACGTGAAATTGACGATATTAATTAGGATATGTATTATTTTAATAATAAATTTGATTATATAAGTGTGTAAAGACAACAAAACAAGCATCTTAGAAAGACAACAAAACCAACATTTTGTGTAGGTGTTGAGTTTTAACAAAGTGGTATATTGATATTAACAACGGTGGGTGCCAGTAGCTCCCAAATTTTCCAATCATCTCATAAATTCACTCCGACAGACTCTCCCTAGCTACCTCTTGGAAAGTCGGTGGATATTTATTCTACACAGGAACACACACACACACACACATATATATATATATATATATATATATATATATATATATATATATATATATATATATATATATATATATATATATATATATATATATATATATATATATATAGTTAAATAGTTAAATATGTTTTTGGTCTCTATAAATATCTCAAATTTTATTTTTAGTTTATATTAAACAATGATATATTTTGGTCCTTAAATTTTTATTCATGCAATTTTATTCTTTGTTATTTTCTAAAACTTTGAAAACTGTTTAATTACTTTTAAACTTTTAAATTTTTGAATAATATCTTTCATACGTGTTTAGAATACTATAAAATGTTTCTTTATCAAATTTTAAAATTTTTGAGATGAATTAAAATAATTTTTTTTTAAAATTTCAAAAGACATTGATTAAAGTAATGAAAATCTCGATTTAGAAATCAAATTTTGAATTCTTTTTTTTTTTCAAAGAACTTTTTATAACTTTTTAAACATATATGTAAAATAATCATTCAAAAATACACATCACTTTAACACGAGAGAGTAAAACTATGTAGGGACTAAAATATTACCATTTTTTTTATAGAGATCAAATACAAAATTTGATAATTTATAGGGACCAAACACACACACACACACACATATATATATATATATATATCTATATATATATATATATATATATATATATATATATATATATATATATATATATATATATATATATATATATATATATATATATATATATATATATATATATATATATATATATATATATATATATATATATATATATATATATATATATATATATATATATATATATATATTAGAGTTGAATTTAAATTTATTTTAAAATTATATATTATTATTTTCATTTTAAATTATAAGACATTTTGAGTATTCATAGTAATTAAGAAACTAATTAATTTTGTATAGAAAATAAATTATGAATAATTTTATAATTTTTGTTTTAGATTTAGCCAACAATTAAACACGATCCAATCCACTCCTACTCCAAGACGACCAAAAGTATTGACTCAAATAATTTTGGCTAACAAATGACACATTTTCTCCTATGTCTGGTAAATGGGGACATGTGGTTGGGTGATTCCCAGATCGATAAGACCACGATTACGCGTGACTACGTCTCTGCTCGCAACAACGACTAGTTTCAGACATCTATGCGCGTGACAACAACTAGTTTCTGACATTTCTTTCCAGGATCACGAGCATGAGCTGCTCGTTCATGCTTTCACGTAGAAATCCGGACGCTTATCTATTTGAGTCTAATATCCAGATCCAAAAATAAGAATCAATAGCCAAGCGTTAGAGACATTATATAAATCCTCATACTTGTGAGGGTCAGATATTCAATATTCAATCCTAAAATCTTTTTTTCTCTCAAGTATCTCTTTATATCCTTACTTACTCATTCTCTATTATTCAAGCATTACATATATATATATATATATATATATATATATATATATATATATATATATATATATATATATATATATATATATATATATATATATATATATCCATTATAAATTCTGATCAGTAATAAGATCAATACTATTTTTCATTTATTTATATATGAAAGAGAAATTTAAAAAATTAAAAGAAAAAATAATAATGAATATATCTCTTTAAATCAACTTAAATGATAATTATATGAAAACATCAGTTAGTTATATAATCGTGAATTCGAATCCACCACATACCCCTCAGGCTACTAAAATGAATTATAATTTGGGAAATATTTTCCTTTCTGAATGTCTATAATTTATGTAGTAAAAAAAAAAGACTTATAGTTTAAGACCAAGGGAATATTATGAATTATGTTTTGAATTAAGTGGGTTAACTCATGCTGGTTTTTCATCTTTTCTACAACATAAAAATAAAAAGGGGTCTCACTACACAAATAAAGAAGAAACCCTGTCCAAATCGTCTAAGCGAGGGTTTCTGAACGACTCAAAACGCTCCATCTCTCTCACCGTTTTGATTCTGGTTAGTTCTTCATCATCGCTCTCGTCCTATTTGATTCATAATTTCTTTCAAATCTCCAATTACTAACTCAATTCAACACAGGGACTGAATCGTATTTTTCATAACCATGTCTGGCGAAGAGGAGGAAAACGCCGCCGAGCTCAAAATCGGAGACGGTAATCCCATTATCGTTTTTTCCACAAAAGTTCCCCCAAATATTGATTTGCTTCCTTCGTTGTGCACTTCTTTGATTCAATATCAAATTATTGTACATTAGCAAAGTAATTTTACCTTTGCACAACCTAGTTTTTTCAATTAGATATTCTTTTAGTTTCTATCATGTTGGTTTTGTTGAATACTACTTATATCAAGCATATGAGGGTAATCAATTATGGGTGTTGCTTTGATTACTTGTGACCTAGCACCATCTTTGTATATAGCTCTTTTATTACAACGTTCCAAAAATTATCGGGTTTTTGATAGATGCTGCTGTTGTGTTTAGTTTTGTTTGATTGGATGAACATGTTTTTAGTTTGATATAGTTGTTATTTCTTTTTGATTTCACACTAAGGAAGTTGATTAATTTTTCAGAGTTTTTGAAAGCAAAGTGCTTGATGAACTGTGAAGTTTCATTAATTCTGGAGCACAAATATGAGCAGCTTCAGCAGTCATCTGATGATGCCGTGAATCAAGTTTCTCAGTGAGTTCAAATCCTTTCTCAAAGTTTATGTGTTACCTTGACATAATTTTCATGCATAGCATTTTTATTCCCCTAGAGATCTTGTATTTTGATACAATTGCTGTAAGAAGAGTATGCTTAGACTATAAGAAAAGTTATTAAGAAAGATCTCGAGATTAACAATTTGGATAGAAGCATGGTTTTGAATATAATATTCTGGCGAAAGTTGATCCATGTAGCTGACCCCACTTAGTGGAATAAGACTTGGTTGTTGTTGTTGTGCTGCAAAAAGAGTGTGCTTTGGTGTCTGAAGCTATAGAAATACTGACATTAAATCAAATCTGAACTTGCCAATTCCAATCACAATAGATATCTTTCCGGTGGTGGATCTGACACTGATGTTTAGATGGAAGAGGGGTAATGTTTCTAGTTGCAGTCCACACCTTATAGTAATGTTCTTTTCCTCTTTTTCAGGGTATTTGAAAAGTCATTGCAGTATGTAAAGCGTTTCAGCCGCTATAAAAATCCTGATGCTGTTAGACAAGTTCGAGAGTATCCTCCAAAATTAGCCGATGAACTCATTTTCTATTATTTCTCATGGTTCATATATTTACTTCTAATTGAAATTGTGCTGGGTCCATGCCATGTCATGTTCTTTCAAAATAATGATCGGCCTAATTTTCTTTCGAAGTAATGATCGACATGATTTTCTTTCGAAGTAATGATTGACATGATTTTCTTTCGAAGTAATGATTGACATGATTTTCTTTCATTACTTGATTGACTTTTCTATTGCCTTTCTTGATTTTGAGTTTTACTTTTATTACTATCTCTTTCTATTTTTGTATATATTAAAGGACTATTGTACTTCAGTAATAAGAAACTTGAAATTTTGAAACCTTGCTTCAAATTGTGATCTTAACTAACATAAGAATTCTGGCAAGATATCAGTTGGCTGAGTTTGAGGTAATTTGCTTATTCCCTTCACAAATTCAATTTAGGACGCAAACACATTTTCACATTTTATTCAGAATAGAAAAAAAAAGTTATAGTTTCACACATTACAATATATGATTCTGTTTGAATGGAATTATTGCAGCTGTGTGTCCTAGGAAATCTCTGCCCAGAAACTGTGGAGGAAGCTATTGCTATGGTTCCATCTATCAAGGTAGACATTATTTGTTTCTCCTTCTTTGCCCAATTGTATATTAAAGTTTCCTCTATATGGTTATAGCTTTCAAAAAATTGATTGGGTGATTGACATTTGAAATATTCTTGCATGCATGATTGACATTTGTTAAGTGCTACTTATGAAGTTTTGTGAAGCTACTAAACAAGTTATGCATTTTAGGCACTACATTTGTGTAATAACAACTAATACATCTTTTACATTATGTCTTTTTTTTACATGCAGACAAGAGGACGTGCCCAGGATGACGAAGCAATTGAGAAGATGTTAAATGACTTATCACTGATTAAGAAATTTGAATAATGGCTATTCCTGAGTTGTATGTAATGTAAGTGGTACTATATGACATATCACTTGACTGCAAGCAAATGCGTTGTGTGGTTGTTACAAAACTCAACAATGTAATATAGTAGCAACTTTACCGCGACTTTGATCAAAGGGGGATTTGATAGAGATCCTTGATAGTGTGACTTGCTATGTTAATGAAAAAACACGAATATTATTTTGCAGTTTATCCTCCTATAATCCTACTCTCTATAACAAAGGAGGGATTATTATACTTTTGCTGGTGACAGGATTAGAGAATTCCCTTTTACAAGCATGGGGTCCTAGTCCTACAAATGTGTGATAATTGTCAAGAAACTAGAGATTTTGTTTTTGACAGTAGAAACTAAAGAGTTTTACTTCATGCAAATGACTGAATGTTAGGGACCAAGTGAAGAAAGATGGGCCAGATATAGAAATGACAAATCATATTGGGCCTAGGAGTGCTAAGATCTGGCAGATTTATTCTAGAAGGAAAAAAGGATCTCACACCACGTGATAGCTATGAGGTGGCAGAGAGAGAGAGAGAGTAGTGGCTTTAGCGAATATCGTTAGACGGTTACAATAAATGAGGAGGTAAGGGAATTGGGGAGGTACGCTAGAAGATTCATTTAGCAATCATTGGATGGGGGGTTGTTAAGCACTCCATAGAAGCCTAGCTCTGTGGCAGTTAGATCATTGAATCTTCTGTAAATCTTCTTACCATCATACAATAATAGCCATTAATTTCTATCAACTTCTATCCTTTTGTCTTAAATTTATTTGTTACTGTCGGTACCTAACATTGGTCCGACCTACCGGATACGTAGAAGGAGCCAGTGAAGGAACGTTGGTGGATGCCGTCGAAGAAGAAAACAATAGCAAACATGGAGGCGAAGATTGCAGATCTGGAGCAAGAGTTATCGTTGATGAAGGTTGCTTTTTCTGACTCCATCGCTGAGGTTCAACAAACGACGAGGGAGAACCAAAGAGCGTTGATGCAGATGATGGAGAAGGTCCTTGGCAAAAAGGTGGTTGAAGTTGATGATGGTGTCTCGTCGGCGGTCAAGAAGGCTACAACATCCTCAGAGTTGAAAGGTGAAGCTTTGGATGAATTTAGAAGATCGGTTAAGAAGGTGGAGTTACCGGCGTTCTTCGGTGATGATCCAGTCGGATGGATCTCTAGAGCCGAAGTCTATTTTCGTGTGCAGGACACGAGTGCTACAGTGAAGGTGGGGATGACGCAGTTGAGCATGGACGGACCAACCATCCATTTCTTTAACTCTCTGTTAGAGGAAAACCCAGATCTGACATGGGAGGAGTTCAAGGTGGAGCTTCTAGAGAGGTATGGAGGTTTGGGAGAAGGAGACGTTTATGAGCAACTTACGGAGATTCGTCAAAAGGGTACGGTGGAAGACTATATACAAGAGTTTGAGCGTTTAACAGCTCAGATTCCAAGGCTGCCTGACAAACAGTACCTGGGGTACTTTTTGCATGGGTTAAAAGATGAAATCAGAGGTAGGGTTCGGAGTTTTGTGGCTATGGGTCCACTTACAAGGAGCAAATTAATTCACGTTACCAGAGCAGTGGAAAGGGAGATAAGTGATGGGTCGGGCTGGAACCGAAATCCGAAAATAGGTGGGTCAAACCGGGTTAACCCGGGAAGACATGGAGGTACATATTGGGTTTTTGTGAAAGGGGGTCAGAATAGTGGAAATCATAATGGGATTGGGCCTAGAGGTGTTAATGGCCCAATTCATGAATCCAAACATGGTACTGCAGATAGGAGGAAGGGGGTGTGCGTGAGAAGGGGTTTACCCATTTGTCTTATCAAGAACTAATGGACCGGAAGAAAAAGGGCTTGTGTTACAAGTGTGGGGGCCCATATCATCCTCTCCATCAGTGCCCAGATAAGCAGCTTCGTATCATGATTGTGGAGGAGGAGGAAGGAGGAGATGATGAAGCGAAGTTGTTGGCGGTAGAGGTGGAGGAATCTGAAGAGGAGCACAGTGGAGAGATGAGTGTTATGAGTCTCTTTGAACTGAAAGAGTCCCAACACGACAAAGTTCATACACTCAAACTCAGAGCAACGATCAATGGCATACCGGTGGTGGTGTTGGTTGACAGTGGGGCTACGCATAATTTCGTTGCGAAGTCCATGGTTCAGAAGTTAGGGTGGCAAGTAGAGACCACACCAGATTTTAGAATCAAATTGGGTGACGGGTTCCAAACCATTACTAGAGGAAAGTGTACTCAAGTTTTATTCAAAACTGGGGGAGTCACCTGTGAAATTGAGGCGTATCTATTTGATTTAGATGGGGTGGATGTAGTTGTGGGTATGGCATGGTTGAAATCTTTGGGAGATATGATAGTTAATTGGAATAAACAAACAATGGAGTTTTGGCATGAGGGGAAGTGGGTAATGTTGAGAGGGATAGAAGGAACATCTGAATCAATATCGGCATTGCAAAGCATTGTAGGGAAGGCTAGCAAAGGCTACGGCAAGAAAGGATGGTCACTAGATGCAACGTTGAGCAACACAGAAGGGCGGGCAGAGGTAGTGTTAGAGCAATCCGTCATGCAGGAAGTATTGAAATCTTTCGATGACGTGTTCCAAGAACCTAAGGGTCTTCCTCCATGTCGCTCAAGGGACCATGCTATCAATTTAATGGCAGGACAAGGTGCAGTCAATGTCAGACCATATAGGTACCCAGACCACCAGAAAATGAAATAGAAAAACAGATTAAGGAGATGCTTGAGATGGGAATTATTCAACACAGTTGCAGCGCTTTTTCTAGTCCCGTTATACTGGTAAAGAAGAAGGACGGGACATGGCGAATGTGTGTTGATTATCGTGCCCTTAACAAGGCCACCGTACCAGACAAGTTTCCAATACCGGTGATAGATGAGTTACTCGATGAGTTACATGGGGCTCAATATTTCACCAAGCTTGATTTAAAGTTCGGGTACTATCAAGTGAGGGTAAAACCGGAGGATGTTCATTAGACGGCCTTCCGTACTCATGACGGAAATTATGAATTCCTTGTGATGCCGTTTGGATTGATGAATGCTCCATCCACATTCCAATCCTTGATGAACGAGGTGTTCAGGCCCTTATTGAGGAAGTTTGTGTTAGTTTTTTTTGACGACATACTCATTTATAGTAAATCGTGGCAGACACATATTTTTGAAGTAACCAAAGTGTTGCAGATTTTGAGGAGACATAAATTGGTTGCTAATAAAAGAAAGTGTCAGTTTGGCCAGAAAACAGTTGAGTATCTCGGTCATTTGATCACGGGAAGTGGTGTAGCAGTAGATCCCTCGAAGGTGCAGAGTGTAATTCAATGGCCTATACCTAAGAACGTTAAAGGGGTGAGAGGATTTCTAGGCCTTACGGGTTACTACCGCAAGTTTATTAAAGATTATGGGAAGATTGCCAAGCCATTGACAGAGTTGACAAAGAAGGAGGGGTTCAAATGGGGGCCTCAAGCTCAAAAGGCTTTTGAAATTTTAAAGCAGAAGCTGACAACAACCCACGTACTTGCTTTGCCGGATTTTGAAAAGGAGTTCACAATAGAATGTGATGCATCCGGAGTGGGTCTGGGGCGATATTAATGCAAGAGAGAAAGCCCATTGCTTTTTTTAGCAAGGCTTTAGGAGGAAAGAATTTGGCTAAGTCTGCATATGAAAGAGAACTAATGGCAGTAGCTTTAGCGGTACAACATTGGCGTCCTTATTTGTTGGGCAGACATTTCACTGTGACAACAGATCAAAAGAGTTTGAAGCAATTATGGCAACAAAAGATTATGATGCCGGATCAGCAGAATTGGGCCACTAAATTGCTCGGTTATCAGTTTGATATCGTATATAAGCCGGGAGTGGAGAATAGAGGGGCAGATGCTCTATCCCGATTACCTGAAGGTGAATTAGCAGCTCTGGTCTCATATCCAATTTGGGAGAAAGGCAATGTGATACAGGAAGAAATCCACATGGATAAGGTTCTGCTGAAAATCATAGAGGAATTGGAAGAAAAACCAGATTCAAGACCAGGATTTAAGTACAAACAAGAGGTTTTATTTTATGAGGACCGTTTAGTGTTATCTGCACAATCTTCATTGATTCCCAAGATGTTGGCTGAATTTCATATTACTCCGAAAGGTGGGCATTTTGGGTTTTATCGCACCTACAGACGTTTAGCTGCTAATGTATATTGGATAGGTATGAAAGCAAGAGTGCAAGCCTATGTGAAGGCTTGTGATGTGTGTCAACGAGAAAAGTACTTAGCTATCGCACCTGGGGGTTTATTACAACCTCTGCCCATTCCCTCAGCAGTGTGGGAAGAGGTCTCAATGGATTTTATCACAGGTTTGCCGAAATCCCGTGGGTTTGAAGTTGTGTTTGTGGTAGTAGATAGGCTGTCAAAATACTGTCATTTCATCCCTCTTAAGAGACCTTATACTGCTAGAACAGTAGCTGAAATTTTTGCCAAAGAAGTTATACGACTTCATGGTTTACCTACAACCATTGTTAGTGACCGTGATCCTCTGTTCATCAGTAATTTTTGGACTGAACTTTTCAGGCTGCAAGGTACCACTTTGAAGATGAGTTCAGCCTATTACCCGGAAACGGATGGCCAAACGGAGGTTGTCAATCGATGTTTGGAGACTTATTTGAGATGTTTCATTGCGGACCAACCAAAATCCTGGCTGACTTGGATTCCATGGGCAGAGTTTTGGTTTAATACAACATTTCATGCGTCCACGAGGAGTACACCTTTTGAGTTAGTCTACCGAAGGAAGCCTCTTGTTATTACAAGACTCTTGCAAGGTGAGACAAGGGTGGTTGCAGTTTAAAAAGAGTTGGAAGAACGGGATGAAGCACTCAAGCAGTTGAGAGCTCATCTCCAAAGAGCTCAAGACCACATGAAGTATTTTGCAGATGAGAAGAGGACAGAGTCCAGTTTTAATATTGGAGAGTGGGTGTTTTTGAAGCTTCGTCCACACAGGCAGCAATCCGTGGTATCTAGGATTAATGCTAAATTGGCAGCTAGACATTATGGACCGTTTCAGATTGTGGATAGGATTGGAGCTGTTGCGTATAAGCTGAAATTACCCGAGGGATCACAGGTACACCCAGTTTTTTATGTCTCTCTGTTAAAAAGGGCAGTTGGAGATTATGCAGTGGAAAGTGAATTGCCCCAAGAAGTTGAAGGGAGTTGCGTGGAGCAGTTTGTGCCTGAAGGAGTTTTAGACACACGTTTCAACGGGCTAGGAGAACAGAGAGTTAAACAAGTTTTAATTCAGTGGACTAATAGGGCGGTGGACGAGGCTACTTGGGAAGACATGGAAACCATAACAAAGCAATTTCCTGAATTTAACCTTGAAGATAAGGTAGCTTTTCTAGAAGAAGGTATTGTTAGGGACCAAGTGAAGAAAGATGGGCCAGATATAGAAATGACAAATCATATTGGGCCTAGGAGTGCTAAGATCTGACAGGTTTATTCTAGAAGGAAAAAAGGATCTCACACCACGTGATAGCTATGAGGTGGCAGAGAGAGAGAGAGAGTAGTGGCTTTAGCGAATATCGTTAGACGGTTACAATAAATGAGGAGGTAAGGGAATTGAGGAGGTACGCTAGAAGATTCATTTAGCAATCATTGGATGGGGGGCTGTTAAGCACTCCATAGGAGCCTAGCTCTGTGGCAGTTAGATCATTGAATCTTCTGTAAATCTTCTTACCATCATACAATAATAGCCATTAATTTCTATCAGCTTCTATCCTTTTGTCTTAAATTTATTTGTTATTGTCGGTACCTAGCACTGAACCTATCTGCTAGATATTAGATGCAGCCACCAGTGTGCATATAGTATTATTTACATGTGAAAATTTCGCCAAATATGGAAATGGTTTTGAGTTTTCGGTCCTTCCTCAAACTACTGGGAATAATTTAGGAAACTATACTTAAGTTGTATTTCAGTATAACAATTTCACAAGAAGCAATGAGGCTCAAATACAAATGTAATATTATTCAATCATTTTTGAAGGTTAGTATAAAAATAAATGACAGCATTTCTCTACTCAAAGTTAATTTAATAATAAATAATCAACAAAACAATTTTGAACTCTTGATCTTTATGAAATTCAAGTAAAACTTAAAGATGATGACATTTAATATAATAAGATGAGAGTTCAATTTCAAAGTTATTCACATCTCACCAATGTATTTTAAATTTTTATTGTGAATAAGTTTTACCGCTATACTTACCAAAAAAAAAAAAAATACTTCATTGAGTTAAAATACAAATGCATCAAATTTAAATCCATGTTTTAAAAATTGACTTGAACTAATCAGCTGAATTAAGAATTAGAGAGGTAATATGTTTCAGTTGGCTGTTAGATTGGATGATTTCTCATCCCACTCTTGTTATATGAAGCGTACATATGAAAATCTAAAAATGTCATTGGGTGAATTCGGAGATGCATCTCCGAACGCACTAAATACAATTTTTTTTTTAAAATAGTTCGAAGATGCATCTATGAATTCACCTCAAGGGTAAATTCGGAGTTGCAACTCTGAAGTTCCCTTTCTCCCTTAGACAATCAAACAGTCCCCCATTTTTTTAAGAAAATTGATTCAGAGATGCATATGCGAATTATGTGTGGACATAATTCGGAGATGCATCTCCGAATTGTTGCATGAGTGATTTTTTCAGAATTAAATTTTTAAGATTGCGGTGCTTTCAATCGAAACTAACTTCTATTCGATTAAAATTTTCGTCAATGATTAATAAAAACGAATACTATAGAATCATATGAAGCTTTAATAAAACTGAATATCGTAGAAATCGAATATAATACGACAATAATTTGTTCTCAAATTCAATTAAAATTAAACAAAATACAATCAAATGCATCCTATATTGTGCATGCCTAATTCTAATACCCTGGCTCCTCTTCTGCCTACGGTAACCTAAGGCATTTCGTGTCTCAGTAAGAATGGAACGTGCTAGCTCAACCACTTCCATGTCACGTCTCTCGAACAATTCAAAATTGATGTCCTCTCTTGTTATCCGCATGATGGTCTGACAAATTGGCAAGACGTCAACAACATGATCATTCTGTGCATGCACATTCTCCAGGATCTTCTCATGGGCAGGCATAGGTGGACATCCAAGAGCGTCATGTGTCATGTAAGAGTGTGATACCATGTAGAACCATATCATGTAATTATCCACATAAGACCACTCATATGTAACTGTCTGACTCCGATACTCCTTCAGTACCAGATGACTCAAAATCCGCCAGAATGGCCTCCAGGTCTCTGCGGATAATAATGATGGGAGCAGCTTGGAAGGGGGACCTCAGAATAATCTAGACGTATCCAAACTGCCGCATCCACTACTCGGGCAAATATATGTACATGATGTTGGTCTCACATACCAACCATCCAGAGTATAAGAAAATAGAGTCGAATGACACTTTATCCTGGTGGTTACCATATGACCTCCATTTTACGTTGTCATGCTGAGTTCGTTCGATATACACACGGTACGACAAGGTAATGATCATTTCCTTTGTTAGGGACAAACCGATAAGCATATGGTCAATCATGAGTATAGAACGAGCCACGATGAAACTCGTAGATGCGGTAAAAATGAGCAAAGATCCATCCCCGAAAACTAATAAGAAAAAAGTATTAGTAAGAATTGTGAAAAAATATTAGTTTGTAACTTAATAATGGAATTTGGAAATTACCGTAAGTAGGGTTCATGATCCTGTCATCTGCTTCATTATTCATTTGCAGCCTTCGTTTAGGTTGGAGTACAGGTAAACCAAGCATGTTGCCCCCGAATTTCGCTCGTGTATAGACTCCAAGTTGATGAAATATTTGAGGTAAGCCACATCCATGTAGTTGGCACTTTTGTCCACAAACATAGATGTGCCAACTAAGAAGAGGAAGAAACACCTCATGGCACACTCTTTATGGTAGGTAACCCAGAAATCATTAGGGTTCGAGTGTTAGAATCTATCCAATTTTTTTCATACATTTTCCCCAACCACTTAAACTTAGAATGTGCACCCCTGGTGCTTCTACACTGCTCAAAGGCTTCCGCATAATCGGCTCCCAAAAAAGTCACCATCATATCAATGACACCGGTCTTTCTGATCTTTGAATGATAAAGTAACCTTCTTCTGATAGGAAGATGTAGGAGACATGCTACATCATTTAGCGTATTAGTCATCTCACTAACCGGAAGGTGGAAAAATGATATCTCACAGTGCCATCTCTCGGTAAATACAACCTGCATGCCATGGATGATATTGGTGTACTCTAAAGCATAAAAATCGACAAGCCCAGAGTTTTGGAGTATATTTTGGAACCACGCTTCCTCGGGCTGATAAAGACCGTTAATCTTTCTTGCATGATTCACACATTTCATACAATCACGCTCTTGTTGAAAAATTAAATATAACAATGATCAATTGAGTTGAATTTGAATAAAAAACAAAAAACTGAAGAAGTTCAAATATATACCTCTTATTCCCATACATGCATAGCCACATGCTCTCTAAAGTATATGAGTAAAGACATGTCTGTGGGCCCTCCTGGAAACAAGTATGCAAGGGGGAATCCTCAACAACTGGGATCTGGGTGAAACTGGGGAATCCTCATCATGGTTTGCACCACTCTGGGATCCCGATCCGTGTGATAGTCGACTCCTTATCCTAGAGTTCGACAAGCCTGATCGTGTTAACGAGCCCTCTCGTGAGGAGCAGAGACAATAAGAGTGGGTCGCCTAAGTCTCAATCTTTCTTAGTGGTTAGGGAAAATGTATGAAAAAAACTAAACCCGTGGGCTCGTCCGAGTGAATACTTATTCTTGAAAATCACCTTGCTCAGTTGTCTATAGTCCACACAAAGCCTCATAGTACCTTCTTTATTTTTAACCAATATGACCGATGTGCTCCAAGGTGACACACTCAGGCGAATGAATCTCTTCTCAAACAGATATTTAAGTTGATTCTTCCACTCTTTCAATTCCAACGCTGACATACAATATAGACCCATCGATACCGGACTAGTTCCAGGAACTAAGTCGATCGTAAACTCTACTTCACGCTCCAGTGGTAAATCACTTATCTCTTCAGAGAATACCTCTAGAAAATCACGAATAAATGTTAAATCACCAATCACTCTTTTTACACTAATATTAAACGTTGCCATCAACATAAACATCTCAACGCCATCATGTGCCGACTCGTTCACTTGTTTAGTAGACACAAACAAGTCTCGTTCATTCCCAGATTCAAGAAAAATAACTGTCTTAGCAAAATATTTGATATAAACATGGTTGAATTCCAACCAGTCCATTCCTAGGATAACATCAAGTTGATCTAATTGAAGACACACTAAGTCAATTCCAAAGTCCCTACCAAAAATACTCAACAGACAGTTCAAACACACATATGAAGTAATCACTGAACCCATAACAAGATTATCAATAACCATAATTCCATTCATATCAGATAACTCGAGATTTAATCTCTTAACACAATCTAAAGCAATGAAAGAATGTGTCGCTCTAGTATCAATTATAGCAATCAAAGGTGTACCATTAATGAAGTACGTACCTCTGATTAATCTATCTCCAGAAGTATTCTCATAACCTGATACAGCAAACACCTTTCCTCTAGATTGCTCCTTCTTCAGTTTATCACACTTAGTACCAATGTGCCCTTGCTCACCACAGTTGTAGTAAGTCACATCCTCACATCCTTTTCACTTATAAGGCTTATGATATGGCTTGCCACACTTGAAACATTTCAGCTTGGTACTTGTGCACTCAGGAGCACAATGTCTTTCAATAACACACCTAAAGCACTTAACCAGAGCAGGAGCTCCTCCCCCACTCGGCTTATTTTCATAACTAGCTTTCTGTTTCCCCTTATCTGCAGGAGTCACATACGATTTTTCTCTGAATTGTCCCTTTCCCTTCTTCTTGTTAAAACTCTTGTAGTGAGTAGAACGAGCTCTATTATCCTCATCACATATCTTACTCTTGTTAACCAGTTCAGAAAAACGTTTAATCTCCTGGTAACCAATGGTTTGCTTGATCTCAGGCCTCAAACCATTCACAAACTTAAGACATTTGGATCTCTCAGCATTAGTAGTATTGTAACGAGGATAGAACTTAATCAGCTCTTTAAACCTTGCAGCATATTCTGCCACAGTTGAGTTACCCTGCTTCAGCTCAAGGAACTTAATTTTCTTCTTCCCACACATATCTACTGGAAAATACTTCTCCAAAAATGCTTCTTTGAAAATAACTGTAGGTGTTTAGTTATTGGCATGTATTTTTGGTAAAACCAGGTGTGTGAATGTCATGACTGATGTCATAACATTCTGGTTTATTAGGTACCTTTGCAGAAAAATAATGGCATACAGTAGCTGCTGTTTATGAGTGTGTATCTGAGCATTTTGCAAAATGATCACATTTATTCTAAATACCAAAATCAGTAAACAGGATTTCTGATGTCATAACAAATGTTAAGACATCCTGTTCTGATCTAACAGTTATGCAGTTTGTTTAATTCTGAGATTTTTCAGGAAGTTGGTTCACTCCTTCCAGAACAGAATCTCACGTGGACTTTGGGTTAACCTAGCTCAACCCTAACCTGGTTGATAAAGTCTTGTGACCAAGTCTTAAGGTCAAACGGAATTAACCCTAGCTTTTTGTGGAAACCCTAACTGAAGAAACAGCTGCTATATATTCAACAGGACTGCTGTTTGGAATTTATCCCTTTGACAGAAGATCAATTAGGAGCTGTATAGTTTTAATTGTTGTAATCCAAGCAAGTATCACCGTGATAAGTGACTTGGAATAGGTTTTAATTGTAAGGGTTTTATATCACTCAAAGCTTTGAAGCAAGAGTGTTTTGTGTCTCTTGACTAAAGCTTTGAAGCAAAGTCAAGATAGGTTTATGTATCACTCAAAGCTGTGAAGCAAGAGTGTTGGTGTTGCTTGATTAAAAAGCTGTGAAGCATAATCAAGTGTATGTTCTGAAGAGTGTCTTCATTAATTCATGAGTCAATTGTTTTAAGTATCACTGCTGTGATTGAGGGGGAGTGAGTAGGAACTCAGGTTTAAGTTGAACTTAGATTGAAGTTGCATTGGGTAGGTCTTAAGTGAAGGAGATAAACTGGTTGGTTTATTCCTGAATTAATATCTCTTATAGTGGATTTCCTCCCTGGCTTGGTAGCCCCCAGAGTAGGTGTTGTTTCACACTGAACTGGGTAAACAATTGACTGTGTTCTTTACTATTTTTGTATTTACTGTCTTATAGAAAGTCAGATACGGTGTCATAACATTGACTGTGACATTGAGTATCTGCAGCCAGAATTTCAATTGGTATCAGAGCAGGCACCCTGCCTGTATTACTGGGTGAGATATAGGGATATCACTTTCTGGCACTATGGAAAAAGAAGGAGTTTTTGGAAACAGACCACCCATTCTAGATGGATCAAATTATGACTACTGGAAACCTCGTATGATTTCCTTCTTAAAATCATTGGACAAAAAGGCCTGGAGAGCTGCTGACAAAGGATGGAACCATCCCACCATAACTGAGAAAGATGGGACAATCAGTCTGAAGCCTGAGGAAGAATGGAGTAAAGAAGAAGATGAGTTAGCCCTGGGTAATTCCAAAGCTTTAAATGCCTTGTTCAATGGAATTGATAGAAACATATTCAGACTAGTACATCAATATGAACTGGCCAAGGAAGTTTGGGACACTCTCAAAACTACCCATGAGGGCACTTCCAAAGTAAAAATGTCAAGGCTTCAGATGATGACTACCAAGTTTGAGAATCTAAAAATGATGGAAGATGAAACCATTCATGAGTTTCACATGAACATCTTGGAGATTGCCAACACCTCAGGAGCATTGGGAGAAAAGATGTCAGAAGAAAAACTGGTGAGAAAGATTCTCAGATCCTTGCCTAAAAGATTTGCAATGAAGGTAACTGCTATAGAGGAAGCCCAGGATATCAGCAAGTTGAAAGTGGATGAACTCATTGGGTCTCTTCAGACTTTTGAGATGGGGATCACTGAAAATGTTGACAAGAAGAACAAGAGCATAACACTTGTATCCAACACTGAAGATGAAAACAAGGAGGATGAAGAAGAAAATATTTCAGAAGCTATAGCCATGCTTGGAAGACAATTCAACAAACTCATCAAAAGAATAGATCCAAAGTCAAGGTCTAATGTTAATAACATCCCCTCTGACATTAACAAATCTTATGACTCCAGCAGAAGACCAAGGTCTGAAGAGAAGGGAAATCAAGGCAGAGGAATTCAATGCCATGGTTGTGAAGGATATGGGCATATTCGAGCTGAATGTCCTACCTTTCTTAAGAAACAAAAGAAAGGAATGACTATTACCTGGTCTGACTGTGATTCAGAAAGTAATTCTGAAGAAGAATCTGCCAAACTAGTTACTGCACTAACTGGTGTTTGTACCTCTGAAAGTGACACTAGTGATGAGGAAGTGACATTTGAAGAACTGGCTGATACTTACAAGAAATTGTGTATCAGAAGTGCTGAAGTCTGTGTGCAGAATGAGAAACAAACAAAACTCATCATAAAGTTGGAGGCTGAAAAAAGGGCAGACCTTGAAACTATAAGTCATCTAGAAGGGGAAGTTCAAATGTTGAACTCAAAACTGAACCAGATGACCAAATCTGTCAAGATGCTGACAAATGGAACTGACAGATTGGAAGAAATCCTTCAGGTTGGACAAAATGTGGGTAACAAGACTGGTCTAGGTTTTGTGGCAGCAAAGAAATCTGGTGCAGACAAGAAGATTAGGTCTGATAAACAAATGTCAAAGCAGATGTCTCAACATAACTCTCAACATCAGGAACAGAGATATATGAAGAAAAGGTACCAAAGATGGAGATGTCATCATTGTGGGAGGTATGGTCACATAAAGCCTTTCTGCTTCAGATTGTATGGATACCCTAATCAGAACCCAGGTGTTAAACCTAAGTCTAAAAGGGTACCACATACTCCTCAATGGAAGAAAAAGGCTATTGCCCTGATAGCCCACACTTCCCTGAGAGTCTCTGCAAAGGAAGACTGGTACTTTGACAGTGGGTGTTCTAAGCACATGACTGGAATCAAGAACCTTCTCAATAATGTTAAACCTCACACCACTAGTTATGTGACCTTTGGAGATGGTGCTAAAGGTGAAATCAAAGGAGTTGGTAATTTGGACTGCCCTGGAGTTCCAAATCTGAATGAAGTACTATTGGTAAAAGGCCTGTCTGCTAATCTCATTAGTATCAGTCAATTGTGTGATCTAGGATTCAAGGTCAACTTCTCAAAATCTGAATGTCTTGTAATTAATGAAAAACAAGAAGTTGTAATGAAAGGAGTCAGATCTAAAGACAACTGTTACTTGTGGGAGCCTGAGAACACTAATTTCTCCACTGTGTGTTCTATTGCCAAAGAAGAAAAAGAGGTGAAACTGTGGCACCAAAAACTTGGCCACCTTCATCTAAGAGGAATGAAAAGGATTATCTCCATGGAGGCAGTCAGAGGGATTCCAAGACTAGAAATTGATGAAGGGAGAGTTTATGGTGAGTGTCAGGTTGGTAAGCAGACTAGGATGTCACATCTAAAGTCAAGACATCTGACCACCTCTAAGGTTCTAGAACTTCTTCATATGGATCTGATGGGACCAATGCAGGTGGAAAGTCTTGGTGGAAAAAGATATGCCTATGTTGTTGTGGATGATTTTTCCAGATTCACCTGGATTAACTTTATTAGGGAAAAATATGATGTATTTGAAGTTTTTAAAGAATTGTGCAAAAGAATTCAAAGAGAAAAAGAAGGGTGTATTGTCAGAATCAGAAGTGATCATGGCAAGGAATTTGAAAACAACAAGTTTAATGAGTTCTGTTCCTCAGAAGGAATTAGTCATGAATTTTCTTCTCCTATAACTCCTCAGCAAAATGGAGTTGTGGAAAGGAAAGACAGGACCATACAGGAATCTGCCAGAGCAATGATACATGCCAAAAGACTTCCTATGTATTTTTGGGCTGAAGCTATGAATACAACCTGCTATGTCCATAACAGGGTCACCTTGAGAAAGGGAACCTCATCCAACATATATGAACTCTGGAAAGGAAGAAAACCAACTGTGAAGTACTTCCATGTATTTGGCAGCAAATGCTATATTCTGGCAGATCGTGAACAAAGGAGAAAACTGGACCCTAAAAGTGATGAAGGCATATTTCTAGGATACTCCTCAAACAGCAGAGCTTATAGGGTATTCAACTCCAGGACCAAAGCCATGATGGAATCAATAAATGTCATAATTGATGATTATCATGAGGAAACAGATGTCCCTTGTAATGTTGAGACATTCTTTGAGACTTCAACTCAACAGAATGATCTACCCAACACCACCACAACAGAATCTGAATCAAAGGAAGCTAGCAAAATCCCTTCCATCAGAATTCAGAAGGATCATCCAAAAGAGCTCATCATAGGAGATCCCAACAGTGGAGTCATTACAAAATCTAGAGAAATCATCTCAAACTCTTGCTTTGTGTCTAAAATTGAACCAAGAAATGTCAAGGAAGCTTTAACTGATGAATACTGGATTGGAGCAATGCAAGATGAATTGAACCAATTCAAGCAACATGAAGTTTGGGAGCTAGTTCCTAGACCTGAAGGAACAAACATCATTGGCACAAAATGGATTTTCAAGAACAAATCAGATGCTGAAGGAGTTGTCACCAGGAATAAGGCAAGACTTGTTGCTCAAGGATACACTCAAGTTGAAGGGGTTGATTTTGATGAAACCTTTGCTCCTGTAGCCAGGCTGGAATCAATCAGACTCCTATTGTCAATTGCTTGTCTCCTGAAGTTCAAGTTATTTCAGATGGATGTGAAAAGTGCCTTCCTAAATGGTTACTTGAATGAGGAAGCTTATGTGGAACAGCCTAAAGGTTTTGTGGATCCAAACCACCCTGATCATGTCTACAAATTGAGGAAAGCTCTATATGGACTGAAACAAGCTCCTAGAGCATGGTATGACAGGTTAACAAAATTTCTCTCAGACAAAGGATACAGAAAAGGAGGCTTGGATAAAACCCTCTTTGTCAAAACTGAAGGAGGGAAGTTAATGGTAGTTCAAATATATGTTGATGACATAGTGTTTGGGGGAATGTCAGAACAAATGGTTAAACATTTTACTGACCAGATGCAGGCTGAATTCGAAATGAGTCTCATGGGAGAACTGACTTATTTTCTTGGACTGCAAGTCTCACAGATGGAGGACTCAATCTTTCTATCTCAAAGCAAGTATGCAAAGAACATTGTAAAGAAGTTTGGTATGGAGAATGCCAGTCACAAAAGGACTCCTGCACCTACTCATTTAAAGCTATCCAAAGATTCAAGTGGGGTTAAGGTGGACCAAAGTCTATACAGAAGCATGATAGGAAGTTTGCTGTACTTAACTGCCAGCAGACCTGACATTGCTTTTGCAGTTGGAGTTTGTGCAAGATACCAAGCTGATCCTAAAGTCAGTCATATCAACCAAGTGAAGAGAATTTTGAAGTATGTGAGTGGAACTTACAACTATGGCTTGTTATATTCTCATGGCTGTGAACCAACTCTGACTGGTTATTGTGATGCTGATTGGGCTGGAAGTGCTGATGATAGAAAAAGCACCTCTGGTGGATGTTTCTTCTTAGGAAACAATCTGGTTTCTTGGTTCAGCAAGAAACAGAACTGTGTATCTCTCTCTACTGCTGAAGCTGAATACATTGCAGTTGGTAGCAGTTGTTCTCAAATGATCTGGATGAAACAGATGCTTACTGAGTATAATGTCACACAAGATGTTATGACATTGTACTGTGACAATCTGAGTACAATCAACATTTCCAAGAATCCTATTCAGCATAGTAGGACCAAACATATTGACATAAGACATCACTTTATCAGAGACCTTGTAGAAGAGAAGACAATTAAACTGGAACATGTTGCCACTGAGCTACAGCTGTCTGACATTTTTACCAAGGCACTTGATGCAAATCAATTTGAAAACTTGAGGGGTAAGTTGGGTATTTGCCAACATGAGGAATTGTAGCAATTAATTTTGCTTAAAACAAGGGTTGAAGGAGTTATTTTTGTTAAGTCTATTTTGATTGGGTTGAACTTATGTTTTCCCATTTCCTTCAAAATATTTAAGAAGTTGAATAGACACTCATTTTCCTCCTTCCCCTCTCGTCTCCGCATCAAATCCCAGTCTCTCAATCAGAAATTTCTCTCTAGCTGCTATTGATTTTCTAAGACTATCAAAATGTCTCAAACATCATCATCATCCAATACGACTATTTCATCCTCTTCCTCTGATCAAGATTCTAGGGCAATCTCATCATGCCTGGATTCTGAAGTCCTGGAGATTGCTCCTCTTAGAGAAATGGAAACTAACCTCTCCAAGGTCAAAGAGGTGAGAGCAAGGCATGCATGAAGGTCTCAAGCTACTTCATCCGGTAATCACTCTCAACCTTCATCTTCTGTTCCCTCTGAAATTGCAAATAGGGAAGGCTCTGCCTATGTTTCTCAAGCAATAACTAAACTTGTTACAAGAATTCTGAATGAGAACCACTTAGTTCCTGGCATTTCTGTTCCTTTAAATCAAGAAAGTTCAAATGCTGATGTCTCAAAGAATGTTGAGACACCAGACAAAGAGAAGGTTGCTGAAACCAGGTCTGAAGGCAAGACTGGTGTAGAAGCTGTGAAGACTGGTCTGTCCAAAGGGATGGTGCAAACCCGAGTACATGCTGGGAGTACATCAAAGCCCATGACAACAAAGAAAAGGAAAGAGCCTGAACCTTCTGAGTCTGATGAATCAGAATTTGAAGATGACAGTGCTTGAAGTTTGGTGGAATTGTCTAGCTTGCTGCTAGTTCCTGTTGATGCAAGTGTTTTGTTTGTCTTTTTCTTTTTGCTGTCTTTATTTGGGATGACTGTATCACCTTATAAGTACTTGTTTCTTTGGCACATTTGTGGCTAAAGAGGGGGAGATATATTTTGGTTGACATTATTAGACTCTATTTATCTGCAGTCATATTCATTCTGCTGCTATCTATTCTCTGATTGCTTTGCTTAGGTGTTTTAGCCAAAAATTTGCCAAAGGGGGAGTTTGTAGGTGTTTAGTTATTGGCATGTATTTTTGGTAAAACCAGGTGTGTGAATGTCATGACTGATGTCATAACATTCTGGTTTATTAGGTACCTTTGCAGAAAAATAATGGCATACAGTAGCTGCTGTTTATGAGTGTGTATCTGAGCATTTTGCAAAATGATCACATTTATTCTAAATACCAAAATCAGTAAACAAGATTTCTGATGTCATAACAAATGTTAAGACATCCTGTTCTGATCTAACAGTTATGCAGTTTGTTTAATTCTGAGATTTTTCAGGAAGTTGGTTCACTCCTTCCAGAACAGAATCTCACGTGGACTTTGGGTTAACCTAGCTCAACCCTAACCTGGTTGATAAAGTCTTGTGACCAAGTCTTAAGGTCAAACGGAATTAACCCTAGCTTTTTGTGGAAACCCTAACTGAAGAAACAACTGCTATATATATTCAACAGGACTGCTGTTTGGAATTTATCCCTTTGACAGAAGATCAATTAGGAGCTGTATAGTTTTAATTGCTGTAATCCAAGCAAGTATCACTGTGATAAGTGACTTGGAATAGGTTTTAATTGTAAGGGTTTTGTATCACTCAAAGCTTTGAAGCAAGAGTTTTTTGTGTCTCTTGACTAAAGCTTTGAAGCAAAGTCAAGTTAGGTTTATGTATCACTCAAAGCTGTGAAGCAAGAGTGTTGGTGTTGCTTGATTAAAAAGCTGTGAAGCATAATCAAGTGTATGTTCTGAAGAGTGTCTTCATTAATTCATGAGTCAATTGTTTTAAGTATCACTGCTGTGATTGAGGGGGAGTGAGTAGGAACTCAGGTTTAAGTTGAACTTAGATTGAAGTTGCATTGGGTAGGTCTTAAGTGAAGGAGATAAACTGGTTGGTTTATTCCTGAATTAATATCTCTTATAGTGGATTTCCTCCCTGGCTTGGTAGCCCCCAGAGTAGGTGTTGTTTCACATTGAACTGGGTAAACAATTGACTGTGTTCTTTACTGTTTTTGTATTTACTGTCTTATAGAAAGTCAGATACGGTGTCATAACATTGACTGTGACATTGAGTATCTGCAGCCAGAATTTCAATAACCCAAGTAACCTCACTTTCCTTTTCCTCAAACCTCTGACTAGTGTTACCCCCACCAGTCCTTAGCTTCCTTTTCAAGCATATGGGTGCCAAACTGCACCTTCCGTGCAACTGAACAGTTCATGACTCGAAAGATCTTCTCTATTGCTTTCAGCCATACTTTGGCCTTGTCAGGTTCATGCACCAAATATACTTAGAAATTTCTACTCCTTCCCTGGAAGGTTCTGTTATTTGGTGATGGGTTTGGTACTTCAATAGAGCTCATTCAAAACACTGAATAGAAGATGTTGAACAAGATGTCTTGACATCTCATATGAAGTCTGACTCCATGGTGCTATGCTACAATTGTTTAACAACTACTGAAGACTAGTGTTGAAGGATCATAATTTCATATTGCTATAATATGAGCTTAATTTTAATTTCTTTATTTATTTGTTTTAGCCAAAATTTGCCAAAGGGGGAAATTGTTAATTCTCTACTTTTAGGATTGGCATTAATTTTGTAAAACAAATAAGACAATAATATGTTAGGTAGGATGTATATAACTTACTAACAGGAACAAGTTGAGCAAGAAGTGCTATCTTATGTTCGGGACATGCTGAGTTGAAATGTTTCAACATTTGGAACAACATGTCGAATAAGATATCCTATGAAGGAGCATACGATATTGCACCTGAGTTGAAGTGATAATGTTAAATCAGTTTTGATTTAAAAAGTGCATAATATTCAGGGAATATTATGCAATCCTATGTGGCGCTGAATTCAAGTTCAATAGAATCAAGTCAAAATATTTGAAGATTATACAATTTCTAAATATGGAGATTATTAAGGAAACTAATGATTGAAGACCTTGTTTGTAGAAGAAGTTACTACTGGTTCGTAACAACTTATTTTCTGTTATTAGAAAGCCCAAATACAGTTGGGGAAAGATTTATAAATAGAATTATTTGTAACCTAGTTTGGCACGGGTCCAAGATGTAGAAGTCTAGGGCTTTGTCAAGGTGAATCACTCGGTTTGTGGTATGGTCACCATATTCTCACTCAAAAACCTGTAGGTAATAAGTTGAGTATTATTCTTGTAGGAAGCTTTGAAGCAACTACAAGTTGTTGTTATTGGTTAGGAGAAAGGTTGTAAACGTGCGAGTTTAACTTTGAGTCTTAGCTAGGTTTGGTCATGGAAGTATGTATTCCCGTTTGTTCAGAATTATGTTGATCCAATCGCTGTTTTTGATTGAAGAGGGATTGAGAAAGGCCTCATATCTAGGTGAGTCTTAGATAGAAATCTAGCGAGGATAGTGATTAAGTGATAAGTTCTAAATAGAGGAGTTTAACTTTGAATTGATACTACTATTAGTGGATTTGTCCCTTGCTTGGTATGCCCCTAGAGTAGGAAGGTTGTTCTGAACTGGGTAAACAATTTTGTGTGTAGTTTTATGCTTTTCAGTACTACACTTAACTGTTTTATACCTTGCATTTCTATTTCTGTCATACCAGATGTCTCGACACCCTCTTAGGGCATCTTGGTTGTTTCGTACCAGAATTTTAATTGGTATCAGAGTAAGCATCCTGTCTGTTTTTGGATGAGATTCATGGGGATACTTTTTGGTTTTTGTGCAAGGTAGAAGGTTCTACTGAAAATCTGTATGAACTTGGAGAGTTTATAGTGTTGTTTGAATGGTCCCTAGAAATGGAGGATGGATTGTTCATGATAGGAGGTGTATTGAACCTATCTATATTGGTTTCAGGCCAACAACTTTGGAGGAGAGATGATGTGTTGAGGGTTTTATTTATTTTTAAACCTAAACTATTGCACATGGAGGTTTGGTGTTTGTGAAAAGGTTTGTTTTGCCTGAGTGTCGGGGAGGAGTCTTCTGGTTTTGTGTTCTGCTGCATGTATATCTGATGGAAGACTTCTGGTGGTTTGGTGTGTTGATTCTGCAACACTCTATTCTCCTCTGAAGGTGTATCTCATGGTGTGGTGATACTTAAGGAGAGGTTCGACTAACTTGTTAGAGTTTCCAAAGATACTTGAGGTTTATCCCAAGTCCACTCATAAAGGCACTCATGAATGAGTTTGTTGAAAAGAGATATGGTAGAAGCAATTTATTTTTGCTTCCAACTATAAAAGGCCAATCTCTAGGATTTGATAAAGGATCTCTTAGTGTGTTCCTTGTGAAGGGAAATGATGTCCTACCAGATGTTGGAACATCACTAGAAGATTATGCAGAATCTTGTTGGATAAAGGTAGAGCATTGCAGATGCTTGGGTACTAAACATATATGTATTGATCACATATGTTTGGAACCTACTCATGATCTAGAAGAATAGGCATTTGGTTCTAAGAAGTTTCTTTTCTAAGAAACATGTCTTAGATTAGTATGTTGGTTAGGACACGATCAACATATGGTGTTCTTCTTGGGTTAGTTTATTTCTGATCCAAGAAAGTGGAAGTGCAGAAGAGGTGTTGGTTTCTATTAAAGCTTGATAAGGGTATCTCATTCAGATCCTTTACATGTGGAGGTCAAGCAAAAATGTCGAGGACATTTTCTATAAACATCTGGAAGATCCTTCTGATCAAAGGAGCCAGATTTATGGAATCTTGTTTGTGGCCATTAAACAAATTATATTTGGAGGAGAGTTTCTTGCATGTACCAATAATAGGATGTACAACATTTGGTAGGGAGAAGGTATAATTATCTAAGATGCTCTGAGCAGTTATTAAGGGGGATTCCTTAATATGAAGACTGGAAGACCTTGAATACATGTTAGATGGAATGTCGTGACATTTATGTATTGAGAATGCATTTTTTCTCAGTGTATCTGATGGCGTGTCTGATTAACAAGATAAAGGTTGTTTACTCAAATTTTATATCTCTTATAAAGTCTATGAGAGCATGGAACTCTTGTTCAGTTAGAAAAGTCATCTAAGGGATGGTGAGCATTGAATGTATATCAACCAGAATTATATGGTTAATGGTTGTTTGCACTTTGGAGAGTCATCCGAATCACCTAGGATGGGCATCTCAGTTATCTAAATCAAGGATGAGTTATTATATCTGGAGCCAAAGAATTATGGTTCCCTGATATCTACTCGAGAAGTTCCTCTCTCTGCTTGTGTTCAATTATGTGGTGTCCTCACATGATAGAACATTGATGTTTGTAAGGAATAAAAGGGGATCCTTGTGTATTGGAAGAAGCATACTTAGTCTGAATAAGTTTGCTTGTGTTGTTTGAAGATAATTCAAGGCCATGGTTTTTTAAGCCTTCTTCAGATACCTGTTAGAAGGAATCTTCTCTATAGGTGCAGATAGATGGCATCGATCACCTTAAAGTCAGACAAGAGTTATGAATTTTTTGCTCAGAAGAAGAAGATTCTTGAGGTGTGCATGCTCAGCATGTATGGATGATATAGGTTGAAGGTTGATCAATGATGGTTGATCCTCTTGTGCCCCTTGCAAGAGTTATGGATTACTATGGAGTCTTCAAACCATAATTAAGGGTCCATGTGTTTGAGATTGACGTCAGATCCAATATTGAAACATCATCTCAAGGTATGAAAACTTCCTCAGCCACATAAGTTTATTCAGAGAAGATCATAAGGTCAGGTCACTGACCTATTTTAGATTGTCTTGTGAATCAGCCGGTACCAGATGTACGCGGAAAAAGATTGTCAGATCATCTGTTCTACCTTGTGTGAGAAGGTAATCCTTATCTGACAAATGGTGAATACTTTGACGGGAGCTGAGTATTTATCTATCCTCTGGAGAGGTTATGCATGAGACTTATGGTTAATACTTTTACGGGATACTGAGTATTTTTCTGAAGAAGTTATGCAATTCTGAATTATGGACTTTGTGGTTCAGAGGGTATGTGGGAGTTTATTTCTCTCCATATCATTCAGGTGTTTGGAAAAACCTGGATGAGGTACATTAGCTGTGTTGGTTTGGGAGCTTCTTGAAGTATTTCTTGCACAATGATTCCTTTAGTTTATATTTTTATATCCTTACATATTGGGCTTTATATTCTGAAGTCGGTGTCCTACATGATGTCTTAACATCATGATTTTTGATGGTTGTTTTTGCTTGGGATTGTGCAGTTGGATGCTCAAGAATTATTGTTAGAACTGGAATTTCTGACTATATGGATTAGAATGCGGAGATTTTCTGATCCTATCTACAGTAGCATGTTTGATGAATGCATGACTACTTGGTTGAAAACTCTGTTAGTATCAGCAACTACTAGTGGATAAAAGAGCAGAATAATTTTGTCAGGTACTGAAGCCTGATCAGTTCTTTTATGGTTTCCCTCAAGAACTCAAGAAGAGATTTTATAGGAGGCATGTGTTTTCTTCTACTGCAAGTCACTCCAGAAAATTATTGATTGGATATTAGTAAAGCTTTTAAGCAAGCTAAGAATTTTTGGAGTTTTTGAGTGACTTTACACCTAGTATGCATGACATCTTACTTATTCAAAAGGTCATGATACTGTGTGTGGAATTGCAAGGAGTCAGATGGTCCGGATATATTCTCAAGGAGTAAGAATATATGACTTAGAATTAACTCTACTGAGGGAGTTGATGTTCAACATGTAGAAGAGTTGGTCTTCGTCATGAAAGCATGAAGTCTTTCATGAGTATTCATTAGGTGCTCAAGTGTTCATCTTCAACTGGAGCATTGTTTAACCATGACAGAGGGAGTCATGAGTTTATCTATGGATTGTTGCTGCAATGGTATAGATATTGAGATGTCTAAGTTTGTGAAGATATCATTCCTGTTATGAGGTTAAAATATTAAACAACACGTTGTGACATTATGCTACTATTCAGTGATCTTGACAAGGCATGGTTGATCTCAGCCACGTGAAGCTGGTGGATCAGAAGTTCACATATCTCTCAGGTGTTTAATGATTATGTCTATGAGAATTTATTTTTCTTTAGATATTCAAAATGACTCTTCAGGTCTACTTTATTGAGAGATGTCACAAATGTGATATTCTGATATCTTGGTGTATATCACTAAGACTAAGTGAAAGGAGAACACTTAGAATCCAATGGAAGACATCATGGATGAAGATGTGCTGGTAAAGATTTTAAAGACAAATGTCTAACTAAATGTCAAGACATTATTCAAGACATGTTTCCTGTATGACCAATAGTAAAGTAATTGTGTAACTGTGCACATGCATGTGTTAAGACTATCTCTGTTTAGAAGCAACGATTCAGAGGTAATAAATGCAGTCAAGATAGTTTGGGCGATGCACACTTACTGTGGTGCAGTTTTCTCCTCAAATAATGTTTCCTTTTTTACCAAGATTATTGCTAACATCAAGGATCGTTATTCTCTAAGCCTTTGACCAGCTATATATAGAGGGTTCCTACTCTTACTCTATCACCCTGTGTGCTTTTGTGATACCATAAATCAAGTATGGGATTTATTAAGGTTTGGGTGAGCCGTGCTTGTGTTTGGTTTTGTGAAGACCTACTTTGCCATGTTTTGGCTAAAAAAGGGGAGAAAATATTAGCTCAGATGTTCATACCACAAGAGTCTGTTCATACAAATGCTAATGCTGCACACAAATGTCAGATAAGATGTCATGTCATGTTCTTGCTTTGTGACTTGTGATCTGAGTTACAAGCACAGTTGTGACATGTGTTCTATGTTACCCAGGATGATGGTTGATATTGTTATTAAGTTTCTTCTTATGCTTTGTGTTATAAGTTAAGAGATCTCTTATGCCACTAGTGGTTTTCTATGACAAGAAAAGGTTCTGGGTTGAGGGGAAGAGTTGGTCATCTTCTTCCTCGTGTGCATCAAATGTCCCCAGAACTTTCCACTCCTTCTCTTGAAGGTTCTGTTATTTGGTGATGGGTTTAGTACTTCAATGAAGCTCATTCAAAGCGTTGAAGAGAATATGTCGAACAAGATGTCTTGACATCTTATATGAAGTCTGACACCATGGTGCTATGCTGCAATGTTCAACAACTGCTGAAGACTACCGTTGAAGGATTGTAATTTCATATTGTTGTAATTCGAACTTAGTTGTAATTTCTTTATTTGTTTGTTTTATCCAAAATTTGATAAAGGGGGAGACTGTTAATTCTCTATTTTTAGGATTGACATTAATTTTGTAAAACAAATAAGACAACAATATGTTAGGTAGGATGTATATAACTTGCTAACAGGAACATGTTGAACAAGAAGTCTTATCTTATGTTAGGACATGTTTAGTTGAAATGTTTCAACATCTGGAACAACATGTCGAATAAAATGTCCTATGAAGGAGCATACGACATCGCGCCTGAGCTGAAGTGATTCTGTTAAATCTGTTATGATTTAACAAGTGCAGAATATCCAGGGAATATTATGCAATCCTATGTGGTGCTGAATTCAAGGACAAGAGAATCAAGTCAGAATATTTGAAGATTATACAGTTTCTAAATATGGAGATTATTTAGGAAACTAATGATTAAAGACCTTGTTTGTAGCAGAAGTTACTATTGGTTCGTAACAGCTGATTTGCTGTTATTAGAAAGCCCAAATCCAGTTGGGGAAAGCTTTATAAATAGAAGTATTTGTAACCTAGGTTGACACAGGTCCAAGATGTAGAAGTCTAGGGATTTGTCAAGGTGAATCACCCGGTATGCGGGATGGTCACCATATTCTCACTCAGAAAACGGTAGGTAATGAGTTGATTATTATTCTTGGAGGAAGCTTTGAAGCAACTCCAAGTTGTTGTTCTTGGTTAGGAGAAAGGTTGTAAACATGCGATTTTAACCTTGAGTATTATCTAGGTTTGGACATGGAAGTATGTCTTCCTATTTGTTCAAAATTGTGTTGATCCAATCGCCGTCTGTGATTGAAGAGGGATTGAGGAGGGCCTCATATCTAGGTGAGTCTTAGATAGAAATATAACGAGGATAGTGATTAAGTGATAAGTTGTAAATAGGGGATTTTAGCTTTGAATTGATACTACTATTAGTGGATTTATCCCTGGCTTGGTATGCTCCTAGAGTAGGAAGGTTGTTCCAAACTGGGTAAACAATTATGTGTGTTGTTTTATGCTTTTCATTATTGCACTTAACTGTTTTATATCTTGCCTTTCTATTTTTGTCAGACCAGGTGTCTCGACATCCTCTTAGGACATCTTGATTCTTTCGTACCAGAATTTCACATCCATTTCACATAATGCATATAACTTTATATTATAACATAACATAATATGACCCAATGCAAGACTCAAATGCAATACTCATGCATGTGATACCAATCATTGTTATTGTTATTAAGTTTTTACTTTAAACCGGGTCCGTTCCCTAGATTAATAACACAAAAAAATCCTGTTCCCTAAGCTTTTAAACCCCGCTCTAGGTTTGGGACAAGTCACTAGCTCCCACGAAACTAACAAATATTGCCTCTTGACAACAATGATGCTTGTGTAATTTCAACAATAATATGAAATTAAGAATATCCCTTAATCTTAACATACATGCATATCTCCAATAATTCATCACAACTGAATTACCACACAATTACACATACATGCACATATTCATGAATTATCCATATACAATTTATATTATTAGTATCAGTGCTCCAAAACATCATAACAACACATGGAGAGCAATGTGTAAAGTATCATTACAATCCAACACCAACCACATACACACACGTAAAAATTAAGTATAAATTAGCATAAAATATAAGTATACATAATCTCAAAGCAATTTAAGAAAATTAAAATATTTCGACTCCCAGGTGACCGCACTAAGCAAACTCCCTCGCGCTAAGAGGCCTCTAAGTTTTGCAGAAAAATTCCTACGCATACAATATTGTTCCTTGTGCGATTCTGACCCCCTAAAACACATTTTAACATCCAATTTCTATGATTTTATGCGTTATAACATATATCTAACATGTATTTATCAACCAAAAACATCACAACACAATCAATCATCATATTGAAGGATTTCTCATTCAAACCTAACAATTTCAAAACCTAAGAAATTGGGGTTTTCATCCTAAGCATACAACTACCCATTACATATAATTATATAATTCCCATAACAATGTAAAAATCCACCCTTACCTTGATTTCAATGTACTCTTGAGTTTCTCCTTAGGGTTCTTCTCCTCTTTCTCCCTTTTCTTTTGTGTCTACTTTGGCCTATTTTATCTTTTCCCTTTACTAACCTTATTTTCTCCTTTTCTTAGACCCTTAACAAAATAATACTAACCCAACAACCAAGATAATAGGCTCACTATCACACCCCTCGCTACTCTTCACATTCCCACTGTGGTACGGTAGGAGAACTAACTTGGGATGTTTTGCGTTTGATTGCAATTGTTGCGGTTAGCAAGAGTCGCCACCGACTTTTCTTTTATCCAAATAAAGGAAAAGGTAAAAATAACATGAAAGACCTTTGAGATCATTTCTTGAGTTCGGGGGGTAGATTATGAAAAGGGAAGGTATTAGAACCCTTTTCATCCATAGTTATCTATGGGCTCTTAGTTGCTTGCTAGATCACTTGCTTTGTTTGAAAGTGTGCTTTGTGGTGTTTTTTGAAAGTATTTTTGAAAAGTCGCCTTCGTTTAGGAAAACTTTGTAATGATCCTTGTCTTTAAGAATGTATACAAAGTGTTGGACTTTTTGAAAATATTTCATATTTTGAAAGTGTTTGGTGTGTGTTTGCAAGGATGTTTGTTTTGAAAGTGAGCAAGCAACTAGGAATGTTTCTACCTACTCAAAAGTCTTTTGTTCATTTCTCTCTTCCTTTGATATTGCTATCTTACCATTGATTGGTAAAAATCCTTATCTTTAGAGTAAAGGGACGGGCGTGGGTCATCGTATAGTCATGATAGCAATGTTGTGAGATATCTTAGCATTTCTCTTTGAGGGACTAAGATCATTTGAAAGGCAACATTCATAGCGTCATCGAGGGACTATGATCTTGTATTTTGATAGTTTTTTCTAAGATATCTCACATGCGTAACATGACCATTTTTACAAGGCAACAAGTGGAATTAACCCTAGGGTGCATGTATGAATAATGTGTTTGAATTACATGCATTTAGTCTTTAATTAAGGGCTGTCTACTTATTGATTTTATCTTCCCATACAAATCCTATTTTACTAGCATTTATATGAAAGTGATAAAGTGCAGAAAGTAAATATTCTATGCTATTACAATCATTAAGGGGATGGGGTGTGCACATTTACAAATGGGGATTGCAAGAAATTAAAATCCTAATTATCTATTACAACATATTGAAATAATGTACAAGAAATGTAAAATGGACTTGTTTTGTTTTTGTTAAGAGAAGAAATGAATTAGCTTAAGAAAATATTTTTGGTATTTTTATTTTAAAAGAAATAAAACAAAACATGTGAATATAAAAATATTTTGGTGTTTTTGATTAATGAAAATAGAAGTGATATTAAAAATAATAAGGGAAAAGGATCAGAATCAGCGCATTGCTGGCATAAGAGAAAACAAAAGTAAGTGGCAGAAACTCGACGCTGATACACTGCAACAAAGAAAATGTTAGTAGAGAAAGGGAAGGTCAGAAGTTATGGGTCCGGGTACACTAAAGCGCTGGGTCTGGGAACAAGGGAAATCCTAGAAATTCTGATGCAACTGGCAGCCTAGAAGTACTAATGTTACTGGAAGGTTAGAAGTTCTGGTTATTGAGAGAGTCTGGAAGTTCTGATGTAGTTGGAAACCTAAAAATTCTAGTGTCACTAGCAAGCTAGAAGTTCTGATAATGGGTATGTGAGGTGTCAATGCTGTTGGATGGAAATGTATAGAAGTTCTGGTCCAGGATGGGGAAGAAATGTCAAGGAATAAACATAAAAAAGGGTGTTTCTGGGGCTAGAACTCATGACCCTTAACACTAATGTCTTATGCACATGCCCTCTACCCCTGTGATGGCTATACATCCGATATTAGAAGCAAAAACATAAACATATAACACAAAGTAAGTTATGATGATGAGCTTTATCTCCTTTTCCATGCCAGTCAGAGCATTTTCAACTTAGCCATTTCTCAACACAACAGAAAATGCACACATAGCAGTTGTGGCAGATTTCGTCATGGTTTCAGAAACATACAATATCAGCACTGTAAATCAGAAACAAGCATGATTTTGCTAATCCTAAATCTAAATCCTAAATTCCTCAAGAAGTTCTGAGATGAGATTCTCTCTACTTAGGCAAAAAATACATGAATTTTATGAATATGTACAGCATCTGAGTCAGGATGTCTACATTGTATTTTTGGACATGCAAGTCTATCAATGCCTAAGTAATAAGATAACAATCAGAAGGAACTTACCTTGCTTCTGGAGATTGTTCTGAATTAGAGTCTGGTTCTAACTGTTGTGGTGTTCTGGTCAGCTTTCTCACGTGCTCAGAAGGATGGAACAACCTTTAACTTGAGCTATGAATGGCTGGAAAATTCTGGATCAACCAAGAAGCAAAGTTCTGATTTTAAGATGAAGATTGATGAAGACTGTGTTACATTCAGAAAACAGAAGTTGGAAAGGCTTCTATATGTATATCAGAAGCTGTGTGGATGATTTAATTAGGAAATGCACAAGGAAAATTAGAATTTGGATGCAAAAAACCAGAAATTAGCAGGTTTTGTATTTGTGTTTATATTTCATATTCTTTGAAATTTCAGCAAAGTTTTAAGGCTTTTTTCTCAAATTCTCGACCTTTTTACAGTTGCAAATGAAGTTCAATTTATAGGCAAGGATTTAGTAGCTTGGAGAAGTCAAAAGTACAACCATCATACACTAGGGCGCTGACTTGTTCTTGAAGCAAGTTTAAACAATTATGCTTCAAGGCACAAAGTAGGGCGGTTAGAAACTTTAGCCGCTCTTAATATGAATTTGTAAGCATGAATTATGGAAAAGTACCCTCAGAAGCAAAAGTAAAGCATTGGCCCAACATAAACTTTGTACAAAAGTTTACTTTTAAAGGACAACAATGGTACTTTTATGCCACACGTGGGGAAATCCTTTGGATAAAGACTCAAAAGTGGGCGTGAGCATTAAATGATGATGAGATTTATCAAACCAGAAATCCTGCAATATGAGATTATGCATCATAGTTTAATTCTGGGTTAGAAGTTCAGCATCAACGTAACTTAGAATGAACATTCAACTTCTGATATTTGAATCTCCCTGCTCCAGCATGTTCTGAAGGAGTTCTCAGACTTTCTAGAAAGCTTGTAACACGCTTTGTAGACCCTCTTTGAATTACTCTTTCAAACTCTGGTTGAACCTTCATAAAACTGGCCCAGAAGTTGTAATCCAAATTCTGATTTGAAAATGCTCAGCATTTACTAAGTGTTTTAGTTTTAGGGACGTGTCTTCAAGGATGTATAACTTGAAATCCCAACATTTCCAGGAGAAGTTCTGTTCTGCATCGTTTGAGATCTCATTGAGGTCTACAATTCTTGTGTCAGAAGTTCTTCCAGAATCATCTTTCATCATGGTGAAAATCTAGTCAGAAGTTCTGAACTTGTCATATTTCTTAAACACTTAGAAAAATTTCTAAGTATTTAGAATTTTAACTTTCTCAAAGCAAATTTGACTTTTGACTTTCTTAATGAAACAAACTTCATATTCTAACATGCCTTGATGAAATAGGTTTCTTAAAGCTTGATTTTGACCCAAAAGTCAAAGTTTGACTTTTTCAGTGTGTAATTGACCATTTTACCCTCGTGCCAATTCCAAACCTAAATTGATGTATCAATGCTGCAAACTTGAGTCATAGAAGATCTTATGAGAAAATCCTTGAGAAATGAGAGGGCAAATTTTAGGGTACAACACCCACATATTAGGCCCAATTACCAATATTTTACTATTTCTCTACAATTCTCACTAATTAAATAAGCCTTCACTAACCGACCTCATTTCCCAATGATAACTCAACTGTTTGATAATCTCACCCCATATACCCCATCACATACATCAAATAATTTAAATTAAGTCATTTAATCACAAAATCACACAAATAACTAACTACTAAAATATATAAGTAGTTAATAAAATTGGGGTGTTACAACTCTTGATCTCCCAAGTCATATTTCCACCTGCTGGTCCTCCCCAAGCTACCTTCACTAAGGCGATCTCTTTACCTTGAAGCTGCTCAACTCCCAATCCTCTATCCGCATAGGTGATGTCTCCACAGTCAGGTTATCTCTCACTTGCACATCATCTACTTGGACCACATGAGACAAATCCACAGTGTATTTCCTCTATTGAGATACATGAAACATATCACAAAGATTAGCAAGTGGCAGTGGCAACGTGATACGATAGGCCATCTTACCTATCTTCTCTGAAATCTGGTATGGACCAATAAAATACAACATTAACTTACGCGACTTCAATGCTCGACCAACACCAGTTATCCGAGTAACTCGAAGAAATACATGATCTCCTTCTTGAAATTCAAGTGCTTTCCTCCTCTTTTCTTGATAACTCTTCTGACGAATCTGAGAAATATTTATCTTCTACCAAATCATCTTAATCTATTGGTAGTTTGCTAGACTATCTCATGTCCAATCATAACACTCTCTCCCGACTCATACCAACACAGTGGCGTCCTATGCCTTCTACCATACAATGCTTCAAACGGTGCTTTCCCGATACTCGAATGTAAACTATTCTTGTAAGTAAACTTGATTAAAGGAAAATAACTAACCCAATCACCTCCTCTTTCCAACACACAAGCTCTCAAAATATCCTCAATTGACTGAATCTTCCTCTTAATATGACCATTTGTATGCGGATGATAAGCATAACTCAAACCCAACTTCGTATCCAAAGCATTTTGCAAAGTTTCCCATTATCTCGAAGTAAATCTCGGATCCCTATCTAACACAATGCTAGACGGAATATCGTGTAAACTAACAATCCTCTCGACATACATCTTTGCTAACTTCTCCAATGGATAATCCATTCTCATTGGAATAAAGTGAGCATATTTCATCAATCTGTCCACAATAACCCAAATAGCCTCAAAATTATTTGGTGTTCTGGGTAATTTGGAGACAAATCCATTGAAATATTATCCTATTTCCATTCAAGAATGGATAACGGTTGCATCAAACCCTACGGTTTTTGATGTCCGATCTTTGACTTCTGACAAGTCAAACAAGAATGCACAAACTCTGCAATTTATTTCTTCATAATGGGCCACCAAAATATTTTCCTCAAGTCTTGATACATCTTCGTAGCACCCGGGTGAATACTCAATCCATTACAATTCCCTTCCTCAAGGATACTCTTTTTCAGCTAGGGATGTCAGTTTGGACCTGTTAATGGGGATCCCCGCGGGGAACGCCCCGTTCGGGGCCCCAAAGATGGGGAATTTTCCCCCGTGGGGGCGGGGATGGGGAGAAAAATTCCCCCGAGAGCATTTCGGGGACAGGGACGGGGAATACACCCCCCGCCCCGCGGGGACCCCGCCCCGCCTATTATTTTAATATAGTTAATTTAATATATATATTTTAGATTAGGTTTTTTAGTCATTTCCTTTATGTTTATTTATAAAAACAAATAAATAAATATTCATGTATTTATTAAGAGAGAGAAATGTAAATACTAGTATTTTTTAATAACATAATAAATATGTGAATTCTTTGTGCTTTTTATTTTTATAGAAAATATAAACATTTTAAAAAAATAAAATATTAATGAATAAATGTAGGATCTATGGGGATCCCCGCGGGGAACGGGGATCCGCGGGGAACGGGGATGGGGATAGAAATTCCCCCGTGACGGAGATCGGGGACGGGGACGGGGAATGAATTTGATGGCGGGGAAAAAGATGGGGAAGTGTCCCCCCGGCCCCGCCCCGCCCCATTGACATCCCTATTTTCAGCTCAGGTATATCCGGAACACAAACTCTATCACGACATCTCATGATACCATTTTCATCAATCCAAAAATCACCACCTCGACCTTGACTGATCAAAGTCAGCCGATCCACCAAACTCAAATCAGATTTTTGACCTTATCAAATCTCATTAAGAACGCCACTAGTAAGCTTCAACATACAAAGCTTAACTCCATAAGAAGTCTCTTCACAAATCAAACTCATATGTCCAAATTGTTATATCATTTCTAACTCTCGTACCATCAACATCGACATATGTAAAGATTTCCCACTCAATGCATCAACCATTACGTTCGCTTTACCCATATGGTAATTCAAACCAAAATCACAATCTTTCAGAAACTCTAACCATCTCCTCTGCCACATATTCAACTCTTTCCAATCAAAGATATATTTCAAACTCTTATGATCGCTGAATACTTAGAATCTCGATCCGAACAAATAATGCCTCCAAAGCTTTAATACAAACATCAGTGCAACCAACTTTAAGTCATGCATGTGATACGGTGGCAGAACGACTGTTATACTGGTTTTACGTTTGTATTTGCAAATGTTGCGGTAATCAAGAGTCGCCACCGACTTTTCTTTTATCCAACAAAGGAAAGGGTGAAAAGAGCAGAAAAAGACCTTCGAGATTATTTCTGAGTAAAGGGGTAGATTATGGAAAGGGAAGGTGTTAGCACCCTTTCCATCCATAGTTATCTACGGGCTCTTAGATTCTATCTCATTTGAAAATACCTTGTGTTTGTGTGTTTGAAAAAAAGTATTTTGAAAAGACGCCTTAGTGCGGCGAACTTTGTAATGTTTCTCGGAATGGTAGAGAACGTATACAAAGTGTTTGAAAATGTTTTTTGAAAGAGGTTTTGTGCAAGTGTAAAAGTTTGTTTGAGCAAGCATCTAACAACTATCTACTTTACTCGAAAGGATTGTTCTTTTCCTCTTTTCCTTTAGACAGTGTTATCCTACTATTAGTGAGTAGGTAGCCCTAGTCGTTGGATATTTGAGGGACATTTGAAGGGACGTTTATAGTCACGAAGGAAATTGAGCAAGAAATCTTAGTAACTACCCCAGGGTTTTAAGATCACTTTATCGAGGCAATGTTGATAGGGTCGTCGAGGGACTTGTGATCTTTAAACCGAAGGGTAGCCACTAAAATCTCTCACGTTTCTAGAGTTGTGACTGTTTTTCCGAAGGCAACCAAAGTGGGGGTACCCTAGAGGTGTGCATGTGAAATTATGTTGTATTCAATTATTTTTGTCTTTGCATTAGGTTTGCTAGAATTTGATTGTTAAACTCTTGCCATACAATCCTAATTAGCATACATCTAAACAGTTAATAATTTGCAGTAATCAAAAGTGCGGAAATGTAAATCTAGTTATTACAAGGCTTCGGGGAGGGGATTATTTACATGTCCAAAACTGGGGAATAAAGCAGAAAAAATAAAAGTCCTACTTTAAACTATTACAACCAGGAAGCAGGTACAATAATATGAAAAATAGAATGCGAAAAATAATAACACGCGCGAATTGAAAATGCGTCTAAAAATCCTAAGAAAAATGAAATCTTTTTGTTTGTTTTTAACCATGGAAAGAAATTTAATTTAAAATCCTAAGTCTATTTATTTTTAAATTAATAAAAGGGTTAAAATAATTAATCAATTAATTTACAAAATTTATTTATTTGAGAAAATACTAACCTATGAGCATCTTTACTGATCACTAGTTCACCTTCAATTGGTGAATATAGCTTGTATGCGCCAATAGAAGGATAACATATGAGCACCAATACTTTACTTCGATCACCCAACTCCTTCCTTGTCTGTTCAGACACATGCCTGAAACACATTGATCCCCAAACTTTAAGATGACTCATATTTGGCTGATTCATCTCTAATTGTCCTTCGATCACGCCATGTTTGAAGGTTGCATATCCTTCGAACCATTAGACTTCCATGTGTTTCTTTGGATAAGATCAAAGCTTTTGTGTCAGTCTAAGTGTGTCTTCCTTGTAATGCTTCGAATAGCTTACATTTCCATGGTTCGAAAATGTACCCTTCGATGACGCTCTTTACTAGCTCTTCATCAATCGAAGACTTCACAAAAGCCTCCTCACGCTTTCTTTCGAATTATCCTTCCTTCGATCCTAGTGCTTTGTTGGGCATTAAATTAGACTGCATACTACTGTCGAAGCTGCTTCGACCCAAAAGTTCTTAGGCATATTTTCAGCTTTCGACCTACACCTTGTTATGTACACTTCTTTTCTTTCTTTCAACTGTGCCATTATGCTGAGGCATATAGGGTGCCATGGAAATAATTTGAAACCCTTGCAAACCAAAATTCTTTGTGAGAAATGAAACCTTAGATGGAAATCCATTGCTTAGGAGGAGAATTTGTCTGGTCAATTCTTGGTCAACCTTGAGCAAATGGGGACCTCAATGAGAATTCCTTGAATAGAATGGGAGGGAAAATTTTGGGGTACAACAATGCGTAGGATAATTCCTCTCATGCACTTTAAGTTGCCTTGAAGCATTAACTACAACTTGTTGATTTTGCATCAACACGCCTCCCAATCCCATCAACGAAGCATCATAATACACAACAAACGAGTCTGTCAGATTAGGAAAAATCAAAACAGGAGCGGTCACCAACTTTATCTTAAGTTCTTGAAAACCCTCTTCACATTTTACATCCCAAATAAAAGCTTGACCTTTTCTAGTCAATTGCGTCAATGGCAAAGCTAACTTAGAAAATCCTTCAATGAATTTACTATAATATACTTTTAAACCAAGAAAACTTCTAATCTCAGAGACAAATTCAGAGCTTCCCACTGAGACACATCTTCAATCTTCAACAGATCAACTGCAATACCTCCACTCGAAATCACATGGCCAAGGAAACTCACTTCCTTCAACCAAAACTCTCACTTAGAAATTTTAGCATACAACTTCTTCTCACTCAAAACTGTTAACACAATCTTCATATGCTCAACATGATTTTCTTCACTCTTCGAATAGATTAGTATATCATCAACGAATACAACCACAAAATTTTCCAAATACGGATGGAAAATCCTATTCATATGCTCCATGAATACACCTGGTGCATTGGTCACACCGAACGACATCACAAAATACTCATAGTGACCTTACCTTGTTCTAAAAGTAGTCTTCTGAATATCTTCGACCTTCACACGAATTTGGTGATATCCATATCTCAAAGCTATCTTAGTAAACACACTTGCACCAACCAACTGATCCATCAGGTCATCAATCCTCAGAAGTGAACACTTATTATTGAAAGTCACCTTGTTCAGTTGTCTATAGTCCATAAAAAGCCTCATAGTACCTTCCTTATTTTTAACCAATAAAACTGGTGCACCCCACAGTGACACACTCGGGCAAATGAATGTTTTCTCAAATAGATATGCAAGTAGATTCTTCAACTCTTTCAATTTCGATGCTGACATATGATATGGAGCCATCGATACTGGACTAGTTCCAAGAAATAAGTCGATCATAAACTTCATTTCACGCTCCGGTTGTAAATCACTTATATCTTTAAGGAATAACTGTGGAAAATCACGGACGACTATTAAATCACCAATCACTCCTTTTCCACTAATATCCAACATTGCCATTAACATAAACATCCTAGCGCCATCCTGTGTCGACTCGTTCACTTGCTTAGCAGACATCAACAAGTCTCCTTCATTCCCAGATTCAAGAAAAATAAATGTCTTAGCAAAACAATTAATATAAACATGGTTGAATTACAACCAGCTCATCCCTAGGATAACATCAAGTTGATCTAACAGAAGAAATACTAAGTCAATTCCAAAGTCCCTACCAAAAATACTCAACGGACAATTCAAACACACATATGAAGTAGTCACTAAACCTATAACAGGAGTATCAATAACCATACTTCCATTCATATCATATAACTCGAGATTTAATCTCTTAACACAATCTAAAGCAATGAAAGAATGTGTCGCTCCAGTATCAATTATAGAAATCAAAGGTGTATCATTAATGAAACATGTACCTCTGATTAATCTATCTCCAACAGTAGTCTTAGAACCCGATAGACAAACAACTTTCCTCTAGATTGCTCCATCTTCGGTTTATCATACTTGGTACTAATGTCACCTTGCTCACCACAGTTGTAGAAAGTCACACCACAACCTCCCTTGCACTCATAAGCCTTGTGACCTGACTTGCCACACTTGAAACATTTCTGCTCAGTACTTGTGCACTCAGGAGCACGATGTCCTTAAAAACCACACCTAAAGCACTTAACTAGAGCAGGAGCTCCTCCCCAACTTGGCTTCTTGTCATAACCAACTTCCTGTTTCCCCTTATCTGCAGGAGTCACATATGGCTTTCCTCCGAATTTCCCCTTTCCCTTCTTCTCGTTCAAACTATTGTAGTGAGTAGAACGAGATCTACTATCCTCATCATAGATCTTACTCTTGTTAACCATTTCATAAAAACGTTTAATCTCCTGGCAACCAATGGATTTCTTGATCTCAGGCCTCAAACCATTCACAAACTTAATACATTTGGATCTCTCAGCATTAGCAGTGTTGTAATGAGGATAAAACTCAATCAACTCTTCAAACCATGCATCATATTCTACCACAGTTGAGTTACCCTACTTCATCTCAAGGAACTCAATTTCCTTCTTCCCACACACATCTTCTGGAAAATACTTCTCCAAAAATGCTTCTCTGAAAATAACCCAAGTAACCTCAGTATCCTCTTCCTCAAACCTCTGACTAGTGTTACCCCACCAATCGTCAACTTCCTTTTCAAGCATATGGGTGTCAAACTTCACCTTCTGCGCAACTGATTAGTTCATGACTCGAAATATGTTCTATATTTCTTTCATCCATACTTTGGAATTTGTCAGCTTCATGCGCTTCCTCAAAAATTAGCGGATTATTTCTCTGAAACTTCCCCAAAGCATGAAACTCATCATCATTGTTGTTCCCAACATTCTTGTTGACTTGCTGATTCTGCCCAATAATTCCAGCCAACATTGTCAAAGCTTCAACAATAGCCTCATCATTACTTTTTCCAACCATTGTTTTGAGAATTTCAACCAACAAATCCTCATTATAACAACTAATATTGATAGTGTCACATACACATATCGACTATTAAAGGGAATAAATTCATTAACAACCTGGAAAAATGACCGACTATGCTCTGATACCACTAATGTAACACCCTCTAAAACCCCACGAGATAATACATCATAAATAATAGTAATAAAATCATGCATATAAATCAAGGGTGTCACACATAATTCAAACATCACATACACCTGTCATGCTCAATAACACTTCATTAAAATTCACGCTTTTCATATACTTGTGCATATGCGCTTTGCAACGGAAATACATTTATTCAAGTAAACACAATATCTGAGTCTCATAACAAATTCCTTCATTGAATAACTTAGGCATTAAAATCCAATTCACCACATAATTCCAATAAGGATAATAAATAAATGAGTATACAAAGTATCTCTTAAAACATGAATTCAAAATCGTTCCCCAGGGTTACATAAAATCAGAGCATGACCCAAAACCAAAATACGGAAAGGAAAATAAAGAAAGCTCCTCCGACTACACTCTTTATAGAAGCAACTCTAATCTCCAGTACCAAAGCGATGTCGTATAAAACATTATTCCAACAGAAGGGTGGGAATTCATATAA
The DNA here is from genome assembly GCA_948472305.1 of Vicia faba. Taxonomy (NCBI): domain Eukaryota; kingdom Viridiplantae; phylum Streptophyta; class Magnoliopsida; order Fabales; family Fabaceae; genus Vicia; species Vicia faba. The sequence goes on along the minus strand of OX451739.1, from coordinate 445,004,285 downwards.
TTATTGAAATCATATAATAATACTTAATGCATAACATACATGCATAAGGTGAATTAACTCACACTTAAAAATACTATACATACATATCATCACCCAATTTTTCATATTATTCACAAGTATACACTCACAATCCAAAATTTCACAAATACATCCATTTCACATAATGCACATAACTTTATATTATAACATAACACAATATGACCCAATACAAGGCTCAAATGCAATACTCATGCATGTGGTACCAATCACTGTTACTTTTATTCAGTTTTTACTTTAAACCGGGTATGTTCCACAGATCAATTACACACGAAAGCCCGTTTCCTAAGCTTTTAAACCCTGCTCTAGGTTTGAGACTGTTGTACCCAAAAATTTGCCCTCCCATTTTACTCAGCCAATGTCAATTGAGGTCCCCAAGTTGCTCAGGGAAGTCCAAGAGTTGACCGGACAAACTCTCTCCTAAGGCAGTATAACTCAAATTAGGGTTTCCATTTTCATCAAGATGCGTGAACCACAAAGGAATCAAATGATTTAAAAGGTCCTAATATGTTCCCAAGATCATCCATGCCAAGTTTCAGGCCTTGCAAAAGAAGTTTGCTCAGTCAACTGTTCAGATACTTGAGAATCGACTGTACTAGGTCAAGAGTCAATTGTGGCCCACATACAGTCAAACCTCAAGATTTTTGGTCAACATCAAAATTTTTAAATTACTTTCATCATTTGATCAAGGGTTGATCATGATTCCCCAAGGAATGCTCCAAATTCATCAAAACCCAAAAGTTGCTAAATTAGGATTTCTCAGGAAAAGTCAACCAAACTTTGACCAAGCATAACTTCTTCATACTTTATCAGAAATTTCCATCCAAGGCTCATTTTGAAGAGGATTCAATTCCCTACAATTCATCTTCATCCCAGAAGTTCAAAATATGCACTCATCAAAAGATATGAATTTCTACATTATAGGTCCTTTTGAAAAGTCAATAAAAACACCTTTTGGGTCAAAGCTTATTACATGAACATGGAAGACCCAATTGAAATTAAACCAAAAAGGGTTGGTTAGGGGACATCCTAAGCTTTCCAAAAAGTCCAAGAACACCCTCCTAGGGTCAAAATTGAGAGAGATATGCATTGTCAAAGTTGGCAATTTTTGGAAAATTGTCAAAAGTCAACATTGATCAAATTTGCATTTTTTCCAAAGGGGCCCATGTTTTCTTGTTTGAAATATGTTTCTAATAGGAGCCACGACCCCTGAGCTTTTCCACCTATTATTCTATTATTTTTATTATTTATTTTGATTTTATTTCATTTAAATCAAAACAAATCAATATAAAATAGTAAATTAATGAAATAAAATCAAATCCTTGATTTTTTATGCATATTTTGAGTCCATGTACAACTAACATGCCAGCCAATTCGTGCAAAGTGGATTTGGATTGAAAAAGATTGGATTGAAGCTTGTTTCAGAAATATATCATACAAGTGCAAATCAAATCCAATTTCCATTATTTCTCAAGATTCATGCCAATTTTGTTGACCTAATTCAATCTACTATAAGTGCATAACAATTACAGATCAAAAGGAGAGGTTTTTGCAGTCGTGGGGAGCAAGAACAAAAACTCAAAAATTGGATAAAAAGTGTGCATTTGATTTCTGCCCTAGAGGACGATTCCAGGCCATTCAAAGACCCTAATCACTTCCTGGCCATCTCCTGAAGCCAACAACATCATTTGCAACCTTCAAAACATCAAGAACCACCGCCTAGACACATCACGGTTTACCCAAAATTCTCAAAATCGTTTACTATGTTTTACGTATTATAAATCCATTCTATTCATATATTCTTGTTCATAATCGTGTTTGCAAACTTTCTATATCCTTTAATTGTATTAATAGCACAGGGATCCACACTTGCCATTGTTAGGGTTCGTGAGAAGTTTTTGGGGTTTCTTGATACAGAAAAAATTAGGCCAAGAAAATGATACCATGATGCTCGTGAGGCCAAGACGAGTTGATTGGTATAGACGGAATTGATTTATCATGCTTGATATGAACTTTTGAGTTTTGCAGGGCTGTAGTTACAACAAATGTCTGTAGGTATAGGTCAATAACCTAAGACGACAGACAGGGAAGAAGGCAATGACTTGTCACCATCCCACTGGTCCATTTGAATTCACGCACGTTTTCCCAGGCGTGTGCATTTTGTTATTTTCCTATTTATTTTCGACAGATCTGGTGTTTCTCATCAAACAAGCATACCATGGACCTACGCCTCATCAGCATTGGATGGCACGCTGCCTAGATCCAATGTCTCTAGATTGCATCCTCATGATGGACCTCGTGAAGGCCAGCTCCACAGGATCCAGCATGGTTGATTGGGCTCAGCATTATTGGGCTTGGAATTTCAGCTTCACACCCCCTTCAGCAATTCAACAACAGGCCCATTTTATTATTTTTCTATTTTCTCTCTCTTTAATTTCTTTGTTTATTTTCTTTAATTATTTTCCTTTTCTTTTAATTAACACAAAATTATTTTTTATTAACAAATCACAAATCACAAAATTCTTTTTTTAATAATATTTTTATTTTTTAAAATTAGTTAGTTTAATTAACTTAGGGCAATTTAATCTTTTTATAATTAAAAATAATTAGAATTAGGATTTTAGTTGTACATAATTTAATTAATTTTCTTTAAAAATATATCAAAAATCATTTTTCTCATAAATATCTATTTCTTTAATTAATTAATTTAATTAGAAAATTAGGTTAATTTAATTTCTTTCATAATGTAAAAACAATTAGAAATTAGGTTTAATTGATTTGTAATTTAAATGTTTTCTCAAATAAAAATCCACAAAAACACTTTTTCTTTCAATTAGGATTTTAGGTTATTTCAATCGTCCTCACATTTAATTTGCCGCGCGCTTGTTAATTATTTGTCCATAATTATGTAATTGCTTATTGGTTTGTAATAGTTAAAACTATGATTTTTATTTATCGCTTTTCCCCCACTTTTGGTTATGTAATTAATCCACCTCCCCAAAGCCTTGTAATAGCTAGGTTTTATTTTTCACACTTTAAATTCCCGCAATCTTTAACTGTCTAGATGCATGGCTAATAGGATTGTATGAAAATAATACTTGAAATTTAAAACGGTATGTGATACGGTGGTAGAACCGACTGTTTTGAAATGCTGGTTTGTGTTTTACATTTTTGTGTTTGCAAAATGTCGCGGTAAGCAAGAGTCACCACCGACTTTTATTTCATCCAACCGGAAAGGAAAAAAGTATAAAAAAAAAATACTTTTTCGAGATGTTTCTGAGTACGGGGGGTAGATTATAGAAAGGGAAGGTGTTAGCACCCTTTCTATCCATGGTTTTCCATGGGCTCTTAGGTACTTGCTCATCTTTTGAAAACTGCTTGTATATGTGCTTTGTTTTTGAAAAGTTTTACTTCGTGATAACCCTTGTATCAGTCCTCAAAGGTGTGACGAAGTTATTTTGAAGATTTGTTTTAAAAAGTGTAAGTGTGAAAATTTTGATTTGAGCAAGTACCTAGTAGCATCTACCTACTCGAAAAAAGATCGTTTCTACTCTCATTTCCTTTAGACAGTGTTATCTTACTATTGAGAAATAGGTAGCACCGCCGTTGGAGTTGTGAGGGTCAATTCGAAAGGGCCGTACGATCACTAAAGCAATGCTAGGACGTCTTAGTAATAACCCTAGAGTCTTAAGATCATATTCGAGGCAACATTTACGAGGCAACATTCGAATGGGACGTTTGATCTTTTTTAGACAGGAGGGCGACCACTAAGACACCCTATGCTTAAAGATCGTTTACCGAAGGCAACTGAAGTGAGGTTATACCCTAAGAGTGTTATGTACGAGTGATTTGTTTTCAGTTATTTGTCTTTGCATATTAGGGTTCTCTAACGGTATTAAATTATCATGCAATTTTGTCATACAATCCTATTAACATACATCTAGACAGTTAAATATTTGCGAGAATTAAAAATGCGAGAAAGGAAATCTACGCTATTACAAGGCTTTGGAGAGGGGATTAATTACATAGCCAAAAAAATCGCAAAAGACGATAAATAAAAGAAAGTCCTAGATTAAACTATTACGTATCGTGAACAGTTACATCAATATTGTAAAAATAATAAACACGCGCGATGAATCGAATACAAGATAATTAGGGTTTTGACCCTAACTTAAACCTAATTGCGATTAGTTCAAAAAAGGTTTTTGTGTTGTTTTGTTTATTTAAGAAAATAGAGAAATTGTTACATTAAAATGAAAAAAAAAGAAGAAAAGCCTAATTCTAGTTAATTTTAATTTTAAGAAAAGAATTGAATTAATTTGTTTAAAACCTATTTTTGTATTTTTACTTACTTGAGAAAAATAGAAAATAAAATAATAAAAAAGAATAGAAGTTAACCTAATTCTCTAATTTAATTTTAATTGCGAAAATAAATTAAGGTTTCTCTAGGTTGAACTAAATTATATCAAACAAACTAAAAAAATAAAAAAAAATGTCTAATTCTAATTTTTTTGATTATTGATTTTATGATTTTTTATGAAAAAAAGAATTAATTTGTGAATCAAAATAAATAATAAAGAAAAGAAATGATAAAAGAAAATTAAATGGGCCTGGATGTTGTTGCTGAAAAAAGGGGGGTGAAAGACTGAATTTCTGGGCCCAAGTGGACAAAAGCCTGTTTGACTTCGTTGGATCCAGTGCACTCATTGACTGGAGGCGCATGATGGACCTTCAAGGGAGAAGCCTTGGGTCTGGGGCGTTGATGAATCAGAGGGCCATATCTTGATGGTGTATGGTGAGCACCTTGTCCTGCAAAGCGTCTAATTTCCTGTGGAAAAATATTAAGAACAAAGTTTGGGACCTGGGAATCGAACCCAGGTCCTTATGCATATTTCCATCCCCACACTTCCATCTGAGCTACACGCTTCATTTGTATATACAATAATAAACAATTATTATATAATGAAAACAAAATGCTGAATTTTAAAACGCGCGAATATCAAATCACCCAACCAGGGGGTGCCACACATCCATCTTCTTCCTCCCCACCGTCGCTTTAGGTTTTGTGACTTTTACCTACAGACATCAAGCGTAGGTATAGCCCCTGTTGATTTCAAAAATCCTGTACGCACATGATAAATGAAACCTAATGGTACCAATCAACCCGTTTCAATATCACGAGCATCATGGTACCATTATCAACACCCAATTTCTCCTGCATAAAAAAACCTAAAAACAAAGAACAAAACCTAGCCATGGCATATGCACATACAGGCGTTAAAAATGCAATTGAATCATGGTGTCACATTGCAAACATCTCAAAGGTTATAAATATGCCAATCAAATATGCTAAATATGCAAGAATTAGTGTATTCGATTTCAAGAAATCAAGAAAACCGTATGAATGTTGTAGGGTGATTATGAGGGTCTCAGGCCTTGTAAACGATCTTGTTGGCCTCAGGGATGATCCAAGAATATGGATTGCTCTTTTGAAGCGCTTGAAACGAACTACAGAGCAATATTTGATCAGCACTTTACTTTGAAAAATTTGACCTTTTCCTCTGCCTTTTCATGCTTCCAAACCTCCTCTCTTTGGTCTTCCTTTGTTTACTATCTATAATAGAGTGCATTAGGGTAAAAATTTGCATCAAATCTTTGCCATTTATGAAGATTGACCAATGATTTATTCCTTGCACCAAATCTTTCCAAAACAAGCATTTTCAATCTTTTTCTGTCCATATGAAGCCTTGCACGATTTGATTTTGTCACCAGCTGTATAATGATTCTAATCATGCACAAAATCTCAAGGTTTAATTGATTTTTGATATTTTCATTATTTTATATTGATTTTATTTGATTTAAATAAAATAAAATCAAAATAAATAACAAAAGTAAAAGAATGACAAGTGGAAGGGGTCATGGGTCTTGGATCACATTTTAAACTCAATGCAAGCATAAAAAGTTAGGCCCATTTAGCAAAAAATGCAATTTTGGACACATTTGACTTTTGGCAATTTTGCAAAAAGGGTCAACTTGGCCAATGCATAACTCTCTCAATTCAGACCCTAGAGATGTGTTCTTGGACTTTTTAGAAATCTTAGGATGTCCTCTAAGTAACCCTTTTGGTCTCATCTCAATTGAGTCTTCCATGTTCATGTATGAAGCTTTGACCCAAAAGGTGTTTTTGTTGACTTTTCAAAATGACCTATAATGTCCAAATTCATATCTTCTTGTGAGTGCATATTTTGAACTTGGGAGATGAAGATGAATTGTAGGGGATTTAATCCTCTTCAAAATAAGCTTTGGATGGGTTATTTTTGATAAAGTATGAGAAAGTTATGCTTGGTCAAAGTTGAGTTGACTTTTCCTACAAAACCCTAATTTAGCAACTTTTGCGTTTTGATGAATTGTGAGCAATCCTTGAGGAATCATGATCAACCCTTGATCAAATGATGAATGATACTTAAAGATGAGGATGTTGACCAAAAATCTTGAGGTGTGACTGTATGTGGGCCACAGTTGACTTTTGACCTAGCACAGTCAATTTCTAGGTCTTTGAGCAATTGATTGAGCAAACTTCCCATGCAAGGCTTGAAACTTGACATGGATGATCTTGAGAACATAATAGGACAATTATGAGTATTTGGGATCCTTTGGACTCAAGCATCTTGATTCAAAATAAAACTCTAATTTGAGATAGACTGCCTTAGGAGAGAGTTTGTCTGGTCAACTCTAGAACTTCCTTGAGCAGTCTGGGGACCTCACTTGCCATTTGTTGAGAAATATGGGATGGAAAATTTTGGGGTACAACATCTGTCCCTGTTCAATCTTCTTAAACCTGAGGATGTAGATTGGCTTGTCTGCCTTTCGTGATCTGAAGGTGGAAGATGATTGAACACTAGAGTGCCCAGAAATTTGCACTTGCATGGAGTGATATTTGTCTTGCAATATCGGGAATAGGCTTACAAATGCCATTTGGAGGAGTGTCGATCGCATAAGAGATTCCTTTGCGAGAACCCGTACACCTGTTGGTGAGGAGGACTCCGCTGGGGAATGTTGGTCCTTGTCTTGGGAGAGAAATAAAGTTTTAGGATCTTCAGTTATCCGTTACTCTACTGGGGAAGGATTCCTGTTTGGGAAGCAAAAGTGAACTGCGTATTTGGTCGGGGTATATGCTGCACCGCGACTTTCTAGGGGAATGTGAAATCAATTGTGTTTGATCGGGTCCCAGCCTTACAGTGTTGTGGACTGTTATCTGGATAGTAGGGTTACTTCGAGATGAAAGGCTAGGTGGCAGGGATGTAAGAAGAACCTGGGTAGTAGGGTTAATTCGAGATGAAAAGCCTGGGTGGTAGGGCTGTAAGAAGGAACCTGGATAGTAGGGTTACTTCGATATGAAAGCCTGGGTGGTAGGGCTGTAAGAAGGAACCTGGGTAGTAAGGTTACTTCGATATGAAAGCCTGGATGGTAGGGACGTGAGAAGGAACCTGGATAGTAGGGTTACTCCGATATGAAAAGCCTGGATAGTAGGGCTGCAAAAAGGAACCTGGATAGTATGGTTACTTCGAGATGAAAGCCTGAGTAGTAGGGTTGCGAGGAGGAACCTGGATAGTAGGGTTACTCCGATATGAAAATCCTGGATAGTAGGGCTGCGAGAAGGAACCTGGATAGTAGGGTTACTCCGATATGAAAATCCTGGATAGTAGGGCTGCGAGAAGGAACCTGGATAGTAGGGTTACTTCGAGATGAAAGCCTGGGTAGTAGGGCTGCGAGAAGGAACCTGGATAGTAGGGTTACTCCGATATGAAAAGCCTGGATAGTAGGGCTGCAAGAAGGAACCTGGATAGTAGGGTTACTTCGATATGAAATCCTGGATAATATGGCTGCTTTTGTTGCGCTGATGATTACTCTGTTTAGCTTCGAATGTTAATCATGGGCTTACTGGAAATTGTTGATAATAACGTCTTTCCTGAAATAAATACAGGGTTAGTTATATGTGATGCATGGGATGCATTGTGTGTTGACGTTCTCAAAATAACTGAGACCATGTTATATGTGGTGTATGTATATGTCATGATGTATGAATATGAAATGCTGACGTGATAATCTGAATATGAGAAAATAAATCCCTGATTGCTATGAAAACCATAGTTCCTCCACCTCTGTGAGGGGTTGTGAACAAAGATGGCCGTGCTGGGGATTTGTCCCTTGGATGGTAAATATTCTGCCGAAAGAGACTCTATCTGAAGATAACTCTGCAGGGAATAACTCTGTTGGAGCAGAGATACTCTATTGATAGGTCTGCTGACTTGGAGAGATAACTCAGCTGGGGATGAATTTCGGTTTGCTGGTGATAAACAAACTCTGTTTGGGGAAAGTTTTTCCGACTCATTCGCAATTGTGAACCTCGGCTGGGGAGAGTTGTGGTCTATTGGGAAAGTTAACACCATTGTCTTTGGATACTTCTTACTCTGTGGGGAGTGTATGTACCACTACTCATGTTCTCAAGCTGGCTCTATCCCTGTACCTGGTGGGTAGAGTAACTGTAAGGTTTGGACACTTCTTGTTTGCCCCTGTTCCTGGAATTACAAGTAATTGTCTTTTGTTTCTTATGTAAATATTTATGAGCAGCGATTATTTTCAAATGCATATATCAAAAATGAATCATTGGATGTTCTTACAAAACAAAACAGCAAAAGAAAAAAAACAAGTTGAAAGTTCTTGTAAAAAATGAAAGAAAAACAGCTATGTGAAACAATCCCATTGGGTTCCAACTCTGCTATTGCCTTTATATCTTCAATCGTCTCATCACTTTGATACTTGGTCGAAGGTGGATCATATTGATTGGCACCGTCCGAGCTTGATAGTCGATACCGAAGTCTGGTCGCAAGATTATCCAATGGGACATAGTGTTACGCTTCGATCCCTAATTTTTTCCTGTACCGCCCTTTCGGGTTTTCGGCCCACCGGGATACCCTTTTTTGCCCAAGTCGCCTTTTCAGGTTTTCGACTTGCCAGGTGTACAGTTTTTTCATTTTCATCCCTTACTTTTTCCCGAACCCTTTTGGTTCGCCGAGAAGCCCTTATTTTTGCCTAGGCCGGTCAACCTAGCGGGTCTTCGATTATGCGTAGTATCTTTTCACTATGTCTGCATTGACGGGGTGAGGAAGGTCGTCACCATCCATGGTGGTTAAAATCATGGCTCCTCCCGAGAAAATGTTCTTAACCACGAATGGACCTTCGTATGTAGGGGTCCATTTGCCCCTGGGATCACCTTGTGGCAGTATGATGCACTTGATCACCAGATCCCCGACTTGATATTCTTGACGCTTGACTTTCTTGTTAAAAGCCTTGATCATTTGTTTTTGATACGTCTGACCATGACAGATAGCAGTAAGTCTCTTTTCATCGATTAAATTCAGCTGATCAAGTCGGGTTTGGATCCAGTCGTCTTTGTTCAAACCCACATCCTTCATAATCCTGAGAGAGGGTATCTGGACCTCGATGGGTAGGACTGCCTCCATGCCATACACCAAAGAGTAGGGTGTTGCCCCTGTCGATGTCCATGCTGAGGTACGGTACCCATGAAGAGCGAATGGTAACATCTCGTGCCAGTCTTTGCATGTCACCGTCATCTTCTGCACAATCTTCTTGATGTTCTTGTTAGCCACTTCAACAGCCCCATTCATCTTCGTCCGGTAGGGAGAAGAGTTATGATGCTGTATCTTGAACTGTTTGCAGAGCTCGGTGATCATTGTATTGTTGAGATTTGTACCATTGTCAGTAATAATCCTCTCTAGTACACCGTATCGATATATCAGATTGTGTCGAATAAACCGCGCCACGACGTTCTTGGTTACTGTAGCAAAGGAAGCTGCCTCGACCCACTTCGTGAAATAATCAATTGCTACCAGAATGAAGCGATGCCCATTAGACGCAATGGGTCTGATATCGTCGATCATGTCGATGCCCCACATTGCAAAAGGCCTAGGAGCTGTCAAAACATTCAAGGGAACCAGAGGTACATGCACCTTATCAGCATAGACTTGGCACTTATGATAAGTTCGAGAATGCTGATAATAATCAGCTTCCATAATGGACCAATAATATCCAGCCCGTAGGATTTTTTTCGCCATGGTATGTCCACTAGAATGAGTTCCTAAGGTGCCTTCATGTAGGTCTGCCATGATCCTTTCTGCCTCGCTCTTGTCTACGCACCGCAATAAGGTTGAATCATGGTTACGCTTATAAATGATTCCATTACCGATGAAGAACTTCGCAGCGAATATTCTCAGAAACTTCTTATCATTAACAGACACCCCCTCGGGGTATTCTTGTGCCTCAAGATACCTCTTTACCTTGTGAAACCAGGGTTTATCTGCTACCTCTTCAGTCTCAATGTCACATCAATGTGCGGGTTTGTCCAACCTCTCAATGGTAATCTGGGGAGCTTCATTGTCCCACCTGACTTTGAACATAGAAGACATGGTAGCTAGTGCATCCGCTAACTAGTTCTCCTCTCTCGGGAAGTGTTCAAAGGTTATCTCTTCAAAGTGTGGGAGCAATGTCAGTACATATTCTTTGTAAGGAACAAGATTTGGGTGCTTCGTATCCCACTCGCCTTTGATCTGACTGATCACCAGAGCAGAATCTTTGAATACACTCAAGAACTTAATCCTCAGGTCAATAGCAGCTCGAAGACCCATGATACAAGCTTCATACTCCACCATATTGTTTGTGCAGTTAAAACATAATCATGCAGTGAACGGAGTATGACAGCCTTCAGGAGATATAATTATAGCGCCAATGCCGTTACCCAAAGCGTTCGATGCTCCATGAAAATACATAGACCATCGAGATCCCTCCTCGGGTCCTTCATCTGGTCCAGGTTCTTCGCAGTCGGTTACCCATATGATGTTCTCATCTGGGAACTCGAAATTCATGGACTGATAGTCGTCCACGGCCTGATGTTCCAGGTGATCCGCCAATACACTCCTCTTGATTGCTTTTTGGGTTGTGTATTGGATGTCGTACTCAGTTAAGATCATCTGCCATCTTGCTATCCTTCAAGAGAGAGCGGGCTTCTCGAAAACATACTTGATTGGATCCATCTTTGATATCAATAGGGTAGTGTGAGTCAACATATACTGTCTCAGCCGGCGAGCAGCCCATGCCAAAGCGCAGTAAGTTTTCTCGAGCAATGAGTATCGGGTCTCACAGTCGGTAAACTTTTTGCTAAGGTAATAAATGATGTGCTCTTTTCGGCCATACTCGTCATGCTACCCCAACACACAACCCATTGAATTTTCTAGCACCGTCAAGTATAAAATCAAAGGTCTTCCTTCAACTGGAGGCATAAAAATTGGTGGCTCTTGAAGGTATTCCTTGATTCTTTCGAAAGCGGTATGACATTCATCATTCCATTTTACCACTTGATCTTTCTTCAGCAGCTTGAAGATTGGCTCACAAGTAGCAGTCAGATGTGAAATGAATCTGGCAATGTAATTCAGACATCCCAAGAAGCCTCTAACTTCCTTCTCTGTGCGGGGAGCCGACATCTATTGTATGGCTTTTACCTTTGAGGGGTCTACCTGAATACCTTTGTCGCTGACAACAAAACCCAGAAGCTTACCAGACCTTACCCCGAAGGTACACTTGTTCGGATTCAGCCTCAGCTTATACGTCTTCAACCTGTCGAACAATTTCTAGATATGATCAAGGTACTCTTCCTCAGTCTGGGATCTAGCTATCATGTCATCAACATAAACCTCAATCTCATGGTGAATCATGTCGTGGAACAAAGCGACCATGGAATGCTGATAAGTTGCCCCATCATTCTTCAACCCGAAAGGCATTACCTTGTAACAAAAGGTGCCCCACTGTGTAATGAAGGTTGTCTTCTCCATGTCTTCAGGAGCCATCTTGATCTGGTTGTAGCCAAAAAAACCATCCATGAAGGAGAAGATCTTGTGCTGCGCGGTGTTGTTGACCAGAACATCAATGTGAGGAAGTGGGAAGTCATCCTTGGGGCTTGCCCTATTCAGATCTCTATAGTCCACACACATTTGTACCTTACCGTCCTTCTTAGGTACCGGAACAACGTTGGCAACCCACTACGGATAAGAAGTAACAACTAAGAACCCTGTGTCGAACTGTTTCATGACTTCTGCTTTGATTTTCTCAGACATTTCAGGGCACATACGGAGAACCTTCTGCTTTACCGGAGGACAGTCTTCTTTGGTCGGCAGGCCGTGTACCACAATATCAGTGTCCAAACCAGGCATATCTTTGTAGGACCAAGCGAAGATCTCGACGTAGTCGCATAACATCTGTATTAACCATTGTTTGACACTAGGCTCCAGATTTGCACCTATCTTGACCTATTTCCTGTCTTCCTCTGTACCCAAATTCACTGACTCAACCGGCTCTTCATGAGGCTGTATGGCCCTTTCTTCCTGTTGTAATAGTCTAGCAAGTTCTCCAGGCACCTCACAATAATCCCCACCTTCGTCCTCGGCTTGGTTGATTGGATTTTTGAAGTCATAACTGGCAGTAGCAGAGTCGTTATCAATGAGATCCAGAGTGGATATGGATCTGCATTATGATACGTGGGTGTGTGTAACAGAATAGCTGTTTTTGATAGAATGAGAGACAAAAAAGAAAAAAACAAAGAGCACAAAATTTGTAATGCAAGAAACGTCCAATGCTTTATTAATGATGTATGAAAATGCCCAATAATAAGCCCTCACAAGCAAAGCCAAGGTGCCTCGGGCGAGGCACCGGGCTATAAAGTTTCAAACTGTCTATTACAACTCTTAAAACAAAAGTCAATTAATGTGGAATAAAAGAAATAGGTACGAAGTCCTTCGCCGTCCAGTTGTTCAATCCACCATTGGTTGTTGGGTAGATCCAGCTATCGATATCTGAATCTTCTTCACCATCTTCAATTGCATTAACTCCCTGATTACTGATGTGCAAAAGAGGTCTTCCAATACGTGCGTGCCTAACAACCCTTTGAGCCCCTGTAGTAAAGCCCAAACCAAATTTGTCAGTTTTGTGCGTGAAATCAAGGAGCTGACCCCAATTGGTACACCCACCTTCTTCAATTACAACCCTGTCATCCTTGAGAGAAGCCATCTTTAGCGGAGGTTTGTTGGTAACAACTTCAGTTGACGCTAAAGTCTGAGGGACCTCTTCAAAGTTCTGACAAGGGGTTTCGATGAATTCCCCGTCCATCTCCATGTAGCGGAAGGAATTTAGATGACTCACCATATACTCCTCTTCACCTTGTATCGTGACAATCTTCCCCTTTACCGGATATTTCAACATTTGATGGAGTATGGACGTAACTGCCACAACCTTATGAATCCAAGGACGACCCATCAAGCAAGAATATGATGGTCTGATATCCATCACATAGAAGGTGGATGCAAAAGTCTGAGAGCCAACTTTAACAGGGATTTCCACCTCCCCGTGAACCATTCTCTTTGACCCGTCGAAAGCCCTGACCACAATGTTGCTCGGTGTGATCGGTGGATCTGGAACTGACTGTTTAACGCTGGTTCGCGAAATGTCGCGGAAGCAAGAGTCGCCACCGTCTTTTATTTTCTCCAATTGGAAAGGACAAAAGCACAGAAAAATTCCTTATAGAGATTGCTCTCGGTTCGGGAGGTAGGTTATAGAAAGGGAAGGTGTTAGCACCCTTTCTATCCATGGTTATCCATGGGCTCTTAGATACTTGCTCATTTGTGTTTTCAAAAAATGGTTTGTTTGCTTTTCAATGTGGGTTTTAAAAAAGGTTTCTTTGAAAATTCCAGTTCGACTCTTGTATCGGTCCTCAAGAGTGTTTGAAAAATTGCTTTCGAAAGCTTTTTGAAAAGGTGTTGGTGTGAAAAGTATTTTTTGCATTTGTTTGGAAATTTAGAGCAAGTATCAAGAGTCGTCTACCTACCCTAAGGAATTCGTCTGTGTAAATGTCCTTTAAAGTAGTGCCATCCCACCATTGAGAGGTAGGTAGCACCACCGTTGGAGGTGTTCGGGTCAATTCGAGGTTCGGGGCATGGTGATCACCAGAGCAATGGGAAGACACCTTAGAAGCTACCCTCATGCCAGGTTCCCGGATCATGAGGACTTACTAAGACATCCTCTACTCGACGATCACCTTTCGAGGCAAGGCAACAGTGAGGCGTACCCTAGGGGTGGTGTGTGATTTGTGTGTCATGTTCATTTATTTTTGTCTTGTCATGTCATGGGCGATCTACGCGTTATTTTTATTTAGACATTCATTCTTGCATGCATTTATTAACAATTAAAAAGAGCGAGAAATATAAAGTTCTAAACTATTACAAAGGCGCGGGTCCACATCGCCAAATTTAATCCAGGACCCGATTTGACAGAAAATAAAGAAGTGCGAGAAATAAAATGTCCGAGTTTACAAGGCTTTGGGAGAGGTACATAAATATTATAAGAAATACAATAAAATGTGCGAAACAAATTAATAATCGGAAGCGAGGGCGTTGGACCCTTTTTAATGAAATTAAATTATGTTGAGCAAATTAATTAAATTAAAATAAAAAAGAAATTATTTTTGAGTTTTTTTGGAATTGTGAATTTTTAATGAGAAGATTAGCTGAAATTAAAATTAAATTAACCCTAATTCTATAACTTTTATTTATTACGAAAAAATATTAAAGTTAAACCTAAATTAACCTAATTAATTAAAGCAATTTGATTTATAAAAATAAATAATTAATTATTAGTGAAAAGAAAAGAAAAAGGATAAAAATTGATTAAAACCCTAATTCTACAAATTTTAAGTTAATTAAGAAAAATGTTTGAATTAAACCTAATTTTACAAAGCTAAATTAATTAATGATATTTACTTAAAAAATATTAAAAAATAAAATATATTTTTAATTTTGTCTTTTCTGATTTTTTCTATTGTTTTTGTTATTTTATATTTGATGAAAATAAATTAATTGAAGAATTTAAAGGGAATTAATTAAATCAAATAAAAAATAAAATAAAAAAGGAATAGCAAACCTTGGGGGGTCTGTCCCCAATTGGAGGTTATTGTTAGCATTTTAGGCCCATCTTTGCAAGGCCTTGTCTGACTTTTCTTGCCAGTGTGTGGAACCTTTGACTCATGTCCATCATGTTCTTCACATCTGGTCCCTTGGATTGGTATTACTAAGCGCGTGGCACGCCTGGAGGAGGAGTATATGGTAGTCCTTTGAGGGGAAATTGCATGAGATTACATTGAAACGAAAAATATAGAACAAGGTGAGGGACCTGGGAATCGAACCCAGGTCCCAGTGGTTACATGACAACGCATCCACCATCTGTGCTATTGGCTTTCTTTGTAGTATTAGTGGGTAACAAATAATATATGGAATAAAACACGCTGATATCCTTAACTCAAAAAACGCGCTAAGATTTTAAATGGACCAACCATCGCTTGCCACCTACCCTTCTTCTTCCTTGGCTTTGTTTTGTCCTGAAACATAAAAGGGTTAGCGGGGGTTTTAAACCCCCCCAAAATATGCTTGTTTTCAAAATAACGATTAGGCCATATGGCCACATAAATTAGGCGCGAGGGTTCTGTTCAGGTCGTCCAAGCATGCTGAGTTCGGTCATGGTATTGAGGTGTTCCAATTTCACAGCATTTAGAAACGCCCAAATTAAAAGCTTGGTAACCCTAACCTGTATCAATGGTGAAATCTCCAATAGTGCATAAAAACTCAATTAAATTATCTGGTTAGCTTCAGAATCATCCAATTAGTACAAATCCATAAAAAAATGCAATGAACATGCTTGAATATTAAAACACGATTATGCATATTATATGAAAAATTTTGATTTCTGTATACCGATTCAAGGTGCTATGCGCGTGGAAAGCTATCCAGTCAGACTCAGTAATGTCTTAGGAAGGTGATGGAATGAATTTCTTGCCCTGAAAAGCCTTGCAAGTGTGTTTTCAGTTTTGGAATTTCTTGTTAAAAACTAAAACTTTGCTATGGATTTCTGGCGCAGCTTTGTGGTTATGCACATTAGGGTTTGCATCAGTATTTATGTGTGAATGATTAGGGTAGGTTTTTTTGTCCAAAGGATCAATGAATTGATGGAGAGGATATTGATTTTCATGGCAAATATTTTCCAATCTTTTTCATGCAAACTTGGTCCCAATCATGGCCAATTGACTTGATTCTTTCTAAATCAGTTAATGCACGAAATCTTAAGACTATTTCATGCATAAAAAGATTTGATTGCTTAGGTTTAGTATTTTCCACATATTTATTTAAATTAAATGAATTATTAATAATTAAAAATCCAAATAAATAAATAAAAATGATAAAAAACTTCCCTTTGGGCCAAATGGTCGTGCACATGTTTTGGATGATGGATTTTGGAAGAAAAAGAGGCCCATTAGCATTTTTAAGACATTTGAAGCAATGTTGACTTTTCAAAATATCCAAAAATTTCCCAACTTCCACAAGGCATAACTTGCTCAATATTTAAGCTTTGCTCATGTTCTTGGACATTTTGGAAAGGTCTTTGAGTCCTCTAACTAATGTATTTGGTCCCATTTCATTTTGATTTACCAATCTCAAGTTATGGCCTTTGACTTAAAGTCCCTTTTTGTTGACTTTTGAAAATGACCTATAATGTTGAAATTGATAACTTTTTGTGAGAGCATTTATTGGACTTGAAGTGTGAAGAGGAGTTGTAGGAAATGTCTTTCTCTTCAAAATGAGCTTTGGATGGAATTTTTATGATAATCCATGTGAAAGTTATGCCTTGGTCAAGTTACAGTTGACTTTTTTGACAGTCCAAATATGGAAACTTTTGCATCTTGAGACTTTTTGAGCCAAGCTTTGAGAATCATGATCAAGCATTGATCAAATGATGTTTGTGGCTTCAAAATGAGATGTTGACCAAAAATTTGAACTTTTGACTGTCAAATGACCATTTTGCCCCTACAGTTGACTGTAGTGCAATTAGGGTTTTTGACTGTGCAATTTTGTGCTGTAAGTCTTGAAACTTGGTATGAGGATGCTTGACCATGTTTATAGGCATGTGGGACTTGAGTGGACCCTTGGAAACTCAAATTTCTTTGTCAGAACCAAAACCCTAATTCTTGACTATTAGGAGGCCCTTGAACTGTGCAACCCTTGGGGAATTTTTGAAGCTTTGACTTGGCAAGTCTTGAAGAATATGGGAGGGCAAATTTTGGGGTACAACAGTTGCCCCTGTTCAATCTTCTTAGACCTGAGGATGCAGATTGGCTGACGTGCCTTTCGTAATCCGAAGGTGGAAGATGATTGAACACTAGAGTGCCCAGAAATTTGCGCTCACATAGTAGCAGTGTGATG
This sequence comes from Vicia faba, assembly GCA_948472305.1. Classification (NCBI taxonomy): domain Eukaryota; kingdom Viridiplantae; phylum Streptophyta; class Magnoliopsida; order Fabales; family Fabaceae; genus Vicia; species Vicia faba. The sequence continues at coordinate 444,986,877 of OX451739.1, read as the reverse complement.
TGGGGAATGGGCTTATAGATGCCATTTGGAGATTGATGGACAGGATGATGGGCTTATAGATGCCATGCTGAGAGATGATGGAAGGAGGATGGGCTTATAGATGCCATCTGGGTGTCGATCGCGTAAGAGATTCCTTAGCGAGAACTTGCGTACCTGCAAAAGAACAATGATTACCTGGCCTGTTGCAGGAGCTGGTCTTCAGACTCTTTGTGTAGATGTGCCCTGACTGGTTACAGGAATTGAATCTGGAGCTTCAAAAAGGTGATGAATGAACCAGGGATGGTTACTACCTCAACAGGGACGGTGAGAGAACCTTGGACGACTTCAACCTCAATAGTAACGCTGAGAGAATCTGGGGACGATTACTACCTCCACAGTATCGGGGAGAGAACCCTAGGCGACTACAACCTCAATAGTAATCATTGAGAGAATCTTGGACATCTTCGACTTCAACAGTAACGCTAAGCGAATCTGGGGATGATTACTACCTCCGCAGTATCGGGGAGAGAACCATAGGCGACTACAACCTTAATAGTAATCATTGAGAGAATCTTGGGCGACTTCGACTTCAACAGTAACGCTGAGCGAATCTGGGGATGATTACTACCTCCGCAGTATCGGGGAGAGAACCATAGGCGACTACAACCTCAACAGTATCATTGAGAGAATCTTGGACGACTTCAACCTCAACAGTAATCATTGAGAGAATCTTGGGCGACTTCAACCTCAACAGTAATCATTGAGAGAATCTTGGGCGAATTCAACCTCAACAGTAATCATTGAGAGAATCTTGGATATCTTCTACTTCAACAGTAACGCTGAGAGAAACTTGGGGCGATTACTACCTCCGCAGTAACGGGGAGAGAACCACAGGCGACTACAACCTCAACAGTAATCATTGAGAGAATCTTGGACGTCTTCTACTGAGTCCTTATCAGGAAAATCTTTTAGGGGTCGATTTAGCTGGACTAGAGAAGACCTTTGACTGGATAAGAAACAGAAAAATCTTAGGGTCGATCTAACTGAACCGGTCTAGGTCTTGAAATATAGCTGAGAACTTAACTGGATCTTTCCTGAAAGGTAAAGGTCAGTCATATGCAATGCATGATATGGATCAAGCAATGATGTTCTCAACATAAATGAGATTTGTAAGATATGATGCGTATATGCATGCGATAATGTATGGAAGTGCGATGTTTATGAATGTATGTTTTCGTCTTAAGAAAATAAATCCTTGACGGGTGCCGGGAAGTCACTCCTGGGCTGATGTTTGGAGAAAAGAACTTTGCTTCCGCTGGGGATGATGGTTGCAAGAATACCGGTAGGAGAAGATAACTCCTGTTGGGGAATGAACTTGGCAAATGGATTACTCTGCGGGGAAAAAGTACTCTAGTGATCTTGCTGGGAAACAATGCTCTGTGGGGAGAGAGGTACTTTGTTGAAATGTTGATGGTAATTTTGCTGGGGATACCATTGTTGTATTGGAAGTGTTAATAGACTTCGCTGGGGATAGGAAGACTTCGTCGAGGACGCTCTTTCCGTGGATTTTGGCTGAGGATAACCCAGTTATATCCTGGTAAGGAAATAACTCTTTGAATAAAGCCGGGGGACGCGTTCGTGCTCGGCGAGGGTAAGCTTCCAGAATCTACTGGGGATAAACTTACTGCTTGGGGAGATGGATTATAACTTTCCTGGGGAACCAGATTGGACTCTCTTGGGGAAGTCTTGAACTGTATCGGGGACATGACCCCACTGAATGTTTGATATACCGCCGGGGAACAATCTTAGATCAAGACTGCCGGGGATGCTCGTTAAGAATGTTTGTATATCGTGCTGGGGAATGTTAAGATCTGCGGGGATACCCAACTTCCTTAAGGCTGGCAATATGCTAACTCTGCTTGGGAAGAGTGTCGCTGACTTGCGGGAGGTATTGTGCCTTCTCTGCTTGGGGGAGTATGGCTGAACCTTGGCTCACTCTCTGGGGAATTAAGGCATCTTGGTTACATTCTTCAGCTGAACTTACCTTGGCACCTCGGTGGACAGGGCAACCGGATCATTTAGACAACTCATTATTGCCCCAGTTTCTGTTGGAGAAGAAGGTACCTGTGAAGGTGTTTGATGACTGCCGATTGACAAATCTTCTTTTGGTAGGCAAGTGACGAGATGCCGGGACATAGTCGTACGCTTTGATCCCTAACTTTTGCCTGGACCGCCCTTTCGGGTTTTCAGTCCACCGAGATACCCATTTTTGCCCAAGCCGCCTTTTCAGGTTTTCGACTTGCCGGGTGTACAGATTTTTTTCATTTCATCCCTTCATTTTGCCCGAACCCTTTTGGTTCGCCGGGAAGCCCTTATTTTTGCCTAGGTGCGTCAACCTAGCGGGTCTTTGATTATGCGTATTTTTTTTCCCGACTATGTCCGTGCTTTCAGGATGTAGGGAGTTGCCCCTGTTAGAAGTGTTTTGTCATGCCACCAGAAGGTGTTTGATCAGGCAAGATTCGTTGTTGGAATGCCCCAAGTGACTCATGCAGAGATTTGCCCTGGGCTGTTTGACCTTTGAGAGATTCTCCAAATCTTGATTGGACTGCCCCAGATGACGGACAATGATCATGTCATGCCCCTTGATTGGAAGTACTTTTGTTCACTAGGTATTCGTCGTGCGAATTTCCCTGCTGTTCAAACAAAAAGTCATATGCAAACAATGTTATATCAAAAATGCAAAGCTTATGTCTGTCTTGAAGATTTTGAAAATGCATTCTTTTTCATAAAACAAGTGAATGTTTGTAAAACGTAATGTCAACTCCGTATTTACCGTAGGCCTTAAGGAGTCAGGATACCTTTCGTAACAGTATGCTTTCGAACTAACCCATGCTTCAGTTAGGACTTTTAAGGGTTATAACGTGGCCTGGTTCACGGTTTAAGAAACAAAGGATAAAGGCTCAAATTTTATTTGTACCCACCCGCTCTTCGTGATGTTCTCCAAACCTAAACTCAATTGATCATACGTTAGACCTTGTTTGAGTCTTTGCTTTGATATTCTGGTGACGGTTCGGACATTGACAATTTATTTTGAATAGGCAGTCATTTCTTTTTGTTGTTGAGGTTTTGTAGGACCTCTTTCTTTTTTGATTTTGCTATCCCTAAATTTTTCCTGAACTGTTTCCTTTTTGGAATTACAGTCAGCGGGATGCCCCAGTTGGTAAGTCTCCTTCATAGGTTTTGACTTAATGGGTTCTTATTTTGAAAGATGATGACTGCCTTTATTTTTTGATTATTCAGAACCATCACTGTCTTTCTTCGTTTTGTAAGGACCTCTTTGATGTTGTATGTCGTGCACTTAGATCAACTGAGAGAACTACCCTGCCCCAGGTTATGATAAAGGGTTTCAAATTTCGAAAAGAAAAACTCCTACTTCTTTGGCTCAGAGGGGTTGACGAGGGATTATCTTCCTTATTACTCAAGTGTTTAGGAATTGAGACAATGCCTGTACCTCATCAGCGGGGTCTGTTCAAAAGCATACTGTAAAGATCGTGGTATCATTTTCGTCATCCTCCCTCAAGAGGCTTAGAATTATTGAGAGTTGATCATCAGAAAAAATATGAAAATAATTTGCATAGAGTGAATACGAATATATTAATTCAAAATAGACATAAGCGATGCATTAATGGAATAAAAATGTTTAACATGAATAAATGTCTAAACAATCAAAGAACAACACAACTTGAACATTCGAATGAACAAAAGTCTTTTCATCTCAGGGCTTGTCACTTCAAATGGTGAGCCTTGGAGGGATGGTAGAAAAATTCAGCCTGACCATCTTGTGTGAACTCCAGTGCTCCTTCATCAATTAGGTCCTGGATCTTGTTCCTCAGAGCCCAACACTCATTTGTATCATGTCCTGGACAGGCAGAATGGTAGGCACACCTTTTATTGGGATCATAAGCAGGATGTGCTGTGTTGGGGTTCTGGGGATGAGCCCTTAATGTGATCAAATTCAATCTCAACAGGCGTTGTAAAGCTTGAAACAGCGACATGTTGAGCGGGGTGAATTGCCTCCTGGACTTGTCTGGCTGAAGCCGGTGAGGTTGATGCTGAATTTGTGACACTGGAGCCATTTGAGGAGCTCTCCCCTTACCTCCTTGTCTCAAAGGTGGTTGAACGATGACTGGCTTTTTACCCTTAGACGCTTGTCCCAGTTGGTTATCCCGAAGCAGTTGGTTGATGAGAACTCCGAGCTCTTCTTGTCTTTGAGCTAACCCTTGAATGGCAGTCCCCTGCCCCAGCATTTGTGCTTTCATTGCATCCATTTCAGCTTGCAAGTGTTCCAGCCGTTCGTCCTTAGCGCTGTTCCTGACCAAAGTCTCCATGAGAAGTGTCCTTAACTCTTCCTGCCCCTTGGATAGATTCAGGAGGATTTCCCCGAACCGGGTCTCTTGAGTAAGAAGGTCCTGGTTATCTTGTTGGGAAGCCATTGCTGAAATAGACAGCGAGAAAGGTAAGTGACCTACAATAAAGAAAGGTACCTGTAATGCAATGATGTATGTATGCATGCAATGTTTTCAAGGACCTCCCGGGGTGAACAAGAAAAATCTGTCAGAATTTGAATCCGGTGGTTTGATTGAAGGAGCTTCATGTTATTGAGAGTCCTTCTTCAAGGGTCAAAGGCTCACCATATCCAGTGGATCATAGCCCCTGACAATTTATCAACCCTGTTTTGAATTCCAGACAACCTTGGCTAGGGTAACCTTCTTCAAGAGTCAAAGCTCACCATATCAAGTGGGTCATAGCCTCTGACAACCTTGGCTAGAGGAAAATAAATCCTCTTTGCCCCTTGCTAGATGTTTGATTTATCATGACCTGCATCACAAGCCCTTGAGATCATTGAAATAGGTTAGTCCTTATGTAGGATGTATGCAATGGTATGATGTTATGCTATGCATGGGACAATGTAAGTAACCCTGTTATGAGTCCCAATTAAGGACTGCAAACCAAAACCTGCAAGAAACTCAGTACACTCTGTTATGAGTCCCAATTAAGGACTATGAACAAAACCTGCAAGAAACTTAGTAAACCCTATTATGAGTCCCAATTAAGGACTATGAACAAAACCTGCAAGTAGTTCATGTGTCAGATAACAAGCATGCAAGTAGTCAAGTACGAAGGCACACAAGTCACACAAGAGAAAGCCCTTAGAGTTTATGCCAGCATGGGGTCTGGGTATTACCCTCTTGAAGTTGGTGGGCTCAACCTGTCCTATTAGAAGTAACCGGGTTCTAAGGGTCCCAATATCACGGGATTGCTTTCATTGTTCATCGTTTCGATTTAGCCACTGAACTGGCGACCGAAATATTCCAGGAAAGCAACCCTCAATTGAGTGTAGTATCGAGTATCAACCAACCTCGGACTGCACCAAAGTCAGTTATCTCACTACCCTAAAGAGGCCAAGATAGTTCAATTAAGGTTCCTAAGGTCTGTTGATGCTTCACGACACCACGCGGAGGCCCCGTACTCTCCTTGACTGAACTCAAGGGTTACCGGTACACACCAAAGTGCCACATCAACGTAGCAGACTGTTTCAACCATGTCGGTATACCCCGCACAGTTCCCTCACAGCCTTGTTGCTACTTTCTAAGAAGGTTTCCCCAGATCCGGGTTAGGATCTATAGAACTCCCAAGACAGTCCCACAATAATAAAGCAAGCAAAGAAAACAATTGAAAACACAGTTATGAACTAACCCTAAGGTACACCTCACTTTAAGTTTAGTCCCCAACAGAGTCGCCAGTTCTGTGATCGGTGGATCTGGAACTGACTGTTTAACGCTGGTTCGCGAAATGTCGCGGAAGCAAGAGTCGCCACCGTCTTTTATTTTCTCCAATTGGAAAGGACAAAAGCACAGAAAAATTCCTTATAGAGATTGCTCTCGGTTCGGGAGGTAGGTTATAGAAAGGGAAGGTGTTAGCACCCTTTCTATCCATGGTTATCCATAGGCTCTTAGATACTTGCTCATTTGTGTTTTCAAAAAATGGTTTGTTTGCTTTTCAATGTGGGTTTTAAAAAAGGTTTCTTTGAAAATTCCAGTTCGACTCTTGTATCGGTCCTCAAGAGTGTTTGAAAAATTGCTTTCGAAAGCTTTTTGAAAAGGTGTTGGTGTGAAAAGTATTTTTTGCATTTGTTTGGAAATTTAGAGCAAGTATCAAGAGTCGTCTACCTACCCTAAGGAATTCGTCTGTGTAAATGTCCTTTAAAGTAGTGCCATCCCACCATTGAGAGGTAGGTAGCACCACCGTTGGAGGTGTTCGGGTCAATTCGAGGTTCGGGGCATGGTGATCACCAGAGCAATGGGAAGACACCTTAGAAGCTACCCTCATGCCAGGTTCCCGGATCATGAGGACTTACTAAGACATCCTCTACTCGACGATCACCTTTCGAGGCAAGGCAACAGTGAGGCGTACCCTAGGGGTGGTGTGTGATTTGTGTGTCATGTTCATTTATTTTTGTCTTGTCATGTCATGGGCGATCTACGCGTTATTTTTATTTAGACATTCATTCTTGCATGCATTTATTAACAATTAAAAAGAGCGAGAAATATAAAGTTCTAAACTATTACAAAGGCGCGGGTCCACATCGCCAAATTTAATCCAGGACCCGATTTGACAGAAAATAAAGAAGTGCGAGAAATAAAATGTCCGAGTTTACAAGGCTTTGGGAGAGGTACATAAATATTATAAGAAATACAATAAAATGTGCGAAACAAATTAATAATCGGAAGCGAGGGCGTTGGACCCTTTTTAATGAAATTAAATTATATTGAGCAAATTAATTAAATTAAAATAAAAAAGAAATTATTTTTGAGTTTTTTGGAATTGTGAATTTTTAATGAGAAGATTAGCTGAAATTAAAATTAAATTAACCCTAATTCTATAACTTTTATTTATTACGAAAAAATATTAAAGTTAAACCTAAATTAACCTAATTAATTAAAGCAATTTGATTTATAAAAATAAATAATTAATTATTAGTGAAAAGAAAAGAAAAAGGATAAAAATTGATTAAAACCCTAATTCTACAAATTTTAAGTTAATTAAGAAAAATGTTTGAATTAAACCTAATTTTACATAGCTAAATTAATTAATGATATTTACTTAAAAAATATTAAAATAAAATATATTTTTAATTTTGTCATTTCTGATTTTTTCTATTGTTTTTGTTATTTTATATTTGATGAAAATAAATTAATTGAAGAATTTAAAGGGAATTAATTAAATCAAATAAAAAATAAAATAAAAAAGGAATAGCAAACCTTGGGGGGTCTGTCCCCAATTGGAGGTTATTGTTAGCATTTTAGGCCCATCTTTGCAAGGCCTTGTCTGACTTTTCTTGCCAGCGTGTGGGACCTTTGACTCATGTCCATCATGTTCTTCACATCTGGTCCCTTGGATTGGTATTACTAAGCGCGTGACACGCATGGAGGAGGAGTATATGGTAGGCCTTTGAGGGGAAATTGCATGAGATTACACTGAAACGAAAAATATAGAACAAGGTGAGGGACCTGGGAATCGAACCCAGGTCCCAGTGGTTACATGACAACGCATCCACCATCTGTGCTATTGGCTTTCTTTGTAGTATTAGTGGGTGACAAATAATATATGGAATAAAACACGATAATATCCTTAACTCAAAAAACGCGCTAAGATTTTAAATGGACCAACCATCGCTTGCCACCTACCCTTCTTCTTCCTTGGCTTTGTTTTGTCCTGAAACATAAAAGGGTTAGCGGGGGTTTTAAACCCCCCCAAAATATGCTTGTTTTCAAAATAATGATTAGGCCATATGGCCACATAAATTAGGCGCGAGGGTTCTGTTCAGGTCGTCCAAGCATGCTGAGTTCGGTCATGGTATTGAGGTGTTCCAATTTCACAGCATTTAGAAACGCCCAAATTAAAAGCTTGGTAACCCTAACCTGTATCAATGGTGAAATCTCCAATAGTGCACAAAAACTCAATTAAATTATCTGGTTAGCTTCAGAATCATCCAATTAGTACAAATCCATAAAAAAATGCAATGAACATGCTTGAATATTAAAACACGATTATGCATATTATATGAAAATTTTTGATTTCTGTATACCGATTCAAGGTGCTATGCGCGTGGAAAGCTATCCAGTCAGACTCAGTAATGTCTTAGGAAGGTGATGGAATGAATTTCTTGCCCTGAAAAGCCTTGCAAGTGTGTTTTCAGTTTTGGAATTTCTTGTTAAAAACTCAAACTTTGCTATGGATTTCTGGCGCAGCTTTGTGGTTATGCACATTAGGGTTTGCATCAGTATTTATGTGTGAATGATTAGGGTAGGTTTTTTTGTCCAAAGGATCAATGAATTGATGGAGAGGATATTGATTTTCATGGCAAATATTTTCCAATCTTTTTCATGCAAACTTGGTTCCAATCATGGCCAATTGACTTGATTCTTTCTAAATCAGTTAATGCACGAAATCTTAAGACTATTTCATGCATAAAAAGATTTGATTGCTTAGGTTTAGTATTTTCCACATATTTATTTAAATTAAATGAATTATTAATAATTAAAAATCCAAATAAATAAATAAAAATGATAAAAAACTTCCCTTTGGGCCAAATGGTCGTGCACATGTTTTGGATGATGGATTTTGGAAGAAAAAGAGGCCCATTAGCATTTTTAAGACATTTGAAGCAATGTTGACTTTTCAAAATATCCAAAAATTTCCCAACTTCCACAAGGCATAACTTGCTCAATATTTAAGCTTTGCTCATGTTCTTGGACATTTTGGAAAGGTCTTTGAGTCCTCTAACCAATGTATTTGGTCCCATTTCATTTTGATTTACCAATCTCAAGTTATGGCCTTTGACTTAAAGTCCCTTTTTGTTGACTTTTGAAAATGACCTATAATGTTGAAATTGATAACTTTTTGTGAGAGCATTTATTGGACTTGAAGTGTGAAGAGGAGTTGTAGGAAATGTCTTTCTCTTCAAAATTAGCTTTGGATGGAATTTTTCTGATAATCCATGTGAAAGTTATGCCTTGGTCAATTTACAGTTGATTTTTTCAACAGTCCAAATATGGAAACTTTTGCCTCTTGAGACTTTTTGAGCCAAGCTTTGAGAATCATGATCAAGCATTGATCAAATGATGTTTGTGGCTTCAAAATGAGATGTTGACCAAAAATTTGAACTTTTGACTGTCAAATGACCATTTTGCCCCTACAGTTGACTGTAGTGCAATTAGGGTTTTTGACTGTGCAATTTTGTGCTGTAAGTCTTGAAACTTGGTATGAGGATGCTTGACCATGTTTATAGGCATGTGGGACTTGAGTGGACCCTTGGAAACTCCAATTTCTTTGTCAGAACCAAAACCCTAATTCTTGACTGTTAGGAGGCCCTTGAACTGTGCAACCCTTAGGGAAATTTTGAAGCTTTGACTTGGCAAGTCTTGAAGAATATGGGAGGGCAAATTTTGGGGTACAACACTCGGCTTTAGAATCAAACCTTCACAATCTAGATGGTCTAACACTTTCTTTGGCAGAACATTCAACGAGGACCCGATATCCACAATTTCATGGGCCATAGTGGTGCCCCTACACTCAATCGAGACGTGAAAAGCATCATTATGATTTCTCTCCTTAGCATTCAGATCTGCATATGAGAAACCCAGCCCATTGTCGGCAGTCAGGCTAGCTACGCAATCTTTGAACTGATCGGCTAAAGTTTCTTGCGGCACATGTGCAGTTTTGAGGAATGCAATTAAAGCCTTTGCATGGGCTTCAGAACACAACAACAAGGACAACATGGAGATCTTTGACGGGGTCTGCCCCAGCTGCTCGACTATGTTGTAGTCGCTCTTCTTGATAATCTTCAGTATTTCCTCTATCTCCTGCTTAGAGGTTTATACAATATTCTTCTTAGGTGCCTCCATCCGGGCAGGCTCACCTATAATTTCTTTGCCCCGAGTCCCAGACGACTCAGCGACAGGGGTGATAACTGGAATAGGAACTAGGACAGTAGTTGGTGTATTGGTAGACGGAATAACAAAAGGTTTTTGGATAGTCGGGGGGGGGGGGGGGGGGAATCTCGGGGGAAAAGAGTCTTCCACTTCTGGTGACCTTGCTAGCCCCGACAATGTTACTAACATCAATATCAGCTTCTTCATTTTTTTAAGTTTTGTTTAACACCATGGTAATACACATCAGCACCATAATGCCAAGGGACAGCCTTATCCGAAGTGTACGGGATGGGACCAGGAACAATGATTATTAACGGAGCAATTCTTGGAACAGGTGTAATCCTAACAGGTTTTCTCGAGGAAACCTTGGAAGGATTGGCATAAATGGTTATGATGGCAACGTCTTCATTTGGAACCAATGGAATAATAGTCTTCTCGAACAGGATCTCTTTATTATCCATCAAACGCTGAACACCTGATTTCAATAAGCGGCAACCAGCAGGTAGAATCGAGCACATGTGGCAACCTTCACCATAACCCGGAAATAAACCGGCCAACATCAAATTCTTCTTAACCGTCATCAAAGGAGTAGAAATTTCTTTCACAGAGGTCACAAATAAATCATTGTCCACAATATTCACTCCATGACAATGTTTTGGCATGGGAGTATTTATGAAGTTGGGCTTCTCCGGAGCGTCAAACTCAATCTCCTTGGCTTCGATCAATTCTTGCACCTTATTTTTCAGGGCCCAACAGTCGTTTGTATCATGACCTGGACTTTCAGAGTGATAGGCGCAGCAGGCATTCGTGTTATAGCAGGGAGATGTGGTATTGGGATTCTTCGGGGCTTCCCTTAGAGTTACCAGATTGGTCTTCAACAATTATGGTAAAATTTGAGACAGAGTCATATTGATCCGGGTGAACTGCCTCTGTGGTCTTTCCACCCTTTGTTGATTGTTGCGTTGTGGAGCAACTGTTGGCCTTGATATTACTACATCATTTATCGTTTGACGCTGTTCAGATCTGTTTTGGCCCCTCGGGCCATAGACTGCACTAGCTTCCTTCTTACCGGTGAAAGGCTTTCTTACTTCACTTGATGAAGCATACTTCTGTATCTTACCACTTCGAATGTCAGCTTCTACTCTCTCTCCAGTTAAAATCAACTCAGTAAACCCAGACGACGAACTGCCGATCAAATGATTGAAAAATGGACCAGATAGCGTTCTTAGAAACATGTCAACCAACTCCCTATCAGACAAATGGGGTTGGACTCTTCCAACCAAGTCTCTCCACTTTTGAGCATAGTCCTTAAAACCTTCACTTGCACCCATAGACATACCCTGGAGCTAAGTACGAGTGGGAGCAAGGTCGGCGTTATACTGATACTGCTTGTAAAAAGCAGCAGCAAGGTCTTCCCAGTTTTGGACATTGGCTCCTTCCAACTGATAAAACCATTCAAGCTGAGTCCCTGACAGACTATCTTGAACTAAATGCACCCACAAATTTCTATTAGCAGTGTGAGGTTGGATTTTTCCGACGTACGAGTGGAGATGGAGTTTTAGACAGGATGCCCTATTGTACTTGGAAAAAACTGGAGCTTTGAACTTATGAGGGATCACTACTCCCGATACCAGTCCCAGTTCTCCGAAATCCAAACCAGGGATCTTCTGAATCTCCATAGCACTCAGACGGTCTTCTAGCTGCTTGTACCTATCCTCAACCGGAGGATATTGTTAATTGTCGTAATCAGTACCGTCTTCAGAAACTGTAGGACTAGGGTCCTTTACCATTTCTTTGTTCTCTCCATCCTTGGATGAGGAGGTCAGATCAGATGGTTGTCTCAAACTTTCTCCGAATCTTCTACCCATATTCAGAATACCGACCTTCTTCTTCTTCTTCTCTTTCAGAATAAGGGTCTTCAGATCCTCTTGCCCTTTAGCCAGACTTAAGAACATTTGTTGGAATTGGGCGTTTTATGCCTGCAGATCTTTGATGGCTTGATCGGAAGACATTTCTGCTGAAATAAACAACGAAGAAGATGAGAAACCTGTAATGGTACCTGTAATGACATGCATGATAATGGGATGTGCATGTAATGATTTCAAAGACTTTGGAAGATTTAAATTTTCAAACCAAAAATAAACAAACTTTATTAGATTAACTTGTAAAAGGTTCAACAATGCCTTTAAGGCGTTACAAATAAGTAAATAGAAAACAAATCTAAAACTAGAAAAGTAAAGTCAAAAGTCCCATGGATGCTTCCTCTTTGTGCCGATGTAGTCATTTATCATTCTTTCATCCTCGAGTTGCCTGGTGAGCTTCAAAATCTTCCTTTCTTGCTCATGGTACTTTTCCCGGTAAGTATCCCGCTCATGTTTCAGCTGAATCCAAGACCTCTGCAACTCCCCAGGATCGGTGGGCATGTAAGGATAGATAACCGTGTAAGGAATGCCCTCTTCATTGGTGGGCTCTACAATTACTGGCAATACAGCTTCATAGGGCATCCCAAGCTTTTGGGCATGAGCTTGGACCCATTGGAGGTAAGGCTGCATCGGAAGGGAAGTCTTTCGTCCCAACTCTTGGGGGTCAGATCTGTTCACCATGCCCCAAGCTCGTATAAACCTCCGGCGGTGCTCCTTAATGTCTTCCTTGTAGTCAAATACAATGTCCTCAAGAAGTAGCTTATGGGGACCATCTCTCCGAGCACGACCAAATTGTCACAAAGCTAGACAAGGATTGTAAGTTATACCCCCTCTAATTCCAAGCAATGGGACATTAGGGTATCCCCCATAACGGTCAATAACAACAGTGTCTTCCATAGCCCGGGAGCTCCAAAGAATATCTGTATGGGCAAGTGACATTATTCTGTAGGACCATCCCAAACCTTCTCCGTTCTTCAGCACAAACTTAGGGAGGTGCAAAATAAACCACCTCGACAGCAACGACATGCAACACATGAGAGTTCCTCTTCTTCGCACGGTACGAGTATAAAGGGCATGCAAGATATCACCCAGCATGGTAGGCACAGGATTGCGAGAAAGGAAAATCTTGACAGCGTTCATATCTACAAAGGAATACGGATTCAGGAAGAGAACCAAACCATAGATAAGGAGAGCTAAGACATCTTCGAAAGCCTGAAAATCCAAACTATCCCAGAATAGCTGAGCCCGGTCTATAAATAATTTGGCTAGGAAACCTCTGACTCTGCTTCGTCTTTCCCAATTGGATACTACATCAGCCCGTTTCAAATGCAGAGCTGGAGCGATGTCTTCTAGTCTAGGAACTTCTTCCATACTTGTGAAGGGTACCTGTTCAAGAATGGATATGCCTAATAGGCGGGAGAACTCTTCCAAGGTGGGAACCAGCTGGTATTCTGAAAAGGTGAAGCAGTAATGCACATGATCGAAGAATTGGAAAAGTACACTCATCATCTGCTCATCAAGATTTGAAGTGACCAGGCTGAGAAGTTGGCCGTGTCTCTTAATGAACATGGAAGTCTCCGAAACTCTTGAGGCTAACTCTTTAAGTTGAGCAGGTATTTGCACAAAGTTAACTCAGATGGTATTTCTGCGCACGGTAGCCATAATCTGCAAAATAGAACAAAGATAAATTCCCTTGGTCTTTGAAATTGTTAGTATAATGAAATATGAATGCCATGTTATGATGCATGATGTCATGATAAACCACAGGTTTAGAAAACAACAGGTATTGCAAGCACAGTCAAATCACACAAAACCCTTAGGTTTAAGGCTTGCATGAGATATAAGGTAGTACCCTCTTGAAGTTACGTTGGTTTTAACCTGTCCTAGCAAAAGTAACCGGGTTCTAGAGGATCTCAATATCACTGACCATCCTCCATCGGTCATGGTTTCAGCTCACATAATCTTTTCTTGCAGCCGGAACTATCTCGAGAGTATGGTCTCAATGAGTGTAGCATCGAGTATTAACCAGTTCTCAGCTTTACACCGAGGCCGACTATCTCACTACTTTCTAATGGCCAAGTTGGTTGATTAAAGGTTCTAAGGTCAGTTGATGCTTAGCGACACCACGCAGCGGCCCCGTATTCTCCTTGTTTCTCCACAAAGGATACCGATACCAACCAATGTGCCACATCAACGTAGCTACTGCTTCAACCGTATCGGTCTATGCTATACAGTTCCCTTACAGTTTATTGCTACTTACCTAAAAGGTGTCCCTAGATCCGGGTTAGGATCTATAGTAACTCCCAAACAAAACCCTTAGAAGTAAAGCAAACAAAATAATCAAGAGAAGAAATTATGATGAACTAGATCCTAAGGTATACCCCACTTATTATATTCCCCAGCAGAGTCGCTAGTTCTGTGATACGGTGACAGAACCGACTGTTTTGAAATGCTGGTTTGCATTTTGCGTTTTTGTGTTTGCAAAATGTCGCGGTAAGCAAGAGTCGCAACCGACTTTTATTTCATCCAACCGGAAAGGAAAAAAGTACAGAAAAAGTCCTTTTTCGAGATGTTTTTGAGTACGGGGGGTAGATTATAGAAAGGGAAGGTGTTATAACCCTTTCTATCCATGGTTTTCCATGGACTCTTAGGTACTTGCTTTGAAAACTGCTTGTATATGTGCTTTGTTTTTGAAATGTTTGACTTCGTGATAACCCTTGTATAAATCCTCAAAGGTGTGACGAAGTTGTTTTGAAGATTTGTTTGAAAAAGTGTAAGTGTGAAAAATTTGACTTGAGCAAGTACCTATTAGCATCTACCTACTCGAAAAAAGATCGTTTCTATTCTCGTTTCCTTTATACAGTGCTATCTTACTATTGAGAAATAGGTAGCATCGTCGTTGGAGTTGTGAGGGTCAATTCGAAAGGGACGTACGATCACTAAAGCAATGCTAGGACGTCTTAGTAATAACCCTAGAGTCTTAAGATCATATTCGCGGTAACATTTCTGAGGCAACATTTCCGAGGCAACATTCGAATGGGATGTTTGATCTTTTTTAGACAGGAGGGAGACCACTAAGACACCCTATGCTTAACGATCGTTTACCGAAGGCAACCAAACTGAGGGTATACCCTAAGAGTGATATGTACGAGTGATTTGTTTTCAGTTATTTGTCTTTGCACATTAGGGTTCTCTAACGGTATTAAATTATCATGCAATCTTGTCATACAATCCTATTAACATACATCTAGACAGTTAAATATTTGCGAGAATTAAAAAAGCGAGAAAGGAAATATACGCTATTACAAGGCTTCGGGGAGGGGATTAATTACATAGCCAAAAAAACCGCAAAAGACGATAAATAAAAGAAAGTCTTAGATTAAACTATTAGATACCGTCAACAATTACATCAATATTGTAAAAATAATAAACACGCGCGATGAATCGAATACAAGATAATTAGGGTTTTGACCCTAACTTAAACCTAATTGAGATTAGTTCAAAAAAGGTTTTTGTGTTGTTTTGATTATTTAAGAAAATAGAGAAATTGTTACATTAAAATTAAAAAAAAAGAAGAAAAGCCTAATTCTAGTTAATTTTAATTTTAAGAAAAGAATTGAATGAATTTATTTAAAACCTATTTTTGTATTTTTACTTACTTGAGAAAAATAGAAAATAAAATAATAAAAAAGAATAGAAGTTAACCTAATTCTCTAATTTAAATTTAATTGCGAAAATAAATTAAGGTTTCTCTAGGTTGAACTAAATTATATCAAACAAACTAAAAAAATAAAAAAAAAAGTCTAATTCTAATTTTTTTGATTATTGATTTTATGATTTTTTATGAAAAAAAGAATTAATTTGTGAATCAAAATAAATAATAAAGAAAAGAAATAATAAAAGAAAATTAAATGGGCCTGGATGTTGTTGCTGAAAAAAAGGGGGGTGAAAGACTGAATTTCTGGGCCCAAGTGGACAAAAGCCTGTTTGACTTCGTTGGATCCAGTGCACTCATTGACTGGAGGCGCATGATGGACCTTCAAGGGAGAAGCCTTAGATCTGGGGCGTTGATGAATCAGAGAGCCAGATCTTGATGGTGTATGGTGAGCACCTTGTCCTGTAAAGCGTCTGATTGCCTGTGGAAAAATATTAAGAACAAAGTTTGGGACCTGGGAATCGAACCCAGGTCCTTATGCATATTTCCATCCCCACGCTACCATCTGAGCTACACGCTTCATGTGTATATACAATAATAAACAATTATTATATAATGAAAACAAAATGCTGAATTTTAAAACGCGCGAAATTCAAATCACCCAACCAGGGGGTGCCACGCATCCATCTTCTTCCTCCCCACTGTCGCTTTAGGTTTTGTGACTTTTACCTACAGAAATCAAGCATAGGTATAGCCCCTGTACATTTCAGAAATCCTGTACGCACATGATAAATGAAACCTAATGGTACCAATCAACTCGTTTCAATCTCACGAGCATCATGGTACCATTATCAATGCCCAATTTCTCCTGCAAAAAAAACCTTAAAAAAACAAACAAACCCTATCCATGGCATCTGCACATACAAGCGTAAAAAATGCAATTGAATCATGGTGTCACGTTGCAAACATCTCAAAGGTTATAAATATGCCAATCAAATATGCTAAATATGCAAGAATTAGTGTATTCAATTTCAAGAAATCAAGCAAACCGTATGAATGTTGTAGGGTGATTCTGAGGGTCTCAGGCCTTGCAAACGATCTTGTTGGCTTCAGGGATGATCCAAGAATATGAATTGCTCTTTTGAAGTGCTTGAAACGGCCTACAGAGCAAGATTTGATCAACACTTTTCTTTGAAAAATTTGAACTTTTCCTCAGCCTTTCCACGCTTCCAAACCTCCTCTCTTTGGTCTGCCTTTGTTCACTATCTATAATAGAGTGCATTAGGGTAAAAATTTGCATCAAATCTTTGCCATTTATGAAGATTGACCAATGATTTATTCGTTGCACCAAATCTTTCCAAAACAAGCATTTTTAATCTTTTTATGTCCATATGAAGCCTTGCACGATTTGATCTTATCACCAGCTGTATAATGACTCTAATCATGCACAAAATCTCAAGGTTTAATTGATTTTTGATATTTTCATTATTTTATATTGATTTTATTTGATTTAAATGAAATAAAATCAAAATAAATAACAAAAATAAAAGAATGACAAGTGGAAGGGCTCATGGGTCGTGGATCACATTACAAACTCAATCCAAGCATAAAAAGTTAGGCCCATTTAGCAAAAAATGCACTTTTGGACACATTTGACTTTTGGCAATTTTGCAAAAAGGGTCAACTTAGCCAATGCATAACTCTCTCAATTTTGATCCTAGAGAGTTGTTCTTGGACTTTTTATAAAGCTTAGGATGTCCTCTAAGTAAAACTTTTTGTCTAATCTCAATTGAGTCTTCCATGTTCATGTATGAAGCTTTGACCCAAAAGGTGTTTTTGTTGACTTTTCAAAATGACCTATAATGTCCAAATTCATATCTTCTTGTGAGTGCATATTTTGAACTTGGGAGATAAAGATGAATTGTAGGGGATTGCATCCTCTTCAAAATAAGCTTTGGATGGGTTATTTTTGATAAAGTATGAGAAAGTTATGCTTGGTCAAAGTTGAGTTGACTTTTCCTACAAAACCCTAATTTAGCAACTTTTGGGTTTTGATGAATTGTGAGCAACCCTTGAGGAATCATGATCAACCCTTGATAAAATGATGAATGATACTTCAAAATGAGGATGTTGACCAAAAATATGGAGGTTTGACTGTATGTGGGCCACAATTGACTTTTGACCTAGCATAGTCGATTTCTAGGTCTTTGAGCAATTGATTGAGCAAACTTCCTCTGCAAGGCTTGAAACTTGACATGGATGATCCTGAGAACATAATAGGACAATGATGAGTATTTGGGATCCTTTGGACTCAAGCATCTTGATGCAAAATAAAACCCTAATTTGAGATAGACTGCCTTAGGAGAGAGTTTGTCTGGTCAACTCTTGAACTTCCTTGAGCAGTTTGGGGACCTCACTTGCCATTTATTGAGAAATATTGGAGGGAAAATTTTGGGGTACAACACGGTAGATCACCTAATGTGCAAAGACTAAATAACTGAAAAAAGTTCACATGCACATGTTCACTCCTAGGGTTTGCCTCACTCCGGTTGCCTTCGGTAAACAATCATTAAGCATAGGAAATTTTAGTGGTCGCTGTTGTACGCCAAAATTTTCCCTCTCATTTTATCAAGATTCTCCTCACAAGACTTCTTGGACTCAAGACCAGATTAGGGTTTGCTCATCTCAAGACATTTCCTTGCACTATTGACCTGAAATTAGGGTTTGAGTTTGCACAGGGATTTTTGGATTTTCAATGCCTCATGTGACTTTCATACTTCATGTTGGACCTATAAGATTGCTCATACCAAGTTTCAAGCCTTGAATCACATTTTGGACCAGTCAATTGGACAGTTGACCTAAAAATCAGCTGTATTGGGGAAAAAGTTAACTGTGGCCAATTTACAATCAAACCTCATAGTTATTTATCCACATCAACATTATAGACTCATATTAACCCTTTGATCAAGTTTGGACCACAACTCCTCAAGAAATTTGATCAGATCATCAAAAGGGCAAAATGGTCATTTTTAGGGTTTTGACTGTAGAAGGGCAATTTCTGATTTTTCACCTAGCCAATTGCAAATTGGGTTCAAGCATGGTTTAAAGGACTCAATGGCATCATCTTGACCTAATCACAAGGTTCAAAAGATCTTAAATGCATTGGATTGACAGATGAATTTTCCAGTCAATTGATAAAAAATCAACTGTACACTAAAAAGTCAAACTTTGACTTTTTTGTCAAAATCAAGTGCCAAGGGTCATATTTCATCAAGATGTGTCAAAACATGAAACTTGTTCACTAAGAAACCTAATTTTGAAAATTAGGGTTTAAGTTTAGAAAATTTCTTATTTTTTCCCAATGTTTCCCAACTTTTTCACCATGATGCAATTGGATTCAAACAAAACTTCCAACATGAAAGTTGTAGTCCTCCATGGAATCTACAACTTTTATTCACAAAGTTTTCCCAAAAGATGCTTGGATCTCAAGTTATGATTTTGTGAATAGGGGTCTAAAAACTTTCTAACTTAGTGAAATTTTGCCCTAGTTTAGCAGATTTTTGACCTAACTTCATGGCAACTTTTCACCTAGTTCCAAGAGGAATATAAAAATGCATTTAAAATATGGAATGTAGATAATGTTACAAGCTTTCCAAAATGTCTAAGAAATCTCCAAGATCATTTATGGTTAGGGAGAATCGAAGAAAAGAAAATTGCCATTTCTCACTTTTGTCCATGGCATTTTTCACATTGATACAAGTTGCAAATATGTCCTAAGCATGCTTGTACTTGGTTTACAGGTTCTAATCCTTTCTACACTCCTTAATTTAATGCAAATACATTGGACAATGGCTTTGTTCTGAGCTATGGAGCATTGCACAAGGAATTATTCCAAAAATGGCATAAAGGTAACAATGCTACTTTGATAAAGCATGTTTTTTGGAATTTTGTATTCCTTGAGCATTGAACCTGATCTTTGGCTACAAACAAGATCCACAAACTTGAGGCAAATTACACCAACTATGTTCTGACCTCAAGCTAGCCTGTACATGCTTTGAGCTTTGTCAACTCAACTTTTCTTCAAAAACAAGCCAACTTGCAAAAAGTCCATATCTCTTCTATCTGATAAAACCAAGCTTTGCTATCATTTGAAACAAGTTCAACATATTGTAACAAGGAAGAAACACGAGTTGTCCACTTCCCAAACACCCTTAAACACAGAAATCACCATTTCTGCCCAAAACAGGGCCATCTCTCCCAATCACAAGCCAAAACATATTTCACTCGTGCGTTTTGCTTTGAACCACTTCAAATACATTCCATACATCACACCTAAGTTGTCCAGGCCCTTATCTTGTAACTGTAACCTCTGTTTCAAGGATCGCCATTTTCATTTTGAATATTTTCAGGTTGACTTCTACAAGGGGATTCAGGCCACTTCAAAGCAAGTTGGGCATTGGGAAAGGTTGAGGGAACTTCAAGCAAACTTACACAACCTTCAGGCCTCACTCAAAGTTGCTACATTGCCATAACCAAACTCAACTGAACAAGGTAATTTCCAAAGTTCTATCTCCTTATTTAGGCATCATTAGGCTTAGGTTTGTGAAGCAAAAATGTAGTCTTTAATGTGCTTGAGCTGTACATATGCATAGTTCTTATTTATATTGACTGAGCTAGGAGTATTTGATAGTTGAAGTTGCTGAAAATTTTAGGTCAGAAATTAGGGGTGATAAAATTCTTCTTGATCTTTGAGAGTTAGGTCAAGTTCTTTACATCATTGGAATCGTGTGATTATGAGCTACATTTTTCATGTTATAAATTTTTGATTTTATGCAAAGAATAGCAAGAACAGGTTTGAGTTGCAGAACGCGCGCGTTTGGGACGAAGCAAGGTCAGGGATGAAGTGAAGTGGGCCTGGCGCTTGGGCTTGTTTCTTTTGGCACCCCCCTTTTACTTTCTGCACCCCCTTGTCCCATTTTCTATATTTTTGCATATTTTTCATTTTATTTATATTTTCTGACTTTATTTATTTTTCTAAACATTGAAAAATCCCAAAAAATATTTTCTTAATTTTTGCATTTTATTTTATTATTTTTATTATTTTTTTATGACAAAAAAATAGTTTATTAGGTTAAATATAATTTATTTTCTTGAATAAACTTGTAAACAATATAAAAATATCACATATTTTTATTTTTATTATTTATACACTTAAAATAATATTTTCATATAATATTTAATTTTTTAACATTTTTGTACATATTATTATTATTTTTCTTGAATAAAAAATAAAAAATATAAAGCATATTTTCTTTAAAACAAAAATTAGGGTTTTCACCCTTTCAAAAAATAATCATTTTTATTTTTCTTATTTTTTAAGACATAAACAAATTCATTTTTACATACATAAAAAATTAATACAATTTTTTTTTTTTGCATATTTACAATTTATTCCATATTTAAATACTTGTTTATATATTTATTTATTGTTGTATGATTTCAATTGGGTTGTAATAGTAAATTAGGGTTTTATTTTGTGCAAATCCCCCCTATTCAAACTTGTATCCCCCTCCCCATAATATTGTTGTAATAGTTTAAATTTACTTTACGCATTTTATTGCTTTCATATACCATGATAGTAAACTAGGGTTTTGTATGCAAAGACCAAAGTTCAAACAAATAGCATGACTTAATATAAGACAAAAATGCATGAAAAATGACAACACATTGCACACAAGCACCCCTAGGGTTTCATCCACTTAGTTGCCTTAAAATGGCCATGGTATGCATGCTAGGTATCTTGGCAAAAAAAATCAAACAAAACAAAAAGATCATAGTCCCTCGATGACGCTATCTTGGTTGCCTAAACAAAAATGATCTAGTCCCTCAAAAACTTGCTAAGATACTTGGCAATATTGTTATCATGGCCATACGATGACCCACACCCGTCCCGTTTAACATCCAAAGATAAGGTTGTTTACCAAATACAATGGTAAAACAACAATGTCAAAGGAATAAAAATGTGTAGAAAAGACTTTTGAGTAGGGTAGACAACTCCTAGTTACTTGATCAATTTGCAAACCATCCTTGCTATTTTCAAACTATCACACACATTTCAAAACAATTTCAAAACAATTTCCAAACAACTTTCAAACATTGAAACATTTTTCAAAAGACAAACACCTTTGTATACATTCAAACAAGAATCATTACAAAGGTTGCCTAAACAAAGGCCTCTTTTCAAAATACTTTCAAAACCACACACAAAAGCACCATTTCAAACAATTGAAAAAGCAAAGCAAGTGATCTAAAACAAGTAACTAAGAGCCCATGGAAAACCATTGATGAAAAGGGTGCTAGCACCTTCCCTTTTCATAATATACCCCCCGAACCCAAAAACAATCTCAAAGGTCTTTCCTATGCTTTTTTACCTTTCCTTTTGCATAAAATAAAAGTCGGTGGTGACTCTTGCTAAACTGAAACATTTGCGAACATAAAACGCAAAACCTCAAGTCAGTTCTCCCACCGCATCACAGTTGCCCTCCTGTCTAAAAGACTAAATGTCCCATTCGAATGTTGCCTCGGAAATGTTACCTCGGAAACGTTGCCTCGAAAAGATCTTAAGACTCTAGGGTTACTACTAAGGTTTTCTAACTATTGCTTTAGTGATTGTATTTGTCCCTTTCGAATGTCCCTTACAACTCCAATGACGGTGCTACCTACTCCTTAATAGTAGGATAACACTGTCTAAAGGAAACGAGAACGAATAATCTTTTTTCGAGTAGGTAGAATCTTAAGTACTTTCTCAGTAAAAACTTTTCACACAAACACCTTTTAAAACAAATTTTCAAAAAAAACTTTGTCACACCGTTGAGGACTGATACAAGGGTTATCATGAAGCAAAACGTTTTCAAAACAAACATACACAAGCAATTTGAAAAATGAGCAAGTACCTAAGAGCCCATGGAAAACCATGGATAGAAAGGGGGCTAACACCTTCTCTTTCTATAATCTACCCCGTACTCAGAATATCTCGAAAAAAGGTTTTTTCTGTTATTTTTCCTTTTCCATGATTGGATGAAATAAAAGTCGGTGGAGACTCTTGCTTACCGCGACATTTTGTGAACAAAAAAACACAAAACACAAACTAGTAAAAAAACAACCGGTTCTGCCACCGTATCACAGAACTGGCGACTCTGCTGGGGAAATAAGTGGGATATACCTTAGGATCTAGGTAATTAAATTTCTTCTCTTGATTGTCTTGTTTGCTTTACTTTTGAGGGTTTTGTTTGGGGTTACTATAGATCCTACACCCGGATCTGGGGGAACTTATTAGGTAAACAAGAATAGATCATGGAGACTGTACAGCATAGACCGATATGGTTTAAGCGATGGCTGTTGTTGTACCCCAAAATTTACCCTCTCATTTATCAAGACTTTTCTCACAAGACTTCTTGGACTCAGAACAAGATTAGGGTTTGGTCAACTCAAGATACCTCATCTTGCACTGATGACCCAAAATTAGGGTTTGAATTTGCACAAGTTTCAAGCCTTGAACCATATTTTTGCTCAGTCAATTGGACAGTTGACCTAAAAATCAGTTGCATTGGGAAAAAAGTAAACCATGGCCAATTTACAGTCAAACTTCATAATTTTTGATCCACAACAACATTTTATACTCATATGTATCATTTGATCAAGTTTGGATCACAACTCCTCAAGAAATTTGATCAAATTATCAAAAGGGCAAAATGGTCAAAATTAGGATTTTTTGACTGAGAAAGGGCAATTTCTGATTTTGAACCTATCCAATGACCAATTTGGTTCAAACATGATTTCAAGGACTCAATGTCATCATCTTTACCTAATTACATAGTTCAAAAGATCTCAAGTTCATGGGATTGACAGATGAATTTTCCAATCAACTAATCAAAAGTCAACTGTACACTGAAAAGTCAAACTTTGACTTTTTGGTCAAAATCAAATGCCAAGGGTCACAATTCATCAAGATATGTCAAAATATGAAACTTTTTCACCAAGAAAATCAATTTTGAAAATTAGGGTTTTGAATTTGAAAAATTTCATAACTTAAAATTTTTCTAAAGTATGGAAATTTTCTTATTTTTTTCCAACTTTTCACCACTTTTTCACCATGATGGAATTTGATTTAAAGAAAACTTCCAACATGAAAGTTGTATTCCTCCATGAAATCTACAACTTTGCTTCACAAACTTTTCCCAAAAGATGACTGGATCTCAAGTTATGAATTTGTGAATATAGGTCCATGAACTTCTTAACTTAGTGAAAATTTGCCCTAATTTAGGCATTTTTTTGACCCAACTTCATGGACATTTTTCACCTAGTCCCATGAGGTATCTCAAAATTCATTTCAAATATTTATTATAGATCACATTACAAGCTTTCCAAAATGTCTAAGAACTCTCCAAGATCATTTGTGGTTAGGGAGAATCGAAGAAGAGAAATTGGCATTTTGTCACTTTGGTTCATGCGATTTTCACAAAGTATCAAGTTGCAAATATGATCTTGGATGCTTGTACCTTGCATTACAGGTCCTAAACTCATTCTACACTCTATAATTAAATGCAAACTCAGAGGATAAGGGCTTTATTTTGGCTTTTGGAACATTGTACAAGAGATAATTCCATTAATAGCATAAAGGGCACATTGCCATTTTCATAAAGGCAAGCTTTTGTAACTTTATCAATCTTGAGCCTTGGACTTGTTTCTTTGAGGAAAGCAATTTCCACAGATCTTAAGCAATGTGTACCAACTCCTATCAGCTCACAAGCAAGCAATACAAACATGTTTGCATAAGTCATTTCACTTTTCTTAAAATGCAAGAAAAGTGGCCAAAAGGAAAAAAGCTTGCACATATGTTGAGGAGTGGACTTTGTATCCATTCTATACATATCCACAAACTTGTCACAACTCAAGACACGAATTGATAGCATCCAAAACACTCTCAAGCTCAAAAAACACAAATTTCTGCCAAAACATTGCAGTTCTGCAAAATCATTGCCAACTTCATTTTGGCTCGTGCATTTTGCCCTTTAATATTTGAAACATCTTCCACATATCCTACAAAATCTATCCAAGCATTCATCCTGCATCTGTAAGCTCTGTTTCAGCCATTGCCATTTTCAAACTTGGAGCTTGCAACTTGACTTCTACAAAGAGTTTTTGCCATCCACAAAGCAAGCCAGGTATTGGAATAGTTTGAGGGAACTTCAAGGAAGCTCACACGATCCTCAGGCCTCACTCAAAGTCCCCACATTGTCATATCCAAATCCAGCTGAAGGAGGTATTTTTCAAAACTCTATCTCTCTATTTAGACATCTTCAAGCCACGATTTATGAAGAAAAAATGTAGCCCTTATCTTGGTGAAGTTGTACATATGCATACTTGTCATTTATATTAACTGTGCCATGAGAATTTGAAGCTTAAAGTTCATGAAATATTTAGGTCATGAATTAGGGCTGATTAAATTCTCGCTGATCTTTGAGAATTAGGTTACAAATCTTAAATGGTTGGAATCGTGAAATTAAGTGCTACATGTTTCATGTTATAAGTTTTTGTTTTTATGCAAGTATGAGCAAGTTGCAGGTTTGAGTTGAAAGCGCGCGCTGGAGGAGACAGAGGACAGGGACGAAGCTTGCCTTGGACTTTTTTGCATTTCTGGCCTTTTTGTTTTTACTTTTCACACCCCCTGTATTACTTTTGCACCCCCTTGCATATTTCTTTTATTTTTCATATTTCTTTTTATATTTTTATATTTATTGCTTTTATTTATTTTTCTGAATCATAAAAATCATGAAAAATATTTTCTTTATTTTTTGCATTTTATTTTATTTTTTTATTATTTTTTTGGCATAAAAAATAGTCTTATTAGGATAATGGACTTTATTTTCTTAAATAAATTGTAAATACATTAAAAAATACTATACATTTTAATTTTATTATCTTACACATAAAATATTCATTTTCTCATACATATTTAATTTTTAATATTGACACATAATATTATTTATTATTTTCTTGTACAAAAATGGACCAAATAATTAATATAGAACATATATTTTCTTTAATAAAAAATTAGGGTTTCCACCCTTTCAAAAATAATAATATTTTTTCTCTTACTTTTAGGGCTTAAATAAATCATTTTTCTCATACAAAAAACAAGTACAAAACATATTTTACATAAAATACATTTGCATTGCATTTTAAATACTTGTTTATTTATTTAATGCACACAACATTCAATTGGGTTGTAATAGTATTTTTAGGGTTTATTTTGTGCAATATCCCCATTCAAAAACTTGTATCCCCCTCCCATAATAATGGTTGTAATAGCTTAGTTTATATTTACGCAATTTATCGCATTTATACCATGTTTAGTAAATTAGGGTTTGCATGACAAGACAAAAAAAAAATAGAAATGACCTAATACAAGACAAATCAAATGCATGAAAAATGACACACTTTGCACACAAGCACCCTTAGGGTTTCACCCACTTGGTTGCCTAAATAAAAATGGCCATGGTATGCATGCAAAGTATCTTGGCAAAACAAAACAAAATAAGATCATAGTCCCTCGATGACGCTATACAAAGGTTTCCTAAAACAAAATGATCTTAGTCCCTCAAACATGCTAAGATACTTGGCAATATTGCTATCATGGTCATACGATGACCCATGCCCGTCCCGTTTAACATCCAAAGATAGAGTTGTTTACCAAATCAATGGTAAATCAACAATCTCAAAGGAATAAAATGCATAGGAAAGACATTTGAGTAGGTAGATAGATTCTAAGTTACTTGCTCCATTTACAAACAATCCTTTCTATTTTCAAAAAAACAAACACACACACATTTTCAAAACATTTCCAAACATCTTACAAAACATTGAAACATTTTTCAAAAGACAAACATCTTTGTATACATTCTTACAAATGAGAATCATTACAAAGATTGCCTAAACGAATGGCCTCTTTTCAAAATATTTTCTAAAATAACACAAAGCACCATTTCAAACAATTTCAAAGCAAAGCAAGTGATCTAAACAAGTAACTAAGAGCCCATGGAAAACCATGGATGAAAAGGGTGCTAGTACCTTCCCTTTTCATAATCTACCCCCCGAACTCAAGAAAACATCTCAAAGGTCTTTCCTGTGCTTTTTTACCTTTCCTTTTGGATAAAAGAAAAGTCGGTGGCGACTCTTGCTAACCGCAACATTTGCAAACACAAACGCAAAACCTCAAGTCAGTTCTCCCACCGCATCACAGAACTGGCGAATCTGCTGGGGAATATTCTAAAAGTGGGGTTACCTTAGGGTTTAGATCACCTTTACATGCTTACCTTGTTTGACTTGTTTGCTTTACATTTTGGTTCTATTGTTTGGGTTTGAATCCTCCACCCGGATTTGGGAAACATTATAGGTAAATAGCAATATGTTGTGGAAAATGTACGGGGTATACCGACATGGTCTAAGCAATAGCTATGTTAGTGCGACATATTTGTGAGTACCGGTAGCCTTTGAGTCAATCAAAGAGAATACGGGGCCGCTGAGTGATGTCATGAAGCACTAATGAACTTCTAGAACCTTTACTTGACCAACTTGGCCTTTTAGGATGTAGTGAGATGACCGGCTTTGGTGCAGTCCGAAGTTAGTAGATACTCGATACTACACTCATTGAGGGTTAGTTCCTTGGAATATCGCCAGTAAAGAGGCTTGAATTGAAACAATGAACAAGGAAACAATCCAGTGATATTGAGCTCCTTAGAACCCAGTTACTATTTTTAGGACAGGTTGAGCCAACTAAACTTCAAGAGGGTACTTACCTATGAAACCCCATGCAAGCATAAACTAGGAACTTGTGTGATTTTCTTGTACATATATACGTGTGCATAACATCATGGACATCATGAACATCATATGCATCCACTAACCATTTCAAGGATTTTGGAGATTCATCTTTGTTCTTGCTTTGTAGATTATGGATTTACTTCGCAGGAAAACTATCCAAATCAACCTTGCCAGAATTCCTCCACAACTCAAGGAGCTAGCTTCAAGGATTCCTGAGAATTATCCATTCACCGAGAGACATGGTCGTCTACTCAACTTGGTCACTTCCAACACAGAGGAGGATATGCTGAAAGTTCTCTTCCAGTTCTTCGACCCCTTACATCATTGCTTCACATTTCCTAACTATCAACTTGTGCCTACTTTGGAAGAATTCTCTCAACTTCTGAGGATTACTATTCTCAATCAACTACCCTTCAATGGTACGGAAAGAGATCCAAATCCAGAAGAGATTGCTCAAGCCTTGCACTTGCACTCATCTGATGTCATAACTCATTGGGAAACTAGAAGTGGTGTCAAAGGCTTCTTGTCAAAGTTTCTGTTTGAGAAGGCCCAAAGCTGTTGGAATTCCCTAGTCTTGCAAGCTTTTTAGGATATTGTAGCTCTTCTCATCTATGGGATGGTCTTGTTCCCTAATCCTGACCAACTCATAGATGTAAGCGCTGTCAAAATTTTCATGTCTCGCAACCCGGTGTCTACATTGCTTGGGGATATCCTCCACTCTTTTCACACTCGTACAATGAGGAAAAGAGGTGTTCTCATGTGTTGCACTCCTCTCCTGGAAAGATGGTTTATTTCTCGTCTTCCCCAATCAGTCTTGAAGAATGAGCAAGGTTTGAGGTGGTCACAAAGGTTAATGACACTTAACCATTCAGATATTCATTGGTGTTCTCAATCAAAAGAGAATGTCATCATCATTGACCGTTGTGGGGAATTCCCTAATGTCCCTCTACTTGGCATTTGGGGAGGCATCACCTACAATCCCTGCTTGGCTTTAAGACAGTTTGGTTACGCCCGAAGGGATGGCCCACATGACATGCTGATTCAAGGATTGGTTTTCGACTACGACAACGACGACCAAGGACTCCGTCAGAGATTCATCTGATCTTGGAGGATGCCCAACAAGGTGGATAGCAAGACTCTGGGACACAAGAATTCTGTCCCTCTTGAGCCTTACCTCAAGTGGGTACGAACCCGCGCCCAAAGTCTTATGATGCCTTATCCCTCCATTCTCCAGTGATTATAGAGCCTGTTAAGGAAGGAGAGGTTCCATACACCATCCTGCATCCTGACATGCCAACATCACTCAAAGATCTACAAAGGAGTTGGATACAGCTCAAGGGAGAGCACGATACTTTCGAAGCCCAATTCTACACAAGCGAGAAGAAGGTTTTGGAACTCACTCGACTACTTCATGAAGAGAAGACTCTCAACACCTACATTGCACCAAAGAGGATGCACAACGTCTTTTTACCTTAGAATTTTGTATTATTTTGCTCAAGGGGCATTGATGTACTCACAATTCTATCTTATTAAAGTGACGTGTGTTTCTTTTTTGTTTAAAACAAATTTGAATTTTTGAATCCTTAAAAACATTGCATGAATACATATCATTCATCATAAGCATAAATAGGTCTTCACACCAAGTTTCATCATCTCTCTGCTGTTTATTTCAGCAAGATAGATATCGAACAAATGGTCAAAGATTTGCAAGCTCAGAATTCACAATTTCAACAGTTGCTCATGACCTTAGCCAAGGGGCAGGAGGAGCTGAAGACTTTGCTAGAAAAATAAAAAGAGAAAAAGAAGAAGAAGCCAACTGGTGTGGTTATCATGGGTAGAAGATTTCAGGGACAAGCCAGAAGGACCTTGGAATTCCCATCAACATCTGAGGAGGGGGAAAGAAAAGGAAAAGGAACGGCAGTACCATCAGATTCTGAAGCAGAAGAAGAGGAGGAAGAGGAGGACTACTCTGAACAACAATACCCTCCGGCTGTTTACCTATGGTTTTGGTAAACAACCGCTGATCCTCCAAATGGTTACTTATTTGGTTACTCGCAGGATCGATCAGATTGATCCTATGGACATAGGTTGATTTTGAAGTTTGATTAATGTGGATAAGGCTTTAAGTAAATTGTTTAAGGTAAATTGCATAAAGGAAAGGCTTGGTAAAATAAACAAGACTTGAATGTAAAGGTTCGACAGGAATTTAAAGGGTAAAAGCATGTAAAATACTGGGAAAAGTAAATGACTTTAATTGATAAAATTGGTGTTTCACACATACATTTCTCAACAATTCGTTCGCTCACACTGGGTACTTGAATCTAAATGAGTGACTATGTATTTATTGTGAACACACGCGAGAAACTACACGTCTACTCCTATTTATACAAAAACATTCCAAGTAACCGTCGGGCAGTTACACTGCTTCGAGATCAAGCCACTTGTCACGTTCTCCATGTTCGACGCTCCAGATCCTTGCACGTTTGCACGTGGTAACTGCTGGAAACCGTTTTCCCTCCAAAGCTTTGAATTTCAAACTGCTCCACTCTGGACCTTCGAACACTTTCATCAGGAAGCGTCTTCGACGAAAACTTCTTCGACGTCGAAGGCAATCAACCTTCTTCCTTGGAAGAAATCTTCTAAGTATTTTGCCATCTTTCGACGGTCACTTCGACAGGCTAAGCCAGTCGAAAGCATCTTTCAGCTTTTAATGGCTGCCATCAATTAAAACAAAGGTGTCGAATTTAGGAGCCAACAAATTGCCCCCCAAGAATGCCTTATTTCGACTCTGAAAGAAAAAGGCATTCTTTGAAAACGCCATTCGACACCTGTTTTTTCCACGCTTAGTCACAAGTTAACTTGTGCACTTTTTGTTGCTTTTTACCAACTATTGGCAATCCCAAGAAACCATCATTGATTTGATCCTAGGACGTCACTGTCAGTACGGCGTGCAGAACCAAACATCACTTCATAATTTGTCATTATGACAAATTCAAAAAACGAGGACGCACGCTGCGTCTCTCTGTTTCTGCAGAAACGGCCAAAACAACAGGATGCTGCCACGCGTCCCACTAATTCCTGCAGCATTAAATGACATTTAATGCCCTCGTTATTGGGAATTTCTCCCACTACTATAAATAGTAGTGAATATCCCACTATGGGACTTTTCACGCAAACTATCTCTCAAACTCCCTTGCTTTCTTACAAACTTGTTCTCTTTGCAGAAAAACTCTTCCTTTTCCAACTTCATCTTCATCCTCAACAATGGCCTCTGCTTCAACTGCCCCCAAGACTAACGCATCAACTGAACAACTTGCTAAGCCCAAGGTCTTTGTTACTGCTCCGGTAGTGAACGCTACAGGGAAACGAAGGGTCCCTGAACCTTCTGACATCTCCGTTCGCGATGCTTATTCGCGTCATTTGATGATCCCGGTTGGGTACTCCAACCAAATCTTCGCAATGTCTGGACCCATGAACCCAAGCATCTCTGAAGCTCTGAAGATCAAGAGCTACTTTCCCATCGTCGAGAAACTCAAGCCAGTAGCCTGTGCTAAGAAGGATGCAGAAGACAACGAAGACCCTACACACGAGAAGATCGACCTTCGCTTCTTCAACAGAAGTGTTAGAGTCTTTAGGTCTTGCCCTAATCTGACCTCTGACTATGTCGCTTGGCTAACAAAGTTGGAGAAACATCAAACTCCAGTCTGGAAGGAAATGGGAATCTTTGACCTAATAATGCTGTCGAAGACAGGCTTAAACTACTCCCCAGAGATGCTTATAGCTTCGCTGTTGTTCTGGGATAACTCTCACTTCACCTTTCACCTTCCATGTGGGATGTTAACCCCCACACTCTTCGACGTAGCAGCCATCACTGGCCTTCGACCAACCGGAGATTACTTCGACCCGGAAGAGATGTCGGAGGACCAAATTGGCTTCTCCGAAACCAAGCCAACATTCACCACCTTTATCAACCATTTTCACGACAGGTCGACGGATACAGTGTCGGATGTCGAACACATAGCGTTTCTAGCCTTATGGCTAACTCGCTTTGTGTTTTGTTCGAAGTCTCTGCAAGTGACCAAAAAGATGGTCACTCTGGCCACCCAACTGCATCACCGCCAGAACATCTGTTTGGCAGAACTGATTCTGGCCAGTCTTTATGACTCAATCAGCAATGGGGTCACTCTCTTGAAACATGTCGAAGATAGGAACAGTTTGCTACTCGCTGGGCCTTTCTGGCTACTTCAACTGTGGCTCAACGCCACTTTCGAATCCTTCTTACCCAAGAAGAGTCAGATAAATGAACAAGCCCCAGCGATAGCTAATAGACGTATCGAAGGAATTAGGCTGGCTCTACTGACACCTGCGGAAGATGGGCTAGAGTTCCAACAAACCTTCACTAACTTCGTTCTGATGTTCGCTCGAAGGAAGGAATTTGTTTCGACTATGGCTCCATTTGCTCAACGAAAGGTGGGGCCAGCATGGTTCACAAGGCCACATCCCAAGGAGTCGAGTGGTCCCAACGTCGATGAGCACACTGTTCTTTGGGAGGCGTTCCTGACACCCAGGATCATGCCTCTTCGATTTAAGAGTTCAAAGACTCATTTGAGTCTGCTTGCCTATCAACCCAATCTGGTGTCTCGCCAGTTTGGCATCATCCAAACCCTGCCTTCTCCCATTTTCCAAAGAGAGAAGTCAATGTTGTACTTCTGCAACGATTATACAGAAGAAGCTGCTACCAAGCATATCGGAAGATATGCTGGTCGAACAATCCTCTCGCTGTTCAACTACCAGCTTAACTTCCTTTGCTCACCATCTTTTGAAGAGTGGTGGAGAAGTTATTATGCTGAGTACTTCTTCGACGAGAAGGACTTCATAGCAGAGTTGCAGAAGTCTTTTGTCCTTGTGTTTGACAAAGTAAAGAAATGTAAGTTCATACTCTCACATTACTTTTTATCTTTCTCTTCGACTGTTAGCCTGTTAACTTTCCTTTTCGCTTTCAGTTGTTCGAAAACCCCTAGCCAAGAAGGCTACAGAAGGCCCACAAGGAAGAGTCCCTTCGACCAAACCTCCACCGCCGGCGAAGACTATAGCGCCGGCGAAGACAACGGGCAACCAACAGGGGGAAGGCTCTTCGAGGAGGCCTCCTGCATCGGTAACCAGATTTTCTTCATTTTCATTCTGGCTTTCGATTATTTATTTTCGACGTAATTATTCAATCGAATTCCTATTGGTTTTCCAGGCCCCTTCGCCCAAGAAAAGGGCAGCATTTGTGATCGAATCGGGGAGTGACGACGAAAGTGATTCCCCTCCCTCTCCCTTAAAGAGGCGAAAGTTAACGAAGGACGCTTCTGTTCCTACTCCAGCTCCTGAAGGTCGAACCGTCAGAATAAAGGTAGCTGTGAGGAAGCCTAGGCCACCTGCAGTGGTCATCGAAGAACCAACTGAGGAGGAACTGAACGCTCTTGTTACCAAGCCTGTCGAAAGTGATAATTCCAGCCCTGGGGCTGAAGTCAATCCACAGGTAATCTATTGGACCCTTCTTATAACTTAGGCATAGATACCAGTATTTGATTATGTCTCTTTCGACATCTGAAGATTTGTCTTCTTTCTCCTTTTCAGGACACTACTGGAAGTTCCCCACCAAGGACTTCAGAAACTCTAGAATCTGCTGACCTTAGCAGGCCTCAGGTGCAAGATTTGGGCAATGACGAAGCCCACACTGAGCATGAGGCCAATGCTGAAACAGTGGAGAAGACAACTGAAGAACCTATGGCGGAGGAAACACAGCCAGAAACGGTTCCTGTGGTAGACTTGTCGTCAGAAGAGAATCCTGAAGGAAGAGACCAAGGCAATGGCGAAGATAATCAAGATGCTGTTGACGAAGAGCGTCAAGGTGGTACTGGCGAAGACCACCAGGGTGACGCTAGCGAAGAGCCACAAAATGACGCTGGCGAAGGACCCCAAGGTGATGTTAACAAAGAACCACAAGTCGATGCTAGTACCGCCTCCGTTCAAGTCGAAGAGCAACCAAACGAGGCACTCAGCATTCAACAGCCTCCAGTCCAAGATAATACTATGGCAAGGGTCACCTCCTCAAAGCACAGGTCGAAAGAGGACTTGGAAATCTTGAAACAAACTGATCCTGTCAGCTACCTCAATGCTATCGTCGAGAGTAAGAGTTCTTCTGACACTAGTCAGGAAATTCCTACTCTGTCGGGGAAATCTACTGAGACTTCTCCTCTTGATGATGCGTTGGCGAAGGTCAAGGCCCAGTTCTTCAAGAGAGATTTAATGAAGGCTTTAGAGGGCGACCCCACTGCTCCATCTTGCTTGAAAGAGGTTTTGAATGCTGTTGACTTCGAAG
This sequence comes from Vicia faba, assembly GCA_948472305.1. NCBI lineage: Eukaryota > Viridiplantae > Streptophyta > Magnoliopsida > Fabales > Fabaceae > Vicia > Vicia faba. The sequence continues at coordinate 444,953,076 of OX451739.1, read as the reverse complement.
CTGTAGCCCCAGAAATCTCAGACTTAATCATGGAATTGCATTCTATGATTGATCAAGTCTCCGCTGATTACAGGCGCCAACGAACTTTTAACAGTCAGCTCGAAGTGTTGCATGGCAAAAGCTCATCTGCGTGGACAGCTGTCTCAGATTCGACTTCTCGAATTGCCGAGTTGTCGAAACAGAAAGCGTCTGCACAGGAAAGGTTCGATGCTATTGAGCGAGAGAATGTCTCCTTCCGAGCACAAATTGCAGAGATAGAGGCGAAGATAAACGCCAACACTGTGCTCCAGGAGGAGATTCTTTCGACCATTCCAGACACTGAGAGCCAGACTGAGATCAAGCAAGGCCTGGAATTCGCCGAGAGGGCTCAAAGCCTCGATGCTCAAATTGCCAAACTGGTACAAGAGAAATCTTGGTGCAAAAAGAGGTTGGAGCTGCAGTATGCCAAGTATCTTCGTCTCAAGAATTCTCTTTCCTTTTGATTCTCTTTTGTAATCATCTTCTGTAATCACTTTCGACAACAATTGCCATTTTGGCTGGAATTAATAAAATTTCCATTTTGGCATTTTTATGGTTATTTTAGTTTGTTCTTTTACTATTTTATTTTTATCTCTTGAAGTATAGGCTTATATTTTTTCAAATATTTACCATTTACTCTTAAGAGTCTTTTATCACCACTTATCTCTTCGACCTCATAGGCTCCACCAGAAAAAGTTTGGATAATTCTGAAGGGTCCTTCCCATTTGGGTGACCATTTCCCTATGCTTCGATCCCGTCGATCCATGGGAAGAATTACCTTCCAAACTAAATCTTCAGGCAAAAATACCTTAGGTTTTACCTTTCTATTATAAGAGTCTTCGACTCTTTTCTTCTGAAGCCTGAGTAAGTCGAGAGCGTGTAATCTCTCTTCGTCTAAATCCACCAATTCATCTAACATCATATTCCAATAAACCTCAGAAGGAATATCATAATGCCTTTGAACTCTTGCAGATTGAAGACAAATTTCTGCTGGCAACACTGCATCATGGCCAAAAGTTAGCCTATATGGTGTTGTACCAATGGCTTCTTTTGGGGACGTTCGACAAGCCCATAAAATCTGGTCTAACGTCTTATGCCAATTCTTTGGTTTCTTCCCAACATGTTTCTTTATCAAGCCAATCACCACTTTGTTAGCTGCTTCGACTTGACCATTTGCCTGTGCATAGTAAGGCGTGGATGTTAGGAGTTTGAAACCTGTTTCCTGAGCAAATTCCTGCATCTTTCGACCAGTGAAAACTGAACCTTGATCAGTTGTTATTGTCTCAGGGATTCCATACCTAAATATAATGTTCTTTTGAATGAATTCAATGACATTTTCTTGGTCTACATTGACTAAAGGGACAGCTTCGATCCACTTAGTAAAATAATCAATGCCTACCAATATGTATTTCTGACTTTTTGATGATGCTGGTCGAATCTCTCCAATAAGATCCAACGCCCATCCTCGAAAGGGCCAAGGCTTCACTATCGAGTGAAGTTCGCTTGCTGGTACATGCTGGATGCCTGTATGAACTTGACACTCTTGGCAACCTTTGGCGAACTCAACACAATCTTTCAGCATAGTGGGCCAGTATAGTCCTTGTCGAAACAACAACCATTTCATCTTATGGCCTGCTTGGTGAGCCCCACATGCCCCAGCATGTGTAGTCGAAAGGGCTATGTATGCTTCAGTTTCACTTAAACATTTCAGCAACACCCCTTCAGGCGTCTTCTTGAATAACTCATTTCCCATGAGTACAAAACTCAACGCCCTGTATTTTGTTTTCCGTTCTGTCGGAGCTCCTGGATTTTGAAGATAGTCCACAATGGGTTTCCTCCAATCCTGGTCTGACAAATTATCAATGAACGAAATCTCGAAGTTTGAGTGATCAGCATATCCTAACCTTGTTGATTCCAAGTCTGTTGGTGATAGACAAGTTGCTCTTATCTTCTCTCGAACTTCGATTGCTCTTTGTAATCTCGTTTTTGAAATTCTATACCCAGATGCAATCTGTGCCAAGTCATTGGCTATTTGATTTTCGACTCTGGGTATGTGTCGAATATTGACACTTTCAAATTGTTTCAATAAACGATTTGCTATCACAAAGTACATAATGAGATTCTCTCTTATGCATTTATACTCCTTTGTGACTTGCTTGATGACTAACTCTGAGTCTCCCATTATTTCGACTCGAGTTGCCCCCAATTCCAACAATATTTCGAGGCCAGTAATTAGAGCTTCATACTCAGCCTCGTTGTTCGAACAAGAACCTTCGATTTGGTACTTGAATGTTGTTGGAATTTTATCTGGAGAAATAATCAAGACTCCTACTCCTGTTCCATTTTTATGGCTGGAACCATCGAAGTAGAATTTCCAAGGTTCTATCTCCACATAGTTAATATCCTCGACTTGAATAGAGTGGTCGACTATGAAGTCTGCAACCACTTGTCCTTTTACTGCCTTAAGAGGCATAAAGGTCAAGGAGTATTCAGTCAATGCTAATGCCCACTTGCCAATTCGACTATGCAAGATAGGTTTCGACAACATATATTTGAAAACATCAAAATGAGACGAAACATAAACATCAACTGGTTTTATATATTGTTTGAGCTTTGTACAAGAGAAATACAGACATAGACACAATTTTTCAACTTCGCTATATCTAGTTTCTGCATCATTCAAAACTCGACTGAGATAATAAATGGGTCTTTCGACTCCATTCTCATCCTCTTGGGCTAACATACTTCCCAGAGTTTTGTCAGATGCAGCTATGTACAATCTCATACTCCTATTGCTACAAGGAGGCACCAAAATAGGTGGCTTAGTGAGGTACCCTTTGATTTTGTCGAAGGCTTCTTGTTGCTCTTGCCCCCATTCGAACCCCTCTTTATTCAGTCGAAGTAAGGGTGAAAAGGCCTGAGCTTTCCCACTTAGGTTAGATATAAACCTTCTCAAGAAATTTATCTTGCCTAAGAGAGACTGCAATTCCTTCTTATTCGATGGCGCTTTCGCTTCCAAAATTGCCTTCGTCTTGTTCTGATTGATTTCGATTCCTTTCTTGTGGACAACAAAGCCCAAGAAATCTCCAGCTTTCACACAGAACGCACACTTCAAAGGGTTCATCTTCAGACCATGTTCTCTCATTCTTTCGAATGATTGTCGAAGGTGGTCAATGTGACTCTTCCTGGAAACAGATTTTATAACAATATCATCAATATAAACTTGCATAAACGTGTTAATAAAATCATGGAAGATAGTATTCATTGCTCGCTGGTACGTTGCCCCAGCGTTCTTTAGGCCAAAAGGCATCACTACCCATTCGTAAGTGCCTAAGGCCCCAGGGCATCGAAAGGCTGTTTTCGACACATCCTCTTCAGCAATAAATATTTGATTATATCCTGAATAACCATCGAGCATACTCAGGTATTCGTAGCCAGCGGCAGAATCGACTAGCATTTCCGCCACAGGCATTGGATATTCATCTTTGGGGGTGGCAGCATTCAAATCTCTGAAATCTATGCACACCCTTAATGTGCCATTTTTCTTAATTACTGGCACAATATTTGCAATCCATTCGACATACCTTGTAACACGAATGAACTTGCATTTCAGAAGTCTTTCGACCTCCGTTTTGATCTTCGACAAAATTTCTGGAGCGAAGCGTCTTGGATTTTGCTTGATTGGCTTCTTTCCAGGTTTGATTGGCAACTGAAGTTCTACCAATCCTCTGTCGAGACCAGGCATTTCGTCATAATCCCATGCAAAACAGTCTTTAAACTCTTTCAGCAATTGGATTACTTCCAACCTAAGTTCTGGATCAATTTTGGCGCTGATGTAGGTTGGCCTATTCTCTGATCCTTCGCCTAAGTTGATTTCTTCTAAAGGGTCTTGTGCTAACATCTTAATGTTGTTCGCCAAGGGATCCTTTTCGAAGCCCAAAGGCTCATCGTCATAGATGGCGTCGAGCCTCTGTTCCTGCATTTCATCTGGCATGATATCAGGGGGTCTTGGATCGAAATCCTTTCCTGGGCCAACAGCAGATAATGGTTGATCATTGGCCTGTGTGGCCATGTACTTTACTTCGGCTTCGAGAGCCGTTATCATCTTGGTTTCAGCCACATAGGCCGAAATTCGCTTCAGAGATTGTGACTCAGTCATTATCACTGAATTCACTTCCCCAACCAGTTGGTTGGATACCAGTTAGCCCACTGAATTCTATGTGGGACAAGTCTTCTCTGTCCCATTGGAAACCATGCTCAGGATGCAGGTATAGGGAACAAAAGGTGTTTGGCGCTGGCGCCATGTCGAAGTCAGGAGTTGGACATGGCCCTATGTGAGCCAAGTTTTTGTCGAAATCTGTTACACCCAAGTGGTTTACTTCGCCAAGGTAGTAACTCTGATCAGCCTCTATGTTTTCGACCAGCCCATCTGGGCGCCATAGAAGCAGTCTTTGATGCATCGATGAAGGCACAGCACCTACACCATGTATCCACTCACGGCCTAACAGAAGGTTGTAGTTAGGTTTGGCTGATATGACCATGAACATTGTTGGTCGAAGGATCGACCCAACTTTTATGTCGAGCTGGATCACTCCCATGGTGGTCCCAATGCCTCCCTCATAGTTGGAAAGGACCATATTGTGAGGTTTGATTTCTTCATCCCTTTTGCCAATCTTTATTAGCACAGAATGAGGGATAATATTGATAGTGGCCCCACAGTCGACCAATATCTTGTTCACAGTGGTTTCCTCGAGCTTGGCCCTTATGAACAAAGGTTTGAGGTGATTCTTCATCGCCTCAGTAGGTGGCTCGAAGAAGCCATTTTGTTCCTCTGTAGTGCCATTGTCCATGACAAAATAGCACACTGGCCTATGTCTGGCCATTTCTTGTTCCACCTCCCAGTCACTGGCTTCGACTTCTACTTGTCGATTGAATTCCCTAGGCAGCACTGAAACAATGTTCACCATTATATCCAGAGTATCGTCGGACTCAGCATCATCTTCGTCTTCGACTTCGCTCTGGTTAGGCCAAACTAGCCTATTGGTAACTGGTTCTCTCTCAAGAGGCTTTCTTTGTTTCCTTTGAGGCACATTCGAACTAGTTTCAGCCTTAGGTTCGTTGGTAGCCTCCCTTTCAGCTTTTCGCCTTCTTTGATACCTCCTCCATTGGGATCTCGACATAGGATTTTTTCCCTTGTAGTTGCTGGACACTTGAGCAACCTTGGGTGCAGCAACTTGAGGATCTTTCTTCTGGATTAAAGAGGAACCTCTTGGCACTTCGAAAGAATGCCATTTCTCTTCACTTGGCCTTTTCCGGCCAGATGTTTTGTACCAAGTGTCTACTGGTACATTTGTCGGAGGCCTAAAAGTCAAAGGCCTCTTGTCTTGATTAGAACCCCTTCTGGGATCATGTCGAAGGTCAGAATTCTCCCTTCTCTTGTTCGCTGCTCTCACGCCTTGTATGTGCTCAGCAGCCTTTTTATCAAAGATAGAACTGCATCTTGGACACAGCATAACCTCTGATTTCTTCTTCTGGCATCTTTGTAAAAAATCTGCCAAGTTTTCGTTTTCCCTAGGGAAAGCCGTTTTATTTGCCTGCTCTTGCCTTATGGCTTCTTCTGAAGCTTTAGGGTCAGAAAGTTCAACCATGTTGATATTCATTGTATCCTTGGTAGCAAGAGTTAGTTGTTTCATTTGTGTCTCCAGATTCTCCGTCTGGCCTTGAACAGTGGCCAAGTGGGAACTGGGCTTTGGTCCAGTTTTTTGTGCTTCAGCAGTCTTCGACTTTGGATCTTCGACCGCTTTCTGGACAGCCTCTATTGTCTTCCTGGATAAGTTTCCAGAAAAACTGCCAAAGATTGGCATGTTGATGTGGTCCTTTGAGACTTCGACCATGGTAATGCCTGGCTTCTTCGACTGGATCCTGGTTGCCTCTATCATGTTCACCTCAGAGGGTTCTGCATAGTGGGCTTCAGCCTTCAGTGGATTGGAGTCGACAGCCATGGGGGATTTGTCAGCAAACTTTAATCTCCCTTCCTCAATAGCGTCTTGCACAAGATTCCTGAAAAGAAAACATTGAGAAGTTTTATGGCCCAGAAAATTATGATATTTGCAAAAACCTCTCTTCTTTCTTTGATCAAGAGGAGGCACTTTTACCCCAGGGGGTACTATCATTTGGCCATCTTTAACTAGCAAGTCGAATATTTCATCACATTTTGTGATGTCAAAACTATAAGTCTTTTTTGGGAACCTATCGTTGGTCCTGTCTGGACCGATGGGATTTTTCCCATTTGAGGGGACTAACTGTTTACAAGAGTATGGAGGCCCTTGTTTTAGTTCTGCTAAATCGACTTCTCCTTCTTCGACAGCTAAAGTATCGTCGAAGGATTCTAGATCTTCGTCATCCATCTCAACATAAGCTATTCTCTCTCTCTTGTGAGTTTTCGTTGCCTTAGCCTTTTCAGCTTTGAGGCGTTCGACTTGTCGAACTCTATCGGCCAGTTGGGCCATGTCTCTTAGGTACTGGGTATCTAGCTTCTTCCTAATGGAATAGTCTAAACCTCCTGCGGCCATTTCGACCAGCTCATGTTCTGGCACTTGTGTAAAACATCTCGCCTTAAGCAACCTAAACCTATTCAGATATTCGTCTATAGGTTCAGTGAAACGTCTCTTCACACTCGCCAGTTCTTTCAGGCTTATCTTGGTTTGCCCCATATAGAATTGTTCATGGAACAATCTTTCCAACTGGGTCCAATGGTGGATCGAATTGGGGGGCAGAGTTGTAAACCAAGTAAAAGCGTTCTTGGTTAAGGAACTTGGGAAGTATTTGATCCTTAGGTTTTCATTATTTGAAATGTCTCCTGCTTCGATCAAATACCTTGCCACATGTTCGACAGTAGACTCTGTCGTGTCCCCAGAGAACTTAGTAAATTTGGGGACTTTGGTTCTAGGGGGTAAGTCAGTTTGTAACACATATTCTGACAATGGAGATGTAAAGTTGGGCCTTCGAAAGCCCATGTTCATTCCATTCTGAGTCATGATTCTTTCGATCATGGTTGCCAGATTGTTTTCCAAACCCATGTTTTGGTATTGGACATGCTGAACCACTTCGTCAGCATTTTGGTTTCTGTTAACTAACCTTACCTCTGGGGCTATTACCCTAGGTTCTTCGACAGGTTGTTCTACAGGCTGTTGAGCCTGATTAATGGTGGTTTCTTCCTCTACAAATATCCCCTGATTTCCTCTTACTTGCGCCCTTTGGGGCTGTCGAATAGGTGGGGGTACTCCAAAGAAGTCAGCCAAACGCGTCATTTGCGCTGTAACTTGCTGATTCGATTGAGTAGTATTTTGTATTAGAGGATTTAGCACTGTACTCAAAGTTTGTGCCAACATTTGCACCATATCATGGTTGCTTTCGTCCATCTGTTGCCTCAAGACTGCTGTCGAGGCATTTGTAAGGCCATGGGCTACTTGGGACGTTCCTCCTAAAAGTTGGGTCCTATTTCTATTCGCCATGCCTACTCCAGAGCCTTGGAGTGGTGAAGAAGCACTCACGAAAGGGTCTGAATAAGTGGACGCAGCATTCGTCAGGCTTGCCACTTCAGAAGTTGGCATGCCATAGAATGGAATAAATCCTGGGGGAACCACTGGCCTTGTGCCAATATTTCCCCTTGGAGGGGGAGTTCCCAAAGTCATTCTGGGGCCTGTAAACGAAGTTATTGGCCCCGTGGTTGTGACTGACACTGCTGGTGTCGAACCAACATTCGTCGCTTCACTCACGGTCATATTAACCGTTGCTCCCACACTCGTTTGTGGAATTTCATTGTTATTTGGCGGATTCGCCATCTCCTCCCTTCTTCTGGCAGTATTATTATCGTTGGTGTATATTCTACCACTCCTCAATAACATACAACTCGAAAAGATGAGATTATTTTTCAATCAATCAACACACAGTCCCACCGGGTGTGCCAATTTGTTTACCTATGGTTTTGGTAAACAACCGCTGATCCTCCAAATGGTTACTTATTTGGTTACTCGCAGGATCGATCAGATTGATCCTATGGACATAGGTTGATTTTGAAGTTTGATTAATGTGGATAAGGCTTTAAGTAAATTGTTTAAGGTAAATTGCATAAAGGAAAGGCTTGGTAAAATAAACAAGACTTGAATGTAAAGGTTCGACAGGAATTTAAAGGGTAAAAGCATGTAAAATACTGGGAAAAGTAAATGACTTTAATTGATAAAATTGGTGTTTCACACATACATTTCTCAACAATTCGTTCGCTCACACTGGGTACTTGAATCTAAATGAGTGACTATGTATTTATTGTGAACACACGCGAGAAACTACACGTCTACTCCTATTTATACAAAAACATTCCAAGTAACCGTCGGGCAGTTACACTGCTTCGAGATCAAGCCACTTGTCACGTTCTCCATGTTCGACGCTCCAGATCCTTGCACGTTTGCACGTGGTAACTGCTGGAAACCGTTTTCCCTCCAAAGCTTTGAATTTCAAACTGCTCCACTCTGGACCTTCGAACACTTTCATCAGGAAGCGTCTTCGACGAAAACTTCTTCGACGTCGAAGGCAATCAACCTTCTTCCTTGGAAGAAATCTTCTAAGTATTTTGCCATCTTTCGACGGTCACTTCGACAGGCTAAGCCAGTCGAAAGCATCTTTCAGCTTTTAATGGCTGCCATCAATTAAAACAAAGGTGTCGAATTTAGGAGCCAACACCGGCCGATGACAATACAAACACTTGGAAGAGCGCCTAACTGCTATGGAGATACAGAGAGTATCGGGGCTGGATTTTGAGGAATTAGGGCTGGTATCAGGAATTGTAATCCCTCCAAAGTTTAAAGTGCCACTGTTTGCTAAGTATGATGGGGTGTCTTGCCATAAAATGCACCTACGATCCTATGTCAGGAAAATTCAACCATATTCTGCTGACAAAGACCTGTGGGTCCACTTTTTCCAGGACAGTTTATCAGGAACGGAGCTTGATTGGTTCTACCAGTTGGAGAGGGCAGATGTTCACAATTGGGAAGACTTGGAAGCAGCCTTTTATAAACATTATTGTGATACGGTGGGAGAGAACTGACTGTTTTTTGAATGCTGGTTCGCGTTTTGCGTTTGTTTTCGCAAAGTGTCGCGGTAAGCAAAGTCGCCACCGTCTTTTATTTTATCCAACAAGGAAAGGAAAAAAAGCACAGAAAAATTCCTTTTTTGAGATGTTTCTCGGGTCCGGGGGGTAGATTATAGAAAGGGAAGGTGTTAGCACCCTTTCTATTCGTGGTCATCCACAGGCTCTTAGGTAATTGCTCAAAGTGTTTTCAAAAATTGCTTTTCTTTGTGTTTGTGGGTTTGAAAGAGTTTTTTGTTTGAAAAGTGTAAGTGCGAAAAGTTTTATTTTGTTTTTTGAAGGAGCAAGTACTTAAGAACCATCTACCTACTCGAAAAGAGAATCAATCTGTGCTAATGTCCTTTAGATAGTGCTATCCCACTATTGATGAGTAGGTAGCATCGTCGTTGGAGTTTTTAAGGGTCAATTCGATTAAGGGACGTGTGGTCACTAAAGCAATGTTAGGACACCTTAGCGGTAACCCTAATGTCTTAGATCATTTTTCTGAGGCAACCGTTTCGAGGAAACTATGATCTTTGGACAAGAGGACGACCTCTAAAACTTCCTATACTCAATGACCACGTTCGAAGGCAACCAAGTGAGGTGTACCCTAAGAGTGCGAATGTGCGAGTGTGTCATTTTCAGTTAATTTGTCTTTGTACATGTCATAGGTGATCTATGTTGATTTTAGGTTTTAAACGAGTAATCTTGTCATGCATTCCCTATTATCAAACATCTAACAGTTTATAAGTTGCGGAAATTAAACTGTGGAAATTAAAACTAACTATTACAAGGCGTCGGGTATTTACATCGCCAAAAACAACCCTTGAAATTAAAATGCGGAAAATAAATAAAGCGATAAAAGTATTTAAAGTCCTATTAAACTATTACATTCCGGGAAACAGATACAATAATATGATAAAACGAATCGCGTGCGGGAAATTAAATCGGGCGCATTCTAGGGTTTTAACCCTTTGATTATTAAAGAAAAGACTTTTTTGGTTATTTTGAATTAAAAAGAAATTAAATTAGGTTAAGCATTAAATTAACAAATTAATTAATTAATTAATAAAAAAGGATATTTTTTGGATTTTTGATATTTAAAGAAATAAAAATAAATTTGATTAATGTTAATAAAAACCTAATTGTCTAAGTTAATTTTAATTATTGCAAAAGATATTAAAGTTATTTCCTAATTAAACTAAATTAATTAATAATTAATAATTGTTAATAAAAATAAAATACTGAAATTAAATTTAATCAAGAAAATATTTTTGGTTTTTAATTTTATTAAGAAAAAGTTTTAATTGGTTAATTAGTAATAAAATAATAAAACAAAAACAATTAAATAAAATAAGAAAAGAATGAAATAGAAAACTCAGGGGGGTTTTGGGCCTGAAAGGAGGGTGAGAATGGCAATTTCCATGGCCCATTACAAGCTGGCCTTGCTGACTTTCTGGAATTCCATATGGCACGTTGACTAGGCAGTAGGGTGGACATCACATATGGACCACCAGATCTGGCCTGGGGCCATCTGGCAAGCATTTGAGTGAGGGAGTATGATGTACTGCGCGCCTGGGATTGCATTGAATCACCTGAAGAAAAATAACACAAATGCATGGGGGGACCTGGGATTCGAACCCAGGTCCTGTTGGTCACTGAACAAAGCCTCTACCACTCAACCCGCGCGTTTCATTTGTTAGTGTAATGGATAATAAATAATATAAGGGAAAACAATTAAATGCCAGAAAATATAAAAAATAAAGCGCACCATATTTGAACCATCTAACCAGAGGGAGACGCGTCATCGTCTTCTTCGTTCACCCTGGTTATTTATCTGCGAATTTATATCCGCAGCTAAATCCGTATCTGCATCCTAAAATCTACTCTAGGCCATGGAAATTGATTCCAAACACATGGTCATGTTCGTCTACCTCCCCTGATTACATCCATGTCCATCAATGTCACTGATTTTACCTGAAAAAGAAACGCCCAAAAACACAAACCACGAACCCTAGATTCGGCTAGGGGGCTACAGGCCATATTAATGCAATCAAATAATGCAGAAAGCTTCTAAATTGAACGATAAGCATGAATATGCAAAGATTTTGCAAGAAAAGTGCAAGAATATGGAGTTTCGATTTCAAATACAGGGCGATTTTTTGAGAGACTTACAGCGCGATTGAGAGGGTGTGAGGGTTTGCTTTTGATTGCAGGAGGTTCAGTGGACACACAACAATGGATTGGTGTTGATATTTGCCCTTGAAAATGCCTCCAAGATCGATTTCAGTTTTGCACTTTTTCACCTTTTCTTCAAGTTTTGTTCTTGGTGATTCTGCAGCCTCTAGGTCTCTAATTCGTACCCTTTTCCTTGTATATGTATAATGCAATGTATTAGGTTAACTTTTGTGGACTAAATCCTTGTGCATCAACGCTTGGAGATTTGATTTGATCCTCCATTGATAACCTTCCAATTTTGTCCAAAATCCAATCTTTTTGCACATGGAATGTATGATACGAATTTGATTCACTTGATGATGATTATTAGGTCCTGAAATAGCCAAAAAGAGATCAAATAATCAATGTTTGGATTTTATTTGATTTAAATTGATTAAAAATAAAATAATTCATTAAAAAAATCAAATTAAATAATAAAATTGATAAATGATCATAAGGCTGAATCTAGGACACGTGTGTAGTGTGAAAAGATTAAATCAAGTGGAAAAGAATGGGCCCATTTGACAAAATTTGAAGTTTTGGGGATAGTTGACTTTTGGCAATTTTGCAAAAATGCCCAACTTCAACAATGTATAACTTCTTCAATTTTGAACTTTTGGAAGTGTTCTTGGACTTTTTAGAAATCTTGAGATGTCCTATAACCAACCCTTTTGGTCTCATATCATTTTGATATTCCATGCTCAAGTTATAAGTTTTGGAAAAAAAGGTGTTTTTGTTGACTTTCAAAAATGACCTATAATGTCCAAATTTGTAACTTCTTGTGAGTGCATTTCTTGATCTTGGGGTATGAAGATGGATTGTATTAAATTGAATCCTCTTTAAAATGAGCTTTGTATGGGTCATTTCTCATAAAGTATGAGAAAGTTATGCCTGGTCAAAGTTGAGTTGACTTTTCCTACAAAACCCTAATTTAGCAACTTTTGAGTCTTGATGAATTTTGAGCAATCCTTGATGAATTTTGAGCAATCCTTGATGAATCATGATCAAACCTTGATAAAATGGTGAAATATCCTTCAAAATGAGAATGTTGACAAAAAATCTTGAAGTTTGACTGTATTTGGGTCACAGTTGACTTTTGCCCTAGCACAGTCGATTTTGGGACCCTTTGAGCAATTGACTGAGCAAACTTCCTCTGCAAGGCTTGAAATTTGACATGGATGAACTTGATAACATATTAGGACCTTAGGGAGCACTTGAGTTCATTTGGATGCAAGGACCTTAATGCAACACAAAACCCTAATTTGAGGCTGATTGCCTTAGGAGATAGCTTGACTGTCCAACTCTTGAGCAATCTTGAAACACTTGGAGATTTTTCTTGCAATGTTTTGAGAAATATGGGAGGGAAAATTTTGGGGTACAACAGCTGCCCCTATTCAATTTTCTTAAACCTGAGGATATAGATTTGCTTTCGGGCCTTTCGTGATCCGAAGGTGGAACATGATTGAACACTAGAGTGCCCAGAAATTTGCACTCGCATGAAGTGGTATCAGCCCGGTGATGTCGGGAATGGGCTTACAGATGCCATTTGGAGACTGTAAATAGGTGTTCTGAACTTCGACTGGAATAGGAATCAGGGAGATCTTATCGTCGATCTGACTGAACCAGAGAAGGTCTTAGATTAATTTTGACTGGATCGACATCAGAAAAATCTTCGAATCGATTTAACTGGACCAGACAAGAGTCTTGGAATAACTTCAATTGGAATACAAATCAGGGAGATCTTATCGGCGATTTGATTGAACCAGAATAGTTCTTGGATTAACTTTGACTGGATCGGCATCCGAAAAATCTTCGAATCGACTTAACTGGACCAGACAAAAGTCTTGGAATAACTTCAACTGGAATACGAATTAGGGAGATCTTATCGGTGATCTAACTGAACCAGAGGAGGTCTTGGATTAACTTTGATTGGATCGGCATCAGAAAAATCTTCGAATCGACTTAACTGGACCAGATAAAGGTCTTGGAATAACTTCAACTGGAATATGAATCAGGGAGATCTTATCGGCGATCTAACTGAACTAGAGGAGGTCTTGGATTATCTTTCACTAGATCGGCATCAGAAAAATCTTCGAATCGATTTAACTGGACCAGACAAGAGTCTTGGAATAACTTCAACTGGAATACGAATCAGGGAGATCTTATCGGCGATCTTACTGAACCAGAGGAGGTCTTGGATTAACTTTGACTGGATCAGCATCAGAAAAATCTTCGAATTGATTTAACTGGACCAGACAAAAGTCTTGGAATAACTTCAACTGGAATACGAATCAAGGAGATCTTCGCGGCGATCTAATTGAACCAGAGGAGGTCTTTGACATAGCTGAGAATTTAACTGCATGTCTCCTGAAAGGTAAATGTCAGTCATATGCAATGCATGATATGGATCAAGCAATGATGCTCTCAAAATAAATGAGATTGTGTGGTATGATGCGTATATGTATACATCATGATGTATGGAAATGTAATGTTTCTAGCCGGGGAAAATAAATCCTGGATAGCTGTTGGAGAATAGAGTTGAATTCTTCGTTTCCGCTGGGGATGACGAACGAAGATGATTGTGAGAATAGACCTGTAGGAGAGGATAACTCTGTTGGGGAATAAACTGATGAGGAGATTACTCTGTGGGGAAGAGATGCTCTGCTGAAGATTCCACTGATAAATACCGTCAGGATGAATTATCGTTGCTGGTGATATTGAATTTGTTGAGGATTGAATTCCTGTTTTGTGAGAGGAAAGAACTTCATTGGGGATGATCTTTCGGTTACAATTTGCTGGGGATAACCCGTTAGACTTTTGTGGGGATAATCCTCTGAGTTCTATTGGGAATGATCCTTTGAACTTGGTTGGGGAGATTTATTTTGTACTCCGCTGGGGGTAAACTTCCAGAGTCTACTGGGGGTGATGCTTCTACTCCGTTGGGGAAGCTTTTTCAGACTGCGCTGGGAAAATTTTAACTCCACTGGGGGTATTTTGTATTCTGCCGGGGAACATTCTTATACTCCGTTTGGGGAATATTAAGACTGTCGGGGATATTAAGCCTTTTTAGTGTTGATAGTAGACAAACTCTGCTTGGGGAGAGCATTGCTGATTTGTTCATAGTTGCCAACCTCAGCTGGGGGAGAGCTAGCATTACTGCCTTACTCTGCGGGGAGTGAAAGTATCTTAGCCATATTCTTCAGCTGAATATACCTTTGAACCTGGTGAACGGAGCAACTGTACAGTTCGGGCCATTCTTATTGCCCCTGTTTCTGATGTCACCCGTAATCGCCTTTTGTTTCGTATGTAAATATTCATGAGCAACAATTAATGTCAAATGCATATATTAAAAATGAACATTGGACGTTCTTTTCAAAACGAAACAGATAAAGGAAAAACAGTTTGAAATTTGTCTGAAAATGAATTTGTATTGATTTTGAAGTTTGGCCTGTAAATATGCGTTTTTGTACAAGAGGCTGACGTCCTAGTAAGAGAACGCTGCCAATCAAATAGAGTTTATACAATTTGTGAAAAATAAACAAAACAACTATGTGAATAATCCCGCTGGGTTCCAACTCTGTTATTGCCCTTATGTCTTCGAGCATCTCATCACTTTGCTACTTGGTTGAAGGTAGATCAGATTGATTAGTGCCGTCCGAGCTTAATAGTTGATACCGAAGTCTGGATGCAAGGTGATCCAATAAGACATAGTGTTACGCTTTGATCCCTAATTTTTGCCTGGACTGCCCTTTCGGGTTTTCAGTCCACCGGGATACCCTTTTTTGCCCAAGCCGCCTTTTCAGGATTTCGACTTGCCGGGTGTACTGCTTTTTTTCATTTTCATCCCTTATTTTTGCCCGAACCCTTTTGGTTCGCCGGGAAGCCCTTATTTTTTCCTAGGCCAGTCAACCTAGCGGGTCTTTGATTATGCGTAGTATCTTTTCACTATGTCTGCATTGACGGGGTGAGGAAGGTCGTCACCATCCACGGTGGTTAGAATCATAGCTCCTCCTGAGAAAATGTTCTTAACCACAAATGGCCCTTCGTAAGTAGGGGTCCATTTTCCCCTGGGATCACCTTGAGGTAAGATAATGCGCTTGATTACCAGGTCCCCAACTTGATACTCTTGTCGTCTAACCTTTTTGTTAAATGCCTTGATCATCCGTTTTTGGTACGTCTGACCATGACAAATAGCAGTAAGTCTCTTTTTGTCGATTAGGTTCAGCTGATCAAGCCGGGTCTAAATCTAATCATCTTCACTTAAACCTGCATCCTTCATGATTCGAAGAGAGGGTATCTGAACTTCAATGGGCAAGACTGCCTCCATTCCATAAACCATGGAATAGGGTGTTGCCCCTGTTGACGTCCGCGCTGAGGTACGGTACCCATGAAGAACAAATGGTAATATCTCGTGCCAGTCTTTGTATGTCACTGTCATATTCTACACAATCTTTTTAATGTTCTTATTAGCCGCTTCGACAACCCCATTCATCTTCGGCCGGTAGGGAGAAAAGTTGTGATGCTGTATCTTGAACTGCTCGCAGAGCTCGGTGATCATCTTGTTGTTGAGATTGATACCATTGTCTGTTATGATCCTCTCTGGTACACCATATCGACAGATCATATTATGTCGAATGAACCGTGCCACGACGTTCTTGGTTACGGTAGCAAAGGAAGCTGCTTCAACCCACTTCGTAAAGTAATCAATTGCTACCAGGATGAAACGATGCCTGTTGGATGCTATAGGTCTGATCTCGCCGATCATATCAATGCCCCACATTGCAAAAGGCCAAGGTGCCGTTAAGACGTTCAGAGGAACTGGAGGTATGTGCACCTTATCAGCATAGACTTGTCACTTGTGACATGTCCGAGAATGCTGATAACAGTCGGCTTCCATAGTGGACCAATAATATCCTGCTCGAAGGATTTTCTTTGCCATGGTGTGTCCACTGGAATGAGTTCCGAAAGTACCTTCATGTAACTCCGCCATGATCCTTTCTGCTTCATTATTATCCATACATCGTAGTAAGGTTGAATTATGGTTACGCTTGTAAAGGATGCCATTGCTGATGAAGAACTTTGCTGCGAACCTCCTCAGAAACTTCTTGTCATTAACAGATGCACCTTCAGGGTATTCCTGAACCTCAAGGTACCTTTTTACTTCGTGAAACCAGGGATTTTCTATTACCTCTTTAGTCTCAATATCATAACAATGTGCAGGTTCGTCCAATCTTTCAATGATAATCCGGGGAGCCTCGTTGTCCCAATTGACCTTGAACATAGAAGACATCGTAGCCAGCGCGTCCGCCAACTGATTCTCCTCTCTAGGGAAGTGTTCAAAGGTTATCTCCTCGAAATGGGGAAGCAAAGTCAACACATACTCCTTGTAAGGAATAAGATTTGGGTGTTTTGTATCCCACTCGCCTTTGATCTGACTGATCACGAGAGCGGAATCTCCGAAGACACTCAGAAACTTAATCCTTAGGTGAATTGCTGCTCGAAGACCCATAATGCATGCTTCATACTCCGCCATATTGTTGGTGCAGTTGAAACATAGTCGGGCGGTGAACGGAGTATGAGAGCCTTTAGAAGATATGATCACGACGCCAATGCCATTGCCCAAAGCGTTCGAAGCTCCATCAAAGTACATAGACCATCGGGATCCTTCCTCAGGTCCTTCATCCGGTCCAGGTGTCTCATAATCAGTTACCAACATGATATTCTCATCCGGAAATTCAAAGTTCATAAACTGGTAATCATCCACTGCCTGATGTGCCAAATGGTCTTCCAACACACTTCCCTTGATTGCCTTCTGGGTCGTATATTGGATGTCATACTCAGTCAAGATCATCTACCATCTCGCTATTCTTCCGGACAAAGCAGGATTTTCGAAGATATACTTGATTGGACCATCTTTGATATCAATAGAGTAGTGTGAGTCAGCATATACTGTCTCAGCCAGCGAGCAGCCCATGCCAAAGCGTAACAAGTTTTCTCGAGCAATGATTATCGGGTCTCACAGTCGGTAAACTTTTTGCTAAGGTAATAAATAGGATGCTCTTTTCGGCCAGACTCGTCATGTTGGCCCAGCACACACCCCATTGAGTTGTCGAGTACTGTCAAGTATAAGATCAGAGGTCTTCCTTCCATTGAAGGCATCAGAATGGGTGGCTCTTGGAGATACTCTTTGATTCTTTCGAAAGCGGCCTGGCATTCATCATTCCAACGTACTACTTGATCTTTCTTCAGTAACTTGAAGATTGGTTCACAAAGCAACCATGGCACGCTGATACGTTGCCCCAGCATTCTTCAGTCCAAAAGGCATGACCTTGTAGCAAAAGGTACCCCACTGAGTAACAAAAGTTGTCTTCTCCATGTCTTCGGGAGCCATTTTTTTATCTGATTATAACCGGTGAAACCATCCATAAAGGAGAATACCTTATGCTGAGCGGTGTTGTCAACTAGAACGTCGATATGAGGTAGAGGAAAATCATCCATGGGACTCGCCCTGTTCAGATCCCTATAGTCAACACACATTCGAACCTTACCATCCTTCTTCTGCACAGGAACCACGTTGGCCACCCACTGTGGGTAAGAAGTGACTGCTGGAAAACTGGCGTCAAACTGTTTCATAACTTCAGCCTTGATTTTCTCAGACATCTCTGGGCGCATTCAGCGGACCTTCTGTTTCACTGGAGGACAGTCTTCCTTGGTAGGTAGGCGATGAACCACAATATCCGTATCCAACCCAGGCATATCTTCGTAAGACCAGGCGAAGATCTCAACATAGTCACACAACATTTGAATCAACCGTTGCTTCACACTAAGCTCCAGATTTGCATCGATCTTGACCTCTTTCTTGTCCTCTTTTGTACCCAGATTCACTGACTCCAGTGGCTCTTCATGTGGATGTATAGCCCTCTCTTCTTGGAGTAACTATCTTGCAAGTTCACCAGGCACTTCGCAATCATCTTCACCTTCGTCTTCGGCTAAGTTGATCGGATTTTCAAAGTCATAACTGGTAGTAGCAGAGTTGTTACCAGTGAGATCCAGAGTGGATGTAGACCTGTATATGTGAGTGTGTGTAAAATAGCTGTTTTGCAATATATAATAAAAGAAAAACAAGGAGCGCAAAATTTGAAATGCAAGGAACGTCCAATGCTTTTATTAATGATATATGAAAATGACACACATAAAGCCCCCATAAATGAAGCCACAGTGCCCCGGGTAAGACACCGGGCCGTAAAGTTTAAAACATTGTCTGTTACAAATTTAAAACAAAAGTTTCATTACTGGGTAACAAAAGAAATAGGGATGAAGTCCTTTGCTATCCAGTTGCTTGGTCCACCGTCGGTCATAGGATAGATCCAACTGTCGAACTCAGACTCTTCAACATCGTCTTCAATGGCATTCACTCCCGAGTTGCTGATGAACACGGGAGGTCTTCCAATCCGTGCATTCCGAACAGCCCTTTGAGCTTCTGCAGTGAAACCCAAACCAAACTTGTTAGTCTTCTGTGTAAAATCAGGGAGTTGGCCCCAATTCGCACACCCACCTTTCTCGACAACAGCCCGAGCATCCTTAAAGGAAGCCATCTTCATAGGAGAATATTCAATAACAATCTCAGTTGATGCCAGTGTCTGGGGAACCTCTTCAAAATGCTGAAATGGGGTCTCAATGAACTCCCCGTTCATCTCTACATATCGGAAAGAGTTGAGGTGGCTCACCATGTACTCTTCCTCTCCTTGCAGTGTCACAATCTTCCCTTTGACCGGGTACTTCAGCTTCTGGTGGAGTGTTTAGGTTACGGCCCCAGCTTTGTGGATCCATGGGCGACCCAGCAAACAAGAATAAGATGGCCGAATGTCCATCACATAGAATGTACAATTGAAAACCTGAGAACCAACCTTAATCGGGATATCAACTTCTCCATGCACCATCCTTTTAGACCCGTCAAAGGCCCTAACAATAATGTTGCTTGGTTTCAGCTCCAAACCTTCACAGTCCAACCGGTCTAGAGCTTTCTTAGGCAAGACGTTCAATGAGGAACCAGTATCCACTAATACATGAGCAAGAGTAGTGCCCCTGCATTCAATGGATACATGCAGGGCATCGTTGTGATTATTCCCCTTCACAGTCAAGTCGGCGTCAGAGAAACCTAACCCATTATCAGCAGTCAGATTGGCCATGCAATCTTTAAACTGATCAACTGACGTCTCTTGTGGTACGTGTGCAGTCTTCAGAAATGTAATCAGAGCCTTAGCATGGGCCTCTGAGCATAGCAACAGTGACAACATAGAAATCTTGGACGGGGTTTGCCCCAGTTGTTCAACTACATTGTAGTCACTCTTTTTGATAATTTTCAGAATTTCTTCCATCTCTCGTTTAGAAGCTTCAACAGTAATCGTCTTCGGTGCCTCCGTCTGGGCAGGCTCACTGGTGATCCCTTTGCCCCGAGTGTCAGATGACTCGGCGACATGGGTAAGAATAGGAACTTGAACAAGAATAGTAGCGGGTACACTGGCAGGTGTAATAACAACAAGTTTTCGGGCAGTTGGTGGAGAGATATCAGGTGAGAAAAGCCTTCCGCTGCGGGTGACTCTAGCAGGTCCAACAATATTGCTGATGTCAGTATCAACATCCAACTCTTGTTTAACTCCATGAAAATAAACATCGGCCCCGTAATGCCAAGGGACAAATTTATCAGAGGTGTAGGGGATAGGCCTAGGAACAGTGATGATCAATGGTGCGATTCTTGGAATAGATGTAATTATAACAGGCTTCCTCGAAGGAGCCTTGGAAGAATTGTCGAAAATGGTGATAATGGCAACTTCTTTGGTATGAACTAAGGGAACAACAGTCTTCTCAAACAAAATTTCTTTACTATCCATCAGGCGTTGGACACCTGATTTCAAAAGTGGGCAACCAGCTGGTAAGGCAGAACACATACGGCAACCTTCGTCACAACCTAGAAATAAACCGGCTAGAAAAAGGTTCTTCTTCACAGTCATCAAAGGGGTAACAATGTCGTTTACAGAAACCAAAACGAGTCTTCATCTATAGCATTCACTCCATGCTTGGGCATAGGAGCAGTCACAACATTAGGTCTTTCGGGCGCCTCGAACTCAATTACCTTAGCATCAATTAAGTCCTGTATTTTATTCTTCAAAGACCAACAATCATCTGTATTATGCCCCGGGCTATCAGAGTGAAAAGCACAGCAGGCATTAGGGTTATACTTATGTGATGTTGTATTTGGATTCTTCGGGGCCTCCCTTGGAATCACTAGATTGGTTTTCAACAACTGTGGAAGAATCTGGGATAAGGTCATGTTGAGACGGGTGAATTCCCTTCGTGGTTTCTCATCCTTTTGTTGATTGTTGTGTTGAGGAGCACCAGCAGGTCTTGAAATAACAACCGCATTAATAGCTTGGCGGTGTTCTGGTATATTCTGGCCTTTCGAACTATAGACAGCGCTGGACTCCTTCTTAAAAGGCTTTTTCTCGATGCTCGATGAAGCACCCTTTTGTATCTTACCATCCTTAATACCAGCCTCAATCCTCTCACCGGTCATAATCAGCTCTGTAAACCCAGACGAAGAGCTTCCAATCAGATGGTTGAAAAATGGACCAGACAAGGTCCCCAGAAACATATCCACAAGCTCCCGGTCAGCCAAGGGTGGTTGCACTCTTCCGGCAAGGTCCCTCCACTTCTGAGCATAATCTTTGAAACCTTCGCCCGTTCCCATTGACATACCCTGGAGTTGGGTACGCGTGGGAGCAAGGTCGGAATTGTATTGGTACTGCCTGTAGAAAGCAGTAGCCAAATCTTCCTAACTGCGGATATTGGCTCCGTCCAACTGGTAAAACCATTCAAGCTGAGTCCCTGAGAGTCTGTCTTGAAAGAAATGGATCCATAGGTTCTTATCAGCGGTGTACGGTTGAATCTTCCTTACATATGACCGGAGGTGCAGCTTCAGACAAGAAACTCTGTCATACTTAGCAAAGGCTGGTACCTTGAATTTGTGGGGAATTACCACCCCAGATGATAGACCCAGATCACCAAAGTCCAGACCAAGCATTTTCTAAACTTCCATCGCACTCAACCGGTCTTTCAGTTGCTTGTATCTATCCTCAGCCGGAGGATACTGGTCTTCGTCGAAGTCCGTCTCGTTGTCTGAGACCACATGGCTAGGAGCCCTTCTTTCTTCCTGACTATTCTTCCCTCCAGATGAGGTGGTCAAATCAACTTCATCCCGTAGCCTGTTTCCAAACCTGTAACCTGTGTTAAACAGGATTGTCCTCTTCTTCTTCTTCTTCTTCTCTTTCAGAATCAGGGTCTTCAGATCTTGCTGACCCTTAGTTAGATTCATGAACAACTCTTGGAATTGGGCATTCTGGGCCTGTAGGGCCTTGATTGCTTGCTCAGTTGATGGTTCAGCAGACATGATGAGTGATGAAATAAACAGCGAAGAAGATAAGAAACCTGTAACGGGTACCTGTTATGAAGTGCATGGGATGAAATGCGTATGATATGATTTCAAAGACAATCGAGAGATTCAAATTTGTAAACAAGAAAGGAACACACTATTATTAGATAAACTTTGAAATTCAAATTGTTCAACAAGTTGCCCTTAAGGCATTACAAGAATGGAAATACTGAAAAGTAAATAGGAACTGGAAAGGGAATAATCAAAGGACAATCAGTGCTCCCATGGTCTCTTCTTGTTGGTGCGGACATAGTCATTGAGAATCCGCTCGTTCTCATGCATTGCATATGACTGACCTTTACCTTTCAGGAAAGATGCAGTTAAGTTCTCAACTATGTCAAGACCTCCTCTGGTTCAGTCAGATCACCGATAAGATCTCCCTGATTCGTATTCCAGTTGAAGATATTCCAAGACCTTGTCTAGTCCAATTAAATCGATTCCTAAAGATTTTTCTGATGCCGATCCAGTCAAAGTTAATCCAAGACCTCCTCTATTTCAGTCAGATCGCCGCGAAGATCTCCCTGATTCGTATTCCAATTGAAGTTATTCCAAGACCTTGTCTGGTCCAGTTAAATCGATTCCTAAAGATTTTTCTGATGCCGATCCAGTCAAAGTTAATCCAAGACCTTGTCTGGTCCAGTTAAATCGATTCCTAAAGATTTTTCTGATGCCGATCTAGTCAAAGTTAATCCAAGACCTTGTCTGGTCCAGTTAAATCGATTCCTAAAGATTTTTCTGATGCCGATCCAGTCAAAGTTAATCCAAGACCTTGTCTGGTCCAGTTAAATCGATTCTTAAAGATTTTTCTGATGCCGATCCAGTCAAAGTTAATCCAAGACCTTGTCTGGTCCAGTTAAATTGATTCCTAAAGATTTTTCTGATGCCGATCCAGTCAAAGTTAATCCAAGACCTCCTCTGGTTCAGTCAGATCTCCGATAAGATCTCCCTGATTCGTATTCCAGTTGAAGTTATTCCAAGACTCTTGTCTGGTCCAGTTAAATCGATTCCTAAAGATTTTTCTGATGCCGATCCAGCCAAAGTTAATCCAACACCTTGTCTGGTCCAGTTAAATCGATTCCGAAAGATTTTTCTGATGCCGATCCAGTCAAAGTTATCCCAAGACCTTGTCTGGTCCAGTTAAATCGATTCCTAAAGATTTTTTTGATGCCGATTCGGTCAAAGTTAATCCAAGACCTTGTCTGGTCCAGTTAAATTGATTCCTAAAGATTTTTCTGATGCTGATCCAGTCAAAGTTAATCCAAGACCTCCTCTGGTTCAGTAAGATCGTCGATAAGATCTCCCTGATTCGTATTCCAGTTGAAGTTATTCCAAGACTCTTGTCTGGTCCAGGTAAATCGATTCCTAAAGATTTTTTAGATGCTGATCCAGTCGAAGTTCAGACCACCTATCAGCAGTCTCCAAATGGCATCTGTAAGCCCATTCCCGACATCACAATGCTGATACCACTTCATGCGAGTGCAAATTTCTGGGTACTCTAGTGTTCAATCATCTTCTACCTTCAGATCACGAAAGGTCCGAAATCCAATCTATATCCTCAGGTTTAAGAAGATTGAACAAGGGAAGCTGTTGTACCCCAAAATTTGCCCTCTCATATCTCTCAAAACATGGCAAGAAAAATCTCCAAGTGGCTCAAGATTGCTCAAGAGTTGGACAGTCAAGCTATCTCCTAAGGCAGTCAACCTCAAATTAGGGTTTTGTGTTTCATCAAGGTCCTTGCATCCAAATGACCTCAAGTGCTCCCCAATTTCCTAATATGTTCTCAAGTTCATCCATGTCAAATTTCAAGCCTTGCAGAGGAAGTTTGGTCAGTCAATTGCTCAAAGGGTCCAAAAATCGACTGTGCTAGGGGAAAAGTCAACTGTGACCCAAATACAGTCAAACTTCAATATTTTTTGTCAACATTCTCATTTTGAAGGATATTTCATCATTTTATCAAGGGTTGATCATGATTCATCAAGGATTGCTCAAGATTCATCAAGACTCAAAAGTTGCTAAATTAGGGTTTTGTAGGAAAAGTCAACTCAACTTTGACCAAGCATAACTTTCTCATACTTTATGAGAAATGACCCATCCAAATCTCATTTTTAAGAGGATGAAATTTCCTACAATCCATATTCATGCCCCAAGATCAAGAAATGCACTCACAAAAAGTTACAAATTTGGACATTATAGGTCATTTTTGAAAGTCAATAAAAACACATTTTTTACCAAAGCTTATAACTTGAGCATGGAATATCGAAATGAGATGATACTAAAAGGTTTGGTTAGAGGACATCTCAAGCTTTCTAAAAAGTCCAAGAACACTTCCAAAAGTTCAAAATTGAAGAAGTTATGCATTGTTGAAGTTGGGCATTTTTGCAAAATTGTCAAAAGTCAACTATCCCCAAAACTTCAAATTTTGTCAAATGGGCCCATTCTTTTCCACTTGATTTGATCTTTTCCCACTCCACACGTGTCCTAGATTCAGCCTTGTGACCTTTTGTCAATTTTATTATTTAATTTTATTTTTTAATGAATTATTTCATTTTTAATCAATTTAAATCAAATAAAATCCAAGTATTAATTATTTGATCTCTTTTTGGCTATTTCAGGACCTAATAATCATCATCAATGGGATCAAATTCGAATCAGCCATTCCATGTGCAAAGAGATTGTTTTTTGGACAAAATAAGCAAGTTATCAATGGTGAATGAAATCATATCTCCAAGCATTGATTTACAAAGATTCAAGTCCAAATTGTTGACCTAATCCAATGCTGCATACATATACAATGCAAAGGCACACGAATTAGAGGTTAGAGTCTACAAAATTACAAGAACCAAACTTGGAAAAATTGCAAAAAAGTGTGGAATCGAAATCGTTCTTAGAGGCACTTTCAAGACCTAACAAGCATCTCAATCGCTTCCTGGCACTTCTCAGAAGCAGAACCAACCAAGATCACGCATTCTCCAGCCTCCAAAAGCACTTGGTAGACGCGTTGCTCAATGATTCATAGGACCTGGGTTCGAATCCCAGGTCCCCTATATATTTGTTATGTTTTGTTTCCAGGAAATCCAATACAAATTCCAACGCGTGATGTACCATGCTCCCTCATGCAATCAGTGGACAGATGGCCCCCAGGCCAAATCTGATGGCCCAGATGGGATGCCTACCATGTGCCCTAGTCAACGTGCCACATGGGGAATCAGAAAGTCAGCCAGGCTTGCATACAAATGGGCCTTGAATTGCTAATTAACCTCCTTTCCAGCCCAAAACCCCCTTGGTTATTTCTTTTTCTTTCTTTCTTTTATTTATTTATTAATTGTTATTATTTTTAATTGACCAATTAAACTTTTTCCTCATAAAATCAAAAAAACCAAAAAATATATTTTATTTATTAAAATTAAATTCAGCACTTTATTTTTGTAAATAAATATCAATTTAATTAATTTAGTCTAATTAGGAATTAACTTTAATAT
Organism: Vicia faba; assembly: GCA_948472305.1. NCBI lineage: Eukaryota > Viridiplantae > Streptophyta > Magnoliopsida > Fabales > Fabaceae > Vicia > Vicia faba. Next base: position 444,927,749 of record OX451739.1, on the reverse strand, counting down.
CTTTTGCAATAATTAAAATTAATTTAGATAATTAGGTTTTTACTAACTTTGATCAAATTTATTTTTATTTCTTTAAATACTCAAAAAACCCAAAAAATATTTCTATTAATTAATTTGTTTATTAATTTAATCATTAAGTTAATTTAATTCCTTTCTTAATTAAAAAATAACCAAAAATATTTCTCTTTAATAAACCAAAGGTTCAAAACCCTAGAATGCGCCCGATTTAAATTTCTTGCACGCGATCCACTTTTATTTCAATATTGTATCTGTTTCCCGGAATGTAATAGCTTAAATAGGACTTTATTTTATCGCTTTATTTATTTTCCGCATTTTAATTTCCAGAGTTGTTTTTGGTGATGTAAATACCCGACGCCTTGTAATAGTTAGTTTTAATTCCCGCAATTTAATTTCCGCAACTTATAAACTGTTAGATGTTTGATAATAGGGAATGCATGACAAGATCGAATGTTTGAACCTAAAATCAACATAGATAACCATTGACATGTACAAAGATAAATAACTGAAAAACAACACACTCGCACATGCGCACTCTTAGGTACACCTCACTCGGTTGCCTTCGAACGTGGTCATTGAGTATAGGAAATTTTAGAGGTCGCCCTCTTGTCCAAAGATCATAGTTGCCTCGAAACGGTTGCCTCAGAAAAATGATCTAAAATATTAGGGTTACCACTAAGGCGTCCTAACATTGCTTTAGTGACCACACGTCCCTTAATCGAATTGACCCTTAAAACTTCAACGACGGTGCTACCTACTCATTCATAGTGGGATAGCACTGTCTAAAGGACATTAGCACAAATTGATTCCTTTTTCGAGTAAGTAGATGGTTCTTAAGTACTTGCTCTCTTCAAAACAAAACCAAACTTTTCACACTCACACCTTTCAAACAAAAAACTTCTTTCAAACCCACAAACACAAAGAAAAGCAAATTTTGAAAACACTTTGAGCAAGTACCTAAGAGCCCGTGGATAACCACGGATAGAAAGGGTGTTAACACCTTCCCTTTCTATAATCTACCCCCCAAACCCGAGAAACATCTCGAAAAAGGAATTTTTCTGTGCTTTTTCCCTTTCCTTGTTGGATAAAATAAAAGACGGTGGCGACTCTTGCTTACCGCGACATTTTACGAAAACAAACGCAAAACACAAACCAGCATTCCAAAAACAGTCAGTTCTCTTCCCACCGTATCACAAGAGCCATGTCTTCTGATGAAGGAGGTAGTATCAGGCATCTTTGCAACCAAATCTTTAAGCATAGTGAGAACCTGGACAAAGTTGATCCGGATGGTATTCCTACGCATAGGCATCATGACCTACAAAACAGAACAAAGATGAATCCCTCCTGTCTTTGAAATAGGTTAGTCCAATGCAAGATGTATGCAATGTTATGATGTCATGATGTCATGATAGAAATCACTCCACAAGTATCCACAAACAGCAAACATGGTAAAGGCACACAAGTCACACAGAGAGACCTTAGATTTCAGGCTGGCAAGGAGCTTAGGTACTACCCTCTTTCAGTTCAGTTGGTTTAAACCTGTCCTAGAAATAGTAACCGGGTTCTAGAGGATCTCAATATCACTGACTACCCTCGATCGGTCATAATTCCAGTTTAGTAACCTTTTCTTGCGGCCGGAATAATCGCGAGAGTTTAGTCTAAAAGAGTGTAGCATACTGCTACTATTCTATGGCCAAGTTGGTCAATTTAAAGGTTCTAAGGTCAGTTGGTGCTTAATGACCCCTTAGATGACCCAGATTCTCCTCGTTCCAACACAAGGGATATCGATACAATCTAAAGTGCCACACCAAAGTAGCTACTGCTTCAACCGTATCAGTATATGCCGTACAGTTCCCTCACAGTTTATTTTTACTTACCTAAAGGGTATCCCCGGATCCGGGTTAGGATCTATTAGTAACTCCGATACAAGCCCACAAATATAAAGCATACAAAGCAAACAATTGAAAACACAATGATTTAATCCTAAGGTACACCCCACTTATTATGTTCCCCAACAGAGTCGCCAGTTCTGTGATACAGTGGGAGAGAACTGACTATTTTTGGAATGCTGGTTCGCATTTTGCGTTTGTTTTTGCAAAGTGTCGCGGTAATCAAGAGTCGCCACCGTATTTTATTTTATCCAACAAGGAAAGGAAAAAAAGCACAGAAAAATTCCTTTTTTGAGATGTTTCTCGGGTCCGGGGGGTAGATTATAGAAATGGAAGGTGTTAGCACCCTTTCTATCCGTGGTTATCCACGAGCTCTTAGGTACTTGCTCAAAGTGTTTTCAAAAATTGTTTTTCTTTGTGTTTGTGGGTTTGAAAGATTTTTTTGTTTAAAAAGTGTAAGTGCGAAAAGTTTTATTTTGTTTTTTGAAGGAGCAAGTACTTAAGAACCATCTACCTACTCGAAAAGGGAATCAATCTGTGCTAATGTCCTTTAGATAGTGCTATCCCACTATTGATGAGTAGGTAGCATCGTCGTTGGAGTTTTTAAGGGTAAATTTGATTAAGGGACTTGTGGTCACTAAAGCAATGTTAGGATACCTTAGCGGTAACCCTAATGTCTTAGATCATTTTTCCGAGGCAACCGTTTCAAGGCAACTATGATCTTTGGACAAGAGGACGACCTCTAAAACTTCCTATACTCAATGACCACGTTCGAAGGCAACCAAGTGAGGTGTACCCTAAGAGTGCGCATGTGCGAGTGTGTCGTTTTCAGTTAATTTGTCTTTGTACATGTCATAGGTGATCTATGTTGATTTTAGGTTTTAAATGATTAATCTTGTCATGCATTCCCTATTATCAAACATCTAACAATTTATAAGTTGCGGAAATTAAATTGCGGAAATTAAAACTAACTATTACAAGGTGTCGGGTATTTACATCGCCAAAAATAACCCTTGAAATTAAAATGCAGAAAATAAATAAAGCGATAAAAGTATTTAAAGTCCTATTAAACTATTACATTCCGGGAAACAAATACAATAATATGATAAAACGGATCGCGTGCGGGAAATTAAATCGGGCGCATTGTAGGGTTTTGACCCTTTGATTATTAAAGAAAAGATTTTTTTGGTTATTTTGAATTAAAAAGAAATTAAATTAGGTTAAGCATTAAATTAACAAATTAATTAATTAATTAATAAAAAAGGACTTTTTTGGATTTTTGATATTTAAAGAAATAAAAATAAATTTGATTAATGTTAATAAAAACCTAATTGTCTAAGTTAATTTTAATTATTGCAAAAGATATTAAAGTTATTTCCTAATTAAACTAAATTAATTAATAATTAATAATTGTTAATAAAAATAAAATACTGAAATTAAATTTAATGAAGAAAATATTTTTGGTTTTTAATTTTATTAAGAAAAAGTTTTAATTGGTTAATTAGTAATAAAATAATAAAACAAAAACAATTAAATAAAATAAGAAAAGAATGAAATAGAAAACTCAGGGGGGTTTTGGGCCTGAAAGGAGGGTGAGAATGACAATTTCCATGGCCCATTACAAGCTGGCCTTGCTGACTTTCTGGAATTCCATATGGCACGTTGACTAGGCAGTAGGGTGGACATCACATCTGGACCACCAGATCTGGCCTGGGTCCATCTGGCAAGCATTTGAGTGAGGGAGTATGATGTACTGCGCGCCTGGGATTGCATTGAATCACCTGAAGAAAAATAACACAAATGCATGGGGGGACATGGGATTTGAACCCAGGTCCTGTTGGTCACTGAACAAAGCCTCTACCACTCAACCAGCGCGTTTCATTTGTTAGTGTAATGGATAATAAATAATATAAGGGAAAACAATTAAATGCCAGAAAATATAAAAAATAAAGCGCGCCATATTTGAACCATCCAACCAGAGGGAGACGCGTCATCGTCTTCTTCGTTCACCCTATTTATTTACCTGCAGATTTATATCCGCAGCTAAATCCGTATCTGCATCCTAAAATCTACTCTAGGCCATGGAAATTGATTCCAAACACATGGTCATGTTCGTCTACCTCCCCTGATTACATCCATGTCCATCAATGGCACTGATTTTACCTGAAAAAGAAACGCCCAAAAACACAAACCACGAACCCTAGATTCGGCTAGGGGGCTACAAGCCATATTAATGCAATCAAATAATGCAGAAAGCTTCTAAATTCAACGATAAGCATGAATATGCAAAGATTTTGCAAGAAAAGTGCAAGAATATGGAGTTTCGATTTCAAATACAGGGCGATTTTTTGAGATACTTACAGCGCAATTGAGAGGGTGTGAGGGTTTGCTTTTGATTGCAGGAGGTTCAGTGGACACCCAGCAATGGATTGGTGTTGAGATTTGCCCTTGAAAACTCCTCCAAGATCGATTTCAGTTTGCACTTTTTCACCTTTTTTTCAAGTTTTATTCTTGGTGATTCTGCAGCCTCTAGGTCTCTAATTCGTACCCTTTGCCTTGTATATGTATAATGCAATGTATTAGGTTAACTTTTATGGACTGAATCCTTGTGCATCAATGCTTGGAGATTTGATTTGATCCTCCATTGATAACCTTCTAATTTTGTCCAAAATCCAATCTTTTTGCACATGGAATGTATGATACGAATTTGATTCACTTGATGATGATTATTAGGTCCTGAAATAGCCAAAAAGAGATCAAATAATCAATGTTTGGATTTTATTTGATTTAAATTGATTAAAAATGAAATAATTCATTAAAAAATCAAATTAAATAATAAAATTGATAAATGATCATAAGGCTGAAGCTAGGACACGTGTGTAGTGTGAAAAGATCAAATCAAGTGTAAAAGAATGGGCCCATTTGACAAAATTTGAAGTTTTGGGGATAGTTGACTTTTGGCAATTTTGCAAAAATGCCCAACTTCAAAAATGCATAACTTCTTCAATTTTGAACTTTTGGAAGTATTCTTTGACTTTTTAGAAATATTGAGATGTCCTATAACCAACCCTTTTGGTATCATCTCATTTTGATATTCCATGCTCAAGTTATAAGTTTTGTAAAAAATGGTGTTTTTGTTGACTTTCAAAAATGACCTATAATGTCCAAATTTGTAACTTCTTGTGAGTGCATTTCTTGATCTTGGGGTATGAAGATGTATTGTAGGAAATTGCATCCTCTTTAAAATGAGATTTGTATGGGTCATTTCTCATAAAGTATGAGAAAGTTATGCCTAGTCAAAGTTGAGTTAACTTTTCCTACAAAACCCTAATTTAGCAACTTTTGAGTCTTGATGAATTTTGAGCAATCCTTGATGAATTTTGAGCAATCCTTGATGAATCATGATCAACCCTTGATCAAATGATGAAATATACTTAAAAATGAGAATGTTGACAAAAAAATCTTGAAGTTTGACTGTATTTGGGTCACAGTTGACTTTTGCCCTAGCACAATCGATTTTGGGACCCTTTGAGCAATTGACTGAGCAAACTTCCTCTACAAGGCTTGAAATTTGACATGGATGAACTTGAGAACATATTAGGACCTTAGGGAGCACTTGAGGTCATTTGGATGCAAGGACCTTGATGCAACACAAAACCCTAATTTGAGACTGATTGCCTTAGGAGATAGCTTGACTGTCCAACTCTTGAGCAATCTTGAACCACTTGGAGATTTTTCTTGCAATATTTTGAGAAATATGGGAGGGAAAATTTTGGGGTACAACAATTATCAATACAACGCCGACTTGGCTCCAACCCGTACTTAGCTACAGAGTATGGCTATGGCTTCCAATGAGGGCTTTAAAGACTACGCCCAAAAGTGGAGGGATCTAGCCGGAAGGGTGCAACCACCTTTATCTGAAAGAGAGTTAGTGGACATGTTCCTGGGGACTCTGTCAGGCCCTTTATTTAATCATCTAATTGGAAGCTCCTCTGCAGGGTTTACCGAATTGATTCTAACTGGCGAAAGAGTGGAGGCTAGTATAAGAAACAGGAAAATTCAGAAGGACGCGTCTGCCTCAGCTGCTGTAAAAAGCCCTTCACGAGAAGAAAGGAAGTATCTGCTGTCTATTCACACAGAAATCAGGGAAGAACCGAGCGCCGACCAATGGTGGGGGCCGTAATGATTCCGAAGCCTGCATCAGATCAGTCGAGAAATAACCAGCAAAGGGTAGAAAGGCCAGTACGGCAATTTACCAAGATTAACATGACTCCAACTCAAGTCCTACCACATCTTCTGAAGTTGAATCTGGTGATGCTAAAAGAGGCCCCAAAAAATCCTAATATTGCTTCTCCACATTACCATCCTGTTGTACCCCAAAATTTGCCCTCCCTTTTTCACAAGAAATCACAACCCCAGGGTTTTCTCTGATTTTTGAGATTGGCTCAGGAATTGATCAAGCAGACCCTTCTTTGGCAAAAAATCAAGAATTAGGGTTTTTTCTCTCGCATCTCTCAGAAGAAATTGAATCCACAGAAATTCAGTTCACTGTTATATTGTTTTCGCACTTTCTCAAAGTTTGCTGAAAGATTTACTGATTGTTCTCAAAAGCCTGATTATCTGAAACAAGAGCTGAGATTGTTATTTGGAATATCAAGACATCTTCTTGTTAATAGAATGAAAGGTTTCCCGGTTAATAGAATGCTTGTTTGTTTATTATACAACGCGTATGTTGATTGGAATGCTGTCGCAAGTTATGAGATTGTAGAGTTTTTAGAGGTTACTTGGATTTTAAGTTATCTGCATTAAAAATGCTGGAATGCAATTTCAGTTGTTTTTAATCAGGAATCTTAAAAGTGAAGAGGAAGAATTGAAAGATATTTGACAGTAGAAACATTCTTTTGGATAAAGACTGTTATTCATTTCAAATGTTGTTACACAATTTATTTTGAATATTGTAAGTTTACAACTTATAGTATTTAAGATAATATTTGTTTACAATAAATGAAAATAAATCTAAGCCTAATCTCCTAAGATCTTTGGCTTCTACTGCTTCCTCTATTGCCCAAGATGCATTCATATGAAAAAGAAGAAAGAAAAGAAATCAGCACACTTAATTGAAAAAGATTTTCAAATAGAAAAAGAAAGAAATCATCATTAAAGTTTGCCGACCGAAATCAGAATGCTATGTTCATCATATTTTATTTTCCTCCCTGCAAATCACAAGAAGATCGCTCTTCTCGGTTCACAGAGAGAAAAATAAAAGATATAAATTGCAAGCATACAATTGGTTCAAATGCAAAAACATAGGCAAGTTGCAAGGCAAACCAAAGCGCAACAAAACTATGCCAAAACTGAATATCAAACTGAATTTCAAAACATAAGCAAGTCAACAAAGCTAACTAAACATGGAAAATCCTAACTAAGTTGCAAAACAAGTCAAGAAGCATAGCAACTAGCAAAAGCAACAAAGTACACAATGCAGGAAGTATGCAAACTGTCAATGCAGAAAGTACACAATGCAGAAAATATGCAGCAGGTACACAATGCAGAGAGATAAACCAAATTACAAGCCAAAGAGGCTTGTCCTAGCCATCATCACTTCCTAGCCTAGACAAACTTTTCAGAAATTACAATATAATAAGCAAAAGGTGCTTAGAGAGAGAGAGAGAGAGAAAAAGAGAGGACCTTTTAGTGAAAAGAGTTTGTAGTTTTGGAAAAAGCAGGCTATTTTCAAGTTATCAAAGAAACAAAAAGATATAAAAGAGAAGAGACTGCATAACAGTCCAGGGAGGGGGAAGAGAACATTAGAACCTGCAGTCCCCAACCTGCATAACAACAACAAACTACAAACCTGCAGCTTGCCCAAAAACAACCTGTAACCAAAAACTCAATCCCAAACCTGCACAAAACTTGTAAGCCTGTAAGCCTGCTAGCACAAAACTTGCAAAACTGCAAACTACAGTTTCAAAACATGCTAAACACTCAGGCCAAACACAAACCTGCATTAACTGCTATCAAAACACAAAAGCTCAAAAACCATAGTCAAAAAACTACAAGCTCAAGCAAACCTGCAACTTGCCTAAAAGCAAACTGTAAGCCAAACAAGCTCAACAAGGCCAAACACAAACAACCTGCATTTCAAGCTTGCAAACCTGCTTGCCCATACCAACACAAACAGCCAAGCAAGCCCACTCAAGCTAACCCAAACATCATCAAAAACAAACTGCAACACTGCATAAACTGTAAATGCAGTTTAACCATCATCACTAACCTTTCAAAAGCCAAAAAAAGAAAGAAAAAGAACATCAAAAATCAATAACAGTTCCAGAGATGCTTCATCACTAACATTAACATTCAAGAGAAAGAGGAAAAGTTTCAGAGGTACATCATCATCAACAAAGAGAAAGGAAGAGATTCAGAAGCAAAGCATAGTTTCAGAATTTTCTTCATCATCAAAATCAAATCAACACATTCAAAAGCAAAGTTTCAGATTTTATTCATCATCATTAACAGAAAAAGAAACAAACTAAGTACAAACCCACATTGTTTCAGAATCAAAATCATCATCAACAAGCAAAAAAAAGAGGAAGAGATTCAGAAGCAAAGCACTTTGTTTCAGAATCAAAATCATCATCAACATCAACAAAAGTTTCGAAGCAGTTTTCAGAATAATCATCATCAAACGACATCCAAATCAAAAGAACAACAAAAAAATACCAGAAGCGCGTTCATCTCGTCTTCTTCCGCCTCTGGCCACCAAGAGCGCCACCGGTACAACCCTTTTCTCCCCTCCCTCCATTTTCCAGAAAGATCTCTCAAGGTATAATTTCTTTTTCCAAACTTTACTGCATATCAAACACGTAAAAGCCATGGATTAAAACATGCAAGCTAAACATGCAAGCAAACTGTAAAAACCCTAAGAATCAAAACAAGATAAAACTGTACTGTTCAAACAAATTCCTTGGACCGTCGTGAAGAGGAGAGAGTTAGGGTGACGCTCCAAAAACCTAAGGCATGGAGGTAGGGTCAGCGCTTGTGGCCTGAGAAAGATGAAGAAACGAAGAAGAAGGTGAGAGAGCGACGCCGTTTGTTTGTCACAACTAACCCTAAAGTTTACAAACCCTAACAAAAATTATGCAAATTGGATAATGGGCCTTCGCCCAGACAAATGTGCCAAGCCCACTCAAGTGCTAAGCGCGCACCCCCCCTTGTTCATCCATTCTGGCCTTTTCCTTCTCCATTTTCATTTGGGCCTACTCCTTAACAAATCCCAAGGCCCATCATCTTTTTTTTAATTTTGTTAAAACTAATACTTTTTTTACCTTCATAATTTGATTCTTGTTAATAATAAAACTAAAAGTATATTAAAATTTTGTTTTAATTTTCTTAATATAGTTTTCTTGTTTTAATGATTGTTACATTTAATAAAATACAATAATAATATAGATTTTATTTTTGTTTTCTTTAAAAAAAATATGTAAATAGTAGAAGCATTAATTTAGGTAATTTTTTTCTTTCATTAAAAATTTTACTTTTCATAATTAATAAAACACAATAATAATAATAATATAATTTTTAATCTTTCTTTTTTAGAATAAAATTTTATTTGTTTATTTGTAAATAAATACATGCATCTCATAGTTCTTTGATTTTCCTTATTTTATAATTCGTTATAATTTTTACATTGAATTGCGACAGTTCGATTTGGTTGTAACACATATTTGGACATTATTATTCTTATGAGACTCATCCCCATTTGTAAATAATTGTACCCCCATCCACGGATACTCTTTTGTAATAATTTAGACTTTAAATTCCCACAATTTATTGCTTTCAGTATATTGTATAGTAACTAGGGTTTGTATGCGAAGATCTAAAATCAATCGCTAGATGACCTAATACAAGAATAAATGCATGAAAATCAATACACAATTCACACTTGCACCTCTAGGGTAACCTTGCTTGTTGCCTCGGAAAATGCAATCACGTCCCTCAAATATGAGACACTCTAGCAAATTCCCCTTCGATAAACAAAGATCGTAGTCCCTCGATGACCCTCGATGTTGCCTTTGATAAAACGATTTCGTCCCTTACAAAATTGCTAGAGCGTCTCACAAGTTGCTTTCAATGATTGTATACGATGACCCGTGCCTGTCCCGTTTAACATCCTAACACAAGGTTGTTCACCAAATGCAATGGTGAAACAACACTATTAAAAGGGTTAAAAACATAAGAAAGATCTTTGAGTAAAATAGGGTAGATAACTCTTACTTACTTGATCAAAAAGCTTGCAAAACATCCTTGCTATTTTCAAACACACTTCACAACACAACTTCAAAATCCAACTTTCAAACATTGAAAAAAATTTCAAAAGACAAAAACATCTTTGTATACATTCAAACAAGAATCATTACAAAGGTTGCCACAACGATGGCCTCTTTTCAAAACATCTTTCAAAACCACACACAAAGCACCATTTCAAACAATTGAAAAGCAAAGAAAGTGATCTAAACAAGTAACTAAGAGCCCATGGATAACCATGGATGAAAAGGGTGCTTTCACCTTCCCTTTTAATAATCTACTCCCCGAACCCAAGAAAACATCTCAAAGGTCTTTCCTGTGCTTTTTAACCTTTCCTTAGGATAAAATAAAAAGTCGGTGGCGACTCTTACTAAACCGAAACATTTGCAAACACAAACGCAAAATCCCAAGTCAGTTCTCCCACCGTATCACAGAACTGGCGACTCTGCTGGGGACTTAATAAGAGTGGGGTTACCTTAGGGTTTTAGATCACCTTTGCATACTTATCTTGTTTTCCTTGATTGCTTTACATGTTGGGTTCCTTGTTTGGGTTTGTTTTAAATCCTACACCCGGATTTGGGGACACCCTTTAGGTAAGTAGCAATAAACTGTGAGGGAACTGTGCGGGGTATACCGACATGGTTGAAGCAGTGGCTACGTTAGTGCGACATATTTGTGGGTACCGGTAGCCTTTGAGTCAATCAAAGAGAATACGGGGCCGCTGAGTGATGTCATGAAGCACTAACGAACTCTTAGAACCTTACTTGATCATATTGGCCTTATTAGGGGTAGTGAGATGACCGACTTTGGTGCAGTCCGAAGTTGGTAGATACTCGATACTACACTCATTGATGATTGTTTTATTGGAATATTTTGGTCGCCAGTTAAGTGGCTAAACCAAAACAATGAACACATAAAATAATCCAGTGATATTGAGCTCCTTAGAACCCGGTTACTATTTATAGGACAGGTTGAGCCAACTAACTTCAAGAGGGTACTTACCTATAAACCCCATGCAAGCCTAAACCTAAGGACTTGTCTGCTTTGTGTGAATGTGATGATTTGTATATACACTTGCTTACTTTTGTATACTTGTACATAACATCATAACATCATACCATAGCATTTTCAATAACCATTTCAAGGATCTCGAGGGTCTTTGATGCAGGGTCACGTTGAGCCAGACGTCTACCAAAGGGCAAGAGGTTTCATTTTCCTCTAAACAAACACCGTCAAAGATCAAGTACAACGACTTGAATCGAGGGCTATGACCCACTTGACATGGTGAGCTTGATTCTCGTGGAAAGACATCCACCGATACAAAGTTCTCCAATCAAAGATGTTGATCGAAGTTCAATCTCTAACATTTTCTTGTGTTTACCCCGCGAGATCCTTGAAAACATGCATCCACATATCTTGCATTGTATCATAACAGGTTTTCCTTTTCAGGTTTCCTTATTCTCCTACTGTTTATTTCAGTAGAGATGGCTCTAGAGAGGACTGTCGAAGATATCCAGGCTCAAAACGCTCAACTTCAAGAAATGTTCTTGAACCTGTCCCAGGGGCAAGAAGAAGTGAAAGCTCTCCTCACAAGGGGCATGGTCCTAGGAAATCTAGGCGGCATCAGGAATGATCAGTTGGAAGGGCTACAGATTGAGTTGGCAACAATGAAAATCCAGATGATGGGACAACTGGTGGGCCAGATGGCTCTCATTCAAGACCTGGCTCAAAGACAAGAGGAGCTCAGGGTCCTCATCAACAAACTGCTTCAAGATAACCAAGTGGGGCAAACAACTAGGGTTGAGGGTCAAGTCATCATTCAGCCTCCTTTGAGACAAGAAGACAAGGGGAAGGCTCCCCAACTTGCTTCAGGGTCACAAGCCCAACAACAACCTCGCCAGCGTCAACGAGGCAATCGGCGTAAGCAAAATACATCTGGAAGACATTTCACTGAGACTGACATACCATTATATCTAATACTGGAACACTTGTTGGAGGTCAATCTGACTGCTTTAAAGGATCCTCTTCGGAATCCCAATACCTCTGCTCCTAGCTATCACCCCGACGCATTTTGTGTATACCACTCCTATAGTCCTGGACATGACACCGACGACTGTTGGGCTTTGAAAAACAAGATCCAAGATTTGATTGACAGAGGAGTGCTAAAATTCATGCCGGATGGCGAGATGAAAATCTTCCGCTGAGGGTCCTCCACCTGAAATGACAAGTTTGAACTAAGAGACTTTTGTTTCATTTGAATTTCCAAGTTGTAATTTCTTTTGTTATTCAAACAATTATCTGTTGATGTCAAACTCTGTTTCATTAATGCATTGCATATGTTTGTCTTGAATTCATCCATTCGTTTTCACTATTCTTGAATTATGCTTCCTACTTTATTTATGATATTTAACTCTTAATAAAAGTTACAAGCCTTTAGAGGGAGGATGACGAAACAATACCATAGTCTCATACAGTATGCTTTTGGACAGACCTTGCTGACGATGTACAGGCGTTTCTTTCAAATCCTAAACACTGGAGTTATAAGGAAGATAATCCCTAGTCAAACCCTTCGAGCCAAAGAAGTAGAAGTTTTCTGTTTTAAACACAAATTGAAACCTGTAATCAAACCTGGGGCAGGGTAGTCTCTCAGTTAATTCAAAAGATGCGCATTGAAGTTGCAAACTCTCAGTTCGTAATACAACGAATGACATCAAAAACATTCCTTTGGAACCAAAAGACAGTGATGGTTCCTTATCTCATAGGCAATCATTATCTCTCAAAAGAGAAAACCCACTGAGCCAAAACCTACAAAGGAGGCTTAAGAAAGCTGGGGCATCCCGCTGACTGTAATCTCGAAAACAGGAACAGTCAGGCAAAAATTAGGGATAACGAATCAAAAGAACGAGGTCATTACAAATCCTCAACAACATGAAAAATGTTGCAAAAAAATGATGACTGCCTTCCCATAAAATTCAACTTGTGTGGACCATCACCAAAACGTCGTTCCAAACTCGAATAGAGTTCGACGCACAATTAACTGAGTTTAGGATTGAAGAACATCATGAAGAGCGGGTGGGTACAAATATACTTTGGGCCTTTATCCTTTGTTTCTTAAACCGTGAACCAAGTCACGTTACAACCCTTCAAAAGTCCTAATTGAAGCATGGGTTAGTTCGAAAGCATACTGTTACAAAAGGTATCCTGACTTCTGTAAGGCTTTGCTCTAAATCTTGTGTTGAATTTGTCTTATAAAAAGTTTTCTGCTAAAAAACGCATTTTTTTCAAAACTTCGAGACAAGCATGAACTTTGCATTATTTGAATATCGTTGTCTGCACATGTTTATTTGTTTGACAGCGAAGAAATTCACACAGTGGATGTTCGAATGAACGAAAGCTCTCTCGGTGAATAAAATCACTTCAAGTAGTCCAGTCAAGATTTCAACAAATCACTCAAGATCCAGTAAAACTGGGGCAATCCAGTCAAGATTTCAAGAAATCTCTCAATTGCAGATGAACTGTTAACTCCGCTCCCGACCATCAAGTTGAATTTGTTAAAAGCTGGCATCTTCCCAGGTTGTGACAAAGACTGCCATATTTTCCTGTCCTTACCATTTGACTGCCCTCTGTTGAAGAAAGAAATCCAACAATTGATTGATAATCAAGAAATTTTGTTTGAGAAAGCTCTTGTTTCATCCGTTCCAGTGAAAGAAGTTTCAATAATAACCATATACGCCAATCCTTCCAGGGTCCCTAAAAGATCCGTTAGGATTACATCTGCTCCAATAACTACTTCGTTGAAGATAATAATGCTCGGGCCGACCCCATACAAATCAGATAAAATGGTACCATGGAACTATGGTGGAGAAATCTACTACCATGGTGTCAAACAGATTGAACAGACTGCCGAAGAAGAAAGCCCCGAAGAGGATAATCCCGACATCGGTAACATTGCCGGAACAAGCAAGGTTACCCGTAGTGGAAGAATCTTTTCTCCAGAGATTTCTCCTCCAACAACAGTCTTTGGACCCGTGGCCATTCCGAAGATTTCCTCTACACCAGTAATTGTACCTACAAGTGTACCCGCTGACAAAGACAATACAATTCCTATCCCTTCTTCCACTGCTGAGAATAAGGGAAAGAATGTTCAAGAGGAGCCTATTCAGACGAAGGCTCAATCACTAGTTATTCTTGAAACATCCAAGAAGGAGATGGAAGAAATCCTGAGGATCATTAAGAAGAGTGATTATGATGTGGTTGAACAATTGGGACTTACCCCTTCCAAGATCTCTATGCTAGCCCTACTGTTGTGCTCTGAAGCACATGCCAAAGCTTTGGTAAAATTTCTGAAGATAGCTCATGTGCCGCAAGAGACGTCTGCTGACCAGTTCGAGGACTGTGTTGCCAGTTTGACAGCTGATAATGGCCTGGGCTTCTCTGATGCCGACTTAACACCCCGAGGGAGAAAACACAACGATGCATTACATGTCTTAGTGGAGTGCATGGGAACAACCCTATCTCATGTCTTGGTTGATACTGGGTCATCTCTGAATGTCTTGCTGAAGAAAGCCCTTGATAGATTGGATTGTGAAGGGATAACTTTAAAACCCAGCAATATAGTGGTCGGAGCTTTTGATGCGTCGAAGAGGATGGTCCATGGGGAGGTGGACATCCCAATCAAGGTGGGAACTCAGGTTTTCAACTCAACATTCTACGTGATGGACATCCGTCCTTCTTATTCCTGTCTGTTGGGATGCCCCTGGATCCACAATGCCGGAGCTGTCACCTCCACCTTGCATCAAATGCTCAAGTACCCCGTTCAAGGGAAGATCATAACTGTCCATGGGGTGGAGGAGTATATGATTAGTCATCTGAATTCCTTCCTTTATGTGGAGTTAGATGGCGAGTTCATAGGGACCCCTTTCCAACATTTTGAAGAAGTCTCTCCTGAAATAGCAGCAACCAAGACGGTATCCTCGACTCCTAAGATCACAAGACCTCCACCTCAGATGTTATCTCTCAAGGATGCAAGGGCAGTACTGAAAGAAGGGGGATGCATAATCTGGGGTCAGCTTCCAGACATTCCTTACAAATCAGACAAGTTCGACTTGGGGTTTACTTTGACTGGTCAGAAGGCTGTGCGCCGTGCCCGTGCCGGGGGGCCACCTGTGAAGATTACCAACCGAAGCGTCAATGCGGTAGAGGACAATGAAGAGGAAGGCAACTTGGAAGATTGGATATTTCCTACTGTCAGCGTAGGACTTTGCAACTGGGAAGCCAAAGACTTCATTCCAATAACTTTCATTTCACAGTAATTTATCTTTTACATTTCTGTTGGACTGTAATAACTCACAAACAATTCGTACTTTAAAAACCTTGTGTCTTACCCGAGGCACAATGGTCCATTTGTAAGGGTTTTTATTTCATCTACATATGTCATTCAATGAATCATGGACGCTTTTTTTTCCACATATAAACCTTTTATGCTCATTGTCTTTCTTTTACATTTTATTGTTTTAAGATGGCTATACCCATACACACACCCACACTCATAAATGCAGGTACCCTTCCATTCCGGATCCCATGGGTAACGATACTGCTATAGCCTTCAGTGACTCTGAAGATCTGATCTACCAAGCCGAATACGAAGGCGAGGAAGATTGTGAGGTGCCATGGGAATTGGCCAGATTACTACAACAAGAGGAAAGAGCAATTCAACCTCATGAGGAGCAGTTGGATACAATTAACTTGGGTACTGAGGAAGATAAAAAGGAAATCAAAATAGGTGCCAATCTAGAGCCGAGTGTCAAGGAGCGCCTAATTCAGCTATTGAATGATTATGTTGAGATCTTTGCCTGGTCATAGGAAGACATGCCGGGGCTCGATACAGACATCGTAGTACACCGTCTACCCACAAGAGAAGACTGTCCACCAGTGAAACAAAAGGTCCACCGCATGAGACCTAACATGTCAGAGAAGATCAACGCAGAAGTGATGAAACAGTTCAATGCTAGATTTCTGGCTGTTACTTCCTATCCTCAATGGGTTGCTAACATTATTCCCGTGCCTAAAAAGGACGACAAAGTGAGAATGTGTGTGGATTATAGAGATTTAAACAGGGCCATCCCTAAAGATGATTTTCCACTTCCACACATTGACATCCTGGTCGACAATACAGCCCAACACAAAGTATTTTCTTTCATGGACGGATTCTCAGGCTATAACCAGATCAAAATGACACCTGAGGACATGGAGAAAACTACATTTGTCACACAGTGGGGTACGTTCTGCTACAAAGTGATGCCACTCGGACTGAAGAATGCCGGGGCAACCTATCAACGCGCCATGGTAGCTTTGTTTCACGATATGATACATCATGAGATAGAGGTCTACGTAGATGACATGATAGCCCGATCACAAACTGAAGAAGAACACCTTGATCACTTGCAAAAGCTGTTTTTTAGATTGAAGGAGTACAAGCTAAGATTGAATCCAAACAAGTGTACATTCAGAGTCCGGTCCGATAAACTCTTGGGTTTCATTGTCAGCAACAAAAGCATCGAGGTTGATCCTGCCAAAGTCAAAGCTATACAAGAAATTCCTGCTCCTCGCATTGAGAAGGAAGTCATAGGTTTTTTGGGACGCCTAAACTACATTGCTAGGTTCATTTCTCACCTAACGTCTACTTGTGAACCAATCTTCAAGCTATTAAAGAAAGATCAGGTAGTCAGATGGAACGACGAATGTCAGATTGCTTTCGATAAAATCAAGGAGTATCTGCTAGAACCTCCTGTCTTGATGCCACCCGTCGAGGGAAGACCGCTAATCATGTATCTGTCCGTCTTAGAGAATTCAATAGGGTGCGTACTGGGGCAGCATGACGAGTCTGGACGAAAAGAGCACGCCATTTATTACCTTAGTGTGATCGGTGGATCTGGAACTGACTGTTTAACGCTGGTTCGCGAAATGTCGCGGAAGCAAGAGTCGCCACCGTCTTTTATTTTCTCCAATATGGAAAGGACAAAAGCACAGAAAAATTCCTTATGAGATTAGCTCTCGGTTCGGGAGGTAGATTTATAGAAAGGGAAGGTGTTAGCACCCTTTCTATCCATGGTTATCCATGGGCTCTTAGATACTTGCTCATTTGTGTTTTCAAAATGTTTGTTTGCTTTTCAATTGTGAGTGAGTTTGAAAAAAAGTTTCTTTGAAAGTTTCAGATCGACTCTTGTATCAGTCCTCAAGAGTGTTTGAAAAGTTGTTTTTGAAAGCTTTTTGAAAAGTGTCGGTGTGAAAAGAAGTTTTTGATTTGTTTTGAATTAGAGCAAGTATCTACGAGTCATCTACCTACCCTAAGGAATTAGGTTGTGTTAATGTCCTTAAGGTAGTGCCATCCCACCATTCAGAGGTAGGTAGCACCACCGTTGGAGGTGTTCGGGTCAATTCGTTTATAGGGACAGTGTGGTCACCGAGCAACAGTAGGACACCTTAGAAGCTACCCTCATGCCATTGATCTTTTTATTCCGAGGCAACTATTCCGAGGCAACTTGTTTCGAGGCAACTAGATCAATGGAACATAAGGACTCACTAAGACGTCCTATACTCGACGACCACGTTTCGAGGGGCAAGGCAACAGTGAGGCGTACCCTAAGAGTGGTGTGTGAATTGTGTGTCATTTTCAGTTATATTTTATCTTGTCATGCATTGGGTGAGCTACGCTTTGATTTTATTTGGGCATACATTCTTTCATGTGATTAGCAGTTTAAAGGGTGCGGAAATTAAAAGGCGGAAAAATAAAGGTCCTACGCTATTACAAGGCGCGAGTCTATACATCGCCAAATTAAACAAAGACCCGATTTTGAATAAAAGTGCGGAAAGTAAATGTCCTAATTATTATTACAAGGCCTTGGGGCAATTACATAATATTTAAAATGAAAAAATAAAGACAAACGCGCGAAAGGAAATTGGAATCGAAAGTGCGAGGGCGTTGGACCCTTTAAAGATTAGATTGAAATTAAGATTAATTAATGATTAAATAAAGAAAAGAACTTATTTTTTTATATTTTTTAGTTATTAAGAAAACATTAAAGTTAAACCTAAAATTAAACTAAATTGATTATTGGAATTTATTTACAAAAACTATTTAAAGAATTTAAAAAAAAAAAACATATTTTTATTTTTAATGATTTCTGATTTTTTTGTATTTTTGTATTATGAAAATTAATTGGTGAATTAAAGGAAAAACAATTAATTAAAAAGAATAAATAAAAGAATAGAAGGAAAAATAAATGAAAGTTGGAAATTAGACAAACCATGGGGGTATCTGGCCCCTTTGGAGGTGTTTTTGTGAGAATTTTGGCCCAATGGAACAAGCCCTGTTTGACTTCTCTGATTGAGTAGGAAGCAGCTGACCAATGCGTATGGTGGAATTCACATGATGGCCATTGGATTGACCTTCAGGGACATGTGGCAGGCACTGGCGTGAGGCTTCATGATGGTCCTTGGAATGGAAGCTGCACAGAAGCACGTTAAGAAAAAATATATGAAGGAGTGGGGGACCTGGGAATCGAACCCAGGTCCCAATACCTGTAGAACAACGCACATGCCAGCTGAGCCATTGAGTCTCTTTGTTCATTTAGTGGACCATGATTATTATGAGAGAGAAAACAATATTATGCTGGATTAAAATAAAACGCGCCAATGTTTGAACTAACCAACCACGAGCCAACAACTCATCTTCTTCTCCCTTGCTTCTTCGTTTTTGCCTAACTAATATCAAATAGCGGGGGTTTTAAACCCCCACTAAACTCAAACTGAAAAAATAGCGAATAGGTCATATGCAAATATAAAAAGGGCGCGATGGGGGGAATTGATTCGTTTGGACGTCCTGGTTTCAATGGTGTAGGTTTCATGGCCTGATTTTTCCATATATGCAAAGCCCCAAAATTAGAGCTCTGAAACCCTAAGCAGCTTTCATGGTGGATTCGCGTACAGGGCTTAAAAATTCAATTGGATGGTACCAATAGTTTCAGAGAGATCATATTAGTGTAAACCAACAATTAAAAGACATTAATCATGCATGGAATTCAAAATACGATTATGAATAATTTTGAAAGAAAAGTGAATCTGTTCTACCAATTCCTTGAGTATGGGGCTATGTTCTTGATTGTAATCTCTTCCTGGTGGTGTCAGCAAGCTTTTGGAATGCTTCTTAGGCCTTGAAACGCACGGCAGCTGTGAAAACAGTTTTGAGTTTTTTGTCAAAAAATGCAAGTTTGGTTCTTGATCCTGGGCGCAGCTTTCTTCCTCTTGAGCATTAGGTTTTGTTTGTACATGTATGTAGCATGATTAGGTCAAGCAAAACAAGCCCATGATCCATTGTTTTAATGCTTTCAATATTTGATTTTCAAGCATCTTTTTCAATCTTTTTGTCATGAAAAACATGCCTATTTTGGAAGATCTTGCCTCTTGATGTGGTACACGAAATCTCTAGGTCATGATGAGGGAATATGCTGCACAAAAAGATTTGGAAAACATGTTTTGCTATTTTTGTCATATTTAATTTTAATTAAGTGAATTAATAATAATAATAATAATTCAAATAATTAATCAAAAATGATAAAATAACTCCCTTTAAAGTCAATGGGTCGTGCATAGCTTTTGGGTGATGATTCTTGGAAGCAATTGAGGCCCATTAGCAATTTTGAGGCATTTGAAGCAAAGTTGACTTTTCAAAATTCCCAAAAATTTCCCAACTTCCACAAGGCATATCTTGCTCAATTTTTAAGCTTTGATCATTTTCTTGGACATTTTGGAAAGGTCTTGAAGTCCTCTAACCAATGCCTTTGGTCCCATGTCATTTTGATTTACCAATATCAAGTTATGGTCTTTGACTTAAAGTCCTTTTTTGTTGACTTTTGAAAATGACCTATAATGTTGAGATTGATAACTTTTTGTGAGAGTCTTTCTTGGACTTGAAGTGTGAAGAGGAGTTGTAGGAAATGTCATTCTCTTAAAAATGAACTTTGGATGGAATTTTTCTGATAAACCATGTGGAAGGTATGCCTTGGTCAATTTGCAGTTGACTTTTTCAACCATCCAAAAATAGAAACTTTTGCATCTTGAGACTTTTTGAGCCATGCCTTGAGAATCATGATCAAGAATTGATCAAATGATGTTTGTGGCTTCAAAATAAGATGTTGACCAAAATTTTTGACTTTTGACTGTCAAATGACCATTTTGCCCCTACAGTTGATTGTGAAGCAATTAGGGTTTTTGACTGTGCAATTTTATGCCGTGAGTCTTGAAACTTGGCATGAGGATGCTTGACAATGTTTATAGGCATGTGGGACTTGATTGGACCCTTGGAAACTTCAACTTCTTTGCCAGAACCAAAACCCTAATTTTTGACTGTTAGGAGGCAATTGGACTGTGCAACTCTTGGGAGATTTTGAAGCATGCTCTTTGCAAATCTTGAAGAATATGGGAGGGAAAATTTTGGGGTACAACACTTAGCAAAAAGTTTACCGACTGTGAAACCAGATATTCACTGCTCGAGAAAACTTGCTGCACTTTGGTATGGGCTGCTCGCCGGCTAAGGCAATACATGTTGACTCATACCACTTTGCTGATATCTAACATGGATCCGATCAAATACATCTTTGAGAAGCCTGCTTTGTCCGGGAGGATAGCCAGATGGCAGATGATCCTAATAGAATACGACATACAGTACACGACCCAATAAGCTATGAAGGGGAGTGTATTAGCTGATCATCTGGCTCATCAAGCTGTAGAAGATTACCAGTCCATGAAGTTTGACTTCCCCGACGAAGACATCATGACATTGGACAAAGTTGAAGATTTCAGACCATATGACGGACCTAAACAAGGATCCCGATGGACCCTGTACTTTGATGAGGCATCCAACGCACTTGGTAACGGTATCAGTGCTGTGCTTATATCTCCAGAAGGATGCCATACTCCTTTCACCGCCAGACTTTGCTTCAACTGTACGAACAACATGGCAGAGTACGAGGCATGTATCTTTGGTCTCAAGGCCGCCATAGACTTGGGAATCAAATCTTTAGTTGTGTTTGGGGATTCAGCTTTGGTCATCAGTCAAATCAAAGGAGAGTGAGACACTAAGCATCCAAACCTCATCCCTTACAAAGAACATGTTTTGACATTGTTACCACATTTCGAGCAGATTACCTTCGAGCACTTCCCGCGAGAAGAAAATCAGCTAGCAGATGCTCTAGCTACAATGTCATCTATGTTTAAACTTAATTGGGATAATGAGGCTCCCCAGATCACTATTGAACGGATGGACGAACCAGCACACTGTCACGAGATTAATACCGAAGAAGTAGTGGGCCAGCCGTGGTTTCATGAAGTCAAAAGGTGTCTCGAGGCTCAAGAATATCCAGAAGGAGCTTCAGTCAATGACAAAAAGTTCTTAAGGAGGTTCTCAGCTAAGTTCTTCCTGAGTAATGGCATCCTGTACAAACGCAATCATGATTCTATTCTGCTCTGTTGTGTGGACAAGATTGAATCTAAAAAGATCATGGCTGAATTGCATGAAGGCACCTTTGGCACTCACTCTAGTGGGCATACGATGGCAAAGAAGATTCTACGGGAAGGCTATTACTGGTCTACCATGGAAGCTGACTGCTATCAACACTCCCGGACATGCCATAAGTGTCAAATCTATGCAGACAAGGTGTACGTGCCTCCGGTTCCTCTAAATGTCTTAACAACTCCTTGGCCCTTCGTTATGTGGGGAATCGACATGATTGGAGAGATCAAGCCTACAACATCTGTTGTACCCCAAAATTTGCCCTCCCATTTTTCACAGAAATCACAACCCCAGGGTTTCTCAGATACTCAAGATTGGCTCAGGAATCGATCAGACAGATTTTCTCCTGTGGCAATAAACCAGCAATTAGGGTTTTTCTTGCGATTCTCAAAAGAATTGAATTCTCAAAGATCCAATTGGCTTTCACATGTTTTCATGCTTTTTCAAGATTACTGTTTGTTCTCAAGGCATGTTTATTTGGGACAAGAGATGGGATCTAAGACTGTCATTTGGAACATTCATGTTTTGTTTGATCCAGGTTAACCAAATAATTTGCGTTTGTTAAGACATTTGCTTGCTAATGGAATAAATATTTGTTTGTTTATGGAATAAACATTTGTTTGTTTATGGAATACACGATGTGTGTTTATTTGGAATGCAGTGGCAAGATTACATGATCACTGGAATTTAAGTTATCTTGATTGGAATTATTGGAATACAGTTTCAATTATCTTAATCAGGAATCTTAAGGAATTAGTGAAGATGGGAAGAGAAAACTGCGAGTTATTGACAATAAAGGATTTTAATGGACATCAGAATACCTCATAAGACTTTTTTTCATTTATTCCAAAAGTTGTTACAAAACAATTTGTTATTTAAATGCTTTAAGTTTTACAACTTATTGTATTTGAAAAATAAATTAGTACAATTGTTTGAATATTTATCTCTAAACTACAAAGAAAAATCTATGCCTAAGGATGGCTGAGCTTCCATTGCTTCCATGCTTGCTGCAAAATCTCTTGCTTCCTCTGCTTTGCCACCATCCAGTTGTGCCCACATGAAAAAACAAAAGACAGAAAAATAATTAGCACAGTTAATTGGACATGAATAAGAATCTTCAAAAGAGAAAATGTGTTCATCATTAAAGTTTGCAATTTGGAATCAGAGGGCTATTTTTAATTCATCATGTTTTTATTATTCTATTTGCAAATCACAAGAAGATTTTTCTTCTTGGTTCACAAAAAGAAGAATAAAAAATGCAAGCAAAGTTGTCCAATTAAAGAATGCAAGCAATTGTCCAAAGGCAAACAACAACATGGCCAAAACAAATATAACAAACAAAATAATATAAACTGAAGGCAACAAGGTTGTCCAAACTAGACAGCAGTGCACCAAAAAGCCAACAAGCAGCAAAATGGCAAGCAGCATAACAGCAAGACCGAAGCAGCATAACAACAAGAATGAGGCAGCATAGCAGTAGCAAACAAAACAACATCAGCAAGAAGAAAATATAAACATATGGTAAACTAAGTCAACAAGAAAGAGGAGGCTTGTTCAATAAGCCATTTTTCATCATTTTCCAATTAAATTGCAAACTTTTCAGAAAAAAAGCATTTGGCTTAGGGTCATTAAGAGAGGAAGAGGAAAGAAGTTACCTAGGGATGCTGCCCTGCTGTCACAATTGTACCAGGATTGCTAGAAAACAAAACTGCAAAGAAAAGAGCATAAGGAGAACATGCCCAAAGTATTCAAAATTTGGTGGTTTTCCCACCATTTTGAATAAGCTGTCAAACAAGAAACCACATGAATATAACAGTAGACAAAGGCTCAAGAGAATGGAGAGAACATAAAATCAAAAACAACAAAACTGTCAAAAAATCACAAAACTCTCCAAACTGCATAACTGATTCTCAAACCTCAAAACCACCCTCAAAACTATTCAAACCATTTTCAAACATACAAAATCCCAAACTCATCAAACTGCAATCCAACAAACAAAAACTCAGAACATACCAAGCCAAACTGTAACCAAAACAAAAAATAACATTTCAACTCCAAACTGTCAAACCAGTTTTCAAACCATCAACCTTCACAAACTGATCAAACCTGTTAAAACATCTCAAACCAAAAACCTGCATAACCAAATATCATAACCAAAAAACTGCATAATTAAAAACCTCCAAAATACATCCCAACCTGTTAACCCAACATATAGTAGCAACAAAAACCAAGGCCTCGAAACCCTCATCAATCCAAACTGAAACAACCATCTATCAAACCATTATAAAAAAAAAACCAAAAAAAGTCCAAAATCTGTAACAATATCGAACTGTAACAAAACCAGTTCAAGCCAAGTTTCCAAAAAAACTGTCAAAACCATCCCAACATTCCAAGAATCCATCAACATCATCAAATCATCAGCAAACAACATCCAACAAAGCAACACAAAAATCACAAAGTCAGAAACAAACATCATCATCGTTCAAAGCAAAGAGGATAGAAAAAGGTTACCAGAAACCCTAGCACCTTCGTCATCATCTCTTCCTTTTCACCAAGTCCGCCACCAGGGAGCGCCTCACCTCAGTCTCACATTCCTATCCATTCCACAGAAAAGCCCCAAAGGTATGGATTCTTCGCATTCCTCATAAACTGTTTCCCATATGTCAAATGTATAGCACAATAGGTTAACAGAGAAAACAAGAATAAGACAAAACAATAACAAAAAGATCGTTCAAACTTCAAAGCAAAATCATACCTTTCAAGAAACAAAAACGTTGGCGCTTAGGATGTGAGAGAGAGAGTGCTCCGGTAATAAAGGCGAGAGGAAGATCAGATCGAAACATTTCAAACCACTTGGACATAAGTTCCCTTTCAAAACTTAGGATTTCCGAAAAAAAGAGCGCAAATCAGATTGAATCAAAAGGGGAAAAGTTTCGTTTTGCTCGTGAAATTAGGAAGAAATAATTGTTGAGACAGTAACAGAGTGAGAAAGATGAACAAGAGAGAAGCGAGAGGGACGAAGGAAACGAGAGCGCCGCTCTGTACAAAGGGGTCAAACCCTAATTTCGTTTTGCATCCCTTAATCCAGCGTTAAACAAATTTAAGAGAGCTTTGGGCCTGCCTTGCCAAATCCCTTAAAAGCCCAGCACGTTTTGCTAATAACCCACCCCCATCTGATTTGTTTTTGTTAATAGCAAGCATCCCTTTTCTTTGGGCCCAACATTCCTAGAACTTCTTAAGCCCATTTCCTTTTTTAATTTGTTTTTATTTATTTTAAAAAATGCTAAAGAAAACCAAAATAAATTTTTTTATTATTAAATTAATTTAAATCTTGAAGTTAATTTTTTATCATTTTCCTTTTTTCTTTTAATTTATCTTTATTAATTTTTTACATTTAATAAAAACACCAAAAACATTTAAATTAGTTTATTTTCTTTCTTTATTTACATGATTAATAAGAATACAAATAATAATAATAAGGTTTTAATTTAAATCATTTTCTTTTTCGATTAAATTTTATTTTTCTTTTTTCAAGTAAATACATACATTTTATATATTGTTGACTTTATTTCATAAATTGTCATAGCTTTATATTGAATCGCACAACAATTCGATTTGGTTGTATTATATTTGGGCATTGCTATTTTCACTTGATTCATCCCCATTTGTAACAATTGTACCCCCATTCCCGAATACTTTTGTAATAGCTTAGAATTTTAATTCCCGCAATTTATTGCTTTCTATATACTATATAGTAATTAGGCATGTATGGAAAAATTCAAAAAATCAATCGCTAGATGACCTAATCAAAGAATAAATAACTTGAAACCAACACACTTTTTTCACACGCGCACCTCTAGGGTAACCCCACTCGTTGCCTCGGAAATACAATCATGTCCCTCGAATATGAGACACTCTAGCAATGACCCCTTGATAAACAAAGACTGTAGTCCCTCAATGACCCTCGATATTGCCTTCGATATAACGATCTCGTCCCTTACAAAAAATTGCTAGAGCGTCTCACAAGTTGCCTTCAATGATTGTAAAATTGACCCGCGCCTATTCCGTTATATCCAATGGTGGGGCTTCTTACCAAATAAATGGTAAGATAGCACCGTTAAAAGGAAGAAAAGAACAACGTAAGACCTTTTGAGTAGATAGATTCGCTCTTAGTTACTCGCTTGCTCACGACAAAAAACTTTCACACCTACACTTCCATTTCAAAACATTTTCAAAAGATAAAACGTTTTGTATACGTTATTATAGAGACGAGAACCATTGCAAAACCTCTTTTCAAAACACTTTTTGAAACACGATTCACAAACACATCTTTGAACCATTTATTCGAAACAAAACTTTGTATACGTTCTTATAGAGACGAGAACCATTACAAAGAGACTTTTTCAAAATACTTTCAAAACCCACACCACAAACACACAATCAAACAAAAGCAAGTGATCTAGAACGAGTAACTAAGAGCCCATGGAAAACCATGGATGAAAAGGGTGCTAACACCTTCCCTTTTCATAATCTACCCCCCCGAACCCGAGAAAATTCTCGAAAGGTCTTTCCTGTGCTTTTTTACCTTTCCTTTTGGATAAAAGAAAAGCCGGTGGCGACTCTTGCTAACCGCACAAGTGCGAACGAAACGCAAAACCTCTAGTCAGTTCTCCCACCGCATCACAGAACTGGTGACTCTGCTGAGGAAAATATAAAAAGTGGGGTTACCTTAGGGTTTTAGATCACATTTACATGCTTATCTTGCTTGACTTGTATGCTTTATCTTTTGGTTCTATTCTTTGGGTTTGAATCCTCTACCCGGATTTAGGGCACCTTTTTAGGTAAATAGCAATAGATTGTGGAGACTGTACAGCATAGACCGAAATGGTTTAAACAATAGCTATGTTAGTGTGACGCATTTGTGGGTACCGGTATCCCTCATGGTGAATCGAGGAGAATACGGGGCCGCTGAGTGGCGTCGCGAAGCACTAATTAACCTTGGAACCCTAATTGAACCAACTTGGCCATTAGGACGTAGTGAGGTAACCGGTTTCGGTGTAAAGCTAAAAATTGGTTGACACTCAATACTACACTCATTGAGACTAGACTTTTGGGATATCTCTGCCGCAAGAAAATATTGATTGTGCTGAGACAATTCCTAAAAGAAAGGTCGGTGATATTGAGATCCTTTAGAACCCGATCTTTATTTCTAGGACAGGTTGAGCCCACTAAAACTTCAAGAGGGTACTTACCTACAAACTCATGCAAGCCTGAAACATAGGGATCTGTTTGTTGTGTGTATATATGTTTGCTTGTACATAAACATCATAAACATCATCAACATCATATGCATGCTCACTAACCATTTCAAGGATTTAGAAATTTATCTTTGTTTTTGTTTTGTAGGAAATGAATTCTCTCCGAAGAAACACCATCCGAATCAGCTTTGTAAAAACACATCCTCAACTTCAAGAGCTAGCCTCAAGAGTGCCCGGGGATTCTCCTTTTACCAAGAAGTATGGTCGACTACTCAGCTTGGCTACATCCAACTTCCAAGAAGAGATGATGTGTGTACTGTTCTAGTTCTTTGATCCCGTACATCATTGTTTCACTTTCCCGGACTATCAGTTGGTACCAACATTGGAAGAGTTCTCTCTACTCTTAGGGGTGCCCGTGCTTAATCAGATACCGTTCACCGGTCTAGAAGGGATTCCAAAACCCGAAGTCATCGCCGAAGCTTTACATATGAAGAGGGCCGACGTCATAGCCAATTGGGAGACAAGAAGTGGGGTTAAAGGATTTTTAGCTAAGTTTCTGTTGGAAAAAGCTCGTTCGTTCTAGGATGACATGGATTTCCAAGCTTTCGAAGAAGTGCTAGATCTCCTCATTTATGGTTTGGTTCTGTTTTCTAACTCGGACCAATTCATAGTCGTTAATGCTATCAAAGTCTTTCTCTCTCGCAATCCTATACCCACCTTGCTAGGAGATATCTTGCATTGTCTTCATACCCGTACCATGAAGAAAAGAGGTACCCTTTTGTGTTGTATACCTCTACTTGATAAGTGGTTCACTTCACACCTGCCTCAGTCATCATTGAAGAACGAGCAAAGATTGACTTGGTCTTAAAGGATGATGTCTCTCACCCACTCTGATACCCGTTAGTGCTCAAGATCCTTGGAAGATATCTCTATCATCGATCGTTGTGGTGAATTCCCTAACGTACCTCTGCTAGGTATTAGGGGAGGTATCACCTACAACCCGTGTTTATCTCTTCGGCAATTTAGGTATGCCCGAAGGGACGGCCCTCATGAGATGCTCGTCCGAGGTCTGGTTTTTGACTACGACAAAGAAGACCAAGGTTACCGCCAGAGGTTTACACGTGCTTGGGGAATGGTGGACAGTAGGACTTTGGGACATAAAAACTATATCCCTCTCGAGCCTTACCTTAAGTGGGTACGGGCTCGTGCCGAGAGTCTCTCAATGCCTTACCCTTCCATCCTTCCTGTCATCTTTGAGCCTGTTATTGAAGGAGACGTCCCGTACACTGTTCTTCATCCAGACATGCCTACCTCTCTCGAAGACCTACAGAAAGCCTGGATTCAGTTGAAGGAAGAGCGAGACACCTTTGAAACCCAGTACTACGCCAGTGAGAAGAAGGTTCTGGAGCTCACCAAACTACTTCATGAAGAGAAGAATCTGAAACTTACATTGCTCCAAAAAGGATGTGTTCGGTCTTTTTGTCTTGAGAATTTTGCTGTATTTTAGTTTCTTTCTTTGTAAGCTCGAGGAGGCATGATGTATTCAAACTTGGTTTTATTTAATATGACGTGTGTTCTTTTTGGTTTGGGAAAATTTAAATCTTCTAAATTTCCTTGAAATCATTTTCATATCGCATCTTCATTCATCATATGCATAAGCAGGTCTTCACACCAAGTTTCCTCATCCCTCTGCTGTTTATTTCAGCAACATGGATCTTGAACAAACGGTTAAAGACTTACAAGCACAAAATGCATAATTTAAGCAGCTACTCTTGACTTTGGCCAAAGGGCAGGAGGAGCTCAAGACTTTACTGGAGAAGGAAAAAGAGAAAAATAAAAAGAAGAGGGCTGGTGTGGCTACCATGGGTAGAAGATTTAAAGGTCAAGCTAGAAGGGTCCTGGATTTCCCCTCAACATCTGATGAAGGGGTGAGAAAGGATAAAGAGACTGCAGTGCCATCTGACTCTGAGGAAGAAGAAGAAGAGGAGGATGAAGACTATTCAGAGCAGCAGTACCCTCTTACAGAAGACATATACAAGAATCTGGAAGAACGTCTGGCAGCTATGGAGGTACAGAGAGTGCCTGGTCTGGATTTTGAGGAACTAGGATTGGTATCTGGGATTGTAATCCCTCCTAGATTTAAGGTGCCTCTTTTTGCTAAATACGATGGGTTGTCTTGTCCCAAGATACACATACGGTCTTATGTCAGAAAAATCCAACCGCATTCTTCTGACAAGGATTTGTGGGTCCATTTCTTCCAAGACAGTCTTTCGGGGACGCAGTTAGATTGGTTCTACCAGCTAGAGAGGTCTTATATGCACAATTGGGAGGATTTGGCAGCTGCCTTTTACAAGCAGTATCAATATAATGCGGACTTAGCACCAACCCGTACTCAATTACAGAGTATGGGCATGGTATCAAATGAAGGTTTCAAAGAGTATGCCCAGAAATGGAGAGACTTGGCGAGACGAGTACAACCACCCCTATCTGAGAGGGAGCTAGTTGATATGTTCTTGGGAACACTGTCAGGCCCTTTTTTCAATCACCTGATTGGAAGTTCGTCGGCAGGGTTCACCGAGTTGATTCTGACTGGTGAGAGAGTTGAAGCCGGCATCAAGAGCGGGAAAATTCAAAAGGATGCATCTACTTCTGCTGCATCAAAAAGACTTTTCTAGCAAAGAAAGAAGTCTCAGCTGTCTATTCCCAAAGAGGTCAAGGAAGAGTTGAGCGCCGGCCAGCGGTGGGGGCTGTAATGATTCAGAAGTCTGCAGCTGATCAACCTAGAAGCAATCAACCCAGAACCAACCAAGAAAGGGTGGAAAGGCCTGTACGGAAATTCACCCAGATAAACATGACTCCTGCTCAGGTTCTACTCCATCTCTTGAAGTTAAACCTTGCCAGTCTGAAAGATGCCCCAAAAAATCCGAATACAGCTTCTCCTTACTACCATTCGAATGCCAAGTGTGCTTATCATTCAGGGAGTATAGGGCACGACACCAACAATTGTTGGGCCCTGAAGAATAAGATTCAGGATTTAATAGACGCTAAAGAAGTTGAATTCGACGCCCCTGAAAAGCCGAACGTAATCTCTGCTCCAATGCCAGAGCATGGCCACAATGCCCATGCTTTTGAAGAAGATCTTTTTGTTGCTACTGTTGATGATTTGATGACTCCGCTACCGATAATGAAGTTGAATTTGCTGAAGGCTGGGATTTTTCCAGGTTGTGAAGAAGATTGCTGCCTTTGTTCATCCTTACCAACCGACTGTCCATTGTTGAAGTTAGGCATCCAACGCCTAATGGATAACCAAGAAGTCCTTTTTGAGAAGACTCCTGTTACACCGACTCCTGTCAATGATGTTTCAATAATTACCATATCCGCCAATCTTTCCAAGGTCTCCAAAAGACCTGTTAAGATTAAATCCGATCCAAAAATTGCACCTTTAAAGATAACCATGTCGGGGCCCGTCCCGTACAAGTCCGACAAATCAATACCGTGGAACTATGGGGGAGAAATCTACTACCACGGTATTAAGCAAATTGAATCAACTAAAGAGAGTTCTGATGAAGAGACTTCCGACATTGGAAACATTTCCGGAATGAGCAAAATCACCCGCAGTGGAAGAATTTTCTCTCCGGAGATTGCCCCTCCAATGGCAATCTTTGGACCCTCAGCTACTCCTAAGGTCACTCCTGCACCGGTCAACATATCTGCGAGAACTCCAATGATTGAAGAAGTTGCAACCCCCGTGGTTATCCCCTCTGCTGCTGCTGATGATAGAGGGAAAGGGATCCAAGAAGAGCCCGTCAGGACGAGGGCTCATCCATTGGTTATCCCTGAAACCTCTCAAAAAGAAATGGAGGAGATTTTGAAAATAATCAAGAAAAGCAATTATGATGTTGTGGAGCAACTAGGGCAAACCCCCTCAAAGATCTCTATGTTGGCCCTGCTGCTTTGTTCAGAAGCTCATGCTAAAGCTCTGATCAGATTTTTGAAGACGGCCCATGTGCCCCAGGAAACCTCCGTGGATCAGTTCCAGGAATGTGTAGCTAGCCTAACAGCTGACAATGGTCTAGGATTCTCCGATGCTGATCTAACAATCAAAGTGAGAAAACATAATGACGCTTTGCATGTCTCGGTGGAATACAGAGGGACTACTCTAGTACACGTACTGGTAGACACTGGTTCATCGCTGAACGTCTTGCCAAAGAAGGCACTGGATAGGCTGGATTGTGAAGGCCTAACTTTGAAGCCCAGCAACATCATTGTCAGAGCCTTTGATGGTTCTAAAAGGATGGTCCATGGGGAGGTGGACATCCCGATTAAAGTGGGAACTAAAACCTTCAATTCCACATTCTACGTGATGGACATCCGTCCTTCCTATTCTTGCTTGTTGGGAAGACCCTGGATTCACCATGCTGGAGCTGTCACATCTACTCTGCATCAAATGCTCAAGTACCCTGTCCAG
Source organism: Vicia faba (assembly GCA_948472305.1). Lineage (NCBI taxonomy): Eukaryota > Viridiplantae > Streptophyta > Magnoliopsida > Fabales > Fabaceae > Vicia > Vicia faba. Next base: position 444,896,243 of record OX451739.1, on the reverse strand, counting down.
GGGAAAATTATAACTGTTCACGGCGAAGAGGAATACATGATAAGCCATCTAAATTCTTTCCGCTATGTAGAATTGGATGGTGAATTCATCGAAACCCCCTTTTAGCATTTTGAAGAGGTAGCTCAGGAGATTGCGGCAACCAAGACAGTGTCTTCTGTACCCATGATTACCTGACCTCTGCCTCGGATGTCGACTCTCAAAGATGCAAAGGCTGTGATTGAAGAAGGAGGAAGCATAATCTGGGGGCAAATTCCTGACTTTCCCTTTAAATCTGATAAATTCGGATTGGGTTTCACTGCTTCTGCTTAAAAGGTTGTACGCCGCTCCCGGGCTGGAGGGCCACCGTTGAAGATCACCCATCATGGAGTCAATGCTTTGGAGGATGGTGAAGAGGAGAGAAACTTGGAAGACTGGATTTTCCTTACTGTTGACGAAGGATTGTGCAATTGGGAGGCAAAGGACTTTGTTCCCATTACTTTCATCAATCAGTAATTTATCTTTCAAACATTTCTATTGGTTTGTAATAATTCTTAAACAATCCGTACACTTTTAACCTTGTGCCTTACCCGAGGCACATAGGTCCATTTGTAAGGGTTTGATTTTTCATCTTCATATGCCATTTTAATGAATCATGGACGTTTTCACATATAAACTTTTGTGTTCATTTTCCTTCTTTTTACATTTTATTTGTTTAAAGGTGGCTATCCCTTACACACACCCACACTCACAAATGCAGGTACCCTTCCATTCCAAATTCCATGGGTAACAATTCTACTATGGCCTTTAGTGACTCTGAAGATCTGGTCTACCATGCCGAATACGAAGGTGAAGAAGACTGTGAAGTGCCAGGAGAATTGGCTAGACTGCTACAACAGGAAGAAAGGGCTATTCTACCTCATGAGGAGATGTTAGAGACAATCAACTTGGGTACTGAGGAAGACAGAAAAGAAGCCAGAGTGGGTGCCAACCTAGAGCCAAATGTCAAGGAGCGCTTAATCAACTGTGGAATGAATATGTTGAGATCTTCGCCTGGTCCTACGAAGACATGCCGGGACTTGATACAGACATTGTGGTACACCGTCTCCCCACAAGAGAAGACTGTCCACCAGTTAAACAGAAATTTCACCGCATGAGGCCTGACATGTCTGAAAAGATCAAAGCAGAAGTTATGAAGCAGTTCAATGCTGGATTTCTTGCTGTTACTTCCTATCCACAATGGGTTGCTAACATTGTGCCAGTGCCTGTTTACCTTGGGAATTGGTAAACAACCGCTGATCTTCCAAATGGTTACTTATTTGGTGACTCGCAGGATCGATCAGATTGATCCTAAGACATGGTTGATTTTGGGGTTTTGACTAAGTTTGATAATGATTAAATGACAAGACAATAAAGAAGCTTTATGTAAATTGCATGAAGAAGAGAACTTGATAAAATAAAGGAAGGCTTGAAATAAAGGCTTTCGACTGGAAAAGTAAAGGAGAAAGCAAGTAAAGTTTCTGGAAAATAAATGACTTTGATTAATAAAGTGGTGTTTCACACATACATTCTCAACAATTCTTTCTCACACGCTGGGTACTCGAATCTATATGAGTGACTTGTATATAATTGTGAACACACGCGAAAAACTGCGTGAACTACTAATATTTATACTAAACATCCCAAGTAACCGTCGGGCAGTTACACTGCTTCGAGATGACTCCACTTGGCACGTTCTCAGCGTTCGACGCTCCAGATCTTTGCACGTTGCACTTGGTAACCGCTGGGAACCGCTTTCCCTCCAAACGTTTGAATTTCAAACCGTTCCACTCTGAACAATCGAACACCTTCGTCGAGAAGCATCTTCGACGAGAAACAACTTCGACGTCGAAGGCAACCAAATTCTCCCTTGGAAGAAATTCTCTAAGTACATTGCCATCCTCTGACGAACACTTCGACAGAACCAGCTGGTCGAAACCATCCTTTAGCTTTAATGGCTGATATTAATAAAAACAAGGGTGTCGAATTTAGGAGCCAACAAATTGCCCCCCAAGAATGCCTTATTTCGATTCTGAAAAGAAAAAGGCATTCTTTGAAATTCAATTCGACACCTGTCTTTTCATTCTTAGTCACAAATTAAACTGTGCACTTTTTATCTTCTACCAACCAAATCCCAAGAAAAAGCCATCATTTCATCCGTACCTAAGACGTCACCTCAGTACGGCGTGCAGCGTGCCAGATGTCTTTTCATAAATTGTCATCATGACAATTTCCCAAAAACGAGGGCGCACGCTGCACCCTTTCACTTCTGCAGAACAGCTATGTCAACAGGGGGACGCCACGTGTCCCACTATCTTCTGCAACATTAAATGGCATTAAATGGCCTCGAATTTGGGGATTTCCCAACTATTATAAATAGCGCCAAGTACCCATTGTGGGACTTTTTCACGCTATCTTGCCTTCAAACTTCCTTGTTGAATACAAACTCTCTGCAAACTTTGCAAACAACTTGTTCTTCACTTCATCTTCAACCTTAACATCAACAATGGCGTCCGGTTCTTCCACCGCTCCTAGTTCTAACATCCCCTCCAGAAATGCTAAACCCAAGATTTTCTCCACTGCCCCCGTAGTTACTCCTACAGGCCAACGAAGGGTTCCTGAACCCCTAGACATTGCTGAACGTGAAGCTTATTCACACCAACTCATGATTCCGGTTGGATACTCCAACCAAATCTTCGCCATGTCTGGCCCGCTAAACCCAAGCATCACTGAAGCCATGAAGATCAAAAGCTTCTTTCCAGTGCTTGAAAAGCTCAAACCTGTTGGATGCTCTAAGAAAGATGCAGAGGATAACGAAGATCCTGCTAAGGAGAAAATTGATCTTCGCTTCTTCAATAGGGGTGTTAGGGATTTCAGATCTAGCCCTAGCCTCACTCCTGACTACAGTGCTTGGCTGGAAAAAATGGAAAAAAGCCAGGCTTCGATCTGGAAGGATCTGGGGATATTCGACCTAGTTATGTTGTCGAAGACGGGTCTCAACTACTCCCCAGAGATGTTGATAGCTTCCTTACTCTTCTGGGATTACACTCATTTCACCTTTCACCTTCCCTGTGGAATGCTAACACCCACGCTATTCGACGTGGCTGCCATCACTGGCCTTCGACCCACTGGGGATTATTTCTACCCAGAGGAAATGTCGGAGGATCAGATTGGATTCTCAGCTACGAAACCAACCTACACCACCTATATCAACCATTACCACGACAAGTCGACGGCCACTGTGTCGGATGTAGAGCATATCGCGTTTCTAGCCTTATGGCTGTCACGCTTTGTGTTCTGCACAAAGTCTTTACAGGTGACAAAGAAGATGGTCACCCTCGCCACCCAACTCCACCATGGCCAAAATATTTGTTTGGCAGAATTGATCTTGGCGAATCTGTACGAGTCGATTAGCAGCGGAGCGACTCTTTTGAAGATCATCGAGAATAGAGCCAGTCTGCTGCTTGCAGGACCTTTTTGGCTACTTCAGTTGTGGCTCAATGCCACCTTCGAGTCTTTCTTACCTCAAAAGACTCAAATAAATGAGCAAGCTCCGGAGATAGCAAATAGGTGCATCGAAGGCACCAGATTGGCACTACTGACCCCAACTGAAGATGGGCTGGAGCTTCAACAAACTTTTGCAAACTTCGTCTTGATGTTTGCAAGAAGGAAAGAATTTGTTTCGACCATGGCTCCCTTTGCTCGACAAAAGGTTGGTCCAGAGTGGTTCACGAGGCCCCATCCTAAGTCGTCAAGTGACCCTCAGGTCGAAGAACATACAATAATGTGGGAAGCATTTCTCACACCAATAATAATGCCCCTACGCTTCAAGAGCTCCAAGAATCACTTGAGCTTGATTGCGTATCAACCAAACTTGGTCTCTCGCCAGTTTGGTATCATTCAAACACTTCCTTCTCCTATTTTTCCCAGGGAGAAGTCTATGTTATATTTTTGCAACGACTACACTGAAGATGCTGCCACCAAGCATATCGGCAGGTATGCTGGTCGAACAGTCCTTTCGTTGTTCGACTATCAGCTTAACTTTCTCTGCTCACCATCCTTCGAAGAGTGGTGGAAAAGTTACTACGCTGAAGAGTTCTTCGACGAGAAGGACTTTGTGGACGAACTTCAGAAGTCTTTTGTTCTTGTCTTGGACAAAATAAAGAAATGTAAGTTCATTCTTCCAAATTATTTTGTCTTTCCCTTTCGACTGGTAGCCTGTTAATTATTTTGTCTTCTTTCAGTTGTTCGAAAGCCTGCAGCCAAGAAAGCTGCAGAAGGCCATCAGGGAGGAGGTCCCTTGACAAAACCTCCACCACCGGCGAAAACTACAACAAGCCATCAGGGGGAAGGTCCTTCGAAAAAACCTTCTGCACCGGTAACCAAACTTTTATTATTTTCTTCTGGTTTTAACATTCTGACTTTCGATGTAGCTTCTAAATCGAACTCCAATTGGTTTTTAGGCACCTTCGCCCAAGAAACGACCTGCTCTGACGGTCGAATCTGGGAGTGACGAAGAAGACGATTCCCCCCCTGCTCCTCTAAAGAGGCGAAAACTGAAGAAAGACGTTCCTTCCCCTGAGACTCGAACAATCAGAATAAAGGTTGCTGGGAGAAAACCCAGGCCACCTCCAGTAATTATTGAAGAGCCAACAGAGGAGGAACTAAATGTTCTTCTCAATAAACCTGTCAAAAGCGACAATTCCAGCCCTGGGGCTGAAGTTCCTCTACAGGTAATTTCTTTGACCCTTTTTAACTCAGGTGTCGATGCTCGCGTTCGATTATGTCTCTCTCTAACCTAGAAGATTCTTCTTCTTCTTTTCTCCAGGAAACCACTGAAAGCTCAGCGCCAAAGACTTCTGAAACACTAGATTCTGCTGAACTCAGTAGGCCACAAGAGAATGAATTGGCGAACGATGATGCCAATGCTGAAACAGATGAAGCCAATGCTGAGACAGAAGAACAACAAACAGAAGATCCACAAATAGAAGAGCAACAACCAAAAGAGATTCAAGTGGTTGATCTGTCAGAGGAACAACATGACGAAGGAGGTCATACTGATGCTGGTACTGCTGATCTTCAAGTCGAAGAAAGTCAAGTCGAGGCAAATGCTACTCAACAGCCTCAACCCCAAGGCAATGCTGCTGCAAAGGTTACCACCTCAACAAAGCATAGGTCGAAAGAAAACTTAGCACTCTTGAAGCAAACTGATCCAGTTGGCTATCTGAATGCCATTATCGAGAGCAAGGGAAGTTCGTCTGATATTAGTCAGGAGGCTTCTACTCAGTCGGGGAAGTCCACTGAGACTTCTCCTCTTGATGAGGCTTTGACGAAGGTCAAGGCTCAGTTCTTCAAGAAAGATTTGATGAAAGCTTTGGAGGGGGACCCTACTGCTCCATCGTATTTGGGGGCTGTTTTGAATGTCGTAGACTTGCTAGCCGTGACTCCGGAGGTTTCAAGCTTTATCATGGAGTTACACTCCATTATTGATCAAGTCTCAGCAGACTATCGGCGGCAAAGGGGCTTCAACAGCCAGCTTGAAGCGTTATATGGCAAAAGTTCTTCTGCATGGACTGCTGTAGCAGAGACGACTTCTCGAATTGCAGAGTTGTCGAAGCAAAAGGCATCTAAGCAGGAAGAAATTGATGCCATAGATCGAGAGAATGCTTCCATAAAGGCGCAAATCGAAGAGCTAGAGGCCAAGATGAATGCCAATACTAAGCGCAAGGAGGAACTTCTCTCGACTGTTCCAGACACTGAGAGTCAAGCTGAAATCACACAAGGCCTAGAGTTTGCTGAGAAAGCCCAAGCCCTCGACGACTAAATTGCCAAGCTTGCCCAGGCGAATGCCTTGTGCAACAAAAGACTGGAGTTGCAGCAGGCGAAGTACCTTCGACTCAAAGATTCGATCCCCTTCTGATTGACTCAGCCCTTTAACCATATATTGTAATATGTAATTGACAATATTGCCATTTTGGCTAATTTATAAAATTTTCCATTTTGGCTTATTTATGGTTAATTTAGTCATTACTTGCTATTTATTTTTATCTCTTGGAGCATAGGTTTATACTTTTTCAAATATTTGCCATTTACTCTCAAGAGCCTTTTATCTTCACCTAACTCTTCGACTTCATAAGCTCCACCAGAAAAAGTCTGGATGATTCTAAATGGTCCTTCCCATTTGGGTGACCATTTTCCCATGCCTCGATCCCTTCGATCCATGGGAAGAATCACCTTCCAAACTAACTCTCCAGGCGAGAATGCCTTAGGTTTCACTTTTTTATTGTAAGAGTCTTCTACTCTTTTCTTCTGAAGCCTTAGTAGGTCAAGAGCGTGCAGTCTTTCTTCGTCTAAATCTACTAGTTCGTCTAACATCATATCCCAATAAACTTCAGAGGGAATATCATGGTGTCTCTGAACCCTTGCAGATTGAAGACAAATTTCTGCTGGCAACACTGCGTCATGACCAAAAGTTGGCCTATATGGTGTTGTACCTGTGGCTTCTTTTGGGGACGTTCGACAGGCCCACAAAATCTGGTCTAACGTCTTATGCCAATTTTTTGGCTTCTTCCCAACATGCTTTTTTATCAAGCCAATAACTATTTTATTCGCTGCTTCGACTTGACCATTTGCCTGTGCGTAATAAGGCGTTGATGTTAGGAGTTTAAAGCCTGTTTCCTGAGCGAATTCCTGCATCTTTCGACCGGTGAAAACTGGTCCTTGATCAGTAGTTATAGTCTCAGGGATTCCATATCTAAAGATAATGTTCTTTTGAATAAATTCAATGACATTTTCTTGGTCTACATTGACTAAAGGAATAACTTCGATCCACTTAGTAAAATAATCAATGCCTACCAATATATACTTCTGGCTCTTTGATGATGCTGGTCGAATCTCTCCAATAAGGTCCAACGCCCATCCTCTAAAGGTCCAAGGTTTCACTATCGAGTGAAGTTCGCTTGTTGGTACATGTTGGATGCCTGTATGGACTTGACATTCTTGGCAACCTTTGGCGAACTCGACACAATCTTTCAACATGGTGGGCCAGTATAGTCCTTGTCGAAACAATAACCATTTCATCTTATGGCCTACTTGGTGAGCCTCACATGCTCCAGCGTGCGTAGTCGAAAGGGCTATGTATGCTTCAGTTTCGCTTAAGCACTTTAGCAACACCCCTTCAGGCGTCTTTTTAAATAACTCATTACCCATGAGTATGTAACTCAACGCCCTATACTTTGTTTTTCGTTCTGTCGAAGCTACTGGATTTTGAAGATAATCCACAATGGGTTTCCTCCAATCTTGCTCTGACAAATTGTCTATGAACGAAATTTCGAAGTTACTTTGATCAGCATACCCTAGTCTTGTCGATTCCAAGTCTGTTGGTGACAAACAAGTTGCTTTTATCTTTTCTCGAACTTCGATTGCTCTTTGTAATCTCGTTTTTGAAAATTTGTACCCAGATGCAATTTGTGCCAAATAGTTGGCTATTTGATTTTCCAATCTGGGTATGTGTCGAATGTTGACCATTTCAAACTTTTTCAATAAACGATTTGCTATCACAAAGTACATAATGAGATTTTCTCTTATGCATTTATATTCTTTTGTGACTTGCTTAATGACTAACTCTGAGTCTCCCATTATTTCGACTCGAGTTGCCCCCAATTCCAACAATATCTCAAGGCCAGTAATTAGAGCTTCATACTCAGCCTCATTGTTCGAACAAGAACCTGATATCTTGTACTTGAATGTTGTTGGAATTTTTTCTGGAGAAATAATCAAGACTCCTACTCCTGTTCCATCTTTATGGATGGAACCATCGAAGTAGAATTTCCAAGGTTCTATCTCCACATAATTAATACTCTCAACTTGAATTGAGTGGTCGACTATAAAGTCTGCAACCACTTGTCCTTTTACTTCCTTAAGAGGCATAAAGGTCAAGGAGTATTCAGTTAATGCTAGTGCCCACTTGCCAATTCGACTGTGCAAGATGGGTTTCGACAACATGTACTTGAAAACATCAAAATGAGACGAAACATACACATCAACTGGTTTTATATATTGCTTGAGCTTTGTACAAGAGAAATACAGACATAGACACAATTTTTCAACTTCGCTATATCTAGTTTCTGCATCGTTCAAAACTCTACTAAGATAGTAAATGGGTCTTTCGACTCCATTTTCATCTTCTTGGGCTAACATGCTTCCCAAAGTTTTGTCGGATGCAGCTATGTACAATCTCATACTCCTGTTGCTACAAGGAGGCACCAAAATAGGTGGCTTTGTGAGGTACCCTTTGATTTTGTCGAAGGCTTCTTGTTGCTCCTGCCCCCATTTAAATCCCTCTTTGTTCAATCGAAGTAAGGGTGAAAAGGCTTGAGCTTTCCCACTTAGGTTAGATATGAATCTCCTTAAGAAATTTATCTTGCCTAACAGAGATTGCAGTTCCTTTTTGTTCGATGGCGCTTTCGCTTCCAGAATTGCCTTCGTCTTGTTCTGGTTGATTTAGATTCCTTTCTTGTGGACAACGAAGCCCAAGAAATCTCCAGCTTTCACACAGAATGCACACTTCAAAGGGTTCATCTTCAGACCATGTTCTCTCATTCTTTCGAATGATTGTCGAAGGTGGTCTATATGGTTCTTCCTGGAAATAGATTTTATAACAATGTCATCAATATATACTTGCATAAAAGTGTTAATAAAATCATGGAAGATAGAATTCATTGCTCGCTGGTATGTTGCCCCAACATTCTTTAGGCCAAAAGGCATCACTACCCATTCGTAAGTGCCTAAAGCCCCAGGGCATCGAAAAGCTGTTTTCGACACATCTTCTTCAGCAATGAAAATTTGATTATATCCTGAATAACCATCGAGCATACTCAGGCACTCATAGCCAGTGGCAGAATCGACTAGCATTTCCGCCACAGGCATAGGATATTCATCTTTGGGTGTAGCAGCATTCAAATCTCTGAAATCTATGCACACCCTCAATGTACCATTTTTCTTAATCACTGGCACAATGTTTGCAATCCATTCGACATACCTCGTGACGCGTATGAATTTGCACTTCAGCAGTCTTTCGACTTCCGTTTTGATCTTCGACAGTATTTCTGGAGCGAAGCGTCTTGGACTTTGCTTGATTGGCTTCTTCCCAGGTTTGATTGGCAACTGAAGTTCTACCAATCCTCTGTCGAGACCAGGCATTTCATCGTAATCCCATGCAAAACAGTCCTTGAACTCCTTTAACAAATGGATTACTTCCAACCTGAGTTCTGGGTCAATTTTTGCGCTGATGTAAGTTGGCTTTTTCTCTGACCCTTCGCCCAAGTTGATTTCTTCTAAAGGATCCTGCGCTAACATTTTGATGTTATTCGCCAAAGGGTCCTTTTCGAATCCCAAAGGCTCATCGTCATAGATGGCGTCGAGCCTTTGTTCCTGCATCCCTTCTGGCATGATATCAGGAGGTTCTGGATCGAAGTCCTTTCCAGGACCTGTAGAAGATAACTGTTGATCATTGGCCTGTGTGGCCATGTACTTTACTTCGGCTTTGAGAGCCGTTATCATCTTTGTTTCGGCTACGTAAGCCGAAATTTGCTGCAATGATTGTGACTCAGTCATTATCACTGAATTCACTTCCCCAACCAGTTGGTTGGATATCAGTTAACCCACTAAAGTCAATGTGGGACAAGTCTTCTCTGTCCCATTGAAAACCATGCTCAGGGTGCAGGTATAGGGAACAAAAAGTATTTGGCGCTGGCGCCAAGTCGAAGTCAGGTGTTAGGCATGGCCCAATGTGAGCCAGGTTCTTGTCAAAGTCTGCCAGCCCTAGGTGATTCACTTCGCCCAGGTAATAGCTTTGGTCCGCTTCTATGTTTTCGACCATTCCATCAGGACGCCATAGCAGCAATCTCTGGTGCATTGATGATGGTACAGCTCCAACACCATGAATCCATTCACGGCCCAACAAAAGATTATAGTTAGGTTTTGCCGATATGACCATAAACATAGTTGGTCGAAGGATAGATCCCACCTTGATATCCAGTTGGATCACACCCATAGTGGTCCCTATGACGCCTTCATAATTCGACAGGACCATGTTGTGAGGCTTGATATTCTCATCACTTTTGCCTATTTTTCTTAGCATAAAGTGAGGGATGATGTTGATGGTTGCCCCACAATCCACCAAGATTTTATTTACTGTGGTTTCTTCGAGTTTAGCCCTTATAAACAAAGGCTTGAGGTGATTTTTCATCGCCTCTGTAGGTGGTTCGAAGAACCCATTCTGCTCTTCAGTAGCGCCATTATCCATGACGAAATAGCACACTGGCCTATGCTTGGCCATTTCTTGCTCCACTTCCCAATCGCTTGTTTCGACCTCCACCTGGCGGTTGAATTCTCTGGGCAGAACTGAGACTATGTTCACCATGATGTCCAAAGTGTCATCAGACTCAGAACCATCTTCGTCATCAACTTCACCCTGGTTAGGCCAAACTAGCCTATTGGTTACTGGTTCTCTTTCTAGAGGCTTCCGCTGCTTTCTCTGAGGAACATTTGAACTGGTTTCTGCCCTTGGTTCATTAGCAGCTTCCCTCTCAGCTTTTCGTCGCCTCTGGTATCTCCTCCATTGAGATCGAGACATGGGATTTTTCCCTTTGTAGTTGCTTAACACCTGTGTTACTTTAGGGGTAGTGTGATCGGTGGATCTGGAACTGACTGTTTAACGCTGGTTCACGAAATGTCGCGGTAAGCAAGAGTCGCCACCGTCTTTTATTTTCTCCAAATGGAAAGGACAAAAGCACAAAAAAATTCCTTAAAGAGATTGCTCTCGGTTCGGGAGGTAGGTTATAGAAAGGAAAGGTGTTAGCACCCTTTCTATCCATGGTTATCCATGGGCTCTTAGATACTTGCTCATTTGTGTTTTCAAAAATGTTTGTTTGCTTTTCAATTGTGGGTTTTAAAAAAGTTTCTTTGAAAATTTCAGTTCGACTCTTGTATCGGTCCTCAAGAGTGTTTGAAAAATTGCTTTCGAAAGCTTTTGGAAAGGTGTCGGTGTGAAAAGTATTTTTGATTTGTTTTTGAATTTAGAGCAAGTATCTAGAGTCGTCTACCTACCCTAAGGAATTCGTCTGTGTAGATGTCCTTTAAAGTAGTGCCATCCCACCATTGAGAGGTAGGTAGCACCACTGTTGGAGGTGTTCGGGTCAATTCGAGGTTCGGGACATGGTGATCACCAGAGCAATGGGAAGACACCTTAGAAGCTACCCTCATGCCAGGTTCCCGGATCATGAGGACTTACTAAGACGTCCTCTACTCGACGATCACCTTTCGAGGCAAGGCAACAGTGAGGCGTACCCTAGGGGTGGTGTGTGATTTGTGTGTCAGATTCATTTATTTTTGTCTTGTCAGGTTATGGGTGATCTATGCGTTTGTTTTTATTTTTATTCATTCATTCTTGCATGCATTTATTAACAGTTAAAAATTGCGAGAAATATAAAGTTCCTAAGCTATTACAAAGGCGCGGGTCCACATCGCCAAATTATATCCAGGACCCGATTTGACATAAAATAAAGAAATAAAGTAAAGTGCGAGAAATTAAATTTACACGGCTTTGGGAGAATTACATCAATATTTAAAAGAAGGAATAAATAAAATGTGCGAATTGAATTAAAATTGAAAACGAGGGCGTTGGACCCTTTTTGCAAAATATGAAAGTTACATGAATTAATTAATTTAAGAAAAGAAATTGTTTTTGTTTTTTGGTATTTTTTAGTGTTATAAGATTTAATAGAAAAAAGAAAGAATTAATTAAAATTAACTACTAACCCTAATTCTACTTTATTTTAATTTAAGAAAACATTAAAATTTAACCTAAATTAAACCTAAATTTTTTATATACAATTTAATTATGAAGATAAATAAATAATATTATTGTGAAAAAAGAAAAATTGAAAAGGAACATTAATTAATCCTAATTCTATATTTTTTTAGATTTTTTGTTATTAAAAGTATTAACATTAAACCCTAATTTATACTAACTTCAATTATATATAATTTGTTTATGAAAATAATTAAAATAAAATATTTATTGCATTTTACTCTTTTTCTGGTTTTTATTGATATTTTATATTTATAATGAAAATAAGGAATTAACTAAAAAAATAATAATCAAAAGAAAATAAAACAAATAAAAACATAAAGAAAGTGAAAAAATGCAAACCAAGGGGGTTCAGACCCCAATATGGAGGTATAATCTTTCAGCAATTTGGCCCATTTAAGCATGGCCTGGTGGGCTTTTACTGGACACGTGCAGGAGCGTTGACTCAAGCCCATGGTGTTCATCCATTCTCAGCCTTTGATCTGACCTCCAGGGGCACGTGGATGGTTTGATCTGGAGGATACATGGTGCGCCTTGATGTTGAATCTGCATGGGAATATATTTTGAAAAATAATATTGAGGCGAAGAAGACCTGGGGCTCGAACCCAGGTCAGGAACGTTGCAATCACCATCCCATGCCAGCTGAACCAACTTACGCGCGTTAACATTAAACATCAAACAAATAATATAAAATAAACAACGCATATGGATAATGTTTTAGCGCGAAATTTAAAAGAACCAATTACTCCCTGACACTGCATCACCTTCTTCGCTTTGTTCATTTTTTCTGAAAATACAAAACATAGGCCACGGTTTTATCACCGTTTCAGAATGGGTCTTTTGGGAAAATAGCGATTAGGCTATCCTTGAACATAAATTAGGCGCGAGGGTCCTATCTTCTTCGTCCAGACGTGCTAAATCCAATTATGGTATTGAGGATGTCCAATTTTACAGCACCTGAAAACCCCTAATTTACAGTTCTACAAACCCTAAAAGTTATCAATGGCAAATCTCCAAATATGGCACGAAAACGAAATTAGACTACATGGTTAGCTTCAGAATACGTTAATTAGTATGAATGCATAAAAAAAACGTAATGAAAATGTCTAAATGTGGAAACACGATTATGCATTTTGTTTGACACAGTTTGAATCCATGGTACCAATTCTGGGCGTATGAAGGTTGGAGAGTGATCCGATTAGCTTCAGGGGAACACAAGGAAGCTTTTGCAATTGGTCTTGTGCTTTGAATCAACCTAGAACCTGCTTTTCAGTTTTGAGCTTTTTGGCCAAAATTTCAAGTTTGTTCTTCAAGCTTTTGAGCAGCTGCGTGGTTATCCTGATTAGGGTTGTGATTATGCTTATGTACTGAGTGCATTAGGTCAACAATATTGATCAAAATCTCTTGAATTAATGGTTTTTGGAGATTTGATTTTCAAGCTTTTTAACCAAATATTTTCCATGCTATTTTTGCACAAATCATATCCAATCACCCCAAATCTTTCCTAATTTGCATATGCACGAAATATTGAGTCTAAAACATGTGCAAAAAGATTTTTTAGGTTAGGTTAGATATTTTTCATATATTTAAATGATTTAAATGAATTAATATAAATAAAAATTCAAATAAATAAATAAAAAATGAGAAAATACTTCCCTTTGGGCCAAGTGGTCGTGCACATGTCATGGATGATGAATTATGGAAGAAAAATGGGCCCATTAGCAATTTTAGGTCATTTGAAGTAATGTTGACTTTTCAAAATATCCAAAAATTTCCCAACTTCCACAAGGCATAACTTGCTCAATGTTTAAGCTTTTCTCATGTTCTTAGACATTTTGGAAAGGTCTTTGAGTCCTCTAACCAATGCCTTTGGTCCCATGTCATTTTGATTTACCAATATCAAGTTATGGCCTTTGACTTAAAGTCCCTTTTTGTTGACTTTTGAAAATGACCTATAATGTTGAAATTGATAACTTTTTGTGAGAGCATTTCTTGGACTTGAAGTATGAAGATGAGTTGTAGGAAATTTCTTTCTCTTAAAAATGAGCTTTGGATGGAATTTTTCTGATAATCCATGTGAAAGTTATGCCTTGGTCAATTTCAGTTGACTTTTTCAGCTGTCCAAATAAGGAAACTTTTGCATCTTGATGATTTCTGAGCCAAATTTTGAGAATCATGATCAAGCATTGATCAAATGATGTTTGTGGCTTCAAAATGATATGTTGACCAAAAATTTGAACTTTTGACTGTCAAATGACCATTTTGCCCCTACAGTTGACTGTAGTGCAACTTAGGGTTTTGACTGTGCAATTTTGTGCTGAATGCCTTGAAACTTGATATGAGGATACTTGACCATATTTGTAGGCATATGAGACTTGATTGGACCTTTGGAAACTTCATTTTCTTGATCAGAACACAAACCCTAGTTTTGACTGTATAGGAGACCTTTGCACTGTGCAACCCTTGGGGAATTTTGCAGCTTGACTTGGCAATTTCTTTGAAGAATATGGGAGGGCAAATTTTGGGGTACAACAGTTGCCCCTGTTCAATCTTCTTAGACCTGAGGATGCAGATTGGCTGACGTGCCTTTCGTAATCCGAGGGTAGAAGATGATTGGACACTAGAGTGCTCAGAAATTTGCGCTCACATAGTGGCAGTGTGGTGGGAATGGGCTTATAGATGCCATTTAGAGGTTGCTGGATAGGATGATGGGCTTATAGATGCCATCTGGATGTTGATCGCGTAAGAGATTCCTTGGCGAGAACCTGCATACCTGCAAAACAGAAAATGAGTACCTGACACGTTGCAGGAGCTGATTTTTAGATGCTTGGTATAGATATGTCCTGACTGGTTGCAGGAGTTGAGTCTGGAGCTTCAAACGGCGATGAATGAACCAGGGATGGTTACTGCCTTTGCATGAATGGTAAGAGAACCTTGGGCGACTTTAACTTCAACAACGCTCGTTGAGAAAAATCTTGGGTGTCTTCTACTGGGATAAGAATCAGGGAGATCTTAGGGTCGATCTGACTGAACCAGAGGAGGCCTTTGACTGGATAAGCATCAGGAAAATCTTAGGGTCGATTTAACTGAACCGGACAAGGTCTTGGAATATCTTCAATTGGATAAGCATCAGGGAGATCTTAGGGTCGATCTGACTGAACCAGAGAAGGCCTTTGACAGGATAAGCATCAGGAAAATCTTAGGGTCGATTTAACTGAACCGGACAAGGTCTTGGAATATCTTCAACTGGATAAGCATCAGGGAAATCTTTAAGGTCGATCTGACTGAACCAGAGAAGGCCTTTGACTGGATAAGCATCAGGAAAATCTTAGGGTCGATTTAACTGAACCGGACAAGGTCTTGGAATATCTTCAACTGGATAAGCATCAGGGAGATCTTAGGGTCGATCTGACTGAACCAGAGAAGGCCTTTGACTGGATAAGCATCAGGAAAATCTTAGGGTCGATTTAACTGAACCGGACAAGGTCTTGGAATATCTTCAACTGGATAAGCATCAGGGAAATCTTTAAGGTCGATCTGACTGAACCAGAGAAGGCCTTTGACTGGATAAGCATCAGGAAAATCTTAGGGTCGATTTAACTGAACCGGACAAGGTCTTGAAATATCTTCAACTGGATAAGCATCAGGGAGATCTTGGGGTCGATCTGACTGAACCAGAGAAGGCCTTTGACTGGATAAGCATCAGGAAGATCTTAGGGTCGATTTAACTGAACCGGACAAGGTCTTGAAATATGGTTGAGAATTTCAACTGCATTTTTCCTGAAAGGTAAAGGTCAGTCATATGCATGATATGGATCAAGCAATGATGTTCTCGATATAAATGCGATTTGTATGATATGATGCGTCTATGCATGCTATAATGATGTATGTGATGTTTTATGGATGTATGTTTTCGTCTAGGAAAGTAAATCCTTGACGGGTGCCGGGAAGTCACTCCTGGGCTGATATTGCAGAATAAGCTTTTACTTCCGCTGGGGATGATAACTGCAAGAATACCGGTAGGAGAAGATGACTCCGTTGCGGAATAAACTTGGCAAATGGAAGATTCTGCGGGGAGAAAAATACTCTAGTGACCATGCTGGGGAGCGATACTCTGTGGGGAGAGAGATGCTTTGCTGAATTGTTGATAATAATTTGCTAGGGATACCCTTGTTGTTGGAAGTGTTGATAGGCTTCGCTGTGGATAAGAAGACTTCGTCGAGGACGCTCTTTCCGTGGCTTTTGGATGAGGATAACCTAGTTATATCATGTTAAGGAAATAACTCTTTGAATAAAGCCGGGAGACGCGTTCGGGCTCTGCAAAGGATAAGCTTCCAGAATTTACTGGGGATAAGCTTACTGCTTGGGGATATGAATTCCAAATTTCCTGGGGAATTGGATTGGACTCTTCTGGGGAAGTTTTGATATGCTGGGGAAGTGATTCCTTTGAATGTTGATACGCCGCCGGGGAACAATTTTTAGAGCAAGACTACCGGGGATGCTTGTTATGGATATATATGCTGCTGGGGAAGTATTGAGATCTACTGGAGGATACTCAATTTCCTTAAGATTTGATGATTCTGCTTGGAGAGAGTGTACTGACTTGCTTACTCTCTGGGGAATTAAGATGTACTGGTCCTGTTCCTTAGCTGAACCTACCTTGGTACCTTGGAGGACCGAACAATTAGATTGCTTGGACAACTCTTTATTGCCCCTGTTTCTGAGGTATGAGAGGAAGACCTGTGAGGCGCTGATAGTGGTTGATGGACAAACCTTCTCCTGGTAGGCAGATGACAAGATGCCGGGACATAGTCGTACGCTTTGATCCCTAACTTTTGCCTGGACTGCCCTTTCGGGTTTTCAGTCCACCGGGATACCCATTTTTGCCCAAGCCGCCTTTTCAGGTTTTCGACTTGCCGGGTGTACAGATTTTCCATTTCATCCCTTCATTTTGCCCGAACCCTTTTGGTTCGCCGGGAAGCCCTTATTTTTGCCTAGGTGTGTCAACCTAGCGGGTCTTTGATTATGCGTAGTATCTTTTCGACTATGTCCATGTTCTCAGAATGTAGGGAGTTGCCCCTGTTAGAAGTGTTTTGTCATGCCACCACAAGGTATTTGATAGGCAGGATTTATTGTTGAAATGCCCCATGTGACTCATGCGGAGATTTGCCCCAGGCTATTTGACCTCTGAGAGATTCTCCGAATCTTGATTGGATTGCCCCAGATAATGGACCATGGTCATGTCTGCCCCTTGATTGGAAGTACTTCTGTTCATTAGGCATTCGTCGTGCGAATTTCTATGCTGTTCAAACAAGAAGTCATATGCAAACAAAGTTATGTTAAAAATGCAAAGCCTATGTCTGTCTTGAAGATTTTGAAAATGCATTTTTTTTTCATAAAACAAATGATTGTTTGTAAAACGTGATGTCAACTCGTTATTTTATTACGAGCCTTAAGGAGTCAGGATACCTTTCGTAACAGTATGCTTTCGAACTAACCCATGCTTCAGCTAGGACTTTTAAGGGTTATAACGTGGCCTGGTTCACGGTTTAAGAAACAAAGGATAAAGGCTCAAATTTATTTGTACCCACCCGCTCTTCGTGATGTTCTCCAAACCTAACCTCAGTGAATCATGCGTTAGACCTTACTTGAGTCTTTGCTTTGACGTTCCAATGATGATTCGAATGTTGATAACTTATTTTGAGTAGGCAGTCATTTCCTTTTTGTTGAGGGTTCGTAAGACCTCTTTCTTCTTTTTTGACTTTGTTATCCCTATTTTTTTGCCGGAACTGTTTCCTTTTTGGAATTACAGTCAGCGGGATGCCCCAGTTTCGTACGTCCCCTTTGTAGGTTTAGACTTTTTGGGCTTTTCATTTATGAATTTTGATAATGACTGCCTGTCCTTATGATTGTTCTGAACCATCACTGTCTTTCTTCGTTTTGTAGAGACTTCTTTGGTGCCATTCGTTATGCACTTGGATCAACTGAGAGACTACCCTGCCCCAGGTTATGATTAAGGGTTTTGAATTTCGAAAAGAAAAAAACTCCTACTTCTTTGGCTCGGATGGGTTGACGAGGGATTATCTTCCTTATAACTCCAGTGTTTAGGGATTGAAACAATGCCTGTACCTCATCAGCGGGGTCTGTTCAAAAGCATACTGTAGATTGTGGTATCGTTTTCGTCATCCTCCCTCAAGAGGCTTAGAATTATTGATTGAGAGTTGATCATCAGAAAAAATATGAAAATAATTTGCGTATAGTGAATACTAATATATTGCTTCAAAACAGACATATGCGATGCATTAATGAAATAACAATGTTTAACAATGAGTAAATGTTTGAACAAAAGAAAATTGCAACTTGAACATTTGAATGAACAAAAGTCTTTTCAGTCTTAGCCATGCTTTGGCAAGGGAGCAGTGATCACGTTGGGAGTCTCGGCGGGCTCGAACTCGATCTCTTTAGCATCGATCATGTTCTGAATCTTGTACCTCAGTGCCCAACAATCCTCGGTATCGTGTCCCGGGCTACCAGAATGGTAAGCGCACCTTGCTTCTGGGTTGTAACTTGGAGAGGAGGTCTTTGGATTTGCAGGAGGGTTGATCACCGCAATCAGGTTCATCCTTAACATGTGCTGTAAAGCTCGTGACCATGGCATGTTGATGTTGGTGAATTGTCTCTTAGGCTCGTCCGGCCTGTTCTGATCAACCCGCTGTTCTTGGCGAGGTCGTTGTTGGACCTGTGAAATAGTAGTAACTCGGAGAGGTCTATTCATTGGACCCGACCTTTGCCTTCTTGGAACCTGTTCCATGATCTGGTCCCTGATTTGGGCTGGTTGCTTCATGCCTTGAGGAAGCTGACTGATCATGGCTCTCAGCTCTCCTTGCTCCTGAGCTAAACCTTGAATGAGGGCCCTTTGCCCCAGCATCTGGGTTTTCAATGTGTCTACCTCAGCTTGTAGACGTTTCAGCTGTTCGTCCTTGTCATCTTCAGGACTTTTTCTGATCAGATTCCCCATGAGGAGTGCCCTCAACTCTTCCTGCCCCTTGGATAGATCTAGGAAGATTTCCCTGAACTGAGTCTCTTGAGCATGAAGACTCTGGTTACCTTGTTGGGAAGCCATTGCTGAAATAAACAGCGAGAAGGGTAAGTGACCTGCAAAAGGGATACCTGTAATGCAATGATATGTATGTATGCATGCAATGTTTTCAAGGACCTCGCGGGGTAAACAGGAAAATTTTGTTAGCATTGGAATCTATAGCTTGATTGAAGGACACCCATGTTGTTGAGAGCTCTTCTTCAAGGGTCAAAGGCTCACCATATCCAGTGGGTCATAGCCCCTGACTTTAGTCATCATGTCTGGTTTTGATTTCCAAGCAACCTTGGTTAGGGGAACCTTCTTCAGGAGTCAGAGCTCACCAAATCAAGTGGATCATAGCCCCTGACAACTTTTCCTAGAGGAAAATAAATCCTCTTTGCCCCTTGCTGGGTGTTTGATTCATCATGACCTGCATCACAAGCCTTTGAGATCCTTGAAATGGATTAGTTTTTTATGCAGGATGTATGCAATGGTATGATGTCATGCTATGCATGGGGTAATGTAGGTAACCCTGTTACGAGTCCCTATTAAGGATTGCAAACCAAAACCTGCAAGACACTTAGTAAACCTGTCAGGAGTCCCAATTAAGGACTAAAACAAACTGTTGTACCCCA
The DNA here is from genome assembly GCA_948472305.1 of Vicia faba. Taxonomy (NCBI): domain Eukaryota; kingdom Viridiplantae; phylum Streptophyta; class Magnoliopsida; order Fabales; family Fabaceae; genus Vicia; species Vicia faba. The sequence continues at coordinate 444,876,643 of OX451739.1, read as the reverse complement.
AAATTTGCCCTCCCATATTCTTCAGGAAATTGCCAAGTCAAGTCACAAAATTCCCCAAGGGTTGTGCAGTTCAACTGTCTCCTATACAGTCAAAACTAGGGTTTGGGTTCTGATCAAGGAAAGGAAGTTTTCAAAGGCCCAATCAAGTCTCACATGCCTACAAAGATGGTCAAGTATCCTCATATCAAGTTTCAAGGCATTCAGCTCAAAATTGCACAGTCAAAACCCTAGATTGCACTACAGTCAACTGTAGGGGCAAAATGGTCATTTGACAGTCAAAAGTTCAAATTTTTGGTCAATATATCATTTTGAAGCCACAAACATCATTTGATCAATGCTTGATCATGATTCTCAAAATTTGGCTCAGAAATCATCAAAGATGCAAAAGTTGCTATATTTGGACAGCTGAAAAAGTCAACTGAAATTGACCAGGGCATAACTTTCACATGGATTATCAGAAAAATTCCATCCAAAGCTCATTTTGAAGAGAAAGACATTTCCTACAATTCATCTTCATACTTCAAGTCCAAGAAATGCTCTCACAAAAAGTTATCAATTTCAACATTATAGGTCATTTTCAAAAGTCAACAAAAAGGGACTTTAAGTCAAAGCCCATAACTTGAGATTGGTAAATCCAAATGACATGGGACCAAAGGCATTGGTTAAAGGACTCAAAGACATTTCCAAAATGTCCAAGAACATGTGAAAAGCTTAAAAATTGAGCAAGTTATGCCTTGTGGAAGTTGGGAAATTTTTGGGAATTTTGAAAAGTCAACAATGGTTCAAATGACCTAAAAATGCAAATGGGCCCATTTTTCTTCCATGATCCATCATTCCAAGCCTATGCACGACCACTTGGCCCAAAGGGAAGTATTTTCTCAATTTTTAATTATTTATTTGAATTTATATTAATATTAATTCATTTAAATTATTTAAATATGTGAAAAATATAAACTTGACCTAAAAAAATCTTTTTGTGCACATTCTATTCTCAAGATTTCATGTACAATTAAATATGGCAAGTTTTGGTGTGATTGGAGCATGATTGAACCAAATATACATGAAAAAAGAGTCAAAAAAGATCTTCCAAAATCAAAGATTGAAATCATTGAATGCCTTGGATTGCATCAAGTTTTGTTGACCTAATCATCTCACTACATAACCCTGACCATAAACCTAATGAAAGAGGACACAAAGCTGCGCTCAGAAGCTATACACAAACTTGAAAATTTTCCCTAAAAGTTCAAAACTGATTTCAAGGTTATAAGGCGATTCAAGACACCAAACCTATTTCAATAGCTTCCTTAGGCATTCCTGAACAGATTCCAATCGATATCAACCACCAAAGCGCAAAGAATCGGTAACAAGGACCTTCCCTGTACAGAGAAACTTTCGAAATCCTATATCATAATTCATACATTCTTTTGCATTTTTATTTGTGAATTCTTGTTTAATATGAAGTTTCCAAGCTAACTGATATGTTTAATTGAGTTTTCATAAGCCATACGCGAATCTACCATGTTTGGATATTAGGGTTTTCAGGATTCAAAATTAGGGCTTCTCAAACGAAGCAAAATCATGACTCCAGACTCACACCATTGCACTCAGCTCAACTGGACGAAGAAATCCCAATAGTCGCGATGAATTTATGTTCAAGGATAGCCTAATCGCTATTTTCTTGAAAGCTGCCTAAAACCACGCTTCTAAAACCGTTTCCATAGGCTTGTGTTTTCAGAAAAAATAAAAAGAGAACGAAGACGATGATGCGTTGGCAAGCAGTGGTTGGGTGTTTCAAATTTGCGCGCGTTTTTAACCATTATGCTTGGGTTTTTCTTTTTTTTATTTCTTTAATATAATATATCAATTGAAACGTGATGGCTCAGTGGCAGGGACATGTGTTGGTAACATCAAAGAACTGGGTTCAAGTCCCAGGTCTGGCAAATTGCAATATTATTTTTCAACGTAAATTCTTATGCAGCGCGCCTATTGTGGTTCACCATGTTCCATCCTCATCCAGACCTACACGCGTCCAATCAAACCAATTCAAAGGCCAGGATTCAGGGAGTACAGTGGGGGCTAGTCAATATGCCACACAAAATCTGGAAAAGTCAACGAACTTCAAAGCTTATTGGGCCAAAATGCTAGGCCTGTACCTCCTAAATTGGGACTACACCCCACTCTGGTTTGCAATTTCTTTCAATTTTTTACTTATTTTTATTTTATTGTTAATCATTATGTTATTTATTTTATTGCTTTAATTTAATTAAATATTTTTTACAATACATAAAAAATACAGAAAAGACAAAAAAAAATATAATTAATAATATTTATTTTCTTATAAATTAATATGTAAATTATTTAGTTTAATTAGGTTTTTAACTTTAATTCTTTTTCATAATAAAAATCCAAAAATATAGAATTAGGTTAATTGATAATTTTTATATCTTTTTAATTTTTCCTTTTTCTCACAATATTGTTTATTTATTTATTTTATCTTTATAATTAAATTGTACATAAAAATTAGGGTTTCATTTAGTTAAAAATTTCAATATTTTCTTGATAACTAAAAAACATTAGAATTAGGGTTAGTCAATTTCAATTAATTCCTTTTTCTTTTAAATCTTAAAAAACACAAAAAACGCTAAAAAACATTTTCTTTTTAATTTTAATTTCTAATTCTTCATTAAACTTTAATATTTTGCAAAAGGGTCCAACGCCCGTCGCTTTAATTATTTTATTTCGCACATTTACTTTGTCGCTTATTATAATTATGTACATGTCCCTAAGCCTTGTAACAATTTTACTTTTCGCACTTTTATTCGCTTTCTTTATTTTTCCGCTAAATCGGGTCCGGTTTAATTTTGGCGATGTGGACCCGCGCCATTTGTAATAGCCTTAGATTTATTTTTTCGCAAACTTTATAACTGTTAAATATGCATGCAAGAATGAATGGCCCTAATTAAAATCAAGCGTAGATCACAAATAAATATGACAAGACAAATAACTGAAACATGACACACAATTCGCACACACCACCCCTAGGGTACGCCTCACTGTTGCCTCGAAAGGTGATCGTCGAGTAGAGGGCGTCTTAGTAAGTCCTCATGATCCGGGAACCTGGCATGAGGGTAGCTTCTAAGGTGTCTTCCCATTGCTCTGGTGATCACCACGTCCCGAACATCGAATTGACCCGAACACCTCCAACAGTGGTGCTACCTACCTCTCAATGGTGGGATGGCACTACTTTAAAGGACTCTTACACAGACGAATTCCTTAGGGTAGGTAGGTTCTCAAGGATACTTGCTCTAATCTCAAAACAAACTCAAAAACATTTTTACACTGACACTTTTTCAAAAGCTTTCAAAGCAAATCTTTCAAACACTCTGACGTACGAGTCGAACTGAAATTTTTCAAAGAAACTTTTTTAAACCCACATTGAAAAGCAAGCAAACAATTTTGAAAACACATTGAGCAAGTATCTAAGAGCCCATGGATAACCATGGATAGAAAGGGTGCTAACACCTTCCCTTTCTATAACCTACCTCCCGAACCGAGAGCAATCTCTATAAGGAATTTTTCTGTGCTTTTGTCCTTTCCATTTGGAGAAAATAAAAGACGGTGGCGACTCTTGCTTCCGCGACATTTCGCGAACCAGCGTTAAACAGTCAGTTCCAGATCCACCGATCACAGAACTGGCGACTCTGCTGGGGAAATAAACTTAAAGTGAGGTGTACCTTAGGGCTAGGTCATAACTGTGTTTTCACTTGTATTGTTTTGCTTGCTTTACTATTGTGGGTTGCATCGGAGTTACATAGATCCTAACCTGGATCTGGGGATACCCTGTTTAGGTAGCATAAGCTGTGAGGGACCTGTCCGGCGTAGACCGACACAGGTGAAGCAGTGGCTACGTTGGTGTGGCACCTTAGTCTGTACCGATATCCCTTGTGTCGCAACGAGGAGAATATGGGTCTTCTAAGGAGTCATTAAGCACCAACAACCTTAGAACCTTAATTGACACAACTTGGCCTTTAGAACAGTAGCAGTATGCTACGCCCATTGAGGCTAAACTCTCGTGATGGTTCTGGCCGCAAGAAAAGATTGCGATGCTGGAGTTATGACCGATTGAGGGTAGTCAATGATATTGGGATCCTCTAAGAACCCGGTTACTTTTGATTAGGACAGGTATGAACCAACAAACTGAAAGAGGGTAGTACCTAGACCTCATGCTGGCCTAAACTTTAGGGGCTTGCCTTGTGTGACTTGTGTGCCTTACATGTTTGCCTTTGTATCTGTATGTGGTGTGCTTTATCATAACATCATAGCATCATGAGCATAGCATGCATCCTGCATAAGAACTGACCATTTCAAAGACAAGAGGGTTTCATCTTTGCTCTGTTTTGTAGGACATTATGATGCCTGTGCGAAGGAATACTATCCGGTTCAACTTTGTTCGTTCACCTGAGTTGCTTGATGAATTGGTTAACAGAATTCCAAACACCACTTCCTTCATTCAGAGGCATGGTTCTCTTCTCAGTTTAGTCACTGCAAAACGGGATCAACAGTTGATGAGTGTTCTGACCCAGTTCTATGACCCTCAGTACCAGTGCTTCACCTTTCAAGACTTCCAGCTGGTCCCTACCCTGGAAGAGTTCTCTGATTTACTTGGCATCCCCATCTTGGATCAGACTCCCTTTACTGGTTGGGAAAAGACCCTCAGGCTTGAGGACATTGCTGCAGCTCTTCCTTTGACCCATCAAGAGGTAACGGACAACTGGGTAACTAGAAGCGGAGTTAAGGGTTTCTTGGCCAAGTTTCTGATTGGTAAAGCTAACAGCTTCTGGAATGACTTGGACTTTAGGGCATATGAAGACATCTTGGCTCTCCTAATCTATGGGTTAGTCCTGTTTCCTAATCCTGACAACTTCATCAATGTCACTGCTATTAGGATCTTTATGTCTCAGAACCCTGTGCCCACTCTCTTGGGTGACATCTTGCAACAACTTCATGCCCGTACTACCCGAAGACGAGGAACCCTATGGTGTTGTATCCCTTTGTTGGTGAGGTGGTTTATTTCGCACCTCCCTAAGTTCGTACTGAAGAACCAAGAAGGAAGAGGTTGGGCTCACAGGTTAATGTCTCTCACCGATAAAGACATCATTTGGACTCGCAGAGGTTTGGATGAGATAGCTATTATTGATCGATGCGGGGAGTATCCTAATGTTCCTCTGATTGGTACTCAAGGAGGGATCTCTTACAATCCATGTCTAGCACTCCGTCAGTTTGGAAGAGCAAGAAGAGCGGGTCCCCATGAGATGTTGGTGCCTCACATCAGTTTCGAGTTTTAGGTGGATAGTGACGAGCTGCGTCGTAGGTTCATCAAGGCTTGGGACAAGGTTCATAAAGCTGACCCACAAGAGCTAGGGCCAAAGACTTCTTTACCTATGGAAGCCTACTACAAATGGGTCCGCATCCGTGCTCAGAAGTTAGGTATGCCGTATGAAGCTGTCAGACCCGTCATTCTTGAGTGTCCTGATAAAGATGGTGTTCCTCCAACTGTCCTTCCTCCTCATATGCCTACTGATTATGAGACATTGAAGAGATCTTGGTCGCAGCTGCAAGAAGAGCGGGATTCTTACCGGGAAAAGTTCAACGAGCAGGAATCAAAGATTCAGAAGCTGACAAAGCAGTTGGAGAATGAGAGAGCTCTGAATGCCTACCTCCGTACTGAGAAGAGGAGACCATGGGATCAATAAGGAATTCTGAATGTGCCTTTACAGTTTTTATTTCCTTTCCAGTTGTTTCATTTCATGTAAACGCCTAAGGGCAACTTGTTGAATAATTTCAGTTGCAAAGTTGAATCTAATAAAGTGTGTTCCTTTTTTTGTTTACAAAGTTGATTCCCGATTGTCTTTGAAAACATAATTCATACGCATTTCATACATCATGTGCATAGCAGGTTTTTCCCCTTTCAGGTTGCTTACAGTTCTTCGCTGTTTATTTCAGCATCATGAATCCCGGATCTGAATCAACTGAGACATCAATCAAGGCTCTTCAGGCGCAGAATGCGCAGTTTCAAGAACTAATCAAGGGGCTGGCTAAAGGCCAAGAAGAATTAAAGACTATGCTCCTGAAAAAGGAGAAGAAGAAGAAGAGAAGAATTGTTCTATTCAACTCGGGCCGTAGGTTCGGCAATACTCTGCAACACGAAGAGGCTGGTTCTTCTGTTGGCAAGAGTCCTTCTCAGGCAGAAGTAAAGATTCCTACTCCAGTGGTCTCCGACAACGAGACAGATTTTGATGAGGAGCAGTACCCTCCTTCAGATGACAGATACAAACAACTGGAAGACAGGTTGAAGGCTATGGAGGTGCAACAGGCACCTGGGCTGGATTTCGGAGATCTGGGTTTGTCGACTGGTGTGATTATCCCGCATAAGTTCAAAGCACCAACTTTCTCCAAATATGACGGGGCGTCTTGTCCCAAGCTGCACTTAAGGTCCTATGTTCGGAAGATTCAGCCGTACTCTGCGGATAAGAATCTATGGATCCACTTCTTCCAGGAGAGTCTTTCAGGGACTCATCTCGAATGGTTCTATCAGTTGGATGGGACCAAAGTTCGTAACTGGGAGGAGCTGGCTACTGCTTTCTACAAGCAGTATCAGTATAATGCCGACCTTGCCCCCACACGTACCCAACTCCAGGGTATGGCGTTAGGCGCAAGCGAAGGTTTTAAGGAGTACGCTCAGAAGTGGAGAGACCTGGCTGGCAGGGTGCAGCCACCATTGACTGATCGGGAGTTGGTTGACATGTTCTTGGGGACCCTATCTGGGCCATTCTTCAATCATCTCATTGGGAATTCTTCTGCTGGTTTCACTGATTTGATCTTGACTGGAGAGAGGATTGAAGCTGGATTAAAGTCTGGGAAGATTGCAAAGGGTGCATCATCTAGTTCGGAGAAGAAACCCTTCAAGAAGGAGTCTAGCGCCGTGTATGGTTCTAGGAGATCAGAGAGAAATGAACACCGCCAATCTGTCAGTGCGGTCATGATTGCTAAGCCCGCTGCCGCTCCCCGGCCAAACAATACTCAGAAGGTGGAAAGACCCCGGAGAGAATTCACCCGCTTAAACATGACTTTGTCGCAGATCCTGCCACAATTACTCTCAACTAATTTAGTGACTGTCAGGGAGGCGCCGAAGTTTCCAAATACTGCATCCCCCAAGTACAACCCGAATGCTCGTTGTACTTATCATTCAGAAAGCCCGGGGCACTCTACTGATGACTGTTGGGCGTTGAAGAATAAGGTGCAAGACCTTATCGACGCAAAAGAGATACAATTCGAAGCGCCTGCAAAGCCGAATGTAGTTACTGCCCCTATGCCTCAGCACGGGGTAAATGCTGTGGATGAAGACGTTTATGCTGTTTCTGTGGATGATCTAGCCACTCCTCTAAAGATCGTTAAGAAGAACCTACTGCAGGCCGGTTTATTTCCGGGTTGTAGTGAGGGTTGCCTGTTCTATGTTGTGTCCCCATCCGGTTGTCCCTTGCTAAAGTTAGGCATCCAAAGCTTAATGGATAGCAAGGAGATTCTATTCAAGAAGTCTGCTGTTCGTTTGGTTCCAATAGAAGAAGTCTCTGTGGTGACTATCTTCAATAATCCGATCCCGGCTCTCCAGAAGAAGCCCGTTCAAATTCTGACCGTTGCACCTGTTACTATCACTGTTCCTGGGCCCCTGCCCTATGTATCCAACAAAGCTGTCCCTTGGCACTATGGGGCAGATGTATATATAAACGGAGTTAAACAAGAGCTCAACGCTGGCGCCAGCATCTGTGACATCACTGGCCCGGCCAAAGTTACCCGCAGTGGCAGGCTCTTCTCGCCTGACATTGCGCCACCTGCTGCCCGAAGACCGCTCCTGATAATTCCTGCAAGTACACCTACTCCCGTTGCTGATCAAGTTGTTGTTCCTGCTGCTGATCCGATCGTTTCTCCTACTGCCGAGTCATCCAATGCTCGGGGCAAGGGAATTGAAACTGAGCCTGCCCAGATGGAGGCACCCATACCCATAGCTGCTGAGGCCTCCCCACAAGATATGGAGGAGATTTTGAAGATTATAAAGAAGAGCGATTTTAATGTTGTGGAACAGTTGGGGCATACGCCCTCCAAGATCTCCATGCTCTCTTTACTGCTGTGCTCTGAGGCCCATGCAAAGGCCCTCATCTCATTCCTCAAGACGGCCCATGTGCCACATGAAACCTCTGCAGTCCAGTTCACCGATTGCGTGGCAAGTCTAACGGCAGACAATGGCTTGGGTTTCTCAGATGCTGATTTGACCGCAAAGGGGAGAGATCATAATGATGCTCTGCATGTCTCAATCGAATGCAGGGGCACCACCTTGGCACATGTGTTGGTTGATACTGGGTCATCTTTGAATGTGCTACCCAAGAAGGCTCTGGATCGTCTAGATTGCGAAGGCCTGGATTTGAAACCCAGCAACATCATCGTCAGGGCCTTTGACGGTTCAAAGAGGATGGTCCATGGGGAGGTTGACATTCCGATTCGTGTGGGCTCTCAGGTGTTCGACTCCACTTTTTATGTGATGGATATCCGTCCATCTTACTCTTGTCTGCTGGGTCGACCCTGGATACATAAGGCTGGGGCAGTGACCTCTACCTTGCATCAAAAGCTGAAGTACCCCGTCAGAGGGAAGATTGTCACCGTGCAAGGAGAGGAAGAATACATGGTGAGCTACCTAAACTCGTTCAGATACATTGAGATGGATGGGGAGTTCATTGAGACCCCCTTTCAGCATTTCGAGGAGGTGTTTCCAATTGCAGCAGAAGTAACAGAAGCAAGTGGTCCTTTGAAGATGGCTTCCCTGAAGGATGCCAGGGCTGTGGTGCAGAAGGGTGAATGTGCCGACTGGGGCAGACTTCCAGACTTCACCCAGAAGACTGATAAACTTGGGCTGGGTTTCACCTCAGAAGGTCAGAGGGCTATGAGGAAAGCAAAGATCGGAAGACCTCCGGTATTTATTAAAAGTTCAGAGGTGAATGCTGTTGGGGAAGACCTTGAAGTGGACGAAGCAGAATTTAACAGCTGGATTTATCCGACGGCCGAAGACGGATTGAGCAATTGGAGTGCAAAGGACCATACCCCTGTTACCTTTGTGACGCAGTAATAAATTTCTTTGTTTCGTTATATTTTGTAATAAACAATGATAAACTCTATGGCCCGGTGTCTTACCCGAGGCACCGTGGTTCTATTTGTGAGGGCATACGAACTGTCATTTTATACATCATGAATGAAAATCTTGGACGTTTTTCGCATTGCAAATATTGTGTTCCTTTTCTATCTTTCCTTTCCTTTACATAATTTTCAAAAACAGCTGTATTTACACACACACTCACTCATACAGGTTCCAATCCACTCTGGATCTTACTGATAACAACTCTGCTACTGCCAATTATGACTTCGAAAATCCGATCAACTTAGCCGAGGACGAAGGTGAAGATGATTGCGAAGTGCCTGGCGAGCTTGCAAGACTGTTGCTTCAGGAAGAGAGGGCAATTCAACCCCATGAAGAGCCAGTGGAAACTATAAACCTGGGTACTGAGGCAGACAGAAAAGAGGTAAAGATTGGTGCCAACCTAGAGCTCAGCGTGAAGCAACGGTTAACCAAGATGTTACATGACTATATGGAGATCTTTGCCTGGTCCTACGAAGACATGCCCGGGTTGGATACCGATATTGTTGTCCATCATTTGCCGACTAGGGAAGACTGCCCTCCAGTTAAACAAAAGGTTCGTCGGATGCGTCCAGAGATGTCCGAGAAGATTAAAGCCGAAGTCATGAAACAGTTTGATGCCGGTTTCCTTGCAGTGACTTCTTACCCTCAGTGGGTTGCTAATGTGGTGCCGGTACCTAAAAAGGACGGTAAGGTCAGAATGTGTGTCGATTACAGGGATCTAAACAGGGCCAGCCCCAAGGATGACTTCCCCTTACCTCACATTGATGTCCTTGTTGATAATACAGCTCAGCACAAGGTATTCTCTTTCATGGATGGCTTTTCAGGTTACAATCAGATCAAGATGGCACCTGAAGACATGGAAAAGACTACATTTGTTACTCAGTGGGGCACCTTCTGTTACAAGGTCATGCCGTTCGGATTGAAGAATGCTGGGGCAACCTACCAACGTGCCATGGTTGCCTTATTTCATGACATGATCCATCACGAGATAGAGGTGTATGTGGACGACATGATCGCTAGGTCCCAGACTGAGGAAGAGCACCTAGATCATCTGCAGAAGTTGTTTGACCGGTTGAAACTGTACAAGCTAAGATTGAACCCGAACAAGTGCACCTTCGGGGTAAGATCGGGAAAGTTTCTAGGCTTCGTGGTCAGTGACAAGGGAATTCAAGTGGACCCCGCCAAGGTCAAAGCTATTCAAGAGATGCCAGTTCCTAGGACAGAGAAGGAAGTCAGAGGCTTTTTAGGACGCCTGAATTACATCGCTCGATTCATCTCTCATCTGACCGCTACCTGTGAGCCAATCTTCAAGCTGCTGAGGAAAGATCAGGTAGTACGTTGGAACGATGAATGTCAGGCTGCTTTTGATAAAATCAAAGAGTATCTCCAAGAACCACCTATCCTTATGCCTCCGGTTGAAGGGAGACCTCTGATACTATACCTGACAGTGTTAGACAACTCAATGGGGTGTGTGCTGGGGCAGCATGACGAGTCTGGCCGAAAAGAGCATGCCATTTATTACCTTAGCAAAAAGTTTACCGAATGTGAGACCCGATACTCACTGCTCGAGAAAACTTGCTGCGCTTTGGTATGGGCTGCTCGCCGGCTGAGACAGTATATGCTGACTCACACTACCTTGTTGATCTCAAAGATGGATCCGATAAAATACATATTCGAAAAGCCTGCTCTGTCTGGGAGAATTGCAAGATGGCAAATGATCTTGACGGAATACGACATTCAGTACACAACCCAGAAAGCCATCAAGGGGAGTGTATTGGCAGACCACTTAGCTCATCAAGCTGTAGATGACTACCAATCAATGAACTTCGAGTTTCCGGATGAAAGCATCATGATTGTAACTGATTGTGAAATACCTGGACCGGATGAAGGACCTGAACCAGGATCCCGATGGTCTATGCACTTTGACGGAGCTTCCAATGCTTTGGGAAATGGTATCGGCGCCATCATCATATCCCCTCAAGGTACTCATACTCCACTCACTGCTCGGCTGTGTTTCAACTGTACCAACAACATGGCGGAGTATGAGGCATGTATCATGGGTCTTCAAGCTGCGATCGACCTAAGGATCAAATTTCTAAGTGTCTTCGAAGATTCCGCTCTTGTGATCAATCAGATCAACGGAGAGTGGGATACGAAACATCCAAACTTGATTCCTTACAAATAATGTGTGTTGACCCTGATTCCCCACTTCACAGAGATAACCTTTGAGCACTTTCCAAGAGAAGAGAATCAGTTAGCGGACGCGTTAGCTACAATGTCTTCAATGTTCAAGGTCAAATGGGAAAATGAAGCTCCCCGGATCATCATTTGGAAACTGGACGAACCGGCATACTGTTGTGATCTCGAAACTGAATTGGTGACTGAGAAGCCTTGGTACCACGAAGTGAAGAGATATCTGGAAGCTCAGGAATACCCTGAAGGGGCATCTGTTAACGATAAGAAATTCCTGAGGAGGTTCGCAGCAAAATTCTTCCTTAGCAACGGCATCTTGTACAAGCGAAACCATGATTCAACCTTACTGCGTTGTGTGGATAAGACTGAAGCGGAAAGAATCATGGAGGAGCTACATGAAGGGACCTTTGGTACGCATTCCAGTGGACATACTATGGCTAAGAAAATCCTACGGGCAGGATATTACTGGTCCACCATGGAAGCTGACTTCTACCAACACTCCAGGACATGTCATAAGTGTCAGATTTACGCAGACAAGGTGCATGTTCCTCCGGTTCCCCTGAATGTTCTGACTGCGCCTTGGCCGTTTGCAATGTGGGGCATAGACATGATCGGCGAGATAAAACCTACGGCATCTAATGGACATCGCTTCATCCTAGTGGCGATTGATTATTTTACGAAGTGGGTTGAGGCAGCATCCTATGCTACAGTAACCAAGACTGTTGTGGCACGATTCATTCGGCACAACCTGATCTGTCGGTACGGCGTCCCTGAGCGGATTATTACAGACAACGGTACCAATCTGAACAATAAGATGATTGCTGAACTTTGCGAACAGTTCAAGATACAGCACCACAATTCTTCTCCTTACAGACCGAAGATGAATGGGGCTGTAGAAGCAGCTAACAAGAACATCAAAAAGATCGTGCAGAAAATGACAGTAACTTACAAAGATTGGCACGAGATGTTACCGTTCGCTCTGCATGGGTACCGTACCTCAGCCAGGACGTCAACCGGGGCAACTCCTTTCTCTCTGGTTTATGGCATGGAGGCAGTCTTGCCGATCGAAGTACAAATTCCCTCTCTCCGGATAATGAAGGATGCAAACCTGAACGAAGATGATTGGATCCAGACACGACTTGACCAACTCAATCTCATTGACGAAAAGAGACTTGCTGCTATCTGTCATGGTCAGACGTATCAAAAACGAATGATCAGGGCATTTAACAAAAAGGTCAGACCTCAGGAATATCAAGTTGGGGATCTGGTAATCAAGAGAATCATCCTTCCTCAGAGTGATCCAAGGGGCAAATGGACCCCTACGTATGAAGGGACATTTGTGGTTAAACATGTGTTCTCAGGAGGAGCAATGATATTAACCAACATGGATGGTGACGACCTTCCTCACCCCGCCAATGCAGACATAGTTAAAAAATACTACGCATGAAAAAAGACCCGCTAGGCTGACATGCCTAGGCAAAATTTAGGGCTTCCCGTCGAACCAAAAGGGTTCGGGCAAAATGAAAGGATGAAAATGAAAAATCCGTACACCCGGCAAGTCGAAAACCTGAAAAGGCGGCTTGGGCAAAAATGGGTATCCCGGTGGACTGAAAACCCGAAAGGGCGGTCCAGGCAAAAATTAGGGATAAAAGCGTAATACTATGTCTCATTGGATCACTTTGCATCTAGAAACCGGTATCTGCATCAAGCTCAAACGGCATCGATCAGTCAGCTTCACCTTCAACCAAGGTCATCAAGTGATGAGACGCTCAGAGTTATAAAGGCAATAGCAGAGTGGAAACCCAGTGGATCATTCATATTTCACACAGCTGTTTTACTTTCTTTTGTACAAAACTTGTATAAACTCTTTTGATCGGCGACGTACCTCTTACTAGGACGTCAGCCTCTTGTATACAAAACGCCTATCTTCAGGCCATTCAAAAATCAATAAAAATATATCTTCAGTTAAATGTGCCAAGTGTTTTTCTTTTTTCTGTTTTGTTTTGCGAAGAACGTCCAAGGTTCAATTTGTGATATATGCATTGACAATAATTTGCTAACTCATAAATATTTGCATACGAAACAAAGGAATTAATTGCAGGTGACACTAGAAACAGGGGCAATAAAGAGTTGTCTGAGCAGTCTAATTGTTCTATCCTTTAAGGTACCAAGGTAGGTTCAGCTAAAGAACACGGCCAAGTGTATCTTAATTCCCCAGAGAGTGGTTCAGCAAGTCAATGCATTCTTCTCCAAGCAAATCATCAAATATCAAGGAAATTGAGTATCCTCCAGCCGATCTCAAACATTCCCCAGCAGCAATACATATATTCTTAACAAGCATCCCCGGCAGTCTTGGTCTAAAGATTGTTCCCCGGCGGCATACCAACATTCAAAGGAATCACTTCCCCGCAGTCCAAAACTTCCCCGAAGAGTCCAGTTCTGACCCAGGCTCCCCAGGAAAGTTGGAATTCATATCTCCCCAAGCAGTAAGCTTATCCCCAGTAGATTCTGGAAGCTTATCCCCTCGCAGAGCACGAACGCGTCGTCCGGCTTGATTCAAAGAGTTATTTCCTCAATAGGATATAACTGGGTTATCCTCAGCCAAAAGCCATGGAAAGAGCGTCGTCGACAAAGTCTTCTTACCCCAGCGAAGTCCTTCAACACTTCCAACAACAAGGGTATCCTCAGCAAATTATTATCAACACTCAGCAAGGCATCTCTCTCCCCACAGAGTACCGCTTCCCAGCATAGTCGCTAGAGTATCTTTTCTCCCCGCAGAATCTTCCATTTGCCAAGTTTATTCCGCAACGGAGTCATCTTCTCCTACCGGTATTCTTGCAGTTATCATCCCCAGCGGAAGCAAAATTTATTCCTCAATATCAGCCCAGGATACGACTTCCCGGCACCCGTCAAGGATTTACTTTCCTAGACGAAAACATACATAAAACATCACATACATCATTATAGCATGCATAACGCATTGCATCATACAAGTCTCATTTATATCGAGAACATCATTGCTTGATCCATATCATGCATTGCATACGACTGACCTTTACCTTTCAGGAAAGATACAGTTGAAATTCTCAATCACGTCTCAAGACTTTGACCGGTTCAGTTAAATCGACCCTAAGATTTTTCTGATGATTATCCAGTCAAAGGCCTTCTCTGGTTCAGTCAGATCGACCCTAAGATCTCCCTGATGCTTATCCAGTTGAAGATATTCCAAGACCTAGACCGGTTCAGTTAAATCGACCCTAAGATTTTCCTGATGCTTATCCAGTCAAAGGCCTTCTCTGGTTCAGTCAGATCGACCCTAAGATCTCCCTGATGCTTATCCAGTTGAAGATAGTTCAAGACCTAGACCGGTTCAGTTAAATCGACCCTAAGATTTTCCTGATGCTTATCCAGTCAAAGGCCTTCTCTTGGTTCAGTCAGATCGACCCTAAGATCTCCCTGATGCTTATCCAGTTGAAGATGTTTCAAGACCTAGACCGGTTCAGTTAAATCGACCCTAAGATTTTCCTGATGCTTATCCAGTCAAAGGCCTTCTCTTGGTTCAGTCAGATCGACCCTAAGATCTCCCTGATGCTTATCCAGTTGAAGACATTTCAAGACCTAGACCGGTTCAGTTAAATCGACCCTAAGATTTTCCTGATGCTTATCCAGTCAAAGGCCTTCTCTGGTTCAGTCAGATCGACCCTAAGATCTCCCTGATTCTTATCCCAGTAGAAGACACCCAAGATTTTTCTCAACGAGCGTTGTTGAAGTTAAAATCGCCCAAGGTTCCCTTACCATTCATGCTAAGGCAGTAACCATCCCTGGTTCATTCATCAGCGTTTGAAGCTCCAGACTCAGCTCCTGTAACCAGTCAGGACACATCTATACCAAGCATCTCAAATCAGCTCCTGCAACGTGTCAGGTACTCATTTTCTCTTTTGCAGATATGCAGGTTCTCGCTAAGGAATCTCCTACGCGATCAACATCCAGATGGCATCTATAAGCCCATCACCCTATCCAGCAATCTCTAAATGGCATCTATAAGCCCATTCCCCCATCACTGCTACTATGTGAGCGCAAATTTCTGGGCACTCTAGTGTCCAATCATCTTCTACCCTCGGATTACGAAAGGCACGTCCGCCAATCTGCATCCTCAGGTCTAAGAAGATTGAACAGGGGCAACTGTTGTACCCCAAAATTTGCCCTCCCATATTCTTCAGGAAATTGCCAAGTCAAGTCACAAAATTCCCCAAGGGTTGTGCAGTTCAACTGTCTCCTATACAGTCAAAACTAGGGTTTGGGTTCTGATCAAGGAAAGGAAGTTTTCAAAGGCCCAATCAAGTCTCATATGCCTACAAAGATGGTCAAGTATCCTCATATCAAGTTTCAAGGCATTCAGCTCAAAATTGCACAGTCAAAACCCTAGATTGCACTACAGTCAACTGTAGGGGCAAAATGGTCATTTGACAGTCAAAAGTTCAAATTTTTGGTCAATATATCATTTTGAAGCCACAAACATCATTTGATCAATGCTTGATCATGATTCTCAAAATTTGGCTCAGAAATCATCAAAGATGCAAAAGTTGCTATATTTGGACAGCTGAAAAAGTCAACTGAAATTGACCAGGGCATAACTTTCACATGGATTATCAGAAAAATTCCATCCAAAGCTCATTTTGAAGAGAAAGACATTTCCTACAATTCATCTTCATACTTCAAGTCCAAGAAATGCTCTCACAAAAAGTTATCAATTTCAACATTATAGGTCATTTTCAAAAGTCAACAAAAAGGGACTTTAAGTCAAAGGCCATAACTTGAGATTGGTAAATCAAAATGACATGGGACCAAAGGCATTGGTTAAAGGACTCAAAGACCTTTCCAAAATGTCCAAGAACATGTGAAAAGCTTAAGAATTGAGCAAGTTATGCCTTGTGGAAGTTGGGAAATTTTTGGGAATTTTGAAAAGTCAACAATGGTTCAAATGACCTAAAAATGCAAATGGGCCCATTTTTCTTCCATGATCCATCATTCCAAGCCTATGCACGACCACTTGGCCCAAAGGGAAGTATTTTCTCAATTTTTAATTATTTATTTGAATTTATATTAATATTAATTCATTTAAATTATTTAAATATGTGAAAAATATAAACTTGACCTAAAAAAATCTTTTTGTGCACATTCTATTCTCAAGATTTCGTGTACAATTAAATATGGCAAGTTTTGGTGTGATTGGAGCATGATTGAACCAAATATACATGAAAAAAGATTCAAAAAAGATCTTCCAAAATCAAAGATTGAAATCATTGAATGCCTTGGATTGCATCAAGTTTTGTTGACCTAATCATCTCACTACATAACCCTGACCATAAACCTAATGAAAGAGGACACAAAGCTGCGCTCAGAAGCTATACACAAACTTGAAAATTTTCCCTAAAAGTTCAAAACTGATTTCAAGGTTATAAGGCGATTCAAGACACCAAACCTATTTCAATAGCTTCCTTAGGCATTCCTGAACAGATTCCAATCGATATCAACCACCAAAGCGCAAAGAATCGGTAACAAGGACCTTCCCTGTACAGAGAAACTTTCGAAATCCTATATCATAATTCATACATTCTTTTGCATTTTTATTTGTGAATTCTTGTTTAATATGAAGTTTCCAAGCTAACTGATATGTTTAATTGAGTTTTCATAAGCCATACGCGAATCTACCATGTTTGGATATTAGGGTTTTCAGGATTCAAAATTAGGGCTTCTCAAACGAAGCAAAATCATGACTCCAGACTCACACCATTGCACTCAGCTCAACTGGACGAAGAAATCCCAATAGTCGCGATGAATTTATGTTCAAGGATAGCCTAATCGCTATTTTCTTGAAAGCTGCCTAAAACCACGCTTCTAAAACCGTTTCCATAGGCTTGTGTTTTCAGAAAAAATAAAAAGAGAACGAAGACGATGATGCGTTGGCAAGCAGTGGTTGGGTGTTTCAAATTTGCGCGCGTTTTTAACCATTATGCTAGGGTTTTGCTTTTTGTTATTTCTTTAATATAATATATCAATTGAAACGTGATGGCTCAGTGGCAGGGACATGTGTTGGTAACATCAAAGACCTGGGTTCAAGTCCCAGGTCTGGCAAATTGCAATATTATTTTTCAACGTAAATTCTTATGCAGCGCGCCTATTGTGGTTCACCATGTTCCATCCTCATCCAGACCTACACGCGTCCAATCAAACCAATTCAAAGGCCAGGATTCAGGGAGTACAGTGGGGGCTAGTCAATATGCCACACAAAATCTGGAAAAGTCAACGAACTTCAAAGCTTATTGGGCCAAAATGCTAGGCCTGTACCTCCTAAATTGGGACTACACCCCACTCTGGTTTGCAATTTCTTTCAATTTTTTACTTATTTTTATTTTATTGTTAATCATTATGTTATTTATTTTATTGCTTTAATTTAATTAAATATTTTTTACAATACATAAAAAATACAGAAAAGACAAAAAAAAATATAATTAATAATATTTATTTTCTTATAAATTAATATGTAAATTATTTAGTTTAATTAGGTTTTTAACTTTAATTCTTTTTCATAATAAAAATCCAAAAATATAGAATTAGGTTAATTGATAATTTTTATATCTTTTTAATTTTTCCTTTTTCTCACAATATTGTTTATTTATTTATTTTATCTTTATAATTAAATTGTACATAAAAATTAGGGTTTCATTTAGTTAAAAATTTCAATATTTTCTTGATAACTAAAAAACATTAGAATTAGGGTTAGTCAATTTCAATTAATTCCTTTTTCTTTTAAATCTTAAAAAACACAAAAAACGCTAAAAAACATTTTCTTTTTAATTTTAATTTCTAATTCTTCATTAAACTTTAATATTTTGCAAAAGGGTCCAACGCCCGTCGCTTTAATTATTTTATTTCGCACATTTACTTTGTCGCTTATTATAATTATGTACATGTCCCTAAGCCTTGTAACAATTTTACTTTTCGCACTTTTATTCGCTTTCTTTATTTTTCCGCTAAATCGGGTCCGGTTTAATTTTGGCGATGTGGACCCGCGCCATTTGTAATAGCCTTAGATTTATTTTTTCGCAAACTTTATAACTGTTAAATATGCATGCAAGAATGAATGGCCCTAATTAAAATCAAGCGTAGATCACAAATAAATATGACAAGACAAATAACTGAAACATGACACACAATTCGCACACACCACCCTTAGGGTACGCCTCACTGTTGCCTCGAAAGGTGATCGTCGAGTAGAGGGCGTCTTAGTAAGTCCTCATGATCCGGGAACCTGGCATGAGGGTAGCTTCTAAGGTGTCTTCCCATTGCTCTGGTGATCACCACGTCCCGAACATCGAATTGACCCGAACACCTCCAACAGTGGTGCTACCTACCTCTCAATGGTGGGATGGCACTACTTTAAAGGACTCTTACACAGACGAATTCCTTAGGGTAGGTAGGTTCTCAAGGATACTTGCTCTAATCTCAAAACAAACTCAAAAACATTTTTACACTGACACTTTTTCAAAAGCTTTCAAAGCAAATCTTTCAAACACTCTGACGTACGAGTCGAACTGAAATTTTTCAAAGAAACTTTTTTAAACCCACATTGAAAAGCAAGCAAACAATTTTGAAAACACATTGAGCAAGTATCTAAGAGCCCATGGATAACCATGGATAGAAAGGGTGCTAACACCTTCCCTTTCTATAACCTACCTCCCGAACCGAGAGCAATCTCTATAAGGAATTTTTCTGTGCTTTTGTCCTTTCCATTTGGAGAAAATAAAAGACGGTGGCGACTCTTGCTTCCGCGACATTTCGCGAACCAGCGTTAAACAGTCAGTTCCAGATCCACCGATCACACAAACCCTGCATGAAACTTGGTAAACCTTGTTATGAGTCCTGGTTAAGGACTATGACAAAAACTGCAAGAAACTTAGTAAGCCCTGTCATGGGTCCCAGTTAAGGACTAAAACAAAACCTGCAAGAAATTCGGTAAACCCTGTTATGAGTCCTAATTAAGGACTGCAAACCAAAACCTGTAAGAAACCTAGTATACCCTGTTATGAGTCCCTATTAAGGACTATAAACAAAACCTGCAAGTAGTTCATGTGTCAGATAACAAGCATGCAAGTAGTCAAGTACGAAGGCACGCAAGTCACACAAGAGAAGCCCTTAGAGTTTAAGGCCAGCATGAGGTCTGGGTATTACCCTCTTTCAGTTTGTTGGTTCATACCTGTCCTAATAAAAAATAACCGGGTTCTTAGAGGATCCCAATATCATCGACTACCCTCAATCGGTCATAACTCCAGCATCGCAATCTTTTCTTGCGGCCAGAACCATCACGAGAGTTTAGCCTCAATGGGCGTAGCATACTGCTACAATTCTAAAGGCCAAGTTGTGTCAATTAAGGTTCTAAGGTTGTTGGTGCTTAATGACTCCTCAGAAGACCCATATTCTCCTCGTTGCAACACAAGGGATATCGGTACAGACCAAGGTGCCACACCAACGTAGCCACTGCTTCACCCGTGTCGGTCTACGCCAGACAGGTCCCTCACAGCTTATGCTACCTAAACAGGGTATCCCCAGATCCGGGTTAGGATCTATGTAACTCCCATGCAACCCATAAATTTAAAGCAGACAAGTCAATACAATTGAAAACACAATTATGAACTAACCCTAAGGTACACCTCACTTTAAGTTAAATCCCCAGCAGAGTCGCCAGTTCTGTGATCGGTGGATCTGGAACTGACTGTTTAACGCTGGTTCACGAAATGTCGCGGTAAGCAAGAGTCGCCACCGTCTTTTATTTTCTCCAAATGGAAAGGACAAAAGCACAGAAAAATTCCTTAAAGAGATTGCTCTCGGTTCGGGAGGTAGGTTATAGAAAGGAAAGGTGTTAGCACCCTTTCTATCCATGGTTATCCATGGGCTCTTAGATACTTGCTCATTTGTGTTTTCAAAAATGTTTGTTTGCTTTTCAATTGTGGGTTTTAAAAAAGTTTCTTTGAAAATTTCAGTTCGACTCTTGTATCGGTCCTCAAGAGTGTTTGAAAAATTGCTTTCGAAAGCTTTTGGAAAGGTGTCGGTGTGAAAAGTATTTTTGATTTGTTTTTGAATTTAGAGCAAGTATCTAGAGTCGTCTACCTACCCTAAGGAATTCGTCTGTGTAGATGTCCTTTAAAGTAGTGCCATCCCACCATTGAGAGGTAGGTAGCACCACCGTTGGAGGTGTTCGGGTCAATTCGAGGTTCGGGACATGGTGATCACCAGAGCAATGGGAAGACACCTTAGAAGCTACCCTCATGCCAGGTTCCCGGATCATGAGGACTTACTAAGACGTCCTCTACTCGACGATCACCTTTCGAGGCAAGGCAACAGTGAGGCGTACCCTAGGGGTGGTGTGTGATTTGTGTGTCAGATTCATTTATTTTTGTCTTGTCAGGTTATGGGTGATCTATGCGTTTGTTTTTATTTTTATTCATTCATTCTTGCATGCATTTATTAACAGTTAAAAATTGCGAGAAATATAAAGTTCCTAAGCTATTACAAAGGCGCGGGTCCACATCGCCAAATTATATCCAGGACCCGATTTGACATAAAATAAAGAAATAAAGTAAAGTGCGAGAAATTAAATTTACACGGCTTTGGGAGAATTACATCAATATTTAAAAGAAGGAATAAATAAAATGTGCGAATTGAATTAAAATTGAAAACGAGGGCGTTGGACCCTTTTTGCAAAATATGAAAGTTACATGAATTAATTAATTTAAGAAAAGAAATTGTTTTTGTTTTTTGGTATTTTTTAGTGTTATAAGATTTAATAGAAAAAAGAAAGAATTAATTAAAATTAACTACTAACCCTAATTCTACTTTATTTTAATTTAAGAAAACATTAAAATTTAACCTAAATTAAACCTAAATTTTTTATATACAATTTAATTATGAAGATAAATAAATAATATTATTGTGAAAAAAGAAAAATTGAAAAGGAACATTAATTAATCCTAATTCTATATTTTTTTAGATTTTTTGTTATTAAAAGTATTAACATTAAACCCTAATTTATACTAACTTCAATTATATATAATTTGTTTATGAAAATAATTAAAATAAAATATTTATTGCATTTTACTCTTTTTCTGGTTTTTATTGATATTTTATATTTATAATGAAAATAAGGAATTAACTAAAAAAATAATAATCAAAAGAAAATAAAACAAATAAAAACATAAAGAAAGTGAAAAAATGCAAACCAAGGGGGTTCAGACCCCAATATGGAGGTATAATCTTTCAGCAATTTGGCCCATTTAAGCATGGCCTGGTGGGCTTTTACTGGACACGTGCAGGAGCGTTGACTCAAGCCCATGGTGTTCATCCATTCTCAGCCTTTGATCTGACCTCCAGGGGCACGTGGATGGTTTGATCTGGAGGATACATGGTGCGCCTTGATGTTGAATCTGCATGGGAATATATTTTGAAAAATAATATTGAGGCGAAGAAGACCTGGGGCTCGAACCCAGGTCAGGAACGTTGCAATCACCATCCCATGCCAGCTGAACCAACTTACGCGCGTTAACATTAAACATCAAACAAATAATATAAAATAAACAACGCATATGGATAATGTTTTAGCGCGAAATTTAAAAGAACCAATTACTCCCTGACACTGCATCACCTTCTTCGCTTTGTTCATTTTTTCTGAAAATACAAAACATAGGCCACGGTTTTATCACCGTTTCAGAATGGGTCTTTTGGGAAAATAGCGATTAGGCTATCCTTGAACATAAATTAGGCGCGAGGGTCCTATCTTCTTCGTCCAGACGTGCTAAATCCAATTATGGTATTGAGGATGTCCAATTTTACAGCACCTGAAAACCCCTAATTTACAGTTCTACAAACCCTAAAAGTTATCAATGGCAAATCTCCAAATATGGCACGAAAACGAAATTAGACTACATGGTTAGCTTCAGAATACGTTAATTAGTATGAATGCATAAAAAAAACGTAATGAAAATGTCTAAATGTGGAAACACGATTATGCATTTTGTTTGACACAGTTTGAATCCATGGTACCAATTCTGGGCGTATGAAGGTTGGAGAGTGATCCGATTAGCTTCAGGGGAACACAAGGAAGCTTTTGCAATTGGTCTTGTGCTTTGAATCAACCTAGAACCTGCTTTTCAGTTTTGAGCTTTTTGGCCAAAATTTCAAGTTTGTTCTTCAAGCTTTTGAGCAGCTGCGTGGTTATCCTGATTAGGGTTGTGATTATGCTTATGTACTGAGTGCATTAGGTCAACAATATTGATCAAAATCTCTTGAATTAATGGTTTTTGGAGATTTGATTTTCAAGCTTTTTAACCAAATATTTTCCATGCTATTTTTGCACAAATCATATCCAATCACCCCAAATCTTTCCTAATTTGCATATGCACGAAATATTGAGTCTAAAACATGTGCAAAAAGATTTTTTAGGTTAGGTTAGATATTTTTCATATATTTAAATGATTTAAATGAATTAATATAAATAAAAATTCAAATAAATAAATAAAAAATGAGAAAATACTTCCCTTTGGGCCAAGTGGTCGTGCACATGTCATGGATGATGAATTATGGAAGAAAAATGGGCCCATTAGCAATTTTAGGTCATTTGAAGTAATGTTGACTTTTCAAAATATCCAAAAATTTCCCAACTTCCACAAGGCATAACTTGCTCAATGTTTAAGCTTTTCTCATGTTCTTGGACATTTTGGAAAGGTCTTTGAGTCCTCTAACCAATGCCTTTGGTCCCATGTCATTTTGATTTACCAATCTCAAGTTATGGCCTTTGACTTAAAGTCCCTTTTTGTTGACTTTTGAAAATGACCTATAATGTTGAAATTGATAACTTTTTGTGAGAGCATTTCTTGGACTTGAAGTATGAAGATGAGTTGTAGGAAATTTCTTTCTCTTCAAAACGAGCTTTGGATGGAATTTTTCTGATAATCCATGTGAAAGTTATGCCCTGGTCAATTTCAGTTGACTTTTTCAGCTGTCCAAATAAGGAAACTTTTGCATCTTGATGATTTCTGAGCCAAATTTTGAGAATCATGATCAAGCATTGATCAAATGATGTTTGTGGCTTCAAAATGATATGTTGACCAAAAATTTGAACTTTTGACTGTCAAATGACCATTTTGCCCCTACAGTTGACTGTAGTGCAACTTAGGGTTTTGACTGTGCAATTTTGTGCTGAATGCCTTGAAACTTGATATGAGGATACTTGACCATATTTGTAGGCATATGAGACTTGATTGGACCTTTGGAAACTTCATTTTCTTGATCAGAACACAAACCCTAGTTTTGACTGTATAGGAGACCTTTGCACTGTGCAACCCTTGGGGAATTTTGCAGCTTGACTTGGCAATTTCTTTGAAGAATATGGGAGGGCAAATTTTGGGGTACAACAGGTAGCAACCTGAGGCTCTTTCTTATGTGTTAAAGACGAACCTCTTGGAACTTCGAAGGAGTGCCATCTTTCCTCGCTTGGCCTCTTTCGACCAGATGTTTTGTACCATGTATCTACTGGCACATTAGTTGGAAGCCTGAAAGTAAGTGGCCTCTTTTCTTGGTTTGAACCTCTTTGGGAGGCTCTTCTGGGATCATATCGAGGATCAACACTTTCCCTTTTCCTGTTTGCTGCTCTTATACCTTGAATATGTTCAGCAGCTTTTTTGTCGAAGATTGAACTGCATCGAGGACACAGCATCACTTCTGACTTCTTTTTCTGGCATCTTTGCAGGAAATCTGCCAGATTTTCATTTTCCCGAGGGAAAGCAGTTTTGTTGGCTTGTTCTTGCCTCATGTCCTCCTCTGATGCTTTTGGTTCAGAGACTTCGACCATGTTGACATTCATGGTATCTTTGTTGGCAAGAGTCAACTGCTTCATTTGAATCTCCAAGCCCTCTGTCTAGCCTTGAACTGCGGCCAAGTGAGAACTGGGCTTTGTTCCAGATTTTTGGGCTCCAACTGTCTCCAGCTTTGGGCTTTCGACCGCTTTCTGAACCGCTTCAATTGTCTTTCTGGATAGATTCCCAAAAAAACTGCCAAAGATTGGCATGTTGACATGGTCCTTTGAGACTTCGACCATTGTGATTCCTGGCCTCTTCGACTGGCTTCTGGATGCCTCGATCACGTTCACCTCTGAAGGTTCAGCATAATGGGCTTCAGCCTGCAACGGGTTAGAGTCCACAGTCATGGGGGTCTTGTCAGCAAACTTCAACCTCCCTTCTTCGATAGCGTCTGTGATCGGTGGATCTGGAACTGACTGTTTAACGCTGGTTCGCGAAATGTCGCGGAAGCAAGAGTCGCCACCGTCTTTTATTTTCTCCAAATGGAAAGGACAAAAGCACAGAAAAATTCCTTATAGAGATTGCTCTCGGTTCGGGAGGTAGGTTATAGAAAGGGAAGGTGTTAGCACCCTTTCTATCCATGGTTATCCATGGGCTCTTAGATACTTGCTCATTTGTGTTTTCAAAAATGGTTTGTTTGCTTTTCAACTGTGGGTTTTAAAAAGTTTCTTTGAAAATTCCAGTTCGACTCTTGTATCGGTCCTCAAGAGTGTTTGAAAAAATGCTTTCGAAAGCTTTTTGAAAATGTGTTGGTGTGAAAAGTCTTTTTGAATTTGTTTTGAGATTAGAGCAAGTATCTACGAGGACCTACCTACCCTAAGGAATTCGTCTGTGTAAATGTCCTTTAAAGTAGTGCCATCCCACCATTGAGAGGTAAGTAGCACCACCGTTGGAGGTGTTCGGGTCAATTCGAGGTTCGAGACATGGTGATCACCAGAGCAATGGGAAGACACCTTAGAAGCTACCCTCATGCCAGGTTCCCGGATCATGAGGACTTACTAAGACATCCTCTACTCGACGATCACCTTTCGAGGCAAGGCAACAGTGAAGCGTACCCTAGGGGTGGTGTGTGCGATTCGTGTGTCGTTTTCATTTGTATTTATCTTGTCATATTATTGGTGTTCTACGCTTGTTTTTATTTTTGTCCATACAGTCTTTCATGCCATTGTTTAACAGTTAAAAATATTGCGGGAAAAGTAAATTCTAAGCTATTACAAATGGCGCGGGTCCACATCGCCAAAATTAACCAGGACCCGATTTGACAGAAAATAAATAAAGTAAAAGAAAATAAAAGAATTAAAAGTGCGAGAAGTAATTTACATGGCTTCGGGAGAGATACATGAATATTTAAACGAAATAAAATAAAAATGCAAATTAATAAGAAATTAAGAACGAAACGAGGGCGTTGGACCCTTTTGCAAAAATCAAATTAATGATGAAGTTAATTAATTAAAAAAGAAAGGACTTGTTTTTGGTATTTTTAGTATTTTAGGATTTAATATGAAAAAGGAATTAATTGAAATTAAAATAAGATGCAAACCCTAATCCTAATTATTTTTAATTTATTAAAAAAAAATATTGAAGTTTTTTAACCTAAAATTAACCCTAATTTTTACATGCAATTTAATTATAAAAATAAATATTTAACTATTTAATTATTTATGAAAGAAAAAATAAAAAGATGAGAAATTATTAATTAAACCTAATTCTATGTTTTTTAGATCTTATTATGAAAAGAGTTAAAATCACAACCTAATTTAAAACTAAGTTTAATTACATGCAAATTTATTTAAGAAAATACTTAAAATAAAATATTTATTATATTTTTGCTCTTTTCTGATTTTTTTTATGTGTTTTATGTTTTTATGAAAATAATTAATTAATTGAAAGCAATAATTAAAAGGAAAAATAGAAAATAATAAAATCAAAGAAAATAGAGAGAATTACAAACCCAGGGGGTTCAGACCCCAAATTAGGAGGTATCTTTAGGAATTTTAAGCCCATTTATCCATTGGTCCGTTTGACTTTGGCATTAGCATGTGATGCGTTGACTGGGATTTATCATATGCCTCAATTCTTGGCCTTTGATCTGAGGCTCATATGCACGTGGACGGTTTGATCTGGAGGGCGTATGGTACGCTCTTGCTATTGAAACTGCATGTAAACATATATTGAAAAATAATATTGAGACAAAGAAGACCTGGGACTCGAACCCAGGTCAGGAATGTTGCAACCACTATGCCTTGCCAGCTGAACCAACCAACGCATGTTAATATATAATAACAAGCAAATAATATAAAAGAAAAACAATGTGTTAGTGGACTCTGCGCGCGAAATTTAAATGACCCTATCACATCTCGCCACGAGGTCATCTTCTTCCTCGTTCATGAAATACAAACAGATAGGCCACGGTTTTCTGAATGTTCCTTTAGGCCACTTTCCATAAAATAGCGAATAAGCCTAGGTCGCTCATAAATTGAGCGCGATGATGGATTCCTAATCGTCCAAACCTGCTAGTTCTAATGGTTATACTCAGAGGTTTCAATTTTTCCATATCATGAAACGCCCAATTTCGAGCTTCATGAACCCTAATCTGCATCAATGGCATAATCGCGTATACAGCTCAAAAACACAATTAAATACATGGGTTAGCTTCAGAATCAAATGACCAACATGAATCAATAATTAAATTTCACAAAGAATGCATGGAATAGGATGTACGATTATGAAATTTATTTGAAACAGGTGGACTCCATTGTACCAATTCCTGGCGTTTTGATGAGCGTTTGTGATTGGAAAACGTTCAGTAATGCTTGAGGAAGCTAATGAGATCGGTTTGGAGGCTTGAATAAACCTAGAATGTGTTTTTCAGTTTTGAATTTCTTAACAAAAATTTCAAGTTTTATGGATCCTTTCTGCGCAGCTTCAATGGTTATCATGATTAGGTTTGTGTTTTGGCTTTTGTATTGAGTCAATTAGGTCAAGAAAAATAGAACAAATCAATTGCATTCATGGTTTTTTGGAAATTTGATTTTTAAGATCTTTTCCAAATATTTTCCATGTGTTTTTGTACCAATTAAGATCAATTCAATCCAAATCTTTCTATATTGAGTCATGCACGAAATCTTGAGGATAAAACATGCACAAAAAGATTGAAAAAACTTAGGTTAGCATTTTTCATGTATTTATTTTAATTTAAATGAATTATTATTAATAAAAATCCAAATAAATAAATAAAAAATGAATAAAAACTTCCCTTTGGGCCAAGTGGTCGTGCACATGCCATGGATGATGATTTGTGGAAGAAAAATGGGCCCATTAGCAATTTTAGGTCATTTGAATCAATGTTGACTTTTCAAAATACCCAAAAATTTCCCAACTTCCACAAGGCATAACTTGCTCAATTTTTAAGCTTTGCTCATGTTCTTGGACATTTTGGAAAGGTCTTTGAGTCCTCTAACCAATTCCTTTGGTCCCATGTCATTTTGATTTACCAATCTCAAGTTATGGCCTTTGACTTAAAGTCCCTTTTTGTTGACTTTTGAAAATGACCTATAATGTTGAAATTGATAACTTTTTGTGAGAGCATTTCTTGGACTTTAAGTATGAAGATGAATTGTAGGAAATGTCTTTCTCTTCAAAATGAGCTTTGGATGGAATTTTTCTGATAATCCATGTGAAAGTTATGCCCTGGTCAATTTACAGTTGACTTTTCCAGCTGTCCAAATAAGGAAACTTTTGCATCTTGATGATTTCTGAGCCAAACTTTGAGAATCATGATCAAGCATTGATCAAATGATGTTTGTGGCTTCAAAATGATATGTTGACCAAAAATTTGAACTTTTGACTGTCAAATGACCATTTTGCCCCTACAGTTGACTGTAGTGCAATTAGGGTTTTGACTGTGCAATTTTGAGCTGAATGTCTTGAAACTTGATATGAGGATGCTTGACCATGTTTATAGGCATGTGAGACTTGATTGGACCTTTGGAAACTTCATTTTCTTGATCAAAACAAAAACCCTAATCTTGACTGTATAGGAGGCTCTTGCACTGTGCAACCCTTGGGGAATTTTGCAGCTTGACTTGGCAATTTCTTGAAGAATATGGGAGGGCAAATTTTGGGGTACAACAGTTGCCCCTGTTCAGTCTTCTTAGACCTGAGGATGCAGATTGGCTGATGCGCCTTTCGTAATCCGAGGGTAGAAGATGATTGAACACTAGAGTGCCCAGAAATTTGCGCTCACATAGTAGCCGTGTGGTGATGGGAATGGGCTTATAGATGCCATTTAGAGTTTGATAAATAGGATGATGGGCTTATAGATGCCATCTGGATGTTGATCGCGTAAGAGATTCCTTAGCGAGAACCTGCATACCTGCAAAAGAAAAATGGGTACCTGGCACGTTGCAGGAGCTGATTTTCAGATGCTTGGTATAGATGTGTCCTGACTGGTTACAGGAGCTGAGTCTGGAGCTTCAAACGGTGATGAATGAACCAGGGATGGTTACTACCTTAGCGTGAACGGTAAGAGAACCTTGGGTGACTTTAACTTCAACTACGCTCGTTGAGAAAATCTTGGTGGGAATTACCATCCTTGCAGTATCGGGAAGATGACCAATAGGAAATTATAATCTCAAAGAAAAACCTAAAATGGAAATCTCATGCACCGTCGGAGAGAGAACCAATAGGACATTATAATCTCAAAGGAAAACCCAAAATGGAAATCTCATGCACCGTCAGAGAGAAAACCAATAGGAAATTATAATCTCAAAGAAAAACCCAAAATGGAAATCTCATGCACCGTCGGAGAGAGAACCAATAGGAAAATATAATCTCAAAGAAAAACCTAAAATGGAAATCTCATGCACCGTCGGAGAGAAAACCAATAGGAAATTATAATCTCAAAGAAAAACCTAAAATGGAAATCTCATGCACCGTCGGAGAGAAAACCAATAGGAAATTATAATCTCAAAGTAAAACCCAAAATGGAAATCTCATGCACCGTCGGAGAGAGAACCAATAGGAAAATATAATCTCAAAGAAAAACCTAAAATGGAAATCTCATGCACCGTCGGAGAGAAAACCAATAGGAAATTATAATCTCAAAGAAAAACCCAAAATGGAAATCTCATGCACCGTCGGAGAGAGAACCAATAGGAAAATATAATCTCAAAGAAAAACCTAAAATGGAAATCTCATGCACCGTCGGAGAGAAAACCAATAGGAAATTATAATCTCAAAGAAAAACCCAAAATGGAAATCTCATGCACCGTCGGAGAGAGAACCAATAGGAAAATATAATCTCAAAGAAAAACCTAAAATGGAAATCTCATGCACCGTCGGAGAGAAAACCAATAGGAAAATATAATCTCAAAGAAAAACCTAAAATGGAAATCTCATGCACCGTCGGAGAGAGAACCAATAGGACAATATAATCTCAAAGAAAAACCTAAAATGGAAATCTCATGCACCGTCGGAGAGAAAACCAATAGGAAATTATAATCTCAAAGAAAAACCCAAAATGGAAATCTCATGCACCGTCGGAGAGAGAACCAATAGGAAAATATAATCTCAAAGAAAAACCTAAAATGGAAATCTCATGCACCGTCGGAGAGAAAACCAATAGGAAAATATAATCTCAAAGAAAAACCTAAAATGGAAATCTCATGCACCGTCGGAGAGAGAACCAATAGGACAATATAATCTCAAAGAAAAACCTAAAATGGAAATCTCATGCACCGTCGGAGAGAGAACCAATAGGACAATATAATCTCAAAGAAAAACCTAAAATGGAAATCTCATGCACCGTCGGAGAGAAAACCAATAGGAAATTATAATCTCAAAGAAAAACCCAAAATGGAAATCTCATGCACCGTCGGAGAGAGAACCAATAGGAAAATATAATCTCAAAGAAAAACCTAAAATGGAAATCTCATGCACCGTCGGAGAGAAAACCAATAGGAAAATATAATCTCAAAGAAAAACCTAAAATGGAAATCTCATGCACCGTCGGAGAGAGAACCAATAGGACATTATAATCTCAAAGAAAAACCTAAAATGGAAATCTCATGCACTGTCGGAGAGAGAACCATTATAATCTGATAACTTCTATTGAGTCTTCATTAGAAAAATCTGTTGGGAGTCGATTTAGCTGGACTAGAGAAGGCCTTGGACTGGATAAGAAATCTTTGGAGTTGATTAACTGAACCGGTATAGGTCTTGAAATATGATGGAGAATTTAGCTGAATCCTTCCTGAAAGGTAAAGATCAGTCGTATGTAATGCATGATATGGATCAAGCAATGATGTTCTCAACATAAATGAGATTCGTATGATATGATGCGTCTATGCATGCTATAATGATGTATGTGATGTTTTATGTATGTGTTTTTCGTCTAGGAAAGTAAATCCTTGACGGGTGCCGGGAAGTCACTCCTGGGCTGCTGTTGGAGAATAGATTTTGCTTCCGCTGGGGATGATAACTGCAAGAATACCGGTAGGAGAAGATGACTCCGTTGAGGAATAAACTTGGCAAATGGAAGATTCTGCGGGGAGAAAAATACTCTAGCGACCATGCTGGGGAGTGATACTCTGTGGGGATAGAGATGCTTTGCTGAATTGTTGAGAATGACTTGCTGAGGATATCTTTGCTGTATTGGAAGTGTTGATAGACTTCGCTGGGGGTAAGAAAGAACTACGTTGACGACGACCTTTCCGCGGCTTTTGGCTGAGGATAACCCAGTTATATCCTGTTAAGGAAATAACTCTTTGAATAAAGCCGGGATACGCGTTCGTGCTTTGCGAGGATAAGCTTCCAGAATCTACTGGGGATAAGCTTACTGCTTGGGGGAGATGAATTCCAATCTTCCTGGGGAACTGGATCGGGCTCTTCTGGGGAAGTTTTGAACTGTGTCGGGGAAGTGACTCCTTTGCATGTTGATAGAACACCGGGGAACAATCTTAAATCAAGACTGCCGGGGATGTTTGTTAAGACTGCATGCTGCTGGGGAATGTTGAGATCTGTGGGAGGATACCCAACTTCCTTAAGGTTTGATTGTATAACTTGGAGAGAGTGTACTGACTACTTACTCTCTGGGGAATTGAGATATGTCGGTTATGTTCTTTAGTTGAACCTACCTTGGTACCTTGGAGGATGGAACAGTTAGATTGCTTTTAGACAACTCCTTATTGCCCCTGTTTCTGAGGTGGGAGAGAAAGACCTGAGAGGTGCTGATAGCTTGTTGATGGACAGCCCTTCTTCTGATAGACAGGTGACAAGATGACATGACATAGTCGTACGCTTTGATCCCTAACTTTTGCCTGGACCGCCCTTTCAGGTTTTCGGTCCACCGGGATACCCATTTTTGCCCAAGCCGCCTTTTCAGGTTTTCGACTTGCCGGGTGTACAGATTTTTCATTTCAACCCTTCATTTTGCCCGAACCCTTTTGGTTCGCCGGGAAGCCCTTATTTTTACCTAGGTGTGTCAACCTAGCGGGTCTTTGACTTTGCGTAGTATTTTTTTTCGACTATGTCCATGCTCTGAAAGTAGGGAGTTGCCCCTGTTAGAAGGGTTTTGTCATGCCACCAGGAGGTATTTGGTCAGGCAAGATTCGTTGTGGGAATGCCTCAAGTGACTCAGGCGGAGATTTGCCCCAGGCTATTTGGCCTTTGAGAGATTCTCCGAATCTTGATTGGATTGCCCCAGATAATAGACCCTGATCATGTATGCCCCTTGATTGGGAGTGCTTTTGTTCACTAGGTATTCATCGTGCGAATTTCCCTACTGTTCAAACAAAAGGTCATATGCAAACAAAGTTATGTTAAAAATGCAAAGCCTATGTCTGTCTTGAAGATTTTGAAAATGCATTCTTTTTCATAAAACAAGTGATAGTTTGTAAAACGTGATGTCAACTCCCTCTTTATAGTAAGCCTTAAGGAGTCAGGATACCTTTCGTAACAGTATGCTTTCGAACTAACCCATGCTTCAGCTAGGACTTTTAAGGGTTATAACGTGGCCTGGTTCACGGTTTAAGAAACAAAGGATAAAGGCTCAAATTTTATTTGTACCCACCCGCTCTTCGTGTTGTTCTCCAAACCTAGACTCAGTTGATCATACGTTAGACCTTGTTTGAGTCTTTGCTATGATTTTCCGGTGATGATTCGGATGTTGAACGTTTATTTGAATAGGCAGTCATTTTTTTTAGGGTTTGTAAGACCTCTTGTCTGATTTTTTTTGTTATCCCTTCATTTTGCCTGAACTGTTTCCTTTTTGGAATTACAATCAGCGGGATGCCCCAGTTTTGTAAGTCTCCTTCATGGGTTTTGACTTATTGGGTTTTTTTGATTTTGGTAATGACTGCCTGTCTTTATGATTGTTCCGGACCATCACTGTCTTTCTTCGTTTTGTAAGGACTTTTTTTTTGTGCCATTCGTTATGAACTTGGATCAACTGAGAGAACTACCCTGCCCCAGGTTATGATTAAGGGTTTTAAATTTCAAAAAGGAAAACTCCTACTTCTTTGGCTCAGATGGGTTGACGAGGGATTATCATCCTTATAACTCCAGTGTTTAGGGATTGAAACAATGCCTGTACCTCATCAGCGGGGTCTGTTCAAAAGCATACTGTAGATTAGGGTATCGTTTTCGTCATCCTCCCTCAAGAGGCTTAGAATTATTAATTAAGAGTTGATCATCAGAAAAAATATGAAAATAATTTGCATTTAGTGAATACGAATATATTGTTTCAGAACAGACATATGCGATGCATTAATGAAATAACAATGTTTAACATGAGTAAATGTTTGAACAAAAGAAAATTGCAACTTGAACATTCGAATGAACAAAAATTTCTCAATCCTAGCCATGTTTTGGCAAGGGAGCAGTGATCACGTTGGGAGTCTCGGCGGGCTCGAACTTGATCTCTTTAGCATCGATCATGTTCTGAATCTTGTACTTCAGTGCCCAACAATCCTCAGTATCGTGCCCCGGGCTACCAGAATGGTAAGCGCACCTAGCTTCTGGGTTGTAATTTGGAGAGGAAGTCTTTGGATTTGCAAGAGGGTTGATCACCGCAATCAGGTTCATCCTTAACATGTGCTGCAAAGCTCGTGACCATGGCATGTTGATGTTGGTGAATTGTCTCTTAGGCTCGTCCGACCTGTTCTGATCAACCCGCTGTTCTTGGCGAGGTCGTTGTTGGACCTGTGAAGTAGTAGCAACTCGGAGAGGTCTATTCATTGGACCCGACCGTTGCCCTCTTGGAAGCTGTTCCATGACCTGGTCCCTGATTTGGGCTGGTTGCTTCATGCCTTGAGGAAGCTGACTGATCATGGCCCTCAGCTCTCCTTGCTCCTGAGCTAAACCTTGAATGAGGGCCCTTTGCCCCAGCATCTGGGTTTTCAATGTGTCTACCTCAGCTTGTAGACGTTTCAGCTGTTCGTCCTTGTCATCTTCAGGACTCTTTCTGATCAGATTCCCCATGAGGAGTGTCCTCAACTCTTCCTGCCCCTTGGATAGGCCTAGGAAGATTTCCCTGAACTGAGTCTCTTGAGCGTGAAGGCCCTGGTTATCTTGTTGGGAAGCCATTGCTGAAATAAACAGCGAGAACGGTAAGTGACCTGCAACAAGGATACCTGTTATGCAATGATGAGTATGACATGCATGTAATGTTTTCAAGGACCTCGCGGGGTAAACAAGAAAATTTGTTAGAATTTGGATACGGTAGCTTGATTGGAAGAACTTCATATTTGTTGAGAGTCTTTCTTCCAAGGGTCAAAGGCTCACCATATCAAGTGGGTCATAGCCCCTGACAACTTTGTCTAGAGGAAAATAAATCCTCTTTGCCCCTTGCTGGGATAGCTGATTCATCATGACCTGCATCACAAGCCCTTGAGATCCTTGAAATGGGTTAGGATGTTAGCAATGGTATGATGTTATGGTATGCATGGGGTAATGTAAGTAACCCTGTTATGAGCCCTTATTAAGGACTATAAACAAAACCTGCAAGCAAACTTAGTAAACCTGCCATGAGTCCTATTTAAGGACTATGGACAAAACCTGCAAAAAAACTTAGCAAACCCTGCTATGAGTCCCAATTAAGGACTATAAGCAAACCCTGCAAGTAGTTCCTGTGTTAGATAACAAGCATGCAAATAGTCAAGTACGAAGGCACACAAGTCACACAAGAGAAGCCCTTAGAGTTTAAGGCCAACATGAGGTCTGGGTATTACCCTCTTGAAGTTGGTGGGTTCAACCTGTCCTATTAGAAGTAACCGGGTTCTAAGGGTCCCAATATCATTGACTACCCTCAATCGGTCATAACTCCAGCATCGCAATCTTTTCTTGCAGCCAGAACCATCACGAGAGTTTAGCCTCAATGGGCGTAGCATACTGCTACTGTTCTAATGGCCAAGTTGTGTCATTTAAGGTTCTAAGGTTGTTGGTGCTTAATGACTCCTCAGAAGACCCATATTCTCCTCGTTGCAACACAAGGGATATCGGTACAGACCAAGGTGCCACACCAACGTAGCCACTGTTTCACCCGTGTCGGTCTACGCCGGACAGGTCCCTCACAGCTTATGCTACCTAAACAGGGTATCCCCAGATCCGGGTTAGGATCTATGTAACTCCCATGCAACCCACAAATTTAAAGCAGACAATTCAATACAATTGAAAACACAGTTATGAACTAACCCTAAGGTACACCTCACTTTAAGTAATACGTCCCCAGCAGAGTCGCCAGTTCTGTGATCGGTGGATCTGGAACTGACTGTTTAACGCTAGTTCGCGAAATGTCGCGGAAGCAAGAGTCGCCACCGTCTTTTATTTTCTCCAAATGGAAAGGACAAAAGCACAGAAAAATTCCTTATAGAGATTGCTCTCGGTTCGGGAGGTAGGTTATAGAAAGGGAAGGTGTTAGCACCCTTTCTATCCATGGTTATCCATGGGCTCTTAGATACTTGCTCATTTGTGTTTTCAAAAATGGTTTGTTTGCTTTTCAATTGTGGGTTTTAAAAAGTTTCTTTGAAAATTCAAGTTCGACTCTTGTATCGGTCCTCAAGAGTGTTTGAAAAAATGCTTTCGAAAGCTTTTTGAAAATGTGTTGGTGTGAAAAGTCTTTTTGAATTTGTTTTGAGATTAGAGCAAGTATCTACGAGGACCTACCTACCCTAAGGAATTCGTCTGTGTAAATGTCCTTTAAAGTAGTGCCATCCCACCATTGAGAGGTAGGTAGCACCACCGTTGGAGGTGTTCGGGTCAATTCGAGGTTCGGGACATGGTGATCACAAGAGCAATGGGAAGACACCTTAGAAGCTACCCTCATGCCAGGTTCCCGGATCATGAGGACTTACTAAGACATCCTCTACTCGACGATCACCTTTCGAGGCAAGGCAACAGTGAAGCGTACCCTAGGGGTGGTGTGTGCGATTCGTGTGTCGTTTTCATTTGTATTTATCTTGTCATATTATTGGTGTTCTACGCTTGTTTTTATTTTTGGCCATACAGTCTTTCATGCCATTGTTTAACAGTTAAAAATATTGCGGGAAAAGTAAATTCTAAGCTATTACAAATGGCGCGGGTCCACATCGCCAAAATTAACCAGGACCCGATTTGACAGAAAATAAATAAAGTAAAAGAAAATAAAAGAATTAAAAGTGCGAGAAGTAATTTACATGGCTTCGGGAGAGATACATGAATATTTAAACGAAATAAAATAAAAATGCAAATTAATAAGAAATTAAGAACGAAACGAGGGCGTTGGACCCTTTTGCAAAAATCAAATTAATGATGAAGTTAATTAATTAAAAAAGAAAGGACTTGTTTTTGGTATTTTTAGTATTTTAGGATTTAATATGAAAAATGAATTAATTGAAATTAAAATAAGATGCAAACCCTAATCCTAATTATTTTTAATTTATTAAAAAAAAATATTGAAGTTTTTTAACCTAAAATTAACCCTAATTTTTACATGCAATTTAATTATAAAAATAAATATTTAACTATTTAATTATTTATGAAAGAAAAAAATAAAAAGATGAGAAATTATTAATTAAACCTAATTCTATGTTTTTTAGATCTTATTATGAAAAGAATTAAAATCACAACCTAATTTAAAACTAAGTTTAATTACATGCAAATTTATTTAAGAAAATACTTAAAATAAAATATTTATTATATTTTTGCTCTTTTCTGATTTTTTTTATGTGTTTTATGTTTTTATGAAAATAATTAATTAATTGAAAGCAATAATTAAAAGGAAAAAATAGAAAATAATAAAATCAAAGAAAATAGAGAGAATTACAAACCCAGGGGGTTCAGACCCCAAATTAGGAGGTATCTTTAGGAATTTTAAGCCCATTTATCCATTGGTCCGTTTGACTTTGGCATTAGCATGTGATGCATTGACTGGGATTTATCATATGCCTCAATTCTTGGCCTTTGATCTGAGGCTCATATGCACGTGGACGGTTTGATCTGGAGGGCGTATGTTACGCTCTTGCTATTGAAACTGCATGTGAACATATATTGAAAAATAATATTGAGACAAAGAAGACCTGGGACTCGAACCCAGGTCAGGAATGTTGCAACCACTATGCCTTGCCAGCTGAACCAACCAACGCATGTTAATATATAATAACAAGCAAATAATATAAAAGAAAAACAATGTGTTAGTGGACTCTGCGCGCGAAATTTAAATGACCCTATCACATCTCGCCACGAGGTCATCTTCTTCCTCGTTCATGAAATACAAACAGATAGGCCACGATTTTCTGAATGTTCCTTTAGGCCACTTTCCAGAAAATAGCGAATAAGCCTAGGTCGCTCATAAATTGAGCGCGATGATGGATTCCTAATCGTCCAAACCTGCTAGTTCTAATGGTTATACTCAGAGGTTTCAATTTTTCCATATCATGAAACGCCCAATTTCGAGCTTCATGAACCCTAATCTGCATCAATGGCATAATCACGTATACAGCTCAAAAACACAATTAAATACATGGGTTAGCTTCAGAATCAAATGACCAACATGAATCAATAATTAAATTTCACAAAGAATGCATGGAATAGGATGTACGATTATGAAATTTATTTGAAACAGGTGGACTCCATTGTACCAATTCCTGGCGTTTTGATGAGCGTTTGTGATTGGAAAACGTTCAGTAATGCTTGAGGAAGCTAATGAGATCGGTTTGGAGGCTTGAATCAACCTAGAATGTGTTTTTCAGTTTTGAATTTCTTAACAAAAATTTCAAGTTTTATGGATCCTTTCTACGCAGCTTCAATGGTTATCATGATTAGGTTTGTGTTTTGGCTTTTGTATTGAGTCAATTAGGTCAAGAAAAATAGAACAAATCAATTGCATTCATGGTTTTTTGGAAATTTGATTTTTAAGATCTTTTCCAAATATTTTCCATGTTTTTTTGTACCAATTAAGATCAATTCAATCCAAATCTTTCTATATTGAGTCATGCACGAAATCTTGAGGATAAAACATGCACAAAAAGATTGAAAAAACTTAGGTTAGCATTTTTCATGTATTTATTTTAATTTAAATGAATTATTATTAATAAAAATCCAAATAAATAAATAAAAAATGAATAAAAACTTCCCTTTGGGCCAAGTGGTCGTGCACATGCCATGGATGATGATTTGTGGAAGAAAAATGGGCCCATTAGCAAATTTAGGTCATTTGAATCAATGTTGACTTTTCAAAATACCCAAAAATTTCCCAACTTCCACAAGGCATAACTTGCTCAATTTTTAAGCTTTGCTCATGTTCTTGGACATTTTAGAAAGTTCTTTGAGTCCTCTAACCAATGCCTTTGGTCCCATGTCATTTTGATTTACCAATCGCAAGTTATGGCCTTTGACTTAAAGTCCCTTTTTGTTGACTTTTGAAAATGACCTATAATGTTCAAATTGATAACTTTTTGTGAGAGCATTTCTTGGACTTGAAGTATGAAGATGAATTGTAGGAAATGTCTTTCTCTTCAAAATGAGCTTTGGATGGAATTTTTCTGATAATCCATGTGAAAGTTATGCCCTGGTCAATTTACAGTTGACTTTTCCAACTGTCCAAATAAGGAAACTTTTGCATCTTGATGATTTCTGAGCCAAACTTTGAGAATCATGATCAAGCATTGATCAAATGATGTTTGTGGCTTCAAAATGATATGTTGACCAAAAATTTGAACTTTTGACTGTCAAATGACCATTTTGCCCCTACAGTTGACTGTAGTGCAATTAGGGTTTTGACTGTGCAATTTTGAGCTGAATGTCTTGAAACTTGATATGAGGATGCTTGACCATGTTTATAGGCATGTGAGACTTGATTGGACCTTTGGAAACTTCATTTTCTTGATCAAAACAAAAACCCTAATCTTGACTGTATAGGAGGCTCTTGCACTGTGCAACCCTTGGGGAATTTTGCAGCTTGACTTGGCAATTTCTTGAAAAATATGGGAGGGCAAATTTTGGGGTACAACAGCGTCTTGCACAAGATTCCTGAAAAGAAAACATTGAGACGTTTTATGGCCCAGAAAATTATGATATTTACAAAAGCCTCTCTTCTTTCTTTGATCAAGAGGAGGCACTTTTACCCCTGGGGGTACTATCATTTGGCCATCTTTTACAAGCAAGTCAAAGATTTCATCACATTTTGTAATATCAAAACTATAAGTCTTTTTGGGGAACCTATCGTTGGTCCTTTCTGGACCAGTGGGATTTTTTCCACTTGAGGGGACTAACAGTTTGCAAGAATATGGTGGTCCTTGTTTTAGTTCCGCTAAATCGACTTCGCCTTCTTCGACAGTTATAGTTTCGTCGAAGGTTTCTGGATCTTCGTCATCCATCTCAACATACGCTATCCTCTCTCTTTTATGAGTTTTCGTTGCCTTGGCTTTCTCAGCTTTAAGGCGTTCTACCTGTCTAACTCTATCGGCCAGTTGGGCCATGTCTCTCAGGTATTGAGTGTCTAACTTCTTCCTAATGGAATAATCTAAGCCGCCTGCGGCTATTTCGACTAACTCATGTTCTGGCACTTGTGTAAAACATCTTGCTTTGAGCAACCTAAACCTATTTAGATATTCGTCTATAGGTTCAGTGAAATGTCTCTTCACACTGGCCAATTCTTTCAGGCTTATCTTGGTTTGTCCCATGTAGAATTGCTCATGGAACAATCTCTCCAACTGGGTCCAATAATGGATCGAATTGGGGGGGAGAGTTGTAAACCAAGTAAAAGCGTTCTTTGTTAAAGAACTTGGGAAGTACTTAATCCTCAGGTTTTCGTTGTTTGAAATATCTCCTGCTTCGATCAAGTATCTCGCCACATGTTCGACAGTAGATTCTGTCGTGTCCCCAGAGAATTTAGTGAACTTAGGGACTTTACATCTAGGAGGTAAGTCTGTTTGTAACACGTATTCTGACAGTGGGGACGTGAAGTTGGGCCTACGAAAGCCCATGTTCATCCCATTTTGAGTCATGATTCTTTCGATCATGGCTGCCAGATTATTTTCCAAACCCATATTCTGGTATTGGATATGCTGAACTACTTCGTCAGCATTTTGGTTTCTGTTAACTAACCTTACCTCTGGGGTTATAACCCCAGGTTCTTCGACAGGCTGCTCCAATCGTGCCCTAAGGTTTTCTTCGACAGGCTGCTGGCCTTGGTTGATAGTGGTTTCTTCCTCTAAGAGTATACCTTGGTTTCCCCTTATTTGCGCCCTTTGGGGCTGTCGAATAGGTTGGGGTACTCCAAAGAAATCAGCCAAACGTGTCATTTGCGCTGTCATCTGCTGATTCGATTGGGTGGTGTTTTGTATTAGAGGGTTCAACACTGTACTTAAAGTTTGTGCCAACATTTGAACCATATCATGGTTGCTTTCGTCCATTTGTTGCCTCAAGACTGCTGTCGAGGCATTTGTAAGGCCATGTGCTACTTGGGACGTTCCTCCTAAGAGTTGGGTCTTATTTCGTTTCGCCATACCTACTCCAGAACCTTGGAGTGGCGAAGAGGAACTCACTAAAGGGTCTGAAAAAGTGGACGCAGCGTTCGTCAGGCTAGCCAAATCAGACGTTGGCATGCCATAGAGTGGTTCTCGATTTTGACCGCCTGTCATAAATCCTGGGGGGACATAAGGCCTTGTGCCTAGATTTCCCCTTGGTGGGGGAGTTCCCAAAGGCACTCTGGGGCTAGTGAACGGAGGTAATGGCCTCGTTGTTGTGACCGTTACTGCTGGTGTTGAACCAGCGGTTATCGCTTCACTTACGGTTGGGATAACCGTTGTTCCCACATTCGTTTGTGGGATTTTGTTATTGTTTGGCGGATTCGCCATCTCTTCTCTTCTTCTGGTAGTATTGGTATTGTTAGTGTATATTCTACCACTTCTCAATAACATGCAATACTTCTCGAAAAAGATGATATTTTGTGTAAAAAGGTTAAACTTCAAAATCAACACACAGTCCCACCGGGTGTGCCAATTTGTTTACCTTGGGAATTGGTAAACAACCGCTGATCTTCCAAATGGTTACTTATTTGGTGACTCGCAGGATCGATCAGATTGATCCTAAGACATGGTTGATTTTGGGGTTTTGACTAAGTTTGATAATGATTAAATGACAAGACAATAAAGAAGCTTTATGTAAATTGCATGAAGAAGAGAACTTGATAAAATAAAGGAAGGCTTGAAATAAAGGCTTTCGACTGGAAAAGTAAAGGAGAAAGCAAGTAAAGTTTCTGGAAAATAAATGACTTTGATTAATAAAGTGGTGTTTCACACATACATTCTCAACAATTCTTTCTCACACGCTGGGTACTCGAATCTATATGAGTGACTTGTATATAATTGTGAACACATGCGAAAAACTGCGTGAACTACTAATATTTATACTAAACATCCCAAGTAACCGTCGGGCAGTTACATTGCTTCGAGATGACTCCACTTGGCACGTTCTCAGCGTTCGACGCTCCAGATCTTTGCACGTTGCACTTGGTAACCGCTGGGAACCGCTTTCCCTCCAAACGTTTGAATTTCAAACCGTTCCACTCTGAACAATCGAACACCTTCGCTGAGAAGCATCTTCGACGAGAAACAACTTCGACGTCGAAGGCAACCAAATTCTCCCTTGGAAGAAATTCTCTAAGTACATTGCCATCCTCTGACGAACACTTCGACAGAACCAGCTGGTCGAAACCATCCTTTAGCTTTAATGGCTGATATTAATAAAAACAAGGGTGTCGAATTTAGGAGCCAATAGTGCCTAAGAAGGACGAAAAAGTGATAATGTGCATGGATTATAGAGACTTAAATAGGGCCAGCCCTAAAGATGATTTTCCACTTCCACACATTGACATCTTGGTTGACAACAATGCTCAGCACAAAGTATTTTCTTTCATGGACGGATTTTCAGGTTACAACCAGATCAAAATGGCACCTGAAGACATGGAGAAAACTACTTTTGTTACACAGTGGGGTACGTTTTGCTACAAAGTGATGCCATTCAGACTGAAGAATTCTGGGGCAACCTATCAACGCGCCATGGTAGCTTTGTTTCATGATATGATACATCATGAGATAGAGGTCTACGTAGATGACATGATAGCCCATTCACAAACGGAAGAAGAACACCTCGACCACTTGCAAAAGCTGTTTGTCAGGTTAAAGGAGTACAAGCTAAGGTTAAACCCTAACAAATGCACATTCAGAGTCAGGTCTGGTAAGCTCTTGGGTTTCATTGTCAGCAACAAAGGTATCGAGGTTGATCCTGCCAAAGTCAAAGCTATACGAGAAATGCCCACTCCTCGCACTGAGAAGGAGGTCAGAGGTTTCTTGGGACGCCTAAACTACATTGCAAGGTTCATTTCTCACCTAACATCTACCTGTGAACCAATCTTCAAGCTGTTGAAGAAAGATCAGGTAGTTAAATGGAATGATGACTGTTAAACTGCTTTCGATAAAATCAAGGAGTATTTGCTAGAGCCTCATATCTTGATACCACCCGTCGAGGGAAGACCGCTAATCATGTATCTGACTGTCCTAGAGAATTCAATGGGGTGCGTACTGGGGCAGCATGACGAGTCTGACTGAAAAGAGCATGCCATTTATTACCTTAGCAAAAAGTTTACCGACTGTGAAATAAGATATTCACTGCTCGAGAAAACTTGCTGCGCTTTGGTATGGGTTGCTCGCCGGCTAAGGCAGTACATGTTGAATCATACCACTTTGCTGATATCTAAGATGGATTCGATTAAGTACATCTTTGAAAAGCCTGCTTTGTCTGGAAGAATAGCTAGATGGCAAATGATCCTCACAGAGTATGATATACAGTACACGACCCAAAAAGCTATAAAGGGGAGTGTGCTAGCTGATCATCTGGCTCATCAAGCTGTTGAAGATTACCAATCCATGAAGTTCGACTTCCCCGACAAAGACATTATAACATTGGACAATATTGAAGATATTAGACCATATGACGGACCTGAACAAGGATCCCGATGGACCCTGTACTTTGATGGTGTTTCTAATGCACTTGGCAACAGTATCGGCGTAGTACTCATTTCCCCAGAGGGTTTCCATACACCTTTCACAACTAGACTTTGCTTCCACTATACCAACAACATGGCAGAGTATGAAGCTTGCATATTTGGACTCAAGGCTTCAATAGACTTGGGAATCAAATCCTTAGATGTGTTTGGGGACTCAGCTTTTGTTATCAGTCAAATCAAAGGAGAGTGGGACACTAAACATCCTAACCTCACCCCTTACAAAGAACATGTCTTGACATTGCTACCACATTTTGAGCAGATTACCTTCGAGCACTTCCCGCGAGAAGAAAATCAGCTAGCAGATGCTCTAGCTACAATGTCATCCATGTTTAAACTTAATTGGGACAACGAGGCTCCAAAAATCACCATTGAACGGATGGATGAACCCGCACACTGTCACGAGATTCATACCAAAGAAGTTGTGGACCGACCTTGGTTTCACGAAGTCAAAAGGTATCTCGAGGCTCAAGAATATCCCGAAGGAGCTTCAGTCAACGACACAAAGTTCTTAAGGAGATTCTCAACTAAGTTCTTCCTGAGCAATGGTATCTGTTGTACCCCAAAATTTGCCCTCCCATATTCCTCAAAGATTTGTCAAGAATGATATTCAAATTGTTCAAGATTTCTCAAGAGTTGTACAGTTCAAACCACCTCCTAAGCCAGTTGAAATTAGGGTTTTGGTTCTTTCAAGGAATTTGAGGTTTTCAATGGTTCAATCAAGTCTCATAGGCCTATATACATTCTCAAGCATCTACATGCCAAGTTTCAAGCCTCACAATGTCAATTTCACAGTCAAAAGCTCCATTTGACCTACAGTCAACTGCAAGGGCAAAATGGTCATTTTACAGTCAAAAGTCAGAATTTTTGGTCAACATCTTATTTTTAGCTCACAATCATCATTTTATCAAGTCATGATCATGATTCCATAAGGATAGCTCAAGGATCCTCAAGATGCAAAAAGTTACTATTTTTGGACAGTAGAAAAGTCAATTGTACCTTGACCAGCGCATAACTTTTTCATGGTTCATCAGAAAAATTCCATCCAATGCTCATTTTGAAGGGGATGCAATTTCCTACAATACATCTTCACACTCCAAGTTCAAGAAATTCTCTCACAAAAAGTTATCAATTTCTACATTATAGGTCAAATTCAAAAGTCAACAAAAATGCACTTTAAGTCAAAGGCCATAATTTGATATTGGTAAATCCAAATGACATGGGAACAAAGGCATTGGTTAGAGGACTTCAAGACCTTTCCAAAATGTCCAATAA
Organism: Vicia faba; assembly: GCA_948472305.1. Lineage (NCBI taxonomy): Eukaryota > Viridiplantae > Streptophyta > Magnoliopsida > Fabales > Fabaceae > Vicia > Vicia faba. The sequence goes on along the minus strand of OX451739.1, from coordinate 444,832,479 downwards.
CATGTTCACAGGATCAAAATTGAGCAAGATATGCATTGGAGAAGTTGAGAAATTTTTGTGAATTTGCAAAAGTCAACTTTGCTCAAAACACCTTATTTTTGCTAATGGGCCTCAAATCTCTTCTTGAAACTTCATCCATGACTTATGCACGACCCATCAAGCTTAATTGAATTTATTTTCTTATTTTTTATTAATTAATTAGAATTTTAATTGATATTAATTCATTTAATTAATTCAAATTGTAGGAAAATACAAAGATTTGGTTTTCCAATCTTTTTGTGAAGCAAATATGGTCAAGATATGCTGGCAATTTCGTGTGCAAATCAAAGATGCAAAAATCTCCAAGTTTGGCAACCTTTTCCAATCATGAAAATGCAAAAAGATTTGGTTTTCAATCAAAGATCAAATCATCAATTCAATGGATATTTTGTTCAAGATCTTGACCTAATTTCATTCCTGTATATATGTACAAGCTAACCCTAATGCCACACACGTGAGAAAGCTGCAGACAAAGGCCATAGCATATTGAAATTTTTCAAGAAAAACTCAAAATTGATTTTCATATTCCAGGCCAATTCAAGGCATTATATTGATTCAAACACGTTGCTGGAAGTGTCAGGAGTGATTTACAATTGAGATCACACGCTAAAGCTCAAAGAAACCAAGGATACAGAACCACGGTTTGCACATTTTTTTCAAAATTTGTATTGTCCAATTCATGCGCATTTAACATGATTTCTTGTTTGTTTTCCATTGCTTGAATCCATATGAAGCTAATGGCATAAGTTAATTGAATTATAATGCACAAAATCAAAAGTTACCATGGACGATTCCTAGGGTTCATGAGCTGTGAATTTGGGGCTTTGTAATCCAGGAATAATTAGGACTCCTAAGATAGATGGTTGGAATCGTTGAACCAAGACGAACAAGACTGACTATTCGCGAAATATTTTTATTAATCACAGCTCTATTAGCTATTTTTCGCCACTGTAGTTTGTGGGGGTTAAAAACCCCCGCTATCTAATATTGTTTTTGCAGGTTCAACGAGGAAGATGATGATGTGTTGATACATCATTGGTTAGTTCAAATCAGCGCGCGCGTTTTTGTGTGAACAACATATGAATTGAGTTTTTATATATTATATTTACTTGTTATTATATTATCAAAAGCGTGCAGGTGGTTGGAGTGGTTAAGGCATTGGCTTGTAAGCTTTGGGACCTGGGCTCAAATCCCAGGTCCCCTAAAATATTTGTTTCTATTTTTCTTAACATGTTCACATGCAGCTTGCAAGAAGGAGTACACCATACGCTTCTAATTCCCAGATGCCATGTGTCACCATCCTCAAATCCAATGGTCTAGATGGAAGGATCATCATGCTCCCAGTCAACCAGCGCATAGCTAATCCAGAAAGTCAAAGGGGCTTGCAGCTTAATGGGCCACAAAATTGCTTTCTCACCTCCTAACCTGGCCCATCACCCCCTGGTTTCATTATTTCATTCTTTTCTTTCTTTTATATTTTCTTTTAATTATTTTACTATTAATTATTATTATTATTATTATTTAATTAACAAATTAATTTTTTATAATAAATCCAGAAAACATAAAAAATAATAATATTTTTATTGATTAAATTTAATTAGTTATTTTTGTAAATAAACACTAACATAAATTAATTTAGTTTAATTAGGTTTACTTTTAATTTTCTTTTACAATAAATAAAATAAATTAGAATTAGGGTTCTTACTAACTTTTGACTATTTTTTTTCATTAAAACATAAAAAAACCAAAAAATGTATCTCTTTTTATTTAATTAATTAGTTAGTTTTAGGTTTAATTTAATTCATAAACAACCCAAACTTCTTTCTTTCTCAAAAAAAGGGTCAAAACCCCAAGGACTTCTCTGATTCAATTCTTTCTCGCGCATATTATTTTTGATCATATTTATGTAATTGCTCCGAGGGTGTAATAGCGTTAATTAGGACTTTTTATCGCTTTCTTTAAATTCCCGCATTTACTTTTCAAGGGTTTGTTTTTGGCGATGTAAATACCTGACGCCTTGTAATAGCGTAGATTTACTTTCCCACAAACTATTAACTGTTAGATGTATGTTAATTAGGCTATGCATGACAAGACTTATCTCTGAAATTAAAATTAAAATGTAGCTCACCATGACATGTACAAAGATAACATTAATTGAAACCTGACACACTCGCACATGCCACTCCTAGGGTACGCCTCACTTGGTTGCCTCGACGTGGTCATTGAGTATAGGGTGTTTTAGAGGTCGCCCTCTTGTCTAAAGATCCAAGTTGCCTCGGAACGGTTGCCTCGATAAAAAAGGATCTAAGACATTAGGGTTACCGCTAAGGCGTCCTACCATTGCTTTAGTGACCACATGTCCCTATAATCGAATTGACCCGAAAACTCCAACGACGGTGCTACCTACTTCTCAATAGTTGGATAGTACTGTCTAAAGGACATTTACACAGCTTAATTTCTTTTGAGTAGGTAGAGGTTCTAAGGTACTTGCTCTTTCAAAACAAAAATACTTTTCGCACTTACACTCCTTCAAACAAAGTTTTCAAACAAACACTTCATACACTCTTGAGGACTGATACAAGAGTCAAAACGAAGTTTTCAAACAAACTTTTTCAAAACCCACAAACACAAGAAAAGCAAAACATTTTGAAAACATAGTGAGCAAGTACCTAAGAGCCCGTGGATAACCACGGATAGAAAGGGTGCTAACACCTTCCCTTTCTATAATCTACCTCCCAAACCGAGAAACATCTCGAAAAGGAATTTTGCTGTGCTTTTGTCCTTTCCTTGTTGGAGAAAATAAAAGACGGTGGCGACTCTTGCTTACCGCGACATACGCGAACCAACACTAAAAACAGTCAGTTCTATTTCCACCGATCACAGTATCCTATACAAGCGCAATCATGATTGCATTCTGCTCCGTTGTGTGGACAAGATTGAAGCTGAATAGATCATGGCTGAACTGCACAATGGTACCTTTTGCACTCAGTCTAGCGGGCATACAATGGCTAAGAAGATTCTAAGGGAAGGCTATTACTGGTCTACCATGGAAGCAGACTGCTATCAGTATTCCAGAACTTGTCACAAATGTTAGATTTATGCGAACAAGGTACATATACCTCCAGTTCCTCTCAACATTTTAACATCTCCTTGGCCATTCGCTATATGGGGAATCGACATGATTGGAGAGATCAAGCCTACAACATCCAATGGACACCGTTTCATTTTGGTGGCCATTGATTACTTCACAAAGTGGGTCGAAGCAGCTTCCTTCGCATCCGTCACAAAGAATGTTGTTGCCCGCTTCATCAAGCAGAACCTCATTTGTCGGTACGGTATCCCCGAAAGGATTATCACTGACAACGGTACAAACCTTAACAACACTATGATCACCGCCTTGTGCAAGCAGTTCAAGATTCAACATCACAATTCATCTCCCTACCGGCCAAAGATGAATGGTGTTGTCGAAGCTGCGAACAAAAATATCAAGAAGATCATACAAAAGATGACAGTCACCTACAAAGACTGGCATGAGATGCTACCGTTTGCTATCCACGGGTACCGTACCATGGCTCGCACTTCAACTGGGGCAACACCCTATTCCTTGGTATATGGCATGGAAGCTGTTTTACCTATTGAGGTTCAGATCCCCTCTTTGAGAATCATAAAGGATGCAGGTTTTAGTGAAGACGATTGGATCCAAACCCGGCTTGATCAGTTAAACTTAATTGATGAGAAGAGACTTACTGCCGTTTGCCACGGTCAGATGTATCAAAAACGGATGATAAAAGCTTTCAACAAGAAAGTCAGGAGCCAAGTGTATCAAGTTGGAAATCTTGTGATCAAGCATATCATCTTGCCGCAATGTGATCCCAGGGGCAAGTGGACTCCTACCTACGAAGGACCATTTGTAATCAAGAACATCTTTTCTGGTGGGGCAATGATTTTAACCACTATGGACGGTGACGATCTGCCACACCCTGCGAACGCAGACATAGTCAAAAGATACTACGCATAAGAGACCCGCTAGGTTGATACACCTAGGCAAAACAAGGGCATCCCGGTGAATCGAAAACCCGAAAGGGCGATTCAGGCAAAAATTAGGGATAAAACAAAAAAAATTTGTACACCCGGCAAGTTGAAAACCTGAAAAGGCGACTTGGGCAAAAAAGGGTTTCCTGGTGGACTGAAAACCCGAAAGGGGGTCCAGGCAAAAGTTAAGGAATTAAAGCGTAAGACTATGTCTCGTCGGATCACTTTAAAGACAATCTCTTCACAGACAAACTCTGAGGCTTCTGATCAATCCAATCATCTTCAGACGAAGCAACGGATGGACAAGATATTCGGAGTTACAGAGGCTATAGCAGAATGGGAACCCCGTGGGATTTTTACACTTAGCCATCTTTCTTTGTATAAATTTTTCTCATTTTTTATGACACCATCCTCTTACTAGGATGTCTGTCTCCTTTGTACAAAACACTTATTCAAAGTAAATACAAAGATATCTCTTTCAAAGTACAGAAAACTATTTTCCTTTTTCTTTACACTTGTGTTTTATTTTCAAAAACGTCCAATGATTCATTAATGAACATATGTATTTGAACATAATTATCGTTTACAAATAAACAGGATGAAAAAGAGTAATTACTGACAGGTAGAAAGATTAGGAAAACGTCTTTAGGCTACTCCATGAGCAATCTCTACAACACGTCATTAAGATCCCCCAGCGGAGCCAAAACTTTGAACTACAGATCCCCAGCGGAGCTGAAACTACCAACTACCAATCCCCAGCGGAGCTGAAACTTTCAACCCACAGTGGAAATTATCCAGTTTTTCCAGGTTTCCCCAGCAATTTTTCTGAAGCCTGAAAATAAACCAGTTAACAGTTAACTTTTTGTTTCTCACCAACCTAGGGTAACTCCCCAGTAGATTGGTATACAACCCAAACTCCTGAACTCCTCAGTGGAATTAAGCTTTTCCCCACAGAGTTTTCATTACAGGATAAACTTTTTCCTACAGAGTTTTTATTGCTTCTCGACAGAACGAAGACTCCCGTCAGTAATCCACAGTAAAAGTCATTAAAATTCTCTGGATTCCCCAAGCAGATTCCTCAAGAAGCATATGGCATTATTCTCACAGCGGAATCCTCAGCAGTCAAGGGTTTATTTTCCCCGGCGGCAGTCGAGGATTTATTTTCCTCAACAATACAGCAAATTAACTTACATGCGCATACATTACATTCATATATCATAAACATGAATAAAATACATTTATTGCATCATACATTTCATGCAACATAACTTTGTGTTTCAGCTAACGTTTTACCCTTTTCAGGATAAGATTAACAGCTATCTTTAGTAGATATTCAAAGATTACTGATACAATACAGATACGCTCCAGACACGGAAGCCATTCTGTCACTCATTCAAATCTCAACTTCAGATACAGTACAAATACACTCCAGACACGGAAGTCATTCTGATACTTAATCAAATTCCAAGTTCTGATACAATACAGATACACTCCAAACACGGAAGTCATTCTGTTACTAATTCAGACTTAATTTCCGATACAGAATAGATACACTCTAGACACGGAAGTCATTCTGTTACTCATTCAGACTTAATTTCGAGATACAATACAAATACACTCCAGACACGGAAGTCATTCTGTCACTTATCCAGATTCGAATTCAGATACACTCCAGATATGCTCCAGACACGGAATCCATTCCGTCACTCATTCAAATCTCATTTTCAGATACAGTACAGATCCACTCCATCACGGAAGTCATTCTGTTGCTCATTCAAATTTTGAATACTGATACAGTACAGATACACTCCAGACACGTAAGTTATTCTGTTACTCATTCAGACTTAATTTCAAGATACAGTACGAATACGCTCCAGACACAGAAGCCATTATGTCACTCATTCAGATTTCAAGTACCGATACAGTTCAGATACGTTCCAAATACGAACACCTTTCTGATGCTTATTCTGTCGATTTACAACCAAACATTCTTGGATGGCATCTACAAGCCCATCCCCGATAAGATTCTAATATCTCTCTGGATGGCATCTTTAATCCCATTCCCTCAATAACACTTTTGTCGAGCACAAATTTATGGGCACTCTAGTGTCCAATCATCTTTTACCTTCAAGTCACGAACGACAAAACTCGCTGATCTAACTCTTCAGGTTCAAGAAGATTGAACAGGGGCAGCTGTTGTACCCCAAAATTTTCCCTCCCATTTTTCACAGAAATCACAACCCTAGGGTTTCTCAGATACTCAAGATTGGCTCAGGAATCGATCAGACAGATTTTCTCCTGTGGTAATAAACCAGCAATTAAGGTTTTTTCTTGCAATTCTCAAAATAATTGAATTCTCAAAGATCCAATTGGCTTTCACATGTTTTCATGCTTTTTCAAGATTACTGTTTGTTCTCAAGGCATGTTTATTTGGGACAAGAGATGGGATCTAAGACTGTCATTTGGAACATTCATGTTTTATTTGATCTAGGTTAACCATATAATTTGCGTTTGTTAAGACATTTTCTTGTTAATGGAATAAATATTTGTTTGTTTATGGAATAAACATTTGTTTGTTTATGGAATACACAGTGCGTGTTTATTTGGAATGCAGTGGCAAGATTACATGATCACTGGAATTTAAGTTATCTTGATTGGAATTATTGGAATACAATTTCAATTATCATAATCAAGAATCTTAAGGAATTAGTGAAGATGCGAAGAGAAAATTGCGAGTTATTGACAGTAAAGGATTTTAATGGACATCAGAATACCTCATAAGACTTTTTTCCATTTATTCCAAAAGTTGTTACAAAACAATTTGTTATTTAAATGCTTTAAGTTTTACAACTTATTGTATTTGAAAAATAAATTAGTACAATTGTTTGAATATTTCTCTCTAAATTACAAAGAAAAATATATGCCTAAGGATGGCTGAGCTTCCATTGCTTCCATGCTTGCTGCATAATCTCTTGCTTCCTATGCTTTACCACCATCCAGTTGTGCCCACATGAAAAAACAAAAGACTGGAAAATAATTAGCACAATTAATTGGACATGAATAAGAATCTTCAAAAGAGAAAATGTGTTCATCATTAAAGTTTGCAATTTGGAATCAGAGGGCTATTTTTAATTCATCACGTTTTTATTTTTCTATTTGCAAATCACAAGAAGATTTTTCTTCTTGGTTCACAAAAAGAAGAATAAAAAATGCAAGCAAAGCTGTCCAATTAAAGAATGCAAGCAATTGTCCAAAGGCAAACAGCAGCATGGCCAAAACAAATATAACAAACAGAATAATATAAACTGAAGGCAGCAAGGCTGTCCAAACTAGACAGCAGCGCACCAAAAAGCCAACAAGCAGCAAAATGGCAAGCAACATAACAACAAGAATGAAGCAGCATAACAGCAAGAACGAGGCAGCATAGCAGTAGCAAACAAAACAGCATCAACAAGAAGAAAATATAAACATATGGTAAACTAAGTCAACAAGCAAGAGGAGGCTTGTTCAATAAGCCATTTTTCATAATTTTCCAATTAAATTGCAAACTTTTCAGAAAAAAAGCATTTGGCTTAGGGTCATTAAGAGAGGAAGAGGAAAGAGGTCACCTAGGGATGCTGCCCTGCTGTCACAATTGTACCAGGATTGCTAGAAAACAAAACTGCAAAGAAAAGAGCGTAAGGAGAACATGCCCAAAGTATTCAAAATTTGGTGGTTTTCCCACCATTTTGAATAAGCTATCAAACAAGAAACCACATGAATATAACAGTAGACAAAGGCTCAAGAGAATGGAGAGAACATAAAATCAAAAACAAAAAAACTGTCAAAAAATCACAAAACTCTCCAAACTGCATAACCGGTTCTCAAACCTCAAAACCACCCTCAAAATTGTTCAAACCATTTTCAAACATACAAAATCCCAAACTCATCAAACTGCAACCCAACAAACAAAAACTCAGAACATACCAAGCCAAACTGTAACCAAAACAAAAAAATAACATTTCAACTCCAAACTGTCAAACCAGTTTTCAAACCATCAACCTTCACAAACTGATCAAACCTGTTAAAACATCTCAAACCAAAAACCTGCATAGCCAAAAACCTACATAACCAAATATCATAACCAAAAAACTGCATAATCAAAAACCTCCAAAATACATCCCAACCTGTTAACCCAACATACAATAGCAACAAAAACCAAGGCCTCGAAACCCTCATCAATACAAACTGAAACAAACATCTATCAAACCATTATAAAAAAAACCAAAAAAAGTCCAAAACCTGTAACAATATCGAACTGTAACAAAACCAGTTCAAGCCAAGTTTCCAAAAAAACTGCCAAAACCATCCCAACATCCCAACATTCCAAGAATCCATCAACATCATCAAATCATCAGCAAACAACATCCAACAAAGCAACACAAAAATCACAAAGTCAGAAACAAACATCATCATCGTTCAAAGCAAAGAGGATAGAAAAAGGTTACCAGAAACCCTAGCACCTTCGTCATCATCTCTTCCTTCTCACCAAGTCTGCCACCAGGGAGCGCCTCATCTCAGTCTCACATTCCTCTCCACTCCACAGAAAAACCCCAAAGGTATGGATTCTTCGCATTCCTCATAAACTGTTTCCCATATCTCAAATGTATAGCACAATAGGTTAACAGAGAAAACATGAATAAGACAAAAGAATAACAAAAAGATCGTTCAAACTTCAAAACAGAATCATACCTTTCAAGAAACAAAAACGTTGGCGCTTAGGATGTGAGAGAGAGAGAGAGTGCTCCGTGACGATGTGAAAAACACAAGAAGGGGGGGTTGAATTGTAAAACTTAAAATAAATGGCTTGACAACACAGTATTTTTATCCTGGTTCGTTTGATCTCAAACTACTCCAGTCCACCCGTCAAGGTGATTTCGCCTCTCTCCAACGAGGTATTAATTCACTATTCTCAAAGAATTACAACAGCTACTTTAACAACTGTTAAAGTCTTCTTGAGTACAACCACAATCCGGTTAATCTCAAGGAACTTCTTTTACAAATGAATTGAACAAGTGTGTTTTTGTTTTCTTACAAAACTGTATATCACAACTGTGATAATTAAACTAAAATAAGCTTGGAATAAAATGACTTTGCTTAAGCTTTGAATATGCGTGGTTTGGATAGCTTAGGAAAAATTGAGTGCGTACGTACGTGCTTCTTTTCACAAGCAGTCTTGTTTATATAGGCAAGTAAGGATACATTGTCCATAAAGCAGGTTTAATGATAATAATGCACTTTCCTTTTGTAGAAGATCTTTGGCTGAAGAAAGCAGTTAGCATTTAATTATGTCTTGAATAACCAGTAACGCTTCAGAGTCTTCTTTGCTGTATCTGCTGATAACGCTTCAGAGCGTTGATGACTTGGTAAAGATGTCTTTGATCAGAGTCAGAGTGTATTTGTTTAGGCGCAGATTCTGGTCATCAAACTTCAGTGTTTCAGCGTGTACCATAGGTTGCTGATCTTCTGATGCTGATTCCATTCTGATGCTGATTCCATCAGAACTTCTGCATATACAAAGCATAATTTTAAGGAGCATAATTGTTCTTTGTATATACCTTAGAAATAATATTATTCTTTGTATTTTGTTATCATCAAAACTTTAATCAAGGGTTGCAGAACCAAACTATGTTCTAACAATCTCCCCCTTTTTGATGATGAAAAAAACCAAATTTTTCAATAAAGAATAAAGAACAAAAATATAGAATTAAGAAGAAAAACTCCCCCTGAGTTGATTACTTCCTTTTAATTCCGTGAGTCTTTGAGCATCAGAATCTTACTGTATCTTTTAGTAGAGTTTTGTACCTGTTCAAGCTTTTTAGAAGAGAGAATTTAAGTAGATTAGAATGTTTGAGACTTATGTCTCAGTAATCCGTTATTGAAAATATCTTTTTCTTTCTCCCCCTTTTTGTCAGTTATAAAAAAGAACACATAATCAGAGCCAAAATGAGTTGATATTAAAAATAGAATCAACGTTAAGTTCAGAGCTATGTAGAGAATATTACAGAAAAACAAATTTTTAAACAGAGGAAAATCTAATAGGGAGGAGGAAGACGCGTGAACAAAGCTTCTAACAAGCCCTTGATCTGGATGTTGGTTTCCTCTTGCTTGGTTAACATGCTCTTGATTTCTAAAATTTTTTCATCCTATTTATCCATTCTTTCCTGCATCAAAATATCAGATCTCTTCAGGTCTTCTAGAGTCTTCCTTTCATAGGAGGAAGCTTGAGAATCTTCAGTAACTGGATGCTTCTTAGAGCATTCTGCAATGTCCTCTTTTTGACCTAGTTCTTCAGCAGGAATCATCTGCTCTGGAGTATCAGTCAGATTGAGATCTTCTGACACTGGTTGAACTTTGTCTGCTGAACGATGTTCTGACCAGGGAGCATTGTCCAAAGGGAGAACTTCTTCCTTGAGCAGCTGGCTCAGAACTTGATCTTCAAATACTTTTAGTAGGTTACTGAAGTTCTGTTGAACTTGTCCGTAGCTCTGTTCTTGTATTTTATGAGTTTCAGAACATACCCATTTTCTGAAACTTGTCCAAAGGTAATCTGATGCAGCAGGATCAATCAGCTCAAGACTTGCTTGCTTCAGGTAAGTTATCCACTTCTGCATTTCTGTTTCAAATATCAATAAACTGGTACCAACATCTGGTGTAGGTTCAGATGGTTTTGGTTTTGGAATGGCTGTTTTGTTGGTTATGGCAGCCAGGCGTTCAGAAACAGTTAAATTAATGACAGTTTTGGCGTTGTCATTTGGATTTATCTTTGTTGAGGAAGTGGGAGAGTCTGGAATGATTATTAGACTTGTTGGGGAGTTTGGTGGAGTTGATTCTAGTGAAGAGGGAATTTGGGGAATATCCAGAATGGTCAGGGGTATACTGATGTTCAGAGGTTCAGTGATTCCAAGAATGGGAATGGGATCAGAATCAATAGTTTGGTTGGATTGATGGTGATGAAGTTCTGGTTCGCAGGATTCAGGGGGTTGGACCTCAGAAGTTTGCACTTCTGGTTGTAATGGTTCAGGTTGTGGAGAAGGTGGATGAGTTTCTGGTAGAGGAGAGAGTGGAATTTCTGGTTGAGGTGCTTCTGAAATGGTTTCAGAGTTTGGATTTACTGGTATGGGAGCAGATATATGATGGTCAAAGGTTTCAATATCTGATAGAACTTTTGCAAGTTCTTGTTGAGTTACTTCAATATTTGGATTTATAGGTAGGGAGTGAGATCCTCTAAGAGTTAAAGTTTCTGAGGGGTCAAATTCAATGTCAAAATCATCAAGTGTTTGTGGAGTAGGATTTTCTGATTGAGTAGGGATTGGTACAGATGTTGATACAGATACTAAATCTAAAACAGTTACAGAAGAAGGATTACCTCTCTTTTTAGCTGCTTTGGGAGTCCGCTGGGATGATCCTTCTGCTGCAGCCTTCCTTTTCTTATTTTTCTTCAGCACAACTTCTGGAGCCTTCTTCTGCAGATCCTAAATGTTTAAATTTGGTGCTGTACCATTTGCCTTACATGCATCCAGATATCTGAATATTATCTCAGGTTTGGAATCAATTTCTGAGAACATGGGAAAGTTATCCAGAGGGTTTCTTCTTATGGAGATGGTTGCAAAAGAAGTGACACTGGGTTCCTTCTTGATGTTCTCAATGATCTTCATCTTCTTCAGATTCTTTGCATTCAACTGTTTGCCAACAGTTGCTTCTAAAGTGCTGATTTCCTGTGCTTCTGTTAGATGATCTATCAGCTTATTCTCTGTCAGGATATCTGATATGAGCCTTCCTAGGGGTATCCAGCCCCTTTTTGTGCGCTCCTCTTCTCTGGTCTCCTTAACACTAGTCCTTAGATGGTTGAACAACAGATGAGCCAGATTCACCTTAATCTTCTGGGAGATGAAGTAGATCAGAAACTGCTGATCAATGTTGGCTTCCTGTGGTTTATGCATCCCAGAATAATCTTAGCCCATATTTTGTGATGGTCTTTCAGATCCCTTATCTTGCTGGAGGGAAGACCCAGAGTGAATATTTCTCTAGCAATTAGGGCGACATCAGCACATCTTTCAACCATGTCTATGCATCTTACGCCACCACCACTGTAGCCTATCAATCTTGCAATAAGGTCTTCAGTTATGACTATTTTCTTCCCCATTATGTATGAAGTAACTTGATGGTTGGAAGATGAAGCATGAATCCAAAATTCCTTCACAAGGATTGGGAATGTTGGACCTACCAGACGGTCAAAATACATGTTCCATCCTTGAGCCTTTACTTCTTCAGAGAGATTGAACCCATTCTCTTGAAGACTGTTAAAGTCCACAATCAATTCTGAGAGTACTTCTAGATTTTTAATGGGCGTGAGGAGAGTTCTGAAAGGTTCTTCATATTGTTCTGAGGAATCTGTTCTCTGAGTACTGGAAGTTGGGTTGCTTGAGGAAGCCATGTTCACACAGAAAGTTTTGAGAAGAAAGTGAAAGGGTTTTGAGAAAGATGCAAACTGAAATCAATTAGATTATAGAGAGAGTGAAAGTGAAAGAGTGTAAAGAATGAGAAATGTGTTTAAATAGATTTTGAAAACGTAAATGGAAAGATAGAGAAATAAATTATAATGATTATAAGGATTAATGACAGCTGATTTTGGGGGATTCAGAAAGATATTGGAACGGTTACCCATGACATGTGTCCCAATGCATCCAATAAGCGCTTTTGACCTTTCAGAAAAGTGAACGCATGTTCAGCCTCAGAAAGTAGCTGATGAATGGATGACAACTGTTTGCTTGAGTGAACAACACATTTCTATCCTTGAAATGAAGCGCTCAGATCTTCATGGATAGATTCTGATACAATTTGTACTTCTAAAGATCTGAAGGCAGATTGATCAGTAGTTCACAGAAAATAACCAAAATTCTGAAGGTTAAGATATGGAAATAAAACTGTTTTATTCTGGGCAAAGCTTCATGCTGAGATGTTTCAGAATGAAGTTAAACCTATCTTCAGAAAGAGGTTTTGTAAAGACATCAGCCCATTGATGGTCTGTGTTAATAAATTTTAAATTGAGAATCCCTTTCTGAATATAGTCCCTAATAAAATGATGTTTTATTTCTACATGCTTAGCCCTAGAATGCAAGATAGGATTTTTACTGAGACAAATAGAAGAAGTGTTGTCACAGAGGATATGGATGTTACTATCAAATATATTGAAGTCCTCAAGTTGACTTTTCATTCAGAGCATTTGCGTGCTACATCCAGCTGCTGCTATGTATTCAGCTTCTGCTGTTGATAGAGCTATTGTGGATTGTCTTTTACTGGACCATGAGATCAGATTTTCTCCCAGAAACTGGTAGCTTCCAGAAGTGCTTTTACATTCTATTCTGTCTCCAGAAAAATCAGCATCACAGTATCCTACTAAGCTGTAATCACTTGATTTTCTATAAAACAAACCCAGATTAGTAGTACCTTTCAGATACTTGAAAATTCGCTTAACTGCTGTTAAGTGATATTCTCTAGGATCTGATTAGAATCTAGCACAAATGCAAACACTGAATAGAATGTCAGATCTTGAAGCCGCCAGATAGAGAAGATAACCAATCATACCTCTGTAGACCTTCTGTTCTACCTTGTTACTTACCTCTTCTTTTTCCAGAATGCACGTGGGATGCATTGGAATCCTTGAGGGCTTACATTCTGAGAGATCAAATTTCTTCAGAAGTTCTCTAACATATTTGCTCTGATGAATGTAGGTTCCTTCTGGAGTTTGATTAATCTGAATGCCCAGAAAGAACTTTAGCTCCCCCATTAGGCTCATCTCAAATTCTGCCTGCATACATTTAGCAAACTCTCTTCCCAAAGAGGGTTTAGTGGATCCAAATATAATGTCATCAACATAAATATGACATACTAAGACATCATTCTTAACTGTCTTACTGAACAGGGTTGTGTCCACTTTCCCTCTGGTGAATTCCTTTTCTAATAGGAAGTTACTTAGTCTTTCATTCCAAGCTCTAGGAGCTTGTTTCAGACCATAGAGTGACTTCTTTAGTTTGAAAACATATTCTGGATTTTTGGAACTTTCAAAACCATGGGGTTGGTGTACATAAACCTCTTCTTCTATATAGCCATTTAAGAATGCACTCTTGACATCCATCTGATACAGAGTGATGCCTTTATTAATAACAAATGAAATTAAAAGTCTGATAGATTCTAACCTGGCAACTGGAGCAAATGTTTTTGTATAGTCTATCCCCTCTTGCTGATTATAACCTTGTGCTACCAGCCGTGCTTTGTTTATGATGACTTCACCTTGTTCGTTCAGTTTGTTTCTGAACACCAATTTTGTGCCTATGACGTTGAATCCTTTTGGTTTGGGAACCAGATCCCATACGTCATTTCTTGTGAACTGATTTAGCTCCTCCTGTATTGCCAGAATCCAGTCATTGTCCAAAAGTGCTTCATCAATTGTTGTTGGTTCAATCAGAGAAACCAGTCCCATGGGGGATTCTTTAGAGTTTCTAAAGGTAGATCTTGTTCTGATTGGATCTTCCTTCCTTCCTAAGATTGTTTCTTCTAGGTGATCAATTCTGCTTCTGGATGGTCTTTTTTGGAGTTGATCAACAGAAGATGCTGGGTTGCTTGTAGTGACTCTTTATAATGTTGAGGGAGTGTCTCTGTTGAGAGCCTCTGAGTTGTCTTTAGTACCTGTGAGTTCAACTTCCATACCTGCAAGGAATTCATTCTGCTTTGACTTTTGAGAGTCAAGCTTATCATCAAACCGAACACTGATTGACTCTTCAACAATCTGTGTTTCTGTATTGTATACTCTGTACCCTCTTGAGCGTTCAGAGTATCCTAACATGATACACTTTTGTGCTTTAGAGTCAAACTTGTTCAAATAATTTTTTGTATTCAAAATAAAACATGTACATCCAAATGGGTGAAAATAGGAAGTGTTGGGTTTTCTGTTCTTCCACAATTCATATGGAGTCTTTTCCAGAATAGGTCTTATGGAGATTCTATTCTGAATGTAACACGCTGTGTTTATTGCTTCTGCCCAAAAAATCTTAGCAACGTTAGTCTCGTTGATCATGGTTCTGGCCATTTCTTGCAATGTTCTGTTCTTTCGTTCTACAACTCCATTTTACTGGGGAGTTCTAGGACAAGAGAAGTCAAGCAGAATGCCTTTTTCATTAAAGAATAATTCAAAATATTTATTTTCAAATTCTCCACCATGATCACTTCTGACTTTGATGATTCTAAGATCTTTTTCATTCTGAACTTGGTTGCAGAAGGTAACAAACACAGAGTGTGACTCGTCCTTGTGCCTTAAGAACTTTACCCATGTCCATCTGCTATAGTCATCTACGATTACTAACCCATACTTCTTGCGACTGACTGAGGCAGTTTTTACTGGTCCAAATAAGTCAATGTGAAGAAGTTCTAATGGCTTAGAGGTGGAAACAACGTTTTTGGATTTGAAAGCAGGTTTTGCAAACTTGCCTTTCTGACATGCTTCATAAAGAGCATCTGAATTGAACTTCAAGTTAGGAAGTCCTCTGACCAGATTGAGTTTGTTAATCTGAGATACTCTTCTCATACTAACATGTCCCAATCTTATGTGCCAGATCCATTGCTCGTTGTTAACAGACAGCAGACATTTTACATTCTGACTTTTCAGTTCAGAAAGTTTGATTTTATAAATGTTGTTTTTCCTCTTTCCATTAAATAGGATAGTCCCATCTTTCTGACTAACAGCTTTGCATGAATTTTGATTGAAGATATATCATAACCGTTATCACTTAATTGACTTATGGATAACAGGTTATGCATTAATCCATTAACTAATAAAACATTGCTAATAGAGGGAATATTTCCATTACCTACTGTTCCAGAGCCAATAATCTTTCCCCTCTGATTGCCTCCAAAACCTACGTGGCCTCCAGGCTTAAGTTCCAGGCTTTGGAACATATGCCTTCTTCCCGTCATGTGTCGTGAGCAGCCAGAGTCCAGGTACCATGATTGGTGTCTTTGCTTTGCTGCTAAAGATATCTGCCACATGTATTATTTTATCCTTAGGTACCCACATTTTCTTGGGTCCTGATTTGTTAGTTTTACCAAAACTCTGGTTGAATTTTGGTTTGACAGAGTAATCACTACTTATATATTTTATGTCATGTGTGTGCCCTTATATAAAGTGTGAATCAAGTGGAGTACGCTTTATAACTAAATCCATGGCATTTTTTGGTGTAGGAACCTTACCTTGATATCCTATCCCTTTTCTTCCATTTCTGCTAACCCCATAGATCATTGAAGCCATTTTGCTTCTGTCTATGTTTTTAGCTAGAAACTTCTGAAAGTTGTGATCATACTCTTTGATGATCTCATCAGCATTGCTGGGAGTTTCAGGGATTGTTTCCTTCTGAGAGTTTTGCAATTGATTTTCTAATTTTTAAATTTTTTCTTTTAACTCAGAATTATGCAATTTGAGACTCTCAGTCTTATCAGAGTCAGAAGCAAGATTCCTTTTCAGGTTTCTGAATTTGACTCTGATCTGCTGATACCTTTCCATAATTTCATTAAGGCTTTCCGCTAATTCAGACTTAGTAAAATTTATAGTAAAGTCAGGGAATACCTCTTCTGTATCTAATTCTGAATCTGAACCAGAAGCTTCACTATCTTCAGAGACATTTGCCATGAGAGCTATGTTTGCTCTTTCATCATCTAATTCTGAGTCAGCTTCAGATGTATCAGAATCATCCCATGTTGCCATGCGACTTTTCTTCTTTTCTTTGCCAAACTTCTTTTTGGGCTTCTCCTTCTGAAGCTTTGGGCAATCACTTTTGTAGTGACCTTGCTCGTTATACTCATAGCAGATGATGTCTTTGTAGTTTAGCTTTTTGTATCCTGAAGAGCCTTCAGATCTTTTGTTTCCAGAGGAGGATTCTGACCTTCTTTATTTGGAGGAAGATTCATTCTGATTTTCTGATCTTTTGGGAATCCTGAACTTCCGTTGCCTCTGCTTCCGCAGTTGGTTCACCCTTCTGGAGAGAAGAGACAATTCATCTTCTTCTGATGAGGATCCATCAGAGGTTTCTTCCACACCCTGCAAAACTTTGGAGTCAAATTTTCTGTTAGATTTTAATGCTAATGGCTTACCTTGCTATTGAGGTTCATCTGCTTCTAGCTCTATCTCGTGACTTTTGAGGGAACTGATAAGTTCCTCCAGAGAAATTTTGTTGAGATCCTTGGCTAGCTTAAGCGCTGTGACCATTGGCCTCCACTGTTTTGGCAAGCTTCTGATGATCTTCTTGACATGATCAGCAGTGGAGTATCCTTTGTCAAGAACTTTTAGACCAGCAACAAGAATTTGAAATCTTGAAAACATAGCTTCTATTGATTCACTGTCTTCCATCTTGAATGCCTTATACTTCTGAATGAGCGCAAGGGCTTTTGTTTCTTTGACTTGAATGTTGCCTTCATGCGTCATTCTCAGAGAATCAAACATATTCTTAGCAGTTTCTCTGTTTTATATTTTCTCATATTCTGAATATGAGATGGCGCTGAGAAGAATTGTTCTGGCCTTGTGATGATTTATGAACTCACGCTTTTGCTGATCAGATATCATTTTCCTGTCAATCTTCTGACCACGTCCATCCACTGGGTGCGTGTATCCATCACTCACCATGTCCCACAGATCAACATCATGGGCCAGAAAGAAACTCTCAATTCTGTCTTTCCAGTAGTCAAAGTTTTCTCCATCAAAGGCTGGAGGTTTGCCACTGAATCTGTCCCTTTCTTCATTGTTGTCATTGCTGATGTTTTGACTTGGTCCTGCCATTGTGTTTTTCTGACGCTGGATCTTGTACTGACACGGTTAAGTGTTAAAGCTCAGAACTAGGCGCTCTGATGCCAATTGAAGATGTGAAAAACACAAGAAGGGAGGGTTGAATTGTAAAACTTAAAATAAATGGCTTGGCAACACAGTATTTTTATCCTGGTTCGTTTGATCTCGAACTACTCCAGTCCACCCGTCAAGGTGATTTCGCCTCTCTCCAACGGGATCTTAATTCACTATTCTCAAAGAATTACAACAACTACTTTAACAACTGTTTAAGTATTCTTGAGTACAACCACAATCCGGTTAATCTCAAGGAACTTCTTTTACAAATGAATTGAACAAGTGTCTTTTTGTTTTCTTACAAAACTGTATATCACAACTGTGATTATTACACTAAAATAAGCTTGGAATAAAATGACTTTGCTTAAGCTTTGAATATGCGTGGTTTGGATAGCTTAGCAAAAATTGAGTGCGTACGTACGTGCTTCTTTTCACAAACAGTCCTGTTTATATAGGCAAGTAAGGATACGTTGTCCATAAAGCAGGTTTAATGATAATAATGCACTTTCCTTTTGTAGAAGATTTTTGTCTGAAGAAAGCCGTTAGCATTTAATTATGTCTTGAATAACCAGTAACGCTTCAGAGTCTTCTTTGTTGTATCTGCTGATAACGCTTTAGAGTGTTGATGACTTGGTAAAGATGTCTTTGATCAGATTCAGAGTGTATTTGTTTAGGCGCAAATTCTGGTCATCAAACTTCAGTGTTTCAGCATGTACCATAGGTTGCTGATCTTCTGATGCTGATTCCATCAGAACTTCTGCATATATAAAGCATAATTTTAAGGAGCATAATTGTTCTTTGTATATACCTTAGAAATAATATTATTCTTTGTATTTTGTTATCATCAAAACTTTAATCAAGGGTTGTAGAATCAAACTATGTTCTAACACTCCGGTAATGAAGGCGAGAGGAAGGTCAGATCGAAACATTTCAAACCACTTGGACATAAGTTCCCTTTCAAAACTTAGGATTTCTGAAAAAAGAGCGCAAATCAGATTGAATCAAAAAGGGCAAAGTTTCGTTTTGCTCGTGAGATTAGGAAGAAACAATCATTGAGACAGTAACTGAGTGAGAAAGATGAACAAGAGAGAAGCGAGAGGGACGAAGGAGACGAGAGCGCCGCTCTGTACAAAGGGGTCAAACCCTAATTTTGTTTTGCATCCCTTAATTCAGCGGTAAACAAATTAAAGAGCTTTGGGCCTGCCTTGCCAAATCCCTTAAAAGCCCAGCACGTTTTGCTAATAACCCACCCCCATCTGATTTGTTTTTGTTAATAGTAAGCATCCCTTTTCTTTGGGCCCAACATTCCTAGAACTTCTTAAGCCCATTTCCTTTTTTAATTTGTTTTTATTTATTTTAAAAAATGCTAAAGAAAACCAAAATACGTTTTTTATTTTTTATTAAATTAATTTAAATCTTGAAGTTAATTTTTTTTATCATTTTCCTTTTTTCTTTTAATTTATCTTTATTAATTTTTTACATTTAATAAAAACACCAAAAACATTTAAATTAGTTTATTTTCTTTCTTTATTTACATGATTAATAAGAATACAAATAATAATAAAAAGGTTTTAATTTAAATCATTTTCTTTTTAGATTAAATTTTATTTTTCTTTTTTCAAGTAAATACATACATTTCATATATTGTTGACTTTATTTCATAAATTGTCATAGCTTTATATTGAATCACACAACAATTCGATTTGGTTGTATTATATTTGGGCATTGCTATTTTCACTTGATTCATCCCCATTTGTAACAATTGTACCCCCATTCCCGAATACTTTTGTAATAGCTTAGAATTTTAATTCCCACAATTTATTGCTTTCTATATACTGTATAGTAATTAAGCATGTATGGCAAGATTCAAAAAATCAATCGCTAGATGACCTAATCAAAGAATAAATAACTTGAAACCAACACACTTTTTTCACACGCGCACCTCTAGGGTAACCCCGCTTGTTGCCTCGGAAATACAATCATGTCCCTCGAATATGAGATACTCTAGCAATGACCCCTCTATAAACAAAGATCGTAGTTCCTCGATGACCCTCGATGTTGCCTTCGATAAAACGATCTCGTCCCTTACAAAAAAATACTAGAGCGTCTCACAAGTTGCCTTCAATGATTGTAAAATTGACCCGCGCCTGTCCCGTTACATCCAATGGTGGGGCTTCTTACCAAATCAATGGTAAGATAGCACCATTAAAAAGAAGAAAAGAAGAAAGTAAGACCTTTCAAGTAGATAGATTCGCTCTTAGTTACTCGCTTGCTCACGACAAAAAACTTTCACACCTACACTTCCATTTCAAAACATTTTCAAAAGATAAAACGTTTTGTATACGTTCTTATAGAGACGAGAACCATTGCAAAACCTCTTTTCAAAACACGATTCACAAACACATCTTTGAACCATTTGTTCGAAACAAAACTTTGTATACGTTCTTATAGAGACGAGAACCATTACAAAGAGACTTTTTCAAAATACTTTCAAAACCCACACCACAAGCGCACAATCAAACAAAAGTAAGTGATCTAGAATGAGTAACTAAGAGCCCATGGAAAACCATGGATGAAAAGGGTGCTAACACCTTCCCTTTTCATAATCTACCCCCCCGAACCCGAGAAAATTATCGAAAGGTCTTTCCTGTGCTTTTTTACCTTTCCTTTTGGATAAAAGAAAAGTCGGTGGCGACTCTTGCTAACCGCACAAGTGCGAACGAAACACAAAACCTCTAGTCAGTTCTCCCACCGTATCACAGAATCCAATGGACACCGCTTCATTCTGGTGGCCATTGACTACTTCACCAAGTGGGTCAAAGCAGCTTCCTTCACATCCGTTACTAAGAATGTGGTTGCCCGCTTCATCAAGCAGAACCTTATTTGCTAGTACGGTATCCTAGAAAGGATTATCATTGATAACGGTACAAATCTTAACAATACTATGATCACTGCTTTGTGCGAGCAATTCAAGATTCAACATCATAATTCATCTCCCTACCGGCCAAAGATGAATGGTGCAGTCGAAGCTGCTAACAAAAATATTAAAAAGATCATACAAAAGATGACAGTCACCTACAAGGACTGGCATGAGATGCTACCGTTTGCTCTTCACGGGTACCGTACCACGGCTCGCACATCAACTGGGGCAACACCATATTCTTTGGTTTATGGCATGGAGGCTGTTTTACGTATCGAGGTTCAAATTCCCTCTTTTAGAATCATGAAGGATGCAGGTTTAAGTGAAGACGATTGGATCCAGACCTGGCTTGATCAACTAAACTTAATTGATGAGAAAAGACTTACTGCTGTTTGCCACGGTCAGACGTATAAAAAACAGATGATCAAAGCTTTCAACAAGAAAGTCAGGCGCCAAGTATATCAAGTTGGAGACCTAGTGATCAAGCGCATCATCTTGCCACAAAGTGATCCCAGGGGAAAATGGACTCCTACCTACGAAGGACCATTTGTAATCAAGAACATCTTTTCTGGTGGGGCAATGATTTTAACCACCATGGACGGCGACGACCTGCCGCACCCTGTGAACGCAGACATAGTCAAAAGATACTACGCATAAGAGACCCGATAGGTTGACACACCTAGGCAAAATAAGGGCATCCTGGCGAACCAAAAAAAAGTTCGGGCAAAAATTAGGGAAAAAATAAAAAAATCTGTACACCCGGCAAGTTGAAAACCCGAAAGGGCGACTTGGGCAAAAAAGGGTTTCCCGGTGGACTGAAAACCTGAAAGGGCGGTCCAGGAAAAAGTTAGGGAATTAAAGCGTATGACTATGTATCGTCGGATCACTTTAAGGACAATCTCTTCACTGAAAAACTCTGAGCCTCTGATCAATTTAATCATCTTTGGACGAAGCAACGGACAGACAAGATATTCGGAGATACGAAGGCTATAGCGGAATGGGAACCCCATGGGATTTTTACACATAGCTATCTTTCTTTGTATAATTTTTTCTTACTTTTATGACACCATCCTCTTACTAGGATGTCTGTCTCCTTTGTACAAAACACTTATTCAAAGTAAATACAAAGATATCTCTTTCAAAGTACATAAAACTATTTGCCTTTTTCTTTACACTTGTGTTTTTATTTGCAAAAACGTCCAATGATTCATTGATGAACATATGCATTTGAACATAATTACTGTTTACAAATAAACATGATGGAAGAGAACAATTACTGACAGACTGAAAGGATAGGAAAACGTCTTTAGGCTATTCCATGAGCAATCCCTGCAGTACATTATCTAGATCCCCAGTGGAGCCAAAATTTCAAACCCTTAATCCCCATCATAGTTAAAACTTCAAACTCCCAATCCCCAGCGGAGCCAAAACTTCAAACTATCAATCCCCAGCGGAGCCAAAACTTCAAAACTATCAATCCACATCGGAAATCATTCAGTCTCTCCAAATTCCCCAACAAGTTGTCTTGAAGTATGAAAATCAACCAGATAACAGTTAACTTTTGTTTATCCCCAACCTAGGATAATTCCCCAGTAGAGTGCCAGACGACCGAAACTCCTGAACCTACTCCCAGCATGTAAGCCTTCTTCCCCATAAAGTTTTCATTGCTCCCCAACAAAATGAATATTCTCATTCTTAATTCCCCGTAGAAGTCCTCAGATTTTTCTCTATTCCCCAGCGGAACGAGGATTCCCATTATGTAAACCCCAAGTAGAAGTCATCAAAGTTCTCTGGATTTCCCAAGCAGATTTCTCAAGCAGTATACGACATTGCTCGCAACAGATTTTTGTCAAATACTCCAACTTCAAGACATGAAGGATCCCTATATCCCCAACAGTCGCCAAGGATTTCTTATCCTCAGTAGTCAAGGATTTATTTTCCCCGGCAGCATTCAAGGATTTATTTTCCTCACCAATACAACAAATTTGCTTACATGCGCATACATTACATCCATATATCATAAACATTTGACAAAGCATATATACTGCATCATACATTTCATGCAATATAACTTTTTGTTTCAGCTAACATTTTACCCTTTTTTAGGATAAGATTAACAACCACAGTTTACAACATGCAATCATGATACAGTTCAGATACACTCCAGACACAGAAATCATTATGTTACTCATTCATATTCAGCTTTCATAATGCAATTCAGATACGCTCCAGACACGGATGCCATTCTGACCCTTATTCAGATCTCAGATACAGTACGAATACACTCTAGATACGGAAGTCATTCTGTTACTCATTCGGATTTTAATTATCAGGTTTCAAGTTCATATACACTCCAGACACGGAAGTCATTATGTCACTTATTCAGAAACAGTTCAGATACACTCCAGACAAGGAAGTCATTCTGTCACTTATTCAGATTCTAGTTCAGATACGCTCCAGACGCGGATACCATTCTGGCCCTTTTTCAGATTTCAAGCTCAGATACAGTTCAGATACACTCCAGACACGGAAGTCATTCTGCTACTCATTCAAATTCAGATCCCAGATACAGTTTAGATACGCTCCAGATGCGGATGCTATTCTATTACTCATTCAGACCTCAACTTCAAGATACAATCCAGATACGCTCCAGACACGGAAGCCATTCTGATACTCATTCAGATTTCCCACTCTTGATACAGTATGTATACGCTCATGACACGGATGCTATTCTGTTTCTCATTCAGATTTCAGTCTCCAGATACAGTTCAGATACGTTCCAGACGCGAACACCATTCTGATATTTATTCTTCTGACTTACAACTTACAATTCAGCAAACATTCTTGGATGGCATCTTTAAGCCCATCTCCAACAAGGATTCTATCACCTCTCCAAATGGCGTCTTTAAGCCCATTCCCTCAACTACACATTATCAAGTGCAAATTTATGGGCACTCTAGTGTCCAATCATCTTTTACCTTTGAGTCACGAACGATAAAAACTCGCCAGTCTAACTCTTCAGGTTCAAGAAGATTGAACAGGGGCAGCTGTTGTACCCCAAAATTTTCTCTCATTTATCAAGACTTTTCTCACAAGACTTCTTGGACTAAGGACAGGATTAGGGTTTGGTCAGCTCAAGATACCTCATCTTGCACTGATGACCCAAAATTAGGGTTTGAATTTGCACAGGGATTTTTGGGTCACCAATGCTTCATGTGACTTTCATACATCATCTTGGACCCCTAATATTACTCATGACAAGTTTCAAGCCTTGAACCACATTTTTGCTCAGTCAATTGGATAGTTGACCTAAAAATCAGCTGTATTGGGAAAAAAGTCAACCATGGCCAATTTACAGTCAAACTTCATAAGTTTTTATCCGCAACAACATTTTAAACTCATATGTATCATTTGATCAAGTTTGGATCACAACTCCTCAAGAAATTTGATCAAATCATCAAAAGGGCAAAATGGTCAAAATTAGGGTTTTTGACTGAGAAAGGGCAATTTCTGATTTTTTAACCTAGCCAATGACCAATTGGGTTCAAACATGATTTCAAGGACTCAATGGAATCATCTTGACCTAATTACATAGTTCAAAATATCTCAAGTTCATGGGATTGATAGATGAATTTTCCAGTCAATTAATCGAAAGTCAACTGTACACTGAAAAGTCAAACTTTGACTTTTTTGGTCAAAATCAAATGCCAAGGGTCACAATTCATCAAGATATGTCAAAATATGAAACTTGTTCACCAAGAAAACCAATTTTGAAAATTAGGGTTTTGAATCTGAAAAAATTTCATAACTTAGAATTTTTCTAAGTATGGAAATTTTCTTATTTTTTTCCAACTTTTCACCACTTTTTCACCATGATGCAATTTGATTCAAAGAAAACTTCCAACATAAAAGTTATAGTACTCCATAAAATCTACAACTTTTCTTCACAAACTTTTCCTAAAAGATGCTTGGATCTCAAGTTATGAATTTGTGAATATAGGTCCATGAACTTCTTAACTTAGTGAAAATTTGCCCTAATTTAGGCAGTTTTTTTAACCCAACTTCATGGACATTTTTCACCTAGTTCCAAGAGGTATCTCAAAATGCATTTCAAATATGGATTATAGAGCACATGACAAGCTTTCCAAAATGTCCAAGAACTCTCCAAGATCATTTGTGGTTATGGAGAATCGAAGAAGAGAAATTGGCATTTTGTCACTTTGGTTCATGCCATTTTCACAAAGTATCAAGTTGCAAATCTGATCTTGGATGCTTGTACCTTGCATTACAGGTCCTAAACTCATTCTACACTCCATAATTAAATGAAAACTCAAATGATAAGGGCTTTATTTTGGCTTTTGGAACATTGTACAAGAGATAATTCCATTAATGGCATAAAGGGCACATTGCCATTTTCATAAAGACAAGCTTTTGTAACTTTATCAATCTTGAGCCTTGGACCTGTTTCTTTGAGGCAAGCAATCTCCACAGATCTTAAGCAATGTGTACCAACACCTATCAGCTCACAAGCAAGCAGTACAAGCATGTTTGCATAAGTCATTTCACTTTTCTTAAAATGCAAGAAAAGTGGACAAAAGGAAAAAAGCTTGAACATCTGTTGAGGAGTGGACTTTGTATCCATTCTATACATATCCACAAACTTGTCACAACTCAGTACACGAATTGATAGCATCCAAAACACTCTCAAGCTCAAAAAGTACAAATTTCTGCCAAAACATTGCAGTTCTGCAAAATCATTGCCAACTTCATTTTGGCTCGTGCGTTTTACCCTTTAACATTTGAAACATCTTCCACATATCCTACAAAAGCTATCCAAGAATTCATCCTGCATCTGTAAGCTCTGTTTCAGCCATTGCCATTTTCAAACTTGGAGCTTGCAACTTGACTTCTACAGAGAGTTTTGGCCATCCACAAAGCAAGATAGGTATTGGAATAGTTTGAGGGAACTTCAAGGAAGCTCACACGATCCTCGGGCCTCACTCAAAGTCCCCACATTGTCATATCCAAATCCAGCTGAATGAGGTATTTTTCAAAACTCTATCTCTCTATTTAGACATCTTCAAGCCATGATTTGTGAAGAAAAAATGTAGCCCTTATCTTGGTGAAGCTGTACATATGCATACTTGTCATTTATATTAACTGTGCCATGAGAATTTGAAGCTTGAAGTTCATGAAATATTTAGGTCACGAATTAGGGCTGATTAAATTCTCTCTGATCTTTGATAATTAGGTTACAAATCTTATATGGTTGGAACCGTGAGATTAAGTGCTACATGTTTCATGTTACAAGTTTTTGTTTTTATGCAAGTATGAGCAAGTTGCAGGTTTGAGTTGAAAGCGCGCGCAGGAGGAGACAGGGGACAGGGACGAAGCTTGCCTTGGGCTTTTTTGCATTTATGGCCTTTTTGTTTTTACTTTTCACACCCCCTATATTACTTTTGCACCCCCCCTTGCATATTTGTTTTATTTTTCATATTTCTTTTTATATTTTTATATTTATTGCTTTTATTTATTTTTCTGAATCATAAAAATCATGAAAAATATTTTCTTTATTTTTTGCATTTTATTTTATTTTTTTATTATTTTTTGGCATAAAAAATAGTCTTATTAGGATAATGGACTTTATTTTCTTAAATAAATTGTAAATACATTTAAAAATACTATACATTTTTATTTTATTATTTTACACATAAAATATTCATTTTCTCATACATATTTAATTTTTAATATTGACACATAATATTATTTATTATTTTCTTGTACAAAAATGGACAAAATAATTAATATAGAACATATATTTTCTTTAATCAAAAATTAGGGTTTCCACCCTTTCAAAAATAATAATATTTTTTCTCTTACTTTTAGGGCTTAAATAAATCATTTTTCTCATACAAAAAACAAGTACAAAACATATTTTACATAAAATACATTTGCATTGCATTTTAAATACTTGTTTATTTATTTAATGCACACAACATTCAATTGGGTTATAATAGTATTTTTAGGGTTTATTTTGTGCAATATCCCCATTCAAAAAATTGTATCCCCCTCCCATAATAATTGTTGTAATAGCTTAGTTTACATTTACACAATTTATCGCATTTATACCATGTTTAGTAAATTAGTGTTTGTATGACAAGACAAAAAAAACAAATAGAAATGACCTAATACAAGACAAATCAAATGCATGAAAAATGACACACTTTGCACACAAGCACCCTTAGGGTTTCACCCACTTGGTTTCCTAAATAAAAATGGCCATGGTATGCATGCAAAGTATCTTGGCAAAACAAAACAAAATAAGATCATAGTCCCTCGATGACGCTATACAAAGGTTGCCTAAAACAAAATGATCTTAGTCCCTCAAACATGCTAAGATACTTGGCAATATTTCTATCATAGTCATACGATGACCCACGCCCGTCCCGTTTAACATCCAAATATAGGGTTGTTTACCAAATCAATGGTAAATCAACAATGTCAAGGGAATAAAATGCATAGGAAAGACATTTGAGTAGGTAGATAGCTTCTAAGTTACTTGCTCCATTTCCAAACAATCCTTGCTATTTTCAAAAAAAAACAAACACACACACACATTTTCAAAACATTTCCAAACATCTTACAAAACATTGAAACATTTTTCAAAAGACAAACATCTTTGTATACATTCTTACGAACGAGAATCATTACAAATATTGCCTAAACGAATGGCCTCTTTTCAAAATATTTTCAAAAACCACACAAAGCACCATTTCAAACAATTTCAAAGCAAAGCAAGTGATCTAAACGAGTAACTAAGAGCCCATGGAAAACCATGGATGAAAAGGGTTCTAGTACCTTCCCTTTTCATAATCTACCCCCCGAACTCAAGAAAACATCTCAAAGGTCTTTCCTGTGCTTTTTTACCTTTCCTTTTGGATAAAAGAAAAGTCGGTGGCGACTCTTGCTAACCGCAACATTTGCGAACACAAACGCAAAACCTCAAGTCAGTTCTCCCACTGCATCACAGCTGTGTTGGTGTGGCACTTTGTTTGGTACCGGTATCCTTCGTGGGGAAACGAGGAGAATACGGGGCCGCCGCGTGGTGTTGTGAAGCACCAACGGACCTTAGAATCTTAGTTGAACAAACTTGGCCATTAGAAATTAGTGAGATAGCCGGCCTCGGTGTAGAGCTAAGGATTGGTTGATACTCAATGCTACACTCATTTAGATCAGACTTTCAGGATATTTTGGCAGTAAGAAAAATTGATTGAGTTGAAATAGTGCCCGATAAAGGATGGTCAGTAATATTGAGATCCTCTAGAACCCGATTAATTTTTAAGACAGGTTGGAAACCAACTAAACTTCAAGAGGGTATTACCTTTAACCTCATGCAAGCCTTAAACCTAAGGACTTGGTGTGACGTGACTGTGTTTTCTATATCTGTGTTTGCTATACCTGTGGTTTATCATAACATCATGCATCATGACATGACATCCATTCTTATTGCACTAACCATTTCAAAGACCAAGGGAATTTATCTTTGTTCTATTTTGCAGATCATGGCTTTCGTTCGTAGAAACACTATCCGAATCAGCTTTGTGAAGATACCTTCCCAACTCAAAGATCTAGTATCAAGGGTTTCTGAAACTTCAGCGTTCACTAAGAGACATGGTCAACTTCTCAACCTGGTTACTTTAAACTTTGATGAAAAGATGATGAGTGTACTCTTTCATTTCTTTGATCCCAAGCACCACTGCTTCACCTTTCCAGACTATCAATTGGTACCTACCTTGGAAGAATTCTCTCAACTGTTGGATATACCTATTCTTGAACAGTTTCCCTTCACAGGTCTAGAAGAAGTTCCTAAGCCAGAAGTCATTGCCTCAGCTTTGCATCTGAAACGAGCCAACGTGGTATCCAATTGGGAAACCAGAAGCGGAGTCAATGGTTTGCTGGCTAAGTTTCTGATAGACAAGGCCCAACTGTTTTAGGATGATATGGATTTTCAGGCTTTTGAGGAGGTCTTGGCTCTTCTAATCTATAGGTTAGTCTTATTCCCTAATCCAAACTCATTCATAGATGTGAATGCTATCAAGGTCTTCCTCTCCCACAACCCTGTGCCAACATTGCTCGGAGATATTTTGCACACTCTCCATACTCGTACCATGAAGAGAAGAGGGATTCTTATGTGCTGCATGTCATTGATGTCGAGGTGGCTTACTTCTCACCTCCCTAAGTCCAAACTGAAAAATGAAGAAGGTTTGGGTTGGTCGCAAAGGATAATGTCACTCGCTCATACAAATATTCTTTAATGTTCTCGAGCTATGGAAAACACTGCTATTATTGACCGCTGCTGGGAGTACCCTAATGTCCCATTACTTGGTGTTGTACCCTAAAATTTTCCCTCTCAATTCTCAAGGCATCTCTCACAATGAATCTCAAAATTCAAGCTTGCACAAGTACATTGGGATTTTCCAGCACCAGAATTAAAAGGAAACTATCAAAAAGGGAGAAAACAGATAAAAATGACATTTTGACAAATTTGGAGGAAAATAGGTCTCCTTCGATTCATCCCCCTTCGATTGGACTTTGCACCTCCTTCGATTTCTCAAAAGTTGCTGCTAGCGTGCCTCTTTCGTCTGGGCATGTGACTTCTTGTTGTAGGCTTCGTTTGTGTCTTCCACTGCCTGCATGTTTGCTTTGAGTACCAAATTTTCTTCCACAAGTGCCCCCTAGAAGGCAAGGCTTTCGATTGGACAAGTTTGTTGCCTGCATGCTTACAATCGAAGGCCATGATCTGGTGGCCAAATGTGCCTCCTGCATACAACCCTTCATTTGGGCATTCACCTCCTGCATATCTGTGTGTAAGCCTTCGTTTGGGCATTCATCTCTGGCCATGCCTGCATGCAAGCTTCAGTTGAGCAAGGGCTTCATGCCACTTGGGTTACATCTTTCATTTGGGTATTGAAGCTTCCTTCGAATCAGAAGGAAATGATCTTCATACAAGCTTCAATTGAGTTTTTGTTTCCCTTTGAAACAGTGTCCTTTGACTCAGGAAGTAAAGGCCTCCTTTTGGTTTTCTTCAATTCAAAAAGTCAATAATCTTCTGAAAGCTTCCTTCGATTCAGAAGGAAATGATCTTCATACAAGCTTTAATTGAGTTTTTGTTTCCCTTTGAAACAGTGTCCTTTGACTCAGGAAGTAAAGGCCTCCTTTTGGTTTTCTTCAATTCAAAAAGTCAATAATCTTCTGAAAGCTTCCTTCGATTCAGAAGTTAATAACCTTCTGAAAAGTGTCATTCTATTGCACCATTCGCCCCTCACCTGTTTGCCTTGGATTCATAAGTTTTCGATTGGATGAATAGCTACCTTCCCGTGACTTTCAAATTCATCTTCATGTATGATTCGAATGTGCCTTCATATCACCTTCGAATCCATCTGTAAACCCTTCAATACGCCATAGTCCTGCATTATGACACACAACTTGGTGGTCCATTCGAAGGACTTGCCATAGTTGGGGAATAATTGTTCTCTTACTTTGGAATCTGGTCGAAGGTTTGGGCCTAAGTTATTAAAAGAAAGAAGACTCAAAATGGCATATTCAGCTAAAAAGGGCCATTCGAAGAACACACAGTTGGTTCATTCGAAGGATACACAATTGGTGAAAACAAACGTTGTGTTGTTCTAGTCTGGTCGAAAGGTATAGAAAGATGGAGGATTCGACTCAAAAGATCAAGTTGAACATTTAGACCCATAGGCTAGGCTACGTGTTTTCCCTTTTCAGGCCTCAAACCTATGACTCACCCTATACTTGATTGTTTATGCAAGTTAAAATAGGCCTTTACCCATTTGTTGTCCAAGACCACTTGCACTTAATAGCATAATACTACCTTTTAGAAAAGTTTGTCTTGAGCCTTGCGCCTGTTTTCCTTCAGAAAGAAGCAACCCATCTGAACCATTCATCTTGCTTTTATGGCACAAGTGGGCACTTACTTTCCAACTGAGCCTTATTTTATTATTTTTGATCCCCAAGATTCCCAAAAGCCTTTCTCTATAAATAGAGAGTTCATTT
This sequence comes from Vicia faba, assembly GCA_948472305.1. Lineage (NCBI taxonomy): Eukaryota > Viridiplantae > Streptophyta > Magnoliopsida > Fabales > Fabaceae > Vicia > Vicia faba. The sequence continues at coordinate 444,801,490 of OX451739.1, read as the reverse complement.
TCACAAAGGAAAAAAGAGAGGAGGGGAATGTATCTTCAAAATTATCACACACCATAAAATTCTCAAACACTTCAACACTTGTGAAATAAAAAAAAAACAGAACACGCTCCAACCTCTAGCAAGGTAAGTCATTTTTAACCTTTGGCCCTCCGTTTCCAGCATAGCATGTAAATAAGTTTTTCTTTTTCATTTAAAACATGTACACACTATTTTCTTCTTTTTGTTTTCACTCTCTTAATATGTGTCATGGTTAATAATCTTCTTGGCTTTTGCTCTTGGTACATTTGAATACGCTTTAAAGAACTAATCTAGTCTTAAGGTGATGTTGGCATGGCCTTGGGCCATGTTGCTATTCGAACTCAAATGAAAGAAACAGGAGACATAAAAGTTAGAAACGAAGCCTCTGGCTTCCATACTAACCTTCAGGCCAAATGAAAGGCACAACATGCTGGCCTCCAGGCCCCAAACGAAAGGCACAACATGCTGGCCTCCAGGCCCCAATCGAAAGCCAAAATATGCTGGCTTCTAGGCCCCAATCGAAACTCATTCCTTCACCCATTTTCAGGTAAGGTCGAAGAGAGCCTGAAATGGCATAATCGAAGGGTTTGCTGCTCTAAATCCAAAGATCCATTTATTTTCTTGATTTTACCTTATGAAGAGTCAATTGAGGTTACAACCTGGGTACTGAGTCAAATAGGATGGAAATCAGGATCGGTGCTAATTTGGAAAGTAGTGTCAAAAGCCGTTTGGTTCAGATGTTGCACGATTATATGGAAGTATTTGCTTGGTCGTATGAAGATATGCCTGGGTTGGATACCGACATTGTGGTTCATCTTCTGCTAACTAAAAAAGACTTCCCTTCTGTTAAACAAAAAGTTCGTCGCATGAGACCTGACATGTCTGAAAAGATCAAAGCCGAAGTAATTAAACAGTTTGATGTAGGATTCCTAGCTGTAACATCCTATCCTCAATGGGTGGCTAATATAGTGCCAGTGCCAAAGAAAGACGGGAAAGTTCGCATGTGCGTAGACTATAGGGATCTGAATAGGGCAAGCCCCAAGGATGATTTCCCTCTACCACACATTGACGTCTTAGTCGACAATACCGCTCAACATAAAGTATTCTCATTCATGGACGGCTTCTCGGGCTATAATCAAATAAATATGGCTCCCGGAGATATGGAAAAAACCACTTTCATTACACAATGGGGCACTTTCTGCTACAAGGTCATGCCGTTCGAATTAAAGAATGCAGGGGAAACATATCAAAGGGATATGATGGCTTTATTTCATGACATGATTCATCATGAGATAGAGGTATATGTGGATGATATGATCACCAGATCACAAACCGAAGAAGAAAATATCGATCACCTGCATAAACTATTCAAGAGACTAAAGAAGTACAAGCTGAGGTTAAACCCTCACAAGTGCACGTTTGGAGTATGCTCTGGAAAGCTTCTAGGTTTTGTTGTCAGCAATAAACGCATTGAAGTTGATCCTGCCAAGATAAAGGCCATCCAAGAAATTCCAGTCCCTCATTCTGAAAAGGAAGTTAGAGGATTCTTGGGTCGTCTCAATTACATTGCCCGTTTCATATCACACTTAACTGCTACTTGTGAGCCATTCTTCAAACTCTTGAAGAAAGACAAGGTAGTCAAATGGAATGATGAATGCCAGATTGCCTTTGACAAGATCAAGGAATACCTGCAAGAACCTCCTATTCTCATGCCTCCGGTTGAAGGAAGACCATTGATCATGTACTTGACGGTACTAGAGAATTCTATGGGGTGTGTTTTGGGCCAACATGACGAGTCTGGCTGAAAAGAGCATGCAATTTACTATCTAAGCAAAAAGTTTACCGACTGTGAAACCAGATATTCACCGCTCGAGAAAACTTGTTGTGCTTTAGCATGGGATGCTCTCCGGCTAAGGCAGTACATGTTGACTCATACCACTTTGTTGATTTCTAAGATGGATCCAATTAAGTACATCTTCGAAAAACCTGCCCTTTCCGGACGAATAGCCAGATGGAAAATGATCTTGACTGAGTACGACATTCAATACACAAATCAAAAAGCCATCAAAGGAAGTGTACTAGCAGGTCATTTGGCCCATCAAGCTGTGGATGGTTATCAGTCAATGAACTTCGACTTCCCTGATGAGAATATTAAGCTGGTAACCGACAGTGCAAAACCTAGACCGTATGAAGGACCTGAACAAGGATCCCGATGGACTATGGTATTCGACGGGGCTTCCAACGCCTTAGGTAACAGAATTGGTGTTGTGATCATCTCTCCTGAAGGTTTCCACACTCCTTTTACCGCCAGACTATGCTTCGATTGTACAAATAATATGGCTGAGTATGAAGCATGCATCTTAGGTCTAAGGGCTGCTATTGACTTAAAGATCAAGCATTTGGATGTATTTAGAGATTCTGCTTTGGTGATCAGCCAAGTAAAAGGAGATTGGGACAATAAACACCCTAATCTTATCCCTTACAAGGAGTTTGTGCTATCCCTAATTCCCTATTTCAAAGAAATCACGTTCGAGCACTTCCCTAGAGAAGAAAACTAGTTGGCTGACGCTCTGGCAACCATGTCCTCAATGTTCAAAGTCAGATGGGACAACGAAGCCCCTATGATTACAACTGAAAGATTTGATGAACCTGCCCATTGCTATGAGCTTAACACCAATGCGGAAAAGCCATGGTACCATGAGGTAATGAGATACCTTGAAGCGCAAGAGTATCCAGAGGGAGAATCTATCAATGATAGAAAGTTCTTACGAAGATTTGCAGCCAAATTCTTCCTAAGTAATAGGATATTGTACAAGCGCAACCATGATTCGACTCTACTCCGATGTGTGGATAAGAGGGAGGCAGAGGAAATCATGGAAGACATGCACGATGGCCTTTTTGGTACTCACTCAAGTGGACATACAATGGCTAAGAAAATCTTAAGAGCTGGCTACTATTGGTCAACGATGGAGACCGATTGCCATCAACATTCAAGAACTTGCCACAAATGCCAAATTTACACTGACAAGGTCCATGTACCTCTGATCCCTCTGAATGTCATGTCCACTCGGTGGCCATTTTCAATGTGGGGTATTGACATGATCAGAGAGATCAAGCCCACAGCTTCCAAAAGTCACCGCTTCATTCTTGTTGCTATCAACTATTTCACCAAATGGGTCGAAGCCGCCTCATTTGCCTCAGTCACCAAGAACGTGGTAGCCAGATTCATCAGACACAATCTTATCTGTCGTTATGGTATCCCCGAAAGAATCATCACCGACAATGGGACTAACCTCAACAATGCCATGATTAGGGAATTGTGCACTCAATTTAAGATCAAGCATCACAATTCTTCTCTGTATAGACCGAAAATGAATGGCGCAATCGAAGCAGCCAACAAAAATATCAAGAAGATTATGCAGAAAATGGTAGTGACCTATAAAGATTGGCATGAGATGCTATCATTTTCTCTACATGGTTACCGTACTTCAGCTAGAACATCAACTGGGGCAACTCCCTTCTCTCTAGTCTATGGCATGGAAGTCGTTTTTCCAGTGGAAGTTCAAATCCCCTCGCTGAGGATTATGATTGAGGCAGGCCTAAGTAAAGACGAATGGATTCAAACGAGATTGGATCAGCTGAACTTGATCGATGAAAAACGATTAGCTGCTATCTTCCATGGTCAGACGTATCAAAAACGGATGATCAAAGCTTTCAACAAAAAGGTCAAGCCTCGAGTATATCAAGTTGGTGACCTGGTGATAAAACGCATCATTTTACCACAAGGTGACCCCAGAGGAAAATGGACTCCCACCTAAGGGCCGTTTGTTGTCAAGAGAGTTTTCTCTGGCGGTGCCATGATACTGACCACCATGGATGGTGAAGATTTCCCACATCCTATAAACACGGACATAGTTAAAAAATACTACGCATAAGAGACCTGTTAGGTTGACACACCTAAGCAGAAAGGGGCATCCCGGCAAACCAAAAGGTTTGGGAAAAATTTAGGGATATATACAAAAGATTATACACCCGACAAGTTGAAAACCCGAAAGGGCAACTTTGGCAAAAAAGGGTATCCGGGTGGACTGAAAACCCGAAAGGGTAGTTCAGGCAAAAATAAAGGATTAAAAGCGTACGACTATGTCCCGTGAAATCAACACAGTCAATACTATGTCAAGGTCCAAGTTCAAATGGTCCAGGATCAATCCAATCAACTTAGATTAACGGCTATGGACGTTCAAAGATATTGGGGCAATAGTAGAGCTGAAAGGTAATGAGATCATTTCACATGGCTATTTGTTTTTCATTCTCAATTTTGTTTTATTTTCAGCAATTTCCTCTTACTAGGATTTCCGTCTCTATGTACAAAAACGCCTATTCATGGAGAAATATCAATACAAATACACTTTGAAGTGCGAAATTATCTATCTCTGTTTTGAATGCAAATTTGTCCAATGACTAAAATTGAATGAACATATGCATATGAACATAATTAAAGCTATTTGGCACATGTGTCCTGCCAGGCAGCAACCTCAACAAGGCATCAGTGCACAACAGCAATAAGCATCCCTTTAATGAATGTGAAATAGCCCCACAGAGTTATTTCACCATCATTATCCCCACCAGGGCGTTGGCAATAAACCTTTCCCCAACGGAGTTGCCCACAAAATATCCTTGCACGGGAAGATCCTTGGCCAGAGTCTCAATCTCTTGACAGCTTTTTTCCAGCTAAAGCCTAAGAGATCTCTTCCTAAAGGGAATCCACCTCCTCAGCAGATTTTATTCCCCACAGAGTTATCTCATCATCATTATCCCTATAGGGACAACCCCAATGCAACCTTTCCCCAGCGGAGTTGCCTACAAAAATTTCTTCACATAGGATAAACCCCCAGCCAGAGTCTCAATCTCTTGACAACTTTCTCTAGCTAAGTCAATTTCTACAAAATTGAAACCTAGGGGTCTCTGTCTAAAGGAAATTCATCTCCTCAGCAGGGTTTATTTCCCCAACAGAGTTATTTCCCCGGGCCAAGTGAAAATTCCTCAACGTACAAGACACCCTGATTTCCCCAATCGAGTAAGCACTCCCCGGTGAGCCCATCATCCCCAGATGATCCCATCATTCCTAGCGGAGTATATCTTCCAACCGGGGTTTTTTATCCCCAGTAGAGTATATCTTCCAACCAAGATTTTATTCTCCAAGCTGAGCCCATCATCCCCAGATGATCCCATCATTCCCAGCGGAGTATATCTTCCAACCGGGGTTTTTTTTATCCCCAGGAGAGTATATCTTCCAACCAATATTTTATTCTCCAAGATGAGTCCATCCTCCCCAGCTGAATAAACACTCCCCATTGAGTTCATCTTCCCCAGCAGAGTATATCTTCAAACCAAGATTCTATTCCCCAGCAGAGTACAAATCCCTCAACGGAACCCAAATTCCCCATTTGAGTCTGAATCGCCCAGTTGAGTTTATTCTCCCCAAGCTAAGTCTACCTTGCCTGACTGAGTCTATACTCTCCAGTTAGAATTTCCCCTTCAAATGAATGTAAATCACAGGGCCACAACCCCTAATCCCTAGTAAAGTATTCAACAAAGCCTTTATTATTACCAAAAAATGCTATGAAGCCTGGATCCGACCAGATATTAGCACAATTTTCAAGTTATACTGAAGCCTGGACCCGACTAGATAACAATTTGACTTCTTCAATTTCTGAAGCCTGGACCCGACCAGATAACAGTTTGATTTCTTTGATTACTGAAGCCTGGACCCGACCAGATAACAGTTTGACTTGTTGAGGTACTGAAGCCTGGATCCGACCAGATAACAGTTGATCTCATTTCTCAAAAAGCTATGAAACTTAGACACGACAAGACCAAATCTTCAAAGATATAGAAGAACCTAAACTTAATCCAACCAAGGTTTTAACCACTTGTTCCCAGTAGAGTTGCCTCTTTATTCCCCGACAAAGGACTGAGAAACCTGGATCCGACCAGATATCATTCCTCATTTCCATCTTTTCAAGAAAGTCATTGTGAAGCCTAGATCCGACCAAATAGCAATCATCCTTAGTGATTCATTGTGAAGCCTAGACCCGACCAGATAACAAATAAATCCCCAAGTAGTTCATTGTGAAGCCTGGACCCGACCAGATAACAATTAACTTCATCAAAAATCTACAAAGCCTGGACCCGACCAGATAACAGTTTTCAATCAGTTCATTGTGAAGCCTGGACCCGACCGGATAACAATTAACTTCATCAGAAATCTTCAAAGCCTAGACCCGACCAGATAACAGTTTTAAACCAGTTCATAGTGAAGCATGGACCCGACCAGATAACAATTAACTTCATCAGAAATCTACAAAGCCTAGACCCGACCAGATAACAGTTTTCGAACGGTATATTGTGAAGTCTAGACCCGACCATATAACAATTAACCATGATCCCCAAAAAGACACTATGAAACCTGGATTCGACCAGATAATATTACAACTTTCCAAAAGACCATAAAGCCTGGACCCGACCAAATAACAGTCTTCAAGAAGTACTGTGAAGCCTGGATCCGACCAGATAACAGTTAATTCACCCTTACCTCCTACAAGTTACTGTGAAGCCTGGATCCGACCAGATAACAGTTAACCTCCACATCCCCAACAAGTTGTTATGAAACCTGGTGTTTTTGTTGACTTTTCAAAATGACCTATAATGTCCAAATTCATAACTTCTTGTGAGTGCATATTTTGATCTTGGGAGATGAAGATGAATTGTAGGGAATTGCATCCTCTTCAAAATGATCTTTGGATGGGTCATTTCTCATAAAGTATGAGAAAGTTATGCTTGGTAAAAGTTGAGTTGACTTTTCCTGTAAAACCCTAATTTAGCAACTTTTGAATCTTGATGAATTATGAGCAATCCTTGATGAATCATGATCAAACCTTGATAAAATGATGAAATATCCTTCAAAATGAGAATTTTTACCAAAAATCTTGATGTTTGACTGTATGTAGGTCACAATTGACTTTTTCCCTAGCACAATCGATTTTTGGACCTTTGAGCAATTGACTGAGCACACTTTCTCTGCAAGGCTTGAAACTTGACATGGATGATATTGAGAACATATTAGGACAATGGTGAGAATTTGGGGTCACTTGGAATCAAGGATCTTGATGCAACATGAAACCCTAATTTGGGGTAGACTGCCTTAGGAGAGAGCTTGTCTGGCCAACCCTTGGACTACCTTGAGCAATTTGGAGATCTTTCTTGAAATGTTTTGAGAAATATGGGAGGGCAAATTTTGGGGTACAACAGCTTCCCCTGTTCAATCTTCTTAAACTTGAGGATGTAGATTGGCTTTCGTGCCTTTCGTGATCCGAAGGTGGAAGATGATTGAACACTAGAGTGCCCAGAAATTTTCACTCGCATGAAGTGATAATTGTCTTGTGATGCCGGGAATGGGCTTACAGATGCCATTTGGAAATTGCTGAAGAGGGGATGGGCTTAAATATGCCATCTGAAAGAGTGTCTATCGCATAAGAGATTCCTTAGCGAGAGCTTGTATACCTGTCATTGAGGAAGATTCCGCTAGGGAAGTTTGATCTTTGTTGAGAGATGTAGAATTTTAGGAGCTTTGTCATCTGTTATTCTGCTGGTGAGTCATTTCTGTCGATATTTAGGAACTTTGGTCATTCGTACTCAACTGGGGAATCAACTCTGTTGAGATTTAGGAGCTCGTCCGTAATTCAACTAAGAAACCATCTCTGCTGAGATTTAGGAACTCGTCCGTAATTCAACCGAGGGAATATTTATGCTGAGATTTAGAAGCTCGTCTGTAATTCAACTAAAGAAATATCTGTCGAGATTTAGGAGCTCGTCCGTAATTCAACTACTTTGCTGAGATTTAGGAGCTCGTCCGTAATTCAACTAAGAAACCATCTCTGCTGAGATTTAGGAACTCGTCCGTAATTCAACTGAGGGAATATTTATGCTGAGATTTAGGAGCTCGTCTGTAATTCAACTAAAGAAATATCTGTCGAGATTTAGGAACTCGTCCGTAATTCAACTACTTTGCTGAGATTTAGGAGCTCGTCCGTAATTCAACTAAGAAACCATCTCTGCTGAGATTTAGGAACTCGTCCATAATTCAACTGAGGGAATATTTATGCTGAGATTTAGGAGCTCGTTTGTAATTCAACTGAAGAAATATCTGTCGAGATTTAGGAGCTCGTCCGTAATTCAACTACTTTGCTGAGATTTAGGAGCTTGTCCGTAATTCAACTGAGAAAATATTTTTGTCGATATTTAGGAGCTCGTCCATAATTCAACTGAGGGAATATTTATGCTGAGATTTAGGAGCTCGTCCGTAATTCAACTGAAGAAATATATGTCGATATTTAGGAGCTCGTCCGTAATTCAACTACTTTGCTGAGATTTAGGAACTCGTTCGTAATTCAACCGAGGAAACATCTCTGCTGAGATTTAGGAGCTCGTCCGTAATTCAACTGAGGTAATATCTTTGCTGAGATTTAGGAACTCGTCCGTAATTCAACTGAGGAAACATCTCTGCTGAGATTTAGGAAATCGTCCGTAATTCAACTGAGGTAATATCTTTGCTGAGATTTAGGAACTCGTCCGTAATTCAACTGAGGTAAAAGCTTCATAGCTTGAACTTTATGAGAATTTAACCGTATCCTTCCTGAAAGGTAAAGGTTAGTTGTATGTAATGCATGATATGTATCAAGCAATGATGTTCTCAAAATAAATGAGATTGTGTTGTATGATGTGTATATGCATGTGTCATGATGTATGGAAATGTAGTGTTTTGAGCTGGGGGAAATAAATCCCGGATCGCTGCTGGAGAAAATAATGAATTCTTCGTTTCCGCTGGAGATATTGGATGAAGATGTTTGTGAGAATAAACCTGCAGGAGAGGATAATTCGGCTGGGGAATAAACTGATGAGGAAATGCGTCTGTGGGGAAGAGATGCTCCGCTGAGGATTCTGCCGATAAATTCAGCTGGGGATGAATTACCGTTGCTGGTGATAATGCAACCTGTTGGGGATTGAATTTCTGTTTGTGAAAGGAAAGAACTCCGTTGGGGATGATTTTCCAGTTGCGACTTCACGGGGAATAATCTTTTAAGCTCTACTGGGGATAATCTTCCAGAGTCTACTGGGGATGACTTTTTAAAACTCCACTGGGGATATTTTTATACTCCACTGGGGATGATAAGACTTTCAATGCTAACGGTAGATAAACTCTGCTTTGGGGGGAATATCGCCAATTCATTCACGGTTGCGAGTCTCAGCTGGGGAGAGCTAACACCACTATCTCTCTTACTCTGCGGGGAATGAATGTACTTTCAATCATTTCCTCCAGCTAGGTCTATCCCTATACCTGATGGACAGAGCAACTGTACGGTTTGGACATTTCTCGTTTGCCCCTGTTTTTGATATTACAAGTAATCGTCTTCTATTTCGCATGTAAATATTTATGAGCAGCGATTAATGTCAAATGCGTATATCAAAAACAAACATTGGACGTTCTTTGCAAAACAAAACAGAAAAAGGAAAAAATTTATTTGTGAAAATGAATTGTATTGATTTTGAAGTTTGGCTTGTAAATAGGCGTTTTTGTACAAGAGGCTGACGTCCTAGTAAGAGAACGCCGCTGAACAAATAGAATTTATACAATTTGTAAAAAACAAAGAAAAACAGCTATGTGAATAATCCCACTGGGTTCCAACTCTGCTATTGCCTTTATGCCCTTGAGCATCTCATCACTTTGCTACTTAGTTGAAGGTAGATCAGATTGATTAGTGTCGTCCGAGCTTGATAGAAAATACCGAAGTCTGGTTGCAAGGTGATCCAATGAGACATAGTGTTACGCTTTGATCCCTAATTTTTTCCTGGACCGCCCTTTCGGGTTTTCAGTCCACCGGGATACCCTTTTTTGCCCAAGCTGCCTTTTCAGGTTTTCGACTTTCCGTGTGTACAGATTTTTTTTAATTTTCATCCCTTATTTTTGCCCGAACCCTTTTGGTTCGCCGGGAAGCCCTTATTTTTGCCTAGGCCAGTCAACCTAGCAGGTCTTTAATTATGCATATTATTTTTTCACTATGTCTGCATTGACGGGGTGAGGAAGGTCGTCTCCATCCATGGTGGTTAGAATTATAGCTCCTCCTAAGAAAATGTTCTTAACCACAAATGGCCCTTCGTAAGTAGGGGTCCATTTGCCCCTGGGATCATCTTGTGGAAGTATGATGCGCTTAATCACCAGATCCTCGACTTGATACTCTTGTCGTCTAACTTTCTTGTTAAATGTCTTGATCATCCGCTTTTGATACGTCTGACCATGAAAAATAGCAGTAAGTCTCTTTTCGTCGATTAAGTTCAGCTGATCAAGCCGGGTCTGAATCCAGTCATCTTCGCTCAAACCTTCATCCTTCATAATCCGAAGAGAGGGTATCTGAACTTCAATGGGTAAGACGGCCTCCATGACATAAACCAAGGAATAGGGTATTGCCCCTGTTGACGTCCGTGTTGAGGTACGGTACCCATGAAGAGCAAAAGGTAACATCTCGTGCCAATCTTTGTACGTCACCGTCATCTTCTGCACAATCTTCTTAATGTTCTTATTAGCCGCTTCTACAACCCCATTCATCTTTGGCCGGTAAGGAGAAGAGTTGTGATGTTGTATCTTGAACTGATTGCAGAGTTCAGTGATCATCTTTTTGTTGAGATTTATACCATTGTCCGTAATGATCCTCTCTGGTACACCATATCGAAAAATCAGATTGTGCCGAATGAACCGTGCCACGACGTTCTTGGTTACAGTAGCAAAGGAAGTTGCTTCAACCCACTTCGTAAAGTAATCAATAGCTACCAAGATGAAACAATGCCCATTGGATGCCGTAGGTCTGATCTCACCAATCATGTCGATGCCCCATATTGCGAAAGGCCAAGGAGTTGTCAAAACATTCAGAGGTACTGGAGGTATGTGCACCTTATCAGCATAGACTTGGCACTTATGACAAGTCCGAGAATGCTGATAGCAGTCGGCTTCCATGGTGGACCAATAATATCCTGCCCGAAGGATTTCCTTTGCCATGGTGTGTCCACTGGAATGAGTCTCAAAAGTACCTTCATGTAACTCTACCATAATCCTTTCTGCTTTGTTCTTATCCACACATCGCAGTAAGGTTGAATCATGATTACGCTTGTAAAGAATGCCATTGCTGATGAAGAATTTCGCCGCGAACCACCTCAGAAACTTCTTATCATTAACAGATGCACCCTCGGGGTATTCCTAAGTTTCAAGATACCTCTTCACCTCATGAAACCAGGGTTTATCTGCTACCTCTTCAGTCTCAATGTCACAACAATGTGCGGGTTCGTCCAACCTTTCAATGGTAATCTGGGGAGCTTCATTGTCCCATCTGACCTTGAACATAGAAGACATCGTAGCTAGCGCGTCTGCCAACTGATTCTCCTCTCTAGGGAAGTGTTCAAAGGTTATCTCCTCGAAGTGGGGAAGCAAAGTCAATACATACTCCTTGTAAGGAATAAGATTTGGGTGCTTCGTATCCCACTCGCCTTTGATCTGGCTGATCACAAGAGCGGAATCTCCAAATACACTCAAGAACTTAATCCTTAGGTCAATAGCTGCTCGAAGACCCATGATGCATGCTTCATACTCCGCCATGTTGTTGGTGCAGTTAAAACATAGTCGGGCGGTAAATAGAGTATGAGAGCCTTCAGGAGATATGATCACGGCGCTAATGCCATTACCCAATGCGTTTGAAGCTCCATCAAAGTACATAGACCATCGGATCCCTCCTCGGGTCCTTCATCCGGTCCAGGTGTTTCACAGTCAGTCACCAACATGATATTCTCATCCGGGAATTCAAAGTTCATAGACTGGTAATCATCCACTGTCTGATGTGCCAGATGATCCGCCAACACACTTCCCTTGATTGCTTTTTGGGTCGTGTATTGGATGTCATACTCAGTCAAGATCATCTGCCATCTTGCTATTCTTCCGGATAAGGCAGGATTTTCGAAGATATACTTGATTGGATCCATCTTTGATATCAACAGAGTAGTGTGAGTCAGCATATACTGTCTCAGCCGGCGAGCAGCCCATGCCAAAGCACAACAAGTTTTCTCAAGCAACGAGTATCGGGTCTCGCAGTCGGTAAATTTTTTGCTAAGGTAATAAATATCATGCTCTTTTTGGCCAGACTCGTCATGCTGCCCTGGCACACACCCCATTGAATTATCGAGTACTGTCAAGTATAAGATTAAAGGTATCCCTTCAACTGGAGGCATCAGAATAGGAGGCTCTTGGAGATATTCTTTAATCCTTTCGAAAGCGACCTGACATTCGTCGTTCCATCTTACCACTTGATCTTTCTTCAATAACTTGAAGATTGGCTCACAAGTAGCAGTCAGGTGCGAGATGAATCGGGAAATATAGTTCAATCGTCCCAAAAAGCCTCTGACTTCTTTTTCTGTTTGGGGAGCTGGCATTTCCTGTATAGCTTCCACCTTTGCAGGATCCACTTGAATACCTTTATCACTTACGACGAAACCCAACAGCTTACCAGATCTCACTCCGAAGGTGCACTTGTTCGGGTTTAACCTCAGCTTGTACAACTTCAACCTGTCAAATAGCTTCTGAAGATGGTCCATATGTTCTTCTTCAGTCTGGGATCTTGCAATCATGTCGTCAACGTATACCTCAATCTCATGATGGATCATGTCATGGAACAAAGCGACCATGACGCGCTGATACGTTGCCCCAACATTCTTTAATCCAAATGGCATGACCTTGTAGCAAAAGGTACCCCATTGAGTAACAAAGGTTATCTTCTCCATATCCTCGGGAGCCATCTTAATCTGATTATAACCGGAGAAACCATCCATAAAGGAAAAGACCTTATGTTGTGCGGTGTTGTCAACCAGAACGTCGATATGAGGCAGAGGGAAATCATACTTGGGGCTTGCCCTGTTCAGATCCCTATAGTCAACACACATTTGAATCTTACCATCCTTCTTCAGCACTGGAACGACGTTGGCTACCCATTATGGATAAGAAGTAACCGCTAGAAAACCGGCATCAAAGTGTTTCATAACTTCAGCCTTGATTTTCTCGGACATCTCTGGGCGCATTCGGTGAACTTTCTGCTTCACTGGAGGACAGTCTTCCTTAGTTGGCAAGCGGTGAACCACAATATCGGCATCCAACCCAGGCATATCTTCATAAGACCAGGCAAAGTTCTCAACATAGTCACGCAGCATCTGAATAAACCGTTGCTTAACACTAGACTCCAAATTTGCACCGATCTTAACCTCTTTCTTGTCTTCCTCTGTACCCAGATTTACTGTTTCCACTGGCTCTTCATGCGGTTGTATAGCCCTCTCTTCCTGGAGTAACAATCTAGCGAGTTCACCAGGCACTTCGCAATCATCCTTACCTTCGTCCTCGACTTGGTTGATCGGACTTTCGAAGTCATAACTGGCAGTAGCAGAGTCGTTATCAGTGGGATCCAGAGTGGATGTAGACCTGTATATGTGAGTGTGTGTAAAATAGCTGTTTTGCAAGATAGAAAAGAAAAACAAGGAGCGCAAAATTCGTAATGCAAGAAAACGTCCAATGCTTTTATTAATGATATATGGAAATGACACACAATAAGCCCTCAAACAAAGCCACAGTGTCTCGGGTAAGGCACCGGGCCGTAAAGTTTAAAAATTGTCTGTTACAAATCCAAAACAAAAGTCTCATTACTGTGTAATAAAAGAAATTGGCACGAAGTCCTTTGCCGTCCAATTGCTTAGTCCGCCGTCGGTTGTCGGGTAAATCCAACTGTCAAACTCTGACTCTTCATCATCATCTTCAACCATATTCACTTCAGGATTAGTAATACGCAGGGGAGGTCTTCCAATCCACGCACGCCGAACGGCCCTTTGAGATTCTGCAGTGAAACCCAAACCAAACTTGTCAGTCTTATGTGCAAAATCAGGGAGTTGGCCCCAACTCGCACACCCACCTTTCTCAATAACAGCCTGGGCATCCTTGAGGGAAGCCATCTTCATTGGAGGATCTTCAGTGACAGTTTTAGTTGATACTAGCGTCTGGGGGACTTCTTCAAAATGTTGACATGGGGTTTCAATGAACTCCCCGTCCATCTCCACATACCGGAAAGAGTTGAGGTGGCTCACCATGTACTCCTCTTCTCCTCGTACCGTAACAATTTTCCCTTTTACTGGGTATTTCAGCATCTGGTGGAGCGTAGAAGTTACTTCCCCAGCTTTATGAATCCATGGGCGACCCAGCAAACAGGAATAAGATGGTTGAATGTCCATCACATAAAATGTAGACGCGAAAATATGAGAACCAACCTTAACTGGAATATCCACCTATCCATGTACCATTCTCTTGGACCCGTCAAAGGCCCTAACCACAATGTTACTCGGTTTCAGCACCAGCCCTTTACAGTCTAACCGGTCTAACGCTTTCTTGGGTAAAACATTTAACTTGGACCCAGTATCCGCCAATACATGAGCTAAGGTAGTGCCCCTACACTCAATTGAAACATGTAGAGCGTCATTGTGATTCTTCTCCTTAGCAGTCAAGTCTGCATCGGAGAAACCCAAACCATTATCAGCAGTTAAACTAGCCACACAATCTTTGAACTGATCAGCAGATGTTTCCTGGGACACGTGCACGGTTTTCAGGAAAGCAATCAGAGCCTTAGCATGGGCCTCTGAACACAACAATAAAGACAACATAGAGATCTTTGACGGGGTTTCCCCAGCAGAGTCGTCAGTTCTGTGATACGGTGGACGAAATGACTATTTTTGGAATGCTGGTTTTTGTTTTGCGTTTGTGTTTGCAAAATGTCGCGGTAAGCAAGAGTCGCCACCGTCTTTTATTTTATCCAACAAGGAAAGGAAAAAAGCACAGAAAAATTCCTTTTTCGATATATTTTTGAGTACGGGGGGGTAGATTTATAGAAAGGGAAGGTATTAACACCCTTTCTATCCGTAGTTATCTACGGGCTCTTAGGTACTTGCTCATCATTTTCAAAAATGTTTTCTTTGTGTTTGTGGCCTTTGAAAAGTTTTTGTTTTAACTTCGATTTATCTCTTGCTTCTGTCTTCAAGAGTGTAATGAAGTGTTTTTGAAAACTTGTTTGTAAAAGAGTGTAAATGTGGAAAAAAAATTGTTTTGAATGAGCAAGTATCTAAGAACTAATCTACCTACTCGAAAAAGGAATCGTTCTATGCTAATTTCCTTTAGACAATGCTATCCCACTATTAGTGAGTAGGTAGCACCGTCGTTGGAGTTTTGAGGGTCAATTCGAAAGGGACATACAATCACTAAAGCAATGTTAGGACATCTTAGTGGTAACCCTAATGTCTTAGATCATTTATCTGAGGCAACAATATCTGAGGCAACCTTTCCGAGGCAACTTATGATCTTTTAGACAAGAGGGCGACCTCTAAAACAACCTATACTCAATGACCGTTTACGAAGGCAACCAAGTGGGAGTGTACCCTAGGAGTGCGCATGTGCGAGTGTTTCAATTTCAGATTATTTTTATCTTTTCACATGTTTAGGGTGATCTAACTGTTTTAAATTTAGTCATTCATTCTTGTCATGCAAACCCTATTATCAAACATCTAACAATTGAATATTTGCAGAAATTAAAATGCGGAATTTAAACTAACTATTACAAGGTGTCGGGTATTTACATCGCCAAAAACAACCCTTTGAAAATAAAAGCGGTAAAAGAATAAATGTCCTAATTAATTATTACAAATCGGGAGCAGATACAATAATTTGGATAAAGAAAAAATAAAGCGCGCGAGACAATTGGATCGAATGCGAAACTAGGGTTTTGACCCTCCTAATTGAAAGAAAATATTTTTTGTTGTTTTTTTATTTTTTAAGAAAAGAAATCAATTCCTAAAATTAAATGCTAAATTAATTAGTTATTAAATTAATAAATGAAATATAATTAAGTGACATATTTTTGGATTTTTGGTTATTTTAGGAAAGAAATAAAATAATTAAACTAATGTTAAAACCTAATTATTCTAGTTGATTTTTTTTATTATTTGCAAAATAAAATAAAGTTACCTAATTAATCAACCTAATTAAATTAATTGATTTATTGATAAAAAATAAATTTCTGAAATTTAATTGGGTAAAAAATATTTTTTGGTGATTTTTGATAAAAAAAAGAAAATTATTTTATTGGTTAGTAAATAAATAAGAATAATTAAATAGAATAAATAAAATAAAGAAAAGATGAGAAATGGCCCTGAGATAAGGGGTGTAGAAAGCAGGAATTCTGGCCCATTTGATGAAGATCCACTTGACTTTTGCAATCCAGTGCGCATGCATTGACTTGGCTTATGGTGTACTTGCAATGGTGGCCGCCAGATATGGCCATCTGGTCATCTGACGCGTTGATGCTGAAGGAGTATGATGGTCATCAAGCTTAAGCGTGCATTGGATCACCTGCAATAATTAGGAAAAATAACAAATGCTGGAGGCAGGGATCGAACCCCTGACCTCCAGCCTTCCACGCCTTGAATGTCCCACTGGTCACCACTACGCCATGTTGTTCTTATTGTTAACATAATGCAAACTAATAGTAATATAAGAAAATAAATATTAATGGATAATTGTAACAAAAAGCGCGCCAGATTTGAATAGGCCTATAGGGGAGTGACACGCCTTCATCCCTGTTCTTGGATCGTGGCTAAAAGTTAAACCACCTATACCTACGGACAAATGTCAGTCGCTACAAACCAAACGTTTCTTAAAACCTCCCACAGGCCATGTAAATGGAATCTAACACCATGGTTAGATTCGTCTCGTCCTTCTGATCACAACCATGCCCATTATGAAGGCTAATTGTTCCTAAAATAAAAAACCCTAAACCAAAGCTTGAAAACCTAATAATGGTGAGTAACGCCACAGGCTATATAAATGAAATCAAATATTGCAGAAAGTTTACAAATGCTTCATAGGTTAAGAATATGCAATTATTTCACATTATGAATGCAAGAATAAGGCTATTCGAATTCAAGAAAAGGGTGATACCGCCATGGACTTATAGTGCGTGGGAAGGCTTAAAAACACTTGGTTTTGATTGCTTTAGGTTGTGGAGACTGCCAGGAAACGATTGGGACAGACACCAAGCCTTGAGGACGCCTCTAACCACCAATTCGATCTCACAATTTTTGCTTGTTTTTGCCAATTCTGTTCTTGCTCTAACGCGCCTTTCTCACCTAGATTTTGATCTGCACGCAACCCTTATGTATCACACAATGCATTAGGGTTGTTTATTCTGTCCAAATCTTCTTCTTTCAATGATTTTGGATTTGATTTGATTTGAACAACTTTCCAAACATGGCTTATTTCCAATCTTTTTGTGCACACAAGCTTTGATGCGAATTTGAATGCCTTGCTAGCTGTAATTAGAGCCTGAAACAATCACAAGATCCTTTGTTATCAATATTTTGGATTTTATTTGATTTATTATGATTTAATTTAAATTAATTCAAATAAAAATCGATATAATTAATAAAAATATGATATGGACAAGTGGCAAGGGCTAGAGCACGTGGGCTATGATGCCAACTCAAAACAAGTGAAAAAGAATGGGGCCATTTGGCAAAATTTGAAGTTTTGGGGATAGTTGACTTTTGGCAATTTTGCAAAAAAGGTCAACTTCAACAATGCATAACTTCCTCAATTTTGACTCTTTGGAGGTGTTCTTGGACTTTTTAGAAAGCTTGATATGTCCTCTAATCAACCCTGTTGGTCTCATCTCGATTTGATATTCCATGCTCAAGTATGAATCTTTGACAAAAAAGGTGTTTTTGTTGACTTTTCAAAATGACCTATAATGTCCAAATTCATAACTTATTATGAGTGCATATTTTGATCTTTGGAGATGAAGGTGGATTGTAGGTAATTGCATCCTCTTCAAAATGAGATTTGGATGGGTCATTTCTCATAAAGTATGAGAAAGTTATGCTTGGTCAAAGTTGAGTTGACTTTTACTACAAAACACTAATTTAACAACTTTTGAATCTTGATGAATTATGAGCAATCCTTGATGAATCATGATCAAACCTTGATCAAATGATGAAACATCCTTCAAAATGAGAATGTTGACCAAAAATCTTGAAGTTTGACTGTATGTAGGTCACTGTCGACTTTTGCCCTAGCACAGTCGATTTTTGGACCTTTGAGCAATTGACTGAGCAAACTTTCTCTGCAAGGCTTGAAACTTGACATGGATGATCTTGAGAACATATTAGGAAAACGGTGAGCATTTGGGGTCACTTGGACTCAAGGATCTTGATGCAACATGAAACCCTAATTTGGGGTAGACTGCCTTAGGAGAGAGCTTGTCTGGCCAACCCTTGGACTACCTTGAGCAATTTGGAGATCTTTCTTGAAATGTTTTGAGAAATATGGGAGGGAAAATTTTGGGGTACAACACATATTCTTCATTTCCAACAGGCAATCAAGGATTCAACCTCCGAAGATTTCCTCAGCAGTAGTTAGGGATTTATTTTCCCGGACAAAAACACACATTTCGCATTCATACATCATAGCATGTACATAACAATGCATTTAGCATGATACCACAGATGGTAAGCATCATGCGAGCATTTGCATTTTTCTAACCCCCTTTCTCACAGGTAAAACAGCAAGTCTAGTATGGATCAACAGAAGATTTATGCTGATACTTCTTCCAGAGTTTACCAACATTCCTCCAAATGGAATCTATAAGCCCATTCACCATCCATCTTTGAGTGCAAATTTCTGGGCACTCTAGTTTTCACCATCAAGTCACGGATGCCGGATCCGCCAATCTAACTCTTCAAGTTCAAGAAGTTTGAACAGGGGCAGCTGTTGTACCCCAAAATTTTCCCTCTCAATTCTCAAGGCATCTCTCACAATGATTCTTAAAATTCAGGCTTGCACAAGTACATTGGGATTTTCCAGCACCATAATTAAAAGGAATCTGTCAAAAAGGGAGAAAACGGATAAAAATGACATTTTGAAAAATTTGGAGGAAAATAGGTCTCCTTCGATTCAGCCCCCTTCGATTGGACTTTGCACCTCATTCGATTGCTCAAAATTGCTGCTAGTGTGCCTCTTTCGTCTGGGCATGTGACTTCTTGTTGTAGGCTTCGTTTGTGTCTTCCACTTCCTGCATGTTTTCTTTGAGTACCAAATTTTCTGCCATAAGTGCCCCCTAGAAGGCAAGCCTTTCAATTGGACAAGTTTGTTGCCTGCATGCTTGCAATCGAAGGCCATGATCTGGTAGCCAAATGTGCCTCCTGCATACAAGCCTTCATTTGGGCATTCACCTCCTGCATATCTGCGTGTAAGCCTTCGTTTGGGCATTCATCTCTGGCCAAGCCTGCATGAAAGCTTCAATTGAGCAAGGGCTTCATGCCACTTGGGTTACATCTTTCATTTGGGTATTGAAGCTTCCTTCGATTCAGAAGGAAATGATCTTCATACAAGCTTCAATTGAATTTTTGTTTCCCTTTGAAACAGTGTCATTCGACTCAGGAAGTAAAGGCCTCCTTTTGGTTTTCTTCAATTCAAAAAGTCAATAATCTTCTGAAAGCTTCCTTCGATTCAGAAGGAAATGATCTTCATACAAGCTTCAATTGAGTTTTTGTTTCCCTTCGAAACAGTGTCCTTCGACTCAGGAAGTAAAGGCCTCCTTTTGGTTTTCTTCAATTCAAAAAGTCAATAATCTTCTGAAAGCTTCCTTCGATTCAGAAGTTAATAACCTTCTGAAAAGTGTCATTTGATTGCACCATTCGCCCCTCACCTGCTTGCCTTGGATTCATAAGTTTTCGATTGGATGAATGGCTACCTTCCAGTGACTTTCAAATTCATCTTCATATATGATTCGAATGCGCCTTCATATCACCTCCAAATCCATCTGTAAACCCTTCAATACGCCATAGTCCTTCATTATGACACACAACTTGGTGGTCCATTCGAAGGACTTACCATAGTTGGGGAATAACTGTTCTCTTACTTTGGAGTCTGGTCGATGGTTTGGGCCTAAGTTATTAAAAGCAAGAAGATTCAAAATGGCATATTCAGCTAAAAAGGTCCATTCGAAGAACACACAGTTGGTTCATTCGAAGGACACACAACTGGTGAAAATGAATGTTGTGTTGTTCTAGTTTGGTCGAAAGGTATAGAGAGATGGAAGATTCGACTCAAAAGATCAAGTTAAACATTTAGACCCATAGGCTAGGCTACGTGTTTCCCCTTTTCAGGCCTCAAACCTATGACTCACCCTATACTTGATTGTTTATGCAAGTTAAAATAGGCCTTTACCCATTTGTTGTCCAAGACCACTTGCACTTAATAGCATAATACTACCTTTTAGAAAAGTTTGTCTTGAGCCTTGCGCCTGTTTTGCTTCAGAAAGAAGCAACCCATCTGAACCATTCATCTTGCTTTTATGGCACAAGTGGGCACTTACTTTCCAGCTGAGCCTTATTTTATTATTTTTGCTCCCCAAGATTCCCAAAAGCCTTTCTCTATAAATAAAGAGTTCATTTTCACAAAGAAAAAAAGAGAGGAGGGGAATGTATCTTCAAAATTCTCACACACCATAAAATTCTCAAACACTTCAACACTTGTGAAATAAAAAAAA
This sequence comes from Vicia faba, assembly GCA_948472305.1. Taxonomy (NCBI): domain Eukaryota; kingdom Viridiplantae; phylum Streptophyta; class Magnoliopsida; order Fabales; family Fabaceae; genus Vicia; species Vicia faba. The sequence continues at coordinate 444,780,746 of OX451739.1, read as the reverse complement.
ACCAGAATCATCGTTACCTCCTTCAATTTTGAAGAACAACACATTCCAATTTCCTTCGAATCAAGGAGCATCCCACTTGTTCCTTCCTTTGAATCCAGCAAAGAAGGATATATCACTTGTTTTGCTGTTTCGAATCCAGTGTCGAAGGCGTACACTGGGTCTTTTCCTTCGAATCCAGAGGCATTCAAAGCAACCGCTTCAAAGTCCAGAACACGCTCCAACCTCCAGCAAGGTAATTCATTTTTAACCTTTGGCCCTTCGTTTCCAGCATAACATGTAAATAAGTTTTTCTTTTTCATTTAAAACATGTACACACTATTTTCTTCTTTTTGTTTTCACTCTCTTAATATGTGTCATGGTTAAAAATCTTCTTGGCTTTTGCTCTTGGTACATTTGAATACGCTTTAAAGAACTAATCTAGTCTTAAGGTGATGTTGGCATGGCCTTGGGCCATGTTGCTATTCGAACTCAAATGAAAGAAACAGGAGACAAAAAAGTTAGAAACGAAGCCTCTGGCTTCCATACTAACCTTCAGGCCAAACGAAAGGCACAACATGCTGGCCTCCAGGCCCCAATCGAAAGCAAAAATATGTTGGCTTCTAGGCCCCAATCGAAACTCATTCCTTCACCCCTTTTCAGGTAAGGTCGAAGAGAGCCAGAAATGGCAGAATAAAAGGGTTTGCTGCTCTAAATTGAAAGATCCATTTTTTCTTGCTTTTACCTTATGAAGAGTCAATTGAGGTTACAACCTGGGTACTGAGTCAAATAAGAAGGAAATCAGGATCGGTGCTAATTTGGAAAGCAGTGTCAAAAGCCATTTGGTTCAGATGTTGCACGATTATGTGGAAGTATTTTCTTGTTCGTATAAAGATATGCCTGGGTTGGATACCGATATTGTGGTTCATCGTCTGCCAACTAAAAAAGAATGCCCTCCTGTTAAACACAAAGTTCGTCGCATGAGACCTGACATGTCTGAAAAGATCAAAGCCGAAGTAATGAAACAGTTTGATGCATGATTCCTAACTGTAACATCCTATCCTCAATGGGTGGCTAATAAAGTTCCAGTGCCAAAGAAAGACGGGAAAGTTCACATGTGCGTAGACTATAGGGATCTGAATAGGGCAAGCCCCAAGGATGATTTCCCTCTACCATACAGTGATGTCTTAGTCGATAATACCGCTCAGCATAAAGTCTTATCATTCATGGACGGCTTCTCGGGCTATAATCAAATAAAGATGGCTCCCGAAGATATGGAAAAAACTACTTTCGTTACACAATGGGGCATTTTCTACTACAAGGTCATGTCGTTCGGATTAAAAAATGCAGGGGCAACATATCAAAGGGCTATGGTGGATTTATTTCATGACATAATTCATCATGAGATAATGGTATATGTGGATGATATGATCACCAGATCACAAATCAAAGAAGAACATATCGATCACCCGCACAAACTATTCAAGAGACTAAAGAAGTACAAGCTGAGGTTAAACCATCACAAGTGCACGTTTGGAGTACGCTCTAGAAAGCTTCTAGGTTTTTTTGTCAGTAATAAAGGCATTGAAGTAGATCCTGCCAAAATAAAGGCCATCCAAGAAATTCCAGTCCCTCATTCTGAAAAATAGTTAGAGGATTCTTGGGTCGTCTCAATTACATTGCCCGTTTCATATCACACTTAACTGCTGCTTGTGAGCCACTCTTCAAACTCTTGAAGAAAGATCAGGTAGTCAAATGGAACGATGAATGCCAGATTGCATTTGACAAGATCAAGGAATACCTGCAAGAACCTCCTATTCTCATGCCTCCGGTTGAAGGAAGACCATTGATCATGTACTTGACGGTACTAGAGAATTCTATGGGGTGTGTTTTGGGCCAACATGACAAGTCTGGCCAAAAAGAGCATGCAATTTACTACCTAAGCAAAAAGTTTACTGACTGTGAAACCAGATATTCACTGCTCGAGAAAACTTGTTGTGCTTTAGCGTGGGCTTCTCGCCGGCTAAGGCAATACATGTTGACTCATACCACTTTGTTGATTTCTAAGATGGATCTGATTAAGTACATCTTCGAAAAACCTGCCCTTTTCGGACGATTAGTCAGATGGTAAATGATCTTGACTGAGTACGACATTCAATACACACATCAAAAAGCCATCAAAGGAAGTGTACTAGCAGATCATTTGGCCCATCAAGCTGTGGATGATTATCAGTCAATGAACTTCGACTTCCCTGACGAGAATATTATGCTGGTAACTGACTGTGCAAAACCTAGACCGTATGACGGACCTGAACAAGGATCCCGATGGACTATGGTATTCGACGGGGCTTCCAATGCCTTAGGTAACGGAATTGGTGCTGTGATCACCTCTCCTGAAGGTTTCCACACTCCTTTTACCTCCAGACTATGCGTCAATTGTACAAATAATATGGTTGAGTATGAAGCATGCATCTTAGGTCTAAGGGTTGCTATTGACTTAAAGATCAAGCATTTGGATGTATTTGGAGATTCTGCTTTGGTGATCAACCAAGTAAAAGGAGATTGGGACACTAAACACCCTAATCTTATCCCTTACAAGGAGTTTGTGCTATCCCTAATTCCCTATTTCGAAGAAAACACGTTCGAGCACTTCCCTAGAGAAGAAAACCAGTTGGCTGACGCTCTGGCAACCATGTCCTCAATGTTCAAAGTCAGATGGGACAACGAAGCCCCTATGATTACAATTGAAAGATTTGATGAACCTTCAAATTGTAAAAGCCGTGGTACCATGAGGTAATGAGATACCTTGAAGCGCAAGAGTATCCAGAGGGAGCATCTATCAATGATAGAAAGTTCTTAGGAAGATTTGCAGCCAAATTCTTCCTAAGTAACGGGATATTGTACAAGCGCAACCATGATTCGACTCTACTCCGATGTGTGGATAAGAGGGAGGCAGAGGAAATCACGGAAGACATGCACGGTGGCCTTTTTGGTACTCACTCAAGTGGACATACAATGGCTAAGAAAATCTTAAGAGCTGGCTACTATTGGTCAACGATGGAGACCGATTGCCATCAACATTCAAGAACTTGCCACAAATGCCAAATTTATGCTGACAAGGTCCATGTACCTTCGATCCCTCTGAATGTTATGTCCACTCCGTGGCCATTTGCAATGTGGGGTATTGACATGATCGGAGAGATCAAGCCCACAGCTTCCAATGGACACCGCTTCATTCTTGTTGCTATCGACTATTTCACTAAATGGATCGAAGCCGCCTCATTTGCCTCAGTCACAAAGAACATGGTAGCCAGATTCATCAGACACAATCTTATCTGTCGTTATGGTATCCCCAAAAGAATCATCACCGACAATGGGACTAACCTCATCAATGCCATGATCAGGGAATTGTGCACTCAATTTAAGATCAAGCATCACAATTCTTCTCCGTATAGACCGAAAATGAATGGCGCAGTCGAAGCAGCCAACAAAAATATCAAGAAGATTGTGTAGAAAATGGTAGTGACCTATAAAGATTGGCATGAGATGCTACCATTTTCTCTACATGGTTACCGTACTTCAGCTAGAACATCATCTGGGGCAAATCCCTTCTCTCTAGTCTATGGCATGGAAGTCGTTTTGCCAGTGGAAGTTCAAATCCCCTCACTGAGGATTATGATTGAGGCATGCCTAAGTAAAGACGAATGGATTCAAACGAGGTTGGATCAGCTGAACTTGATCGATGAAAAACGATTAGTTATTATCAGCCATGGTCAGACGTATCAAAAACGAATGATCAAAGCTTTCAACAAAAAGGTCAAGCCTCAAGTATATCAAGTTGGTGACCTGGTGATAAAACATATCATTTTACCACAAGGTGACCCCAGAGGAAAATGGACTCCCACCTATGAAGGGTCGTTTGTTGTCAAGAGAGTTTTCTCTGGTGGTGCCATGATACTGACCACCATGGATGGTGAAGATTTCCCACATCCTATAAACGCGGACATAGTTAAAAAATACTACGCATAAGAGACCCGTTAGGTTGACACACCTAAGCAGAAAAGGGCATTCCGGCAAACCAAAAGGTTGAAGAAGTGAAAAACACAAGAAAGGGGGTTGAATTGTGAAACTTGAAAACTATTGCAGTCAACACGTTATTTTTATCCTGGTTCGTTTGATATCAAACTACTCCAGTCCACCCGTCAAGGTGATTTCGCCTCTCTCCAACGAGGTCTTAATCCACTATATTCAACTGAATATTACAACTGCTAAAGCCTTCTTGAGTCTAAACCACAAACTGGTTTCTCAAGGAAATCTTTCTTACAGATAAATGAACAAAGGGTGTGTATGAATGTTTTCTACAAAACTGTTTATCACAACTGTGATACTACACAATTTAAGCTTAAGAAAATTGGAATGCTAAAACTATAGAATAATTATTTAGAGAGCTTTAGCAAACTGTGAGAATGAGGATGATGATGATTGCTTTAGGCGTGTAGAAATTTGTAGAGCATTCGCCAATCCATTCCTCATTAGCTTGTTTATATAGCATTGGAATTTGTACGTTGGATCAATAATTCTGTTTCAATGCCAATAACTTTCTTTCCATACTTAGAAGATCATTGTCTTGAATAATGTCGTTGAAAATAAATGATCTTGAATGCACAGTACCGTTGCCAATTAAGCGTGTTCCGGCGTTGGTTTATTCTGACGCTGCTAGATGCTGATGAATTGTTGTAGTCTTGATCAGAGTATAGATTGTTACGCGCAGATCTTGTTCATCAAGCTTCAGCGTAAGCACATGCTTTGATCTTCTGATTCTGGTATCTGATATAACATCTTCTGATGCTGATGATGATGTTCTCATGCTGATACTCATCAGAGTTTCTGTAAAACAAAACATAATTTTTAGGTAACATATATGTCTTACATGAATCATACAATTTATATAATCTTGCATTTTGTTATCATCAAAACTTTAACTTTAGGGTAGTAGATTCAAACATTGTTCTAACAATCTCCCCCTTTTTGATGATGACAAAAACTAGATTTTTTTCAATTGAAAATTAACGAGAAATGTATCAGAGATAACTAGATAAACTGTATCAGAATTAAATAGGCAGTTATCACGGATAAGAAGATAAGGGATAGAAGGGTATCAGAGTTAAGATTGGCAATACTCCCCCTGAATTTATCACTTCCCTTTAATTCCATGAGTTCTTTGGGATCAGATCTTCATTGCCTTTCGTTGAACATCAGAACATCAGAGCTTCAGTGTATTTGAGTTCATCAGATTCTTGTACCTGTAAGCTATGCAGAACAAAAACATTCAAGTATATCAGAGTGTTAGAATGTTTGAGACTTTTGTCTCAGTAAGCCGTTATTGAAAAATATCAGTCTTTCTCCCCCTTTTTGTCAGCAATCAAAAAGTGCAAATAAGTAAATAAGTGAGAAAAAAACTTAAGAGAATCAGTGCAGAAAAACACTTGTATTAAGTTCAGAAACAGAAAATAGTACAGAAGATATGCAAGAAAGATACTGAAAACAACAAGAAATAAAAACTAAGGATTAGGAGGGAGGCGTGTAAACAGAGCCTCTAGCATTGTCTTGATCTGATCAGTAGTTTCCTTCTGCTGATTAACCACACTGGCTACAACATCAATCTTGCTATCCTGAACATCCATCCTTTCCTTCATCATCTGATCACTCTCATCCATCCTTGCTTGCAGATGCAGATCATTCTGCTTTAGCTCTTCAAGAGTCTGCCTGTCCAAGGCAGCTTGAGAGATGTCAGAATCAGGGAGCTTCTGAGAGCTTTCTGGAATGTCTTCTGCTTGTCCCAAAACTTCTGCTGATGTCTCCTGCTCTTCTGCTGGTTGAACTGCTGGACGCTTTTCAAACCATGGTTCACAGTCCAGATGAAGCACATTCTCCTTCTGCAGCTGACTTACGACAGGTCCTTCAACTTCTTTCAGCAAATTGCTGAAGTTCTATTGAGCCTGCTCATAATTTATGTCTTGCAGCTTGAAGGATTCAGCGTGAACCTATTTTCTGAAATGTGTCCAGAGATGATCTGAAGCAACAGGATCGATCATTCCCGGACAAACCTGTTTAAGAGAAGCAATCCAATTCTGCATGTTTGTTTCAAAATTCAAGATGCTGGAACCAACATCTGGCAGTTTTGGTTTGGGAATGGCTGTTTTATTTTTGATGGCAGCAAAACGGTCAAGGACTGTGAAGTCAATGAAGGTTTTGCTGTGGTCTTCTTTATTTTGTTTGGGAGAGGGAGTGGGAGAATCAGAAATGATTATGGGAGTGTGTAGAGTATTAGGAGGGGTAGTTTCTGGTGAGGATGGTAGCTGAGGCATAGTGACAGTGATGCCACTGGGAAATTGTACAGCTAGGGGTCGAGGTTCAGATGGTTCAGGTGATTGATGTTTAGGGGATGGAGGTTCAGAGTGATGAGGCTCAGAGTGTTGAGGCTCAGAGTGAGGTGATGGTGGATTAGGTGATGGTGGATTAAGGTCTGGTTGTGGAGAGGGATGTTGAGTAATTTCTGGTTCTGGTTGAGGTTCTTCTGGTATGGGTGATAGTGTATATGCTGGTTGAGGAGAGTGGGGTGTTCCTGGTTGTGGAGATGGGGGATTTTCTGGTTGAGTGTTTGGATTTTCAGAGTTGGGAGCGGAAGAACGTTGATCAATTTCAGCAAGAATTTTGTCAAGTTCTGATAGTGGTGTGGGTTTTGGATTTAGGGGTTTGGTGCGGGATCTTCTAAGAGTGGGTGACTCAGAAGGGTCAGCCTCTGGTTCGGTATCATCAATTGTTGGTATAGGGAGTTCATATGATGCTGGTGTTGGAATCAGTGTTGGTACAGCAGATGAATTTGAATTTAAGACATGTCCAGAAGATGGTTTACCTCTCTTCTTTGGTGTTTGCTGGGATGGTCCTTCTGAAGCAGCCTTTCTCTTCTTCTTCTTCTTCTTCAAGACAACCTCTGGTGTTGGCTGGTGCATTTCTTTAAGGTTCAGACCAGGATCTGTCCCATCAGCTTTACACGCGTCCAAGTATCTGAGAACTGTGACTGGCTTGGAGTCAATCTCAGAAAATAAGGGAAAGTCACTCAGAGGGACTCTTCTGCTGGTGATGTCAGTAAGAGGAGTGACTCTGGGCTCCTTTCTTATATTCTCTATCAGTTTCATCTTCTTCAGATTCTTGGCGTTCAGCTGCTTACCAACTGCTGGTTCTAGAGTACTTATATCCTGTGCCTCTGTCAGATGTTCTATCAGCCTATTCTCAGTTAGAATATCTGATATTAATCTGTCAAAGGGTATCCAATCCCTTTTTGTCTTCTCATCTTCTCTTGTCTCCTTGATGCTGGTCTTCAGATGATTGAACAAAATCTGAGCAAGGTTGATCTTGGTCTTCTTTGCAATGAAGTACAACAGAAATTGCTGATCAATGTTGATATAGTCTGGAGAACTTGTGGGCTTCCTATGGTTGAAACAGCCCAAGATTATCTTTGCCCAGATCCTGTGATGGTCCTTCAAATCTCTGATCTTGCTGGACGGAACCCCATGCTCAAAGATGTGTCTAGCAACAATGGCAGTGTTTCCAGAACGTTCTGCCATGGAAATGCAGCGGATGCCACCACCGCTGTATCCAATCAATATGGCAATGTGATCTTCAGTAATCACAATCTTCTTGCCCATTATATAAGAGGTAACTTGATGTGTTGATGAGGTAGCATGAATCCAGAATTCTTTAACCAAAACTGGGAACGTTGGACCCACCAACCTATCAAAGTATCTCTCCCATCCTTGTGCCCTAATTTCTTCTGTTAAATCGAACCCATTTTCCTTCAAACTTGAGAAATCCACAATCAGTTCAGATAGAACTTCCAAGTTCTTTACCGGAGTGAGCAGAGTTCTGAAGGGAACCTGGTACTGTTCAGAAGAAGCAACATGCTGGGAACCTGCAGAAACAAAACTAGAGGACGCCATGTTCACACTGGAAATTTTTGAGAAAAACTTGAAAAAGTGAAAAAGGGTTTTCTTGAGAAGGATGAACACAGTTAAAAATTGCAGAGAGATTTGGATGATTGTAAGAGACGGTAAAAGAATTAATGAATGAGGTTAAAGCGTTTAAATAGGTTTCAAAAATGTTTTGAAAACGTAAACGGTTTTAAGAGAGAGAATAACTCATGATTACGTGCATTTAATGCTTGCTGATTTTGGGGGATTTGAGGAAGATATTAGGAACGGTTACCAAAGACATGTGTCTCAATGCATCCAATCAGCGCTTTGCTTGCTCAGAGGCGTGCACGCGTGTTCTACCTCAGGAATAAGCGATGACTGGATGACACTTGTTTGATTTCATGAACAGCACATCTATCCTTGAACTGAAAAGCTCAGATCTTTAAGAATAGAATCTGATACAATCTGCATGTCTATATTTCTGAAAGAAGATTGATCAGAAGTTCACAAAGAAATAAAACAAATTCTGAAGGTTAACATACAAAACTTAAAACATTTTCACTCTGGGCAGAGCTTCATGCTGAGATGTTTCAGAATGAAGTTGAACCTATCTTCAGAAAGTGGTTTAGTGAAGATATCAGCCCATTGATGGTTTGTATCAATAAATTTTAAGTTCAAGACACCTTTCTGAATATAGTCCCTAATGAAATGATGTTTTATTTCTATATGCTTAGCCCTAGAATGCAAAATTGGATTTTTACTTAAGCAAATGGCAGAAGTATTGTCACAGAGTATAGGGATGTTACTCTCAAAAATCTGGAAGTCTTCAAGCTGACTTTTCATCCAGAGCATTTGTGTGCTGCATCCTGCTGCTGCTATGTACTCAGTTTCTGTTGTTGATAGCGCAATTGTGGATTGCCTTTTGCTGGACCAAGAGATCAGATTTTCTCCCAGAAACTGGCAGCTTCCAGAAGTACTTTTACGCTCTACTCTGTCTCCAGCAAAGTCAGCATCGCAGTAACCTACTAAGCTGTAATCACTAGATTTTCTATAAAATAGACCCAGATTAGTAGTACCTTTCAGATACTTGAAAATTAGCTTAACAGCTGTTAAGTGAGATTCTCTAGGATCTGATTGGAATCTTGCACAAATACATACGCTGAATAAAATATCAGGCCTTGAAGCCGTCAGATAAAGAAGAGAACCAATCATACCTCTGTAGACCTTCTGTTCTACCTTTTTGCTTACCTCTTCTCTTTCCAGAATGCACGTGGGATGCATTGGAATCTTTGATGGCTTACATTCTGAGAGATCAAATTTCTTTAGAAGTTCTCTGACATATTTGCTCTGATGAATGTAAGTTCCCTCTGGAGTTTGATTGATCTGAATTCCCAGAAAGAATTTCAGTTCCCCCATGAGGCTCATCTCAAATTCTGCCTGCATACACTTAGCAAATTTTCTTCCAAGAGAAGGATTAGTAGATCCAAAAATAATATCATCAACATAAATCTGACAGACTAAGATGTCATTCTTAACTGACTTACAGAACAAGGTAGTGTCCACCTTCCCTCTGGTGAATTCTTTTTCTAACAGAAAGTTACTTAGTCTTTCATACCAAGCTCTGGGAGCTTGTTTCACACCATATAGTGACTTCTTTAGTTTGAAAACATATTCTGGGTTTTTTGTATTTTCAAAACCAGGGGGTTGGTGCACATAAACCTCTTCTTCTATATATCCATTTAAGAATGCACTCTTGACATCCATCTGATACAGAGTGATGCCTTTATTAACAGCAAATGAAATTAAAAGTCTGATAGATTCTAACCTGGCGACTGGGGCAAAGGTTTCTGTATAGTCTATCCCCTCTTGCTGACTATAACCTTGTGCTACCAGTCGTGCTTTGTTTCTGATGACTTCACCTTGTTCGTTCAGTTTGTTTCTGAACACCCATTTTGTTCCAATGACGTTGAATCCTTTTGGTCTGGGAACCAGATCCCACACGTCATTTCTGGTGAATTGATTCAGCTCTTCTTGCATTGCTAGAATCCAGTCGTTGTCCAGAAGCGCTTCATCAATTGAAGAAGGTTCAATCAGAGAGACAAGTCCCATGAGGGATTATTTAGAGTTTCTGAAGCTGGCTCTTGTTCTGATTGGATCCTCCTTTCTTCCTAAGATAGTTTCTTCTGGGTGATCCAAGCTGCTTCTGGGTAGTCTTCTATGAGGTTGGTCCACAGATGTTGCTGGATTACTTGCAGTGCCTCTTTCTGATGTTGAAGGAGTATCTTTGTTAAGAGCTTCTGATGACTTGTCTTCAGAACCTGTAAATTCAATTTCCATACCTGCAAAAACTTCATTCTTCTTTGACTTTTCAGAGTCAAGCTTATCATCAAAACGAACACTGATTGATTCTTCCATAATCTGTGTTTCTGTATTGTATACTCTGTACCCCCTTGAGCGTTCAGAGTATCCTAACATAATACACTTCTGTGCTTTAGAGTCAAACTTGTTCAAAAAATTTATTGTATTTAAAATAAAACAAGTACATCCAAATGGATGAAAATATGAAATGTTGGGCTTTCTGTTCTTCCACAATTCATATGGAGTCTTTTCCAGAATAGGTCTTATAGAGATTCTATTCTGAATGTAGCACGTTGTGTTTATTGCCTCTGCCCAGAAGATCTTAGCAACGTTTGTCTCATTGATCATGGTTCTGGCCATTTCTTGCAATGTTCTGTTCTTTCGTTCTACAACTCCATTTTGCTGGGGAGTTCTAGGACAAGAGAAATCATGCAAAATGCCTTTGTCATTAAAGAATGACTCAAAATCTTTGTTTTCAAACTCTCCACCATGATCACTTCTGACTTTAACGATTCTAAGATTCTTTTCATTCTGAACTTGGTTACAGAAGGTGACAAACACAGAGTGTGACTCGTCCTTGTGTCTTAAGAACTTTACCCATGTCCATCTGCTATAGTCATCTATGATTACTAACCCATACTTCTTGCCACTGACTGAAGCAGTTTTAACTGGTCCAAATAAGTCAATGTGCAGAAGTTCTAATGGCTTAAAGGTGGAAACAACATTTTTAGATTTAAAAGAAGGTTTTGCAAACTTGCCTTTCTGACATGCTTCACACAGAGCATCTGAATTGAACTTCAAATTGGGAAGTCCTCTGACCAGATTGAGTTTGTTAATCTGAGATATTCTTCTCATACTAATATGCCCCAATCTTCTGTGCCAGATCCATTGCTCGTTGTTAACAGACAGAAGACATTTTACGTTCTGACTTTTCAGTTCAGAAAGTTTGATTTTGTAAATGTTGTTTTTCCTCTTTCCATTAAACAGGATAGTCCCATCTTTCTGACTAATAGCTTTACATGATTTTTGATTAAAGATTATATCATAACCGTTATCACTTAATTGACTTATGGATAACAGATTGTGCATTAATCCATCTACTAGCAGAACATTATTTATAGAGGGAAGATTTCTGTTACCTACTGTTCCAGAGCCAATGATCTTTCCCCTCTGATTGCCTCCAAAGCCTACGTGGCCTCCAGGCTTAAGTTCCAGGCTTTGGAACATATGCCTTCTTCCCGTCATGTGTCGTGAGCAGCCAGAGTCCAGGTACCATGACTGGTGTTTCTGATTTGCTGCTAAAGATATCTGCAACATGTATTATTTTATCCTTAGGTACCCATATTTTCTTGGGTCATGATTGGTTAGCTTTACCAAAACTCTGGTTGAATTTTGGTTTCACAAAATAATTACTACTAGTGTATTTAATATCATGTATGTGACCATACACAAAATGTGAATCTAGAGGAGTGCGTTTAATAATTAAATCCATGGCATTCTTTGGTGTAGATACCTTACCTTGGTATCCTATTCCCTTTCTGCCGTTTCTGCTAACTCCATAGATCATTGAAGCCATTTTGCTTCTATCTATGCTTTTAGTAAGGAACTTCTGAAAGCTGTGATCATACTCCTTGATGACCTCATCAGCGCTGCTGGGAGTTTCAGAAATTGTTTCCTTCTGAGAGTTTTGTAAAAGATTTTCTAGTTCTAAAACTTTATTTTTCAACTCAGAATTTTCCAATTTAAGACTCTCAGTTTTATCAGAGTCAGAATCAAGATTCCTTTTCAGGTTTCTGAATTTAACTCTGATTTGCTGGTATCTTTCCAGAATTTCGTTAAGGCTTTCAGCAAGTTCATCCTTAGTAAAATTAACTGCAAAATCAGGAAATACCTCTTCGGTGTCTGATTTAGAGTCTGATTCAGAAGCTTCACTGTCTTCTGATATGTTGGCCATGAGAGCTATGTTTGCCCTCTCATCATCTGATTCTGATTCAGCTTCAGACGAGTCAGAGTCATCCCATGTAGCCATGAGACTTTTCTTCTTTTCTCTTCCAAACTTCTTTTTGGGCTTTTCCCTCTGAAGCTTTGGACAGTCACTCTTGTAGTGTCCTTGCTCGTTGCATTCATAGCAAGTGATGTCCTTGGTATTTGGCTTTCTGCTTCCTGAGGAGCCTTCAGATCTTCTGTATCCAGAGGAAGAGTCTGACCTTCTGTGTCTGGAAGAGGACTCGTTCTGATCAGATCTTCTGGGATTCCTGAACTTCCTTTGCCTCTGCTTCCATAGCTGGTTCACTCTTCTGGAGAGGAGGGAAAGTTCGTCTTCTTCTGATGAGGACCCCTCAGATGTTTCTTCAACAACCTGCAAAACTTTAGAGTCAGATTTTCCGTTAGATTTTAACGCTAAAGGCTTACCTTGCTTCTGAGGTTCATCAGCTTCTAGCTCTATCTCATGACTTCTGAGGGAGCTGATAAGTTCCTCCAAAGATATTTTGTTGAGATATTTAGCTAGCTTTAGCCCTGTAACCATTGGCCTCCACTATTTTGGCAGACTTCTGATGATCTTCTTGACATGATCAACAGTTGAATATCCTTTGTCCAGAACTTTGAGACCAGCCACCAGAATTTGGAATCTTGAGAACATTGTTTCATTGGATTCACTTTCTTCCATCTTGAATGCCTCATACTTCTGAATGAGCGCAAGAGCTTTAGTTTCTTTGACCTGGATGTTGCCTTCATGCGTCATTCTGAGTGAGTCAAACATGTTCTTTGTTGTGTCTCTGTTAGATATCTTTTCATATTCAGCGTAAGAGATGGCGCTGAGAAGAATAGTTTTGGCCTTGTGGTGATTTTTGAAGTCACGCTTTTGTTGATCAGACATTGCTTTCCTGTCAATCTTCTGACCGCTTGCGTTCACTGGGTGCATGTATCCATCTGTCACCATGTCCCACAAATCAGCATCATGTTCCAGAAAGAAGCTTTCTATTCTGTCTTTCCAGTAATCAAAATTCTCTCCATCAAAGACTGGAGGTTTCCCGCTGAATCTGTCTCTATCTTCGTTGTTGTCATTGCTGCTGTGTTGATATGTTCCTGCCATTGTGTTTTTCTGACGCTGGATCTTGTACTGACACGGTTATATGTTTTAGCTCAGAACCAGGCGCTCTGATGCCAATTGAAGAAGTGAAAAACACAAGAAGGGGGGTTGAATTGTAAAACTTGAAAAACTATTGCAGTCAACACGTTATTTTTATCCTGGTTCGTTTGATCTCAAACTACTCCAGTCCACCCGTCAAGGTGATTTCGCCTCTCTCCAACGAGGTCTTAATCCACTATATTCAACTGAATATTACAACTGCTTTAACAACTGCTAAAGCCTTCTTGAGTCTAAACCACAAACTGGTTTCTCAAGGAAATCTTTCTTACAGATAAATGAACAAAGGGTGTGTATGAATGTTTTCTACAAAACTGTTTATCACAACTGTGATACTACACAATTTAAGCTTAAGAAAATTGGAATGCTAAAACTATATAATAATTATTTAGAGAGCTTTAGCAAACTGTGAGAATGAGGATGATGATGGTTTCTTTAGGCGTGTAGAAATTTGTAGAGCATTCGCCAATCCATTCCTCATTAGCTTGTTTATATAGCATTGGAATTTGTACGTTGGATCAATAATTCCGTTTCAATGCCAATAACTTTCTTTCCATACTTAGAAGATCTTTGTCTTGAATAATGCCGTTGAAAATAAATGATCTTGAATGCACAGTACCGTTGCCAATTAAGCGTGTTCTGGCGTTGGTTTATTCTGACGTTGCTAGATGCTGATGAATTGTTGTAGTCTTGATCAGAGTATAGATTGTTACGCGCAGATCTTGTTCATCAAGCTTCAACGTAAGCACATGCTTTGATCTTCTAATTCTGGTATCTGATATAACATCTTTTGATGCTGATGATGATGTTCTCATGCTGATACTCATCAGAGTTTCTGTAAAACAAAACATAATTTTTAGGTAACATATATGTCTTGCATTTTGTTATCATCAAATCTTTAACTTTAGGGTAGTAGATTCAAACATTGTTCTAACAAAGGTTTGGGCAAAAATTAGGGATATATACAAAAGATTATACACCCGACAAGTTGAAAACTCGAAAGGGCGACTTGGGCAAAAAAGGGTATCCTGGTGGATCGAAAACCCGAAAGGGCGGTTCAGGCAAAAATTAAGGATTAAAAGCGTACGACTATGTCCCGTGAAATCAACACGGTCAATACTATCACCAAGGTCCAAGTTCAAATGGTCCAGGATCAATCCAATCAACTTCGATCAACAACAAGGGACGTTCAAAGATATTGGGGCAATAGTAGAGCTGAAAGGCAATGAGATCATTTCACATGGCTATTTGTTTTTCATTCTCAATTTTGTTTTCTTTTTGGCGATTTCCTCTTACTAGGATTTCCGTATCTATGTACAAAAACGCCTATTCATGGGCAAAATATCAATACAAATACACTTTGAAGTGCGAAATTGTATATCTCTGTTTTGAATGCAAATTTGTCCAATGACTAAAATTGAATGAACATATGCATATGAACATAATTAATGTTATTTGGCACATGTGTCCTGCCAAGTAGCAACCTCAACAAGGCATCAGTGCACAACAACAGTAAGCATCCCTTTAATGAATGTGAAATAGCCCCACGGAGTCATCTCACCATCATTATCCCCACCAGGGCGTTGGCAATAAACCTTTCCCCAACGGAGTTGCCCACAAAATATCCTTGCATGGGACGATCCTTGGCCATAGTCTCAATCTCTTGACAACTTTTTTCCAGCTAAAGCCTAGGAGATCTTTTCTTAAAGGGAATCCACCTCCTCAGCAGATTTTATTCCCCACAGAGTTATCTCATCATCATTATCCCTATAGGGACAACCCCAATACAACCTTTCCCCAGCGGAGTTGCCTACAAAAATTTCTTCACATAGGATAAACCCCCGGCCAGAGTCTCAATCTCTTGACAACTTTCTCTAGCTAAGTCAATTTCTACAAAATTGAAACCTAGGGGTCTCTGTCTAAAGGAAATTCATCTCCACAGCAGGGTTTATTTCCCCAACAGAGTTATTTCACCGGGCCAAGTGCAAATTCCTCAACGTACAAGACACCCCGATTTCCCCGATCGAGTAAGCACTCCCCGGTGAGCCCATCATCCCCAGATGATCCCATCATTCCCAGCAGAGTATATCTTCCAACCGGGGTTTTTAATCCCTAGTAGAGTATATCTTCCAACCAAGATTTTATTCTCCAAGCTGAGCCCATCATCCCCAGATGATCCCATCATTCCCAGCGTAGTATATCTTCCAACCGTGGTTTTTTATCCCCAGTAGAGTATATCTTCCAACCAAGATTTTATTCTCCAAGCTGAGTCCATCCTCCCCAGCTGAATAAACACTCCCCACTGAGTCCATCTTCCCCAGCGGAGTATATCTTCCAACCAAGATTCTATTCCCCAGCGGAGTACAAATCCCTCAACGGAACCCAAATTCCCCATTTGAGTCTGAATCGCCTAGCTGAGTATATTATCCCCAAGCTAAGTCTGCCTTGCCTGACTGAGTCTATACTCTCCAGTTAGAATTTCCCCTTTAAATGACTGCAAATCACAGGGCCACAACCCCTAATCCCTAGTAAAGTCTTCAACAAAGCCTTTATTATTACCAAGAAATGCTATGAAGCCTGGATCCGACCAGATATTAGCACAATTTTCAAGTTATACTGAAGCCTGGACCCGACCAGATAACAATTTGACTTCTTCAATTTCTGAAGCCTGGACCCGACCAGATAACAGTTTGATTTCTTCGATTACTGAAGCCTGGACCCGACCAGATAAAAGTTTGACTTCTTGAGGTACTGAAGCCTGGATCCGACCAGATAACAGTTGATCTCATTTCTCAAAAAGCTATAAAACTTGGACACGACAAGCCCAAATCTTCAAAGATATAGAAGAACCTAAACTTAATCCAACCAAGGTTTTAACCACTTGTTCCCAGTAGAGTTGCCTCTTTATTCCCCGACAAAGGACTCAGAAACCTGGATCCGACCAGATATCATTCCTCATTTACATCTTTTTAAGAAAGTCATTGTGAAGCCTGGATCCGACCAAATAGCAATCATCCTTATAGATTCATTGTGAAGCCTAGACCCGACCAGATAACAAATAAATCCCCAAGCAGTTCATTGTGAAGCCTGGACCCGACCAGATAACAATTAACTTCATCAGAAATCTACAAAGCCTGGACCCGACCAGATAATAGTTTTCAATCAGTTCATTGTGAAGCCTGGACCCGACCATATAACAATTAACTTCATCAGAAATCTGCAAAGCCTAGACCCGACCAGATAACAGTTTTCAACCAGTTCATTGTGAAGCCTGGACCCGACCAGATAACAATTAACTTCATCAGAAATCTGCAAAGCCTGGACCCGACCAGATAACAGTTTTCGAACGGTATATTGTGAAGTCTGGACCCGACCAGATAACAATTAACCATGATCCCCAAAAAGACACTATGAAACCTTTATTCGACCAGATAATAGTACAACTTTCCAAAAGACCATAAAGCCTGAACCCGACCAGATAACAACCTTCAAGAAGTATTGTGAAGCCTGGATCCGACCAGATAACAGTTAATTCACCCTTACCTCCAACAAGTTACTGTGAAGCCTAGATCCAACCAGATAATAGTTAACCTCCACATCCCCAACAAGTTGTTATGAAACCTGGACCCGACCAGATGACTATTCAATTTCAAGGAATTTTCTGCAAATCCTGGATCCGACCAGATAACAGTTGTTTCATCTCTTCCCCCAGTAAGTTGCCATGAAACCTGGACCCGACCAGATAGCAACCGACTACTTCATCCTCAGCAATTGTGAAGCCTAGATCCAACCAGATAACAACTTATCTTTGAGTGATGTTCCCCATCTCTTCAAAAGAATTTGAAGATATGCATATTCTTTATTTCCAACAGGCAATCAAGGATTCAACCTTCGAAGATTTCCTCAGCAGTAGTCAGGGATTTATTTTCCCGGACAAAAACACATATTTTGCATTCATACATCATAGCATGTACATAACAATGCATTTAGCATGATACCACATCTGGTAAGCATCATGCAAGCATCTGCATTTTTCTAACCCCCATTCTCACAGGTAAAACAGCAAGTCTAGTATGGATCAATAGAATATTTGTGCTGATACTTCTTCCAGAGTTTACCAACATTCCTCCAAATGGCATATATAAACCCATTCACCATCCATCTTCGAGTGCAAATTTCTGGGCACTCTAGTGTTCAAACATCTTTCACCATCAAGTCACGGATGCCAGATCCGCCAATCTAACTCTTCAGGTTCAAGAAGTTTGAACAGGGGCAACTGTTGTACCCCAAAATTTTCCCTCTCAATTCCCAAGGCATCTCTCACAATGATTCTCAAAATTCAAGCTTGCACAAGTACATTGGGATTTTCCAGCACCAGAATTAAAAGGAAACTGTCAAAAAGGGAGAAAACAGATAAAAATGACATTTTGACAAATTTGGAGGAAAATAGGTCTCCTTCGATTCAGCCCCCTTCGATTGGACTTTGCACCTCCTTCGATTGCTCAAAAGTTACTGCTAGCGTGCCTCTTTCGTCTAGGCATGTGACTTCTTGTTGTAGGCTTCGTTTGTGTCTTCCATTGCCTGCATGTTTTCTTTGAGTACCAAATTTTCTGTCACAAGTGCCCCCTAGAAGGCAAGCCTTTCGATTGGACAAGTTTGTTGCCTGCATGCTTGCAATCAAAGGCCATGATCTAGTGGCTAAATGTGCCTCCTGCATACAAGCCTTCATTTGGGCATTCACCTCCTGCATATCTGCGTGTAAGCCTTCGTTTGGGCATTCATCTCTGGCCAAGCCTGCATTCAAGCTTCAGTTGAGCAAGGGCTTCATGCCACTTGGGTTACATCTTTCATTTGGGTATTGAAGCTTCCTTCGATTCAGAAGGAAATGATCTTCATACAAGCTTCAATTGAGTTTTTGTTTCCCTTTGAAACAGTGTCCTTCGACTCAGGAAGTAAAGGCCTCCTTTTGGTTTTCTTCAATTCAAAAAGTCAATAATCTTTTGAAAGCTTCCTTCGATTCAGAAGGAAATGATCTTCATACAAGCTTCAATTGAGTTTTTGTTTCCCTTCGAAACAGTGTCCTTCGACTCAGGAAGTAAAGGCCTCCTTTTGGTTTTCTTCAATTCAAAAAGTCAATAATCTTTTGAAAGCTTCCTTCGATTCAGAAGGAAATGATCTTCATACAAGCTTCAATTGAGTTTTTGTTTCCCTTCGAAATAGTGTCCTTCGACTCAGGAAGTAAAGGCCTCCTTTTGGTTTTCTTCAGTTCAAAAAGTCAATAATCTTCTGAAAGCTTCCTTCGATTCAGAAGTTAATAACCTACTGAAAAGTGTCATTCGATTGCACCATTCGCCCCTCACCTGTTTGCCTTGGATTCATAAGTTTTCTATTGGATGAATGGCTACCTTCCAGTGACTTTCAAATTCATCTTCATGTATGATTCGAATGCGCCTTCATATCACCTTCGAATCCATTTGTAAACCCTTCAATACGCCATAGTCCTTCATTATGACACACAACTTGGTGGTCCATTCGAAGGACTTGCCATAGTTGGGGAATAATTATTCTCTTACTTCGGAGTCTGGTCGAAGGTTTGGGCCTAAGTTATTAAAAGCAAGAAGACTCAAAATGGCATATTCAGCTAAAAAAGGCCATTCGAAGAACACATAGTTGGTTCATTCGAAGGACACACAACTGGTGAAAACAAATGCTCTGTTGTTCTAGTCTGGTCGAAAGGTATAGAAAGATGGAGGATTCGACTCAAAAGATCAAGTTGAACATTTAGACCCATAGGCTAGGCTACGTGTTTTCCCTTTTCAGGCCTCAAACCTATGACTCATCCTATACTTGATTGTTTATGCAAGTTAAAATAGGCCTTTACCCATTTGTTGTCCAAGACCACTTGCACTTAATAGCATAATACTACCTTTTAGAAAAGTTTGTCTTGAGCCTTGCGCCTGTTTTCCTTCAGAAAGAAGCAACCCATCTGAACCATTCATCTTGCTTTTATGGCACAAGTGGGCACTTACTTTCCAGCTGAGCCTTATTTTATTATTTTTTCTCCCCAAGCTTCCCAAAAGCCTTTCTCTATAAATAGAGAGTTCATTTGCACAAAGAAAAAAAAGAGAGGAGGGGAGTGTATCTTCAAAATTCTCACACACCATAAAATTCTCAAAAACTTCAACACTTGTGAAATAAAAAAAAAACAGAATCATCGTTACCTCCTTCAATTATGAAGAACAACACATTCCAGTTTCCTTCGAATCAAGGAGCATCCCACTTGTTCCTTCCTTTGAATCCAGCAAATAAGGATATTTCACTTGTTTTTCTCGTTCGAATCCAGTGTCGAAGGCCTACCCTGGGTCTTTTCCTTCGAATCTAGAGGCATTCAAAGCAACCTCTTCAAAGTCCAGAACACGCTCCAACCTCCAGCAAGGTAAGTCATTTTTAACCTTTGGCCCTTCGTTTCCAGCATAGCATGTAAATAAGTTTTTCTTTTTCATTTAAAACATGTACACACTATTTTCTTCTTTTTGTTTTCACTCTCTTAATATGTGTCATGGTTAACAATCTTCTTGGCTTTTTCTCTTGGTACATTTGAATACGCTTTAAAGAACTAATCTAGTCTTAAGGTGATGTTGGCATGGCCTTGGGCCATGTTGCTATTCGAACTCAAATGAAAGAAACAGGAGACAGAAAAGTTAGAAACAAAGACTCTAGCTTCCATACTAACCTTCAGGCCAAACGAAAGGCACAACATGCTGGCCTCCAGGCCCCAAACGAAAGGCACAACATACTGGCCTCCAGGCCCCAATCGAAAGCCAAAATATACTGGCTTCTAGGCCCCAATCGAAACTCATTCCTGCACCCCATCTCAGGTAAGGTCGAAGAGAGCCAGAAATGGCAGAATCGAAGGGTTTGCTGCCCTAAATCGAAAGATCCATTTTTTTCTTGCTTTTACCTTATTTTTGCCTTTATATTTTCATGCAATTCAATATGGTTGTAATAGTGTAGGATTTATTTTTTGCACTTTTTTATTACCTTCATATAAATGTTAAGTAATTAGGTGTGTATGGAAAGATAAAATCAACAAGTAGACAACCCAAAAATCAAAGACAAAGTGCATGCAATCAAACACACTTGCACACATGCACCCTTAGGGAAATTCCACTTGTTGCCTTATAAAAATGGTCATGTTATGCATGTGGGGTATCTTAGCAAAAATAATCACAAATACAAGATCATAGTCCCTCGATGACGCTATAAATGTTGCCTTACAAGTGATCTTAGTCCCTACAAGAGAATGCTAAGATATCTCACAACATTGCTATCATGACTATGCGATGACCCACGTCTGTCCCTTCACATCCAACGATGGGGCTTCTTATCAAATCAATGGTAAGGTAGCAACATCTAAAGGAGGAGGAAAAACACATCTAAAACCTTTTGAGTAGGTAGATTACTTTTAGTTACTTGCTCAATTTCAAAACAAACATCCTTGCTATTTTCAAAACAATCACATACATCTTTCCAAAACTTGAAATATTTTCAAAAGCTCAACACTTTGCATACATTCTTACGAACGGGAATCATTACAAAGTTCGCCTAAACGATGGCACCTTTTCAAAATACTTTCAAAACCACACAAGAGCACAATTTTCAAACAAAAGCAAGTGATCTAACAAGTAACTAAGAGCCCATGGAAAACCATGGATGGAAAGGGTGCTAATACCTTTCCTTTTCATAATCTACCTCCCGAACTCAAGAAAACATCTCGAAAGGTCTTTCCTGTGCTTTTTCACCTTTCCTTATTGGATAAAAGAAAAGTCAGTGGCGAATCTTGCTAAATCGCAACATTTTTGCAAACACAAACGCAAAACCCCAAGTCAGTTCTCCCACCGTACCACAGAACTGGCGACTCTGTTGGGGATGAGTCTTCAAAAGTGGGGTTACCTTAGGGTTAGATCATATTTACTTGCTTACATTATTTGATTTGCTTGCTTTATATTTTGGTTCCTTGTTTGGGTTTGTTTTAAATCCTACACCCGGATTTGGGGGATACTTTTTTAGGTAAGTAGCAATAAACTGTGAGGGAACTGTGTGGGGTATACTGACACGGTTGAAGCAGTAGCTACGTTGATGTGGCACTTTGGTTGGTACCGGTAACCCTTGAGTCAGTCAAGGAGAGTACTGGGCCACCGCGTGGTGTCATAAAGCATCAACTTACCTTAGAACCTTACTTGACCAACTTGTCCATTAGGACGTAGTGAGATGACCGACTCTGGTGCAGTCCGAAGTTGGTTGATACTCGATGCTACGCTCATTGAGGTTTGACTCTTGAGTTTTGTTTGGTTGCGAGTCAATCGCTTATTGAACGAAACTTGGGGGAAAGATCAGTGATATTGAGATCCCTTAGAACCCGATTACTTTTAACTAGGACAGGTTGAGCCAACTAAAACTTCAAGAGGGTACTTACCTGAAACCCCATGCAAGCCTAAACCGAGGACTTGCTTTCTTTGTATATGCACTTGTACATAACATCATAAACATCATAAACATCATAAACATCACTAACCATTTCAAGGATTTTTGGATTTATCTTTGTTCTATTTTGTAGGACATGGCCTTCGCTCGTAGGAGCACTATCCAAGCTAGTCTTGTGAGGATACCTCCACAACTCAAGGATTTAGTATCAAGGGTCCCTGAAGATTCCTCGTTCACCAAAAGACATGGATGACTCCTTGGTTTGGTTACCTCAAGTATTAAAGAAGATATGGTAAAGGTGCTTGTCCAATTCTTCGACCCTTTGCATCATTGCTTCACTTTTTCTGATTACCAACTTGTGCCCACTTTGGAAGAATTTTATCAACTCATGGGGATCCATATTCTTAATCAGTTACCTTTCAACGGTATTGAAAGAGACCCTAAACCTGAGGAAATTGCTCAAGCTCTACATTTGGACCCATCTGACATATTAGAAAATTGGGTAACAAGGAGTGGTGTTAAAGGGTTACTAGCAAAGTTTTTGTTGGAGAAGGCTCAAGAGTGTTGGAATACTTTGGATCTACAAGCCTTCGAGGAAATTCTGGCTCTTCTCATCTATGGATTGGTACTACTTCCAAATCCTAACCAATTTATAGATATGAATGCAATTAAGGTTTTCATATCTCGTAATTCGGTGCCTACATTGCTTGGAGACATATTGCATTCTCTTCACTCTCGCACTTTGAAGAAAAGGGGGACTTTGATGTGTTGCACTCCTCTATTGTCTAGGTGGTTTATTTCGCACCTACCTCGATCCGTGGGGAAGAATGAACAAGGTATGAGATGGTCTAAAAGATTGATGTCACTTTTGCATGCTGATATTTGTTGGTATTATCGCTCCTTAGAAGACATTACCATCATTGGCTGTTGTGGGGAATTCCCTAATGTCCCTCTACTTGGCATTAGAGGAGGCATTACTTACAACCCTTGTTTAGCTTTGCGACAATTTGGATACGCTAGAAGAGATGGCCCTCATGAGGTACTCATCCAAGGAATTGCATTTGACTACGAAAGCGATACCCAAGGTTACCGTCAAAGATTTATACGAGCTTGGGGTATGGTTAACAAAGTTGATAGCAAGACATTTGGGCGTAAGAATTCTATTCCTTTGGAACCTTATCTTAAATGGGTAAGGTCTCACGCTCAAAGTCTCAAGATGCCTTATGAAGCCGTCTTACCTGTTATCATGGAACCAGTAGTCGAGGGAGACATTCCACATACGATCCTCTATCCTGATATGCCTACTTCTCTTGAAGATTTGCAAAACGCTTGTGTGATACGGTGGGAGAACTGACTTGAGTTTTGAGTTTTGTATTCGCACTTGTTCGGTTTAGTAAGAGTCGCCACCGACTTTTTATTTTATCCTAAGGAAAGGTTAAAAAGCACAGGAAAAACCTTTTGAGATGTTTCGTGGGTTCGGGGGGTAGATTATGAAAAGGGAAGGTATTAGCACCCTTTTCATCCATGGTTATCCATGGGCTCTTAGTTACTTGGTTTTTTAGATCGCTTGCCTTGATTTTTGATTGCTTGAAATTGTGGTGTGTGTGTGTGTTTTGAAAATGTTTTTGAAGAAGATGCCTTGTCTTAGGCAACCGTTGTAATGACTCGTGTTTGAGTGTTTACAAAGGTGTGTATCTTTTCGAAAAGATGTTTCAAATGTTTTTTGGAAGTTGTTTTGAAAGTGTTTGTGGAGTGTGGTTTTGAAGAGTAGGCAAGTGTTTTTGCAAGTTTGTCAAGTAACTAAAAGTTGTCTACCCCTAAATTTACTCAAAGGTTTTCTCTATGTCTTTAACCCTTTTAACAATTTTGTTCCACCATTGTATTTGGTGGACAATCTTGCGTTTAGGATGTTATCGGGACAGGCGCGGGTCATCGTATGGACCATGAATGCAATGGTGCCAAGTGTCTTTGGAAATTTGCTTGAAGGGACTATGATCATTCCGTTTAGGCAACTTTCGAAAGCGTCATCGAGGGACTTATGATCATTTGGATTGTTTTGCCAAAGAAACTCGACGTGCAAGCATGGCCCATTTTGAAAGGCAACATGTGGGATTACCCTAGGGGTGCAAGTGTGATTGTGTATTGATTTCATGTATTTATCTTGTATTAGGTTATCTAGCGTTCGATTTTATGTACATACAAACCCTAGGTCTAACCATGGTATATTTGAAAGTGGTAAATTGCGGGAATTTAAAGTCCACGCTATTACAAATAAGTATCCGGGAATGGGGGTACAAATTTACAAATGGGGATGAGACTTTAAGGAGAGTAATGTCCAAATGATTACAATCAAATCGAATTGCTCGCAAAGTAAAATGTATCAAATGTACAAGATAAGCAAATATGAATGTATCAATGTATAAATATAATCAAATGTGTATTGTAAATGTGTAAGTGTATGTAAATGTGATTTATTTACAAGGTGAGAAATGTTAATGTATTATTAAGTATGTATTTGTTCTTTTGTTAATTATGTACAAATAAGAAAATTTTAATAAAAGAAAGGAAAAGGTTTTAAGTTCCATTTTTTATGTATTAAAATTAATGTATTTTAATTAATATTTTTATGTACAAATGTTTTAACTAAAAAAAATGAAATGTTTTAAGTTTAAGAAAAATTAAAGTTTATGTATTAATTTTAATATACAAGATTTAAATAAAAAATGCTAAACTTAATAAAACTAAGTTCTTATGTCCTTTTAATATAAAACAAGTCTAGAAAATTTTGTATACATAAAAAAATGATTAAAGTGTTTTTTCATTGAAAAGAAACAAATTAAGTTATAAAAAAAGAAAATAAAGGAATATTTTTAATTAGATTTAATGTAAAGAAAAAAAAAACAAATTAGTATGAGTTAGTTCTTTCCTGAAATAAAACTGGCCCGAAGATCAAATGGGCCAAAGGGGGTTTTTTGGGCCCAAATAGGTAAACCGAAGAATGAGGGGGGGGGGGGGGGGGGGTGTAGGCCAGATTTGAGAATGGGCTTAGGCGTCTGAAAGGGCAAGGCCCATAATGTTTTTACACATTTTTTCATGAGGGTTTCAACATTGTTATTTCATTTTTTGGGAAATTAGGGTTTGGCTGATAACGGCGCCGTCGTCGCTTTGCTTCGTTCGTCTTTCGTTCTCCTTGAACCAAACATCCTTGAACGCGATTCTCCCTTTGCCTAGCCACCAGCGCCATCGTCCGTATCCTCTTCTCCCCACGGATTGCTCGGTGATATGGTACGAAGGTGATGATTTCGTTCTCTTAATGCGTTAGGGTTTTCACTTTTATGTCTTGCATGCTTCAATTTTGTTTATTGATTCTGATTAAGCGTTTGTTTCTGTTTGAGATATGAAAGGGAAGGGAAGAAAAGATACTACCTTGACGGAGGAGGAGGCGGATTGGGAGGCGTTCAGGCGGCCAAGACGGGGGCTTGGTGATGATGCACGCTTTGGAAGTTTCCCTGGTTTGTATCTTTATCTTCTTTAGGGTTTTGTGATGATGGACTTCCTGAAAACCCTTACCCCCTGATTCTCTCTTCTGCTTATTTGCCTTTTGCTTCTGTTGCCTCGTATGCTTGATATGTTGGTTGCCTTTGATATCCTGTTGAATGTTGCTTCTGATATGCTTATAGATTGATGTGCTGAGATATTTGCCTCTGTATGTTTCTGAGTATTGTTGCTGATGGACTTTGCTTACGAGTTGCCCATTAGTGTTGGCCCAGTGATGAACACCATTCTGAGGGTCTGTGTTGCCTTGAATGCTTAGGCTTGCTGTGACAGGTTTTCTGGCTTTTGCTTTGATTGTGTGTTTAAGGCTATGGCATTTACAGGTTGAGTTGGTTATGGACCTTTTTTCTGGTTCATGATTTTACTGGTTTTGGCTTGGATCCAGGTTTGTATGGCCTTGAAGCTTTAGGCTTCAGGCTTGTCTGTAACAGGTTTACTGGATTTAGGTATTGATTGAGGCTTGTTTGTTTGATGTTCTGATAGGCTTGAACAAGTTTAGGCTTATGCTGGTTTGGCTTTTGGTGAGGTTAAGCTTGAGGCCTTTGGTCGTTATGCTTGTACAGGTTGGGGTTTGAAGCCATTAAGGCTTGAAGCTTGATATTCTGGTTTACCAACTTCAGGTTTAGTGCAGGTTTGGCCTATGGCTTTGGGGCTTGAGCTTTTGAATGCATATTTGTTTGTAGTTATGTAGGTTAAGGCCTTTTGAATTGTTTTACAGTTGAGCTTGAGGCTAAGAGCTTTTGAATGCAGGTTTTGGACAAATGAAGGATTTGAATGGTTTTTTGGGATTCAGTTTCTATTTGACTGTTTAAGCTTTAGGCTTTTTCAATCTGATGGTTTGCAAGGTTTTTTTTTTGAAGTGTTTGGAGGCAGCTTGCAATGTTTTGTATACTTTTGATACAGTTTGTGAATTTTCTTTTGTGATCTTTTCTGCCTCCTCTGTACTGTGTTATTACAGTTTGTTTTATATCTTTATCCTTATGCCTAAAGCCTGTAAGCCTGTACTTCTTCTCTCTTCTCTCTCTCTATAGTTTTAAGCATTATTATATTGCTTATGTACTATTTTCTGAAAAGGTAGTTGGCCATAGGAAAATGATGTGATTGAAACTTTACTTGCAATATTGGTTTACTCTGCATACTTTATCTCTTCTTCCAGATTTTATGCTTCTTTGACAGCCCCTTTTGATAGCCTTTTGTACTTTGATATCTTTGCCTTAGTTTGACATTGTGACTTTCAGTTAGGAAAATCAGTTCAGTTTGCATTTGGACTTGTACATGCTGTTAGGAATTTTTGAAATGGGCCAATTGTTGACAATGCAATATGTTTGATAAATTTAAATTTGTGCAATTAAAAACTTTTGTGCATTTCATACTTTTTTGCAAGCATTTTTCATCCCTCTTTGTGAACCGGGAGAAATCTCGTGATTTGCAGAGAGGGCAAACTGATTCCGGCCAGTTACCTTTAATGATGATTTTTTAACTGTCTGCTTTTTATCATTTCATCTGCTTTTGATTTCTCTTCTCTTTCTTTTTGTAGATAAAACTTAATGGAGCATTGGAGAGCAACAAATGGAGGATGAAGAATTAGGAGTTAGGATGAAATTTTATTTCAATTTTTAATCATTGTAACCATTATTATTATGAATACTTTGTAAATAAATACTGTATTCAAATAAAAATTGTAACAAATAATTAAAGATGAATAAAATCCAATCTTGATCAGTTAATTCTCCTTTCAATTTAATGTCCATTTAATTATTTGAATTTCTTAAATTAAAATAACTGGAAGTATCCAATTATTCTGACTTAGAAAAAATAATTAACGAACACTGTGGTCTCGCCATTCAGCATGAATCAGTAATAAACCTGACGCTCCAATTAAACAATGCATAGTTAATCAAACCAACATCCAGATGCTCTCTTTTCACTGATTTAATCAAACACTGCAGATTCTTAATTTAAGTACCTCAGCTTTTATCTCATCTCAAATCAAATGCCTTAGCCTTTACTGATCATACCAAGCACTGCAAGTTCTCAATTCAAATGCTTCAAAACAGATCTCAGAGTAAACTGAAAAGAAACTGTAAAGATAATCCTTTCTGAGAATGCGCGCACAAAAACCCTAATTCCTGATTAAATGTCAAAGAAACGTCCGCCTGATCAAAACCTGACCCAACTCAACCAAACCTTAGGAATCTGCCTGAACTACTTTAAAATCAATGAAAACCCTAATTTTGTCTGACTGATAAGAAAAGTCTGTTTGACTGAATCTTACGCCAATCTGAAAAATCAAGAAACGCCCGAGGCTGTGATTTCTTGGTTGGAAAAATACGAGGGCAAATTTTGGGGTACAATAGTTGCCCCTGTTCAATCTTCTTGAACTTGAAGAGTTAGATTGGCAAGTTTGCCTTTCGCGACTCGAGGGTAAAAGGAGATTGGACACTAGAGTGCCCGGAAATTTGCACTCGGTGATGTGATGGTAAAGGGAATGGGCTTACAGATGCCATTTGGTGATGTGACAGGATCTGGTCGGGAATGGGCTTATAGATGCCATTTGGAATTGTGTGTCGATCGCGTAAGAGATTCCTTAGCGAGAACTTGCGTACTTTGAGAAAGGAAGATGGTTTCCTGGCTTGCTACTGGTTGATCTTCAAACTCTTCATGCAGATATGCCCTGGCTGGATACAGGTATCGAATCTTCAAACTCTTCAGATATGCCCTGGCTAGATACAGGAATCGAATCTGGAATTAGTCGTCTACAGATATGCCCTGGCTGGATACAGGTATCGAATCTTCAAACTCTTCAGATATTCCCTGGCTAGATACAGGAATCGAATCTGGAATTAGTCGTCTATAGATATGCCCTGGCTGGATACAGGAATCGAATCTTCAAAACTCTTCAGATATACCCTGGCTAGATACATGAATCGAATCTGGAATTGGGACAGTTGATAGTAATCATCTTTGGATTGACCTTTTCCTGAAAAGGCAAAACATTAGTTGTATGCAATGTCATGATGTATGAGACGCATGATGTCATGATGCTCAAAATGAGATAGTGTTGTATGCACTTTATCATGTATGTATGCGGGATGTACGAAATGTGAAATGTCTGTGAATGTATTTTCGTCTAGGAAAATAAATCCTTGACGACTGCCGGGAACTTGTTGAATCCTGGGTTGATGCCGAAGAGTGGAGTTATTAGCTTCCGCTGGGGATTTGACTGCAAGAATAAAACGGTAGGAGAAGATGACTCCGTTGGGGAATAAACTTGTTGGAGAAATTACTCTGCGGGGAAATACTCTGTGGGAAGAGATGCTTTGCTGAGGTTTTTGATGAGAAATCCGCTGGGGATACCGCTGATAAGTTATGTTGGGGAATGTGATGAACTTCGCTGGGGATAAAAAAACCATGACTACTGAGGGGAATTAGATTCTGTAAGGCTCTCTGGTTGGGGATTACAAGAATCTTTTGAGTTTGAGAAGGAACCAGTGTAGGGTTTCCTGATGATGAGACCGTGTAAAACTGCATCTTGGATTTGAGACTGTGTCTGGAACGTATCTGAAGCTGTATCTTCCGACAGGTGATGAATGAATTGGTGAACACTTTTGACATTCGAATGCCCCAAGTGGTGATGAAAGAGACTCTTTATGTAGATAATTCCCTGGCTTGTTACATGTGTTGATCCACAATCAGTCGTCCACAGATATTTTCCTGGCTTGTTACAGGTGTTGATCTGGAACTTAAGAAAGGTTGGTCAAGGAGATATCGTCCTGGCTTGTTACAGGTGTTGATCTCTGACCTGAGAAAGAAAGATGGTTCTCTGGCTTGTTACAGGTTTTGATCTTCAATCTCTTCATGCAGATATGCCCTGGCTAGATACAGGTATCGAATCCATAATCAGTCGTTCACAGATATTTTCCTGGCTTGTTACAGGTGTTGATCTCTGACCTGAGAAAGAAAGATGGTTCCCTGGCTTGTTACAGGTGTTGATCTTCAATCTCTTCATGCAGATATACCCTGGCTAGGTACAGGTATCGAATCTACAATCTCTTCAGATATGCCCTGGCTAGATACAAGAATCGAATCTGGAATTAGTCGTCTACAGATATGCCCTGGCTGGATACAGGAATCGAATCTTCAAACTCTTCAGATATGCCCTGGCTAGATACAGGAATCGAATCTGGAATTGTTGTCTACAGATATGCCCTGGCTAGATACAGGTATCGAATTTGGAATTGTAAATGGTTGGTAGAGATAGCTTTCCTGGCTGGATATAGGTGTAAACCTCTGACCTAAGAATAAAAGATAATTTCCTGGCCTGTTACAGGGGTTGATCTTTAAACTCTTCATGGAGATATGCCCTGGCTAGATACAGGTATCGAATCTACAATCAATCACTCATAGATGTGCCCTGGCTAGATACAGGAATCGAATCTGGAATTGCGATAGTTGATCTGTTGGTGGTTGTAATTTCCAGCACGTGATGAAGGAATTGTTGAACACTTTTGACATTCGAATGCCCCAAGTGGTGATGAAGGAATCTCCTCAGGTTACTCTACAATTGAGAGATTTTGTTGAAATCTTGACTGGACTGCCCCAGGTTAACTGAACTTTGAAAGATCTGTTGAAACCTTGACTGGACTGCCCCAGGTTAATTGGATGGTGACATGTCATGCCCCTTGTTGATAGGAGATTTTTGTAATGGAAGTGTCATCCTTTTTAAAGTGATTTTACTCACTGAGAGAGTTTTCGTTCCTCCGAACATTCGCTATATGAATTTCTTTGCTGTCAAACAAATAGCCAAATGCGAACAGTGATATTCAAGCAATGCAAAGTTTATGTTTGTCTCGAAGTTTTGAAAAATGCATTTTTTAGCAGAAAACTTTTCATAAGACAAATCAACACCAGATTTTAGAGCAAAGCCTTACAGGAGTCAGGATACCTTTTGTAACAGTATGCTTTCGAACTAACCCATGCTTCAATTAGGACTTTTGAAGGGTTGTAACGTGGCTTGGTTCACGGTTTAAGAAACAAAGGATAAAGGCTCAAAGTGTATTTGTACCCACCCGCTCTTCGTGATGTTCTTCAATCCTAAGCTCAATTAATTGTGCGTCGCACTCTATTCGAGTTTGGAGCGACTTTTTGGGTGATGGTTCACCAGTTGAATTTTGGGAGACAATCATCATCTCCTTTTTTTTACAACATTTTTCATGTTGTTGAGGATTTGTAATGACCTCTCTATTTTGATTTTGATTTGTTATCCCTAACTTTTGCCTGACTGTCTCCGTTTTCGAGATCACAGTCAGCGGGATGCCCCAGCTTTCTTAAGCCTCCTTTACAGGTTTTGGATTGGTGGGCTTTTCTCTTTTGAGAGATTGACTGCCTATGTGATAGGGAATCACCCTTGTCTAAAGGAATGCTCTTTTTTGACGTCGTTCGTTGTGTTAAGAATTGAGAGTTTGCGACTTCAATGCGCACCTCTTTTTTTTTGGATTAACTGAGAGACTACCCTGCCCCAGGTTTAAATCAAAGGTTTTGAATGTTTAGAACAGAAAACTACTACTTCTTTGGCTCGAAGGGGTTGACTAGGGATTATCTTCCTTATAACTCCAGTGTTTGGGAATTGAAAGAAATGCCTGTACATCATCAGCGAGGTCTGTTCAAAAAGCATACTGTATGAGATTACGGTATTGTTTCGTCATCCTCCCTCTAAAGGCTTACAACTTTTTATCAAGAGTCAAATATCATAAAGAAAGCATAAGAGTAGTGAAAATGAATGGATGAATTCAAGACAAACATATGCAATGCATTAATGAAACAGAGTTTAACATCAATAGATAATTGTTTGAATAACAAAAGAAATTACAACTTTGAAAATTCAAATGAAGCAAAAGTCTTTCAGTTTGAGCTTTGTCACTTCAGGTGGAGAAACCCTCAACGAAAGATTTTCATCTCGCCGTCTGGCATGAACCTCAACACTCCAATGTCAATCAGATCTTGAATCTTGTTCTTCAAGGCCCAACAGTCGTCGGTGTCGTGCCCCGGGCTGTAGGAGTGGTAAACACAAAATGCATCGGGATGATAGTTTGGAGAAGAGGTATTGGGCTTCTGAATAGGATCCCTCAAAGCAGTCAGATTGACCTCTAACAAGCGCTCCAGTATTAGAGATGATGGTATGTCAGTCTCAGTGAACTGTCTTCCCGATGTTTTTTGATTGCGCCGATTACCCCGTTGACGTTGGCGAGGTTATTGTTGGGCTTGTGACCCTTAAGCAAGTAGAGGAGTCTTCCCCTTGTCTTCTTGAGTGGAGGGGGGTTGAATGGTGACTTGTTCTTCAACTTTAGATGTTTGCCCCAGTTGGTTGTTCCGAAGCAGCTGGTTGACGAGAACTCTGAGTCCCTCTTGTCTTTGAGACAAGTCCTGGATGAGAGCCATCTGGCCCACCAGTTGCCCCATCATTTGGATCCTCATTGTAGTCAGCTCATACTGTAGTGCTTCCAACTGATCACTCCTGGCATTGTTTGAATTCCCCTGGACCATGCCCGTTGTGAGGAGAGCTTTCATTTCTTCTTGCCCCAGAGACAGGTTCAAGAACATTTCCTGCAGCTGGGCAGTCTGATCCTGGATATCCTTGACAGTCCTTTCTAGAGCCATCTCTTACTGAAATAAACAGTATGAGAGTAAGGAAACCTGAAAAAGGAAAAACTGTCAAGATGCAATGCATGATATGTGGATGCATGCTTTCAAGGATCTCTTGGGGTAAACACAAGAGAATGTTAAAGGTCGAACTTCGATCTTTTACTGGGGACCTTTGCATCGGTGGATGTCTTTCCACAAGAATCAAGCTCACCATGTCAAGTGGGTCATAGCCCCTGATTCAAGTTGTTGCTTGATCTTTGATGGCATTTGCTTAGAGGAGGAAACCTCTTGCCCTTTGGTAGACGTCTGGTTCAACGTAACCCTGCATCAAAAGAACCCTCGAGATCCTTGAAATGGTTATTGAAAATGCTATGGTATGATGTCATGATGTTATGTACAGGTATGCAAAAGCAAGTGAGTGTATATACAGGCAATCATATTCACACAAAGCAAACAAGTCCTTAGGTTTAGGCTTGCATGAGGTTCAGGTACTACCCTCTTTCAGTTTTGTTGGTTAAGATCTGTCCTATCAAAAGTAACCGGGTTCTAGAGGATCTCAATATCATTGACTACCCTTAATCGGTCATAACTCCAGCATCGCTATCTTTTCTTGCGGCCGGAACCATCGCGAGAGTTTAGCCTCAATGAGTGTAGCATACTGCTACCGTTCTATGGCCAAGTTGGGTCAATTTAGGGTTCTAAGGTCGGTTGGTGCTTAATGACTCCTTAGAAGACCCATATTCTCCTCGTTTCAACACAAGGGATATCGGTACAGACCAAGGTGTCACACCAATGTAGCCACTGCTTCACCCATGTCGGTATACGCCGGACAGGTCCCTCACAGATTATGCTACCTAAAAGGGTATTCCCCAGATCCGGGTTAGGATCTATGAAACTCCGATGCAAAGCCCACAAATATAAAAGCAAACAAAGCAAGCAATTGAAAACAAAGGTGATTTAAACCCTAAGGTAACCCCACTTTTAAGATTTCCCCAGCATAGTCGCCAGTTCTGTGATACGGTGGGAGAACTGACTTGAGTTTTACGTTTTGTATTCGCACTTGTTCGGTTTAGCAAGAGTCGCCACCGACTTTTTATTTTATCCTAAGGAAAGGTTAAAAAGCACAGGAAAAACCTTTTGAGATGTTTCGTGGGTTCGGGGGGTAGATTATGAAAAGGGAAGGTATTAGCACCCTTTTCATCCATGGTTATCCATGGGCTCTTAGTTACTTGGTTTTTTAGATCGCTTGCCTTGATTTTTGATTGCTTGAAATTGTGGTGTGTGTGTGTTTTGAAAATGTTTTTGAAGAAGATGCCTTGTCTTAGGCAACCGTTGTAATGACTCGTGTTTGAGTGTTTACAAAGGTGTGTATCTTTTCGAAAAGATGTTTCAAATGTTTTTTGGAAGTTGTTTTGAAAGTGTTTGTGGAGTGTGGTTTTGAAGAGTAGGCAAGTGTTTTTGCAAGTTTGTCAAGTAACTAAAAGTTGTCTACCCCTAAATTTACTCAAAGGTTTTCTCTATGTCTTTAACCCTTTTAACAATTTTGTTCCACCATTGTATTTGGTGGACAATCTTGCGTTTAGGATGTTATCGGGACAGGCGCGGGTCATCGTATGGACCATGAATGCAATGGTGCCAAGTGTCTTTGGCAATTTGCTTGAAGGGACTATGATCATTCCGTTTAGGCAACTTTCCCTGGTTTGTATCTTTATCTTCTTTAGGGTTTTGTGATGATGACCTTCCTGAAAACCCTTACCCCCTGATTCTCTCTTCTGCTTATTTGCCTTTTGCTTCTGTTGCCTCGTATGCTTGATATGTTGGTTGCCTTTGATATCCTGTTGAATGTTGCTTCTGATATGCTTATAGATTGATGTGCTGAGATATTTGCCTCTGTATGTTTCTGAGTATTGTTGCTGATGGACTTTGCTTATGAGTTTCCCATTAGTGTTGGCCCAGTGATGAACACCATTCTGAGGGTCTGTGTTGCCTTGAATGCTTAGGCTTGCTGTGACAGGTTTTCTGGCTTTTGCTTTGATTGTGTGTTTAAGGCTATGGTAGTTACAGGTTGAGTTGGTTATGGACCTTTTTTATGGTTCATGATTTTACTGGTTTTGGCTTGGATCCAGGTTTGTATGGCCTTGAAGCTTTAGGCTTCAGGCTTGTCTGTAACAGGTTTACTGGATTTAGGTATTGATTGAGGCTTGTTTGTTTGATGTTCTGATAGGCTTGAACAAGTTTAGGCTTATGCTGGTTTGGCTTTTGGTGAGGTTAAGCTTGAGGCCTTTGGTCGTTATGCTTGTACAGGTTGGGGTTTGAAGCCAGTAAGGCTTGAAGCTTGATATTCTGGTTTACCAACTTCAGGTTTAGTGCAGGTTTGGCCTATGGCTTTGGGGCTTGAGCTTTTGAATGCATATTTGTTTGTAGTTATGTAGGTTAAGGCCTTTTGAATTGTTTTACAATTGAGCTTGAGGCTAAGAGCTTTTGAATGCAGGTTTTGGACAAATGAAGGATTTGAATGGTTTTTTGGGATTCAGTTTCTGTTTGACTGTTTAAGCTTTAGGCTTTTTCAATCTGATGGTTTGCAAGGTTTTTTTTTTGAAGTGTTTGGAGGCAGCTTGCAATGTTTTGTATACTTTTGATACAGTTTGTGAAGTTTCTTTTGTGATCTTTTCTGCCTCCTCTGTACTGTGTTATTACAGTTTGTTTTATATCTTTATCCTTATGCCTAAAGCCTGTAAGCCTGTACTTCTTCTCTCTTCTCTCTCTCTATAGTTTTAAGCATTATTATATTGCTTATGTACTATTTTCTGAAAAGGTAGTTGGCCATAGGAAAATGATGTGATTGAAACTTTGCTTGCAATATTGGTTTACTCTGCATACTTTATCTCTTCTTCCAGATTTTATGCTTCTTTGACATCCCCTTTTGATAGCCTTTTGTACTTTGATATCTTTGCCTTAGTTTGACATTGTGACTTTCAGTTAGGCAAATCAGTTCAGTTTGCATTTGGACTTGTACATGCTGTTAGGAATTTTTGAAATGGGCCAATTGTTGACAATGCAATATGTTTGATAAATTTAAATTTGTGCAATTAAAAACTTTTGTGCATTTCATACTTTTTTGCAAGCATTTTTCATCCCTCTTTGTGAACCGGGAGAAATCTCGTGATTTGCAGAGAGGGCAAACTGATTCCGGCCAGTTACCCTTAATGATGATTTTTTAACTGTCTGCTTTTTATCATTTCATCTGCTTTTGATTTCTCTTCTCTTTCTTTTTGCAGATAAAACTTAATGGAGCATTGGAGAGCAACAAATGGAGGATGAAGAATTAGGAGTTAGGATGAAATTTTATTTCAATTTTTAATCATTGTAACCATTATTATTATGAATACTTTGTAAATAAATACTGTATTCAAATAACAATTGTAACAAATAATTAAAGATGAATAAAATCCAATCTTGATCAGTTAATTCTCCTTTCAATTTAATGTCCATTTAATTATTTGAATTTCTTAAATTAAAATAATTGGAAGTATCCAATTATTCTGACTTAGAAAAAATAATTAACGAACACTGTGGTCTCGCCATTCAGCATGAATCAGTAATAAACCTGGCGCTCCAATTAAACAATGCATAGTTAATCAAACCAACATCCAGATGCTCTCTTTTCACTGATTTAATCAAACACTGCAGATTCTTAATTTAAGTACCTCAGCTTTTATCTCATCTCAAATCAAATGCCTTAGCCTTTACTGATCATACCAAGCACTGCAAGTTCTCAATTTAAATGCTTCAAAACAGATCTCAGAGTAAACTGAAAAGAAACTGTAAAGATAATCCTTTCTGAGAATACGCGCACAAAAACCCTAATTCCTGATTAAATGTCAAAGAAACGTCCGCCTGATCAAAACCTGAGCCAACTCAACCAAACCTTAAGAATCTGCCTGAACTGCTTTAAAATCAATGAAAACCCTAATTTTGTCTGACTGATAAGAAAAGTCGGTTTGACTGAATCTTACGCCAATCTGAAAAATCAGGAAATGCCCGAGGCTGTGATTTCTTGGTTGGAAAAATACGAGGGCAAATTTTGGGGTACAACAGCTTGGATTCAGTTAAAAGGAGAGCGAGACACCTTTGAAGCTAAGTTATATGAAAGCGAGAAGAAGATATTGGAGCTTACAAGGGAACTTCATGAAGAAAGGAGCTTAAACACCTACATTGCGCCAAAGAAGATGCGCACAACTTTTCTGTCTTAGGAGTTTACTTTATGCTTATTTCTGTTGTTGTAAGCCCTAGAGGCATGTTTGTATTCAAATCAAGATTTCTTTAATGCAAGTTAACGTTTGTTCACTCTTTGTCTATACAAATTTAAATTCTTTAAATCCTTGAAATCATTTGCATACTGCATATTCATGCATCATGACATGACAGGCGTCCGCATAAAAGGTTTCCTTATCTCTCTGCTGTTTATTTCAGCAAGATGGATCTAGAGAAAAGTGTGACGGAACTCCAGGCTCAGAATTCTCAATTTTAGGAAGCTTTACTCACCTTGGCCAAAGGGCAGCAGGATATGATGGCCTTGTTGGCCGCTAAGAAAAAGCCAAAGAAGAAAGCTCTACTCAACATGGGTAAAAGGTTCAAGGAGACAATCCGTCAAATTCCAATAGAGGAAGATTCATCGAAGAGGACGAGAACCAAATTGGTGAGGTCAAGAGTACTCAGGCCGACTGTATCAATGACCAAGAATCTGATGATGATTATTTCAATGAACAATATCCACCCGCATACATCAAATACAAACAGCTATAAGACAAATTGAAAGAAGTTGAAATCCAAGTTATTCCCGGTTTGAATTTTGATGATTTGGGCTTAATCTCTGGGGTAGTCATTCCCCACAAGTTCAAAATACCAACCTTTGCAAAATACGATGGGGTTTCTAGCCCAAATCTCCATTTGAAGTCCTTTGTGCGCAAGATACATCCGCACACTACTGATAAAAAACTCTGGATTCACTTTTTCCAAGAGAGTCTGGATGGAACACAACTTGAATGGTTTTATCAATTGGATGGCTCTCGCATCAATACTTGGGAGGGTCTAGCTACTGCCTTCTACCATCAATATCAGTACAACGCCGACTTGGCGCCGACGAGGGTTCAATTGCAAGGTATGACTATGGGGAAGGATGAGGGACTTAAGGAGTATGCGTAGAAGTGGAGAGACCTTGCAAGTAGGGTCCAACCTCCCTTGACTGATAGGGAACACATTGACATGTTCATAAGCATATTATCTGGTCCTTTCTTTAATCTGTTGGTTGGCTTCTTTTCTTCTGGTTTCACCGAATTAATCCTAACTGGTGAGAGAGTAGAAAGTGGCATTAATAGTGGAAAGATCTATGTGGAATCTACTTCTACTCCCAATCTTGTCAAGAAACCTTTTGCCGCGAAGAAAGAAGTTAATGTTGTGTATAGAGCAAAGGCCCATACCAAAATGAATAATCATCCGTCTATCAATGTTGTCTGAATCTCCAATCCGACTGCTACTCAAAGACCATCTACCAATCATCAACGGGTTGAAGCTCCAAGAAGACTGTTCACAAGGTTAGGCATGTCATTATCTCAAGCCCTTCAGCATCTGCTCAGGGCTAATTTAGTGACATTGCGGGATCCTTCTGCCAACCCTGACACCTCGTCACCGAGATATAATCCAAATGCAAAGTGAGCTTATCATTCAAACAGCCCAGTGCATGAGACTGGTCAGTGTTGGGCTCTGAAGAACAAAATCCAGGATTTAATTGACAACAAGATTATTGAATTTGATCCTCCTCCAATGCCAAATGTAATTACCGCTCCAATGCCGAAGCACGACAAAGGTGTTAATGGCGTCGAAGATATAACTTTCATTACCTCTATCAAATGGTTAACTACTCCATTGAATGTAATCAAGAGCAATCTATTGAAAGCTGGGACTTTCCCCAACTGTGAAAAAGATTGTGTGGGTTGTATGAGACAATCTGATGGGTGTGAAAAACTGAGGAAAGGTATACAACGCCTAATGGATAGCCGCGAAATTCTATTCAAAAAGAATCCTGCCATAAAAAATTCAGTCGACAAAGCTGAAGACTTGGCCATCATAACAATTTCAAACAAACCTCTTAGGATCTCATCCAAAGGTCCTATCAGGATTTCAAACGAACCAATCATTGCTCCTCTCATAATCAGTTCTGTCGAACCCGTTCCATACACCTCTGATAAAGTGGTACCATGGAATCATGGTGTCGAGGTTTATTACCATGAGGTAAAACAAGATTCTTGGATTGATGATAATGAAGTGGGTGTTACTAATAT
The DNA here is from genome assembly GCA_948472305.1 of Vicia faba. Lineage (NCBI taxonomy): Eukaryota > Viridiplantae > Streptophyta > Magnoliopsida > Fabales > Fabaceae > Vicia > Vicia faba. The sequence goes on along the minus strand of OX451739.1, from coordinate 444,742,269 downwards.
TACTGGTTCTAGTAAAGTCACAAGAACAGGAAGAGTCTTTTCCCCTGATATCTCACCACCAACCACTACCGCAGTTCCAATCCGCATAACCAACGGCAATGCTGGTGCCAGTACTAGAGGGAAAGAGAAAGAAAGTGAGCCTGCCAGGGAAGAGGCACTTGCTAAAAAGACTGTTATGGAAGAACCATCCACTCAAGAGATGGAGGAGATTCTGAAAATCATCAAGAAAAGCGACTTCAAAATAGTAGAGCAGTTGGGACAAACCCCTTCTAAAATATCAATGTTGTCCCTATTGCTATGTTCCGACGCCCATGCACAAGCTTTGATTAAGTTCTTGAAAAAGGATCACGTGCCTCAAGAAAGCACAGCCGACCAGTTTGAGAATTGTGTAGCAAGCCTGACAGCTGACAATGGTCTGGGGTTCTCCGATGCAGATTTAACTCCCATGGGAAAGAATCACAATAAAGCCTTGCATGTTTTTGTTGAATGTAAGGGACACTCTGGCACATGTTTTGGTGGACACAGGCTCATCTTTAAACGTGTTACCTAAAGGCGCTTTAGATCGGCTAGACTGTGAAGGTTTGGTTTTGAATCCAAGTGATATTGTTGTGAGGGAATTTGATGGGTCGAAAAGGATGGTTCATGGAGAGGTGGATCTCCCAATTAAGGTTGGTTCACATATTTTCAACTCCACATTCTACATAATGAACATACGGCCTGCGTATTCTTGCTTACTTGGGCGCCCATGGATCCATGGGGCAGGTGCAGTCACTTCTACTCTCCACCAGAAGTTAAAATACCCAGTTCAAGGGAAGGTTGTCACTGTTTGCGGTGAAGAAGAATTTATGGTAAGCCACCTCATTTCTTTCAAGTACGTAGAAATGGATGGCGAATTCATAGAGACTCCTTGCCAGACATTTGAATTTGTGGCCACCACCAAAATCTCCTCCGACACTCTAAAAGCCGACAAAGTTATTCCCAAGATGGTTTCTCTTAAGGATGCCTGTGTTGTGGTAGAGAAAGGAAACAATGAGATATGGGGTCAACTCCTCGACATCCCACTCAAGACAAATAAGTTTGGGATAGGTTTCACCTCCAAATCTCAGAAAGAAATTAGAGGTGCTCGTACAGGAAAGCCGTCTCTCCACCTCAAGAGTCATGAAGTGAACACTGTAGAGGATTCTGATGATGAGTGTGCTTTTGAAGACTGGATCTACCCAACAACCGAAGGGAAGCCCAACAATTGGCATGCGAAGGACTTTGTGCCCATCTCCTTCATTGAGGAGTAATCTACTTGTTTTTGCTTTTAATCAATTCAAGAACTCATTGTCTGTAATATTTTGATATTGACTTTTAAGCCATGTGCCTAGCCTGGGGAACCTTGGTTCTTTTGTCAAGGGTTTTATATTTTGTTCATCTAATCATATGATCATTCAGTACATTGGACTCTTTTGCATTCAAATATTTTTGTTCATTGTATTTCTTTTCTTTTAAATACATTTCCAAAAGATAGCCATGTATCTTACATGCACACACACACACTCTTGCAGGTCTACATCCACTCTGGATCCTATTGCCAACAACTTTATTATTGCCAACTATGACTTTGAATGTCCTATCAACCAAGCCGGAGACGAAAGCGAGGAAGATTGTGACATACCAGGAGAACTAGCCAGACTTCTGTTACAAGAGGAAAAGGCTATTCAACCACATGAATAGTCAATTGAGGTTATCAACCTGGGTACTGAGTCAAATAAGAAGGAAATCAGGATCGGTGCTAATTTGGAAAGCAGTGTCAAAAGTCGTTTGGTTCAAATGTTGCGCGATTATGTGGAAGTATTTGCTTGGTCGTATGAAGATATGCCTGGGTTGGATACCGACATTGTGGTTCATCGTCTGTCAACTAAAAAAAGATTGTCCTCCTATTAAACAAAAAGTTCGTCGCATGAGACCTGACATGTATGAAAAGATCAAAGCCGAAGTAATGAAATAGTTTGATGCAGGATTCCTAGCTGTAACATCCTATCCTCAATGGGTGGCTAATATAGTTCCAGTGCCAAAGAAATACGGGAAAGTTCGCATGTGCGTAGACTATATGGATCTGAATAGGGCAAGCCCCAAGGATGATTTCCCTCTACCACACATTGACGTCTTAGTCGACAATACCGCTCAGCATAAAGTCTTCTCATTCATGGACAACTTCTCGGGCTATAATCAAATAAATATGGCTCCCGAAGATATGGAAAAAACTACTTTCGTTACACAATGAGGCACTTTCTGGTACAAGGTCATGCCGTTCGGATTAAAGAATGCAGGGGCAACATATCAAAGGGCTATGGTAGCTTTATTTCATGACATGATTCATCATGAGATAGAGGTATATGTGGATGATATGATCACCAGATCACAAACCGAAGAAGAACATCTCGATCACCTGCATAAACTATTCAAGAGACTAAAGAAGTACAATCTGGGGTTAAACCCTCACAAGTTCACGTTTGGAGTACGCTCTGGAAAGCTTCTAGGTTTTGTTGTCAGCAATAAAGGCATTGAAGTTGATCCTGCCAAGATAAAGTCCATCCAAGAAATGCCAGTCCCTTATTTTGAAAAAGAAGTTAGAGGATTCTTGGGTCGTCTCAATTACATTGCCTGTTTCATATCACACTTAACTGCTACTTGTGAGCCACTCTTCAAACTCTTGAAGAAAGATCAGGTAGTCAAATGGAACGATGAATTCCAGATTGCCTTTGACAAGATCAAGGAATACCTGCAAGAACCTCCTATTCTCATGCCTCCGGTTGAAGGAAGACCATTGATCATGTACTTGACGGTACTAGAGAATTCTATGGGGTGTGTTTTGGGCCAACATGACGAGTCTGGCCGAAAAGAGCATGCAATTTACTACCTAAGCAAAAAGTTTACCGACTGTGAAACCAGATATTCACTGCTTAAGAAAACTTGCTGTGCTTTAGCGTGGGCTGCTCGCCGGCTAAGGCAGTACATGTTGACTCATACCACTTTGTTGATTTCTAAGATGGATCCGATTAAGTACATCTTCGAAAAACCTGCCCTTTCCAGACGAATATCCAGATGGTAAATGATCTTGACTGAGTACGACATTCAATACACAAATCAAAAAGCCATCAAAGGAAGTGTACCAGCAGATCATTTGGCCCATCAAGCTATGGATGATTATCAGTCAATGAACTTCGACTTCCTTGACGAGAATATTATACTGGTAACTGACTGTGTAAAACCTAGACCGTATGACGGACCTGAACAAGGATCCCAATGGACTATGGTATTCGACGGGGCTTCTAACACCTTAGGTAACAGAATTGCTGCTGTGATCATCTCTCCTGAAGGTTACCACACTCCTTTTACCTCCAGACTATGCTTCAATTGTACAAATAATATGGTTGAGTATGAAGCATGCATCTTAGGTCTAAGGGCTGCTATTGACTTAAAGATTAAGCATTTGGATGTATTTGGAGATTCTGCTTCGTTGACCAGCCAAGTAAAAGGTGATTGGGACACTAAACACCCTAATCTTATCCGTTACAAGGAGTTTGTGATATCCCTAATTCCCTATTTCGAAGAAATCACATTCGAGCACTTCCCTAGAGAAGAAAACCAGTTGGCTGACGCTCTGGCAACCATGTCCTCAATGTTCAAAGTCAGATGGGACAACGAAGCCCCTATGATTACAATTGAAAGATTTGATGAACCTGCACATTGCTATGAGCTTAACACCGACGCAAAAAAGCCGTGGTACCATGAGGTAATGAGATACCATGAAGCGCAAGAGTATCCAGAGGGAGCATCTATCAATGATAGAAAGTTCTTACGAAGATTTGCAGCCAAATTCTTCCTAAGTAACGGGATATTATACAAGCGCAACCATGATTCGACTGTACTCCGATGTGTGGATAAGAGAGAGGCAGAGGAAATCATGGAAGACATGCACGATGGCATTTTTGGTACTCACTCAAGTGGACATACAATGGATAAGAAAATCCTAAGAGCTGGCTACTATTGGTCAACGATGGAGACCGATTGCCATCAACATTCAAGAACTTGCCACAAATGCCAAATTTATGCTGACAAGGTCCATATACCTACGATCCCTCTAAATGTCATGTCCACTCCATGGCCATTTGCAATGTGGGGTATTGACATGATCGGAGAGATCAAGCCCACAGCTTCCAATGGACACCACTTCATTCTTGTTGCTATCGACTATTTCACCAAATGGGTCGAAGCCGCCTCATTTGCCTCAGTCACCAAGAACGTGGTAGCCAGATTCATCAGACACAATCTTATCTGTCATTATGGTATCCCCGAAAGAATCATCACCTACAATGGGACTAACCTCAACAATGCCATGATCAGGGAATTATGCACTCAATTTAAGATCAAGCATCACAAATCTTCTCCGTATAGACCGAAAATGAATGGCGCAGTCGAAGCAGCCAACAAAAATATCAAGAAGATTGTGCAGAAAATGGTAGTGACCTATAAAGATTGGCATGAGATGCTACCATTTGCTCTACATGGTTACCGTACTTCAGCTAGAACATCAACTAGGGCAACTCCGTTCTCTCTAGTCTATGGCATGGAAGCCGTTTTGCCAGTGGAAGTTCAAATCCCCTCGCTGAGGATTATGATTGAGGCATGCCTAAGTAAAGACGAATGGATTCAAACGAGATTGGATCAGCTGAACTTAATCGATGAAAAACGATTAGCTGCTATCTGCCATGGTCAAACGTATCAAAAACGGATGATCAAAGCTTTCAACAAAAAGGTCAAGCCTCGAGTATATCAAGTTGGTGACCTGGTGATAAAACGCATCATTTTACCACAAGGTGACCCCAGAGGAAAATGGACTCCCACCTATGAAGGGTCGTTTGTTGTCAAGAGAGTTTTCTCTGGCGGTGCCATGATACTGACCACCATGGATGGTGAAGATTTCCCACATCCTATAAACGCGGACATAGTTAAAAAATACTATGCATAAGAGACCCGTTAGGTTGACACACCAAAGCAGAAAGGGGCATCCCGACAAACCAAAAGGTTTGGGCAAAAATTAGGGATATATACAAAAGATTATACACCCGACAAGTTGAAAACTCGAAAGGGCGACTTGGGAAAAAACGGGTATCCTGGTGGACCGAAAACCTGAAAGGGTGGTTCAGGCAAAAATTAAGGATTAAAAGCGTACGACTATGTCCCGTGAAATCAACACGGTCAATACTATCACCAAGGTCCAAGTTCAAATGGTCCAGGATCAATCCAATCAACTTCGATCAACGGCAAGAGACGTTCAAAGATATTGGGGCAATAGTAGAGCTGAAAGGCAATGAGATCATTTCACATGGCTATTTGTTTTTCATTCTCAATTTTGTTTTCTTTTCGGCGATTTCCTCTTACTAGGATTTCCGTCTCTATGTACAAAAACACCTATTCATGGACAAAATATCAATACAAATACACTTTGAAGTGCGAAATTGTCTATCTCTGTTTTGAATGCAAATTTGTCCAATGACTAAAATTGAATGAACATATGCATATGAACATAATTAAAGCTATTTGGCACATGTGTCCTGCCAAGCAGCAACCTTAACAAGGCATCAGTGCACAACAGCAGTAAGCATCCCTTTAATGAATGTGAAATAGCCCCACGGAGTTATCTCACCATCATTATCCCCACCAGGGCGTTGGCAATAAATCTTTCCCCAACGGAGTTGCCCATAAAATATCCTTGCACGGGACGATCCTTGACCAGAGTCTCAATCTCTTGACAGCTTTTTTCCAGCTAAAGCCTAGGAGATCTCTTCCTAAAGGGAATCCACCTTCTCATCAGATTTTATTCCCCACAGAGTTATCTCATCATCATTATCCCTATAGGGACAACCCCAATGCAACCTTTCCCCAGCGGAGTTGCCTACAAAAATTTCTTCACATAGGATAAACCCCCGGCTAGAGTCTCAATATCTTGACCACTTTCTCTAGCTAAGTCAATTTCTACAAAATTGAAACCTAGGGGTCTCTTTCTAAAGGAAATTCATCTCCTCTGCAAGGTTTATTTCCCCAACACAGTTATTTCCCCGGGCCAAGTGCAAATTCCTCAACGTACAAGACACCCCGATTTCCCTAGTCGAGTAAGCACTCCCCGGTGAGCCCATCATCCCCAGATGATCCCATCATTCCCAGCGGAGTATATCTTCCAACCGGGTTTTTTTTATCCCCAGTAGAGTATATCTTCCAACCAAGATTTTATTCTCCAAGTTGAGCCCATCATCCCTAGATGATCCCATCATTCCCAGCGGAGTATATCTTCCAATCGGGGTTTTTTATCCCCAGTAGAGTATATCTTCCAACCAAGATTTTATTCTCCAAGCTGAGTCCATCCTCCCCAACCGAATAAACACTCCTGTGATACGGTGGCCAGAACCGGGACGTGTTTCCCTTTTTAAGGAATTGCTGGTTTGCGTTTTGCGTTTGTGTTTGCAAAATGTCGCGGTAAGCAAGAGTCGCCACCGACTTTTATTTTATCCAACAAGGAAAGGAAAAAAGCACAGAAAAATTCCTTTTTCGAGATATTTCTGAGTACGGGGGGTAGATTATAGAAAGGGAAGGTATTAGCACCCTTTCTATCCGTAGTTATCTACGGGCTCTTAGGTACTTGCTCATCATTTTCAAAATTGTTTTCTTTGTGTTTGTGTGATTTGAAAAGCTTTTGTTTTGACTTCGATTTAACTCTTGTTTCTGTCTTCAAGAGTGTAATGAAGTGTTTTTAAAAACTTTGTTTGTAAAGGAGTGTAAGTGTGAAAAAAATTGTTTGGATTGAGCAAGTACTTAAGAACTAATCTACCTACTCGAAAAAAAGAATCGTTCTATGTTCATTTCCTTTAGACAGTGTTATCCCACTATTAGTGAGTAGGTAGCACCGTCGTTAGAGTTTGAGGGTCAATTCGAAAGGGACGTACGGTCACTAAAGCAACGTTAGGACGTCTTAGTAATAACCCTAAGGTCTTAGATCAATTATTCGAGGCAACAATATCCGAGGCAACTTTGATCTTTGGACAAAAGGTCGACCACTAAAGTATCCTATACTCAATGACCATTTACCGAAGGCAACCAAGTGAGAGTGTACCCTAGGAGTGCGCATGTGCGGGTGATTCAATTTCAGATTATTTATCTTTGCACATTTTAGGGTTATCTAACCGTTTTAAAGTTAATCATACATTCTTGTCATGCAACCCTAATATCATACATCTAACAGTTTATATTTTGCGGAATTTAAACTAAGCTATTACAAGGCTTCGGGTATTTACATAGCCAAAAACAAACCCTTTGAAAATAAAGCGATAAATGGAAATAAACATCCTAATTAAACTATTACAACTTGTGAACAGTTACAATAATAGGGTAAAAATAAAATAATAAAGCGCGCGATGAAATTAAGATCGAGTGCGAACTAGGGTTTTGACCCTTCTAACCTAATCAAAAGAAAAAAAAAGTTTTTTTTTGTTTTTAATTATTTTTAAGAAAAGAATTAGGTTTTCTAAATTAAATACAAAAATTATTAGTGATTAAATTAATTAATGAAAATAATTACATGGCCTATTTTTGGTTTTTTGGTTATTTTTAGGAAAAGAAAATATAATTAAATTAGAGATGAAACCTAATTGTTCTAATTGATTTTAAATTTATTTACAAAAGGAATTAAAATTATCTAATATTAACAATCTAATTAAATTAATTTAATTTTTTTGATAAAAAATAAAATCTGACCTAATTTGTGAAAAGTATTATTTTTTGTGATTTTTTTGATAAAAAGAAAATAATTGATTTGTTAGTAAATGAAATAAATAAATTAATAAAACAAAATATGAAAAAAAGAAAAGGTTAAAGAAGATGGGCCTGCAATCAGTATTTTGAGGAGGTGCAAATAGCCAAATCTGGGCCCAAAACCAAGTAGTCCACGTTGACTTGCACGATCATATGCTTTGTGTTGACTAGGCTTCATGATGCACCTTTAGATGATGGCCATCAGATTTGGCCATCTGAAGATCCAAGGGCTAGATCTTGAGAGTCTATGGTAGTCCTTTGGCTTGTGCATGCGCTGGATCTTGAAAAGGCAAAATATATGAAATATTTGGGGGACCTGGGATTCGAACCCAGGTCCTGAAGCGTTTTGCACATAACCCACTACCATCTGCGCCAACTGTTTTTTTTGTATGTAACATACACAACAATTATTATATGATAAACAAAGAAATAATAAAATATTCGCGCGGAAATTCAAATGGGCGAGTGGTTGCTTGCCACGTCTTCGTCTCCCTCCCTGCACCGTTGGTAAAAGTTAGACACTTTTACCTACGGACATATGTCCATATCTATAGGCCTGCACATTCTCAAAACTCAACATAAGCATGTTAAATAAAAATGAAGGCCATGAACAGCTTCGTCTAGTCTTGCTGAACACATTGGTGGCCTTTTCATGGCCTAATTTTGCCTGCACACAGAGTTCCCAAATCGAAGCAAGAAACCCTAGCCATGGTGAAATCCAATATAGGCCATGTAAATGCAATTAAATAATACAGAAAGCTTGCATATGTCTTAAGGATCAAGAATATATCTTTTATTCATGCTATTAGTGTCTAAATCATGCAAACCGATTTCAAAAATATATGGATGTCGTGGATGACTTACAACGCTTTTTAGTACTGGAAAGGCTTTGTTTTTGATTGCTTCTGCTTGCTTACGCTCCCAGGAATCGATTGGAATGGGCAAAGAGTCTTGAATTGGCCTGGAACAATGAAATCGTGTTTGCACTTTCTTGGTATTTTTTCAAGTTTTTCTCTGGTTCATACGCCTCCTTCTAACCTCATTTTTGGTCTTTAATTCTTCTATATGTATTGAGGAATGGATTAGGGTTCCAAAACTGATCTCAGTCTTCCTCCATCAATGGATTTGATTTTGATTTGATACACCTTGAATATCTTTCCAAAAATGGCCTAATTCAATCTTTTTCTTCACACTATGCCTTTACACGAATTTGATTTGATGCTAGATGGACATTAAGACCTGAAACAAGCACAAGATCTTTGAATTTCAATGTTTTGGATTTTATATGATTTGTTTTGATTTAAATTGAATTAATTCAAATAAAAATAAAAATAAATAATAAAAATAAGATAATGACAGGTGGCAAAGGATAGGGCTCGTGGACCATGTTTCCAACTCAAAACAAGTGAAAAATATTGGGCCCATTTGGCAAAAATTGAAGGCATAGTTGACTTTTGGCAATTTTGCAAAAAGGGTCAACTTCACCAATGCATAACTTCCTCAATTTTGACTCTTTGAAGGTATACTTGGACTTTTTAGAAATCTTGAGATGTCCTCTAAGTAACCCTTTTTGTCTCATCTCAATTTGATATTCCATTCTCATGTATGAAGCTTTGACAAAAAAGGTGTTTTGTTGACTTTTCAAAATGACCTATAATGTCCAAATTCATAACTTCTTGTGAGTGCATATTTTGAACTTTGGAGATGATTATGGATTGTATAGAATTGCATCCTATTCAAAATGAGCTTTGGATGGCTCATTTCGCATAAATTATGAGAAAGTTATGCTTGGTCAAAGTTGAGTTGACTTTTCCTACAAAACCCTAATTTAGCAACTTTTGAATCTTGATGAATTATGAGCAATCCTTGATGAATCATGATCAACCCTTGATAAAATGATGAAATATACTTCAAAATGAGGATGTTGACCAAAAATATTGAAGTTTGAATGTATGTGGGCCACAGTTGACTTTTGCCCTAACACAGTCGATTTTTGGACCTTTGAGCAATTGACTGAGCAAACTTTCTCTGCAAGGCTTGAAAGTTGACATGGATGATCTTGAGGACATATTAGGACAATGATGAGAATTTGGGATCCCTTGGACTCAAGTATCTTGATGCAACATGAAACCCTAATTTGAGGTAGACTGCCTTAAGAGAGGGCTTGTCTGGTCAACCCTTGGACTTCCTTGAGCAACTTGAGAATATTTCTTGAAATGTTTTGGGAAATATGGGAGGGAAAATTTTGGGGTACAACAACTTCCCCTGTTCAATCTTCTTAAACCTGAGGATGTAGATTGGCTTTCGTGCCTTTCGTGATCTGAAGGTGGAAGATGATTGAACACTAGAGTGCCAAGAAATTCGCACTCACATGATGTGGTACTTGTCTTGTGATGTCGGGAATGGGCTTACAGATGCCATTTGGAAAATGCCAACGGGGAACGGGCTTAAAGATGCCATCCGAAGGAGTGTCGATCGCATAAGAGATTCCTTAGCGAGATCTTGTATACCTGTTGTTGAGGAAGATTCCACTGAGGAATGCTGATCTCTGTCTTGAGAGAAATAGAACTTTAGGAGCTTTGGTCGTCCGTTATTCTATTGGGGAATCAACTCCGGCTTGAGGAAGAAGAAGTGAACTGCGTATCTACTCGTGTATAGGCTGCATCGCGACCTACCAGGGAAAGGTGAAATCGATCATGTTTGATAAGTCTGGGTCTTACAGTGTTGTGGACTGCTGTTTGGAGATAAGAGAAAAGAAACCTGGATGGTAAGGTTATGAGAAGGAACTTGGATAGTAGGGCTTATGGGAAGGAACCTGGGTAAGGTTGCTTCGTGAGGAGTTTGGATAAAACTGCATCTGAACTGAGAAGGAACCTGGGTAAGGTTGCTTTGTGAGGAGTTTGGGTAAAACTGCATCTGAACTGAGAAGGAAACTGGGTAAGGTTGCTTTGCGAGGAGTTTGGATTAAACTGCATCTGAACCGAGAAGGAACCTGAGTAAGGTTGCTTTGTGAGGAGTTTGGGTAAAACTGCATCTGAATTGAGAAGGAACCTAGGTAAGGTTGCTCTGTGAGGAGTTTGGGTAAAACTGCATCTGAACTGAGAAGGAACCTAGGTAAGGTTGCTTCGTGATAAGTTTGGGTAAAACTACATCGGGACTGAGGAGGAACCTAGGTAAGGTTGCTTCAGGATGAGTCTGGGTGAAACTACATCGGGAAAGAGAAGGAACCTAGGTAAGGTTGCTCCAGGATGAGTCTAGGTGAAACTACATCGAGAAAGAGAAGGAACCTAGGTAAGGTTGCTTCAGGATGAGTTTAGGTGAAACTACATCGGGAAAGAGAAGGAACCTAGGTAAGGTTGCTTCAGGATGAGTCTAGGTGAAACTACATCAGGAAAGAGAAGGAACCTAGGTAAGGTTGCTTCGGGATGAGTTTAGGTGAAACTACATCGGGAAAGAGAAGGAACCTAGGTAAGGTTGCTCCAGGATGAGTTTAGGTAAAACTACATCGGGAAAGAGAAGGAACCTAGGTAAGGTTGCTTCGGGATGAGTTTGGGTGAAACTGCATCTGAAAAGAGAAGGAACCTAGGTAAGGTTGCTTCGGGATGAGTTTGGGTGAAACTGCATCTGAAAAGAGAAGGAACCTAGGTAAGGTTGCTTCAGGATGAGTTTGGGTGAAACAGCATCTGAACCGGGAAGAAACCTAGGTAAGGCTGCTTCATGAGGAGTTTAGGTAAAACTGCATCTGAACCGGGAAGAAACCTAGGTAAGGCTGCTTCATGAGGAGTTTAGGTAAAACTGCATCTGAACCGGGAAGAAACCTAGGTAAGGCTGCTTCATGAGGAGTTTAGGTAAAACTACATCTGAACCGGGAAGAAACCTAGGTAAGGCTGCTTCATGAGGAGTTTAGGTAAAACTGCATCTGAACCGGGAAGAAACCTAGGTAAGGCTGCTTCATGAGGAGTTTAGGTAAAACTGCATCTAATTCGGGAAGAAACCTAGGTAAGGCTGCTTCATGAGGAACCCGTTTAAAGCTGCATTTGATCGCGTAGATAATTACTCTGTTTAGCTTCAGGAGCTAATCTTGAACTTGCTAGAAGTTGTTGATGATAACCGTCTTTCCTGAAAAGGTACATGATTAATCGTATATGATGCATGACATGCATTATATGATGATGTTCCCAAAATAAATGAGATTATGTTGTATGCAATATGTATGCGCACATCATGATATATGAACATAAAATGCTATTGTGGCACGTCCGAGTTTGGGAAAATAAATCTCTGACTGTTGTTGGAGAATAAAGAGTTTCGCTCGCTGGGGATAACAACCGAAGGTGATTTGAGAATAACTTGGCCGAAGAATAATTCCGCTGGAGAATAAACTTGGCGAGAAAGAAATGACTCTGTGGGGAAGAGATACTCTGTTAGAAGATCCGCTGATTTGGAGTAATAAACTCAGCTGGGGATGAATTACCGTTGTTGTGATAATGAACCCTGTTGGGGATTGAGTTTCTGTTTGTGAAAGAAATGAACTCCGCTGGGGATGATTTTCCAATGGCAACTTCACTGGGGATAATCTCTTAGACTCTACTGGGGATAATCTTTTAGACTCCACTGGGGATGGTCTTTTAGACTCTACTGGGGATAATCTTCCAGACTCCACTGGTGATAATCTTCCAGACTCCACTAGGGATAATCTTCCAGTGCTGGTGATAGATAAACTCTACTTGGGGAGAATCTTACCGACTCATTCGCGGTTGCGGACCTCAGCTGGGGAGAATTGTGTCCTGTTCGGGATGGCTAACATCACTGTCTTTTTCTTACTCTACGGGAGTGAATGTTACTAGGACGCATGCTGAGGATATGATGATGGCTTCATATCAAGACTTTTCTACCCCTGTATATGCTGGTGAAAGTGCCCGCGGAGGCCTTGTGGATCGAGTGTTATCCCAGCTCATGAGGTGCTTAGTAACTTTCGATCGAAATGATCAACCTTCTTCTGGTAGGCAAATGATAAGATGACGGGACATAGTCGCACACTTTGATCCCTAATTTTTGCCTGGACTGTCTTTTCATATTTTCAGTCCACCGAGATACCTTTTTTGCCCAAGCCGCCCTTTCGGGTTTTCGACTTGCCGGGTGTACAGATTTTTTTTCATTTTTTATCCCTAATTTTTTCCCGAACCTTTTGGTTCGCCGGTGTGATCGGTGGAAATAGAACTGACTGTTTTGGAATGCTGGTTCGCGTATGTCGCGGTAAGCAAGAGTCGCCACCGTCTTTTATATTCTCCAAAAAGGAAAGGACAAAAGCACAGCAAAATTCCTTTTCGAGATGTTTCTCGGTTCGGGAGGTAGATTATAGAAAGGGAAGGTGTTAGCACCCTTTCTATCTGTGGTTATCCACGGGCTCTTAGGTACTTGCTCACTATGTTTTCAAAAATGTTTTGCTTTTCTTGTGTTTGTGGGTTTTTGAAAAGAGTTTTGTTTGAAAACTTCGATTGACTCTTGTGTCTGTCCTCAAGAGTGTATGAAGTGTTTTTGAAAACTTTTGTCAGAAAAGAGTGTAAGTGCGAAAAGTATTTTTTTGAAAAGAGCAAGTATCTAAGAACCTCTACCTACTCAAAGAAATTAAGTTGTGTAAATGTCCTTTAGACAGTACTATCCCACTATTGAGAAGTAGGTAGCACCGTCGTTGGAGTTGGTCGGGTCAATTCGATTATAGGGACATGTGGTCACCAAAGCAATAGTAGGACGCCTTAGCGGTAACCCTAATGTCCTAGATCCTTTTTTATCCGAGGCAACCGTTTCGAGGCAACTTGGATCTTTTGACAGGAGGGCGACCTCTAAAACACCCTATACTCAATGACCACCTCGAGGCAACCAAGTGAGGCGTACCCTAGGAGTGGCATGTGCGAGTGTGTCAGGATTCAGTTAATGTTATCTTTGCACATGTTATGGTGAGCTACGGGTTGATTTTATTTTGAGAACAAGTCTTGTCATGCATAGCAGTTAATAATTGTGCGGAAAGTAAATTGCGGAAAGTAAAACTACGCTATTACAAGGCGTCGGGTATTTACATCGCCAAAAACAAACCCTTGGAAAATAAATGCGAGAAAATAAAAGAAAGCGATAAAAATTCCTAATTATCTATTACATCCTTGGAGCAGATACATAAATATGATCAAAAATTAATATGCGCGAATAAAATTGAATCGGAGAAGTTCTAGGGTTTTGACCCCTTTTGAGAAAGAATGAAATTTTAGTCCTTTTTGCATTAAATTTAATTAAACCTAAAACTAATTAATTAATTAATTAAAAGAAATATTTTTTGAGTTTTTTAATGTTTTAATGAAATAAATGAAAAAATAGTCAAAAGTTAGTAAAACCCTAATTCTAATTTATTTTATTTATTGTGAAAATATTAAAGTTAACCTAATTAACTAAATTAATTTAGGTTAGTATTTATTTACAAAAATAAATTAAAGGTGAAATTAATAATAATAATAATAATATTTTAGTTTTCTGAATTTATTATGAAAATAATTAATTATGTTAATTAAATAATAATAATAATAATAATAATAATAATTAGTAATAGTAAAATAATTAAATAGAAATTAAAATAGAAAAGAAAAAGAATAAAGAAACCAGGGGGTGATGGGCCAGCTTTGGGGGTTTGTTAGCAATCTTCAAGCCCATTAAGCTCTTCAGCCTGTTTGACTTTAGTGATTGTCTACGCTAGGGTTGACCAGGAGCACCATGGTCATCATCTCATGGCCATCAGATCTGTGTTTGTGGCCACTTGGCACGTTGTTGTGTGGGGTACATGGTAGAACGCCTTTGGAAGCCTGCATGAGAATATGTAAGAAAAAATAATAGAAGAGTTTTGGGGGACATGGGAATCGAACCCAGGTCCCAATGATCACCAGCCAGCGCACCTAACCACTCCACCATTTGCTTGCTTTTGATAATATAATAACAATCAAATATAATATATACAAATTAATGCATATGCTGAAAAACAAACAAAAACGCGCGCTCTTTTGAATTGTCCACTCAGAGGCTTACACGTCCTTCATCTTCCTCGTTTGTGCCTGTAAAAAACATGTTAGATAGCGGGGGTTTTTAACCCCCACAACCTACAGTGACCAAAAATAGCGATTAGCTCTACAGTTTACATAAATATTTCGCGATGGTGCCACTGTGTTCGTCTGGTCTCAACGATTTCAACCATAGGTCTCTCAAGGCTTGATTTTTCCTGTACTATAAATCTCCAATTTTAGAGTTCAAGAACCCTAGAATTCATCAATGGTAACTTTCGATTTTGTGCATTATAATCCAATTAACTAATACCATTAGCTTTATATGAATTCAAGCAATACAAAACAATGACAAAATCATGTTAAATATGTATGAATCATGAGTTACGATTATGAAAATAATATGCAAACCGTGAGACTGTTCTGGAAGATTTCTTGAGCTTTAACGCTTGGTTTTGAGTGCTACACGTTCCTCACACTCCCAGCAACGTGTTTGAATCCACAAAAGTCCTTGAATTGGCCTGGAATATAGAAAACAGTTTTGAGTTTTCTTGGATTTTTTTGAATGTGATTATGGCTTTTTCTACAGAAAATTCACGTATGTTGCATTAGGGTTAGCTTCTGTATATATAATGGAATAGAATTAGGTCAAAATCTTGCAAAGAAATCCATGGAATGACGGTTTGAATATTTGATTGAAAATCAAATATTTTTGAATCTTTTTGATTGGAAAAACTTGCTAAATTTGGAGATTCTTGTCTCTTTGATTTGCACACGAAATTTCCAGCATGATTAGGTCATTCTTGCTTCACAAAAAGATTGAAAAATCAAATCTTTGTATTTCCTACAATTTAAATTAATTAAATGAATTAAAATTGATTAAAAATCCAATTAATTAATAAAAAATAAGAAAATAATTCAATTAAGCTTGATGGGTCGTGCATAGGCCAAGGATAAAGTTTCAAGAAGAAATTTGAGGCCCATTAGCAAAAACAAGGTGTTTTGAGCAAAGTTGACTTTTGCAAATTCACAAAAATTTCCCAACTTCTCCAATGCATATCTTTCTCAATTTTCATCATATGAACATGTTCTTGGACATTTTGGAAAGGTCTTGAAGTCCTCTAACCAATTCCTTTGGTACCATGTCATTTGGATTTACCAATCTCAAGTTATGGGCTTTGACTTAAAGTGCATTTTTGTTGACTTTTGAAATTGACCTATAATGTAGAAATTGATAACTTTTTGTGAGAGAATTTCTTGGACTTGGAGTGTGAAGATGGATTGTAGGAAATGTCATCCCCTTCAAAATGAGCATTGGATGGGATTTTTCTTATGAACCATGAAAAAGTTATGCCTTGGTCAAGATACAGTTGACTTT
Source organism: Vicia faba (assembly GCA_948472305.1). Taxonomy (NCBI): domain Eukaryota; kingdom Viridiplantae; phylum Streptophyta; class Magnoliopsida; order Fabales; family Fabaceae; genus Vicia; species Vicia faba. Next base: position 444,725,997 of record OX451739.1, on the reverse strand, counting down.
TCTACTGTCCAAAAATAGTAACTTTTTGCATCTTGATGATTTTTGAGCTATCCTTGTGGAATCATGATCAAGGCTTGATCAAATGATGATTGTGGACTCAAAATAAGATGTTGACCAAAAATTATGACTTTTGACTGAAAAATGACCATTTTGCCCCCGCAGTTGACTGTGGATCAAATGGAGCTTTTGACTATGCAAATTGGCATTGTGAATCTTGAAACTTGGCATGTAGATGCTTGAGAATGTATAGAGGCCTATGAGACTTGTTTGAACCATTGAAAACCTCAAATTCCTTGAAAGAACCAAAATCCTAATTTTGACTGGCTTAGGAGGTGGTCTGACTGTGCAATCCTTTGAGTAGTCTTGAGCAATTTTGAGAGTCATTCTTGACCAATCTTGAAGAATATGGGAGGGAAAATTTTGGGGTACAACAGTTGCCCCTGTTTAATCTTCTTAGACCTGAGGAGGTAGATTGGCTTGCATGCCTTTCGTGATCCAAAGGTGGAAGATGATTGAACACTAGAGTGCCTAGAAATTTGCACTCGCATGGTGTATTATCAGCAATGTGATGTCGGGAATGGGCTTACAGATGCCATTTGGAGAGATGATGGATAGGAGGATGGGCTTATAGATGCCACCTGGAGGTTGTTGGAAAGTTTATGGAGATGGGCTTAAAGATGCCATCTGGAGTTTGTTGGTAGATTTGAAAGAAGGAACCTGTGTAGGGTTGCCTGACGATGAGTACATGTGAACTGCATCTGAATGAGAGAAGGAACCGGTGTAGGGTTGCCTGATGATGATCAAGTAGATAGTTGTCCTATCTGGTTTCAGGTATAGATCTACAATCCGTCGTCCACAGATATCTTCCTGGCTTGTTACAGGTATTGGTCTGGAACTTGAAAAGGTGGGCCAATGCGATAGTCGTCCTGGCTGGTTTCAGGTGTTTAATCTCTAGCTTGAGAAAGAAAGTCTTTCTGGCTAGATACAGGTGTTGATCTTCAATCTCTTCATGTAGATAACTTTCCTGGCTTGCTACAGGTATAGATCTACAATCAGTCGTTCACAGAATTCTTCCTGGCTAGATACAGGTATTGATCTGGAACTTGAAAAGGTGGGCCAATGAGATAGTCGTCCTGGATGGTTTTAGGTGTTTAATCTCTGGCTTGAGAAAGAAAGATAATTTCCTGGCCTGTTACAGGTATTGATCTTTAATCTCTTCATGTAGATAACTTTCCTGGATGGTTACAGGTATAGATCTACAATCAGTCGTTCACTGAATTCTTCCTGGCTAGATACATGTATTGATCTGGAACTTGAAAAGGTGGGCCAATGAGATAGTCGTCCTGGCTGGTTTCAGGTGTTTAATCTCTGGCTTGAGAAAGAAAGAAAATTTCCTGGCCTGTTACAGGTATTGATCTACAATCAGTCGTTCACAGAATTCTTCCTGGCTAGATATAGGTATTGATCTAGAACTTGAAAAGGTGGGCCAATGAGATAGTCGTCCTGGCTGGTTTTAGGTGTTTAATCTCTGGCTTGAGAAAGAAAGATAATTTCCTGGCCTGTTACAGGTATTGATCTTCAATCTCTTCTTGTAGATAACTTTCCTGGCTGGTTACAGGTATAGATCTACAATCAGTCGTTCACAGAATTCTTCCTGGCTAGATACAGGTATTGATCTGGAACTTGAAAAGTTGATGGTAATCGTCTTTTGATTGACCTTTTCCTGAAAAGGCAAGGCATTAGTTGTATGCAGTGTCATGATGTATGAAATGCATGATGTCGTGATGTTCTCAAAAATAAATGAGATTGTGTCGTATGCACTTTATCATGTATGTAAGTAGGAGATATGAAATGCGAAATGTTTATGAATGTATTTTCGTCTTGGGAAAATAAATCCTTGACGAATGCCGGGAAGTTTGTTAAATCCTGGGCTGATGTTGAAGAGTAGAGTTCTTCGTTTCCGCTGAGGATGATGAACGAAGATGACTGCAAGGACAAACTGGTAGGAGAAGATGACTCCATTGGGGAATAAACCTGGTGAAGAGATTACTCTGCGGGGAATTACTCTGTGGGAAGAGCTGCTGTGCTGAGATTTTGATGATAACTCCACTAGGGATTCGTTGATAAGCTATGTTGGGGAATTTGATGCACTCCGCTGGGGATAGGAAGAACTTCGCTGGGGACGATCTTTTCGTTGCAATTTGCTGAGGATAGCCCAGTTAGGCTCTGGTGGGGATAACCCTCTGAATATGGCTGGGGAGAGGTATTTGTACTCTGCAGGGGACAAGCTTCTAGAATCTACTGGGAGATGATTCAACTCTCCTGGGGGAAACCTTTGGACTACACTGGGGAAATGGCTCCACTGGGGTGTCTGTATTCCGCCGGGGAACAATCTCATATTTCTACCGAGGAATATTAAGACTGTCGGGGATGCTTGCTGAGGAATATCTGTATACTCTGCCAGGGAATATTAAGATCTTCTGGGGATACCCAGCTTTTCCAGGGTTGATGGCAGACCAACTCTGCTCGGGGGGAGAGTATTGCTGACTTGCTGGAGGTACTGCCTTTTTAGGGCTGATGGGAGACCAACTCTGCTTGGGGAGAGTATTGGTGATTCTTACCTTACTCTGCGGGGAATGAAGGTATCTTGGTCAAATTCTTCAGCTGAATCTACCTTGTACCTGGTGGACAGAGCAACTAGATCGCTTAGACAATTCTTATTGCCCCTATTTCCGATGTCACATGTAATTAGTCCTTTGTTTCGTATGCAAATATTTATGATTAGCAATTAATGTCAAATGCATATATCAAAAATAAACATTGGACGTTCTTTGCCAAACAAAACAGATAAAAAGAAAAAAAACAATTGGCAATTTGTATGAAAAATGGACTTGTATTGATTTTGAAATTTGCCTGTAAATAGACGTTTTTGTACAAGAGGCTGACGTCCTAGTAAGAGAACGCCGCCGAACAAAGTAGAGTTTATACAATTTGTGAAAAGAAAACAAAACAGCTATGTGAAAGATCCCACTGGGTTCCAACTCTGCTATCGCCTTTATGTCTTCAAGTGTCTCATCACTTTGCTGCTTAGTTGGAGATGAAGTTGATTGATTGGTGCCGTCAGAGCCTGATAGTCGATACCGAAGTCCGGATGCAGGGTGATCCAACGAGACATAGTTTTACGCTTATCCCTAACTTTTGTCTGGACTGCCCTTTCGGGTTTTCAGTCCACCGGGATACCCATTTTTGCCCAAGCCGCCTTTTCAGGTTTTCGACTTGCCGGGTGTACAATTTTTTTCATTTTCATCCCTTATTTTTGCCCGAACCCTTTTGGTTCGCCGGGAAGCCCTTATTTTTGCCTAGGCCATTCGACTTAGCGGGTCTTTTATCATGCGTAGTATCTTTTTACTATGTCTGCATTGACGGGGTGAGGAAGGTCGTCACCATCCATGGTAGTTAGAATCATCGCTCCTCCTGAGAAGGTGTTCTTAACCACAAATGGCCCTTCGTACGTAGGGGTCCATTTGCCCCTGGGATCACCTTGAGGTAGAATGATGCGCTTGATTACCAGGTCCCCGACTTGATACTCTTGTCGTCTGACTTTCTTATTAAATGCCTTGATCATCCGTTTTTGGTACGTCTGACCATGACAAATAGCAGTGAGTCTCTTTTCGTCAATTAGGTTTAGTTGATCAAGCCGGGTATGGATCTAGTCATCTTCGCTCAAACCAGCATCCTTCATGATCCGGAGAGAGGGTATCTGAACCTCTATGGGTAGGACTGCCTCCATGTCGTATACCAAGGAGAAGGGTGTTGCCCCTGTTGATGTCCATGTTGAGGTACGGTACCCATGAAGAGCAAATGGTAACATCTCGTGCCAATCCTTGTAGGTCACTGTCATCTTTTGCACAATCTTCTTAATATTCTTGTTCGCCGCTTCTACAGCCCCATTCATCTTCGGCCAGTATGGAGAAGAGTTGTGATGCTGTATCTTGAATTGCTCGCAGAGCTCAGTGATCATCTTGTTGTTAAGATTGGTACCATTATCTGTAATGATCCTCTCTGGTACACCGTACCGACAGATCAGGTTGTGCCGAATGAACCGTGCCACGACGTTCTTGGTTACGGTGGCAAAGGAATCTGCTTCAACCCACTTCGTGAAATAATCAATTGCTACCAGGATGAAGCGATGCCCGTTGGATGACGTAGGTCTGATCTCGCCGATCATATCAATGCCCCACATAGCAAAAGGACAAGGTGATGTCATGACGTTCAAAGGGACTGGAGGAGTGTGCACCTTATCAGCATAGATCTGGCATTTATGACATGTCCGAGAATGTTGGTAATAGTCAGCTTCCATTGTGGACCAGTAATATCCTGCCCGAAGGATTTTCTTTGCCATGGTCTGCCCACTGGAATGCGTTCCGAAAGTACCTTCATGCAGCTCTGCCATGATCCTTTCTGCTTCAGTCTTATCCACACAACGCAGTAAGGTTGAATCATGGTTTCGTTTGTAAAGAATGTCATTACTGAGGAAGAACTTTGCCGCGAACCTTCTCAGGAACTTCTTGTCATTAACGGATGCACCCTCGGGGTATTCTTGAGCTTCCAGGTACCTTTTCACTTCATGATACCAAGGTTTTTCTGTTACCTCTTCCGTCTCAAGATCACAACAATATGCAGGTTCATCCAGTTTCCAAATAATGATCCGGGGAGCTTCGTTGTCCCATTTGACTTTGAACATAGAAGACATCGTAGCTAGCGCGTCCGCCAACTGATTCTCCTCTCTTGGGAAGTGTTCAAAGGTTATTTCCTCGAAGTGGGGAAGCAGCGTCAACACATACTCCTTGTAAGGAATAAGATTTGGGTGTTTCGTATCCCACTCGCCTTTGATCTGAATGATCAAAAGAGCGGAATCTCCAAAGACACTCAGAAACTTGATCCTTAAGTCAATTGCGGCTTGAAGACCCATGATGCATGCTTCATACTCCACCATGTTGTTGGTGCAGTTGAAACATAGTCGGGCGGTAAACGGAATATGAGAGCTGTTGTACCCCAAAATTTGCCCTCTCCTTCTTCAGGAAATCATCTTGGATTTTCAAGGTCCCTCTGAAACAAATCCAAGTCCTGAGTTATCTTTTTTTGCCCAAGCAGACCATTTACAAGAGCAAGATGATCACACAAGCTCTAAAGACAACGCTTTTATCTTGAGAAATTAATTAAATTCTAAACACTTGAAATGTTTCTTTAAAAAATGAGTGTTTAAGAAAAAAATCAGCGCTTCAGAACTTCTGGACCAATTCCAGATAAAAACGGTCAGAAGTTGCAAGCTTGACTCAGCATAGTCAGAAGTTGGCTTTTCAGCAGCTACATCAGCTCAATCAGAAGTTGTAAACGTGGTTCAGTATGTAAGCCTCAGACAGAACATGACTCTTTCAGCAGTTACACAAGCTCAGTCAGAATTTGCTAAAGGAATGCAAAAGAAGCAGGGAAGTCTGAAGGCTCTTTCAGAACATGCTGAAATCAGAAGATGAAAAGGTCAGAAGAGTGGGTGTTACACTGATACAGAATCTCTAAGCCCAGGAGGTCCAGAAGCAAATCCAAGGAACGTATCAGAAAATCAGGATTACTAAGACAACAGGAAGCCAAGGCCAGAGCATGGTTTACGCTGTTCTTTTTGAAACAGAACTGCTGATTCAACGTTGGTTTCCATTACTAGAATATTGATGTTGATAGGTCTTATCACCATTTAATGCTCATTAATGCTTCCAACCACTCCTGAACATTCATCCAAGTAATCCCTTCACGTGTGGCTTGGAAAACGCCTTTCTGCAGACTCTGGCATGGGTCTACACGCCACCGCCCACTTAAGAGGTCACTTCTCTCCAATCCACGCCTGCTGCTGCAGCCTAGGCTGAAGGCTATCTGTTATCACAACTTCCCAGGAATTTCTGTCAAAGAACAAATTCAAACTCTGTTGGAGCTTTAATGTTCAAGGCACCCACAAAAACTTTGCCTATAAATAGAGAGTCATTGTCCACTGCAAAAGGGCGTTCAAGAAACAGAAAAATTGCTAAGAGAGAAACAGAAACCCTTAGCAAAATAGTGTTCTGAAACTCTGCCAAAATCTCCAGTTTGTTTCATAACTTTGAATTTCTCATCTTCAAACTTTATCCAATACCCAGTTTTCTGTGTGAACAAAAAACCTCTTTTCAAACTTCCGACCCTACATACGCATACACCTTCACCTGCCTTTTTTTCCAAAAAAAGGGAATCTGTCCAGAATACCACCAGAGCCAAAAGGTAGCTTTCACCCACAAACTTTTCCAACAGCCAGGTAAGCACCTGCTGACCTTCATCACGCTGCTAAGCATCATCAGCTGTGCATACTCAAATAAACATAATGTAAATATCATATTATTGCTGTTTATATTCTGAGGATTTTCATACCTCAAAACGTTCTGAGTCAGTGTAGGACTTGCCTGTGACCTTGTTGGTTCTGCCCTCTGAAACATTTTGACATTTGCTGGATCTGTTCCAAATATGTTTCCTGTTTTGTGGAATAACAACAAAATTGCAGATGTTCTGATTAGTACAGGGAAAAGCCAAGTGCTGACTTTGACGTTAGCACATCTGAAGCCTATTTTGCTGTCAATGATATCAGAACCTCTGAGAGTTATTGCCTTTCCAGCAGAATCAGAACTTCTGGTTTCTCCACTAACAAACTTTTCTCTTGCAGCGCAGGGGGGTCAGAACTTCTGATTTCCCCACTAACAGGATTCTATTTTGCAGGTGCCAGAGTCAGAAGTTCTGACTTATACAGTTTAACCAAGAGGTTGATCATCTGGCAGCGGATCCGAGTCAGAACTTCTGATGACCTCTCAGCAGCGCGCTGGCTCCCTCTCTCTCTCTCTCTATATATCTTGTTTTTTTTTCTATTTTCTTTTTTGTCTATTTTTCTCGTTGAACCCCCCATGTACAAATGTGTATCCCCATCCCCTAATTGTTGTAATGGCGTAGGATTTTATATTTCCGCTTCTTATTGCTAGTAATTAGGACGTGTATGGCAAGATAAAATCAACGAAATAGAAAATCCTAATTCAAAGAAAAAAAACTCTTGTATGCAATAAAACACACTTGCACACTAACACCCCTAGGGTTACCTCCACTTGTTGCCTTTCAAAATTGGGCCATATTGCATGTTAGGTCTCTTTGGGCAAAACAAACGATTCAAATGATCATAGTCCCTCGATGACGCTTTCGAAAGTTGCCTAAAAATGATCAAGTCCCTTAAAAGAAAAATTGCCCAAAGATACTTGGCACCATTGCAATTATGGTCTAAACGATGACCCGCGCCCGTCCCTCTCACATCCTAACACAAGATTGTCCACCAAATGCAATGGTGGAACAAAATTGTTAAAAGGGTTAAAAACATAGGAGAAATCTTTGAGAAATTTAGGAGTAGATAACCTCTTAGTTACTTGAATCAAACTTGCAAAACAAAACATTTGCCTATTTTTTTCAAAACAACACATCACAACATACTCTCAAAACAACTTTCAAAAAAAAAAACATTGAAAACCTTTTCAAAAGACGTACACCTTTGTATACATCCCAACATGGATCATTACAAAGGTTGCCACCACATTGGCCTCTTTTCAAAAACATTTTCAAACCCACACACACAAAGCACCATTTCAAACAATTGAAAATAAAGGCAAGTTGATCTAAGCAAGTAACTAAGAGCCCATGGATAACCATGGATAGAAAGGGTGCTAATACCTTCCCTTTCTATAATCTACTCCCCGAACCCAAGAAAACATCTCAAAGGTTTTTGCTGTGCTTTTTAAACCTTTCCTTAGGATAAAATAAAAAGTCGGTGGCGACTCTTGCTCAACCGAAACATTTTCGAAAACAAACGCAAAACCATAGTCAGTTCTCCCACCGTATCACAAGAGCCATTAGGAGATGTGATCACAGTGCCGATGCCATTACCCAAAGCGTTTGAGGCTCCATCAAAGTACATAGACCATCGGGATCCTTCCTCAGGTCCTTCATCCGGTCCAGGTATCTCGCAATCAGTCACTACCATGATATTCTTGTCTGGAAATTCAAAGTTCATCGACTGGTAATCGTCCACTGCCTGATGTGCCAAATGGTCCGCCAATACACTTCCTTTTATTGCTTTTTGAGTTGTGTACTGGATGTCATATTCAGTCAAGATCATCTTCCATCTTGCTATTCTTCCGGACAAGGCAGGCTTTTCGAAGATATACTTGATGGGATCCATTTTTGAAATCAACAGAGTAGTGTGATTCAACATATACTGTCTTAGCCGGCGAGCAGCCCATACCAAAGCGCAGCAAGTTTTCTCAAGCAGTGAGTATCGGGTCTCACAGTCGGTAAACTTTTTGCTAAGGTAATAAATGGCATGCTCTTTTCGGCCAGACTCGTCATGCTGCCCCAGCACACACCCCATTGAGCTGTCAAGTACTGTCAAGTATAAGATTAGAGGTCTCCCTTCAACCGGTGGCATAAGAATGGGTGGCTCTTGGAGATACTCTTTTATTCTTTCGAAAGCAGCCTGACATTCATCGTTCCAACGTACTACCTGATCTTTCTTCAGCAGCTTGAAGATTGGTTCACAAGTAGCAGTTAGGTGCAAGATGAATCGGGCAATATAGTTCAATCGTCCTAGAAAGCCTCTGACCTCTTTCTCCGTCTTGGGAACTGGCATCTCTTGTATGGCTTTCACTTTGGCAGGGTCCACTTGAATACCTTTGTCGCTCACGACGAAGCCTAGCAATTTTCCAGATCTCACCCCGAAGGTGCACTTGTTCGGGTTCAACCTCAGCTTGTACAACTTCAACCGGTCAAACAGCTTCTGTAGATGGTCAAGGTGTTCCTCCTCAGTTTGGGACCTTGCAATCATATCGTCGACGTACACTTCGATCTCGTGATGGATCATATCATGAAACAAAGCAACCATGGCACGTTGGTAGGTTGCCCCAGCATTTTTCAACCCAAACGGCATGACCTTATAGCAGAAGGTGCCCCACTGAGTGACAAAGGTGGTCTTCTCCATGTCTTCAGGAGCCATCTTTATCTGATTATAACCGGAGAACCCGTCCATGAAGGAGAATACCTTATGCTGAGCAGTGTTGTCAACCAAAACGTCGATGTGAGGAAGAGGGAAGTCATCCTTAGGGCTCGCCCTGTTCAAATCCCTGTAGTCAACACACATTCAGACCTTACCATCCTTCTTCGGCACTGGAACCACGTTGGCAACCCACTGAGGGTAAGAAGTCACTGCTAGAAAACCAGCGTCGAATTGTTTCATAACCTCAGCTTTGATTTTCTCGGACATCTCTAGACGCATACGGAGGACCTTCTGTTTTACCGGAGGACAGTCTTCCTTGGTAGGCAGGTGATGAACCACAATGTCGGTATCCAAACCAGGCATGTCTTTGTAAGACCAGGCAAAGATTTCCACATAGTCATGCAGCATCTGAATCAACCGTTGTTTCACACTAGCCTCCAGATTGGCACCAATCTTGACTTCCTTTCTGTCTGTCTCAGTACCCATATTTACCGTTTCCACTGGCTCTTCATGTGGCTGAATGGCCCTCTCTTCCTGGAGTAACAATCTTGCAAGCTCACCAGGCACTTCGCAATCATCTTCACCTTCGTCTTCGGCTAAGTTGATCGGATTTTCGAAGTCATAACTGGCAGTAGCAGGGTCGTTACCAGTGAGATCCAGAGTGGATTGAGACCTGTATATGTGAGTGTGTGTAAATAGATGTTTTGCAATATATATTAAAGAAAGACAAGGAGCGCAAAATTTGAAATGCAAAAAACGTCCAATGCTTTTATTAATGATATATGAAAATGACACACAAAAGCCCTCATAAATGAAGCCACTGTGCCCCGGGTAAGACACTGGGCCATAAAGTTTCATAATATTATTTGTTTACAAATTCAAAACAAAGGAGTTCATTACTGAGTGACAAAAGTAATAGGTATGAAGTCTTTCGCAGTCCAGTTGTTTGGTCCATCGTCAGTCGTAGGGTAGATCCAGCTGTCGAATTCAGATTCCTCTACATTATCTTCAATGGCGTTTACTCCCGAGTTGCTGATGAACACAGGAGGTCTTCCAATCCTTGCCTTACGAACTTCCCTCTGAGCTTCTATAGTGAAACCCAAACAAAACTTGTCAGTCTTCTGAGTGAAATCAGGAAGTCGGCCCCAGTTTGCACACTCACCCTTCTCAATAACAACCCGAGCGTCCTTTAAGGAGGCCATCTTCAAAGGAGAATCTTCGACCACAGTTTCTGCTGATGCCAGTGTCTAGGGAACTTCTTTAAAGTGCTGGAATGGAGTCTCAATGAATTCCCCATCCATCTCTATATACCGGAACGAATTAAGGTGGCTGACCATATACTCTTCCTCCCTTTGAACTGTCACAATCTTCCCCTTGACTGGGTATTTCAGCTTCTGATGCAATGTGGAGGTCACAGCTCCAGCTTTATGGATCCAAGGACGACCCAGCAAACAAGAGTAGGACGGTCGGATGTCCATCACATAGAATGTTGAATCAAAGACCTGAGAACCAACCCTGATTGGAATATCAACTTCACCATGTACCATCCTTTTAGACCCGTCAAAGGCCCAGACAACAATGTTACTTGGCTTCAGCTCCAAACCCTCGCAATCCAACCTGTCTAGAGCTTTCTTGGGTAATACGTTCAACGAGGAACCAGTGTCAACCAGCACATGTGCAAGAGTAGTGCCCCTACATTCAATAGAGACATGCAGGGCATCGTTATGGCTCTTCCCTTTAGCAGTCAGATCAGCGTCAGAGAAACCCAGACCATTATCAGCAGTTAAGTTGGCCACACAATCGGTAAATTGATCAGCTGACGTCTCTTGTGGCACATGGGCCGTCTTCAGGAAGGTAATCAGAGCCTTGGCATGGGCCTCTGAACACAACAACAGTGATAACATAGAAATCTTGGAGGGGGTTTTCCCCAGCTGCTCAACTACATTAAAATCACTCTTCTTGATGATCGTAAGAATCTCTTCCATCTCTTGCTTGGAAGCTTCAACATTGGTGGTCTTTGGCACCTCCGTCCGGGCAGGCATATCAGTAGCGATCCCTTTGCCCCGAGCGTCAGATGACTCGGCAGCAGGGGTAGAAACAGGAGCTTGGTCATGAAGGGAAGTAGGCACACTTGCAGGTGTGATGACAAGAGGTCTCTGGATAGTTGGTGGCGCAATATCAGGTGAGAAAAGCCTACCGCTACGGGTGACTTTGGCAGGCCCGGTGATGTTGCTGATGCCGGTATTGGTATCAAACTCTTGTTTAACTCCGAGCACATAAACATCTTCCCCATAGTGCCAAGGGACAGCTTTGTCAGATGCATAGGGGATGGGCCCCGGAACAGTGATGATTATAGGAGCAATCTTCTGAGTAGGCATGATTTTGACAGGCTTCTTTGAGTGAGCCTTGGGGGAATTGTTGAAAATGGTGACAATGGACACTTCTTCAGTAGGGGTAGCAGGAACATCAATCTTCTCGAACAAGATCTCTTTATTATCCATCAGGTTTTGGATACCTGACTTCAAAGATGGACAACCAGCAGGTGAAACAGAACACATATGGCAACCTTGACTACATCCCGGAAATAAACCGGCTAGCAACAGGTTCCTCTTGACGGTCAACAGCGGAGTAACAATATCATCCACAGAGGCTACATACAGGTCTTCCTCTACAGCATTCACTCCATGCTTGGGCATGGGAGCAGTCACAACATTGGGCCTTTCGGGTGCCTCGAACTCTATTTCTTTAGCATCAATAAGGTCCTGAACCTTATTCTTCAAAGCCCAACAATCATCTGCATTATTCCCCGGGCTGTCAGAGTGGTAAGCGCAACGGGCATTAGGATTGTACTTTGGAGATGTTGTATTTGCAATCTTCGGAGCTTCTTTCAGAGTTACCAGATTGGTTGTCAGTAACTGCGGAAATATCTGGGACAAGGTCATGCTGAGGCGAGTGAACTACCTTCGGGGTTTCTCATTCCTTTGTTGGTTATATTGCTGAGGAGCAGCAACAGGATTTGTAATTACCACCGCGTTGATAGCTTGGTGGCGTTCCAGTTTATTCTGTCTCCTTGAACCATAAACAACACTAGATTCTTTCTTGAATGGTTTCTTCTCAGTGCTCGAGGAGGCACCTTTCTGTATCTTCCCAGACTTGATACCAGCTTCTATCCTCTCACCAGTCAAGATCAGGTCTGTAAACTCGGCTTAAGAATTCCCAATCAGATGGTTGAAGAACGGACCAGACAGGGTCCCCAAGAACATATCCACAAGCTCACGGTCAGTTAAGGGTGGCTGCACCCTCCCAACAAGGTCTCTCCACTTTTGAGCATACTCCTTAAATCCTTCACCCGTCCCTAGTGACATACCCTGGAGTTGGGTACGAGTAGGAGCGAGGTCGGAATTATACTGATACTGCTTATAAAACGCAGCAGCCAAGTCCTCTCAGTTACGAATACTGGCTCCATCCAGCTGATAGAACCATTCGAGTTGAGTCCCTGAAAGACTATCCTGGAAGAAATGGATCCATAAACTCTTGCCAGCTGTATAAGGTTGGATCTTCCTTACGTACGACCGGAGATGCAGCTTAGGACAAGAAGCTCCGTCATATTTTGCAAAAGCAGGTGCCTTGAACTTATGGGGAATCACCACCCCAGAGGATAAGCCTAGGTCTCCAAAGTCCAACCCGGGCACATTCTGAATCTCCATTGCACTTAAGCGGTCCTCCAACTATTTGTACCTGTCCTCAGCAGGAGGGTACTGTTCATCATTATAATTCGTCTCGTTGTCGGAGACCACGGGACTAGGAACCCTTCTCTCTTGTGGACTGTCCTTTCCTACAGATGAGGTAGTCAGCTCAACCTCATTCTGCAGGCCATTCCCAAATCTGCGTCCAGTGTTGAACAGGACGGTCCTCTTCTTCTTCTTCTTCTTCTTCAGAAGCAGAGTCTTCAACTCCTGTTGACCCTGGGCTAGGCTCATAACCAACTCTTGGAACTGGGCATTCTGGGCCTAGAGGGCCTTGATAGCTTGTTCAGTAGTAGGTTCAGAAGACATGATGATTGCTGAAATAAACAGTGAAGAAGATAAGTGACCTGTAAAAAGTGCACCTGTTATGCATATGATGCATGGTATGCTATTTATGCAATGCATTTGAGGGTTCAAAAATTCAAATTCGTTGTAAACAAAAAAGAACACACGTCATATTAAGAATTAATCTGTTCAGTACATCAGTGCCTCATGGGCGGAATATTACAAAATACTTAATGCCAAAATACATTGCGCATCCTCTTTGGAGCAATGTAAGTGTTGAGGGTCTTTTCCTCGTGAAGTAGGAGGGTGAGCTCCAAGACCTTCTTCTCGCTGGCATGTAAACTGGCTTCAAGAGAATTCCGTTCTTCCTTGAGTTGGATCCAGCTCTTTTGCATTTCTTCCCAAGATGTTGGCATGTCAGGATGTTGAATGGTGTACGAAACCTCTCCTTCCATAACAGGCTCCTTGATCACGGGTAGAATGTGAGGATATGGCATCATAAGCTTCTGGGAGCGGGTTCATACCCACTTAAGGTAAGGCTCGAGAGGGATGGAATTCTTGTGCCCCAGTGTCTTACTATCTACCTTGTTAGGCATCCTCCAAGCTCTGATGAACCTTTGACGAAGTCCCTGTGCATCGTTGTCGAAGTCAAAAACTATGTCAGGAATCAACATGTCGTGAGGGCCATCCCTTCGAGCATATCCAAATTGTCTCAAGGCCAGACAAGGGTTATAAGTAATGCCTCCTCTAATTCCAAGTAAAGGAACATTAGGAAATTCTCCGCAACGATCAATGATAATGACATTTTCTCTGGACCGAGAACACCAATGTATATCAGCATGTGTGAGGGTCATCAATCGTTGCGACCACCTTAACCCCCGCTCATTCTTCAAAATTGATTGTGGAAGGTGCGAAATAAACCACCTTCCCAGGAGAGGAGTACAGCACATGAGAACACCCCTTTTCCTCACTGTTCGTGTGTAAAATGAGTGGAGGATGTCCCCAAGCAATGTAGGTATGGGATTCCTGGACATGAAAATCTTGACAGCGTTGATATCTATAAGTTGATCCGGATTCGGAAACAATACCAACCCATAGATAAGGAGTGCCACAATCTCTTCATAGGCTTGCAGATCAAGAGAGTTCCAACATTCTTGGGCCTTCTCAAACAGAAACTTTGCCAAGAATCCTTTGATACCACTTCTAATTTCCCAATGCCCCTTGATGTCAGATGGTTGTAGACGTAATGCTCGGGCCACATCTTCAAGTTTTGGTTCTTTTTCTGTACCGTTGTAGGGTAGTTGACTAAGAATAGGAATCCCCAGAAGCTGAGAAAATTCCTCCAAAGTAGGCACCAATTGATAATCGGGGAATGTAAAACAGTGGTGTAAGGGGTCAAAGAACTGGAAGAGAACCTTCATCATGTCTTCTTCAATGTTGGTGTTGACCAAGCTGAGGAGTCTACCATGCCTTTCACTGAAGCGAGAGCTTTCAGGAATCCTGGATGTAAGCTCCTTGAGCTGAGGAGGGATCCTTACAAGGTTGACCTGAATTGTCTTTCTGCGGAGAGACTCCATGTCCTACAAAACAAGAACAAAGATGAAGATTCGAACCCTTGAAGTGGTTAGCAAATGCATATGATGCGTTATGATATTATGATGTTATGATAAAGGCACACCACAAGTATTCACAAAAGGCAAACATGGTAAAAGCACACAAGTCACACTAGACAACCCTTAGAGTTTAGGCCAGCATGAAGTTTAGGTACTACCCTCTTGAAGTTGGTTGGCTCAAAACCTGTTCTATACATAGTAACCGAGTTCTAAGGAGCTCAATATCATTGGATTGTTTTCTATGTTCATTGTTTTGATTTAGCCACTTAACTGGCGACCAAAATATTCCAAGAAAACAACCCTCAATGAGTGTAGTATCGAGTATCTACCAACTTCGGACTGCACCAAAGTCGGTCATCTCACTACCCCTAAAGAGGCCAGGATGGTCAAGTAAGGTTCTAAGGTCAGTTGATGCTTCATGACACCACGCGGCGGCCCCGTACTCTCCTTGACTTGACTCAAGGGTTACCGGTACTCACCAAAGTGCCACATCAACGTAGCAACTGCTTCAACCATGTCGGTATACCCCGCACAGTTCCCTCACAGTTTGTTTCTACCTAAAAAAAGGGTACCCCAGATCCGGGTTAGGATCCATGAAACTCCGATACAAGCCCACAAAGTTAAAGCATACAAGGCATACAATTGAAAACATAAATGATCTTAATCCTAAGGTACACCTCACTTATAATAAAGTCCCCAGCAGAGTCGCCAGTTCTGTAATCGGTGGAAATAGAACTGACTATTTTGGAATGCTGGTTCGTGTATGTCGCGGTAAGCAAGATTCGCCACCGTCTTTTATATTCTCCAACAAGGAAAGGACAAAAGCACAGCAAAATTCCTTTTCGAGATGTTTCTCGGTTCGGGAGGTAGATTATAGAAAGGGAAGGTGTTAGCACCCTTTCTATCTGTGGTTATCCACGGGCTCTTAGTTACTTGCTCACTATGTTTTCAAAAATGTTTTGCTTTTCTTGTGTTTGTGGGTTTTTGAAAAGATTTTTGTTTGAAAACTTCGATTGACTCTTGTGTCTGTCCTCAAGAGTGTATGAAGTGTTTTTGAAAACTTTTGTCAGAAAAGAGTGTAAGTGCGAAAAGTATTTTTTTGAAAAGAGCAAGTATCTAAGAACCTCTACCTACTCAAAGAAATTAAGTTGTGTAAATGTCCTTTAGACAGTACTATCCCACTATTGAGAAGTAGGTAGCACCGTCGTTGGAGTTGGTCGGGTCAATTCGATTATAGGGACATGTGGTCACCAAAGCAATAGTAGGACGCCTTAGCGGTAACCCTAATGTCCTAGATCCTTTTTTATCCGAGGCAACCGTTTCGAGGCAACTTGGATCTTTTGACAGGAGGGCGACCTCTAAAACACCCTATACTCAATGACCACCTCGAGGCAACCAAGTGAGGCGTACCCTAGGAGTGGCATGTGCGAGTGTGTCAGGATTCAGTTAATGTTATCTTTGCACATGTTATGGTGAGCTACGGGTTGATTTTATTTTGAGAACAAGTCTTGTCATGCATAGCAGTTAATAATTGTGCGGAAAGTAAATTGCGGAAAGTAAAACTACGCTATTACAAGGCGTCGGGTATTTACATCGCCAAAAACAAACCCTTGGAAAATAAATGCGAGAAAATAAAAGAAAGCGATAAAAATTCCTAATTATCTATTACATCCTTGGAGCAGATACATAAATATGATCAAAAATTAATATGCGCGAATAAAATTGAATCGGAGAAGTTCTAGGGTTTTGACCCCTTTTGAGAAAGAATGAAATTTTAGTCCTTTTTGCATTAAATTTAATTAAACCTAAAACTAATTAATTAATTAATTAAAAGAAATATTTTTTGAGTTTTTTAATGTTTTAATGAAATAAATGAAAAAATAGTCAAAAGTTAGTAAAACCCTAATTCTAATTTATTTTATTTATTGTGAAAATATTAAAGTTAACCTAATTAACTAAATTAATTTATGTTAGTATTTATTTACAAAAATAAATTAAAGGTGAAATTAATAATAATAATAATAATAATATTTTAGTTTTCTGAATTTATTATGAAAATAATTAATTATGTTAATTAAATAATAATAATAATAATAATAATAATTAGTAATAGTAAAATAATTAAATAGAAATTAAAATAGAAAAGAAAAAGAATAAAGAAACCAGGGGGTGATGGGCCAGCTTTGGGGGTTTGTTAGCAATCTTCAAGCCCATTAAGCTCTTCAGCCTGTTTGACTTTAGTGATTGTCTACGCTAAGGTTGACCAGGAGCACCATGGTCATCATCTCATGGCCATCAGATCTGTGTTTGTTGCCACTTGGCGCGTTGCTGTGTGGGGTACATGGTAGAACGCCTTTGGAAGCCTGCATGAGAATATGTAAGAAAAAATAATAGAAGAGTTTTGGGGGACATGGGAATCGAACCCAGGTCCCAATGATCACCAGCCAGCGCACCTAACCACTCCACCATTTGCTTGCTTTTGATAATATAATAACAATCAAATATAATATATACAAATTAATGCATATGCTGAAAAACAAACAAAAACGCGCGCTCTTTTGAATTGTCCACTCAGAGGCTTACACGTCCTTCGTCTTCCTCGTTTGTGCCTGTAAAAAACATGTTAGATAGCGGGGGTTTTTAACCCCCACAACCTACAGTGACCAAAAATAGCAATTAGCTTTACAGTTTACATAAATATTTCGCGATGGTGCCACTGTGTTCGTCTGGTCTCAACGATTTCAACCATAGGTCTCTCAAGGCTTGATTTTTCCTGTACTGTAAATCCCCAATTTTAGAGTTCAAGAACCCTAGAATTCTTCAATGGTAACTTTCGATTATGTGCATTATAATCCAATTAACTAATACCATTAGCTTTATATGAATTCAAGCAATACAAAACAATGACAAAATCATGTTAAATATGTATGAATCATGAGTTACGATTATGAAAATAATATGCAAACCGTGAGACTGTTCTGGAGGATTTCTTGAGCTTTAATGCTTGGTTTTGAGTGCTACACGTTCCTCACACTCCCAGCAACGTGTTTGAATCCACAAAAGTCCATGAATTGGCCTGGAATATAGAAAACAGTTTTGAGTTTTCTTGGATTTTTTTGAATGTGATTATGGCTTTTTCTGCAGCAAATTCACGTATGTGGCATTAGGGTTAGCTTCTGTATATATAATGGAATAGAATTAGGTCAAAATCTTGCAAAGAAATCCATGGAATGACAGTTTGAATATTTGATTGAAAATCAAATATTTTTGAATCTTTTTGATTGGAAAAACTTGCTAAATTTGGAGATTCTTGTCTCTTTGATTTGCACACGAAATTGCCAGCATGATTAGGTCATTCTTGCTTCACAAAAAGATTGAAAAATCAAATCTTTGTATTTCCTACAATTTAAATTAATTAAATGAATTAAAATTGATTAAAAATCCAATTAATTAATAAAAAATAAGAAAAATAATTCAATTAAGCTTGATGGGTCGTGCATAGGCCAAGGATAAAGTTTCAAGAAGAAATTTGAGGCCCATTAGCAAAAACAAGGTGTTTTGAGCAAAGTTGACTTTTGCAAATTCACAAAAATTTCCCAACTTCTCCAATGCATATCTTGCTCAATTTTCATCATATGAACATGTTCTTGGACATTTTGGAAAGGTCTTGAAGTCCTCTAACCAATTCCTTTGGTACCATGTCATTTGGATTTACCAATCTCAAGTTATGGTCTTTGACTTAAAGTGCATTTTTGTTGACTTTTGAAATTGACCTATAATGTAGAAATTGATAACTTTTTGTGAGAGAATTTCTTGGACTTGGAGTGTGAAGATGGATTGTAGGAAATGTCATCCCCTTCAAAATGAGCATTGGATGGGATTTTTATGATGAACCATGAAAAAGTTATGCCTTGGTCAAGATATAGTTGACTTTTCTACTGTCC
The DNA here is from genome assembly GCA_948472305.1 of Vicia faba. Classification (NCBI taxonomy): domain Eukaryota; kingdom Viridiplantae; phylum Streptophyta; class Magnoliopsida; order Fabales; family Fabaceae; genus Vicia; species Vicia faba. The sequence goes on along the minus strand of OX451739.1, from coordinate 444,707,309 downwards.
AAAAATAGTAACTTTTTGCATCTTGATGATTTTTGAGCTATCCTTGTGGAATCATGATCAAGGCTTGATCAAATGATGATTGTGGACTCAAAATAAGATGTTGACCAAAAATTCTGACTTTTGACTGAAAAATGACCATTTTGCCCCTACAGTTGGCTGTGGATCAAATGGAGCTTTTGACTGTGCAAATTGGCATTGTGAATCTTGAAACTTGGCATGTAGATGCTTGAGAATGTATAGAGGCCTATGAGACTTGTTTGAACCATTGAAAACCTCAAATTCCTTGAAAGAACCAAAACCCTAATTTTGACTGGCTTAGGAGGTGGTCTGACTGTGCAATCCTTTGAGTAGTCTTGAGCAATTTTGAGAGTCATTCTTGACCAATCTTGAAGAATATGGGAGGGCAAATTTTGGGGTACAACAGCCGGGACGCCCTTGTTTTGCCTAGGTGTGTCAACCTAGCGGGTCTTTATTCATGCGCAGTATTTTTTTGACTACGTCCACGCTCCCAGGGTGTAGGGAGTTTTCGCTGTCGGTAGTGTTGTGTTGCCACACTACCAGAAGTCGTTCGTTTGATCATGCAAGATTCGTTGCTGGAATTCATGTCCAATGCCCCAAGTGATTTAGATGGAGATTTTCCCCTGGCTATTTGGCATCTTTGAGAGATTCCTTGAATCTTGACTTGACTGCCCCAGATGACGGACAGTGATCATGCCGTTCCCCTTGGTTGGAAGTGTTTTTTTTTCACTTGAGGTGGTCCTTTTTATTGAGAAGGTTTTTGTTCACTAGATATTCGTCATGCGAATTTCTCTGCTGTTGAACAAATAGTCATATGCAAACAATGTTATTTTAAGAATGCAAAGCTTATGTCTGTCTTGAAATTTTTGAAAATGCATTTTTCAGTAAAATAGGCATTTTTGTAAAATGTGATGTCAACTCAGGATTTACCGCAAATCCTATAGGAGTCAGGATACCTTTTGTAATATTATGCTTTCGAACTAACCCATGCTTCAGCTAGGACTTTTAAGGGTTATAACGTGGCCTGGTTCACGGTTCAAGAAACAAAGGACAAAGGCTCAAAATTTATTTGTATCCACCCGTTCTTCGTGATGTTCTTCGATCCTAAACTCAGCTAATTGTGCATTTAGATTCTGTTTGAGTCTTTGCTCGGATATTCCAGTGATGGTTCAGATACTGACAATTTATTTTGAACAGGCATGTCACTTTTGTTGAGAGTTTGTAGGATCTCTTTCCTTTTGATTTTTATTATCCCTGTCTTTTTCCTGAACTGTTTCTTTTTGTGATTACAGTCAGTGGGATGCCCTAGTTTTTTCTTAAGTCTCCTTCATAGGTTTTGACTTAATGGGCTTTTATTTTGAAAGATAATGACTGCATGTCTTGACGATTATAGGGAACCATCACCGTCTTTTGCTTTGGAAGGACCTCTTTGATGTCATTCATTGTGCACCTGAATTAACTGAGAAAAACTACCCTGCCCCAGGTTGTGATTAAGGGTTTTTATTTGTGTGAAAAGAAAAACTCCTACTTCTTTGGCTCAAAGGGGTTGACGAGGGATTATCTTCCTTATAACTCCACTGTTTAGGATTTGAAACAACACCTGTACATCGTTAGCGGGGTCCGTTCAAAAGCATACTGTAGAGATCGTGGTATCGTTTTCGTCATCCTCCCTCTAGAGGCTTAGAGTTTTTTAATCGAGAGTTGAACATCACAAAAAGGAAAGCAATTTAAATATAGTGAATACGAATGGATCGATTCAAAACAGACATATGCAATGCATTGATAAAGTAACAGAGTTTGACATGAGTAAATATTCGAACGATCAAAAGAAAATTACAAATTGAAAATTCTAATGAACAAAAGCCTCTTTTGTCGGAACTTGTCACTTCAAATGGTGAGCCTTGGAGGATTGACAGAAACATTCCAGTTGGCCATCTTGTGTGAATTCCAATGCTCCTTCATCGATCAGGTCTTGAATTTTGTTTTTCAATGCCCAACAGTCATCAGTATCATGCCCCGGGCTGTTGGAATGGTATGCACACCTTGCATCAAGATTGTAGTTTGGGGAGGCTATGTTGGGATTCTGAGGAGGGTCCCTTAACGTCACCAGATTCAATCTCAACAGGTGTTGTAAAGCTTGAGACAGTGGCATGTTGAGCTCGGTGAACTTCCTTTTGGGCGTATCTGGCTTACTCTGATTAACCAGTTGCTTTTGGCGAGGTTGTTGTTGGACCCGTGAGGTATTTGCAACTTGGAGAGGTCCATTCTTTACCAACCCAAACCCTTGTCTTCTTGGAGGCTGATTAATGACTTGGTCCCTGGCCTCGACTGTTTGCTTCATACTATTGTATCCGTCTTGATGAAGCTGGTTGATAATGGTTCTCAGCTCTTCTTGTTCCCGGGCTAAGCCTTGGATAAGAGCCATCTTCCCCAGCATCTGGGTTCTCATTGCACCTAACTCAGCTTGCAGTTGTTCCAGTCGTTCATCCTTGTTGTCTTCAGGACTTTTCTTGACCAATTTCCCAACGAGGAGTGTTTTCAACTCGTCCTGCCCCTTGGATAGGTTTAGGAATATGTCCTTGAACTGAGCTTCTTGAGTTTGAAGATCTCTGTTGTCTTGTTTGAGAGCCATTGCTGAAATAAATAGCGAGAACATGAGAGGCCTGTACTAGAAGACTTGTTATGCAATGATATGTATGATATATGTATGCAATGTTTTCAAGGATCTCACGGGGTAAACAAGAAACCATTAGAATTTGAAATTTGCAGCTTTGATTGAAGAACTTTGTATCGTTGAGATTCCTTCTACGAGATTCAAGCTCACCATATAGAGTGGGTCATAGCCACTGACTCAAGTTATCGTGTTTTGATCTCTAGACGACATTGGCTAGAGGAAAATAAATCCCCTTTGCCCCTTGCTAGACGTTTGATTTACCATAACATGCATCACAAACCCTTGAGATCTTTGAAATAGTTAAGGACATGTTAAGGCATGATTTTATGATGTGTATGCTATGTGTTTAAGCAAAAGTGATGTAAACAAGGAAATCCGGCAAGAGATCCAAGTTATTGGATACGAATTATAAACAAAACAGTGAGGAACTCATGTTGTCAGATAATGAAAATATGCAAGTAGTTCAAGTTTGAAAGCATACAAGTCACACAAACAGCCTTAGGTTTAGGCTTACATGGGGTCTACATATTACCCTCTTGAAGTTCAGTTGGTTCAACCTGTCCTAATAATAGTAACCGGGTTCTAGAGGTTCTCAATATCACTGACCACCCTCCATCGGTCATAATTCCAGTTACGCAATCTTTTCTTGCAGCCGGAACCATCTCGAGAGTATGGTCTCAATGAGTGTAGCATATTGCTACTTTCTATGGCCAAGTTGGTCAATTATAGGTTCTAAGGTCAGTTGATGCTTAATGACCCATATAGCAGCCCCATACTCTCCTTGTTGCTCCACAAGGGATATCAGTACCAACTAATGTGCCACACCAACGTAGCTACTGCTTCAACCGTATCGGTCTACGTCGTACAGTTCCCTCAGAGTCTATTTCTACTTACCTAAAAGGTGTCCCCAGATCCGGGTTAGGATCTATAGTAACTCTGATACAAAGCCCACAAAAATAAAGCAAACAAATCAAACAATTGAAAACAATATGATGAACTAATCCTAAGGTACACCCCACTTATTAAGTCCCCAGCAGAGTCGCAAGTTCTGTGATACGGTGGCCAGAACCGGGACGTGTTTCCCTTTTTAAGGAATTGCTGGTTTGCGTTTTGTGTTTGTGTTCGCAAAATGTCGCGGTAAGCAAGAGTCGCCACCGACTTTTATTTTATCCAACAAGGAAAGGAAAAAAGCACAGAAAAATTCCTTTTTCGAGATATTTCTGAGTACGGGGGGTAGATTATAGAAAGGGAATGTATTAGCACCCTTTCTATCTGTAGTTATCTACGGGCTCTTAGGTACTTGCTCATCATTTTCAAAAAAAAATTCTTTGTGTTTGTGTGATTTGAAAATCTTTTGTTTTGACTTCGATGTAACTCTTGCTTCTGTCTTCAAGAGTGTAATGAAGTGTTTTTGAAAACTTTGTTTGTAAAGGAGTGTAAGTGTGAAAAAAATTGTTTGGATTGAGCAAGTGCTTAAGAACTAATCTACCTACTCGAAAAAAAGAATCGTTCTATGTTCATTTCCTTTAGACAGTGCTATCCCACTATTAGTGAGTAGGTAGCACCGTCGTTGGAGTTTGAGGGTCAATTCGAAAGGGACGTACGGTCACTAAAGCAATGTTAGGACGTCTTAGTAATAACCCTAAGGTCTTAGATCAATTATTCGAGGCAACAATATCCGAGGCAACTTTGATCTTTGGACAAAAGGTCGACCACTAAACCATCCTATACTCAATGATCATTTACCGAAGGCAACCAAGTGAGAGTGTACCCTAGGAGTGCGCATGTGCGAGTGATTCAATTTCAGATTATTTATCTTTTCACATTTTAGGGTTATCTAACCGTTTTAAAGTTAATCATACATTCTTGTCATGCAACCCTAATATCATACATCTAACAGTTTATTAGTGATTAAATTAATTAATGAAAATAATTACATGACCTATTTTTGGCTTTTTGGTTATTTTTAGGAAAAGAAAATATAATTAATTAGAGATGAAACCTAATTGTTCTAATTGATTTTAAATTTATTTACAAAAGGAATTAAAATTATCTAATATTAACAACCTAATTTAATTTTTTTGATAAAAAATAAAATCTAACCTAATTTCTGAAAATTATTATTTTTTGTGATTTTTTTGATAAAAAGAAAATAATTGATTTGTTAGTAAATGAAATAAATAAATTAATAAAACAAAATATGAAAAAAAGAAAAGGTTAAAGAAGATGGGCCTGCAATCAGTATTTTGAGGAGGTGCAAATAGCCAAATCTGGGTCCAAAACCAAGTAGTCCACATTGACTTGCACGATCATATGCTTTGTGTTGACTAAGCTTCATGATGCACCTTCAGATGATGGCCATCAGATTTGGCCATCTGGAGATCCAAGGGCTAGATATTGAGAGTCTATGGTAGTCTTTTGGCTTGTGCATGCGCTGGATCCTGAAAAGGAAAAATATATGAAATATTTGGGGGACCTGGGATTCGAATCCAGGTCCTGAAGCGTTTTGCACATAACCCACTACCATTTGCGCCAGCTTTTTTGTTTGTATGTAACATACACAACAATTATTATATGATAAATAAAGAAATAATAAAATATTCGCGCGGAAATTCAAATGGGCGAGTGGTTGCTTGCCACGTCTTCGTCTCCCTCCCTGCACCGTTGGTAAAAGCTGGACACTTTTACCTACGAACATATGTTCAAAGCTATAGGCATGCACATTCTCAAAACTCAACATAAGCATGTTAAATAAATACGAAGGCCATGGACAACTTCGTCTAGTCTTGCTGAACACATTGGTGGCCTTTTCATGGCCTAATTTTGCCTGCACACAGAGTTCCCAAATCGAAGCAAGAAACCCTAGCCATGGTGAAATCCAATATAGGCCATGTAAATGCAATTAAATAATACAGAAAGCTTGCATATGTCTTAAGGATCAAGAATATATCTTTTATTCATGCTATCCGTGTCTAAATCATGCAAACCGATTTAAAAAATATATGGATGTTGTGGATGACTTACAATGCTTTTTGGTATTGGAAAGGCTTTGTTTTTGATTGCTTCTGCTTGCTTACACTCCCAGGAATCAGTTGGAATGGGCAAAGAGTCTTGAATTGGCCTGGAACAATGAAATTGTGTTTGCACTTTCTTGGTATTTTTTTCAAGTTTTGCTCTGGTTCATACGCCTCCTTCTAACCTCGTTTTTGGTATGCAATTCTTCTATATGTATTAAGGAATGGGTTAGGGTTCCAAAACTGATATTAATCTTCCTCCATCAATGGATTTGATTTTGATTTGATACACCTTGAATATCTTTCCAAAAATGGCCTAATTCAATCTTTTTGTTCACACTATGCATTTACATGAATTTTATTTTTTTGCTAGCTGGACATTAAGACTTGAAACAAGCACAAGATCTTTGAATTTCAATGTTTTGGATTTTATATGATTTGTTTTGATTTAAATTGAATTAATTCAAATAAAAGTCAAAGTAAATAATAAAAATAAGATAATGACAGGTGGAAAAGGCTAGGGATCGTGGACCATGTTTCCAACTCAAAACAAGTGAAAAAGATTGGGCCCATTTGGCAAAAATTGAAGTTTTAGGCATAGTTGACTTTTGGCAATTTTGCAAAAATGGTCAACTTCACCAATGCATAACTTCCTAAATTTTGACTCTTTGAAGGTGTTCTCTGACTTTTTAGAAATCTTGATATGTCCTCTAAATAACCCTTTTGGTCTCATCTCAATTTGATATTCCATGCTCATGTATGAATCTTTGACAAAAAAGGTGTTTTTCTTGACTTTTCAAAATGACCTATAATGTCCAAATTCATAACTTCTTTTGAGTGCATATTTTGAACTTGGGAGCTGAAGATGGATTGTAGATAATTTCATCCTCTTAAAAATGAGCTTTAGATGGGTCATTTATAATAAAGTATGAGAAAGTTATGCTTGGTCAAAGTTGAGTTGACTTTTCCTACAAAACCCTAATTTAGCAACTTTTGAATCTTGATGAATTATGAGCAATCCTTGATGAATCATGATCAACCCTTGATCAAATGATGAAATATACTTAAAAATGAGGATGTTGACCAAAAATCTTGAAGTTTGACTGTATGTGGGCCACAGTTGACTTTTGCCCTAGCACAGTCGATTTTTGGACCTTTGAGCAATTGACTGAGCAAACTTTCTCTGCAAGGCTTGAAACTTGACATGGATGATCTTGAGGACATATTAGGAAATGGTGAGAATTTGGGATCCCTTGGACTCAAGTATCTTGATGCAACATGAAAACCTAATTTGAGGTAGACTGCCTTAGGAGAGGGCTTGTCTGGTCAACCCTTGGACTTCCTTGAGCAACTTGAGGATCTTTCTTGAAATGTTTTGGGAAATATGGGAGGGCAAATTTTGGGGTACAACAACTCCCCACTGAGTCCATCTTCCCCGGCGGAGTATATATTCCAACCAAGATTCTATTCCCCAGCGGAGTACAAATCCCTCAACGGAACCCAAATTCCCCATTTGAGTCTGAATCGCCCAGCTGAGTATATTCTCCCCAAGCTAAGTCTGCCTTGCCTGACTGAGTCTATACTCTCCAGTTAGAATTTCCCCTTCAAATGAATGCAAATCTCAGGGCCACAACCCCTAATCCCTAGTAAAGTCTTCAACAAAGCCTTTATTATTGCCAAGAAATGCTATAAAGCCTGGATCCGACCAGATATTAGCATAATTTTCAAGTTATACTGAAGCCTGGACTCGACCAGATAACAATTTGACTTCTTCAATTTCTAAAGCCTGGACCCGACCAGATAATAGTTTGATTTCTTCGATTACTGAAGCCTGGACCCGACCAGATAACAGTTTGACTTCTTGAGTTACTGAAGCCTGAATCCGACCAGATAACAGTTGATCTCATTTCTCAAAAAGCTATGAAACCTAGACACGACCAACCCAACTCTTCAAAGATATAGAAGAACCTAAACTTAATCCAACCAAGGTTTTAACCACTTGTTCCCAGTAGAGTTGCCTCTTTATTCCCCGACAAAGGACTGAGAAATCTGGATCCGACCAGATATCATTCCTCATTTCCATCTTTTCAAGAAAGTCATTGCGAAGCCTGGATCCGACCAGATAGCAATCATCCTCAGAGATTCATTGTGAAGCCTGGACCCGACCAGATAATAACTAAATCCCCAAGCAGTTCATTGTGAAGCCTGGACCCGACCAGATAACAATTAACTTCATCAGAAATCTGCAAAGCCTGGACCCGACCAGATAATAGTTTTCAAGCAGTTCATTGTGAAGCCTATACCCGACCAGATAACAATTAACTTCATCAGAAATCTATAAAGCCTGGACCCGACCAGATAACAGTTTTCAACCAGTTCATTGTGAAGCCTGGACCCGACCAGATAACAATTAACTTCATCAGAAATCTGCAAAGCCTGGACCCGACCAGATAACAGTTTTCGAACGGTATATTGTGAAGTCTGGACCCGACCAGATAACAATTAACCATGATCCCCAGAAAGACACTATGAAACCTTTATTCGACCAGATGATAGTACAACTTTCCAAAAGACCATAAAGCCTGGACCCGACCAGATAACAGTCTTCAAGAAGTATTGTGAAGCCTGGATCCGACCAGATAACAGTTAAATCACCCTTACCTCCTACAAGTTACTGTGAAGCCTGGATCCGACCAGATAACAGTTAACCTCCACATCCCCAACAAGTTGTTATGAAACCTGGACCCGACCAGATGACTATTCAATTTCAAGGAATTTTCTGCAAATCCTGGATCCGACCAGATAACAGTTGTTTCATCTCTTCCCCCAGTAAGTTGCCATGAAACCTAGACCCGACCAGATAGCAACCGACTACTTCATCCTCAGCAATTGTGAAGCCTAGATCCAACCAGATAACAGTTGATCTTTGAATGATGTTCCCCATCTCTTCAAAAGAATTTGAAGATATGCATATTCTTTATTTCCAACAGGCAATCAAGGATTCAACCTCCGAATATTTCCTCAGCAGTAGTCAGGGATTTATTTTCCCGGACAAAAACACACATTTCGCATTCATACATCATATCATGTACATAAAAATGCATTTAGCATGATACCACATCTGGTAAGCATCATGCAAGCATCTGCATTTTTCTAACCCCCTTTCTCACAGGTAAAACAGCAAGTCTAGTATGGATCAACGGGAGATTTGTGTTAATACTTCTTCCAGAGTTTACCAACATTCCTCCAAATGGCATCTATAAGCCCGTTCACCATCCATCTTCGAGTGCAAATTTCTGGGCACTCTAGTGTTCAAACATCTTTCACCATCAAGTCACAGATTCCGGATCCGCCAATTTAACTCTTCAGGTTCAAGAAGTTTGAACAGGGGCAGCTGTTGTACCCCAAAATTTTCCCTCTCAATTCTCAAGGCATCTCTCACAATGATTCTCAAAATTCAAGCTTGCACAAGTACATCGGGATTTTCCAGCACCAGAATTAAAAGGAAATTGTCAAAAAGGGAGAAAACAGATAAAAATGATATTTTGACAAATTTGGAGGAAAATAGGTCTCCTTCGATTCATCCCCCTTCGATTGGACTTTGCACCTCCTTCGATTTCTCAAAAGTTGCTGCTAGCGTGCCTCTTTCGTCTGGGCATGTGACTTCTTGTTGTAGGCTTCGTTTGTGTCTTCCACTGCCGGTATGTTTGCTTTGAGTACCAAATTTTCTGCCACAAGTGCCCCCTAGAAGGGAAGCCTTTCGATTGGACAAGTTTGTTGCCTGTTGTTGTACCCCAAAATTTGCCCTCCCATATTCCTCAAGATATGATCCTCAAATTGCTCAAAATTGCTCAAAGGTTGCACAGTCAAACCACCTCCTCAAACAGCTGAAATTAGGGTTTTGGTTCTTTCAAGGAATTTGGGGTTTTCAATGGCTCAATCAAGTCTCATAGGCCTACATACATCCTCAAGCCCCTACATGCCAAGTTGCAAGGTTCACAATGCCAATTTGCACAGTCAAAAGCTCCATTTGATCTACAGTCAACTGCAGGGGCAAAATGGTCATTTTACAGTCAAAAGTCAGAATTTTCGGTCAACATCTTATTTTGAGCACACAATCATCATTTGATCAAGTCTTGATCATGATTCCACAAGCATGGCTCAAAAATCATCAAGATGCAAAAAGTTACTATTTTTGGACAATAGAAAAGTCAACTGTACCTTGACCAAGGTATAACTTTTTCATGGTTCATCAGAAAAATCCCATCCAATGCTCATTTTGAAGGGGATGACATTTACTACAATCCATCTTCACATTCCAAGTCCAAGAAATGCTCTCACAAAAAGTTATCAATTTTTACATTATAGGTCAATTTCAAAAGTCAACAAAAAGGAACTTTAAGTCAAAGACCATAACTTGAGATTGGTGAATCAAAATGACATGGGACCAAAGGCATGGGTTAGAGGACTTCAAGACCTTTCCAAAATGTCAAAGAACATGTTCATATGATCAAAATTGAGCAAGATATGCATTGGAGAAGTTGGGAAATTTTTGTGAATTTGCAAAAGTCAACTTTGCTCAAAACACTTTGTTTTTGCTAATGGGACTCAAATTTCTTCTTGAAACTTTATCCATGACCTATGCACGACCCATCAAGCCTATTTGAATTTATTTTCTTATTTTTATTAATTAATTGGATTTTTAATTGATTTTAATTCATTTAATTAATTTAAATTGTAGGAAATACAAAGATTTGATTTTTCAATCTTTTGGTGAAGCAAAAGTGGTCAATATATGCTGGAAATTTCGTGTGCAAATCAAAGGGACAAGAATCTCCAAATTTAGCAAGTTTTTACAATAAAAAAGATTCAAAAATATTTGATTTTCAATCAAATATTCAAACATCAATTCCATGGATTTCTTTGCAAGATTTTGACCTAATTCTATTCTATTATAAATATGCAAGCCAACCCTACTCATGCAGACGTGAAATTGCTGCAAACAAAGCCATAAGCATATTGAAAAAATCCAAAGAAAAGTGAAAACTGTTTTCTATATTTTAGCACGATTCAAAGGTTTTTATTGCTTCTAACGCATTGCAGGAGTCCCCAGGAACGTGTACGAATCAAAACCACACGCTAAAGCTCAAGGAATCACCAAGAACAGTTTCACGGTTTGCTTGATATTTTGAAAATCGAATAGCTTAATTCATGCATTATTAACATGATTTATTGTTTGTTTTACATTGCTTGAGTCCACATGAAGCTAATGGTACAGGTTAATTGAATTATGACGCACAAAATCACAAGATGCCATTGATGAATTCTAGGGTTCATAAGCCTTAAAATTGGGGTTTACAATCCAGGCAAAATTAGAACCTTTAAGGCATATGGTTGAACTCGTTGAGACCAAACGAACCCATAGCCACCCTCGCGAAATATTTATATTCAACACAGAGCTATTCGCTATTTTTCGTGGTTGCAGTTTGTGGGGGTTAAAAACCCCCGCTATCTAACATTACTTTTGCAGGTTCAGTGGAGAAGACGAGGACGTGTTTGCTGCTGAGTGATCAATTCAAACTACGCACGTTTTTGTTTATTTTTCAACATATGCATTGATTTTGATATATTATAATTAATTGTTATTATATTAACAAAAGCAAGCAATTGGCATAGTGGTTGTTGAGCTGGCTGGTAACCATTGGGACCTGGGTTCGATTCCCAGGTCCACCCAAAACTCTGTAATATTTTTTCTTAACATGATTACATGCAGGCTTCAGGAAATGTTCTACCATATACCTCCAATGATCAGCGCGCCAAGTGGCCTTAAGCATTAATCCAATGGCCAAAGATGAGGGATCATGGTACTCTCTAGTCAACCAACGCCTGGACAATCAGAGAAAGTCAAAGAGGCTTGAGGTTATTGGGCCACAAAGTTCCAGGATTTACCTCCTAATTGGGCCAGTACACCCCCCTGGTTTCTTTTTCTCTTTTCCTTTTTCTATTTTTATTAACTATAATTATTATTATTATTTAATTAACATAATTATTATTTTCATAATAAATTCAGAAAACTAAAAAACGTAAATATTGTTATTATTATTATATTTATTAATTTCACTTTATTTTTTGTAAATAAATTCTAATGTAATTAATTTAGTTAATTAGGTTAACTTTGACTTTTTTTCACAATAAATAAAATCAACATAGAATTAGGGTTTTGATAACTTTTAATTTCTTTTATTTTATTTTCATTAAAAACATAAAAAAACTAAAAAAAATACTTTTTTCTTTTAATTAATTAGTTAATTAGTTAATTAGGTTTAATTAAATGCAAAAAAGGACCAAAATTCATTCTTTTCTCAAAAAAAGGGGTCAAAACCCTAAAGGACTTTCCCGATTCAATTTTTATTCGCGCATATTATTTTGATCATATTTATGTAATTGCTCCGAGAATGTAATATTGTTAAATAGGACTTTTATCGCTTTCTTTAATTTCTCGCATTTACTTTCCAAGGGTTATGTTTTTGGCGATGTAAATACCCGACGCCTTGTAATAGCATAGATTTACTTTCCGCACAATTATTAAATGTTAGATGTATGTTAATTAGGCTATGCATGACAAGACTTGCCTGAAAATAAAATTAAAACGTAGCTCACTATAACATGTGAAAAGATAATTTAACTGGATCCTGACACACTCGCACATGCCACTCTTAGGGTACGCCTCACTTGGTTTCCTCGACGTGGTCATTGAGTATAGGGTGTTTTAGAGGTCGCCCTTTTGTCTAAAGATCCAGTTGCCTCCGAATGGTTGCCTCGGAACAGTTGCCTCGGATAAAAAAGATCTAAGACATTAGGGTTACCACTAAGGCGTCCTACTATTGCTTTGGTGACCACATGTCCCTATAATCGAATTGACCCGACAAACTCCAACGACGGTGCTACCTACTTCTCAATAGTGGGATAGTACTGTCTAAAGGACATTTACACAACTTAATTTCTTTTGAGTAGGTAGAGGTTCTTAGATACTTGCTCTTTTTCAAACAAAAATACTTTTCGCACTTACACTTTTCTGACAAAAGTTTTCAAACAAACACTTCATACACTCTTGAGGACAGACACAAGAGTTAATCGAAGTTTTCAAACAAAACTCTTTTCAAAACCCACAAACACAAGAAAAGCAAACATTTTTGAAAACATAGTGAGCAAGTACCTAAGAGCCCGTGGATAACCACGGATAGAAAGGGTGCTAACACCTTCCCTTTCTATAATCTACCTCCCGAACTGAGAAACATCTCGAAAAGGAATTTTGCTGTGCTTTTGTCCTTTCCTGGTTGGAGAAAATAAAAGACGGTGGCGACTCTTGCTTACCGCGACATACGCGAACCAGCATTCCAGAATAGTCAGTTCTATTTCCACCGATCACAGAACTGGCGACTCTGCTGGGGATAATTAATAAATGAGGTGTACCTTAGGATTAGATCATTCTATGTTTTCAATTGTATGCCTTGTTTGCTTTAATATTGTGGGCTTGTATCGGAGTTTCATAGATCCTAACCCGGATCTGGGGGTACCCTTTTTTAGGTAGCAACAAACTGTGAGGGAACTGTGTCGGGTATACCGACATGGTTGAAGCAGTTGCTACGTTGATGTGGCACTTTGGTGAGTACCGGTAACCCTTGAGTCAAGTCGAGGAGAGTAGGGGCCGCCGCGTGGTGTCGTGAAGCATCAACTGACCTTAGAACCTTACTTGACCATCCTGGCCTCTTTAGGGGTAGTGAGATGACCGACTTTGGTGCAGTCCGAAGTTGGTAGATACTCGATACTACACTCATTGAGGGTTGTTTTCTTGGAATATTTTGGTCGCCAGTTAAGTGGCTAAATCAAAACAATGAACATAGAAAACAATCCAATGATATTGAGCTCCTTAGAACCCGGTTACTATGTATAGGACAGGTTTTGAGCCAACCAACTTCAAGAGGGTAGTACCTAAACTTCATGCTGGCCTAAACTCTAAGGGTTGTCTGGTGTGACTTGTGTGCTTTTACCATGTTTTCCTTCTGTGAATACTTGTGGTGCGCCTTTATCATAACATCATAACATCATAACATTGCATGCATCCTGCATAAAGACTAACCCATTTCAAGGATCTCAAGGGCTTGTGATGCAGGTCATGATGAACCAAATGTCTAGCAAGGGGCAAAGGGGATTTATTTTCCTCTAGCCAAGGTTGCTTGGAGATCTAAACATGATAACCTGAGTCAGGGGCTATGACCCACTCGATATGGTGAGCTTTGACTCTTGAAGAAGGACTCTCAAAGACATGAAGTTCCTTCAATCAAGCTACCAGATTCAAATTCTAACAAGTTTCTTTGTTTACCCCGCGAGATTCTTGAAAACATGGCATACATAAATCATACGCATTTCATTTCATCATATGCATAACAGGTACCCTTCTTACAGGTCACTTATCTTCTTCGCTGTTTATTTCAGCAATCATCATGTCTGCCGAGCCTTCCACTGAACAAGCTATCAAGGCCCTCCAGGCCCAGGATGCCCAGTTCCAAGAGTTGGTTATGAGCCTAGCCCAGGGTCAACAGGAGTTGAAGACTCTGATTCTGAAGAAGAAAAAGAAGAAGAGGACCGTCTTGTTCAACACTGGACGCAGATTTGGGAATGGACTGCAGAATGAGGTTGATCTGACTACCTCATCTGTAGGCAAAGACAGTTCACAAGAGAGAAGGGTTCCTAGTCTCGTGGTCTCCGACAACGAGACGAATTATAATGAAGAACAGTATCCTCCGGCTGAGGATAAGTACAAACAGTTGGAGGACCGCCTAAGTGCTATGGAGATACAGAAGGTGCCCGGCTTGGACTTCGAAGATCTAGGTCTATCCTCTGGGGTGGTGATTCCCCATAAGTTTAAGGCACCTGCCTTTGCCAAATATAACGGAGCCTCCTGTCCTAAGCTACATCTCCGGTCATATGTAAGGAAGATCCAACCTTACACTGCTAACAAGAATTTATGGATCCATTTCTTTCAGGATAGTCTTTCAGGGACTCAACTCGAATGGTTCTATCAGCTGGATGGGGCCAGTATCCGTAACTGGGAGGATTTGGCTACTGCGTTCTATAAGCAGTATCAATATAATTCCGACCTTGCTCCTACGCGTACCCAACATCAGGGTATGTCACTAGGGACGGGTGAAGGATTTAAAGAATATGCTCAAAAGTGGAGAGACCTTGCTGGAAGGGTGCAGCCACCTCTAACTGACCGTGTGTTGTACCCCAAAATTTGCCCTCCCATATTCTTCAAGAATTGCCAAGTCAAAGGTTCAAAGTTCCCCAAGGGTTGCACAGTTCAAGGGCCTCCTAAACAGTCAAAATTAGGGTTTTGGTTCTGACAAAGAAAATGAAGTTTCCAAGGGTCCAATCAAGTCCCACATACCTACAAACATGGTCAAGCATCCTCATACCAAGTTTCAAGGCTTACAGTACAAAATTGCACAGTCAAAAACCCTAATTGCACTACAGTCAACTGCAGGGGCAAAATGGTCATTTGACAGTCAAAAGTTCAAATTTTTGGTCAACATATCATTTTAAATCCACAAACATCATTTGATCAATGCTTGATCATGATTCTCAAAGCTTGGCTCAAAAAATCATCAAGATGCAAAAGTTTCCATATTTGGACAGTTGAAAAAGTCAACTGTAACTTGACCAAGGCATAACTTCCACATGGATTATCAGAAAAATTCCATCCAAAGCTCATTGTGAAGATAAAGACATTTCCTACAACTCCTCTTCACACTTCAAGTCCAAGAAATGCTCTCACAAAAAGTTATCAATTTCAACATTATAGGTCATTTTCAAAAGTCAACAAAAGGGGACTTTAAGTCAAAGGCCATAACTTGAGATTGGTAAATAAAAATGACATGGGACCAAAGGAATTGGTTAGAGGACTCAAAGACCTTTCCAAAATGTCCAAGAACATGAGCAAAGCTTAAAAATTGAGCAAGTTATGCCTTGTGGAAGTTGGGAAATGTTTGGATATTTTGAAAAGTCAAAATTGCTTCAAATGACCTAAAATTGCTAATGGGCCTCTTTTTCTTCCACAATTCATCATCCAAGGCATGTGCACGACCACTTGGCCCAAAGGGAAGTTTTTCTTCATTTTTATTTATTTATTTGGATTTTTAATTATTAATAATTCATTTAATTAATTAAAATACATGAAAAATACCAAACCAATGCAATCAAATCTTTTTGTGCATGGAATAGGTTTAAAATTTCGTGCATGATCAGATATGGAAGGAATTGAAGTGATTGGCCATGATTTGTACCAAATAGGCATGAAAAAATATTTGAAAATATCCTTAAGAATCAAATCTTGAAAGTCATGAATGCAAAGGCTTTTGTGTGATTTCTTTGACCTAGAACCTTCACACATATATACATAGTGAAACCCTAATGCCCAGGAGGTCCAAGCTGCGCCATAGACAAAGAATCAAACTCACACTTTTGCCTAAAATTTTCAAAACTGAAAACAAGGTTCTAAGAGGTTTCAAGCCAAAATATTTGTCTCATCACCTTCCTGAGACATCAAGCAACGTATTTGAATCGCTTCCCACGTCCCTAACGCCCAGAATTGGTATACAAAACTCAAACTTTTTCATGTAATATGCATATTCGTATTTCAAATTCCTAGCATTCTCATTGCATTTTATTCATGGATTTGTACTAATGAGACCTTTCTGAAGCTAACAATGTGGTTTGATTGAAGTTTTGTGCATCATACGCGAAATTGCCATTGTTGCCTTTTAGGGTTACAGAGGTCATGAATTAGGGTTTCTTTATTCTGGAACAATTGAGATTCGAGACATATATTATTGAAACAAGCGTGCTTGGACGAAAAGAACCCAACCCTCGCGCTTAATTTATGAGGCCATATGGCCTATTCGCTATTTTTTAGAAAGGTGCTTTTGGGGATGGTTCAAAACCGTTGCCCATTCTTTTTTTTGTTTCAGGAAAACACAAAGTGAGGAAGACGAAGGCTAGGTGTAAGGCAGCCGTTGGTTGGTTTGAATTTCGCGCGAAAAAGGAGCACTAACATTTGTTTTGTTTTATTATATTTATTAGTTATGTGATATACAGATAAACAAAGCAGCTCCAGTGGTAGGCGTGTACGTTGGTAAACCACAGGACCTGGGTTCGAGCCCCAGGTCCCCACCCCTTTCCATGTTATTTTCCTTTTAACTCTTATGTGCAGTTTCCATGCTAGCGTCCATCGTACATCCACAAAATCAAGCCATACACGTGCCTACTAGGATGGATCAAAGGGTCACAATTGAAGGAACATGGTGGACCTGAGTCAACACACCTACACGCATCCTGAAAAGTCCACCAGGCCAGGGACAATTGGGCCCAAAAAAAATGCTAAGCAAAACCTCCATTTGGGGACAGACCGCCCTAGGTTTGCAAGTTTCTTTTTATATTTTTTTCATTTTTATTTTGATTCAATTATTATTTTTAATTAGTTCTTTAATTTAAATATTTTCATAAAAAACAATATAAAATCAAAAAAGACAAAAATAAGTATTTTTATTTAATATTTTGTAAATAAACATCATTAATTGATTTTAGTGTTAAATTAGGTTTAAATCTTAATGCTTTTTTCAATAAAACCTAAAATTGGTAGAATTAGGGTTTCAAGCATTTTTCATCCTTTTTTTTATTTTACTATATTAATTATTAATTCTTAATTAGTTATTTTTATAAATCAAGTTGCAATTAATTAATTAGGCGTAATTTTAGATAATTGTCATATTTTCTTAATAAATTAAAAAATTGTAGAATTAGGTTTTTAATTTCATTAAATTCTCATAAATATAAAAACCCAAAAAAATAATTTCTTTTTCTTTAATTTAATTAATTTGATAATAATTTAATTTCATTAAAAAGGGTCCAACGCCCTTGTTTCCGATCTTATTTCAATTCGCGCGTTTTATTTCGTTTCTTTTAATTATTTATGTACCTCTCCCAAAGCCGTGTAATATTTATCTTTCGCACTTTACTTTACTTCTTTATTTTCTGTCAAATCGGGTCCTGGATTAAATTTGGCGATGTGGACCCGCGCCTTTGTAATAGTTTAGGAACTTTATATTTCTCGCAATTTTTAACTGTTAATAAAATGCATGCAAGAATGAATGACAAAAATAAAAACAAACGCATAGATCACTTTGACATGACAAGACAAAAATAAATGAACATGACACACAAATCACACACCACCCCTAGGGTACGCCTTACTGTTGCCTTGCCTCGAAAGGTGATCGTCGAGTAGAGGATGTCTTAGTAAGTCCTCATGATCCGGGAACGTGGCATGAGGGTAGCTTCTAAGGTGTCTTCCTATTGCTCCGGTGATCACCATGTCCCGAACCTCGAATTGATCCGAACACCTCCAACGGTGGTGCTACCTACCTCTCAATGGTGGGATGGCACTACTTTAAAGGACATTTACACAGACGAATTCCTTAGGGTAGGTAGACGACTCTAGATACTTGCTCTAATTTCAAAAACAAATCAAAAATACTTTTCACACCGACACATTTTCAAAAGCTTTCGAAAGCAATTTTTCAAACACTCTTGAGGACCGATATAAGAGTCGAACTGAAATTTTCAAAGAAACTTTTTAAAACCCACAGTTGAAAAGCAAACAAACCATTTTTGAAAACACAAATGAGCAAGTATCTAAGAGCCCATGGATAACCATGGATAGAAAGGGTGCTAACACCTTCCCTTTCTATAACCTACCTCCCGAACCGAGAGCAATCTCTTTAAGGAATTTTTCTGTGCTTTTGTCCTTTCCATTTGGAGAAAATAAAAGACGGTGGCGACTCTTGCTTCCGCGACATTTCGCGAACCAGCGTTAAACAGTCAGTTCCAGATCCACCGATCACAGAACTGGCGACTCTGCTGGGGATGTATTTTTAAAGTGAGGTGTACCTTAGGGTTAGTTCATAACTGTGTTTTCAATTGTATTGACTTGTCTGCTTTAAATTTGTGGGTTGCCTGGGAGTTACATAGATCCTAACTCGGATCTGGGGATACCCTGTTTAGGTAGCATAAGCTGTGAGGGACCTGTCCGGCGTAGACCGACACGGGTGAAACAGTGGCTACGTTGGTGTGGCACCTTGGTCTGTACCGATATCCCTTGTGTTGCAACGAGGAGAATATGGGTCTTCTGAGGAGTCATTAAGCACCAACAACCTTAGAACCTTAAATGACACAACTTGGCCATTAGAATAGTAGCAGTATGCTACGCCCATTGAGGCTAAACTCTCGCGATGGTTCTGGCCGCAAGAAAAGATTGCGATGCTGGAGTTATGACCAATTGAGGGTAGTCAATGATATTGGGATCCTCTAAGAACCCGGTTACTTTGATAGGACAGGTATGAACCAACAAACTGAAAGAGGGTAACACCTAGACCTCATGCTGGCCTAAACTCTAAGGGTTTCTCTTGTGTGACTTGTGTGCCTTCGTACTTGACTAATTGCATGCGTGTTATCTGACACATAAGCTACTTGCAGGTTTTGTTTATAGTCCTTAACTGGGACTCACAACAGGGTTTACTAGGTCTCTTGCAGGTTTGGCTTATAGTCCTTAATTGGGACTCATAACAAAGTATATTGAATTTCTTGCAGGGTTTGTTTATAGTCCTTAATCGGGACTCATAACAGGGTTTACCTACATCACCCCATGCATCATGACATCATATCATTGCATACATCCTAACCCATTTCAAGGATCTCAAGGGCTTGTGATGCAGGTCATGATGAATCAAACATCTAGCAAGGGGCAAAGAGGATTTATTTTCCTCTAGCCAAAGTTGTCAGAGGCTATGACCCACTTGATATGGTGAGCTCTAACTCTGAAAGAAGGTTCCCCTAACCAAGGTTGTTTGGATATCAAAACCAGACAGGATGACTAAAGTCAGGGGCTATGACCCACTCGATATGGTGAGCCTTGACTCTTGAAGAAGGACTCTCAACAAATATGAAGTTCCTTCAATCAAGCTACCGGATCCCAGCTCTAACAAATTTCTTGTTTACTCCGCGAGATCCTTGAAAACATTGCATGCATATCATACATATCATTGCATAACAGGTACCCTTGTTGCAGGTCACTTACCCTCCCTGCTGTTTATTTCAGCCATGGCTTCCCAACAAGATAACCAGGACCTTCACACTCGAGAGACTCAGTTCAAAGAGATCTTCCTAAGCCTATCCAAGGGACAGGAAGAGTTGAGGACACTCCTCATGGGGAATCTGATCAGAAAGAGTCCTGAAGATGACAAGGACGAACAGCTGAAACGTCTACAAGCTGAGGTAGACACATTGAAAACCCAGATGCTGGGGCAAAGGGCACTCATTCAAGGTTTAGCTCGGGAGCAAGAAGAGTTGAGGACCATGATCAGTCAACTCCACCAAGACAGATCCAATATGAAGCAACCAGTCCGAGTCAGGGACCAGGTCTTTGATCAGCTTCCAAGAGGACAACAGTCTGGTATGGTGAAGAACAGACCCCTCCAAGTTGCTACCACTTCACAAGCCCAACATCAACCTCGCCCGGAGCAACAGGTAGATCAGAGCAAACCAGACAAGCCTAAAAGGCAGTTCACCAAGATCAACATGTCACTGGATCAAGCACTACAACAAATGTTGGAGGCAGGGCTGATCACCTTAAGGGCTCCTCTCCGGAATCCAAACACTTCTGCTCCTAACTATCATCCCAACGATAGGTGCGCATACCATTCTGATAGCCCGGGGCATACTACGGACAACTGCTGGCCTCTCAAAAACAAGATTCAAGACATGATCGACGCTGGAGAGATTCAGTTTGAAGTACCTGAGACTCCGAACGTAATCACTGCTCCCTTGCCAAATCATGGCTAGGATTGAGAAATTTTTGTTCATTCGAATGTTCAAGTTGCAATTTTCTTTTGTTCAAACATTTACTCATGTTAAACATCGTTATTTCATTAATGCATCGCATATGTCTGTTCTGAAACAATATATTCGTATTCACTAAATGCAAATTATTTTCATATTTTTTCTGATGTCAACTCTTGATCTAAAATTTTAAGCCTCTTGAGGGAGGATGACGAAAACGGTACCATAATCTACAATATGCTTTTGAACAGACCCCGCTGATGAGGTACAGGCATTGTTTCAATCCCTAAACACTGGAGTTATAAGGATGATAATCCCTCGTCAACCCCTCTGAGCCAAAGAAGTAGGAGTTTTTCTTTTCGAAATTCAAAACCCTTCATCATAACCTGGGGCAGGGTAGTTCTCTCAGTTGATCCAAGTGCATAACGAATGGCACCAAAAAGATCCTTACAAAACAAAAAGAGACAGTGATGGTTCCGAATAACCATAAAAACAGGCAGTCATTACCAAAATTAAAAAGCCCATTAAGTCAAAACCTATGAAGGAGACTTACAAAACTGGGGCATCCCGCTGACTGTAATTCCAAAAAAGGAAACAGTTCAGGCAAAAAAAAAAGAAAAAAGAAAGGGATAACAAAAAATCAGACAAGAAAGAGGTCTTACAAACCCTCAACGGAAAAGGAATGGCTGCCTATTCAAAATAAGTTATCAACATCCGAATCATCACCGGAAAATCAGAGCAAAAACTCAAACAAGGTCTAGCGTATGATCAACTGAGTTTAGGATTGAAGAACATCATGAAGAACGGGTGGGTACAAATAATTTGAGCCTTTATCCTTTGTTTCTTAAACCGTGAACCAGGCCACGTTATAACCCTTAAAAGTCCTAGCTGAAGCATGGGTTAGTTCGAAAGCATACTGTTACGAAAGGTATCCTGACTCCTTAAGGCCTACGGTAAATACGGAGTTGACATCATGTTTTACAAACATTCACTTGTTTTATGAAAAAGAACGCATTTTCAAAACCTTCAAGACAGACATAGGCTTTGCATTTTTAACATAACTTTGTTTGCATATGACTTTTTGTTTGAACAGCATAGAAATTCGTACGACGAATGCCTAATGAACAGAAGTATTTCCAATCAAGGGGCATGATGTAATCATGGTCTATTATCTGGGGCAATCCAATCAAGATTCGGAGAATTTCTTAAAGGTCAAATAGCCTGGGGAAAACCTCCGCCTGAGTCACTTGGGGCATTCCAACGACGAATCTGACCTGATCAAATACCTTCTGGTGGCATGACAAAACACTTCTAACAGGGGCAACTCCCTACATTCTGAGAGTATGGACATAATCGAAAAAATACTACGCATAATCAAAGACCCGCTAGGTTGACGTACCTAGGCAAAAATAAGGGCTTCCCGGCGAACCAAAAGGGTTCGGGCAAAATGAAGGGATGAAATGAAAAAAATCTGTACACCCGGCAAGTCGAAAACCTGAAAAGGCGGCTTGGGCAAAAATGGGTATCCCGGTGGACTGAAAACCCGAAAGGGCGGTCCAGGAAAAAGTTAGGGATCAAAGCGTACGACTATGTCCTGTCATCCTGTCACCTGCCTACCAGAAGAAGGTTTTCCCATCAACGACTATCAGCACCTCATAGGTCTTCCTCTCCCCCATAGAAACAGGGGCAATAATGGGTGGTCTAAGCAGTCTAATTGTTCTGTCCTCCAAGGTATCAAGGTATGTTCCGTTGAAGAACATAGCCAATACAGTTCAATACTTCCCCAGGAGAGTCCAATCCAGTTCCCCAGGAAAAATTGGAGTCCATCTCCCCAAGCAGTAAGCTTATCCCCAGTAGATTCTGGAAGCTTATCCTCGCAAAGCACGAACGCGTCTCCCGGCTTTATTCAGAGAGTTATTTCCTTACCAGGATATAACTGGGTTATCCTCAGCCAAAAGCCACGGGAAGAACGTCCTCGACGAAGTCTCCTTATTCCCAGCGAAGTCTATCAACACTTCCAACACAACAATGGTATCCCCAGCAAGTTATTATCAATACTCAACAAAGTATCTCTCTCCCTACAGAGTGTTGCTTCCAGCAAGATCGTCAGAGTACTTTTCTCCCCGCAGAGTAATTCATTCGCCAAGTCTATTCCCCAACGGAGTTATCTTCTCCTACCGGCATTCTTGCAACTATCATCCCCAGCGGAAGCAAAATCTATTCTTCAACATCAGCCCAGGAGTGACTTCCCGGCACCCGTCAAGGATTTACTTTCCTAGACGAAAACATACATTCCTAAACATCACATACATCATTGTAGCATGCATATACGCATCATATCTTACAAATATCATTTATGTTGAGAACATCATTGCTTGATCCATATCATGCATTGCATATGACTGGCCTTTACCTTTCAGGAAAAGATTCAGTTAAGTTCTCAGCTATTTCAAGACCTAGACCGGTTCAGTTAAATCGACTCCAAAGATTTCTCTGTTTCTTATCCAGTCAAAGGCCTTCTCTGGTTCAGTCAGATCGACCCTAAGATCTCCCTGTTTCTTACCCAGTTGAAGACATTTCAAGACCTAGACCGGTTCAGTTAATCGACCCTAAGATTTTCTATTTCTTATCCAGTCCAAGGCCTTCTCTAGTCCAGTTAAATCGACCCCAAACAGATTTTCCTGATAAAGACTCAGTAGAAGTTATCCAAGATTCTCTCAATGATTGCTGTTGAGGTTGTAGTCGCCTTTGGTTCTCTCCCCGATACTGCGGAGGTAGTAATCATCCCAAGATTCGCTCAATGATTGTTGTTGAAGTTGAAGTTATCCAAGATTCTCTCAATGATTGCTATTGAGGTTGTAGTCGCCTATGGTTCTCTCCCCGATACTGCGGAGGTGGTAATCATCCCAAGATTCTCTCAACGATTGCTGTTGAAGTTGAAGTTATCCAAGATTCTCTCAATGATTGCTATTGAGGTTGTAGTCGCCTATGGTTCTCTCCCCGATCCTGCAGAGGTAGTAATCATCCCAAGATTCGCTCAACGATTGCTGTTGAAGTTGAAGTTATCCAAGATTCTCTCAATGATTGCTATTGAGGTTGTAGTCGCCTATGGTTCTCTCCCCGATCCTGCGGAGGTGGTAATCATTCCCAGATTCGCTCAGCGTAACTGTTGAAGTCGAAGTCGCCCAAGATTCTCTCAATGATTGCTATTGAGGTTGTAGTCGCTTGTGGTTCTCTCCCCGATCCTGCGGAGGTAGTAATCATCCCAAGATTCGCTCAACGATTACTGTTGAAGTCGAAGTCGCCCAAGATTCTCTCAATGATTGCTGTTGAGGTTGTAATCGCCTATGGTTCTCTCCCCGATACTGTGGAGGTAGTAATCGTCCCCAGACTCTCTCAGCGATACTGTTGAGGTTGAAGTCGTCCAAGGTTCTCTCACCGTTCCTGTTGAGGTAGTAACCACCCCTGGTTCATTCATCCCCGTTTGAAGCTCCAGATCTAGCTCCTGTAACCAGTCAGGACACATCTATACAAAGAATTTGAAGACCAGCTCCTGTAACGGGTCAGGTAATCATTTTTCTCTTTTGCAGGTACGCAAGTTCTCGCTAAGGAATCTCTTACGCGATCAACGTCCAGATGGCATCTATAAGCCCATCCACCCTCCATCATCTCTCAGTATGGCATCTATAAGCCCATCATCCTATCCATCAATCTCCAAATGGCATCTGTAAGCCCATTCCCCACCACTGCTACTATGTGAGCGCAAATTTCTGGGCACTCTAGTGTTCAATCATCTTCCACCTTCGGATTACGAAAGGCACGTCATCCAATCTGCATCCTCAGGTCTAAGAAGATTGAACAGGGGCAACTGTTGTACCCCAAAATTTGCCCTCCCATATTCTTCAAGAATTGCCAAGTCAAAGGTTCAAAGTTCCCCAAGGGTTGCACAGTTCAAGGGCCTCCTAAACAGTCAAAATTAGGGTTTTGGTTCTGACAAAGAAAATGAAGTTTCCAAGGGTCCAATCAAGTCCCACATACCTACAAACATGGTCAAGCATCCTCATACCAAGTTTCAAGGCTTACAGTACAAAATTGCACAGTCAAAAACCCTAATTGCACTACAGTCAACTGCAGGGGCAAAATGGTCATTTGACAGTCAAAAGTTCAAATTTTTGGTCAACATCTCATTTTAAATCCACAAACATCATTTGATCAATGCTTGATCATGATTCTCAAAGCTTGGCTCAAAAAATCATCAAGATGCAAAAGTTTCCATATTTGGACAGTTGAAAAAGTCAACTGTAACTTGACCAAGGCATAACTTCCACATGGATTATCAGAAAAATTCCATCCAAAGCTCATTGTGAAGATAAAGACATTTCCTACAACTCCTCTTCACACTTCAAGTCCAAGAAATGCTCTCACAAAAAGTTATCAATTTCAACATTATAGGTCATTTTCAAAAGTCAACAAAAGGGGACTTTAAGTCAAAGGCCATAACTTGAGATTGGTAAATAAAAATGACATGGGACCAAAGGCATTGGTTAAGGACTCAAAGACCTTTCCAAAATGTCCAAGAACATGAGCAAAGCTTAAAAATTGAGCAAGTTATGCCTTGTGGAAGTTGGGAAATGTTTGGATATTTTGAAAAGTCAACATTGCTTCAAATGACCTAAAATTGCTAATGGGCCTCTTTTTCTTCCACAATTCATCATCCAAGGCATGTGCACGACCACTTGGCCCAAAGGGAAGTTTTTCTTCATTTTTATTTATTTATTTGGATTTTTAATTATTAATAATTCATTTAATTAATTAAAATACATGAAAAATACCAAACCAATGCAATCAAATCTTTTTGTGCATGGAATAGGTTTAAAATTTCGTGCATGATCAGATATGGAAGGAATGGAAGTGATTGGCCATGATTTGTACCAAATAGGCATGAAAAAATATTTGAAAAGATCCTTAAGAATCAAATCTTGAAAGTCATGAATGCAAAGGCTTTTGTGTGATTTCTTTGACCTAGAACCTTCACACATATATACATAGTGAAACCCTAACGCCCAGGAGGTCCAAGCTGCGCCATAGACAAAGAATCAAACTCACACTTTTGCCTAAAATTTTCAAAACTGAAAACAAGGTTCTAAGAGGTTTCAAGCCAAAATACTTGTCTCATCACCTTCCTGAGACATCAAGCAACGTATTTGAATCGCTTCCCACGTCCCTAACGCCCAGAATTGGTATACAAAACTCAAACTTTTTCATGTAATATGCATATTCGTATTTCAAATTCCTAGCATTCTCATTGCATTTTATTCATGGATTTGTACTAATGAGACCTTTCTGAAGCTAACAATGTGGTTTGATTGAAGTTTTGTGCATCATACGCGAAATTGCCATTGTTGCCTTTTAGGGTTACAGAGGTCATGAATTAGGGTTTCTTTATTCTGGAACAATTGAGATTCGAGACATATATTATTGAAACAAGCGTGCTTGGACGAAAAGAACCCAACCCTCGCGCTTAATTTATGAGGCCATATGGCCTATTCGCTATTTTTTAGAAAGGTGCTTTTGGGGACGGTTCAAAACCGTTGCCCATTCTTTTTTTTGTTTCAGGAAAACACAAAGTGAGGAAGACGAAGGCTAGGTGTAAGGCAGCCGTTGGTTGGTTTGAATTTCGCACGAAAAAGGAGCACTAACATTTGTTTTGTTTTATTATATTTATTAGTTATGTGATATACAGATAAACAAAGCAGCTCCAGTGGTAGGCGTGTACGTTGGTAAACCACAGGACCTGGGTTCGAGCCCCAGGTCCCCACCCCTTTCCATGTTATTTTCCTTTTAACGCTTATGTGCAGTTTCCATGCTAGCGTCCATCGTACATCCACAAAATCAAGCCATACACGTGCCTACTAGGATGGATCAAAGGGTCACAATTGAAGGAACATGGTGGACCTGAGTCAACACACCTACACGCATCCTGAAAAGTCCACCAGGCCAGGGACAATTGGGCCCAAAAAAATGCTAAGCAAAACCTCCATTTGGGGACAGACCCCCCTAGGTTTGCAAGTTTCTTTTTATATTTTTTTCATTTTTATTTTGATTCAATTATTATTTTTAATTAGTTCTTTAATTTAAATATTTTCATAAAAAACAATATAAAATCAAAAAAGACAAAAATAAGTATTTTTATTTAATATTTTAATATTTTGTAAATAAACATCATTAATTGATTTTAGTGTTAAATTAGGTTTAAATCTTAATGCTTTTTTCAATAAAACCTAAAATTGGTAGAATTAGGGTTTCAAGCATTTTTCATCCTTTTTTTTTATTTTACTATATTAATTATTAATTCTTAATTAGTTATTTTTATAAATCAAGTTGCAATTAATTAATTAGGCGTAATTTTAGATAATTGTCATATTTTCTTAATAAATTAAAAAATTGTAGAATTAGGTTTTTAATTTCATTAAATTCTCATAAATACAAAAACCCAAAAAAAAAATTTCTTTTTCTTTAATTTAATTAATTTGATAATAATTTAATTTCATTAAAAAGGGTCCAACGCCCTCGTTTCCGATCTTATTTCAATTCGCGCGTTTTATTTCGTTTCTTTTAATTATTTATGTACCTCTCCCAAAGCCGTGTAATATTTATCTTTCGCACTTTACTTTACTTCTTTATTTTCTGTCAAATCGGGTCCTGGATTAAATTTGGCGATGTGGACCCGCGCCTTTGTAATAGTTTAGGAACTTTATATTTCTCGCAATTTTTAACTGTTAATAAAATGCATGCAAGAATGAATGACAAAAATAAAAACAAACGCATAGATCACTTTGACATGACAAGACAAAAATAAATGAACATGGCACACAAATCACACACCACCCCTAGGGTACGCCTTACTGTTGCCTTGCCTCGAAAGGTGATCGTCGAGTAGAGGATGTCTTAGTAAGTCCTCATGATCCGGGAACGTGGCATGAGGGTAGCTTCTAAGGTGTCTTCCTATTGCTCCGGTGATCACCATGTCCCGAACCTCGAATTGATCCGAACACCTCCAACGGTGGTGCTACCTACCTCTCAATGGTGGGATGGCACTACTTTAAAGGACATTTACACAGACGAATTCCTTAGGGTAGGTAGACGACTCTAGATACTTGCTCTAATTTCAAAAACAAATCAAAAATACTTTTCACACCGACACATTTTCAAAAGCTTTCGAAAGCAATTTTTCAAACACTCTTGAGGACCGATACAAGAGTCGAACTGAAATTTTCAAAGAAACTTTTTAAAACCCACAGTTGAAAAGCAAACAAACCATTTTTGAAAACACAAATGAGCAAGTATCTAAGAGCCCATGGATAACCATGGATAGAAAGGGTGCTAACACCTTCCCTTTCTATAACCTACCTCCCGAACCGAGAGCAATCTCTTTAAGGAATTTTTCTGTGCTTTTGTCCTTTCCATTTGGAGAAAATAAAAGACGGTGGCGACTCTTGCTTCCGCGACATTTCGCGAACCAGCGTTAAACAGTCAGTTCCAGATCCACCGATCACAGAACTGGTGACTCTGCTGGGGACATTTATAAAGTGAGGTGTACCTTAGGGTAGTTCATAACTGTGTTTTCAATTGTATTGACTTGTCTGCTTTAAATTTGTGGGTTGCATGGGAGTTACATAGATCCTAACCCGGATCTGGGGATACCCTGTGAGATGGATTCCAACTTTCCTGGGGAAACTGGATTGGACTCTCTTGGGGAAGTTTTGAATTATATCGAGGAAGTGATTCCACTGAATGTTGGATATACCGCCGGGGAACAATCTTATATTAAGACTGCCGGGGATGCTTGTTAAGAATGCATACATACTGCTGGGGAATGTTGAGATCTGCCGGAGGATACCCAACTTCCTTAAGGTTTGATAGTAGCTTGGCTTGAGGAGAGTGCATTGACTTGCTGACTCACTCTCTGGGGAATTAAGATATCTGGTTATATTCTTCAACTGAACTCACT
This sequence comes from Vicia faba, assembly GCA_948472305.1. Classification (NCBI taxonomy): domain Eukaryota; kingdom Viridiplantae; phylum Streptophyta; class Magnoliopsida; order Fabales; family Fabaceae; genus Vicia; species Vicia faba. The sequence continues at coordinate 444,678,637 of OX451739.1, read as the reverse complement.
TTGATACCTTGGAGGACAGAACAATTAGATTGCTCGGACAACTCATCATTACCCCTGTTTCTAAGGTGGGAGAGGGAGACCTGTGAGGTGCTGATAGTTATTGATGGGCAAACCTTCTTCTGGTAGGCAGGTGACAGGATGACAGGACATAGTCGTACGCTTTAATCCCTAACTTTGCCTGGACCACCCTTTCGGGTTTTCAATCCACCGGGATACCCATTTTTGCCCAAGCCGCCTTTTCAGGTTTTCGACTTGCCGGGTGTACATGTTTTTTCTTTTTCATCCCTTATTTTTGCCCGAACCCTTTTGGTTCGCCGGGAAGCCCTTATTTTTGCCTAGGTGTGTCAACCTAGCGGGTCTTTGATTTTGCGTAGTATTTTTTCGACTATGTCCATGCTCAGAATGTAGGGAGTTGCCCCTGTTAGCAGTGTTTTGTCGTACCACCAGAAGGTGTTTGATCAGGCAAGATTCGTTGTTGAAATGCCCCAAGTGACTCAGGCGGAGATTTGCCCTAGGCTATTTGGCCTTTGAGAGATTCTCTGAATCTTGACTTAACTGCCCCAGATGATGGACAATAGTCATACCTGCCCCTTGATTGGAAGTGCTTATGTTCATTAGGCATTCGTCGTGCGAATTTCTATGTTGTTCAAACAAAAGTCATATGCAAACAAAGTTATGTTAAAAATGCAAAGCCTATGTCTGTCTCGAAGATTTTGAAAATGCATTCTTTTTTCATAAAACAAGTGAATGTTTGTAAAACGTGATGTCAACTCCGTATTTACCGTAGGCCTTAAGGAGTCAGGATACCTTTTGTAACAGTATGCTTTCGAACTAACCCATGCTTCAGCTAGGACTTTTAAGGGTTATAACGTGGCCTGGTTCACGGTTTAAGAAACAAAGGATAAAGGCTCAAATAATTTGTACCCACCCGCTCTTCGTGATGTTCTCCAAACCTAAACTCAGTTGATCATACGTTAGACCTTGTTTGAGTCTTTGCTCTGATTCTCCGGTGATGGTTCAGATATTGACAGTATATTTGGATTAGGCAGTCATTTCCTTTTTTGTTGAGGGTTTGTAGGACCTCTTTCTTTTTTATTTTGTTATCCCTATTTTTTGCCTGAGCTGTTTCCTTTTTGGAATTACAGTCAGCGGGATGCCCCAGTTTTGTAAGTCTCCTTCGTGGGTTTTGACTTAATGGGTTTTTCATTTTTTGAGATAATGACTGCCTTTCTTTATTGATTATTTGGAACCATCACTGTTTTTCTTTGCTTTGTAAGGACCTCTTTGGTGCCATTCGTTATGCACTTGGATCAACTGAGAGACTACCCTGCCCCAGGTTATGATTAAGGGTTTTAAATTTCGAAAAGAAAAACTCCTACTTCTTTGGCTCAGATGGGTTGACGAGGGATTATCTTCCTTATAACTCCAGTGTTTAGGATTTGCAACAATGCCTGTACCTCATCAGCAAGGTCTGTTCAAAAGCATACTGTAATGATCACGGTATCGTTTTCGTCATCCTCCCTTAAGAGGCTTAGAGTTTTAGATCAAGAGTTGACATCAGAACAAATATGAAAATAATTTGCATTTAGTGAATACGAATATATTGTTTCAGAACAGACATATGCGATGCATTAATGAAATAACAATGTTTAACATGAGTAAATGTTTGAACAAAAGAAAATTGCAACTTGAACATTCGGATGAACAAAAATTTCTCAATCCTAGCCATGATTTGGCAAGGGAGCAGTGATTATGTTCGGAGTCTCAGGTACTTCAAACTGAATCTCTCCAGCGTCGATCATGTCTTGAACCTTGTTTTTGAGAGGCCAGCAGTTGTCCGTAGTATGCCCCGGGCTATCAGAATGGTATGCGCACCTATCGTTGGGATGATAGTTAGGAGCAGAAGTGTTTGGATTCCGGAGAGGAGCCCTTAAGGTGATCAGCCCTGCCTCCAACATTTGTTGTAGTGCTTGATCCAGCGACATGTTGATCTTGGCGAACTGCCTTTTAGGCTTGTCCGGCCTGTGCTGATCAACCCGCTGTTCTCGGCGAGGTCGTTGTTGGACCTGAGAAGTAGTAGCAACTCGGAGAGGTCTATTCATTGGACCCGACCTTTGCCTTCTTGGAAGCTGTTCCATGACCTGGTCCCTGATTTGGGCTGGTTGCTTCATGCCTTGAGGAAGTTGGCTGATCATGGCTCTCAGCTCTCCTTGCTCCTGAGCTAAACCTTGAATGAGGGCCCTTTGCCCCAGCATCTGGGTTTTCAATGTGTCTACCTCAGCTTGTAGACGTTTCAGCTGTTCGTCCTTGTCATCATCAGGACTCTTTCTGATCAGATTCCCCATGAGGAGTGTCCTCAACTCTTCCTGCCCCTTGGATAGGCCTAGGAAAATTTCCTTGAACTAATTCTCTTGAGCGGGAAGGTCCTGGTTATCTTGTTGTGAAGCCATTGCTGAAATAAACAGTGAACAAGGGTAAGTGACCTGTCAAAAAGTGTACCTGTGATGCAATGATATGTAGGATATGCATGCAATGTTTTCAAGGACCTTGCGGGGTAAACAAGAAAATTGTTAGCATTTGAATTCGGTGGCTTGATTGAAGGAACTACATATTGTTGAGAGTCCTTCGTCAAGGGTCAAAGGCTCACCATATCCAGTGGGTCATAGCCCCTGACAACTTTGGCTAGAGGAAAATAAATCCTCTTTGCCCCTTGCTAGATGTTTGATTCATCACGACCTGCATCACAAGCCCTTGGGATCCTTGAAATGGGTTAGGATGTATGCAATGGTATGATGTCATGATGCATGGGATAATATGAATAAACCCTGTTATGAGCCCTTATTAAGGACTATAAACAGAAACCTGCAAGAAACTCAAGTAAAACCTGTCATGAGTCCCAGTTAAGGACTAAAAAACAAAACCTACAAGAAACTCGGTAAACCCTGTTATGAGTCCTAATTAAGGACTGCAAACCAAAACCTGTAAGGAACTTAGTAAACCATGTTATGAGTCCCAATTAAGGACTATAAACAAAACCTGCGAGAAAACTCAGTAAACCCGGTTATGAGTCCCAATTAAGGACTATGAACAGAACCTGAAAGTAGTTCATGTGTCAGATAACAAGCATGCGAGTAGTCAAGTACGAAGGCACACAAGTCACACAAGAGAAGCCCTTAGAGTTCAGGCCAGCATGAGGTCTAGGTGTTACCCTCTTTCAGTTGGTTGGTTCATACCTGTCCTATCAAAGTAACCGGGTTCTTAGAGGATCCCAATATCATTGACTACCCTCAATTGGTCATAACTCCAGCATCGCAATCTTTTCTTGCGGCCAGAACCATCACGAGAGTTTAGCCTCAATGGGCGTAGCATACTGCTACTGTTCTAATGGCCAAGTTGGGTCATTTAAGGTTCTAAGGTCTGTTGGTGCTTAATGACTCCTTGGAAGACCCATATTCTCCCCGTTTCAACACAAGGGATATCGGTACAGACCAAGGCGCCACACCAATGTAGCCACTGCTTCATCCATGTCGGTATACGCCGGACAGGTCCCTCACAGATTATGCTACCTAAATAGGGTATCCCCAGATCCGGGTTAGGATCTATGTAACTCCCATGCAACCCACAAATTTAAAGCAGACAAGTCAATACAATTGAAAACACAGTTATGAACTACCCTAAGGTACACCTCACTTTATAAATGTCCTCAGCAGAGTCGCCAGTTCTGTGATCGGTGGATCTGGAACTGACTGTTTAACGCTGGTTCGCGAAATGTCGCGGAAGCAAGAGTCGCCACCATCTTTTATTTTCTCCAAATGGAAAGGACAAAAGCACAGAAAAATTCCTTAAAGAGATTGCTCTCGGTTCGGGAGGTAGGTTATAGAAAGGGAAGGTGTTAGAACCCTTTCTATCCATGGTTATCCATGGGCTCTTAGATACTTGCTCATTTGTGTTTTCAAAAATGGTTTGTTTGCTTTTCAACTGTGGGTTTTAAAAAGTTTCTTTGAAAATTTCAGTTCGACTCTTGTATCGGTCCTCAAGAGTGTTTGAAAAATTGCTTTCGAAAGCTTTTGAAAATGTGTCGGTGTGAAAAGTATTTTTGATTTGTTTTTGAAATTAGAGCAAGTATCTAGAGTCGTCTACCTACCCTAAGGAATTCGTCTGTGTAAATGTCCTTTAAAGTAGTGCCATCCCACCATTGAGAGGTAGGTAGCACCACCGTTGGAGGTGTTCGGATCAATTCGAGGTTCGGGACATGGTGATCACCGGAGCAATAGGAAGACACCTTAGAAGCTACCCTCATGCCAGGTTCCCGGATCATGAGGACTTACTAAGACATCCTCTACTCGACGATCACCTTTCGAGGCAAGGCAACAGTAAGGCGTACCCTAGGGGTGGTGTGTGATTTGTGTGTCATGTTCATTTATTTTTGTCTTGTCATGTCAAAGTGATCTATGGGTTTGTTTTTATTTTTGTCATTCATTCTTGCATGCATTTTATTAACAGTTAAAAAATGCGAGAAATATAAAGTTCCTAAACTATTACAAAGGCGCGGGTCCACATCGCCAAATTTAATCCAGGACCCGATTTGACAGAAAATAAAGAAGTAAAGTGCGAAAGATAAATATTACACGGCTTTGGGAGAGGTACATAAATAATTAAAAGAAACAAAATAAAACGCGCGAATTGAAATAAGATCGGAAACGAGGGCGTTGGACCCTTTTTAATGAAATTAAATTATTAGCAAATTAATTAAATTAAAGAAAAAGAAATTATTTTTTTGGGTTTTTGTATTTATGAGAATTTAATGAAATTAAAAACCTAATTCTACAATTTTTTAATTTATTAAGAAAATATGACAATTATCTAAAATTACGCCTAATTAATTAATTGCAACTTGATTTATAAAAATAACTAATTAAGAATTAATAATTAATATAGTAAAATAAAAAAAAGGATGAAAAATGCTTGAAACCCTAATTCTACCAATTTTAGGTTTTATTGAAAAAAGCATTAAGATTTAAACCTAATTTAACACTAAAATCAATTAATGATGTTTATTTACAAAATATTAAAATATTAAATAAAAATACTTATTTTTGTCTTTTTTGATTTTATATTGTTTTTTATGAAAATATTTAAATTAAAGAACTAATTAAAAATAATAATTGAATCAAAATAAAAATGAAAAAAATATAAAAAGAAACTTGCAAACCTAGGGGGGTCTGTCCCCAAATGGAGGTTTTGCTTAGCATTTTTTTTGGGCCCAATTGTCCCTGGCCTGGTGGACTTTTCAGGATGCGTGTAGGTGTGTTGACTCAGGTCCACCATGTTCCTTCAATTGTGACCCTTTGATCCATCCTAGTAGGCACGTGTATGGCTTGATTTTGTGGATGTACGATGGACGCTAGCATGGAAACTGCACATAAGCGTTAAAAGGAAAATAACATGGAAAGGGGTGGGGACCTGAGGCTCGAACCCAGGTCCTGTGGTTTACCAACGTACACGCCTACCACTGGAGCTGCTTTGTTTATCTGTATATCACATAACTAATAAATATAATAAAACAAAACAAATGTTAGTGCTCCTTTTTCGCGCGAAATTCAAACCAACCAACGGCTGCCTTACACCTAGCCTTCGTCTTCCTCACTTTGTGTTTTCCTGAAACAAAAAAAAGAATGGGCAACGGTTTTGAACCGTCCCCAAAAGCACCTTTCTAAAAAATAGCGAATAGGCCATATGGCCTCATAAATTAAGCGCGAGGGTTAGGTTCTTTTCGTCCAAGCACGCTTGTTTCAATGATATATGTCTCGAATCTCAATTGTTCCAGAATAAAGAAACCCTAATTCATGACCTCTGTAACCCTAAAAGGCAACAATGGCAATTTCGCGTATGATGCACAAAACTTCAATCAAACCACATTGTTAGCTTCAGAAAGGTCTCATTAGTACAAATCCATGAATAAAATGCAATGAGAATGCTAGGAATTTGAAATACGAATATGCAAATTACATGAAAAAGTTTGAGTTTTGTATACCAATTCTGGGCGTTAGGGACGTGGGAAGCGATTCAAATACGTTGCTTGATGTCTCAGGAAGGTGATGAGACAAGTATTTTGGCTTGAAACCTCTTAGAACCTTGTTTTCAGTTTTGAAAATTTTAGGCAAAAGTGTGAGTTTGATTCTTTGTCTATGGCGCAGCTTGGACCTCCTGGGCATTAGGGTTTCACTATGTATATATGTGTGAAGGTTCTAGGTCAAAGAAATCACACAAAAGCCTTTGCATTCATGACTTTCAAGATTTGATTCTTAAGGATCTTTTCAAATATTTTTTCATGCCTATTTGGTAAAAATCATGGCCAATCACTTCAATTCCTTCCATATCTGATCATGCACGAAATTTTAAACCTATTCCATGCGCAAAAAGATTTGATTGCATTGGTTTGGTATTTTTCATGTATTTTAATTAATTAAATGAATTATTAATAATTAAAAATCCAAATAAATAAATAAAAATGAAGAAAAACTTCCCTTTGGGCCAAGTGGTCGTGCACATGCCTTGGATGATGAATTGTGGAAGAAAAAGAGGCCCATTAGCAATTTTAGGTCATTTGAAGCAATGTTGACTTTTCAAAATATCCAAACATTTCCCAACTTCCACAAGGCATAACTTGCTCGATTTTTAAGCTTTGCTCATGTTCTTGGACATTTTGGAAAGGTCCTTGAGTCCTCTAACCAATGCCTTTGGTCCCATGTCATTTTGATTTACCAATCTCAAGTTATGGCCTTTGACTTAAAGTCCCCTTTTGTTGACTTTTGAAAATGACCTATAATGTTGAAATTGATAACTTTTTGTGAGAGCATTTCTTGGACTTGAAGTGTGAAGAGGAGTTTTAGGAAATGTCTTTATCTTCACAATGAGCTTTGGATGGAATTTTTCTGATAATCCATGTGGAAGTTATGCCTTGGTCAAGTTACAGTTGACTTTTTCAACTGTCCAAATATGGAAACTTTTGCATCTTGATGATTTTTTGAGCCAAGCTTTGAGAATCATGATCAAGCATTGATAAAATGATGTTTGTGGCTTTAAAATGAGATGTTGACCAAAAATTTGAACTTTTGACTGTCAAATGACCATTTTGCCCCTGCAGTTGACTGTAGTGCAATTAGGGTTTTTGACTGTGCAATTTTATACTGTAAGCCTTGAAACTTGGTATGAGGATGCTTGACCATGTTTGTAGGTATGTGGGACTTGATTGGACCCTTGGAAACTTCATTTTCTTTGTCAGAACCAAAACCCTAATTTTGACTGTTTAGGAGGCCCTTGAACTGTGCAACCCTTGGGGAACTTTGAACCTTTGACTTGGCAATTCTTGAAGAATATGGGAGGGCAAATTTTGGGGTACAACACCGTGAACTTGTTGATATGTTTCTGGGGACCCTGTCTGGTCCGTTCTTCAACCATCTGATTGGAAATTCTTCTTCCGGGTTTACAGATCTTATCTTGACTGGGGAGAGAATTGAAGCTGGTATCAAGTCTGGGAAGATTCAAGAAGCTACACCTGCTGATGCTCAGAAAAAGCCCCACAGTGGGAAGAAAGAGTCCAATGTTGTGTACTGTCAAAAGAGTCATCATGACCAACACGTAGGAGCAGTCTTGATCTCTGGTTCTGCGTCACACCGACAACAGAAAATGGGAAATCAACGAAGGCCGGACGCGCCTAAAAGATAATTCACCAACATCAATATGCCATTGTCACAAGCATTGCAGCACATGTTGAAAATGAATTTGATTGTGGTGATAAACCCCCATCCAAACCCTAAGACTTCTTCTCCAAATTACAACCCAGATGCAAGGTGCGCTTATCATTCCGATAGCCCGGGGCACGATACTGACGATTTTTGGGCGCTGAAATACAAGATTCAGAATATGATTATTGCTAAGGAGATTGAATTCGAGCCTTCTGAGACTCCCAATGTGATCACTGCTCCCTTGCCAAAACATGGCTAGAATTGAAAGCATTTTTGTTCATTTGAATTTTCAAGTTGTACTTTTCTTTGCTTATTCAAACAATTATCATGTCAAACTCTTTTATTTCATGAATGTGTTGTACCCCAAAATTTGCCCTCGCATTTTTCCCCAAGAAATCTCAGCTTCAAACATTTCCTGACTTTTCAAACTGACTCAAGAATCGGACAAACGGACTTTTCTTGACAGTCAAGCAAAACTAGGGTTTTTCACTGATTTTCAGAGCTCTGAATTGTTTCATACAGTGGGCTTAGGGTTTGATTGATTTTTGGTTCAATTTTGATCAAGCGAGCGTGATTTGGCATTTAATCGGGAATTAAGGTTTTATGAGCATATTCTCAGAAGAATTTGAATTCCATAGCACATTGCAGTTTATTTCAAGATTCGGATTAAAATTCGCGTTATCTTGGTTTAATCAGCAAAAGAGACAGTGGTTTTGAATTCAGTACGTTTTGATTGGGCCAGTCATATACAGGATGCAGTATTGGATTCACAGTGTTTATGCGTTTGATCAGTCCATTTGGGTTAATTGCTGCTTTGCTCTGGATGTTGAATAAGACAGACTTAATTGATCAATGTTGTTTTATTTAAGTTATTTATTATTCTGAAATTAAATGATTGAATTTATTTTTCAATTGTTTTAATTCTAAGAATTTTAAATAAATAAATAAACAATAAAGAAATTAGAATTAATGGGATAATTTAAACTTTTATTGATATTTGAATTATTTGTACAAATTGTTGTTACAGACAATAATTTACATTTAATTTAAATATTACATAGAATGACAAAAACTATCCTATTTTCTAATATTCTTCGTTCTTCATTCCGCTCCGGTATTCCATTTTTCATCTGCAAAAAGAAACAAGAAAAGTCAGAAAACATTAAATTGGAAAGGACAGATAAAAAGCGCTCATCATTAGGGGCCACTGACTGGGATCAGTTGACCCTCTCTGCAAATCACGGGATTTCTCCCGGTTCACAGAGAGGGAAGATTATTTTATTTCATGAATGCAAATGCAAATGCATAAGTCATAAATTTCAAGCTGCATAGAAGTTCAAAATCCAAAATCCAAACTAAACTGAAAAAGTTCAATCCAAACTTTCCATCCAAAACAAAGTCCACTCAAAGAAAATCAAGAAAGTACTCAAGGCTGTCATAAAAGATTTTGGCCAAGATATCAAGGAAGAGAAAAAGCACACAAACTGTCAAAAGGAGATGCAGAAGATGTGTTATGCAAACAATCTAGAATCATCATTTCCCAGCATAAGAGTAAGCCCCTTCAGAAAAAGTACAAATAATAATCATATAAAATTCTTAAACTGTACTTCAAGAGAGAGTAAAGAGAGATAAAGGCAGCAAGGCAGGGATTAGGCACAGTTCAGTAACATAGGCAGCAGGAAGACAGAAAAAGATATACAAACCCACAAGCAAAGCTCAGTACACAGCAGACAGTAGGCAGGAGATACAGAGGAAAAATATACAAAACACCAACTCTGCCTCAGTACAGGATATACACAAGCCAATAGACAGTAAGAAGGTTTAAGATAGAAAACAAAATACACAAAAGCCAAGACTGAGTTCAGCATAGCAGGCAGCAGTCCAGCATAGCAGGACGGAAGAAAAAGAGATACAAAACTTACCCACTCTGCCTCAATACAAACAGAAGCTAATACAAAGAAGCAAAGGTTAGAAGAGAGAAAATAGACAAACTCAAGCCAAAGCCTACTGTCCAGAATCACAAAAACCCATGACATAAACACACTGAACCTGTCAAAGTTAAAAAAACCAAAAAAACAACAACAATCTTTAAAGTCAAGAAACTTGCTGTCAAAACTTCGCCAATACCCTGCCTCAACATTCAAAAAACACAAACATACTGAGCCAATACAAAAACTCAGTCCAACATAACCAAAAACTAAGCTATCAAGCCTGCATCACCCTCAAGAACACAAAAATGCCATAACCACCTACCTACATCAAAAGCCCAAACCCCTCAACAGAAGTTCAAAACCATAAAACACACAGTTCAATTCAAAAACCATACCAATATCCTGTCATACCAGTACCAAAACTGTCAAGGCAACCCAATCTCAAGCATAATCAAAGCACACAAAAGTTCCAGGCCCTCAGTATAACATCATTGGGCAAAAGCTTTAGGCATCTCAGAAGGCAACATCAAGGTAGCAATGTTCTAAACACTCAAGGCAATAGCTGTTCAAAATCATTCAAGACAATAAAGGCAAGCAAACGTACAAGAGGACAATCATTCAAGGCATCAGGGGCTCAGAGGAAAACAAAGATTCGAAGGCAACCTAGACCCTCAGACCTTTGAGGTCATCACAGGGCGATACAAGTAAGTATACAGTGCTCAAGAGAAAAGAAAGAGGCGAACTCAGTGAAACACATCATGGGGTAAGCTCAAGGCAGCATCTCAGGCAACATACAAATCCAAAGGGCAACACATAGTGGAAGAAGAAGATAAAAAGAGTGAATTTTAAGAAGGGTTTTCAGGCAAATCCAGCATACATCATCAAACCCTAAAGATAGTAAAGAACGAAGTTACCAGGAAGGCAAAAGCAAGCATCTAGCTTCGTCACAGAAACGCCGCTCCGGCCTCCTAAGCACCACACTCCTCCGCCTCTCCTCCATCTCCCAAAATCAGGTAGCAATCTTCTTCCCCTTCACCTCATAAAAAACGAAAAATAAAGAACTCAGTTTAAAACAAATCCGAACCACGCGAATCAGAAAAGATAAAGACATAAAACGATTAGAACCAACCTTGTTTCAAGAAGATGTGGAGACCGTGCTAGGGAGGGAAGAAAGGTATGGAGGCTGATGCTGGTGGCCGGAAAGAGAAGCGTTGATCAGAAGAGATGGAGAAGACGAACCCAACGAACACGGCGCCGTCTCAAAACCCTAGAATCCTTTGTCTCAATTGAACAAACAACGTGAAACCCTAAATCTCGTTTTGGATCAATATGGGCTTGACCCGTTTCTGCCTTCCTAAGCCCATTAAGATCACAACTTCTAACACTAACCTTAGTTTATATTTACTTACTTCCTCTTTTTATAAAACACTAACCATTCTTTTTATTTTATAAAAGCAATATTTTTATCCCTTGAAAAAATACTAACTTAATTAAAATGCTTTTTTTATTATCATAAGGTTAAGACATTTTTTAGATAAGATATTTGTACATACATTTTAAAACATTAATTTGTATATATTATCTTTTCTTTTATACATAATTAAATTGAAAATACTTTTTAATTAAAATACATATTCGTACATATTATCTTTTCTTTTTCATACATAATAACTTTTCCTTTTGTACATATTATACATTTTTATACATAATTAAAATTGCAACTTTTTAATTAACATTCTTTTTGTACATACCAATTTAAATACATTTTCTCTAATATTAAACTCACAAACATTTGGACTAAAATACTTTCCAATTAAAAACTCAACATTTAATCAAAACACTTCTTTTCTCTTTGTACATAATTCAACATACAAAAATCAAAGATTCATTTAAAAAACATTCATCTAGGTCAAACCCTAATACGACTCGATTTCACATTTCGCACCTGTACATAATTACACATACACAATTCACATACATATACATTTGTACACTTACACAAATACATTCACATTACCCTATACACATGTTTATCTTACATTTATATTTGATATTCATTTGATCGCGACATTCGATTTGGTTGTAAATACTATAAGTCTCATCCCCTTGTACATTTATACCCCCATTCCCGGACACTATTTTGTAATAGCGTAGATTTACATTCCGCAATTTACAGTTTTCCAATTATACCGTGGTTAGACCTAGGGTTTGTATGTACATAAAATCAAACGCTAGATAACCTAATACAAGACAAATACATGTAATCAACACACAATCACACTTGCACCCCCTAGGGTAATCCCACATGTTGCCTTCCAAAATAGGCCATGCTTGCACGTCGAGTATCTTTGGCAAAACAAAATCAAATGATCATAAGTCCCTCGATGACGCTTTCGAATGTTGCCTAAAACGGAATGATCATAGTCCCTTCAAAACAAATTGCCGAAGACACTTGGCATCATTGCATTCATGGTCCATACGATGACCCGCGCCCGTCCCGAATAAACTTCCTAAATACAAGATTGCCTACCAATTTCAATGGTAGAACAAAATTGTCAAAGGGGTTAAAACACGACGAAAATCTTTGAGAAAACTTTAGGGTAGATAAACTCTTAGGTACTTGTTAATTTGCAAAGAAAACACTTGCCTAATTTCAAAACCCACTTCACAAACACTTTTCAAAAATCAAACTTTTCAAACCCTTGAAACATCTTTTTAAAAGATAAAACACCTTTTGTAAAACATTCGAGTAAAGAATTGTTACAAGGTTAGCCTAGCGCAAGGCATCTTTTCAAAACATTTTCAAAACAATCCACAAAGCACCATTTCACACAATTGAAAACCAAGGCAAGATTGATCTAAGCAAGTACCTAAGAGCCCATGGATAACCATGGATGAAAAGGGTGCTAATACCTTCCCTTTTCATAATCTACCCCCCGAACCCACGAAATATCTCAAAAAGGTTTTTGCTGTGCTTTTTTAACCTTTCCTTTAGGATAAAATAAAAAGTCGGTGGCGACTCTTGCTTAACCGCACAAGTGCGAATACGAACGCAAAACACTAGTCAGTTCTCCCACCGTATCACAGAATGCATTACACGTGTCTGTCTTGAATTAATTGTTTTCACTATGCTTAAAAATTTCTTTCATTTTCTGTGATGTTCAATTCTCGATTAAAAATTCTAAACCTTTTGAGGGAGGATGACGAAAACGATACCACGATCTTTACAGTATGCTTTTGAACAGACCCCGCTGATGAGGTACAGGCATTGTTTCAAATCCTAAACAGTGGAGTTATAAGGAAGATAATCCCTCGTCAACCCCTTTGAGCCAAAGAAGTTGGAGTTTTTCTTTTCACAAAAAATTTAAAACCCTTAATTATAACCTGGGGCAGGGTAGTTTTCTCAGTTTAATCCAGGTGCACAACGAATGGCCTCAAAAGAAGTCCTTCTGAAACAAAAGATGGTGCTGGTTCCCTATAATCGTCAAGACAGGCAGTCATTATCTCTCAAAAATAAAAGCCCAATAAGTCAAAACCTATGAAGGAGACTTACAAAACTGGGGCATCCCGTTGACTGTAATCACAAAAGAAACAGTTCAGGCAAAAAGACAGGGATAATAAAATCAAAAGAAAGAGGTCCTACAAACCCTCAACAAAAAAGAAATGACTGCCTACTCAAAATAAACTATCAGTATCCGAACCATCACCGGAATATCAGACCAAAGACTCAAACAAGATCTAATGCACGATTAGCTGAGCTTAGGATCGAAGAACATCACGCAGAACGGGTGGGTACAAATAAAATTTGAGCCTTTATCCTTTGTTTCTTAAACCGTGAACCAGGCCACGTTATAACCCTCAAAAGTCCTAGCTGAAGCATGGGTTAGTTCGAGAGCATACTGTTACAAAAGGTATCCTGACTCCTGTAGGCTTGCTGTAAAATCCTGAGTTGACATCACTTGTTTTATTAAAAACTGCATTTTCAAAAAAAACTTCAAGACAGACATAAGCTTTTGCATTCTTAAAATAACATTGTTTGCATATGACTATTTGTTCGAACAACAGAGAAATTCGCACAAAGAATATCGAGTGAACAAAAATCTTCTCAATAAAAAGAGTCACCTCAAGCAGAAAAACACTTCCAATTAAGGGGCACGGCATGAGCATTGTCCATCATCTGGGGCAGTCAGGTCAAGATTCAAGGAATCTCTCAAGATGCCAAATAGCCAGGGGCAAATCTCCGCTTGAGTCACTTGGGGCATTGGACATGAATTCCCGCAACGAATCTTGCATGATCAAACGAAGATCTTCTGATGGTATGGCAACACGACACTACTGACAGTGACAACTCCCTACATCCTGAGAGCATGGACATAATCGGAAAAAAATACTACGCATAATCAAAGACCCGCTAGGTCGACTGGCCTAGGCAAAAATAAGGGCTTCCCGGCGAACCAAAAGTGTTCGGGCAAAAATAAGGGATGAAAATGAAAAAATCTGTACACACGGCAAGTCGAAAACCTGAAAAGGCGGCTTGGGCAAAAATGGGTATCCCGGTGGACTGAAAACCCGAAAGGGCGGTCCAGGCAAAAGTTAGGGATCAAAGCGTACAACTATGTCCCGTCATCTCGTCACTTGCCTACCAGAGGAAGATTTGTCAATCGGCAGGTATCACGCACCTCATAGGCTTTCCTCTCCCGCAGAAACTCGGGCAATAAGAATTGTCTAGTACAAACTGCTCTGTCCTCCAGGTACAAGGTGGATTCAGCTGAAGAATATGACTAAGATGCCTCCACTCTCCACAGAGTAAGACAAGATCATTAATACTCTCCCCAAACAGAGTTGGTCTCCCATCAGCCCTAAAAAGGCACAGTATCTCCAGCAAGTCAGCAATACTCTCCCCCGAGCAGAGTTGGTCTACCATCAGTCTTGGAAAAATTAGGTATCCCCAGAAGATCTTAATATTCCCCAGCGGAGTATACAGATATTCCTCAGCAAGCATCCCCGATAGTCTTAATATTCTTCGACGAAGTATAAGATTGTTCCCCGGTGGAATACAAGGTACCCCCAGTGGAGCCATTTCCTCAAAAGTTTCCCCAAGAGAGTCGAATCATCTTCCCCAGTAGATTATGGAAGCTTGTCCCCTGCAGAGTACAAATATCTCTCCCCAGCCATATTCAGAAGGTTATCCCCACCAGAGTCTAACTGGGTTATCCTCAGCCAATTGCAACGAAAAGATCGTCCTCAACGAAGTTCTTCCTATCCCCAGCGGAGCTCATCAAATTCCCCAACAGAGCTTATCAACGGAATCCCCAGCGGAGTTATCGTTAAAATCTCAGCGAAGCACCTCTTCCCACAGAGTAATTCCCTGCAGAGTAATCCCCTCATCAAGTTTATTCCCCAATGGAGTCATCTTCTCCTACAGGTTTATTCGTGCAACCATCTTCGTTCGTCATCCCCAGCGGAAACGAAGGTTCAACATCATTCTCCAGCAGCTATCCGGGATTTATTTTCCCCGACTAAAAACATCACATCTTCATACATCATGACATGCATATGCATCATACAACACAAATCTCATTTATTCTTGAGAACATCTTGACATCATGCAGTTCATGCATCATGACATTGCATACAGCTAATGTTTTGCCTTTTCAGGAAAAGGTCAATCAAAAGATGGCTACCATCAACCTTTCCAAGTCCAGATCAATACCTGTAACAAGCCAGGAAGAGCATCTGTGGACGACTAATTCCAGATTGTTGTACCCCAAAATTTGCCCTCTCATAATCTCCAAAGTTTTGCCAAGCATCACCTCAAATGGTTCAAAGTTTACTCAAGGGCTACACAGCCAAGCACCCTCTTAAGCCAGTCAAATTAGGGTTTTGGTTCTTGCAAGGAAGTTGAGGTTTTCAAGGGCTCAATCAAGTCCCATATGCTCATATACATTTTCAAGCACCTACATGTCAAGTTTCAAGGCTCACAAGGTCAAGTTGCACAGTCAAAAACCCTAATTGCTTCACAGTCAACTATAGGGGCAAAATGGTCATTTGGCAGTCAAAAGTCAAAAATTTTGGTCAACATCTTATTTTGAAGCCACAATCATCATTTGATCAAGTCTTGATCATGATTCCACAAGCATGGCTCAAAATCATCAAGATGCAAAAGTTTCCATTTTTGGACAGCTGAAAAGTCAACTGTAACTTGACCAAAGCATAACTTTTTCATGGTTCATCAGAAAAATCCCATCCAATTCTCATTTTGAAGGGGATGACATTTCCTACAACTCATCTTCACATTCCAAATCCAATAAATGCTCTCACAAAAAGTTATCAATTTCAACATTATAGGTCATTTTCAAAAGTCAACAAAAAGGCACTTTAAGTCAAAGACCATAACTTGAGATTGGTAAATTAAAATGACATGGGACCAAAGGCATTGGTTAGAGGACTTCAAGACCTTTCCAAAATGTCCAAGAACATGTTCATATGATCAAAATTGAGCAAGATATGCATTGGAGAAGTTGGGAAATTTTTGTGAAATGGCAAAAGTCAACTATCCTTGAAACTTCATTTTTTGACAAAAGGGCCCACTTTTTTCCACTTGGTTCAGCTTTGTCATGCCACCCACGTGTCCCATGATTAATTTCAAGATTAAACATTAATTTTTCTATTTTTATTTAATTTTATTGATTTAATTCATTTTAAATCCTTAAAATTCAAATAAAAATAAAAAAAATTAATTAATTGATATCTTGTGGTTTGAATGACCTTGATGAAGCATAATACACATACCAAAACCGTGCCAAGTCCATTTTAAACATAAAAATTCAAATTTGAACAAAATTGGCAAATTGCTTTAATGGTGGTTATGGAGAAATCCAAAGTTTAATTGCAATGGTTAAGAGCTCATAATAGTGACTGATTCTCACTCATTACTATATATACAAGCCTTGCAAGCCTCATTCAAAAACGAAAAAAGTGCACAAACGGCCAGAGCAAAGTTCAAAATTTGTCAAAAAAAGTGTGAGATCAAAAGGAGTTTTTGCAAGCATTTTCAGGCCAAGAGGAGAACGTGACTCTCTTCTTTGCCATACCCTAAAGCTAAAGCAACCCTTGCCACGTCCTAAGGTCCATTATCAAGCACTGTAAGTATTCCCAGGTCCCCCAATTTCCTTGTTTCCATTTTTTCTCAATGTATTCCTGTGCAGGTTTCTAAAAGTGGTACACCATGTGCCCTGACGCTTCAGTATGCCAAGTGTCTACAAACAACAATCCAGTGGCCAGGAAATGATGAGCACCATGCTTTTCAGTCAACCATACGCACATGATTCCAGGAGTCAACGTGTCTTTGTGCAAATGGGCCACAGCAATGCTAAACAAACTCTCAATTCTGGTCCAACACCCCTTGGATTTACTTTTTCCTTTTTATTATTTTGTCATTTTATTTTCTTATTTGCTTTATTTCTTACTAACAATTAACATAATTAACTTTTTATAAAAAAATCAAAAAAAGAATTAACATTATTATTATTATTACTAATTCTATTTTATTTTTGTAAATAAATATTAAATAATTGAATTAGCTTTAATTAGGCAATTTAAACTTTTTTAAATAATTAAAATAAGTTTAGAATTAGGTTTCTTTTTTATTAACTTTTAATTTTAATTCTTTTATCTTATTTTCATTAAAAAAAACATAAAAACACAAAAATCTTTTCTTTTAATAAATTAATCAATTAGTAATTAGGCTTTATTTAGTTAATTGCATTTAATTCAAAAAAGACAAAAAAATTCAATTTCTTTTCTTAAAAGGGTCAAAACCCTTAGAACATTCCCGATTAATTTTTATTCGCGCGCGTTTACTTTATTTTGATTATTATGTAATTGCTTCAAGAATGTAATAGTAATTAGGTTTATCACTTTATTTAAATTTCTCGTACTTATTTACCAAAACGGGTCTTTGTATTTTTGGCGATGTATAGACCCGCGCCTTGTAATAGCGTAGAATTTATCTTTCCGCAATTTACTTTCCGCACCCCTAATTGTTAAAAGCATGACAGAATGGTAAATAAAATTAACCCGTAGCTCACAAATAACATGTACAAGATAAACAATTAACTGAAAACAACACACAAAGCACATGCCACTCCTAGGATACGCTTCACTCGTTGCCTCGAAACGTGGTCGTCAAGTATAGGGTGTCTTAGAGGTCGCCCTCCTGTCTAAGATCCAGTTGCCTCAAAACGGTTGCCTCGGATAAAAAAGGATCTAGGACATTAGGGTTACTTCTAAGGTGTCCTACCATTGCTTCGGTGACCACACTGTCCCGATAATCGAATTGACCCGAACACCTCCAACGATGGTGCTACCTACCTCTCAATGGTGGGATAGCACTATCTAAAGGACTCTTACACAACTTAATTCCTTAGGGTAGGTAGATGACTCATGGGTACTTGCTCTTTTCAAAACAAACAAAATACTTTTCACACCTGACACTTTCCAAAAGTTTTCAAACAAATTTTTCATACACTCTTGAGGACAGATACAAGAGTTACTTAGAAATTTTTCAAACGAAACTTTTTCAAAACCCACACACACTTGAAAAGCAAACAAATTTTGAAAACATATAAGCAAGTACCTAAGAGCCCGTGGATAACCACGGATAGAAAGGGTGCTAACACCTTCCCTTTCTATAAATCTACCTCCCGAACCGAGAAACATTCTCATAAGGAATTTTGTTGTGCTTTTGTCCTTTCCATGTTGGAGAATATACAAGACGGTGGCGACTCTTGCTTACCGCGACATTTCGCGAACCAGCTAAAAAACAGTCAGTTCTCATTCCCACCGATCACAGAACTGGCGACTCTGCTGGGGATAATAAAAGTGAGGTGTACCTTAGGATTAGATCATACTTATGTTTTCAATTGCTTTGCTTTGATTGCTTTATATTTGTGGGCTTTGCATCGGAGTTTCATAGATCCTAACCCGGATCTGCGGATACCCTTTTAGGTAGCATAAGTTGTGAGGGACCTGTCCGGCGTAGACCGACACGGGTGAAGCAGTGGCTACGTTGGTGTGGCACCTTGGTCTGTACCGATATCCCTTGTGTTGCAACGAGGAGAATATGGGCCTTCTAAGGAGTCATTAAGCACCAACCGACCTTAGAACCCTAATGTGACCCAACTTGGCCATAGAACAGTAGCAGTATGCTACACCCATTGAGGCTAAACTCTCGCGATGGTTCTGGCCGCAAGAAAAGATTGCGACGCTGGAGTTATGACCGATTGAGGGTAGTCAGTGATATTGGGATCCTCTAGAACCCGGTTACTTTTGATAGGACAGGTTTGAGCCCACCAACTTCAAAGAGGGTAGCACTCAAAATTCATGCTGGCCTAAACTCTAAGGGCTCTTTTGTATGACTTGTGTGCCTTCAAACTTGACTACTTGCATACTTGTTATCTGACACACGAGTTTCTTGCAGGTTTTGTTTACAGTCCTTAATATGGGCTCATAACAGGGTTTACTTACATCACTCCACGCATAGCATAACATCATACCATTGCATACATCCTACATAAAGACTAACCCATTTCAAGGATCTCAAAGGTCTGTGATGCAGGTCATGATGAATCAAACTGTCTAGCAAGGGGCAAAGGGGATTTATTTTCCTCTAGCCAAGGTTGTCCAGAAATCCAAGCATGATGACCTGAGTCGGGGGCTATGACCCACTCGATATGGTGAGCCTTGACTCTTGAAGAAGGACTCTCAGCAACATGAAGTTCCTCCAATCAAGCTACCCAAATTCAAATTCTAACAAGTTTCTCTGTTTACCCCGCGAGATCCTTGAAAACATCGCATGCATACATACATATCATTGCATTACAGGTACTCGGTTTACAGGTCACTTACCTTCTTCGCTGTTTATTTCAACAGTCATCATGAATCCTGAATCATCCAATGGACAAGCTATCAAGGCCCTCCAGGCCCAGAACGCCCAGTTCCAGGAGCTGGTCATGAGCTTAGCACAAGGACAACAGGAATTGAAGACTCTGCTTTTGAAGAAAAAGAAGAAGAGGACTGTTTTGTTCAACCCTAGACGCAGATCTGGGAATACACTGCATAATGAAGCTGAGTGGACTACTCCATCTGTTGGGGAAGACAGTCACCAAGAGGGAAGGGTTCCTAGTCTCGTAGTCTCTAACACCGAGACAGATTTCAACGATAAACAGTACCCTCCTGCTGAGGACAGGTACAAACAGCTGGAGGACCGGTTGAATGCTATGGAGATTCAACGTGTGCCTGGGTTGGACTTTGGGGACCTAGGTTTATCTTTTGGGGTGGTGATCCCTCACAAGTTCAAGGCACCTGCCTTTGTAAAGTACGACGGGGCTTCCTGCCCTAAGCTGCACCTCCATTCATACGCGAGGAAGATCCAACCCTACACGGCAGACAAGAATCTACGGGTCCATTTCTTCCAGGAGAGTCTTTCAGGGACTCAGCTCGATTGGTTCTATCAATTTGATGGAACCAGTATTCATAACTGGGAGGACTTGGCAACTGCTTTTTATAAGCAGTATCAGTATAATGCCGACCTCGCTCCTACGCGTACCCAACTCCAGGGTATGTCACTTGGGACGAGTGAAGGTTTTATGGAGTATGCACAAAGATGGAGAGATCTGGCTGGAAGGGTGCAGCCGCCTTTGACTGACCGTGAGCTCGTTGACATGTTCTTGGGGACCCTGTCTGGTCCCTTCTTCAACCATCTGATTGGGAATTCTTCTGCTGGGTTTACAGATTTGATCTTGACCGGGGAGAGGATAGAAGCTGGTATCAAATCTGGAAAGATATAAACCGGTGACTCCTCAAACACTGAGAAGAGACCATCCAAGAAAGAATCTAGTGCTGTCAACGCGGTGGTTATTTCAAAACCGGCCGGTGCTCCTCAACATCGCAACCAACAAATGGAAGAGAGACCTAAAAGGCAATTCACTCCCCTCGGCATGACCTTGTCCCAGATATTGCCACAGCTGCTGGAGACCAAGTTGGTAACTCTAAGGGACCCTCCTAAGAATCCCAACAGGACACCTTCAAGGTATAACCCCAACGTTCGCTGCGCTTATCATTCTGACATCCCTGGGCATGCTACAGATGATTGTTGGACTTTGAGAAATAAGGTTCAGGATCTGATCGACGCAAAGGAAGTCCAGTTCGACTCTCTAGAGACTCCCAATGTGATCACTGCTCCCTTGCGAAAACGTGGCTAGGATTAGAAGTTTTTTGTTCATTCGAATGTTCAAGTTGTATTTTTATTTGATTGTTCAAACATTGTATTCATATCAAACGTTGTTATTTCATTAATGCATTACACATGTCTGTTTTGAAGTAATTATTTCGTATTCACTATATTGCAAATTGCTTTCATATTTTTGTGTGATGATCAACGCTCGGTTAATAATTCTAGGCCTCTTGAGGGAGGATGACGAAAACGATACCATAATCTACAGTATGCTTTCGAATCGACCCCGCTGATGAGGTACATGCATTGTTTCAATTCCTAAACACTGGAGTTATAAGGAAGATAATCCCTCGTCAACCCCTTTGAGCCAAAGAAGTAGGAGTTTTCTTTTCGGAAATTAAAACCCTTAATCATAACCTGGGGCAGGGTAGTTCTCTCAGTTGATCCAAGTGCACAACGAATGACATCAAAGAAGTCCTTCCAAAGCAAAAGACAGTGATGGTTCTGAATAATCATAAAAGATAGACAGTCATTATTTCCCAAAAATAAAAGCCCAATAAGTCAAAACCTATGAAGGAGACTTACAAAACGGGGGCATCCCGCTGACTGTAAATACAAAGAAATAGTTCAGGCAAAATTTAGGGATGACACAATAAAAAAGAAAGAGGTCCTACAAACCCTCAACCAAAAAGAAATGACTGCCTATTCAAAATAAATTATCAACATTCGAACCATCACCGGTATGTCAGAGAAAAGACTCAAACAAGGTCTAACACACGATCAGCTGAGTTTAGGTTTGAAGAACATCACGAAGAACGGGTGGGTACAAACAAAATTTGAGCCTTTAACCTTTGTTTCTTAAACCATTGAACCAGGCCACGTTATAACCTTCAAAAGTCCTAGCTGAAGCATGGGTTAGTTCGAAAGCATACTGTTACAAAGGTATCCTGACTCCTTAAGGTTCGCTGTAAAATCTTGAGTTGACATCACATGTTACATAATTTGCTTGTTTTACTGAAAAAATGCATTTTCAAAAAAAAACTTCAAGACAGACATAAGCTTTGCATTTTTAACATATCTTTGTTTGCATATGACTTTTTGTCTGAACAACATAGAAGTTCGCACGAAGAATGTCTAATGAACAAAAGCACCTACAAGCAAGGGGCATGGCATGATCATTGTCCATCATCTGGGGCAGTTAAGTCAAGATTCGGAGAATCTCTCAAAAGGCCAACCAACTTGGGGCAAATCTCCATCTGGATCACTTGGAGCATTGAACGATCAAACGAAGATCTTCTGGTAGTAGGGCAACGCAATACTACTGACAGTGACAACTCCCTGCATCCTAAGAGCACGAACATAGTCGAAAAAATACTGCGCATAATCAAAGACCCGCTAGGTTGACACACCTAGGCAAAAATAAGGGCTTCCCGGCGAACCAAAAGGGTTCGGGCAAAAATAAGGGATGAAATGAAAAAAAATCTGTACACCCGGCAAGTCGAAAACTTGAAAAGGCGGCTTGGGCAAAAATGGGTATCCCGGTGGACTGAAAACCCGAAAGGGCGGTCCAGGCAAAAGTTAGGGATCACAGCGTACGACTATGTCCCGTCACCTCGTCACTTGCCTACCAGAAGAAGATTTGGAAAACGGCAGTTGTCAAACACCTCCACAGGTACCTTCTCCTTCAGAAACTGGGGCAATAATGAGTTGTCTAAGCGATCTGGCTGCTCTGTCCACCAAGGTACTAAGGTAGGTTCGGCTGAAGAACAACCAAGATACCTTCACTCCCCGTAGAGTAAGACCAGATTCAACAATACTCTCCCCCGAGCAGAGTTGGTCTCCCGTCAGTCCTAACAAGGAACGGTATTCTCCAGCAAGTCAGCAACACTCTCCCCAAACAGAGTTAGCCTACTGTCAGCCTTAAGGAAGATGGGTATCCCCAGAAAATCTCAATATTCCCCAGCGGAGTATACAGACGTTCCTAAGCAAAGCATCCCCGGCAGTCTTAATATAAGATTGTTCCCCGGCGGAATACCAGACACCCCAGTGGAGCCACTTCCCTAGTACAGTTCAAAAGCTTCCCCAGGTGAGTCGTATCAATCTCCCCAGTAGACTCTGGAAGCTTATCCCCAGTAGATTCTGGAAGCTTATCCCATGCAGAGCACGAACGCGTCTCCCCGGCATTATTCAAAGGATATTCTCCACCAGAGCTTATAACTGGGTTATCCTCAGCTAATTACCACGGAAAGATCGTCCTCAGCGAAGTTCTTCCTATCCCCCAGCGGAGTTCACCAACTCCCCAACATAACTTATCAACGGGATCCCCAGTGGAGTTATCATCAAAACCTCAGCAAAGTATCTCTTCCCACAGAGTAATTCCCCGCAGAGTAATCTCTTCAACAAGTTTATTCCCCAACGGATTCGTCTTCTCCTACCGGTTTATTCTTGTAATCATCATCCCCAGCGGAAACGAAGAACTCTGTTCTTCAACATCAGCCCAGGATTCAACTTCCCGGCATGCGTCAAGGATTTACTTCCCCAGACGAAGATACATTCATAAACATCGCATCGTCATGATACATGCATATACACATCATACAATCTCATTTTATGTTGAGAACATCATCGCTTGATCCATGTCATGCATTGCATGTGACTGACCTTACCTTTCAGGAAGGATACAGTTAAATGATCAGCTATGTCAAAGAAGACAGATACAGTCGAAAGAGACCAATCCAGTCAAAGAAGACAGATTCAGTCAAAAAAGATAAGTCCATCTAAATCCCAAAGGTTTTTTCTGATGCTCATCCAGTCAAAGAAGACAAGTCCAGTTAAAATTAATTCCTAAAGTCAAAGAAGACAACCCGTCATTGAAGACAACCCGTCATTATAGACACCTGTCATTATAGACACCCGTCATTATAGACACCCGTCATTATAGACACCCGTCATTGAAGACACCTCGTCATTATAGACACCCGTCATTGAAGACAACTCGTCAGTGAAGACAACCCGTCATTGAAGACAACCCGTCAGTATAGACACCCGTCAATATAAAAACTCGTCATTGAAGACAACTCGTCATTGAATACAACTCGTCATTGAAGACAACTCGTCATTGAAGACAACCTGTCATTGAAGACAACTCGTCATTGAAGACAACTCTTCATTGAAGGTAACTCGTCATTGAAGACAACTCGTCATTTAAGACAACCTCGTCATTGAAGACATCTCGTCATTGAAGAAAACTCGTCATTGAAGACAACCCGTCAGTATAGACACCCATTATTGAAGACACCTCGTCGTTGAAGACTACTCATCATTTAAGACAACTCGTCATTGAAGACAACTCGTCATTGAAGACAACTCGTCATTGAAGATCACTCGTCGTTAAAGACAACCCGTCCATGAAGATAACCCGTCCAAAGAGACAACTCGTCAAGAAAGACAAAACCTCCTCTGGTTCGGTTAAATCCCAAAGATTTTTCTGAGATAACCTGTCAGTAGAGACAACCCATCAACCTTTTGAAGTTCCAGATTTGACACTTGTATCTAGCCAGGGCATGTCTGTGAGCGACTGAGTGAAGATCGACCCCTGTAACAGGCCAGGTAATTGTCTTTCTTTCTCAGGTACACAAGTTCTCGCTAAGGAATCTCTTACGCGATCGACACCTAGATGGCATCTATAAGCCCATCCTCCCATTACAGTTCCAAATGGCATCTATAAGCCCATTCCCGACAAGGTTCTGTCACATTTCCAGATGGCATCTATAAGCCCATCCTCCTATCCATCATCTCCCCAAATGGCATCTGTAAGCCCATTCCCGCCATCACACTGCTGATATTCTACTATGTGAGTGCAAATTTCTGGGCACTCTAGTGTTCAATCATCTTCCACCTTCAGATCACGAAAGGCACACAAGCCAATCTACATCCTCAGGTCTAAGAAGATTGAACAGGGGAAACTGTTGTACCCCAAAATTTGCCCTCTCATAATCTCCAAAGTTTTTCCAAGCATCGCCTCAAATGGTTCAAAGTTTACTCAAGGGCTACACAGCCAAGCACCCTCTTAAGCCAGTCAAATTAGGGTTTTGGTTCTTGCAAGGAAGTTGAGGTTTTCAAGGGCTCAATCAAGTCCCATATGCTCATATACATTTTCAAGCACCTACATGTCAAGTTTCAAGGCTCACAAGGTCAAGTTGCACAGTCAAAAACTCTAATTGCTTCACAGTCAACTATAGGGGCAAAATGGTCATTTGGCAGTCAAAAGTCAAAATTTTTGGTCAACATCTTATTTTGAAGCCACAATCATCATTTGATCAAGTCTTGATCATGATTCCACAAGCATGGCTCAAAATCATCAAGATGCAAAAGTTTCCATTTTTGGACAGCTGAAAAGTCAACTGTAACTTGACCAAAGCATAACTTTTTCATGGTTCATCAGAAAAATCCCATCCAATTCTCATTTTGAAGGGGATGACATTTCCTACAACTCATCTTCACATTCCAAATCCAATAAATGCTCTCACAAAAAGTTATCAATTTCAACATTATAGGTCATTTTCAAAAGTCAACAAAAAGGCACTTTAAGTCAAAGACCATAACTTGAGATTGGTAACTTAAAATGACATGGGACCAAATACATTGGTTAGAGGACTTCAAGACCTTTCCAAAATGTCCAAGAACATGTTCATATGATCAAAATTGAGCAAGATATGCATTGGAGAAGTTGGGAAATTTTTGTGAAATGGCAAAAGTCAACTATCCTTGAAACTTCATTTTTTGACAAAAGGGCCCACTTTTTTCCACTTGGTTCAGCTTTGTCATGCCACCCACGTGTCCCATGATTAATTTCAAGATTAAACATTAATTTTTCTATTTTTATTTAATTTTATTGATTTAATTCATTTTAAATACTTAAAATTCAAATAAAAATCAAAAAAATTAATTAATTGATATCTTGTGGTTTGAATGACCTTGATGAAGCATAATACACATACCAAAACCGTGCCAAGTCCATTTTAAACATAAAAATTCAAATTTGAACAAAATTGGCAAATTGCTTTAATGGTGGTTATGGAGAAATCCAAAGTTTAATTGCAATGGTTAAGAGCTCATAATAGTGACTGATTTTCACTCATTACTATATATACAAGACTTGCAAGCCTCATTCAAAAACGAAAAAAGTGCACAAACGGCCAGAGCAAAGTTCAAAATTTGTCAAAAAAAGTGTGAGATCAAAAGGAGTTTTTGCAAGCATTTTCAGGCCAAGAGGAGAACGTGACTCTCTTCTTTGCCATACCCTAAAGCTAAAGCAACCCTTGCCACGTCCTAAGGTCCATTATCAAGCACTGTAAGTATTCCCAGGTCCCCCAATTTCCTTGTTTCCATTTTTTCTCAATGTATTCCTGTGCAGGTTTCTAAAAGTGGTACACCATGTGCCCTGACGCTTCAGTATGCCAAGTGTCTACAAACAACAATCCAGTGGCCAGGAAATGATGAGCACCATGCTTTTCAGTCAACCATACGCACATGATTCCAGGAGTCAACGTGACTTTGTGCAAATGGGCCACAGCAATGCTAAACAAACTCTCAATTCTGGTCCAACACCCCTTGGGTTTACTTTTTCCTTTTTATTATTTTGTCATTTTATTTTCTTATTTGCTTTATTTCTTACTAACAATTAACATAATTAACTTTTTATAAAAAAATCAAAAAAAGAATTAACATTATTGTTATTATTACTAATTCTATTTTATTTTTGTAAATAAATATTAAATAATTGAATTAGCTTTAATTAGGCAATTTAAACTTTTTTAAATAATTAAAATAAGTTTAGAATTAGGTTTCTTTTTTATTAACTTTTAATTTTAATTCTTTTATCTTATTTTCATTAAAAAAAACATAAAAACACAAAAATCTTTTCTTTTAATAAATTAATCAATTAGTAATTAGGCTTTATTTAGTTAATTGCATTTAATTCAAAAAAGACAAAAAAATTCAATTTCTTTTCTTAAAAGGGTCAAAACCCTTAGAACATTCCCGATTAATTTTTATTCGCGCGCGTTTACTTTATTTTGATTATTATGTAATTGCTTCAAGAATGTAATAGTAATTAGGTTTATCACTTTATTTAAATTTCTCGTACTTATTTACCAAAACGGGTCTTTGTATTTTTGGCGATGTATAGACCCGCGCCTTGTAATAGCGTAGAATTTATCTTTCCGCAATTTACT
This sequence comes from Vicia faba, assembly GCA_948472305.1. Taxonomy (NCBI): domain Eukaryota; kingdom Viridiplantae; phylum Streptophyta; class Magnoliopsida; order Fabales; family Fabaceae; genus Vicia; species Vicia faba. The sequence goes on along the minus strand of OX451739.1, from coordinate 444,651,486 downwards.
TTCCGCACCCCTAATTGTTAAAAGCATGACAGAATGGTAAATAAAATTAACCCGTAGCTCACAAATAACATGTACAAGATAAACAATTAACTGAAAACAACACACAAAGCACATGCCACTCCTAGGATACGCTTCACTCGTTGCCTCGAAACGTGGTCGTCAAGTATAGGGTGTCTTAGAGGTCGCCCTCCTGTCTAAGATCCAGTTGCCTCGAAACGGTTGCCTCGGATAAAAAAGGATCTAAGACATTAGGGTTACTTCTAAGGTGTCCTACCATTGCTTCGGTGACCACACTGTCCCGATAATCGAATTGACCCGAACACCTCCAACGATGGTGCTACCTACCTCTCAATGGTGGGATAGCACTATCTAAAGGACTCTTACACAACTTAATTCCTTAGGGTAGGTAGATGACTCATGGGTACTTGCTCTTTTCAAAACAAACAAAATACTTTTCACACCTGACACTTTCCAAAAGTTTTCAAACAAATTTTTCATACACTCTTGAGGACAGATACAAGAGTTACTTAGAAATTTTTCAAACGAAACTTTTTCAAAACCCACACACACTTGAAAAGCAAACAAATTTTGAAAACATATAAACAAGTACCTAAGAGCCCGTGGATAACCACGGATAGAAAGGGTGCTAACACCTTCCCTTTCTATAAATCTACCTCCCGAACCGATAAACATTCTCATAAGGAATTTTGCTGTGCTTTTGTCCTTTCCATGTTGGAGAATATAAAAGACGGTGGCGACTCTTGCTTACCGCGACATTTCGCGAACCAGCTAAAAAACTGTCAGTTCTCATTCCCACCGATCACAGAACTGGCGACTCTGCTGGGGATAATAAAAGTGAGGTGTACCTTAGGATTAGATCATACTTATGTTTTCAATTGCTTTGCTTTGATTGCTTTATATTTGTGGGCTTTTCATCGGAGTTTCATAGATCCTAACCCGGATCTGGGGATACCCTTTTAGGTAGCATAAGTTGTGAGGGACCTGTCCGGCGTAGACCGACACGGGTGAAGCAGTGGCTACGTTGGTGTGGCACCTTGGTCTGTACCGATATCCCTTGTGTTGCAACGAGGAGAATATGGGTCTTCTAAGGAGTCATTAAGCACCAACCGACCTTAGAACCCTAATGTGACCCAACTTGGCCATAGAACAGTAGCAGTATGCTACACCCATTGAGGCTAAACTCTCGCAATGGTTCTGGCCGCAAGAAAAGATTGTGATGCTGGAGTTATGACCGATTGAGGGTAGTCAGTGATATTGGGATCCTCTAGAACCCGGTTACTTTTGATAGGACAGGTTTGAGCCCACCAACTTCAAAGAGGGTAGCACTCAAAATTCATGCTGGCCTAAACTCTAAGGGCTCTTTTGTATGACTTGTGTGCCTTCAAACTTGACTACTTGCATACTTGTTATCTGACACACGAGTTTCTTGCAGGTTTTGTTTACAGTCCTTAATATGGGCTCATAACAGGGTTTACTTACATCACTCCACGCATAGCATAACATCATACCATTGCATACATCCTACATAAAGACTAACCCATTTCAAGGATCTCAAAGGTCTGTGATGCAGGTCATGATGAATCAAACTGTCTAGCAAGGGGCAAAGGGGATTTATTTTCCTCTAGCCAAGGTTGTCCAGAAATCCAAGCATGATGACCTGAGTCGGGGGCTATGACCCACTCGATATGGTGAGCCTTGACTCTTGAAGAAGGACTCTCAGCAACATGAAGTTCCTCCAATCAAGCTACCCAAATTCAAATTCTAACAAGTTTCTCTGTTTACCCCGCGAGATCCTTGAAAACATCGCATGCATACATACATATCATTGCATTACAGGTACTCGGTTTACAGGTCACTTACCTTCTTCGCTGTTTATTTCAGCAGTCATCATGAATCCTGAATCATCCAATGGACAAGCTATCAAGGCCCTCCAGGCCCAGAACGCCCAGTTCCAGGAGCTGGTCATGAGCTTAGCACAAGGACAACATGAATTGAAGACTCTGCTTTTGAAGAAAAAGAAGAAGATGACTGTTTTGTTCAACCCTAGACGCAGATCTGGGAATACACTGCAGAATGAAGCTGAGCGGACTACTCCATCTGTTGGGGAAGACAGTCACCAAGAGGGAAGGGTTCCTACTCTCGTAGTCTCTAACACCGAGACAGATTTCAACGATGAACAGTACCCTCCTGCTGAGGACAGGTACAAACAGCTGGAGGACCGGTTGAATGCTATGGAGATTCAACGTGTGCCTGGGTTGGACTTTGGGGACCTAGGTTTATCTTCTGGGGTGGTGATCCCTCACAAGTTCAAGGCACCTGCCTTTGTAAAGTACGACGAGGCTTCCTGCCCTAAGCTGCACCTCCGTTCATACGCGAGGAAGATCCAACCCTACACGGCAGACAAGAATCTATGGGTCCATTTCTTCCAGGAGAGTCTTTCAGGGACTCAGCTCGATTGGTTCTATCAATTGGATGGAACCAGTATTCGTAACTGGGAGGACTTGGCAACTGCTTTTTATAAGCAGTATCAGTATAATGCCGACCTCGCTCCTACGCGTACCCAACTCCAGGGTATGTCACTTGGGACGAGTGAAGGTTTTATGGAGTATGCACAAAGATGGAGAGATCTGGCTGGAAGGGTGCAGCCGCCTTTGACTGACCGTGAGCTCGTTGACATGTTCTTGGGGACCCTGTCTGGTCCCTTCTTCAACCATCTGATTGGGAATTCTTCTGCTGGGTTTACAGATTTGATCTTGACCGGGGAGAGGATAGAAGCTGGTATCAAATCTGGAAAGATACAAACCGGTGACTCCTCGAACACTGAGAAGAGACCATCCAAGAAAGAATCTAGTGCTGTCAACGCGGTGGTTATTTCAAAACCGGCCGGTGCTCCTCAACATCGCAACCAACAAATGGAAGAGAGACCTAAAAGGCAATTCACTCCCCTCGGCATGACCTTGTCCCAGATGTTGCCATAGCTGCTGGAGACTAAGTTGGTAACTCTAAGGGACCCTCCTAAGAATCCCAACAGGACACCTTCAAGGTATAACCCCAACATTCGCTGCGCTTATCATTCTGACATCCCTGGGCATGCTACAGATGATTGTTGGACTTTGAGAAATAAGGTTCAGGATCTGATCGACGCAAAGGAAGTCCAGTTCGACTCTCCAGAGACTCCCAATGTGATCACTGCTCCCTTGCCAAAACGTGGCTAGGATTAGAAGTTTTTTGTTCATTCGAATGTTCAAGTTGTATTTTTCTTTGATTGTTCAAACATTGTATTCATATCAAACGTTGTTATTTCATTAATGCATTACACATGTCTGTTTTGAAGTAATTATTTCGTATTCACTATATTGCAAATTGCTTTCATATTTTTGTGTGATGATCAACGCTCGGTTAATAATTCTAGGCCTCTTGAGGGAGGATGACGAAAACGATACCATAATCTACAGTATGCTTTCGAACCGACCCCGCTGATGAGGTACATGCATTATTTCAATTCCTAAACACTGGAGTTATAAGGAAGATAATCCCTCGTCAACCCCTTTGAGCCAAAGAAGTAGGAGTTTTCTTTTCGGAAATTAAAACCCTTAATCATAACCTGGGGCAGGGTAGTTCTCTCAGTTGATCCAAGTGCACAACGAATGACATCAAAGAAGTCCTTCCAAAGCAAAAGACAGTGATGGTTCTGAATAATCATAAAAGATGGACGGTCATTATTTCCCAAAAATAAAAGCCCAATAAGTCAAAACCTATGAAGGAGACTTACAAAATGGGGGCATCCCGCTGACTGTAAATACAAAGAAACAGTTCAGGCAAAATTTAGGGATGACACAATAAAAAAGAAAGAGGTCCTACAAACCCTCAACCAAAAAGAAATGACTGCCTATTCAAAATAAATTATCAACATTCGAACCATCACCGGTATGTCAGAGAAAAGACTCAAACAAGGTCTAACGCACGATCAGCTGAGTTTAGGTTTGAAGAACATCACGAAGAACGGGTGGGTACAAACAAAATTTGAGCCTTTAACCTTTGTTTCTTAAACCATTGAACCAGGCCACGTTATAACCCTCAAAAGTCCTAGCTGAAGCATGGGTTAGTTCGAAAGCATACTGTTACAAAGGTATCCTGACTCCTTAAGGTTCGCTGTAAAATCTTGAGTTGACATCACATGTTACATAATTTGCTTGTTTTACTGAAAAAATGCATTTTCAAAAAAAAACTTCAAGACAGACATAAGCTTTGCATTTTTAACATATCTTTGTTTGCATATGACTTTTTGTCTGAACAACATAGAAGTTCGCACGACGAATTTCTAATGAACAAAAGCACCTACAAGCAAGGGGCATGGCATGATCATTGTCCATCATCTGGGGCAGTTAAGTCAAGATTCGGAGAATCTCTCAAAAGGCCAACCAACTTGGGGCAAATCTCCATCTGGATCACTTGGAGCATTGGACGATCAAACGAAGATCTTCTGGTAGTAGGGCAACGCAATACTACTGACAGTGACAACTCCCTGCATCCTAAGAGCACGGACATAGTCGAAAAAATACTGCGCATAATCAAAGACCCGCTAGGTTGACACACCTAGGCAAAAATAAGGGCTTCCCGGCGAACCAAAAGGGTTCGGGCAAAAATAAGGGATGAAATGAAAAAAAAAATCTGTACACCCGGCAAGTCGAAAACTTGAAAAGGTGGCTTGGCCAAAAATGGGTATCCCGGTGGACTGAAAACCCGAAAGGGCGGTCCAGGCAAAAGTTAGGGATCACAGCGTACGACTATGTCCCGTCACCTCGTCACTTGCCTACCAGAAGAAGATTTGGCAAATGGAAGTTGTCAAACACCTCCACAGGTACCTTCTCCTTCAGAAACTGGGGCAATAATGAGTTGTCTAAGCGATCTGGTTGCTCTGTCCACCAAGGTACTAAGGTAGGTTCGGCTGAAGAACAACCAAGATACCTTCACTCCCCGTAGAGTAAGACCAGATTCAACAATACTCTCCCCCGAGCAGAGTTGGTCTCCCGTCAGTCCTAACAAGGCACGGTATTCTCCAGCAAGTCAGCAACACTCTCCCCAAACAGAGTTAGCCTACTGTCAGCCTTAAGGAAGATGGGTATCCCCAGAAAATCTCAATATTCCCCAGCGGAGTATACAGACGTTCCTAAGCAAAGCATCCCCGGCAGTCTTAATATAAGATTGTTCCCCGGCGGAATACCAGACACCCCAGTGGAGCCACTTCCCTAGTACAGTTCAAAAGCTTCCCCAGGAGAGTCGTATCAATCTCCCCAATAGACTCTGGAAGCTTATCCCCAGTAGATTCTGGAAGCTTATCCCCTGCAGAGCACGAACGTGTCTCCCCGGCATTATCCAAAGGATATTCTCCACCAGAGCTTATAACTGGGTTATCCTCAGCTAATTACCACGGAAAGATCGTCCTCAACGAAGTTCTTCCTATCCCCCAGCGGAGTTCACCAACTCCTCAACATAACTTATCAACGGGATCCCCAGCGGAGTTATCATCAAAACCTCAGCAAAGTATCTCTTCCCACAGAGTAATTCCCCGCAGAGTAATCTCTTCAACAAGTTTATTCCCCAACGGAGTCGTCTTCTCCTACTGGTTTATTCTTGTAATCATCATCCCCAGTGGAAACGAAGAACTTTGTTCTTCAACATCAGCCCAGGATTCAACTTCCCGGCATGCGTCAAGGATTTACTTCCCCAGACGAAGATACATTCATAAACATCGCATCGTCATGATACATGCATATACACATCATACAATCTCATTTTATGTTGAGAACATCATCGCTTGATCCATGTCATGCATTGCATGTGACTGACCTTACCTTTCAGGAAGGATACAGTTAAATGATCAGCTATGTCAAAGAAGACAGATACAGTCGAAAGAGACCAATCCAGTCAAAGAAGACAGATTCAGTCAAAAAACATAAGTCCATCTAAATCCCAAAGGTTTTTTCTGATGCTCATCCAGTCAAAGAAGACAAGTCCAGTTAAAATTAATTCCTAAAGTCAAAGAAGACAACCCGTCATTGAAGACAACACGTCATTATAGACACCCGTCATTATAGACACCCGTCATTATAGACACCCGTCATTATAGACACCCGTCATTATAGACACCCGTCAGTATAGACACCCGTCATTGAAGACACCTCGTCATTATAGACACCCGTCATTGAAGACAACTCGTCAGTGAAGACAACCCGTCATTGAAGACAACCCGTCAGTATAGACACCCGTCAATATAAAAACTCGTTATTGAAGACAACTCGTCATTGAAGACAACTCGTCATTGAAGACAACTCGTCATTGAAGACAACCTGTCATTGAAGACAACTCGTCATTGAAGACAACTCGTCATTGAAGGCAACTCGTCATTGAAGACAACTCGTCATTTAAGTCAACCTCGTCATTGAAGACATCTCGTCATTGAAGAAAACTCGTCATTGAAGACAACCCATCAGTATAGACACCCGTCATTGAAGACACCTCGTCGTTGAAGACTACTCGTCATTCAAGACAACTCGTCATTGAAGACAACTCGTCATTGAAGACAACTCGTCATTGAAGATCACTCGTCGTTAAAGACAACCCGTCCATGAAGATAACCCGTCCAAGGAGACAACTCGTCAAGAAAGACAAAACATCCTTTGGTTCGGTTAAATCCCAAAGATTTTTCTGAGATAACCTGTCAGTAGAGACAACCCATCAACCTTTTGAAGTTCCAGATTTGATACCTGTATCTAGCCAGGGCATGTCTGTGAGCGACTGAGTGAAGATCGACCCCTGTAACAGGCCAGGTAATTGTCTTTCTTTCTCAGGTACACAAGTTCTCGCTAAGGAATCTCTTACGCGATCGACACCTAGATGGCATCTATAAGCCCATCCTCCCATTACAGTTCCAAATGGCATCTATAAGCCCATTCCCGACAAGGTTCTGTCACATTTCCAGATGGCATCTATAAGCCCATCCTCCTATCCATCATCTCCCCAAATGGCATCTGTAAGCCCATTCCCGCCATCACACTGCTGATATTCTACTATGTGAGTGCAAATTTCTGGGCACTCTAGTGTTCAATCATCTTCCACCTTCGGATCACGAAAGGCACACAAGCCAATCTACATCCTCAGGTCTAAGAAGATTGAACAGGGGCAACTGTTGTACCCCAAAATTTGCCCTCTCATAATCTCCAAAGTTTTGCCAAGCATCGCCTCAAATGGTTCAAAGTTTACTCAAGGGCTACACAGCCAAGCACCCTCTTAAGCCAGTCAAATTAGGGTTTTGGTTCTTGCAAGGAAGTTGAGGTTTTCAAGGGCTCAATCAAGTCCCATATGCTCATATACATTTTCAAGCACCTACATGTCAAGTTTCAAGGCTCACAAGGTCAAGTTGCACAGTCAAAAACTCTAATTGCTTCACAGTCAACTATAGGGGCAAAATGGTCATTTGGCAGTCAAAAGTCAAAATTTTTGGTCAACATCTTATTTTGAATCCACAATCATCATTTGATCAAGTCTTGATCATGATTCCACAAGCATGGCTCAAAATCATCAAGATGCAAAAGTTTCCATTTTTGGACAGCTGAAAAGTCAACTGTAACTTGACCAAAGCATAACTTTTTCATGGTTCATCAGAAAAATCCCATCCAATTCTCATTTTTAAGGGGAGGACATTTCCTACAACTCATCTTCACATTCCAAATCCAATAAATGCTCTCACAAAAAGTTATCAATTTCAACATTATAGGTCATTTTCAAAAGTCAACAAAAAGGCACTTTAAGTCAAAGACCATAACTTGAGATTGGTAAATTAAAATGACATGGGACCAAATGCATTGGTTAGAGGACTTCAAGACCTTTCCAAAATGTCCAAGAACATGTTCATATGATCAAAATTGAGCAAGATATGCATTGGAGAAGTTGGGAAATTTTTGTGAAATGGCAAAAGTCAACTATCCTTGAAACTTCATTTTTTGACAAAAGGGCCCACTTTTTTCCACTTGGTTCAGCTTTGTCATGCCACCCACGTGTCCCATGATTAATTTCAAGATTAAACATTAATTTTTCTATTTTTATTTAATTTTATTGATTTAATTCATTTTAAATCCTTAAAATTCAAATAAAAATCAAAAAAATTAATTAATTGATATCTTGTGGTTTGAATGACCTTGATGAAGCATAATACACATACCAAAACCATGCCAAGTCCATTTTAAACATAAAAATTCAAATTTGAACAAAATTGGCAAATTGCTTTAATGGTGGTTATGGAGAAATCCAAAGTTTAATTGCAATGGTTAAGAGCTCATAATAGTGACTGATTCTCACTCATTACTATATATACAAGCCTTGCAAGCCTCATTCAAAAACGAAAAAAGTGCACAAACGGCCAGAGCAAAGTTCAAAATTTGTCAAAAAAAGTGTGAGATCAAAAGAAGTTTTTGCAAGCATTTTCAGGCCAAGAGGAGAACGTGACTCTCTTCTTTGCCATACCCTAAAGCTAAAGCAACCATTGCCACGTCCTAAGGTCCATTATCAAGCACTGTAAGTATTCCCAGGTCCCCCAATTTCCTTGTTTCCATTTTTTCTCAATGTATTCCTGTGCAGGTTTCTAAAAGTGGTACACCATGTGCCCTGACGCTTCAGTATGCCAAGTGTCTACAAACAACAATCCAGTGGCCAGGAAATGATGAGCACCATGCTTTTCAGTCAACCATACACACATGATTCCAGGAGTCAACGTGACTTTGTGCAAATGGGCCACAGTAATGCTAAACAAACCCTCAATTCTGGCCCAACACCCCTTGGGTTTACTTTTTCCTTTTTATTATTTTGTCATTTTATTTTCTTATTTGCTTTATTTCTTACTAACAATTAACATAATTAACTTTTTATAAAAAAATCAAAAAAAGAATTAACATTATTATTATTATTATTACTAATTCCATTTTATTTTTGTAAATAAATATTAAATAATTGAATTAGCTTTAATTAGGCAATTTAAACTTTTTTAAATAATTAAAATAAGTTTAGAATTAGGTTTCTTTTTTATTAACTTTTAATTTTAATTCTTTTATCTTATTTTCATTAAAAAAAAAACATAAAAACACAAAAATCTTTTCTTTTAATAAATTAATCAATTAGTAATTAGGCTTTATTTAGTTAATTGCATTTAATTCAAAAAAGACAAAAAAATTCAATTTCTTTTCTTAAAAGGGTCAAAACCCTTAGAACATTCCCGATTAATTTTTATTCGCGCGCGTTTACTTTATTTTGATTATTATGTAATTGCTTCAAGAATGTAATAGTAATTAGGTTTATCACTTTATTTAAATTTCTCGTACTTATTTACCAAAATGGGTCTTTGTATTTTTGGCGATGTATAGACCCGCGCCTTGTAATAGCGTAGAATTTATCTTTCCGCAATTTACTTTCCGCACCCCTAATTGTTAAAAGCATGACAGAATGTATGGTAAATAAAATTAACCCGTAGCTCACAAATAACATGTACAAGATAAACAATTAACTGAAAACAACACACAAAGCACATGCCACTCCTAGGGTACGCTTCACTCGTTGCCTCGAAACGTGGTCGTCAAGTATAGGGTGTCTTAGAGGTCACCCTCCTGTCTAAGATCCAGTTGCCTCGAAACGGTTGCCTCGGATAAAAAAGGATCTAGGACATTAGGGTTACTTCTAAGGTGTCCTACCATTGCTTCGGTGACCACACTGTCCCGATAATCGAATTGACCCGAACACCTCCAACGATGGTGCTACCTACCTCTCAATGGTGGGATAGCACTATCTAAAGGACTCTTACACAGCTTAATTCCTTAGGGTAGGTAGATGACTCATGGGTACTTGCTCTTTTCAAAACAAACAAAATACTTTTCACACCTGACACTTTCCAAAAGTTTTCAAACAAATTTTTCATACACTCTTGAGGGCAGATACAAGAGTTATTTAGAAATTTTTCAAACGAAACTTTTTCAAAACCCACACACACTTGAAAAGCAAACAAATTTTGAAAACATATAAGCAAGTACCTAAGAGCCCGTGGATAACCACTGATAGAAAGGGTGCTAACACCTTCCCTTTCTATAAATCTACCTCCCGAACCGAGAAACATTCTCATAAGGAATTTTGCTGTGCTTTTGTCCTTTCCATGTTGGAGAATATAAAAGACGGTGGCGACTCTTGCTTACCGCGACATTTCGCGAACCAGCTAAAAAACAGTCAGTTCTCATTCCCACCGATCACACAGATCAATACCTGAAACCAGACAGGATAATTATCTACTTGACCATCATGAAGCAACCCTACACCGGTTCCTTCTATCTCTCAGATGAAGTTTTACACTGACTCATCATCAGGCGACCCTACACCGGTTCCCTTTCTTCCCAAGATGCAGTTTTACACGGACTCATCATCAGGCGACCCTACACCGGTTCCCCTTTTTCCCAAGATGCAGTTTTACACGGACTCATCCTCAGGAGACCCTACACCGGTTCCTTCTCAATTTCAGACGAAGTCTTACACGGGCTCATCTCAGGAAACCCTACACCGGTTCCTTCTCAACTCCAGATGAAGTTTTACACGGACTCTTCATCAAAGTAACCCCATATCGGTTCCTTTTCTTTCAGAAGAAGTCTTACACGGACCCATCATCAAAGTAACCTTACCCCTGTTCCTCCCAAAGTTTTACACGAACTTATCCCGCAGTAACCTTACCCCGGTTCCTCCTAAAGTTTTACACAAACTTATCTCAAGGTAACCTTACCCCGGTTCCTCCTAAAGTTTTACACGAACTTATCTCAAGGTAACCTTACCCCGGTTCCTCCTAAAGTCTTACACGGACCCATCATCAAAGTAACCTTACCCTGGTTCCTCCCAAAGTTTTACACGAACTTATATCACAGTAACCTTACCCCGGTTCCTCCTAAAGTTTTACACGAACTTATCTCAAGGTAACCTTACCCCGGTTCATCCTGAAGTTTCACACGAACTCATCGTCACAGTAACCTTACCCTGGTTCCTCCCAAAGTTTTATACGAACTTACGTTACAGTAACCTTACCCCGGTTCATCCCAAAGTTTTACACGAACTTATCCCGCAGTAACCTTACCCCGGTTCATCCTGAAGTTTCACACGAACTTATCTTAAGGTAGCCTTACCCTGGTTCCTCCTAAAGTTTTACACGAACTTATCTTACAGTAACCTTACCCAGGTTCCTCCAGAGGTTTCACACAAACTTATCCCAAAACAACCCTACACTGGTTCCCTCTCTTCAAGACGCAGTTTTACACGGACTCATCACCAGTCAACCCTACACAAGTTTTCTTCCTTCCAGATGCAGTTTCACACGGACTCATCATCAGTCAACCCTACACAGGTTTTCTTCCTTCCAGATGCAGTTTCACACGGACTCATCATCAGTCAACCCTACACAGGTTTTCTTCCTTCCAGATGCAGTTTCACACGGACTCATCATCAGTCAACCCTACACAGGTTTCCTTCCTTCCAAGATGCAGTTTCGCACGGACTCATCATCAGTCAACCCTACACAGGTTTACCTCTTTCCAAGATGCAGTTTCACACGGACTCATCATCAGTCAACCCTACACAGGTTTCCTTCCTTCAAAGATGCAGTTTCACACAGGCTCATCGTCAGGTAACCCTACGCAGGTTCCCTCGTTCAACTTACAAAGTTACAATTCAACAAACAATCTCCAGATGGAATCTATAAGCCCATCCTCCTGTCCATCATCTCTCCAAATGGCATTTGTAAGCCCATTCCCGACATCACATTGCTGATACTACACCATGCGAGTGCAAATTTCTGGGCACTCTAGTGTTCAATTATCTTCCACCTTCGGATCACGAAAGGCTCGAAAGCCAATTTATATCCTCAGGTTTAAGAAAATTGAACAGGGGAAACTGTTGTACCCCAAAATTTTCCCTCCCATATTCCTCAAGATATGATCCTCAAATTGCTCAAAATTGCTCAAAGGTTGCACAGTCAAACCACCTCCTCAGACAGCTGAAATTAGGGTTTTGGTTCTTTCAAGGAATTTGGGGTTTTCAATGGCTCAATCAAGTCTCATAGGCCTACATACATCCTCAAGCCCCTACATGCCAAGTTGCAAGGTTCACAATGCCAATTTTCACAGTCAAAAGCTCCATTTGATCTATAGTCAACTGCAGGGGCAAAATGGTCATTTTACAGTCAAAATTCAGAATTTTCGGTCAACATCTTATTTTGAGCACACAATCATCATTTGATCAAGTCTTGATCATGATTCCACAAGCATGGCTCAAAAATCATCAAGATGCAAAAAGTTACTATTTTTGGACAGTAGAAAAGTCAACTGTACTTTGACCAAGGCATAACTTTTTCATGGTTCATCAGAAAAATCCCATCAAATTCTCATTTTGAAGGGGATGACATTTCCTACAATCCATCTTCACATTCCAAGTCCAATAAATGCTCTCACAAAAAGTTATCAATTTTTACATTATAGGTCAATTTCAAAAGTCAACAAAAAGGCACTTTAAGTCAAAGACCATAACTTGAAATTGGTGAATCCAAATGACATGGGACCAAAGGCATGGGTTAGAGGACTTCAAGACCTTTCCAAAATGTCCAAGAACATGTTCATATGATCAAAATTGAGCAAGATATGCATTGGAGAAGTTGGGAAATTTTTGTGAATTTGCAAAAGTCAACTTTGCTCAAAACACTTTGTTTTTGCTAATGGGCCTCAAATTTCTTCTTGAAACTTTATCCATGACCTATGCACGACCCATCAAGCCTATTTGAATTTATTTTCTTATTTTTATTAATTAATTGTATTTTTAATTGATTTTAATTCATTTAATTAATTTAAATTGTAGGAAATACAAAGATTTGATTTTTCAATCTTTTGGTGAAGCAAAAGTGGTCAATATATGCTGGAAATTTCGTGTGCAAATCAAAGGGACAAGAATCTCCAAATTTAGCAAGTTTTTCCAATCAAAAAGATTCAAAAATATTTGATTTTCAATCAAATATTCAAACATCAATTCCATGGATTTCTTTGCAAGATTTTGACCTAATTCTATTCTATTATAAATATGCAAGCCAACCCTGCTCATGCAGACGTGAAATTGTTGCAAACAAAGCTATAAGCATATTGAAAAAATCCAAAGAAAAGTGAAAACTGTTTTCTATATTTTAGCACGATTCAAAGGTTTTTATTGCTTCTAACGCATTGCAGGAGTCCCCAGGAACGTGTAGGAATCAAAACCACACGCTAAAGCTCAAGGAATCACCAAGAACAGTTTCACGGTTTGCTTGATATTTTGAAAATCGAATAGCTTAATTCATGCATCATTAACATGATTTATTGTTTGTTTTACATTGCTTGAGTCCACATGAAGCTAATGGTACAGGTTAATTGAATTATGACGCACAAAATCACAAGATGCCATTGATGAATTCTAGGGTTCATAAGCCTTAAAATTGGGGCTTTACAATCCAGGCAAAATTAGAACTTTTAAGGCATATGGTTGAAATCGTTGAGACCAGACGAACCCATAGCCACCCTCGCGAAATATTTATATTCAACACAGAGTTATTCGCTATTTTTCGTGGTTGCAGTTTGTGGGGGTTAAAAACCCCCGCTATCTAACATTACTTTTGCAGGTTCAGTGGAGAAGAAGAGAATGTGTTTGCTGCTGAGTGGTCAATTCAAACTACGCGCGTTTTTGTTTATTTTTCAGCATATGCATTGATTTTGATATATTATAATTAATTGTTGTTATATTAACAAAAGCAAGCAATTGGCATAGTGGTTGTTGCGCTGGCTGGTAACCATTGGGACCTGGGTTCAATTCACAGGTCCACCCAAAACTCTGTAATATTTTTCTTAACATGATTACATGCAGGCTTCAGGAAATGTTCTACCATATACCTCCAATGATCAGCGCGCCAAGTGGCCTTAAGCATTAATCCAATGGCCAAAGATGAGGGATCATGGTACTCTCTAGTCAACCAACGCCTGGACAATCAGAGAAAGTCAAAGAGGCTTGAGGTTATTGGGCCACAAAGTTCCAGGATTTACCTCCTAATTGGGCCAGTACACCCCCCCTGGTTTCTTTTTCTCTTTTCCTTTTTCTATTTTTATTAACTATAATTATTATTATTATTTAATTAACATAATTATTATTTTCATAATAAATTCAGAAAACTAAAAAATGTAAATATTCTTATTATTATTATATTTATTAATTTCACTTTATTTTTTGTAAATAAATTCTAATGTGATTAATTTAGTTAATTAGGTTAACTTTGACTTTTTTTCACAATAAATAAAATCAACATAGAATTAGGGTTTTGACAACTTTTAATTTCTTTTATTTTATTTTCATTAAAAACATAAAAAACTAAAAAAATACTTTTTTCTTTTAATTAATTAGTTAATTAGTTAATTAGGTTTAATTAAATGCAAAAAAGGACTAAAATTCATTCTTTTCTCAAAAAAAGGGGTCAAAACCCTAAAGGACTTTCCTGATTCAATTTTTATTCGCGCATATTATTTTGATCATATTTATGTAATTGCTCCGAGAATGTAATAGTGTTAATTAGGACTTTTATCGCTTTCTTTAATTTCTCGCATTTACTTTCCAAGGGTTATGTTTTTGGCGATGTAAATACCCGACGCCTTGTAATAGCGTAGATTTACTTTCCGCACAATTATTAACTGTTAGATGTATGTTAATTAGGCTATGCATGACAAGACTTACCTGAAAATAAAATCAAAACGTAGCTCACTATAACATGTGCAAAGATAATTTAACTGAATCCGGACACACTCGCACATGCCACTCTTAGGGTACGCCTCACTTGGTTGCCTCGAATGGTCATTGAGTATAGGGTGTTTTAGAGGTCGCCCTTTTGTCTAAAGATCCAGTTGCCTCAGAATGGTTGCCTCGGAACAGTTGCCTTGGAATGGTTGCCTCGGAACAGTTGCCTCGGATAAAAAAGATCTAAGACATTAGGGTTACCACTAAGGCGTCCTACTATTGCTTTGGTGACCACATGTCCCTATAATCGAATTGACCCGACAAACTCCAACGACGGTGCTACCTACTTCTCAATAGTGGGATAGTACTGTCTAAAGGACATTTACACAACTTAATTTCTTTTGAGTAGGTAGAGGTTCTTAGATACTTTCTCTTTTTCAAAACAAAAATACTTTTTGCACTTACACTTTTCTGACAAAAGTTTTTAAACAAACACTTCATACACTCTTGAGGACAGACACAAGAGTTAATCGAAGTTTTCAAACAAAACTCTTTTCAAAACCCACAAACACAAGAAAAGCAAACATTTTTGAAAACATAGTGAGCAAGTACCTAAGAGCCCATGGATAACCACAGATAGAAAGGGTGCTAACACCTTCCCTTTCTATAATCTACCTCCCGAACCGAGAAACATCTCGAAAAGGAATTTTGTTGTGCTTTTGTCCTTTCCTGGTTGGAGAAAATAAAAGATGGTGGCGACTCTTGCTTACCGCGACATACGCGAACCAGCATTCTAAAACAGTCAGTTCTATTTCCATCGATCACACCTGCATGCTTGCAATCGAAGGCCATGATCTGGTGGCCAAATGTGCCTCCTGCATACAAGCCTTCATTTGGGCATTCATCTTCTGCATATTTGCGTGTAAGCCTTCGTTTGGGCATTCATATCTGGCCATGCCTGCATGCAAGCTTCAGTTGAGCAAGGGCTTCATGCCACTTGGGTTACATATTTCATTTGGGTATTGAAGCTTCCTTCGATTCAGAAGGAAATGATCTTCATACAAGCTTCAATTGAGTTTTTGTTTCCCTTTGAAACAATGTCCTTCGACTCAGGAAGTAAAGGCCTCCTTTTGGTTTTCTTCAATTCAAAAATTCAATAATCTTCTGAAAGCTTCCTTCGATTCAGAAGGAAATGATCTTCATACAAGCTTCAATTGAGTTTTTGTTTCCCTTTGAAACAGTGTCCTTCGACTCAGGAAGTAAAGGCCTTCTTTTGGTTTTCTTCAATTCAAAAAGTCAATAATCTTCTGAAAGCTTCCTTCGATTCAGAAGTTAATAACCTTCTGAAAAGTGTCATTCGATTGCACCATTCGCCCCTCACCCGTTTGCCTTGGATTCATAAGTTTTCGATTGGATGAATGGCTACCTTCCTGTGACTTTCAAATCCATCTTCATGTATGATTCGAATGCGCCTTCATAACACCTTTGAATCAATCTGTAAACCATTCAATACGCCATAGTCCTGCATTATGACACACAACTTGGTGGTCCATTCGAAGGACTTGTCATAGTTGGGGAATAATTGTTCTCTTACTTTGGAGTCTGGTCAAAGTTTTGGGCCTAAGTTATTAAAAGCAAGAAGACTCAAAATGGCATATTCAGCTAAAAATGGCCATTCGAAGAACACACAGTTGGTTCATTTGAAGGACACACAACTGGTGAAAATGAATGTTGTGTTGTTCTAGTCTGGTAGAAAGGTATAGAAAGATGGAGGATTCAACTCAAAAGATCAAGTTGAACATTTAGACCCATAGGCTAGGCTACGTGTTTTCCCTTTTCAGGCCTCAAACCTATGACTCACCCTATACTTGATTGTTTATGCAAGTTAAAATAGGCCTTTACCCATTTGTTGTCCAAGACCACTTTCACTTAATAGCATAATACTACCTTTTAGAAAAGTTTGTCTTGAGCCTTGCGCCTGTTTTCCTTCAGAAAGAAGCAACCCATTGAACCATTCATCTTGCTTTTATGGCACAAGTGGGAACTTACTTTCCAGCTGAGCCTTATTTTATTATTTTTGCTCCCCAAGCTTCCCAAAAGCCTTTCTCTATAAATAGAGAGTTCATTTGCACAAAGAAAAAAAGAGAGGAGGGGAATGTATCTTCAAAATTCTCACACACCATAAAATTCTCAAACACTTCAACACTTATGAAATAAAAAAAAACCAGAATCATCGTTACCTCCTTCAATTCTGAAGAACAACACATTCCAGTTTCCTTCGAATCAAGGAGCATCCCACTTGTTCCTTCCTTTGAATCCAGCAAAGAAGGATATTTCACTTGTTTTTCTCTTTCGAATCCAGTGTCGAAGGCCTACCCTGGGTCTTTTCCTTCGAATCCAGAGGCATTCAAAGCAACCTCTTCAAAGTCCAGAACACGCTCTAACCTCCAGCAAGGTAAGTCATTTTTAACCTTTGGCCCTTCGTTTCCAGCATAGCATGTAAATAAGTTTTTCTTTTTCATTTAAAACATGTACACACTATTTTCTTCTTTTTGTTTTCACTCTCTTAATATGTGTCATGGTTAACAATCTTTTTGGCTTTTTCTCTTGGTACATTTGAATACGCTTTAAAGAACTAATCTAGTCTTAAGGTGATGTTGGCATGGCCCTTGTCCATGTTGCTATTCGAACTCAAATGAAAGAAACAGGAGACAGAAAAGTTAGAAATGAAGCCTCTGGCTTCCATACTAACCTTCAGGCCAAACGAAAGGCACAACATGCTGGCCTCCAGGCCCCAAACGAAAGGCACAACATGTTGGCCTCCAGGCCCCAATCGAAAGCCAAAATATGCTGGCTTCTAGGCCCTAATCAAAACTCATTCCTTCACCCCTTTTCAGATAAGGTCGAAGAGAGCCAGAAATGGCAGAATCGAAGGGTTTGCTGCCCTAAATCGAAAGATCCATTTTTTTCTTGCTTTTACCTTATTTTTGCCTTTGTATTTTCATGCAATTCAATATGGTTGTAATATTGTAGGATTTATTTTTTGCACTCTTTTATTACCTTCATATAAATGTTAAGTAATTAGATGGGTATGGCAAGATAAAATCAACAAGTAGACAACCCAAAAATCAAAGACAAAATGCATGCAATCAAACACACTTGCACACATGCACCCTTAGGGAAATTCCACTTGTTGCCTTATAAAAATGGTCATGTTATGTATGTGGGGTATCTTAGCAAAAACAATCACAAATATAAGATCATAGTCCCTCGATGACGCTACAAATGTTACCTTACAAGTGATCTTAGTCCCTACAAGAGAATGCTAAGATATCTCACAACATTGCTATCATGACTATGCGATGACCCAGGTTTGTCCCTTCACATCCAACGATGGGGCTTCTTATCAAATCAATGGTAAGGTAGCAACATCTAAAGGAGGAGGAAAAACACATCTAAAACCTTTTGAGTAGGTATATTACTTTTAGTTACTTTCTCAATTTCAAAATAAACATCCTTGCTATTTTCAAAATAATCACATACATCTTTCCAAAACTTGAAATATTTTCAAAAGCTCAACACTTTGCATACATTCTTACGAACGGGAATCATTGCAAAGTTCGCCTAAACGATGGCACATTTTCAAAATACTTTCAAAACTACACAAGAGCACAATTTTCAAACAAAAGCAAGTGATCTAACAAGTAACTAAGAGCCCATGGAAAACCATGGATGGAAAGGGTGCTAATACCTTCCCTTTTCATAATCTACCCCCCGAACTCAAGAAAACATCTCGAAAGGTCTTTCCTGTTCTTTTTCACCTTTACTTATCGGATAAAGGAAAAGTCGGTGGAGACTCTTGCTAAACCGCAACATTTTTGCGAACATAAACGCAAAACCCCAAGTCAGTTCTCCCACCGTACCATACTTGGTATTAGAGGGCGTATGTGATCGGTGGGAATAGAACTGACTGTTTTGGAATGCTGGTTCGCGTTTGCGTTGTTTTCGCAAAATGTCGCCGTAAGCAAGAGTCGCCACCGTCTTTTATTTTATCCAACAAGGAAAGGACAAAAGCACATAAAAATTCCTTTTTGAGATTATTTCTCGGGTTCGGGAGGTAGATTATAGAAAGGGAAGGTGTCAGCACCCTTTCTATTTGTGGTTGTCCACGGGCTCTTAGGTACTTGCTCATTATGTTTTCAAAAGTTTGCTTTTCTTTGTGTTTGTGGGTTTGAAAAGAGTTTTGTTTGAAAGGAGTGTAAGTGCGAAAAGTTTTGTTTTTGTTTTAAAAGGAGAAAGTACTTAAGAACATCTACCTACTCAAAGAGGAATTAATTTGTGCAAGTGTCCTTTAGACAATGCCATCCCACTATTGAGGAGTAGGTAGCATCGTCGTTGGAGTTTTCGGGTCAATTCGATTAGGGGACGTGTGGTCACTAAAGCATCGTTAGGACGCCTTAGCGGTAACCCTAGTGTCTTAGATCATTTTATCCGAGGCAACCGTTTCGAGGCAACTTATGATCTTTGGACAAGAGGGCGACCTCTAAAACTTCCTATACTTAATGACCACGTTCGAGGCAACCAAGTGAGGTGTACCCTAAGAGTGGCATGTGCGAGTGTATTGTTTTTCAGTTATATTATCTTTACATGTCATGGTGAGCTACTGTTGCTTTTAGGTTAAAGATTTATCTTGTCATGTATTGCCTATTATTCAAACATCTAACAGTTAATGGTTGCGGAAATTAAATTGCGGAAAATAAATCTAAGCTATTACAAGGCGTCGGGTATTTACATCGCCAAAAACAAACCCTTGAAAATTAAATTGCGAAAAGTAAACAAAAGCGATAAATAAATAAAGTCCTAAGTTAAAACTATTACATCCTTGGAGCAATTACAATATATGGATCAAAGATAATTCGCGCGCGAGAAAATTTGAATCGGAGTGTTCATAGGGTTTTGACCCTTTTTATCAAATAAAGCATATTTTGTTATTTTTTTTTAATTAAAAAAAGCTAATCTAAATTAATAATTGAATTAATTAATAAAAAGAAAATATTTTTGGTTTTTTATTTTAATTAAGGAAATAAAATGAGAATGATTAAAAATATTAAAAACCTAATTCTAAATCAATTTTAATTTATTGCAAAATATATTGTTATTAAACCTATTTAAACTAAATAAATTAATTAATGGTTTATTTACAAAAATAAATAATAAATTTAATGGAATTAATAAAAATATTTTTTGTTGTTTCTGTTTTTTTATGAAAAAAAGTTAATTAGTTAATTAATTAGTTTTTAATAATAATAATAAAAAAGCAATAGAAAAATAATGAAAAGAAATAAAAATATAAGCAAACTCAGGGGGGTGCTGGGCCCAATTTGGTGGTGAAAAGAGCAATTCTGAGGCCCAAAACATCCAGGCCTTGTTGGACTTTTCCACTCCAATGTATGCTTGTTGACCAGGGAGTATGGTGAATCTCCATCCTGAGCCATTGGATCTGCCTTGGTAGCCACATAGCCTTTGAGATCTGGAGGTATACGGTACTCCCTGTTTGAAGTGTTGCAGGTGAACGCCTGAAATAAAATGATAACAAAGTTTTGGGGGACCTGGGATTCGAACCCAGGTCCCAAGGGATTTTGCAACGCACGCTTCACCAATCCAACCAATCTGCTTCATTGGTTAGTTACATAGAAAACAAATATTATATACAAACAATTCAATTATGCCTGGCCAAAAATAAAAAACACGCAATTGATTCAAATGAACCAATCACGTCCAGCCACGTTATCATATTCCTCACAAAACCTGGTTCGTTTACCTGCGGATTTTTATCCGCAGGAAGATTCATAGGACGTCTCAAAAATCCTCCCTAGGCCATGTAAATGAAATCCAAGAGTACCAACATACTCGTCTCTTCCTCCTGATCATCCCTGTAACCAGTATTCACCTTGATTTTGCCTACATAAAAAACGCCTAAAAAACAAAAACAAGAACCCTAGGTTCGAGCATCATGATACAGGGTCCAAGAATGAAATTGAATAATGCAAAAACGTTCTAAATCAAATAACAATCACAAATATGCCAATATTTTGAAGAAAAGATGCAAGAACTGGAGGTTTGGATTCCATGTTCAGAGGTCAATTCGTGATGACTTACAGTGCGATTTTAGCGATGAAAAGGCTTCCTTTTGATTGGTATAGCTCCACTGGATGTCAAGGAAGAGAGCTACGTTTTGCTTTTGGTCTGAATTGGTCTCCAAGGTTGTTTTTGATCTCTCACTTTTCAAGCTTTTTTCTCAAAGTTGTGTGGCCGTTTCTGCAGAGCTCTATGCGTATTTTAGGTTTGTGTGGCTTGTGTGCATATAATGGAATCAGTTTAGGTCGAAATTTGGACCAATATCCATGTGCATTGAAGATGGAATATTGGATTTGATCACCATTGATAAGCTTTCCAAAAATAGGCCAAATATGATTTTTTGTGCTTGAATTGACTTGATACGGATTGACTAGGTGTTATATGATATTTTCAAGCTGTACAAATCACAAGAATCCTTTTACATTAATTTTTGGATTTTATTTGAATTAATATAGATTTAAAATGAATTAAATCAATAAAAATTAAATAAAATAGAAAAATAAATGTTTGGTCATGAAATTAAATATGGGACACGTGTGTGGTGTGATAAGACCAAATCAAGTGGAAAAAAGTGGACCCTTTTGTCAAAAATTGGTGTTTTGAGGATAGTTGACTTTTGGCAATTTTGGAAAAATGCCCAACTTCAACAATGCATAACTTCTTCAATTTTGAATTTTTGGAGGTGTTCTTAGACTTTTTTGAAACCTTGCGATGTCCTATAATAAACCCTTTTGGTCTCACTTCATTTTGATGTTCCATGCTCAAGTTATAAGCTTTGGCAAAAAAGGTGTTTTTGTTGACTTTCAAAAATGACCTATAATGTCCAAATTTGTAACTTTTTGTGAGAGCATTTCTTGATCTTGCAGTGTGAAGCTGGATTGTAGGGAATTGCATCCTCTTCAAAATTAGCTTTGGATGGGTCATTTATCATAAAGTATGGGAAAGTTATGCTTGGTCAAAGTTGAGTTGACTTTTCCTACAAAACCCTAATTTAGCAACTTTTGAATCTTGATGAATCTTGAGAAATCCTTGATGAATCATGATCAAACCTTGATCAAATGATGAATTATCTTTCAAAATGAGAATGTTGACAAAAAATATTGAGGTTTGACTGTTTGTAGGTCACAGTTGACTTTTGCCCTAGCACAGTCGATTTTTGGACCCCTTGAGCAATTGACTGACCAAACTTTCTCTGCAAGGCTTGAAATTTGACATGGATGATCTTGAGAATATATTAGTACATTGGGAATCACTTGAGGTCATTTGGATGTGAGGACCTTGATGCAACACAAAACCCTAATTTTGACTTGACTGCCTTAAGAGGTGATTTGACTGTCCAACCCTTGAGCCAACTTGAGCAACTTGAAGATTATTCTTGACATGTCTTGAGGAATATGGGAGGGCAAATTTTGGGGTACAACAGTTTCCCCTGTTCAATTTTCTTAAACCTGAGGATATAGATTGGCTTTCGAGCCTTTCGTGATCTGAAGGTGGATGATAATTGAACACTAGAGTGCCCAGAAATTTGCACTCGCATGGTGTAGTATCAGCATTGTGATGTTGGTAATGGGCTTACAGATGCCATTTGGAGATTGTTGATAGGAAGATGGGCTTACAGATTCCATCTTCAGGAGTGTGGATCGCATAAGAGATTCCTTAGCGAGAACTTGCATACCTGTGGTTGTAGAAGATTCCGCTGGGGAAGCCTAACTTTTGTTGAGATTTAGGAACTTGCCTGTACTTCAACTGAGAGAATGCCTCGGTTGAGTATTAAGAACTTGTCCATAATTCAACTAGGGGGTAATCTTCATCAAGATCTAGGAACTATCTCGTGCCCACCGGGAGTATACCGTTGAGGTTATAGAACTTGTCCACACTATGAAGGAGGAAAACATCAAGATCTAGGAACTGACTCGTGCTCACCGGGAGTATACCATTGAGGTTATAGTACTTGTCCACACTATGACATAGGGAAACATCTTCATCAAGATCTAGGAACTGTCTCGTGCTCAATGGAGTATACCGTTGAGGTTATAGAACTTGTCCACACCATGACGGAGGAAACCATCAAGATCTAGGAACTGACTCGTGCTCACCGGGAGTATACTGTTGAGGTTATAGTACTCGTCCACACTATGACTTAGGGAAGCATCTTCATCAAGATCTAGGAACTGTCTCGCGCTCATCGGGAGTATACCGTTGAGGTTATAGAACTTGTCCACACTATGACAGAGGAAAACATCAAGATCTAGGAACTGACTCGTGCTCACCGGGAGTATACCGTTGAGGTTATAGTACTCGTCCACACTATGATATAGGGAAGCATCTTCATCAATATCTAGGAACTGTCTCGTGCTCATCGGGAGTATACCGTTGAGGTTATAGAACTCGTTCACACTATGACGGAGGAAAACATCAAGATCTAGGAACTGACTCGTGCTCACCGGGAGTATACCGTTGAGGTTATAGTACTCGTTCACACTATTACGTAGGGAAACATCTTCATCAAGATCTAGGAACTGTCTCGTGCCCATCGGGAGTATACCGTTGAGGTTATAGAACTTGTCCACACTATGACGGAGGAAAACATCAAGATCTAGGAACTGACTCATGCTCACCGGGAGTATACGTTGAGGTTATAGTACTTGTCCATACTATGACGTAGGGAAACATCTTCATCAAGATCTAGGAACTGTCTCGTGCTCAATGGAGCATACCGTTGAGGTTATAGAACTTGTCCACACTATGACGGAGGAAACCATCAAGATCTAGAAACTGACTCGTGCTCACCGGGAGTATACTTTTGAGGTTATAGTACTCGTCCACACTATGACGTAGGGAAGCATCTTCATCAAGATCTAGGAACTGTCTCGTGCTCACCGGGAGTATACCGTTGAGGTTATAGAACTCGTCCACACTATGACGGAGGAAAACATCAAGATCTAGGAACTGACTCGTGCTCACCGGGAGTATACCATTGAGGTTATAGTACTCGTCCACACTATGACGTAGCGAAGCATCTTCATCAAGATCTAGGAACTCTCTCGTGCTCACCGGGAGTATACCATTGAGGTTATAGAACTCGTCCATACTATGATGGAGGAAAACATCAAGATCTAGGAACTGACTCGTGCTCACCGGGAGTATACCGTTGAGGTTATAGTACTCGTCCACACTATGACATAGGGAAGCATCTTCATCAAGATCTAGGATATATCTCGTGCTCACCGGGAGTATACCGTTGAGGTTATAGAACTCGTCCACACTATGACGGAGGAAAACATCAAGATCTAGGAACTGACTCGTGCTCACCGGGAGTATACCGTTGAGGTTATAGTACTCGGCCACACTATGACGTAGGGAAACATCTTCATCAAGATCTAGGAACTGTCTCGTGCCCACCGGGAGTATACCGTTGAGGTTATAGAACTTGTCCACACTATGACGAAGGAAAACATCAAGATCCAGGAACTGACTCGTGCTCACCGGGAGTATACCGTTGAGGTTATAGTACTCGTCCACACTATGACATAGGTAAAGATCTTCATCAAGATCTAGGAACTGTCTCGTGCCCACCGGGAGTATACCGTTGAGGTTATAGAACTTGTCCACACTATGACGGAGGAAAACATCAAGATCTAGGAACTGACTCGTGCTCACCGGGAGTATACCGTTGAGGTTATAGTACTCGTCCACACTATGACGTAGGGAAACATCTTCATCAAGATCTAGGAACTGTCTCGTGCCCACTGGGAGTATACCGTTGAGGTTATAGAACTTGTCCACACTATGACGGAGGAAAACATCAATATTTAGGAACTGACTCGTGCTCACTGGGAGTATACCGTTGAGGTTATAGTACTCGTCCACACTATGACATAGGGAAACATCTTCATCAAGATCTAGGAGTTGTCTCGTGCCCACCGGGAGTATACCGTTGAGGTTATAGAACTTGTCCACACTATGACGGAGGAGAACATCAAGATCTAGGAACTGACTCATGCTCAATGGAGTATACCATTGAGGTTATAGTACTCGTCCACACTATGACGTAGGGAAACTGTCGAGATTGAGAACCTTATCTGAAATTCAACCGAGGATAATTCAATTGAGACTTAAGAACTGGTCAGGTCTTCGACTAAGCTGAGAACTTAACTGCATCTTTCCTGAAAGGTAAAGGTCAGTCACATGCAATGCATGAGATGGATCAAGCAATGATGTTCTCAACATAAATGAGATTGTATTTGTATGATGCGTATATGCATGTATCATGATGTATGGAAGTGTGATGTTTCAGCTGAGAAAATAAATCCCGGAGCTGCTGGAGTATAGAGTTGAGTTCTTCGTTTCCGCTGGGGATGATGAACGAAGATGGTTGTGAGAATAAACCTGCAGGAGAAAAGACTCTGTTGGGGAATAAACATGATGAAGAGATTACTCCAAGGGGAAATACTCTGTGGGGGAGAGATGTTCTGCTGATGATTTTAACGATAACTCCGCTGGGGATTCCATTGATAAGCTCTGTTGGGGATTTTAATGATGAACTCCGCTGGGGATGGATTACCGTTGCTGGTGATATTGAATCTGTTGAGGATAGAAGTCCTGATTGGGGAAAGAAAGAACTTCGCTGGGGATGATCTTTCAGTTGCAACTTGCTGAGGATAACCCAGTTAGACTCTTGTGAGGATAACCTTCGGAATTTGGCTGGGGAGATTTATTTTGTACTCTGCAGGGAATAAGCTTCCAGAATCTACTGGGTAAGACGACTCAACCCTGGCGAGGAAGCTTTTTTAGATTGCGCTGGGGAAATGGCTCCACTGGGGGTATCTTGTATTCCGCCGGGGAACATTCTTATACTCTGTTGAAGAATATTAAGACTTCCGGAGATGCTCTTATACTTGCTGGGGAATACCTTTATACTCCACTGAGGAAGATTGAGACCTTCTGGGGATACCAAGCCTTTTCAGGGCTGATGGTAGATTAACTCTTCTTGGGGAGAGTATTACTGATTTGTACATAGCTGCAAGTCTCAGCTGGGAAATCTACCCTTACTGTTTTACTCTGCGGGGAGTGACGGTATCTTGGTCATATTCTTCAGCTGAACCTATCTTGGTACCTGGTGGACAGAGCAACTTGTACAATTCGGACAATTCTTATTTACCCCTGTTTTTTGCGGGAGAAGGTGCCTGCGGAGATTCTGTGGATCGAGTATTATCTCCGCCTATGAGGTGCTTGGTATCTTTCGGTCAAAATGACAAGTCTTCTTCTGGTAGGCCAGTGACGAGATGACGAGACATAGTCGTACGCTTTGATCCCTAATTTTTGCCTGGACCGCCCTTTCGGGTTTTTAGTTCACCGGGATACCCTTTTTTGCCCAAGCCGCCTTTTCAGGTTTTCGACTTGCCGGGTGTACAAATTTTCATTTTCATCCCTTATTTTTGCCCAAACCCTTTTGGTTCGTCGGGAAGCCCTTATTTTTGCCTAGGCCAGTCAACCTAGCGGGTCTTTGATTATGTGTAGTACTTTTTGACTATGTCCACGCTCTCAGGGTGTAGGGAGGTGTCACTTTCGGTAGTGTTGTGTTGCCATACTACCAGAAGATCTTAGTTTGATCATGCAAGATTCGTTGCTGGAATCCATGTCTAATGCCCCAAGTGACTCAGATGGAGATTTGCCCCTGGCTATTTGGCATTTTGAGAGATTCCTTGAATCTTGACTTGACTGCCCCAGATGATGGAAAATGATCATGTCTGCCCCTTGGTTGGAAGTGTTTCTTCCACTTGAGATGACCCTTTTTATTGAAAAGGTTTTTGTTCACTAGATATTCGTCGTGTAAATTTCTCTGCTGTTTGAACAAATAGTCCTATGCAAACAATGTTATTTTAAGAATGCAAAGCTTATGTCTGTCTTTTGAAATTTTTGAAAATGCATTTTTCCAGTAAAACAGGCAAACAAATTTTTTTGTAAAATGTGATGTCAACTCAGGATTTACAGCAAGCCCTACAGGAGTCAGGATACCTTTTGTAACAGTATGCTTTCGAACTAACCCATGCTTCAGCTAGGACTTTTAAGGGTTATAACGTGGCCTGGTTCACGGTTTAAGAAATAAAGGATAAAGGCTCAAAATTTATTTGTACCCACCCGCTCTTCGTGATGTTCTTCGATCCTAAACTCAGTTAATCGTGCATTAGATCTTGTTTAAGTCTTTGCTCTGATATACCAGTGATGGTTCGGATACTGACAATTTATTTTGAACAGGCAGTCTTTTTTTTGTTGAGGGTTTGCAGGATTTCTTCCCTTTTTGATTTCGTTATCCCTGTCTTTTTGCCTGAACTGTTTCTTTTGTGATTACAGTCAGCGGGATGCCCCAGTTTTTTTGTAAGTCTCCTTCAAAGGTTTTGACTTAGTGGGCTTTTATTTCGAAAGGTAATGACTGTCTGTCCTTACGATTATACGGAACCATCGCCGTCTTTTGTTTCGGAAGGACTTCTTTGATGCCATTCATTGTGCACCTGGATCAACTGAGAGAACTACCCTGCCCCAGGTTATAATTAAGGGTTTTAATTCATGAAAAGAAAAACTCCAACTACTTTGGCTCAAAGGGATTGACTATGGATAATCTTCCTTATAACTCCATTGTTTAGGATTTGAAACAATGCCTGCACCTCATCAGCGGGGTCTATTCAAAAGCATACTGTAAAGATCGTGGTATCATTTTCGTCATCCTCCCTCTAAAGGCTTAGAGTTTTTTTTCTTCGATCGAGAGTTGAACATCACAAAAAGGAAATATGAAGTAATTTAAGCATAGTGAAAACAATTAATTCAAAACAGACACGTGTAATGCATTAATGAAATAAAAGAGTTCGATATGACAATAATTGTTTGAATAAGCAAAGAAAAATACAACTTCAGAATTCAAATGAACAAAAGTCTCTTAGTTTGAACTAGTCATCTCAGATGGAGAATTCTCAGCGGAAGATTTTCATCTCGCCATCCAGCATGAACTCCAGCACTCTTCCGTCAATCAAGTCTTGGATCTTGTTCTTCAGAGTCCAACAGTCGTCGGTGTCATGTCCAGAACTATGGGAGTGGTATACACAAAATGCATCGAGACGATAGCCAAGAGCAGAGGTGTTAGGATTCCGGGGAGGATCCTTTAAAGTAATCAGATTGACCTCCAACAAGCGTTTCAGTATTAGAGATAATGGTATATCAGTCTCAGAGAAATGTCTTCCAGATGCATTTTGCTTGCGCCGATTACCCCGTTGATGTTGGCGAGGTTGTTGCTGGGCTTGTGACCCTGAAGCAAGCTGGGGAGCTTTTCCTTTGTCTTCTTGTCTCAAAGGAGGTTGAACGATGATTTGATCTTCAACCCTAGTTGTTTGCCCCACTTGGTTATTTTGAAGCAGCTTGTTGACGAGGACCCTGAGCTCTTCTTGTCTTTGAGCTAAGTCTTGAATGAGAGCCATCTGGCCCACCAGTTGTCCCATCATCTGGATCTTCATTGTTGCCAACTCGATTAGTAGCCCTTCCAATTGATCATTCCTGATGCCGCCTGGATTCCCTAGGACCAAGCCCCTTGTGAGGAGAGCTTTTATTTCTTCTTGCCCCTGGGATAGGTTCAAAAACATTTCTTGAAGTTGGGTGTTTTGAGCCCGAAGATCTTGGTTGTCTGGTTGGAAAGCCATTGCTGAAATAAACAGCGAGAACATGAGAGACATGTATTGGGAGACCTGTTATGCAATGATATGTATGATATATGTATGCAATGTTTTCAAGGATCTCGCAGGGTAAACAAGAAACTTGTTAGAATTTGATAGAAGAAACTTCGTGTCGTTAAGAGTCCTTCTTCAAGAGTCAAGCTCACCATATCGAGTGGGTCATAGCCCCTGACTCAAGTTATCGTGTTTTGATCTCTAGACGACATTGGCTAGAGGAAAATAAATCCCCTTTGCCCCTTGCTGGACATTTGATTTACCATAACCTGCATCACAAGCCCTTGAGATCCTTGAAATGGTTAAGGAAATGTTAAGGCATGATGTTATGAGGTGTATGATATGCGTTTAAGCAAAAGTGTGAGATGCTGTAAGTAAACCCTGTGATAAATCCAAATTATTGGATAAGGACTGTAAACAAAACCTGCAAGGAACTCATGTTGTCAGATAACAAGAATGTGTAAGTAGTTCAAGTTTGAAGGCACACAAGTCACACAAACAGCCTTAAGTTTAGGCTGGCATGGAGTTTAGGCATTACCCTCTTCCAGTTCAGTTGGTTTAAACCTGTCCTAAAAATAGTAATCGGGTTCTAGAGGATCTCAATATTACTGACTACCCTCAATCGGTCACAATTCCAGTTTAGCAACCTTTTCTTGCGGCCGAAATCATCGCGAGAGTTTAGTCTCAATGAGTGTAGCATACTGCTACTGTTCTATGGCCAAGTTGGTCAATTTAAGGTTCTAAGGTCAGTTGGTGCTTAATGACCCCTTAGAAGACCCATATTCTCCTCGTTCCAACACAAGGGATATCGGTACAGACTAAAGTGCCACACCAACGTAGCTACTGCTTCATCCGTATCGGTCTACGCTGTATAGATCCCTCACAGTTTATTGCTACTTACCTAAAGGGTATCCCCAGATCCGGGTTAGGATCTATAGAACTCTGATACAAGCCCACAAAATTAAATCATACAAAGCATACAATTGAAAACATAATGATCTAATCCTAAGGTACACCTCACTTATTAATATATCCCCAGCAGAGTCGCCAGTTCTGTGATTAGTGGGAATAGAACTGACTATTTTGGAATTATGGTTCGTGTTTGCGTTGTTTTCGCAAAATGTCGCAGTAAGCAAGAGTCGCCACCGTCTTTTATTTTATCCAACAAGGAAAGGACAAAAGCACAGAAAAATTCCTTTTTGAGATTATTTCTCGGGTTCGGGAGGTAGATTATAGAAAGTGAAGGTGTCAGCACCCTTTCTATCCGTGGTTGTCCACGGGCTCTTAGGTACTTGCTCATTATGTTTTCAAAAGTTTGCTTTTCTTTGTGTTTGTGGGTTTGAAAAGAGTTTTGTTTGAAAGGAGTGTAAGTGCGAAAAGTTTTGTTTTTGTTTTAAAAGGAGCAAGTACTTAAGAACATCTACCTACTCAAAGAGGAATTAATTTGTGCAAGTGTCCTTTAGACAATACCATCCCACTATTGAGGAGTAGGTAGCATCGTCGTTGGAGTTTTCGGGTCAATTCGATTAGGGGACGTGTGGTCACTAAAGCAACGTTAGGACGCCTTAGCGGTAACCCTAGTGTCTTAGATCATTTTATCCGAGGCAACCGTTTCGAGGCAACTTATGATCTTTGGACAAGAGGGCGACCTCTAAAACTTCCTATACTTAATGACCAGGTTCGAGGCAACCAAGTGAGGTGTACCCTAAGAGTGGCATGTGCGAGTGTATTGTTTTTCAGTTATATTATCTTTACATGTCATGGTGAGCTACTGTTTCTTTTAGGTTAAAGATTTATCTTGTCATACATTGCCTATTATTCAATCATCTAACAGTTAATGGTTGCAGAAATTAAATTGCGGAAAATAAATCTAAGCTATTACAAGGCGTCGGGTATTTACATCGCCAAAAACAAATCCTTGAAAATTAAATTGTGAAAAGTAAACAAAAGCGATAAATAAATAAAGTCCTAAGTTAAAACTATTACATCCTCGGAGCAATTACAATATATGGATCAAAGATAATTCGCGCGCGAGAAAATTTGAATCGGAGTGTTCATAGGATTTTGACCCTTTTTATCAAATAAAGCATATTTTGTTTTTTTTTTAATTAAAAAAAAGCTAATCTAAATTAATAATTGAATTAATTAATAAAAAGAAAATATTTTTGGTTTTTTATTTTAATTAAGGAAATAAAATGAGAATGATTAAAAATATTAAAAACCTAATTCTAAATCAATTTTAATTTATTGCAAAATATATTGTTATTAAACCTATTTAAACTAAATAAATTAATTAATCGTTTATTTACAAAAATAAATAATAAATTTAATGGAATTAATAAAAATATTTTTTGTTGTTTCTGATTTTTTTATGAAAAAAAGTTAATTAGTTAATTAATTAGTTTTTAATAATAATAATAAAAAAGCAATAGAAAAATAATGAAAAGAAATAAAAATATAAGCAAACTCAGGGGGGTGTTGGGCCCAATTTGGTGGTGAAAAGAGCAATTCTGAGGCCCAAAACATCCAGGCCTTGTTGGACTTTTCCACTCGAATGTATGCTTGTTGACCAGGGAGTATGGTGAATCTCCATCCTGAGCCATTGGATCTGCCTTGGTAGCCACGTAGCCTTTGAGATCTGGAGGTACATGGTACTCCCTGTTTGAAGTGTTGCATGTGAACGCCTGAAATAAAATGATAACAAAGTTTTGGGGGACCTGGGATTTAAACCCAGGTCCCAAGGGATTTTGCAACGCACGCTTCACCAATCCAACCAATCTGCTTCATTGGTTAGTTAAATAGAAAACAAATATTTTATACAAACAATTCAATTATGCCTGGCCAAAAATAAAAAACACGCAATTGATTCAAATGAACCAATCACATCCAGCCACGTTATCATCTTCCTCATAAAACCTGGTTCGTTTACCTGCGGATTTTTATCCGCATGAAGATTAATAGGACGTCTCAAAAATCCTCCCTAGGCCATGTAAATGAAATCCAAGAGTACCAACGTACTCGTCTCTTCCTCCTGATCATCCCTGTAACCACTATTCACCTTGATTTTGCCTACATAAAAAACGCCTAAAAAACAAAAACAAGAACCCTAGGTTCGAGCATCATGATACAGGGTCCAAGAATGAAATTGAATAATGCAAAAATGTTCTAAATCAAATAACAATCACAAATATGCCAATATTTTGAAGAAAAGATGCAAGAACTGGAGGTTTGGATTCCATGTTCAGAGGTCAATTCGTGATGACTTATAGTGCGATTTTAGCGATGAAAAGGCTTCCTTTTGATTGGTATAGCTCTACTGGATGTCAAGGAAGAGAGCTACGTTTTGCTTTTGGTCTGAATTGGTCTCCAAGGTTGTTTTTGATCTCTCACTTTTCAAGCTTTTTTCTCAAAGTTGTGTGGCCGTTTCTGCAGAGCTCTATGCGTATTTTAGGTTTGTGTGGCTTGTGTGCATATAATGGAATCAGTTTAGGTCAAAATTTGGACCAATATCCATGTGCATTGAAGATGGAATATTGGATTTGATCACCATTGATAAGCTTTCCAAAAATAGGCCAAATCTGATTTTTTGTGCTTGAATTGACTTGATACGGATTGACTAGGTGTTATATGATATTTTCAAGCTGTACAAATCACAAGAATCCTTTTACATTAATTTTTGGATTTTATTTGAATTAATATAGATTTAAAATGAATTAAATCAATAAAAATTAAATAAAATATAAAAATAAATGTTTGGTCATGAAATTAAATATGGGACACGTGTGTGGTGTGATAAGACCAAATCAAGTGGAAAAAGTGGACCCTTTTGTCAAAAATTGGTGTTTTGAGGATAGTTGACTTTTGGCAATTTTGGAAAAATGCCCAACTTCAACAATGCATAACTTCTTCAATTTTGAATTTTTGGAGGTGTTCTTAGACTTTTTTGAAACCTTGCGATGTCCTATAATCAACCCTTTTGGTCTCACTTCATTTTGATGTTCCATGCTCAAGTTATAAGCTTTGGCAAAAAAGGTGTTTTTGTTGACTTTCAAAAATGACCTATAATGTCCAAATTTGTAACTTTTTGTGAGAGCATTTCTTGATCTTGCGGTGTGAAGCTGGATTGTAGGGAATTGCATCCTCTTCAAAATTAGCTTTGGATGGGTCATTTATCATAAAGTATGGGAAAGTTATGCTTGGTCAAAGTTGAGTTGACTTTTCCTACAAAACCCTAACTTAGCAACTTTTGAATCTTGATGAATCTTGAGAAATCCTTGATGAATCATGATCAACCCTTGATCAAATGATGAATTATCTTTCAAAATGAGAATGTTGACAAAAAATCTTGAGGTTTGACTGTTTGTAGGTCACAGTTGACTTTTGCCCTAGCACAGTCGATTTTTGGACCCCTTGAGCAATTGACTGACCAAACTTTCTCTGCAAGGCTTGAAATTTGACATGGATGATCTTGAGAACATATTAGGACATTGGGAAGAACTTGAGGTCATTTGGATGTGAGGACCTTGATGCAACACAAAACCCTAATTTTGACTTGACTGCCTTAGGAGGTGATTTGACTGTCCAACCCTTGAGCCAACTTGAGCAACTTGAAGATTATTCTTGACATGTCTTGAGAAATATGGGAGGACAAATTTTGGGGTACAACAGCGTATAACCTACAATTCTAGTTTAGCTCCGTGACAATTTGGTCACGCTCGAAGGGATGGCCCCCATGAGTTACTTATCGAGGGTATTGTATTCAACTATGAGGATGATGTTAAAGAGTATCGTCGGAGGTTAATACGAGCTTGGGGTATGGTAAACAGATTTGGAGTCAAGACTTTGGGGCCAAAAACTTCCATTCTTATGGAACCTTACCTCCAATGGGTACGAGCTCGTGCCCAGAAGCTTATGATGCCCTATGTGGCCGTTTTACCAGTGATTGTGGAACCCACTACTGAAGAAGGTATTCCTTACACAGTTCTCTATCCTTACATGCCCACTGATCTTGGGGAATTACAGAGGTCTTGGATTCAGATGATGAAGGAGAAGGATACTTACAGGGATCAATTCCATGCTCAAGATAGGAAGGTTTTAGAGCTCACAAAGCAGTTGCATGAAGAAAAAGGACTCAATGATTATCTCGACACAAAGAGGAAGCATCCATGGGACTTTTGATTTTCTTTTCTAGTTTTAGATTTATTTTTAATTGTAAAGCCTAAAAGGAATTTTGAACCTTCAAATTCAGATAATAAATTTTTAGTTTATTTTGGTTTACAAATTTAAATTTCCCGAAGTCTTTGAAATCATTGCATGCACATCCCATTATCATACACATCATTACAGGTGCCATTACAGGTTTCTCATCTTCTTCGCTGTTTATTTCAGCAGAAATGTCTTCCGAGCAAACCATCAAGGACCTTCAGGCACAGAACGCCCAGTTCCAACAAATGTTCATAAGTTTGGCAAAAGGGCAAGAGGATATGAAAGCCCTCATTCTGAAAGGGAAGAAGAAAAAGAAGAAGGTTGTCGGTGTTCTGAATATGGGAAGAAGGTTTGGAGAGCGGTTGAAGCGACAAACTCATTTGACCTCTTCATCCAAGGAAGGGGAGAATCAGGAAGAAGAGAAGGACCCCAACTTTGTAGTCTCTGACAATGACACTGATTATAACGATGAGCAATATCCTCCTGCTGAAGATAGATACAAGCAGTTAGAAGACCTTCTGAGTGCCATGGAAGTTCAGAGGATACCTGGATTGGATTTCGAAGAATTGGGATTGGTGTCGGGAGTAGTCATCCAGCAGAAGTTCAAAGCTCCAGTTTTTGCTAAGTATGATGGGGTGTCCTTCCCAAAACTCCATCTCCGTTCTTACGTCAGGAAAATTCAGCCCCACACTGCTGATAGAAATTTGTGGGTTCATTTCTTTCAAGATAGTCTGTCAGGGACTCAGCTTGAATGGTTCTACCAGCTGGAGGGAGCCAACATCTGAAACTGGGAAGATCTGGTTACTGCTTTCTACAAGCAGTATCAGTATAATGCCGACCTTGCTCCCACTCGTACTCAACTCTAGAGTATGTCCATGGGTGCAAGTGAAGGCTTTAAAGATTATGCATAAAAATGGAGAGACTTGGCTGGGAGAGTTCAACCTCCGTTGTCTGATAGGGAGTTGGTTGATATGTTTCTAGGGACGCTATCTGGTCCATTTTTTAATCATTTAATCGGCAGCTCATCAGCTGGTTTCACTGAGCTGATCCTAACTGGGGAAAGAGTAAAAGTTGGGATTCGAATCGGAAAAATACAGAAGGATGCCTCTTCAAGTTCAATAAATAAGCCTTTTGCTGGTAAGAAGGAAGCCAGTGCCATCTACATCCCGAGGGGTCAGAACAGGCTGAACAACGTCAGACAGTAAGTGTCGTGATGATACCTAGACTTGCAGTTGATCCACAATGCAACAATCAACAAAGGGTGGAAAGACCACAACAGAAGTTTACCCGCATCAACATGACACTGGCTGAAGTTCTACCTCATCTGCTGAGATCCAACTTGGCAACCTTGAGAGAGGCTCCCAAGAATCTAAATAATACATCTCCCCGATATAATCCTAA
Source organism: Vicia faba (assembly GCA_948472305.1). Taxonomy (NCBI): domain Eukaryota; kingdom Viridiplantae; phylum Streptophyta; class Magnoliopsida; order Fabales; family Fabaceae; genus Vicia; species Vicia faba. The sequence goes on along the minus strand of OX451739.1, from coordinate 444,616,192 downwards.
TGCCTGGTGTGCCTATCATTCTGAGAGTCCTGGCAACAATACAAATGACTGTTGGGCTCTGAGAAACAAAGTAAAAGACTTGATTGAAGCCAAGGAAATAGATTTTGATGCTCCGGAGAAGCCAAATGTCATAACTGCTCCCATGCCTAAGCACGACCGTAGAGTTAATGTTGTTGATACTGACTTGTTCATTACCTCTGTTGATGAAGTTTCTACTCCTCTCATGACTGTCAAGAAGAATTTGCTGTTAGCCGGTTTATTTCCGGGTTATGGTGAAGGTTGCCACGTGTGTTCGTTTCTACCTTCTGGTTGTAGTTCGCTGAAATTAGGTGTTCAACGCCTGATGGATAGCAAAGAAATTTTGTTCGAGAAAAATTTGGTTCCCGTTGTTCCAATTGAAGACGTTGCCATTATAACCATTTCCACCAATCCTTCCAAGGTTTCCTCGAGAAGACCTGTTAGGATTACATCTGCTCCAAGAATTGCTCCATTGATAATCACTGTTCCTGGTCCCGTCCCGCATGTCTCGGACAAAGTTGTCCCATGGCAATGTGGTGCTGATGTGTACTATCATGGCATCAAAAAAGATCTGAAAGATGAAGATGGTGATCCTAATATTGATAACATTGTTGGAACCAGCAAAATCACCCGAAGTAGAAGGGTCTTCTCTCCCAAAATTTCCCCTAAGACTGTCAACAAGCCAATCGTCATTCCATCTGCTGTTCCCGCTAGTACATCCATTACAGTTCCTATTCTTACTCCAGTTATTACCCCTGTCGGCGAATCGTCTGGTACCCGCGGCAAGGAAATTTTAGGCGAGCCTGCCCAAACAGAGGAACCTAAGAAAATTGTTGTGGAAGCCTCTAAGCAAGAAATGGAGGAAATAATGAAAATCATTAAGAAGAGCGACTACAATATGGTCGAGCAGCTGGGGAATACCCCATCGAAGATATCCGTGTTGTCTCTACTATTGTGTTCTGAAGCCCATGCAAAGGATTTGATTGCATTTCTCAAGACTGCGCATGTGCCGCAGGAAACTTCAGCGGATCAGTTCAAAGATTGTGTGGCCAGCCTGACTGCTGATAATGGGCTGGGTTTTTCAGATGCGGATTTGACTTCAAAAGGAAGGAAGCATAATGATGCTATGCATGTCTCGATTGAATGCAGGGGCACCATTATGGATCATGTGCTGGTAGATACTAGGTCTTCACTGAATGTTCTTCCAAAGAAGGCGTTGGACCGGTTGGATTGCGAGGGTTTGACTCTAAAGCCTAGCAACATTGTGGTAAGGGATTTTGACGGATCGAAGAGAATGGTACACGGGGAGGTGGACATCCCTGTCAAAGTGGGTTCTCAGACTTTTGGGTCCACTTTCTATGTGATGGATATCAGGCCATCGTATTCTTGTTTGCTGGGTCGTCCTTAGATCCACGAGGCTGGGGCAGTCACCTCCACACTCCACCAAATGCTGAAGTATTCGGTGAAAGGAAAGATTGTCACAGTACGGGGTGAAGAAGAATATATGGTGAGTCACCTTAACTTCTTCCTCTACGTAGAGGTGGACGGGGAATTTATCGAAACTCCTTGTCATAATTTTGAAGAGGTCCCTCAGATCTTGACATCAACTGAAACTACTAGTAACAAACCTCCTTTGAGGATGGCTTCTCTCAAGGACGCCATGGCCGCGGTTGAAGAAGGTGGGTGTGCCAATTAGGGTTAGCTCCCTGATTTCACTTATAAAACTGATATATTTGGTTTGGGCTTTACTATGGGGGCTCAAAGGGTTGTTAGACGCGCTCGGGATAGAGGACCTCCCCTACGCATCAATAATCGGGGAATTAACTCCATTAAAGACAGTGAAGAGGAATCAGACATTGACAGCTGGATCTACCCAACTACCAACTGTGGAACGAGTAACTGGACGACTAGGGACTTTATACCTGTTTCTTTTATTCCGTAGTAATTAACTTACTTGTTTTGAGAGTTGTAATAAATAATTTGAAACTTTACAGCCTGGTGCCTTGCCCGAGGCACCTTGGCTTATCTTGTGAGGGCTATTATTTTTCATTTCATAATCATTAATAAAGCATTGGACATTTCTTGCATACAAATTTTGGGCTCTCTGTTTTTCTTTTCTGTTTTCCACTCTATCAAAACACCTATTCTCTTACACACACTCACGTATCATAATGCAGATCCATATCCACTATGGATCCCATTGATAACAGCTCTGCTATTGCCAGTTATGACTTCAAAAATCCAATCAACCAAGCCGAGGACGAAGGTGAGGATGATTGTAAGGTGCCTGGAGAACTTGCTAGACTACTACAGCAGGAAGAAAGGGCCATATAACCCCATGAAGAGCCGGTTGAGACAGTGAACTTGGGTACTGAGGAAGACAGAAAAGAGGTTAAAATAGGTGAAAATCTGGAGCTTAGCGTCAAATAGAGGTTGATACAGACGTTGGACGACTATGTTGAGATCTTCGCCTGGTCCTACGAAGACATGCCTAGTTTAGACACTGATATTATGGTACATCTCCTGCCGACTAAAGAAGAATGTCCTCCGGTAAAACAGAAGGTCCGTCGTATGCGCCCTGAAATGTTAGAGAAGATCAAAGCACAGGTCATGAAATAGTTTGATGCAGGATTCTTAGCTGTCACTTCGTATCCACAGTGGGTTGCTAACGTCATTCCGGTACCTAAAAAGGACGGTAAGGTACACATGTGTGTTGATTACAGAGATTTGAATCGGGCAAGCCCCAAGGATGACTTCCCACTTCCTCACAATGATGTTCTAGTCGACAATACTGTGCAACACAAAATCTTCTCCTTCATGGATGGTTTCTCTGGTTACAACCAGATCAAAATGGCACCTGAAGACATGGAGAAGACGACCTTTGTTACACAGTGGGGCACCTTCTGTTATAAAGTGATGCCTTTTGGGTTGAAGAATGTTGGGGAAACTTATCAGCGTGCAGTGGTCGCTCTATTCCACGATATGATTCACCATGATATCGAGGTCTATGTTGATGACATGATAGCCAGGTCTCAGACTGAGGAAGAGCACCTTGATCATCTCCAGAAATTGTTTGACAAGTTGAAGACATACAAGCTGAGGTTGAATCCGAACAAGTGTACCTTCGGGGTAAGGTCTGGTAAGCTTATGGTTTTCATCGTCAGTGACAAGGCTATTCAGGTAGACCCTGCGAAGGTAAAGGCCATACAAGAGATGTCCGCTCCCCGCACAGAGAAAGAAGTTAGAGGCTTCTTGGGACGTTTGAATTATATCGCCAAGTTCATTTCACATCTGACTGCTACTTGTGAGCCAATCTTCAAGCTTCTGAAGAAAGATCAAGTGGTAAAGTGGAATGATGAATGCCAGACCGCTTTCGAAAGAATCAAAGAATACCTTCAAGAACCTCAAATTCTGATGCCTCCAGTTGAAGGAAGACCTTTGATATTATACTTGATAGTGCTAGACAATTTGATGGGGTGTGTGTTGGGGCAGCATGACGAGTCTGGTCGAAAAGAGCATGCAATTTACTACCTTAGCAAAAAGTTTACCGATTGTGAGACACAATGCTCATTGCTCGAGAAAACTTGATGCGCTTTGGCATGGGCTGCTCACCGACTGAGACAGTATATGTTGACTCACACTACTTTGTTGATATCGAAGATGGATCCGATCAAGTATATTTTCGAGAAGCCCGCCCTCTCCGGAAGGATAGCAAGGTGGAAAATGATCTTAACTGAGTACGACATACAATATACAACCCAAAAGGCAATAAAGGGGAGTGTATTGGTCGATCATTTGGTTCATCAGGCCGTGGACGACTACCAGTCTATGAATTTTGAGTTTTCGGATGAGAATATCATGTTGGTAACTGACTACAAAGAACCTGGATCGAATGAAGGACCTGAGGAAGGATCTCGATGGTCAGTGTATTTTGATGGAGCCTCGAACGCCCTGGGTAACGGCATTGGCGTTGTAATCATATCTCCCGAGGGCTGTCATACTCCATTTACCACCCGATTATGTTTCAAATGTACCAACAACATGGCGGAGTATGAGGCATGTATTATGGGTCTTTGAGCTACTTTCGACCTAAGGATCAAGTTTTTGAGTGTATTCGGGGAATCCTCTTTGGTGATAAGTCAAATCAAAGGCGAGTGGGATACGAAGCACCCGAATCTCATTCCTTACAAAGAGTATGTACTAACATTGCTCCCGGACTTTGAGGAGGTAACCTTTGAACATTTCCCACGAGAAGAGAACCAGTTGGCGGACGCGCTAGCTACCATGTCTGCTATGTTCAAAGTTAGGTGGGACAATGAAGCTCCCCAAATTACCATTGAGAGGTTGGATGAACCAACACACTGCTGTGAGATCGACACTGAAGAAGTGGCAGACAAACCTTGGTTTCACGAAGTCAAAAGGTATCTCGAGGTTCAGGAGTATCCCGAAGGGGCATCTGTCAATGATAAGAAGTTTTTGAGAAGGTTCGCTTTAAAGTTCTTCCTTAGTAATAGGATCCTCTATAAACACAATCATGACTCCACACTACTACGGTGTGTAGACAAGAGCGAAGCAGAGAGGATCATGACAGATCTACATGAAGGCACCTTCAGAACCCATTCTAGTGGACATACCATGGCTAAGAAGATCCTACGGGCAGGATATTATTGGTCCACTATGGAGGCAGATTGTTATCAGCACTCTTGAACCTGTCATAAGTGCCAAGTCTATGCTGATAAGGTGCATGTACCTCCGGTTCCTCTGAATGTCTTGACGGCTCCTTGGCCCTTTGCAATGTGGGGCATCTATATGATAGGAGAAATCAGGCCCACCGCTTCCAATGGACATCGCTTCATCTTAGTAGCCATTGATTACTTCACGAAGTGGGTTGTGGCAGCTTCCTTCGCTACAGTAACCAAGAATTTTGTGGCGCGGTTTATTCGACACAACCTGATCTGTCGATATGGTGTACCAGAGAGAATTATCACTGGCAATGGTACGAATCTCAATAACACAATGATCACTGAGCTCTGCAAACAGTTCAAGATACAGCACCATAATTCTTCTCCTTACCGACCGAAGATGAATGGCGTTGTTGAAGCAACTAACAAGAACATCAAGAAGATTGTACAGAAGATGACGGTGACATACAAAGACTGACATGAGATGTTACCATTTTCTCTTCATGGGTACCGTACCTCAGCATGAACGTCGACATGAGCAACCCCCTACTCTCTGGTATATGGCATGGAGACAGTCCTACCCATAGAAGTCCAGATACCCTCTCTCAGGATTATGAAGGATGTAGGTTTGAACAAAGACGACTGGATCCAAACCCGGCTTGATTAGTTAAATCTAATCGATAAAAAGAGACTTACTGCTATCTGCCATGGTCAGGCTTATCAAAAGCGAATGGTCAAGGCTTTTAACAAGAAAGTCAGGCGTCAAGAATATCAAGTCGGGGATCTGGTGATCAAACGCATCATACTGCCGCAAGGTGATCCCAGGGGAAAATGGACCCCCACATACGAAGGGCCATTTGTGGTTAAGAACATTTTCTCGGGAGGAGCCATGATTCTAACCACCATGGATGGTGACGACCTTCCCCACCCTGTCAATGCAGACATAGTGAAAAAATACTACACATAATAAAAGACCCACTAGGTCGACTGGCCTAGGCAAAAATAAGGGCTTCCCGGCGAACCAAAAGGGTTCGGGAAAAAGCAAGGGATGAAAATGAAAATTTGTACACCCGGCAAGTCGAAAACCCGAAAGGGAGGCTTGGGAAAAAAAGGGTATCCCGGTGGATTGAAAACCCGAAAGGGCAATCCAGGAAAAAGTTAGGGATTTAAGCGTATCATTATGTCTCATTGGATCATCTTGCGACCAGACTTCGGTATCGACTATCAAAATTCGGACGACGCCAATCAATCTGATCAATCTTCGGCCAAGTAGCAAAGTGATGAGACGTTTGGAGATATAAAGGCAATAGCAGAGTTGGAACCCAATGGGGTTGTTTCACATAGCTGTTTTTCTTTCTTTTACACAAATTGTATAATTTCTATCTTTCGGCAGCATTCTCTTACTAGCGCGTCATCCTCTTTGTACAAAAACGCCTATTACAGGCCAACTTCAAAAATCAATACAAATCATTTTCATAAGGAACTTCAATCTGTTTTTATTTTTCTATTTTGTTTTGCAAGAACGTCCAATGATTTATTTTTGATATATGCATTTGAAAATGATTGTTGCTCATAAAGATTTACATAAGAAACAAAAGATAATTACTCGTAATTCCAGAAACAGGGAAAAAACAAGAAGTACCAAACCCGGCGGTTCCTCTGCCCAGTAGGTATCGGGATAGAGTCAGCTTTGGAACATGATTATTGGTACATACACTCCCCATAGAGTAAAAGTATCCAAAGGCGTTGATATCAATTTCCCCGAAGCAGGACGTAATCACCCCCGTCCGAGGTTCATAATCGCGGGCTAGTCAGTAAAACTTCATCCCCCAAGTGGAGTTCATTTCTACAGATACAGAAGCTCAATCTCCAACAGAGCTCATCAGCTCCAGCAGCGAAATTTCATCCCTAGCTAAGTTTTTCCTCCAGATCATCAGGTCTACCAACAAAGTATCTCTTCCCCCCTAAGTTTGGTCCCCGTAGAGTTTATTCTCAAGCATCTCTTTCCGACAGAATATTTACAACTCTCCAGCAATAATCAGGGATTTATTTTCCCAGACGCGAGCATACCCCGATAGCATTTCATAAACATACATCATGACATATGCATACATGACATATACAACATAATCTCATTTATTTTGAGAACATCATCTCACCCTGCATTTCATGCATCGCATATAACTAACCCTGATATCTTTTCAGGAAAAGAGGATTAGCTTCAACAAATTCAGCAGTTATACAGATCATATCTACAAACGAGTAATGGAAACTCAGTTCCCGAAATCAAACGGGTCAACTAATCTACATTATCGCTTCGAAGTAACCCTACCATCCAGGTTCCTTCTCACAGCCCTACTATTCAGGCTGTCATATCACCAAGTAACCTTACCCCGGTTCCTCCTGAAGTTTTACAGGAACTTATCCCAAAGTAACCTTACCTAGGTTCCTCCCGAAGTTTTACACGAACTTATCTCAAAGTAACCTTACCCCGGTTCCTCCTGAAGTTTTACACAAACTTATAACCTTGCCCCGGTTCATTCTGAAGTTTTACACGAACTTATCCCAAAGCAACCTTACACAGGTTCCTTCTCGGTTCAGATGCAATTTTACCCAAACTCCTCACAAAGAAACCTTACTCAGGTTCCTTCTCACATCCCTACTGTGATGCGGTGGGAGAACTGACTTGAGGTTTTGTGTTTGTGTTCTCAAATGTTGCGGTTTAGCAAGAGTCGCCACCGACTTTTATTTTATTTAAAAGGAAAGGTAAAAAAGCACAGGAAAGACCTTTGAGATTGTTTTTAGGTTCGGGGGTAGATTATGAAAAGGGAAGGTGCTAGCACCCTTTTCATCCATGGTTTTCCATGGGCTCTTAGTTACTTGTTTTAGATCACTTGCTTTTCTTTTTCAATTGTTTGAAATGGTGCTTTGTATGGTTTTGAAAGTATTTTGAAAAGAGGCCTTTGTTTAGGCAATCTTTGTAATGATTCTTGTTTGTAAGAAGGTATATAAAGATGTTTGTCTTTTGAAAAATGTTTCAATGTTTTGAAAGTTGTTTGGAAATTGTTTTGAAATGTGTGTGTTTGTTTGAAAATAACAAGGATTGTTTGAAATAGATCAAGTAACTAGGAGTTATCTACCCTACTCAAAAGCCTTTCCTACACATTTTTATTCCTTTGATGTTGTTGACCTACTATTATTTTAGTAGATAACCCTATCTTTGGATGTTAAACGGTACGGGCGTGGGTCATCGTATGACCATGATAGCAATGGTGCCAAGTATCTTAGCAAGTTTTTTGAGGGACTAATATCATCTTTGTATAGGCAACCTTTTTGATAGCGTCATCGAGGGACTATGATCTTCTGTTTTGTTTGATTTTGTTTTGCCAACATACCTAGCATGCATACCATGGCCATGTTTTAAGGAAACCAAGTGGGTGAAACCCTAGGGGTGCTTGTGTGCAAGGTGTTGTCATTTTTCATGCATTTTGTTTGTCTTGAATTAGGTCATGCTATTTGTTTGATTTTTGTCTTATCATACAAACCCTAGTTTTTACTAAACATGCATATAATACGATAAATTGCGTAATGTAAATCTAAACTATTACAACAATATTATGGGAGGGGGGATACAAGTTTTGAATAGGGGATATTGCTCAAAATAAAAACCCTAATTTACTATTACAACCCAATTGAATTTATTGTACAATAAATAAATAAACAATTATTTAAATATGCAATAAAATGTAAATATGCAAGAAAATGTTTTTTATATTTATTTTTTATGCATGAGAAATTAATATTATCTAAGTCTAAAATAAGAAAAAAATATGTTATTATTTTTGAAAGGGGAAACCCTAGTTTTTGTTTTAAAAGAAAATATGTTTTATATTATTTATTTATTTCATTTATGTACAAGGAAATAATAAAAATATATACAAAATGTTAAAAAAATTAAAATATGCATGAAAATAATATTTTAAGTGTATGAATAATAGAAATAAAAATATATGATATTTTTATATTATTCATAAGTTTTATTTAAGAAAATAAAGTATATTATTATTAATAAACTATTTTTATGCCAAAAAAATAATAAAAATAATAAAATAAAATGCAAAAAATTAAGAAAATATTTTTGGGTTTTTTAATGTTCGGGAAAAAATAATAAAGTCAGAAAATATAAATTATGCAAGAAAATACAAAAAAATATAAAATATGCAAGGGGGTGCAAAAAGTAAAAGGGGGTGCAAAAAGTAGCAGGCCCAAGTGCCAGGCCCAAGCCAGCTTCATCCCTGACCTCCTGCCTTCGTCCAAAATGCACGTTCTGTGTACAAATCCTGTTCTTGCTATTCTTTACACAAAATCAAAAACTTATAACATGAAAAATGTAGCTCATGATCACATGAATCCAATGATATAAAGAACATGACCTAACTCTCAAAGATCAGAGAGAATTTTAATGGCCCTAATTTTTGACCTGGTTTTTTCAGTGTGTTCAACATGCAAATACTCTTAGCTCAGTTGATATAAATGGAATCTAAGCATATGTACAACTCAAACATGTTAAGGACTACATTTTTGCTTCATAAACCTAAGCTTAAGGATGCCTAAATAGAGATAGAAACTTGACAAATACCTTGTTTAGTTGAGTTTGGATATGGAAATGTGGGAACCTTGAGTGAGGCCTGAAGTTCTTGTGAGCTTCCTTGAAGGTCTCTCAAGCTTCTCCAATGCTCAGCTTGCCTGGAAGGTGCTTGAATCTCCCGGTAGAAGTCAACCTGCAAACCTTCAAAATGAAAATGGTGAAGTGTGAAACTGAGCTTACAGTTGCAAGACAGGGGCCTGGATAGTTTAGGTAGGAGGTATGTAATGTGGTTGAAGTGATTCAAAGAAAAACGCACGAGGCAATATGGAAATGGCTTGTGATTTGCAGAGATTGCCCTGTTTGGGCAGAAAATGGTGTTTTTGTGTTTTGGAGTGTTTTAGCTGTTGGAAATTCGTGTATTCTGCTTGTTACAATGTTCTGAGGTTGTTTCAAATGATGCCAAGGCTTGCCTTTATCAGATGGATGAGATCCCTTAACTTTTGCAAGTTTCTTGCTTTTGAAGAAAAGTGGGAAGTGACAATGCCAAAGCCTGTACAGGCTTGCTTCCTAGCTGCACATAGTTGGTAAACTTTGCCTGATAACTGTGGATATTGTTTTCAAAAAGAGATTAGGTCCATGGCTCAAGAAATGCAAAGTTGTAAAAGCAAGCTTTACGAAAATGGTATTGTGATCTTTATGCCATAAATGGAATAATTCAATGTACAATGCTCCAAAGATCAGAACAAGACCATTATCCAATGTGTTTGCATTGAATTATGGAGTGTAGAAAGTATTAGGACCTGTAAAACCAAGTACAAGCATGCTTGAAGCTGATTTGCAACTTGTAACATTGTGAAAATGCCTTGGACAAAAGTGATAATTTTCCATTTTCATTTCTTCGATTCTCCCTAACCATAAATGACCTTGGAGAGTTCTATGACATTTTGGAAAGCTTGTAACATGATCTACAATCCATATTTGAAATGAATTTTGAGATTCCTCTTGGAACTAGGTGAAAAATGTCCATGAAGTTAGGTCAAAAATCTGCATAAACTAGGGCAAAATTTCACTAAGTTAAAAAGTTTTTGGACCCCTATTCACAAAATCATAACTTGAGATCCAAACAACTTTTGGGAAAACTTTGTGAATCAAAGTTGTATATTTCATGGAGGACTACAACTTTCATGTTTGAATTTTTCTTTGAGTCCAATTGCATCATGGTGAAAAAGTTGTGGAAAGTTGGGGAAAAATAAGAAATTTTCATAACTTAGAAAAATTCTAAGTTATGAAAAATTTCAAATTAAAACCCTAATTTTCAAAATTAGGTTTCTTGGTCAACAAGTTTCACATTTTGACATATCTTGATAAATTATGACCCTTGGAACTTGATTTTGACCAAAAAGTCAAAGTTTGACTTTTCAGTGTACAGTTGATTTTTGATCAGTTAACTGGAAAATTCATTTGTCAATCCTATGCATTTGAGATCTTTTGAACTATGTGATTAGGTCAAGATGATGCCATTGAGTCCTTTAAATCATGTTTGAACCCAATTGGTCATTGGCTAGGTTAAAAAATCAGAAATTGCCATTTCTCAGTCAAAACCTTAATTTTGACCATTTTGCCCTTTTGATGATTTGATCAAATTTCTTGAGGAGTTGTGGTCCAAACTTGATAAAATAGTACATAGGAGCCTAGAATGTTGTTGGGGATAAAAAATTATGAAGTTTGACTGTAAATTGGCCATGGTTGACTTTTTCCCCAATATATCTGATTTTTAGGGGTACAATATGGTGTATGAAAGTCAAATTAAGCATTGATGGTCCAAAAATCCTTGTGCAAACTCAAACCTTAATTTAAGGTTATAAGTGCAAGGAGATGTCTTGAGCTGAGCAAACCCTAATCTGTCTTGAGTCCAAAGAGTCTTGTGAGGAAAAACCTTGATAATATGAGAGGGAAAATTTTAGGGTACAACAGCTGCCCCTGTTCAATCTTCTTGAACTTGAAGAGTTAGATTGGCGAGTTTGTCGTTCGTGACTCGAAGGTAAAAGATGATTGGACACTAGAGTGCCCGTAAATTTGCACTCGTCAAAGTGTAGTTGAGGAAATGGGCTTAAAGATGCCATTTGGAGATGTGATAGAATCTTGTTGGAGATGGGATTAAAGATGTCATCCAAGTATGTTTGCTGAATTGTATGTTGTAAGGAAGGAGAATAAGTATCAGAATGGTATCCGTGTCTGGAATGTATTTGTACTGTATCTGGGGACTGAATCTGAATGAGCAATGGAATAGCATCCGTGTCTGGAGCGTATCCAAGCTGTATCTGAATGTTGAATCCGAATAAGCACTAGAATAGCATATGTGTCTGGAGCGTCTCTAAGTTGTATGAGCAATAGAATAGCATTCGTGTCTGGAGCATCTCTGAGCTAGGGAAAAATCAGAATAAGTGACAGAATGGCCACCGTGTCTGGAGCGTATCTGAACTAGAATCTGAATAAGTGACAGGATGACTTCTGTGTCTAGAGTGTATCTGAACTAGAGTCTGAATAAGTGACAGAAAGACTTCCGTGTCTGGAGTGTATCTGAACTATAGTCTGAATAAGTGACAGAATGACTTCTGTGTCTGGAGTGTATCTGGACTGTATCTGACCTTGAATTCTGAATGAGTAATAGAATGACTTCTGTGTCTGGAGTGTATCTTTATTGTATCTGAAATCTTTGAATATTGTTAATGATAGCTGTTAATCTTATCCTGAAAAGGGTAAAATGTTATCTGAAACACAGAGTTATGTTGCATGAAATGTATGATGCAATATATGTGTTTTATCAATGTTTATGATATATGAATGTAATGTATGTGCATGTAAGATGATTTGTTGTATTGTTGAGGAAAATAAATCCTTGATGGATGGAGATAATAAAACCCTTGACTGCTGTCGGGGCATATTTTGTATGATCTTTTTGATATTTTTGTTCGCGGCTTCGATAGTACCGTTCATCTTTTGTCGGTAGGGAGATGAATTATGATGTTGAATTTTGAACTGTTTGCACAAAGCGGTGATCATAGTATTGTTAAGGTTTGTACCGTTGTCAGTGATAATCCTTTCGGGGATACCGTATCGACAAATAAGATTCTGTTTGATGAAGCGGGAAACAACATTCTTAGTAACTGATGTGAAGGACGCTGCTTCGACCCACTTGGTGAAGTAGTCAATGGCCACCAGGATGAAGCGGTGTCCATTGGATGTTGTAGGCTTGATCTCTCCAATCATGTTGATTCCCCACATAGCGAATAGCCAAGGAGCTGTTAAGATGTTCAGAGGAACAGGAGGCACGTGCACCTTGTCTGCATATATTTTACATTTATGGCAGGTGCGGGAGTGTTGATAGCAGTCAGCTTCCATGGTAGACCAGTAATAGACTGCCCGTAGAATCTTCTTAGTAATCGTATTCTCGCTGGAGTGGGTGCAAAATGTACCTTCATGCAATTTAGCCATAATTCTTTCAGCTTCAGCTTTGTCCACACAACGGAGCAGAATAGAATCATGATTTCGCTTGTACAGGATGCCATTACTCAAGAAGAACTTTTCCGAGAATCTCCTTAAGAACTTTTTGTCATTGACTGAAGCTTCTTCAGGGTATTCCTGAGCCTCGATATACCTTTTGACTTCATGAAACCATGGCTGGTCCATTACTTCTTCGGTATTAATCTTGTGACAATGTGTCGGTTCGTCCATCCGTTCAATGGTGATTTGGGGAGCCTCATTATCCCAGTTAAGTTTAAACATGGATGACATTGTAGCTAGAGCATCTGCTAGCTGATTTTCTTTTCGCGGGAAGTGCTCGAAGGCAATCTGCTCGAAATGTGGTAACAATGTCAGGACATGTTCTTTGTAAGGGATGAGGTTCGGATGCTTACTGTCCCACTCCCCTTTGATCTGACTGATGACTAAATCTGAGTCCCCAAACACAATCAAAGATTTGATTCTCAAGTCTATGGCAGCCTTGAGTCCAAAGATGCAAGCTTCATACTCTGCCATGTTGTTCGTACAGCTGAAGCAAAGTCTGGCAGTGAAAGGTGTATGGCATCCTTCTGGAGAAATGAGTACCGTGTCGATACCGTTGCCAAGTGCATTGGAGGCCCCATCGAAGTATAGGGTCCATCGGGATCCTTGTTCAGGTCCATCATATGGTTTGTTCTCTTCAATGTTGTCCAAGGTCATGATGTCTTCGTCGGGGAAGTCGAACCTCATGGATTGGTAATCTTCGACAGCTTGATGAGCTAGATGGTCAGCTAGCACACTCCCCTTTATAGGTTTTTGGGTTGTGTACTGTATGTCGTATTCCGTTAGGATCATTTGCCACCTAGCTATTCTTCCAGACAAAGCGGGCTTCTCAAAGATGTACTTGATCGGATCCATCTTAGATATCAGTAAAGTGGTATGAGTCAACATATACTTCCTTAGCCGGCGAGCAGCCCATACCAAAGCGCAACAAGTTTTCTCGAGCAGTGAGTATCGGGTCTCACAGTCGGTAAACTTTATGCTAAGGTAATAAATGGCATGCTCTTTTCGGCCAGACTCATCATATTGGCCCAGTACGCACCCCATTGAATTCTCTAGGACAGTCACATACATGATTAGCGGTCTTCCTTCGACGGGTGGCATCAAGATAGGGGGTTCTAGAAAATACTCCTTGATTTTATCGAAAGCGATTTGACAGTCATCATTCCATTTAACTACCTGATCTTTCTTCAACAGCTTGAAGATTGGTTCACAGGTAGACGTTAGGTGAGAAATGAACCTTGCAATGTAGTTTAGACGTCCCAAGAAACCTCTGATCTCCTTCTCAGTGCGAGGAGCAGGAATTTCTTGTATAGCTTTGACTTTGGCAGGATCAACCTCAATGCCTTTGTTGCTGACATTGAAACCTAGAAGTTTACCGGACCGGTCTCCGATTGTACACTTGTTTGGATTCAGTTTGAGCTTGTACTCCTTCAACCTGACAAATAGCTTTTGCAAGTGATCCAGGTGTTCTTCTTCAGTTTGTGATCGGGCTATCATGTCATCTACATAGACCTCTATCTCATGATGTATCATATCATGAAACAAAGCTACCATGATGCGTTGATAGGTTGCCCCGGCATTCTCCAGTATGAATGGCATCACTTTGTAGCAGAACGTACCCTACTGTGTGACAAAAGTAGTTTTCTCCATGTCCTTAGGTGCCATTTTGATCTGGTTATAGCATGAGAATCCGTCCATGAAAGAAAATACCTTGTGATGAGCTGTATTGTCAACCAAGATGTCGATGTGCGGAAGTTGAAAGTCATCTTTAGGGTTGGCCCTGTTTAAGTCTCTGTAATCCATGCACATTCTGACTTTGTTGTCCTTGTTAGGCACGGGCACAATGTTAGCAACCCATTGTGAATAGTAAGTAATAGCCAGAAATCCAGCATTGAACTGCTTCATAACTTTTGCTTTGATCTTCTCTGACATGTCAGGTCTCATGCGGCGGACCTTCTGTTTCACTGGTGGACAGTCTTCTCTTGTGGGGAGACGGTGTACCACAATGTGTGTATCGAGTCCCGGCATGTCTTCGTGTGACCCGGCGAAGATCTCAACATAGTCATTCAATAGTTGAATTAAGCGCTCCTTGACACTCGGCTCTAGATTAGCACCTATCTTGATTTCCTTTTTGTCATCCTCAGTTCCCAAGTTGATTGTATCCAACTGCTCTTCATGAGGCTGAATTGCTCTTTCCTCTTGCTGTAAAAGTCTGGCCAATTCCCCTGGCACCTTACAATCTTCCTCACCTTCGTATTCGGCTTGGTTGATCAGATCTTCAGAGTCACTGAAGGCTATAGCAGTATCGTTACCCATGGGTTCCGGAATGGAAGGGTACCTGCATTTGTGAGTGTGGGTGTGTGTAAGGGATAGCCATCTTAAAATAATAAAATGTAAAAGAAAGACAATGAGCATAAAAGGTTTAAATATGAAAAGCGTCCATGATTCATTAAAATGACATATGAAATGAAGATAAAGACCCTTACAAATAGACCTATGTGCCTCGGGTAAGACACATGGTTGAAAAAGTACGAATTGTTTGTGAATTATTACAGTCCAACAGAAAACAGAAAAGATAAATTACTGATTTATGAAAGTAATCGGAACAAAGTCTTTTTCTTCCCAATTGCACAGTCCTCCGTCAACAGTAGGGAAAATCCAGTCTTCCAAGTTGCCCACTTCTTCATTGTCCTCTAGTGAATTAACCCCTTGGTGGCTGATCTTCACAGGTGGCCCTCCGGAACGGGAGCGGCCCACGGCCTTCTGACTAGCCGAAGTGAAACCCAAGCCTAATTTGTCTGCTTTGAAAGGAAAGTCGGGAAGCTGCCTCCAGATTATGGATCCGCCTTCTTCCACCATTGCTCTAGCATCCTTTAAAGAAGACATTTGAGGCGGAGGTCTTGTAATCACAGGAGTTGAGGACACTGCCTTGGTCACCGCTATTTCTTCAGAAACTTCCTCAAAGTGTTGGAAAGGGGTCTCTATGAATTCGCCATCTAACTCCACATAACGGAAGGAGTTCAGATGAATGGTCATGTATTCCTCTTCGCCATGAACAGTTATGATTTTCCCCTGGACAGGGTACTTGAGCTTTTGATGCAGAGTAGAAGTGACGGCTCCAGCATGGTGAATCCAAGGTCTTCCCAACAAGCAATAGTAGGAAGGACGGATGTCCATCACGTAGAATGTTGAATTGAACGTCTGGGTACCCACCTTGATCGGGATGTCCACCTCTCCATGGACCATCCTCTTAGAACCATCAAAGGCTCTGACAATGATGTTGCTGGGTTTCAGGGTTAGGCCTTCACAATCCAACCTATCCAAGGCTTTCTTCGGCAAGACATTTAGAGATGACCCAGTATCAACCAAAACATGAGCTAGGGTGGTTCCTCTACACTCCACCGAGACATGTAGCGCATCATTATGTTTTCTCCCTTTGGATTTCAAGTCTGCATCGGAAAATTCCAGGCCATTGTCAGTTGTTAAACTGGCCACGCACTCTTGGAACTGATCAACGGAGGTTTCTTGTGGCACGTGGGTCGTCTTCAAAAACTTGATCAAAGCTTTAGCATGTTCCTTAGAGCAAGACAACAAGGCTAACATAAATATTTTGGAGGGGGTCTGCCCCAGTTGTGAAACAACATTGTAATCACTTTTCTTAATAATCCTCAGAATCTCTTCCACCTATTTCTGGGATGTTTCAGGAATGACTAATGACTGAGCCTTCGTCAAGACAGGCTCCTCTTGAACATTCTTTCCTTTTTTTTCAGCATCGAAAACAGGGATGGGAATTGTATTGTTATTGTTGGTGGGTACACTGGTAGGTACAATCACAGGGGTAATCTCTGGGATGGCCGCGGGTCCAAAGACTGCTGTTGGAAGAGCAATCTCTGGAGAAAAGATTCTCCCACTACGAGTAATTTTGCTTGTTCCCGCAATGTTACTGATATCGGGGTTATCTTCCTCAGAGCTTTCTTCTTCAATGGTCTCTTCAATTTGTTTGACACCATGGTAGTAGATTTCTCCACCATAGTTCCATGGTACCATTTTGTCGGTTTTGTAAGGGGTTGGCCCTGGCATTGTTATCTTCAATGGAGTAGTCATAGGAGCATATGTAATTCTAACGGGTTTTTTAGGAACCCTGGAAGAATTGGCGTATATGGTGATTATTGAAACTTCAGGAACTGGAATGGGTGAGACCGGAGTTTTCTCAAACAAAATTTCCTTGTTATCAATCAATAGTTGGATTCCTTTCTTCAAAAGAGGACAGTCAAATGGAGAGGACATGAAAGCATGGCAATCTTGGTCACAACCTGGGAACACCCCAGCCTTTAAAAAATTCAACTTGATGGTTAGGAGAGGAGTTGACAGTTCATCCACAGCAGAAACAAATAGATCTTCTTCCACAGCATTGGCATTGTGTCCATGCCTGGGCATCAGTGCGGAGATAACGTTCGGCTTTTCAGGAGCTTCAAATTTAACTTCCTTTGCGTCAATCAGATCCTGAATCTTGTTCTTCAGGGCCCAACAGTTGTTGGTGTCGTGCCCCGGACTTTCTGAGTGATAAGCACATCTGGCGTTGGGATGGTAATGTGGAGATGAAGTGTTAGGATTTTTAGGGGCCTCCTTCAGCATGGCCAGGTTCAACTTCAAGAGATGGGTTAAGACTTGAGCAGGAGTCATGTTTATCTTGGTGAATTTCCTTACAGGCCTTTCCACCCTTTGTGGTTATTCCTCGACTGATCATTTCTCGGCTGACTGTTTCTTGGCTGGTCTGAGGCAGACTTCTGAATCATCACAACCCCCACAGTTGGTCGTCTTTCAATTCTTCCTTGATTTCTTTGGGCATAGACAGCAGACACCTCCTTCTTTGCAGTGAAGGGCTTTTTTCCAACAGCAGAGGTAGATGCATCTTTCTGAATTTTCCCGCTTCTAATATCGGCTTCAACCCTCTCGCCAGTCAGAATCAACTCAGTGAAACCTGCAGAGGAGCTTCCAATCAGGTGATTGAAGAAAGGACCTGACAGAGTCCCCAAGAACATGTCCACAATCTCTCTTTCAGATAAAGGTGGCTGCACCCTTCTGGCCAAATCCCTCCATTTCTGGGCGTAGTCTTTGAAACCCTCGTTGGTAGCCATAGCCATACTTTGTAGCTGAGTACGGGTTGGCGCCAAGTCGGTGTTATATTGATATTGTTTATAGAATTCGGCCGCTAAGTCTTCCCAATTATGGACATCAGACCTCTCCAAATGGTAAAACCAATCCAGCTGCGTCCCTGATAAACTGTACTGGAAGAAATGGACCCACGGGTCCTTGTTAGAAGAATGTGGTTGAATTTTCCTGACATAAGATCGTAGGCGCATCTTGGGACAAGACAACCCATCGTACTTAGAAAACCGAGGTACTTTGAATTTCGGACGGATTACAATTCCAGAAACCAGCCCTAGCTCCTCAAAATCCAGCCCAAGCACTCTCTGTATCTCCATGGCAACTAGACGCTCTTCAAAGTTCTTGTATTTGTCATTGGCCGGAGGGTACTGCTGTTCAGAATAGTCCTCATCCTCTTCTTCTTCTTCTTCCTCAGAATCAGATGGCACTGCAGTTTCTTTTCCCTTTCTTACCCCTTCATCAGATGTTGAGGGGAAATCCAAAGTCCGTCTGGCTTGTCCTTCAAACCTTTTGCCCAAGATAGCCACACCAGCTCTCTTCTTCTTCTTTTTCTCTTTTTCCTTATCTAGTAGAGTCTTGAGCTCCTCCTGCCCCTTTGCCAAGGTCAGAAGTAACTGTTGAAATTGTGAATTATGAGCTTGCAAATCTTTGACCGTTTGTTCAATATCCATCTTGCTGAAATAAACAGCAGAGAGATGAGGAAACTTGGTGTGAAGACCTGCTTATGCATATGATGAATGATATGTATTCATGTAATGCATTCAAGGATTCAGAAATTCAAATTTGTTTTAAACAAAAAAGAAACACACGTCATATTAATAAGATAGAGTTTGTTAGTACATTAATGCCCATGGGCAAAATAATACAAAATTCTAAGGTAAAAAGACGTTGCGTATCCTCTTTGGTGCAATGTAGGTGTTGAGAGTCTGCTCTTTGTGAAGTTGACGAGTGAGTTCCAAAACCTTCTTCTCGCTTGCGTAGAATTGGGCTTCGAAAGTATCGGGATCTCCCTTGAGCTGTATCCAACTCCTTTGTAAATCTTCAAGTGATGTTGGCATGTCAGGATGTAGGAGGGTGTATGGAACCTCTCCTTCCATAACAGGCTCTATAATCACAGGGAGAATGGAGGGGTAAGGCATCATAAGACTTTGGGCGCGGGTTCGTACCCACTTGAGGTAAGGCTCAAGGGGGATGGAATTCTTGTGTCCCAAGGTCTTACTGTCCACCTTGTTGGGCATTCTCCAAGCTCGGATGAACCTTTGTCAGAGTCCTTGGTTGTCGTTGTCGAAGTCAAAAACCAATCCTTGAATCAGCATGTCATATGGGCCATCCCTTCGGGCATAACCAAACTGTCTCAGAGCCAAGCAAGGGTTGTAGGTGATGCCTCCCCTAATACCAAGTAGAGGGACATTAGGGAATTCCCCACAATGGTCAATGATGATAACATTCTATTTTGATCGAGAACACCAATGGATATCTGAATGTGTAAGGGTCATTAACCGTTGTGACCACCTCAGACCTCGCTCATTATTCAAAACTGATTGGGGAAGATGAGAAATAACCCATCTTGCCAGTAGAGGAGTGCAACACATGAGAACACCTTTTTTCCTCATTGTTCGAGTGTGAAAAGAGTGGAGGATATCCCCAAGCAATGTAGGCACCGGGTTACGAGCCATGAAGATTTTGATAGCATTCACATCTATGAGTTGGTCAGGGTTAGGGAGTAAGACCATCCCATAGATGAGAAGAGCTACAATCTCCTCAAAAGCTTGTAAGTCCAATGAATTCCAGCAGCTTTGGGCCTTCTCAAACAGAAACTTTGACAAGAAGCCTTTGACACCACTTCTAGTTTCCCAATGTGTTGTGACATCAGAGGAGTGCAAGTGTAAGGCTTGAGCAATCTCTTCTGGCTTTAGATCTCTTTCCGTACCGTTGAAGGGTAGTTGATTGAGAATAAGAATCCTCAAGAGTTGAGAAAATTCCTCCAAAGTAGGCACAAGTTAGTAGTCAGGAAATGTGAAGCAATGATGCAAAGGGTCAAAGAACTGGAAGAGAACTTTCAGCATATCCTCCTTAGTGTTAGTGGTGACCAAGTTGAGTAGACGACCATGCCTCTCGGTGAATGGAGAATTCTCAGGAATCCTTGAAGCTAGCTCCTTGAGTTGAGGAGGAATTCTTATAAGTTTGACTTGGATAGTTTTCCTGCGAAATGAATCCATAACCTACAAAACAGGAACAAAGATGAAAATCCAAAATCCTTGAAATGGTTAGTGGATGCATATGATGCTTCATGATGTCCATGATGTTATGCACAAGTATATATGTACAAACAAATCACACAAGTTCCTAGTTTAGGCTTGCATGGGGTTTCATAGGTAAGTACCCTCTTGAAGTTTAGTTGGCTCAACCTGTCCTAGAAATAGTAACCGGGTTCTAAGGAGCTCAATATCACTGGATTACTTCCTTGTTCATTATTTCAATTCAGCCTATTTACTAGCGACCGAAATATTCCAAGGAACCAACCCTCAATGAGTGTAGTATCGAGTATCTACCAACTTCGGACTGCACCAAAGCCGGTCATCTCACTACATCCTAAAAGGCCAAGTTGGTCAAGTAAAGGTTCTAAAAGTCCATTAGTGCTTCATGACATCACTCAGCAGCCCCGTATTCTCTTTGATTTACTTAAAGGCTACCGGTACCCACAAATATTTCGCACTAATATAGCTATTTCTTAGACCATGTCGGTATACCCCGCACAGTTTCCACAACATATTGCTATTTACCTATGAATGTTTCCCAAATCCGGGTAGAGGATTCAAACCCAAACAATAGAACCAAAGTGTAAAGCATACAAGTCAAGCAAGATAAGCATGTAAAGGTGATCTAAAACCCTAAGGTTACCCCACTTTTATATAAATCCCCAGCAGAGTCGCCAGTTCTGTGATGCGGTGGGAGAACTGACTTGAGGTTTTGTGTTTGTGTTCGCAAATGTTGCAGTTTAGCAAGAGTCACCATCGACTTTTATTTTATCCAAAAGGAAAGGTAAAAAAGCACAGGAAAGACCTTTAAGATTGTTTTGGGGTTCGGGGGGTAGATTATGAAAAGGGAAGGTGCTAGCACCCTTTTCATCCATGGTTTTCCATGGGCTCTTAGTTACTTGTTTTAGATCACTTGCTTTGCTTTTTCAATTGTTTGAAATGGTGTTTTGTGTGTTTTTGAAAGTATTTTGAAAAGAGGCCTTTGTTTAGGAAATCTTTGTAATGATTCTTGTTAGTAAGAATGTATACAAAGATGTTTGTCTTTTGAAAAATGTTTCAATGTTTTGAAAGTTGTTTGGAAATTGTTTTGAAATGTGTGTGTGTTTGTTTGAAAATAGCAAGGATTGTTTGAAAGAGATCAAGTAACTAGGAGTTATCTACCCTCCTCAAAAGTCTTTCCTACACATTTTTATTCCTTTGATGTTGTTGACCTACTATTGTTTTAGTAGATAACCCTATCTTTGGATGTTAAACGGGACGGGCGTGGGTCATCGTATGACCATGATAGCAATGGTGTCAAGTATCTTAGCAAGCTTTTTGAGGGACTAAGATCATCTTTGTATAGGAAACCTTTTTGATAGCATCATCGAGGGACTATGATCTTTTGTTTTGTTTGATTTTGTTTTGCCAAGATACCTAGCATGCATACCATGGCCATGTTTTAAGGCAACCAAGTGGGTGAAACCCTAGGGGTGCTTGTGTGCAAGGTGTTGTCATTTTTCATGCATTTTGTTTGTCTTGAATTAGGTCATGCTATTTGTTTGATTTTTGTCTTATCATACAAACCCTAGTTTTTACTAAACATGCATATAATACGATAAATTGCGTAATATAAATCTAAACTATTACAACAATATTATGGGAGGGGGGATAAAAATTTGGAATAGGGGATATTGCTCAAAATAAAAACCCTAATTTACTATTACAACCCAATTGAATCTATTGTACAATAAATAAATAAACAATTATTTAAATATGCAATAAAATGTAAATATGCAAGAAAATGTTTTTTATATTTATTTTTTATGCATGAGAAATTAATATTATCTAAGTCTAAAATAAGAAAAAAATATGTTATTATTTTTGAAAGGGGAAACCCTAGTTTTTGTTTTAAAAGAAAATATGTTTTATATTATTTATTTATTTCATTTATGTACAAGGAAATAATAAAAATATATACAAAATGTTAAAAAATTAAAATATGCATGAAAATAATATTTTAAGTGTATGAATAATAGAAATAAAAATATATGATATTTTTATATTATTCATAAGTTTTATTTAAGAAAATAAAGTATATTATTATTAATAAACTATTTTTATGCCAAAAAAATAATAAAAATAATAAAATAAAATGCAAAAATTTAAGAAAATATTTTTGGGTTTTTTAATGTTCAGGAAAAAATAATAAAGTCAGAAAATATAAATTATGCAAGAAAATACAAAAAAATATAAAATATGCAAGGGGTGCAAAAAGTAAAAGGGGGGTGCAAAAAGTAGCAGGCCCAAGCGCCAGGCCCAAGCCAGCTTCATCCCTGACCTCCTGCCTTCGTCCAAAATGCGTGTTCTGTGTACAAATCCTGTTCTTGTTATTCTTTGCACAAAATCAAAAACTTATAACATGAAAAATGTAGCTCATGATCACACGATTCCAATGATATAAAGAACATGACCTAACTCTCAAAGATCAGAGAGAATTTTAATGGCCCTAATTTCTGACCTGGTTTTTTCAGTGTGTTCAACATCCAAATACTCTTAGCTCAGTTAATATAAATGGAATCTAAGCATATGTACAACTCAAGCATATTAAGGACTACATTTATGCTTCACAAACCTAAGCTTAAGGATGCCTAAATAGAGAGATAGAAACTTGACAAATACCTTGTTTAGTTGAGTTTGGATATGGAAATGTGGGAACTTTGAGTGAGGCCTGAAGTTCTTGTGAGCTTCCTTGAAGGTCTCTCAAGCTTCTCCAATGCTCAGCTTGCCTGGTAGGTGCTTGAATCTCCCTGTAGAAGTCAACCTGCAAACCTTCAAAATGAAAATGGTGAATTGTGAAACTGAGCTTACATTTTCAAGACAGGGGCCTAGATAGTTTAGGTAGGAGTTATGGAATGTGTTTGAAGTGATTCAAAGCAAAACGCACGAGGCAATATGGAAATGGCTTGTGATTTGCAGAGATTGCCCTGTTTGGGCAGAAAATGGTGTTTTTGTGTTTTGGAGTGTTTTAGCTGTTGGCAATTCGTGTATTCTGCTTGTTACAATGTTCTGAGGTTGTTTCAAATGAGGCCAAGGCTTGCCTTTATCAGATGGATGAGATCCCTTGACTTTTGCAAGTTTCTTGCTTTTGAAGAAAAGTGGGAAGTGACAATGCCAAAGCCTGTACAGGCTTGCTAGCTGCACATAGTTGGTAAACTTTTCCTGATAACTGTGGATCTTTTTTGCAAAAAGAGATTAGGTCCATGGCTCAAGAAATGCAAAGTTGTAAAAGCAAGCTTTATGAAAATGATATTGTGATCTTTATGCCATAAATGGAATAATTCAATGTACAATGCTCCAAAGATCAGAACAAGACCATTATCCAATGTGTTTGCATTTAATTATGGAGTTTATAAAGGATTAGGACCTGTAAAACCAAGTACAAGCATGCTTGAAGCTGATTTGCAACTTGTAACATTGTGAAAATGCCTTGGACAAAAGTGATAATTTCCCATTTTCATTTCTTCGATTCTCCCTAACCATAAATGATCTTGGAGAGTTCTTGGACATTTTGGAAATCTTGTAACATGATCTACAATCCATATTTGAAATGAATTTTGAGATTCCTCTTGGAACTAGGTGAAAAATGTCCATGAAGTTAGGTCAAAAATCTGCCTAAACTAGGGCAAAATTTCACTAAGTTAAAAAGTTTTTGGACCCCTATTCACAAAATCATAACATGAGATCCAATCATCTTTTTGGAAAACTTTGTGAATCAAAGTTGTAGATTTCATGGAGGACTACAACTTTCATGTGGAATTTTTCTTTGAATCCAATTGCATCATGGTGAAAAAGTTGTGGAAAGTTGGGAAAAAATAAGAAATTTCCATAACTTAGAAAAATTCTAAGTTATGAAAAATTTCAAATTAAAACCCTAATTTTCAAAATTAGGTTTCTTGGTCAACAAGTTTCACATTTTGACATATCTTGATGAACTATGACCCTTGGCACTTGATTTTGACCAAAAAGTCAAAGTTTGACTTTTCAGTGTACAATTGATTTTTGATCAGTTAACTGGAAAATTCATCTGTCAATCCTATGCATTTGAGATCTTTTGAACTATGTGATTAGGTCAAGATGATGCCATTGAGTCCTTGAAATCATGTTTGAACCCAATTGGTCATTGGCTAGGTTAGAAAATCAGAAATTGCCATTTCTCAGTCAAAACCTTAATTTTGACCATTTTGCCCTTTTAATGATTTGATCAAATTTCTTGAGGAGTTGTGGTCCAAACTTGATAAAATAGTACATAGGAGCCTAGAATATTGTTGGGGATCAAAAATTATGAAGTTTGACTATAAATTATCCATGGTTGACTTTTTCCCCAATATATCTGATTTTTAGGTCAATTGTCCAATTGACTGGGCAAAAATGTGATTCAAGGATCAAAACTTGGTATGAGCAATCTTAGGGGTACAATATGGTGTATGAAAGTAACATTAAGCATTGATGGTCCAAAAATCCTTGTGCAAACTCAAACCCTAATTTCAGGTTATCAGTGCAAGGAGATGTCTTGAGCTGAGCAAACCATAATCTGTCTTGAGTCCAAAGAGTCTTGTGAGGAAAAATGTTGATAATATGAGAGGGAAAATTTTGGGGTACAACAGCTGCCCCTGTTCAATCTTCTTGAACCTGAAGAGTTAGATTGGCGAGTTTGTCGTTCGTGACTCGAAGGTAAAAGATGATTGGACACTAGAGTGCCCGTAAATTTGCACTCGTCAAAGTGTAGTTGAGGAAATGGGCTTAAAGATGCCATTTAGAGATGTGATAGAATCTTTTTGGAGATGGGCTTAAAGATGTCATACAAGTATGTTTGTTGAATTGTATGTTGTAAGTCAGGAGAATAAGTATTAGAATGGTATCCGTGTCTGGGACGTATCTGTACTGTATCTGGGGACTGAATCTGAATGAGCAATGGAATAGCATCCGTGTATGGAGTGTATCCAAGATGTATCTGAATGTTGAATCTGAATAAGCACTAGAATAGCATCCGTGTCTGGAGCGTCTCTGAGCTGTAAGAGCAATAGAATAGCATCCGTGTCTGGAGCGTCTCTGAGCTGGGGAAAAATCAGAATAAGTGACAGAATGGCCACCGTGTCTGGAGCGTATCTGAACTAGAATCTGAATAAGTGACAGGATGACTTCCGTGTCTGGAGTGTATCTGAACTAGAGTCTGAATAAGTGACAGAATGACTTCTGTGTCTGGAGTGTATCTGAACTAGAGTCTGAATAAGTGACAGAATGACTTATGTGTATGGAGTGTATCTGGACTGTATCTGACCTTGAATTTTGAATGAGTAATAGAATGACTTCTGTGTCTGGAGTGTATCTTTACTGTATCTGAAATCTTTGAATATTGTTAATGATAGCTGTTAATCTTATCCTGAAAAGGGTAAAATGTTAGCTGAAACACAGAGTTATGTTGCATGAAATGTATGATGCAATATATGTGCTTTATCAATGTTTATGATATATGAATGTAATGTATGCGCATGTAAGGTGATTTGCTGTATTGCTGAGGAAAATAAATCCTTGATGGATGGAGATAATAAAACCCTTGACTGCTACCGGGGGAAACAAATCCTTGACCGCTGCTGGAGATTCAAAATCTTTGATTGTTGAGGATGAGAAATCCTTGGTGACTGCTGGGGATGGAAAATCCCTAAAAACTTCTGTGGGGATGTGAGAATCCTTCATGTCTTGAAGTTGGAGTATTGACAAAATCTGTTGTGAGAGTAATGTCAAACTGCTTGAGAAATCTGCTTGGGAAATCCAGAGAACTTTGAAGACTTCTATTGGGGGTTAAATAATGGGAATCCTTACTCGGCTGGGGAATAGCCAAAATTCTGATGATTTTTTAGGGGAATTAAGAATGAGAATCTTCAATCTGTTAAGGAGTAATGAAAACTTTGTTGACTTCACTGGGGAAATGAGAGTGAGAATCTTCAATCTGCTGGGGAGTGAGAACTTTGTGGGGAAGAAGGCTTACTGCTGAAGAGTAAGTTCAGGACTCTGGGGGAAAAAGCTTATTCCCGTTTGGAAAAAGTTCAAGAGTTCGGGTAGTCTGCCAATCTATTGGGGAGTTATCCTTGGTTGGGGATAGAAAAAAGTTAACTGTTATCTGGTTGGTTTCCAGGCTTCAAGATAACTTGTTGGGGAATTTGGGGAAAACTGAATGGTTCCCGCTGGGGATTGATAGTTGGAAATTTTGATTTGACTGGGGAAGAAGGTTTCATTTCGGCTGAGGATCTTTAGTTTAAAGTTTTGGCTCCGCTGAGGATTGGGAGTTTGAAGTTTTAACTCTGATGGGGATTAAGGGTTTGAAATTATAACTCCGCTGGGGATATGTATTTCAAGGTTTTGGCTCCGCTAGGGATCTGGATGATGTACTGCATGGGATTTCTCCTGGAATAGCCTAAAGACGTTTTCATATACTTTCAACCTGTCAGTAATTGTTCTTTCCCATCCTGTTTATTTGTAAACAGTAATTATGTTCAAATGTGTATGTTCATCAATGAATCATTGGACGCTTTTGCAAATAAAAATACAAATGTAAAAGAAAAAGGCAAATAGTTTTCTGTACTTTGAAAGAGACATCTTTGTATTTACTTTGAATAAGTGTTTTGTACAAAGGAGACAGGAATCCTAGTAAGAGGATGGTGTCATAAAAGTAAGAAAATTTTGTATACAAAGAAAGATAGCTATGTGTAAGAAACAAAATCCCACGGGGTTCCCATTCTGCTATAGCCTTCGTATCTCCGAATATCTTGTCCATCTGCTGCTTTGTCCGAAGATGATTGGATCGATCAGAAGCTTAGAGTTTGTCTGTGAAGAGATTATCCTTAAAGTGATCCGACGAGACATAGTCATACGCTTTTAACTCCCTAACTTTTTCCTGGACCGCCCTTTCGGGTTTTCGATCCACCGGGAAACCCTTTTTTGCCCAAATCGCCCTTTCGGGTTTTCAACTTACCAGGTGTACAAATTTGTTTTATTTATCCCTAATTTTTTCCTGAATCGCCCTTTCGGGTTTTCGATTCACCGGGATTCCCTTTTTTGCCTAGGTGTGTCAACCTAGCGGGTCATTTATGCGTAGTATCTTTTGACTATGTCTGCGTTCGCAGGGTGCGGCAGGTCGTCGTCGTCCATGGTGGTTAAAATCATTGCCCCACCAGAAAAGATGTTTTTGATTACAAATGGTCCTTCGTAGGTAGGAGTCCATTTGCCCCTGGGATCACTTTGCGACAAGATGATCCGCTTGATTACAAGATCCCCGACTTGATATGTTTGGCGTCTGACTTTCTTGTTGAAAGCCTTGATCATCCATTTTTGATACGTCTGACCATGAAAAACAGAAGTAAGTCTCTTCTCGTCAATTAAGTTCATCTGATCAAGCCGGGTCTGAATCCAATCGTCTTCACTCAAACCAGCATCTTTCATAATTCTCAAGGAGGGAATTTGAACCTCGATAGGTAAAACAGCTTCCATGCCATATACCAAAGAATAGGGTGTTGCCCCAGTTGATGTGCGTGCCGTGGTACGGTACCCGTAAAGAGAAAACGGTAACATTTCATGCCAGTCCTTGTAGGTAACTGTCATATTTTGTATGATCTTTTTGATATTTTTGTTCGCGGCTTCGATAGTACCGTTCATCTTTTGTCGGTAGGGAGATGAATTATGATGTTGAATTTTGAACTGTTCGCACAAAGCGGTGATCATAGTATTGTTAAGGTTTGTACCGTTGTCAGTGATAATCCTTTCGGGGATACCGTATCGACAAATAAGATTCTGTTTGATGAAGCGGGCAACAACATTCTTAGTAACTGATGTGAAGGACGCTGCTTCGACCCACTTGGTGAAGTAGTCAATGGCCACCAGGATGAAGCGGTGTCCATTGGATGTTGTAGGCTTCATCTCTCCAATCATGTTGATTCCCCACATAGCGAATAGCCAAGGAGCTGTTAAGATGTTCAGAGGAACAGGAGGCACGTGCACCTTGTCTGCATATATTTTACATTTATGGCAGGTGCGGGAGTGTTGATAGCAGTCAGCTTCCATGGTAGACCAGTAATAGACTGCCCGTAGAATCTTCTTAGTCATCGTATTCTCGCTGGAGTGGGTGCAAAATGTACCTTCATGCAATTCAGCCATAATTCTTTCAGCTTCAGCTTTGTCCACACAACGGAGCAGAATAGAATCATGATTTCGCTTGTACAGGATGCCATTACTCAAGAAGAACTTTTCCGAGAATCTCCTTAAGAACTTTTTGTCATTGACTGAAGCTTCTTCAGGGTATTCCTGAGCCTCGATATACCTTTTGACTTCATGAAACCATGGCTGGTCCATTACTTCTTCGGTATTAATCTTGTGACAATGTGTCGGTTCGTCCATCCGTTCAATGGTGATTTGGGGAGCCTCATTATCCCAGTTAAGTTTAAACATGGATGACATTGTAGCTAGAGCATCTGCTAGCTGATTTTCTTTTCGCGGGAAGTGCTCGAAGGCAATCTGCTCGAAATGTGGTAACAATGTCAGGACATGTTCTTTGTAAGGGATGAGGTTCGGATGCTTACTGTCCCACTCCCCTTTGATCTGACTGATGACTAAATCTGAGTCCCCAAACACAATCAAAGATTTGATTCTCAAGTCTATGGCAGCCTTGAGTCCAAAGATGCAAGCTTCATACTCTGCCATGTTGTTCGTACAGCTGAAGCAAAGTCTGGCAGTGAAAGGTGTATGGCATCCTTCTGGAGAAATGAGTATCGTGTCGATACCGTTGCCAAGTGCATTGGAGGCCCCATCGAAGTATAGGGTCCATCGGGATCCTTGTTCAGGTCCATCATATGGTTTGTTCTCTTCAATGTTGTCCAAGGTCATGATGTCTTCGTCGGGGAAGTCGAACCTCATGGATTGGTAATCTTCGACAGCTTGATGAGCTAGATGGTCAGCTAGCACACTCCCCTTTATAGGTTTTTGGGTTGTGTATTGTATGTCGTATTCTGTTAGGATCATTTGCCACCTAGCTATTCTTCCAGACAAAGCGGGCTTCTCAAAGATGTACTTGATCGGATCCATCTTAGATATCAGTAAAGTGGTATGAGTCAACATATACTTCCTTAGCCGGCGAGCAGCCCATACCAAAGCGCAACAAGTTTTCTCGAGCAGTGAGTATCGGGTCTCACAGTCGGTAAACTTTTTGCTAAGGTAATAAATGGCATGCTCTTTTCGGCCAGACTCATCATGTTGGCCCAGTACGCACCCCATTGAATTCTCTAGGACAATCACATACATGATTAGCGGTCTTCCTTCGACGGGTGGCATCAAGATAGGGGGTTCTAGAAAATACTCCTTGATTTTATCGAAAGCGATTTGACAGTCATCATTCCATTTAACTACCTGATCTTTCTTCAACAGCTTGAAGATTGGTTCACAGGTAGACGTTAGGTGAGAAATGAACCTTGCAATGTAGTTTAGGCGTCCCAAGAAACCTCTGATCTCCTTCTCAGTGCGAGGAGCAGGCATTTCTTGTATAGCTTTGACTTTGGCAGGATCAACCTCAATGCCTTTGTTGCTGACATTGAAACCTAGAAGTTTACCGGACCGGTCTCCGATTGTACACTTGTTTGGATTCAGTTTGAGCTTGTACTCCTTCAACCTGACAAATAGCTTTTGCAAGTGATCCAGGTGTTCTTCTTCAGTTTGTGATCGGGCTATCATGTCATCTACATAGACCTCTATCTCATGATGTATCATATCATGAAACAAAACTACCATGATGCGTTGATAGGTTTCCCCGGCATTCTCCAGTATGAATGGCATCACTTTGTAGCAGAACGTACCCTACTGTGTGACAAAAGTAGTTTTCTCCATGTCCTTAGGTGCCATTTTGATCTGGTTATAGCATGAGAATCCGTCCATGAAAGAAAATACCTTGTGATGAGCTGTATTGTCAACCAAGATGTCGATGTGCGGAAGTTGAAAGTCATCTTTAGGGTTGGCCCTGTTTAAGTCTCTGTAATCCACGCACATTCTGACTTTGTTGTCCTTGTTAGGCACGGGCACAATGTTAGCAACCCATTGTGAATAGTAAGTAATAGCCAGAAATCCAGCATTGAACTGCTTCATAACTCCTGCTTTGATCTTCTCTGACATGTCAGGTCTCATGCGGCGGACCTTCTATTTCACTGGTGGACAATCTTCTCTTGTAGGGAGACGGTGTACCACAATGTCTGTATCGAGTCCCGGCATGTCTTCGTATGACTAGGCGAAGATCTCAACATAGTCATTCAACAGCTGAATTAAGCGCTCCTTGACACTCGGCTCTAGATTGGAACCTATCTTGATTTCCTTTTTGTCATCCTCAGTTCCCAAGTTGATTGTATCCAACTACTCTTCATGAGGCTGAATTGCTCTTTCCTCTTGCTGTAAAAGTCTGGCCAATTCCCCTGGCACCTCATGATCTTCCTCACCTTCGTATTCGGCTTGGTTGATCAGATCTTCAGAGTCACTGAAGGCTATAGCAGTATCGTTACCCATGGGTTCCGGAGTGGAAGGGTACCTGCATTTGTGAGTGTGGGTGTGTGTAATGGATAGCCATCTTAAAACAATAAAATGTAAAAGAAAGACAATGAGTATAAAAGGTTTAAATATGAAAAGCGTCCATGATTCATTAAAATGACATATGAAATGAAGATAAAGACCCTTACAAATAGACCTATGTGCCTCGGGTAAGACACATGGTTGAAAAAGTACGAATTGTTTGTGAATTATTACAGTCCAACAGAAAACAGAAAAGATAAATTACTGATTTATGAAAGTAATCAGAACAAAGTCTTTTGCGTCCCAATTGCACAGTCCTCCGTCAACAGTAGGGAAAATCCAGTCTTCCAAGTTGCCCTCTTCTTCACTGTCCTCTAGTGCATTAACCCCTTGGTGGTTGATCTTCACAGGTGGCCCTCCGGCACGGGAGCGGCCCACGGCCTTCTGACTAGCCGAAGTGAAACCCAAGCCTAATTTGTCTGCTTTGAAAGGAAAGTCGGGAAGCTGCCTCCAGATTATGGATCCGCCTTCTTCCACCATTGCTCTAGCATCCTTTAAAGAAGACATTTGAGGCGGAGGTCTTGTAATCACAGGAGTTGAGGACACTGCCTTGGTCACCGCTATTTCTTCAGAAACTTCCTCAAAGTGTTGGAAAGGGGTCTCTATGAATTCGCCATCTAACTCCACATAACGGAAGGAGTTCAGATGAATGGTCATGTATTCCTCTTCGCCATGAACAGTTATGATTTTCCCCTGGACAAGGTACTTGAGCTTTTGATGCAGAGTAGAAGTGACGGCTCCAGCATGGTGAATCCAAGGTCTTCCCAACAAGCAATAGTAGGAAGGACGGATGTCCATCACGTAGAATGTTGAATTGAACGTCTGGGTACCCACCTTGATCGGGATGTCCACCTCTCCATGGACCATCCTCTTAGAACCATCAAAGGCTCTGACAATGATGTTGCTGGGTTTCAGGGTTAGGCCTTCACAATCCAACCTATCCAAGGCTTTCTTCGGCAAGACATTTAGAGATGACCCAGTATCAACCAAAACATGAGCTAGGGTGGTTCCTCTACACTCCACCGAGACATGTAGCGCATCATTATGTTTTCTCCCTTTGGATTTCAAGTCTGCATCGGAAAATCCCAGGCCATTGTCAGCTGTTAAATTGCCCACGCACTCTTGGAATTGATCAGCAGAGGTTTCTTATGGCACGTGGGCCGTCTTCAAAAACTTGATCAAAGCTTTAGCATGTGCCTCAGAGCACAGCAACAAGGCTAACATAAATATTTTGGAGGGGGTCTGCCCCAGTTGTTCAACAACATTGTAATAACTTTTCTTAATAATCCTCATAATCTCTTCCACCTCTTTCTGGGATGTTTCAAGAATGACTAATGACTGAGCCTTCGTCAAGACAGGCTCCTCTTGAACATTCTTTCCTTTTTCTCAGCATCGGAAACAGGGATGGGAATTGTATTGTTATTGTTGGTGGGTACACTGGTAGGTACAATCACAGGGGTAATCTCCTGGATGGCCGCGGGTCCAAAGACTGCTGTTGGAGGAGTAATCTTTGGAGAAAAGATTCTCCCACTACGAGTAATTTTTCTTGTTCCGACAATGTTACTGATATCGGGGTTATCTTCCTCAGAGCTTTCTTCTTCAATGGTCTCTTCAATCTGTTTGACACCATGGTAATAGATTTCTCCACCATAGTTCCATGGTACCATTTTGTCGGTTTTGTAAGGGGTTGGCCCTGGCATTGTTATCTTCAACGGATTAGTCATAGGAGCAGATGTAATCCTAACGGGTTTTTTAGGAACCCTGGAAGAATTGGCGTATATGGTGATTATTGAAACTTCCAGAAATGGAATGGGTGAGACCGGAGTTTTTTCAAACAAAATTTCCTTGTTATCGATCAATAGTTGGATTCCTTTCTTCAAAAGAGGACAGTCAAATGGGGAGGACAGGAAAGCATGGAAATCTTGGTCACAACCTGGGAACACCCCAGCCTTCAACAAATTCAACTTGATGGTTAGGAGAGGAGTTGACAGTTCATCCACAGCAGAAACAAACAGATCCTTCTTCCACAGCATTGGCATTGTGTCCGTGCCTGGGCATCGGTGCGGAGATAACGTTCGGCTTTTCAAGAGCTTCAAATTTAACTTCCTTTGCGTCAATCAGATCCTGAATCTTGTTCTTTAGGGCCCAACAGTTGTTGGTGTCGTGCCCCGGACTTTCTGAGTGATAAGCACATCTGGCGTTGGGATGGTAATATGGAGATGAAGTGTTAGGATTTTTAGGGGCCTCCTTCAGCATGGCCAGGTTCAACTCCAAGAGATGGGGTAAGACTTGAGCAGGAGTCATGTTTATCTTGGTGAATTTCCTTACAGGCCTTTCCACCCTTTGATGGTTATTCCTCGGCTGATCATTTCTCGGCTGAATGTTTCTTGGCTGGTCTGAGGCAGACTTCTGAATCATCACAGCCCCCACAGTTGGTCATCTTTCAATTCTTCCCTGATTTCTCTGGGCATAGACAGCAGACACCTCCTTCTTTGCAGTGAAGGGCTTTTTTCTAACAGCAGAGGTAGATGCATCTTTCTGAATTTTCCCGCTTCTAATACCGGCTTCAACCCTCTCGCCAGTCAGAATCAACTCAGTGAAACCTGTAGAGGAGCTTCCAATCAGGTGATTGAAGAAAGGACCTGATAGAGTCCCCAAGAACATGTCCACAAGCTCTCTTTCAGATAAAGGTGGCTGCACCCTTCCGGCCAAATCCCTCCATTTCTGGGCGTAGTCTTTGAAACCCTCGTTGGTAACCATAGCCATACTCTATAGCTGAGTACGCTTTGGCGCCAAGTCGGTGTTATATTGATACTGTTTATAGAATGCGGCCGCTAAGTCTTCCCAATTATGGACATCAGACCTCTCCAACTGGTAAAACCAATCTAGTTGCGTCCCCGATAAATTGTCTTGGAACAAATGGACCCACGGGTCCTTGTTAGAAGAATGTGGTTGAATTTTCCTGACATAAGATCGTAGGTGCATCTTGGGACAAGACAACCCATCATACTTAGAAAACAGAGGTACTTTAAATTTAGGAGGGATTACAATTCCAGAAACCAGCCCTAGCTCCTCAAAATCCAGCCCAGGCACTCTCTGTATCTCCATGGCAGCTAGACGCTCTTCCAAGTTCTTGTATTTGTCATTGGCCGGAGGGTACTGCTGTTCAGAATAGTCTTCATCCTCTTTTTCTTCTTCTTCTTCCTCAGAATCAGATGGCACTGCAGTTTCTTTTCCCTTTCTTACCCCTTCATCAAATGTTGAGGGGAAATCCAAAGTCCGTCTGGCTTGTCCTTTAAACCTTCTGCCCAAGATAGCCACACCAGCTCTCTTCTTCTTCTTTTTCTCTTTTTCCTTCTCTAGTGGAGTCTTGAGCTCCTCCTTCCCCTTTGCCAAGGTCAGAAGTAGCTGTTGAAATTGTGAATTCTGGGCTTGCAAATCTTTGACTGTTTGTTCAATATTCATCTTGCTGAAATAAACAGCAGAGAGATGAGGAAACCTGGTGTGAAGACCTGCTTATGCATATGATGAATGATATGTATTCATGTAATGCATTCAAGGATTCAGAAATTCAAATTTGTTTTAAACAAAAAAGAAACACACGTCATATTAATAAGATAGAATTTGTTAGTACATCAATGCCCCATGGGGAAAATAATACAAAATTCTAAGGTAAAAAGACGTTACGCATCCTCTTTGGTGCAATGTAGGTGTTGAGAGTCTTCTCTTCGTGAAGTTGACGAGTGAGTTCCAAAACCTTCTTCTCGCTTGCGTAGAATTTGGCTTTGAAAGTATCGGGCTCTCCCTTGAGCTGTATCCAACTCCTTTGTAAATCTTCAAGTGATGTTGGCATGTCAGGATGTAGGAGGGTGTATGGAACCTCTCCTTCCATAACAGGCTCTATAATCACAGGGAGGATGGAGGGGTAAGGCATCATAAGACTTTGGGCGCGGGTTCGTACCCACTTGAGGGAAGGCTCAAGGGGGATGGAATTCTTGTGTCCCAAGGTCTTACTGTCCACCTTGTTGGGCATTCTCCAAGCTCGGATGAACCTTTGTCGGAGTCCTTGGTTGTCGTTGTCGAAGTCAAAAACCAATCCTTGAATCAGCATGTCATGTGGGTCATCCCTTCGGGCATAACCAAACTGTCTCAGAGCCAAGCAAGGGTTGTAGGTGATGCCTCCCCTAATACCAAGTAGATGGACATTAGGGAGTTCCCCATAATGGTAAATGATGATAACATTCTCTTTTGATCGAGAACACCAATGGATATCTGAATGTGTAAGGGTCATTAACCGTTGTGACCACCTCAGACCTTGCTCATTCTTCAAAACTGATTGGGGAAGATGAGAAATAAACCATCTTGCCAGTAGAGGAGTGCACCACATGAGAACACCTTTTTTCCTCATTGTTCGAGTGTGAAAAGAGTGGAGGATATCCCCAAGCAATGTAGGCACCGGGTTGCGAGCCATGAAGATTTTGACAATATTCACATCTATGAGTTGGTCAGGGTTAGGGAACAAGACCATCCCATAGATGAGAAGAGCTATAATCTCCTCAAAAGCTTGTAAGTCCAATGAATTCCATCAACTTTGGGCCTTCTCAAACAGAAACTTTGACAAGAAGCCTTTGACACCACTTCTAGTTTCCCAATGTGTTGTGACATCAGAGGAGTGCAAGTGTAAGGCTTGAGCAATCTCTTCTGACTTTGGATCTCTTTTTGTACCATTGAAGGGTAGTTTATTGAGAATAGGAATCCTCAAGAGTTGAGAAAATTCCTCCAAAGTAGGCACAAGTTGGTAGTCAGGAAATGTGAAGCAATGATGCAAAGGGTCAAAGAACTGGAAGAGAACTTTCAGCATATCCTCCTCAGTGTTGGTGGTGACCAAGTTGAGTAGACGACCATGCCTCTCGGTGAATGGAGAATTCTCAGGAATCCTTGAAGCTAGCTCCTTGAGTTAAAGAGGAATTCTTACAAGGTTGACTTGGATAGTTTTCCTGCGAAATGAATTTATAACCTACAAAACAGGAACAAAGATGAAAATCCAAAATCCTTGAAATGGTTAGTGGATGCATATGATGCTTCATGATGTCCATGATTTTATGCACAAGTATATATGTACAAACAAATCACACAAGTTCCTAGTTTAGGCTTGCATGGGGTTTCATAGGTAAGTACCCTCTTGAAGTTTAGTTGGCTCAACCTGTCCTAGAAATAGTAACCGAGTTCTAAGGAGCTCAATATCACTGGATTACTTTCTTGTTCATTGTTTCAATTCAGCCTCTTTACTGGCGACCGAAATATTCCAAGGAACCAACCCTTAATGAGTGTAGTATCGAGTATCTACCAACTTCGGATTGCACCAAAGTCGGTCATCTCACTACATCCTAAAAGGCCAAGTTGGTCAAGTAAAGGTTCTAAAAGTCCATTAGTGCTTCATGACATCACTCAGCGGCCCCGTATTCTCTTTGATTGACTCAAATTCTACCGGTACCCATAAATATGTCGCACTAATATAGTTATTGCTTAGACCATGTCGGTATACCCCGCACAATTTCTACAATGTATTGCTATTTACCTATGAATGTTTCCCAAATCCGGGTAGAGGATTCAAACCCAAACAATAGAACCAAAGTGTAAAGCGTACAAGTCAAGCAAGATAAGTAGGTAAAGGTGATCTAAAACCCTAAGCTAACCCCACTTTTATATAAATCCCCAGCAGAGTCGCCAGTTCTATGATGCGGTGGGAGAACTGACTTGAGGTTTTACGTTTGTGTTCGCAAATGTTGCAGTTTAGCAAGAGTCGCCATCGACTTTTATTTTATCCAAAAGGAAAGGTAAAAAAGCACAGGAAAGACCTTTGAGATTGTTTTGGGGTTCGGGGATAGATTATGAAAAGGGAAGGTGCTAGCACCCTTTTCATCCATGGTTTTCCATGGGCTCTTAGCTGCTTGTTTTAGATCACTTGCTTTGCTTTTTCAATTGTTTGAAATGGTGCTTTCTGTGGTTTTGAAAGTATTTTGAAAAGAGGCCTTTGTTTAGGAAATCTTTGTAATGATTCTTGTTTGTAAGAATGTATACAAAGATGTTTGTCTTTTGAAAAATGTTTCAATGTTTTGAAAGTTGTTTGGAAATTGTTTTGAAATGTGTGTGTGTTTGTTTGAAAATAGCAAGGATTGTTTGAAAGAGATCAAGTAACTAGGAGTTATCTACCCTACTCAAAAGTATTTCCTACACATTTTTATTCCTTTGATGTTGTTGACCTACTATTATTTTAGTAGATAACCATATCTTTGGATGTTAAACGGGATGGGCGTGGGTCATCGTATGACCATGATAGAAATGGTGCCAAGTATCTTAGCAAGTTTTTTGAGGGACTAAGATCATCTTTGTATAGGAAACCTTTTTGATAGCGTCATCGAGGGACTATGATCTTTTGTTTTGTTTGATTTTGTTTTGCCAAGATACCTAGCATGCATACCATGGCCATGTTTTAAGGCAACCAAGTGGGTGAAACCCTAGGGGTGCTTGTGTGCAAGGTGTTGTCATTTTTCATGCATTTTGTTTGTCTTGAATTAGGTCATGCTATTTGTTTGATTTTTGTCTTTATCATACAAACCCTAGTTTTTACTAAACATGCATATAATACGATAAATTGCGTAATGTAA
Organism: Vicia faba; assembly: GCA_948472305.1. Classification (NCBI taxonomy): domain Eukaryota; kingdom Viridiplantae; phylum Streptophyta; class Magnoliopsida; order Fabales; family Fabaceae; genus Vicia; species Vicia faba. The sequence continues at coordinate 444,578,607 of OX451739.1, read as the reverse complement.
ATCTAAACTATTACAACAATATTATGGGAGGGGGGATACAAGTTTTGAATAGGGGATATTGCTCAAAATAAAAATCCTAATTTACTATTACAACCCAATTGAATTTATTGTATAATAAATAAATAAACAATTATTTAAATATGCAATAAAATGTAAATATGCAAGAAAATGTTTTTTATATTTATTTTTTATGCATGAGAAATTAATATTATCTAAGTCTAAAATAAGAAAAAAATATGTTATTATTTTTGAAAGGGGAAACCCTAGTTTTTGTTTTAAAAGAAAATATGTTTTATATTATTTATTTATTTCATTTATGTACAAGGAAATAATAAAAATATATACAAAATGTTAAAAAATTAAAATATGCATGAAAATAATATTTTAAGTGTATAAATAATAGAAATAAAAATATATGATATTTTTATATTATTCATAAGTTTTATTTAAGAAAATAAAGTATATTATTATTAATAAACTATTTTTATGCCAAAAAAATAATAAAAATAATAAAATAAAATGCAAAAAATTAAGAAAATATTTTTGGGTTTTTTAATGTTCAGGAAAAAATAATAAAGTCAGAAAATATAAATTATGCAAGAAAATACAAAAAAAATATATAATATGCAAGGGGGTGCAAAAAGTAAAAGGGGGTGCAAAAAGTAGCAGGCCCAAGCGCCAGGCCCAAGCCAGCTTCATCCCTGACCTCCTGCCTTCATCCAAAATGCGCGTTCTATGTACAAATCTTATTCTTGCTATTCTTTACACAAAATCAAAAACTTATAGCATGAAAAATGTAGCTCATGATCACACGATTCCAATGATATAAAGAACATGACATAACTCTCAAAGATCAGAGAGAATTTTAATGGCCCTAATTTCTGACCTGGTTTTTTCAGCGTGTTCAACATCCAAATACTCTTAGCTCAGTTAATATCAATGGAATCTAAGCATATGTACAGCTCAAGCATGTTAAGGACTACATTTTTGCTTCACAAACCTAAGCTTAAGGATGCCTAAATAGAGAGATAGAAACTTGACAAATACCTTGTTTAGTTGAGTTTGGATATGGAAATGTGGGAACTTTGAGTGAGGCCTGAAGTTCTTGTGAGCTTCCTTGAAGGTCTCTCAAGCTTCTCCAATGCTCAGCTTGCCTGGTAGGTGCTTGAATCTCCCTGTAGAATTCAACCTGCAAACCTTCAAAATAAAAATGGTGAAGTGCGAAACTGAGCATACAGTTGCAAGACAGGGTCCTGGATAGTTTAGGTAGGAGGTATGGAATGTGTTTGAAGTGATTCAAAGCAAAATTCACGAGGCAATATGGAAATGGCTTGTGATTTGCAGAGATTGCCCTGTTTGGGCAGAAAATGGTGTTTTTGTGTTTTGGAGTGTCTTAGCTGTTGGAAATTCGTGTATTCTGCTTGTTACAATGTTCTGAGGTTGTTTCAAATGAGGCCAAGGCTTGCCTTTATCAGATGGATGAGATCCCTTGACTTTTGCAAGTTTCTTGCTTTTGAAGAAAAGTGGGAAGTGACAATGCCAAAGCCTGTACGGGCTTGCTTGCTAGCTGCAGATAGTTGGTAAACTTTGCCTGATAATTGTGAATCTTGTTTGCAAAAAGAGATTATATCCATGGCTCAAGAAATGCAAAGTTGTAAAAGCAAGCTTTATGAAAATGGTATTGAGATCTTTATGCCATAAATGGAATAATTCAATGTACAATGCTTCAAAGATCAGAACAAGACCATTATACAATGTGTTTGTATTTAATTATGGAGTGTAGAAAGGATTAGGACCTGTAAAACCAAGTACAAGCGTGCTTGAAGCTGATTTGCAACTTATAACATTGTGAAAATGCCTTGGACAAAAGTGATAATTTACCATTTTCATTTCTTCGATTATCCCTAACCATAAATGATCTTGGAGAGTTCTTGGACACTTTGGAAAGCTTGTAACATGATCTGAAATCCATCTTTGAAATGAATTTTTAGATTCCTCTTGGAACTAGGTGAAAAATGTCCATGAAGTTAGGTCAAAAATCTGCCTAAACTAGGGCAAAATTTCACTAAGTTAAAAAGTTTTTGGACCCCTATTCACAAAATCATAACTTGAGATCCGAGCATCTTATGGGAAAACTTTGTGAATCAAAGTTGTATATTTCATGGAGGACTACAACTTTCATGTTGGAATTTTTCTTTGAGTCCAATTGTATCATGGTTAAAAAGTTGTGGAAAGTTGGGAAAAAATAAGAAATTTCCATAACTTAGAAAAATTCTGAGTTATGAAAAATTTCAAATTAAAACCCTAATTTTCAAAATTAGGTTTCTTGGTCAACAAGTTTCACATTTTGACATATCTTGATAAATTTTGATCCTTGGCACTTGATTTTGACCAAAAAGTCAAAGTTTGACTTTTCAGTGTACAATTGATTTTTAATCAGTTAATTGGAAAATTCATCTGTCGATCCTATGCATTTGAGATCTTTTGAACTATGTGATTAGGTCAAGATGATGCCATTGAGTCCTTGAAATCATGTTTGAACCTAATTGGTCATTGGCTAGGTTAAAAAATCAGAAATTGCCATTTCTCAGTCAAAACCTTAATTTTGACCATTTTGCCCTTTTGATGATTTGATCAAATTTCTTGAGGAGTTGTGGTCCAAAATTGATAAAATAGTACATAGGAGCCTAGAATGTTTTTGGGGATCAATAATTATGAAGTTTGACTGTAAATTGGCCATGGTTGACTTTTCCCCCAATATATCTGATTTTTAGGTCAACTGTCCAATTGACTGGGCAAAAATGTGATTCAAGGATTGAAACTTGGTATGAGCAATCTTAGGGGTACAATATGGTGTATGAAAGTCACATTAAGCATTGATGGTCCAAAAATCCTTGTGCAAACTCAAACCCTAATTTCAGGTTATCAGTGCAAGGAGATGTCTTGAGCTGAGCAAACCCTAATCTGTCTTGAGTCCAAAGAGTCTTGCGAGGAAAAATCTTGATAATATGAGAGGGCAGATTTTGGGGTACAACAGCTGCCCCTGTTCAATCTTCTTGAACCTGAAGAGTTAGATTGGCGAGTTTGTCGTTCGTGACTCGAAGGTAAAAGATGATGGACACTAGAGTGCCCGTAAATTTGCACTCGTCAAAGTGTAGTTGAGAAAATGGGCTTAAATATGCCATTTGGAGATGTGATAGAATCTTTTTGGAGATGGGCTTAAAGATGTCATCCAAGTATGTTTGTTGAATTGTATGTTGTAAGTCCGGAGAATAAGTATCATAATGGTATCCATGTCTGGAACGTATTTTTACTGTATCTGGGGACTGAATCTGAATGAGCAATGGAATAGCATCCGTGTCTGGAGCATATCCAAGCTGTATCTGAACGTTGAATCTAAATAAACACTAGAATAGCATCCGTATCTGGAGCGTCTCTGAGCTGTATGAGCAATAGAATAACATATGTGTCTGGAGCGTCTCTGAGCTGGGGAAAAATCAAAATAAGTGACAGAATGGCCACCGTGTCTCGAGCATATCTGAACTAGAATCTGAATAAGTGACAGGATGACTTCCGTGTCTGGAGTGTATCTGAACTAGAGTCTAAATAAGTGACATAATGACTTCTGTGTCTGGAGTGTATCTGAACTAGAGTCTGAATAAGTGACAGAATGACTTCTGTGTCTGGAGTGTATATGGACTGTATCTGACCTTGAATTCTGAATGAGTAATAGAATGACTTCTGTGTCTGGAGTGTATCTTTACTGTATCTGAAATCTTTGAATATTGTTAATGATAACTGTTAATCTTATCCTGAAAAGGGTAAAATGTTAGCTGAAACACAGAGTTATGTTGCATGAAATGTATGATGCAATATATGTTCTTTATCAATGTTTATGATATATGAATGTAATGTATGCGCATGTAAGATAATTTGATGTATTGTTGAGGAAAATAAATCCTTGATGGATGGAGATAATAAAACCCTTGACTGCTGCCGGGGGAAATAAATCCTTGACCGCTGCTGGAGATTCAAAATCTTTGATTGCTGAAGTTCTTGTGAGCTTCCTTGAAGGTCTCTCAAGCTTCTCCAATGCTCAGCTTGCCTTGTAGGTGCTTGAATCTCCCTGTAGAAGTCAACCTGCAAACCTTCAAAATGAAAATGGTGAAGTGTGAAACTGAGCTTACAGTTTCGAGACAGGGGCCTGGATAGTTTAGGTAGGAGGTATGGAATGTGTTTGAAGTGATTTAAAGCAAAAAGCACGAGGCAATATGGAAATGGCTTGTGATTTGCAGACATTGCTCTGTTTGGGCAGAAAATGGTGTTTTTGTGTTTTGGAGTGTTTTAGCTGTTGGAAATTCGTGTATTCTGCTTGTTACAATGTTTTGAGGTTGTTTCAAATGAGGTCAAGGCTTTCCTTTATCAGATGGATGAGATCCCTTGACTTTTGCAAGTTTCTGGCTTTTGAAGAAAAGTTTGAAGTGACAATGCCAAAGCCTGCACAGGCTTGCTTGCTAGCTGAACATAGTTGGTAAACTTTGCCTGATAACTGTGGATCTTGTGTGCAAAAAGAGATTAGGTCCATGGCTCAAGAAATGCAAATTTGTAAAAGCAAGCTTTATGAAAATGGTGTTGTGATCTTTATGCCATAAATGGAATAATTCAATGTACAATGCTCCAAAGATCAGAACAAGACCATTATTCAATGTGTTTGCATTGAACTATGGAGTGTAGAAAGGATTAGGACCTGTAAAACCAAGTACAAGCATGCTTGAAGCTGATTTGCAACTTGTAACAGTGTGAAAATGCCTTGGTCAAAAGTGATAATTTGCCATTTTCATTTCTTTGATTCTCCCTAACCATAAATGATCTTGGAGAGTTATTGGACATTTTGGAAAGCTTGTAACATGCTCTACAATCCAAATTTGAAATTCATTTTTAGATTTCTCTTGGAACTAGGTGAAAAATGTCCATGAAGTTAGGTCAAAAATTTGCCTAAACTAGGGCAAAATTTCACTAAGTTAAAAAGTTTTTGGACCCCTATTCACAAAATCATAACTTGAGATCCAAGCATCTTTTGTGAAAACTTTGTGAATAAAAGTTTTAGATTTCATGGAGTAATACAACTTTCATGTTGGAAGTTTTCTTTGAATCCAATTGAATCATGGTGAAAAAGTTGTGGAAAGTTGGGAAAAATAAGAAATTTTCATAACTTAGAAAAATTCTAAGTTATGAAAATTTTCAAATTAAAACCCTAATTTTCAAAATTAGGTTTCTTGGTCAACAAGTTTCATATTTTGAAATATCTTGATGAATTATGACCCTTGGCACTTGATTTTGACCAAAAAGTCAAAGTTTGACTTTTCAGTGTACAGTTGATTTTTGATCAGTTGACTGGAAAATTCATATGTCAATCTTATGCATTTGAGATCTTTTGAACTATATGATTAGGTCAAGATGATTTAATTGAGTCATTGAAATCATGTTTGAACCCAATTGGTCATTGGCTAGGTTAAAAAATCAGAAATTTCCCTTTCTCAGTTAAATACCTAATTTTGACCATTTTGCTCTTTTGATGATTTGATCAAATTTCTTGAGGAGTTGTGGTCCAAACTTGATAAAATAGTACATAGGAGCCTAGAATGTTGTTGGGGATCAAAAATTATGAAGTTTGAATGTAAATTGGCCATGGTTGACTTTTCCCCTAATACAACTGATTTTTAGGTCAACTGTCCAATTGACTGGGCAAAAATGTGATTCAAGGCTTGAAACTTGGTATGAGCAATCTTAGGGGTCCAATATGGTGTATGAAAGCCACATTAAGCATTTATGGTCCAAAAATCCTTGTGCAAACTCAAACCCTAATTTCAGGTTATCAGTGCAAGGAGATGTCTTGAGCTGAGCAAACCCTAATCTGTCTTAAGTCCAAAGAGTCTTGTGAGGAAAAATCTTGATAATATGAGAGGGAAAATTTTGGGGTACAACACCTACTATCCCGACTTTCATTTCGAAGCAACCCTACTACCCAGGTTCCTTCTCACAGCCCTACTATCCAGGCTTTCATATCGAAGCAGCCCTACTATCCAGGCTTTCATATGAAGTAACCCTACTACCCAGGTTCCTTCTCATAGCCCTACTATCCAGGCTTTTATATCGAAGTAACCCTACTACCCAGGTTCCTTCTCACAACCCTACTATCCAGGCTTTCAAATTGAAGTAACCTTACTATCCAGGTTCCTTCTCACAACCCTACTATCCAGGCTTTCATATCGAAGTAACCATACTATCCAGGTTCCTTCTCACAACCCTACTATCCAGGCTTTCATATCGAAGTAACCCTACTATCCAGGTTCCTTCTCACATCCATACTATCCAGGCTTCCATATCGAAGTAACCCTACTGTTCAGGTTCCTTCTCACAATCCTACTATCCAGGCTTTCGTATCGAAGTAACTCTATTGTCTAGGTTCCTTCTTACAGCCCTACTATCTAGGCTTTCATATCAAAGTAACCCTACTATCCAGGTTCCTTCTCATAACCCTACTATCCAGGCTTTCATATCAAAGTAGCTCTACTATCCAGGTTCCTTCTCACAGCCCTACTATCTAGGCTTTCATATCGAAGTAACCCTACTATCCAGGTTCCTTCTCACAGCCCTACTATCCAATCTTTCATTTCAAAGCAACCCTACTATCCAGGTTCCTTCTCATAACCTTACTGTCCAGGTTCCTTCTCTCTTATCTCCAGACGGAAGTCCACAACACTTTAAGACCTGAACCTAATCAAACACGATTGGTTTTGCATTTCCCCAGTAAGTCACGGTGCAGCTTGTACCCTGACCAGATATGCAGTTCACTTCCACTTCCTCAAGCAGTAGTTATTTCCCCAATAGAGTAACGGACAACTGAAGCTCCTAAAATTATATTTCTCCCAAGACAGATATCAACATTCCTCAGCAGATTCCTCATCAACAACAACAACAGGGACTCTCATCAAAGGAATATCTCAGGAAATCCACATTCTCTAGATGGCATCTTTAAGCCCATCTCCGACAATTCTCTATCGCATCCAGGATGGCATCTTTAAGCCCGTCTCTGGCAATCTTCCATTGTCGACCTCCAAATAGCATCTGTAAGCCCATTCCCGATATCACAAATCAAGTGCCACTTCATGCGAGTGCAAATTTCTGGGCACTCTAGTGTTCAATCATCTTCCACCTTTAGATCACGAAAGGCAGAGCAGCCAATCTACATCCTCAAGTTTAAGAATATTGAACAGGGGCAGCTGTTGTACCCCAAAATTTTCCCTCCCATTTTACTCAGCCAATGTCAATTGAGGTCCCCAAGTTGCTCAGGGAAGTCCAAGAGTTGACCAGACAAACTCTCTCCTAAGGCGGTATACCTCAAATTAGGGTTTCCATTTTCATCAAGATGAGTGAACCACAAAGGAATCAAATGCTTTCTAAGGTCCTAATATGTTCCCAAGATCATCCATGCCAAGTTTCAGGCCTTGCATAAGAAGTTTGCTCAGTCAACTGTTCAGATACTTGAGAATCGAATGTACTAGGTCAAGAGTCAATTGTGGCCCACATACAGTCAAACCTCAAGATTTTTGGTCAACATCAACATTTTGAAATTACTTTCATCATTTGATCAAGGGTTTATTATGATTCCCCAAGGAATGCTCCAAATTCATCAAAACCCAAAAGTTGCTAAATTAGGGTTTCTTAGGAAAAGTCAACCAAACTTTGACCAAGCATAACTTCTTCATACTTTATCAAAAATTTTCCATCCAAGTCTCGTTTTGAAGAGGATGAAATTCCCTACAATTCATCTTCATCCCAGAAGTTCAAAATATGCACTCATCAAAAGATATGAATTTCTACATTATAGTTCCTTTTGAAAAGTCAATAAAAACACCTTTTGGGTCAAAGCTACTTACATGAACATGGAAGACCCAATTTAAATGAAAACAAAAGGGTTGGTTAGGGGACATCCTAATATTTCTAAAAAGTCCAAGAACACCCTCCTAGGGTCAAAATTGAGAGAGATATGCATTGTCAAAGTTGCTAATTTTTGGAAAATTGACAAAAGTCAACATTGATCAAATTTGCATTTTTTCCAAAGGGGCCCATGTTTCCATGTTTTCTTGTTTGAAACATGTTTCTAATAGGACCCACGACCCCTGAGCTTTTCCACCTATTATTCTATTATTTTTATTATTTATTTGTATTTTACTTCATTTAAATCAAAACAAATCAATATAAAATAGTAAAATAATGAAATAAAATCAAATCCTTGATTTTTTATGCACATTTTGAGTCCATGTACAGCTGACATGCCAGCCAATTCGTGCAAAGTGGATTTGGATTGAAAAATATTGGATTGAAGATTGTTTTAGAAATATATCATACAAGAGCAAATCAAATCCAATTTCCATTATTTCTCAAGATTCATGCCAATTTTGTTGACCTAATTCAGTCTACTATAAGTGTATAACAATTGCAGATTAAAAGGAGGGGTTTTTGCAGTCGTGGGGAGCAAGAACAAAAACTCAAAAATTGGATAAAAAGTGTGCATTTGATTTCTGCCCTAGAGGACGATTCCAGGCTATTCAAAGACCCTAATCATTTCCTGGCCATCTCCTGAAGCCAACAACATCATTTGTAACCTTCAAAACATCAAGAACCATCGCCTAGACACATCACGATTTACCCAAAATTCTCAAAATTGTTTACTATGTTTTACGCATTATAAATTCATTATATTCATATAGACTTGTTCATAATCGTGTTTGCAAACTTTCTATATCCTTTAATTGTATTAATAGCGCATGGATCCACACTTGCCATTGTTAGGGTTCGTGAGAAGTTTTTGTGGTTTCTTGATACTGAAAAAATTAGGCCAAGAAAATGATACCATGATGCTCGTGAGGCCAAGACGAGTTGATTGGTATAGATGGAATTGATTTATCATGCTTGATATGAACTTTTGAGTTTTGCAGGGCTGTAGTTACAACAAACGTCTGTAGGTATAGGTCAATAACCTAAGACGACGGACAGGGAAAAAGGCAATGACTTGTCACCATCCCACTGGTCCATTTGAATTCACGCGCGTTTTTATGGGAATCATGTGCTTTTGTATTATATTATATTTCATTTATCTATGTTAACAAAAGAACAAGCAGCACAAATGGTTGAGAGGCGCGCCTTTGATGCACACGTCCTGGGTTCGATCCCAGGCGTGTGCATTTTGTTATTTTCCTATTTATTTCAGATAGATCTAGTGTTTCTCATCAAACAAGCATACCATGGACCTACGCCTCATCACCATTGGATGGCACGCTGCCTAGATACAATGTCTCTAGATTGCATCCTCATGATGGACCTCGTGAAGGCTAGCTCCACAGGATCCAGCGTGGTTGACTGGGCTCAACATTATTGGGCTTGGAATTTCAGCTTCACACCTCTTTCAGCAATTCAACAACAGGCCCATTTTATTTTTTTTCTATTTTTTTTCTTTAATTTATTTGTTTATTTTCTTTTATTATTTTCTTTTTCTATTAATTAACACAAAAAAAATTTTTATTAACAAATCACAAATCACAAAATTCTTTTTTTAATAATATTTTTTTTAAAAATTAGTTAGTTTAATTAACTTAGGGCAATTTAATCTTTTTATAATTAAAAATAATTAGAATTAGGATTTTAGTTGTACATAATTTAATTAATTTTCTTTAAAAATAAATCAAAAATCATTTTTATCATAAATATCTATTTCTTTAATTAATTAATTTAATTAAAAAATAAGGTTAATTTAATTTCTTTCATAATGTAAAAACAATTAGAAATTAGGTTTAATTGATTTGTAATATAAATGTTTTCTTAAATAAAAATCCACAAAAACACTTTTTATCTCAATTAGGGTTTTAGGTTATTTCAATTGTCCTCGCATTTAATTTGCCGCGCACTTGTTAATTATTTGTCCATGATTATGTAACTGCTTATTGGTTTGTAATAGTTAAAACTAGGGTTTTTATTTATCACTTTTCCCCCACTTTTGGTTATGTAATTAATCCCCCACCCCAAAGTCTTATAAGAGCTAGGTTTTATTTTTCGCACTTTAAATTCCCGCAATCTTTAACTGTCTAGATGTATGGCTAATAGGATTGTATGAAAAGAATGCTTGAAATTTAAAATGGTAGATCACCTAATGTGCAAAGACTAAATAACTGAAAAAAGTTCACATGCACATGTTCACTCTTAGGGTTTGCCTCACTCCGGTTGCCTTCGGTAAATAATCATTAAGCGTAGGAAATTTTAGTGGTCGCCCTCTTGTCTAAAAGATCAAATGTCTCATTCGAATGTTGTCTCAGAAATGTTGCCTCAGAAATGTTGCCTCAGAAATGTTGCCTCAGAAATGTTGCCTCGGAAACGTTGCCTCGAAAAGATCTTAAGACTCTAGGGTTACTACTAAGGTTTTCTAACTATTGCTTTAGTGATTGTATTTGTCCCTTTCGAATGTACCTTACAAGTCCAACGACGGTGCTACCTACTCCTTAATAGTAGGATAGCGCTGTCTAAAGGAAACGAGAACGAATAATCGTTTTTCGAGTAGGTAGAATCTTAAGTACTTGCTCAGTAAAAACTTTTCACACAAACACCTTTCAAAATAAATTTTCAAAACAAACTTTGTCACACCGTTGAGGACTGATACAAGGGTTATCACGAAGCAAAACGTTTTCAAAATAAACACACACAAGCAATTTGAAAAATGAGCAAGTACCTAAGAGCCCATGGAAAACCATGGATAAAAAGGGTGCTAACACCTTCCCTTTCTATAATCTACCCCCCGTACTCAGAATATCTCGAAAAAAAGGTTTTTTCTGTTCTTTTTCCTTTTCCATGATTGGATGAAATAAAAGTCGGTGGCGACTCTTGCTTACCGCGATATTTTGCAAACAAAAAAACGCAAAACGCAAACCAGTAAAAAAACAGTCGGTTCTGCCACCGTATCACAGAGACAAGTCACTAGCTCCCACGAAACTAACAAACATTGCCTCTTGACAACATAATGCATGTTTAATTTCAATAATCATATGAAATTAAGACTATTCTAAATCTTAACACACATGCATCTCTCCAATAATTCATCACAATTGAATTACCACACAATTACACATACATCTACATATTCATGAATTATCCACATACAATTCATATTCATAGTATCACTTCTCCAAAATATCATAACAACACATGTCAAACAATGTATAAAGTGTTAGAACAAAGTTTGATCCTGATCATATCTTAGAGTTTTGATGATAACAATGAAATAAATTTTGTATAATATATTTTATACTCTGATGTGCATGTTTTCTAATTTAGATGATGTTCTGACTCAAGCATTCTCAAAAGAGAAACATCGTTCTACGCAAGTCTGAAACAATCTCTGAAGGAAGAACTCCAAGGAAAACTTTGATAAAAAGTAATCTTAAGCAACCTCTGATAAAGCTAGCCAAAGCAAAGATTTGAAAGAAACACACTTAAAGCAATATCTGATAATGCAAGCTGAAGCACACTCTGATAGAAGAAACGTTAAAGCAAATTCTGATAGAAGAAAAGTTAAAGCAAACTCTGATAGAAGAAAAGTTAAAGCAAACTCTGGCAGTACCGTTGATCATTTAATGCTAATACGGCTAATGCACTCAAGTGGTACTACACACGAGAGCATTGGAAACATAAAGATCAAGCTAACACGCATCATTAATGCATACACTCTCTTCAAGGCAGTAACAGTTAAAAGTTGAAGCTATATATAGAAGACCATTTATTTCAAAGCAAGGTTACTGATCCATGCAAAATATACTGAAGCTCACTATTTTCAATCTTGTAAACTCATTGTATAGAGTGGGTAATTCTTAAGTACTGGGCTAAAATCTTAGTGATAAATCACAGTTTGTGATATAGCTTATTAGAAGCATTCTGATTCACTACTGTTAAGAGATAATCTTTGTAATTGTTCCTTGAGAGACCAGTTGGGTCAGATTTTTCAAGAGGGATAGGAATAGTTAAGTCTTAGAGGTGTTAGTCACTTGCAGTTGGCTTGTGTATTGTATTGTTAGTCACAACAGTTTGGTTGTGCATTTGTAATATGTTTGATTATAGTGGATTAAGTCCTTGTTGAGAGAGGCGAAATCACCTTGGCGGGTGGACTGGAGTAGTTTGAGTTTCAAACGAACCAGGATAAAAATACCTGTGTCCTTCCATTATTATTGCGTGAGAAAAAGGAAAAACTTATTCACCCCCCTTCTAAGTGTTTTCTCACCCTTCAATTGGCATCAGAGCTCTAGTTCTGAGTGCAAATACCTAACAGTGTCAGAAAAAGATCCAGAAGGAAAACATTATGGCAACTGAACACAATAACAACAACTGCACCAAACCTCCTATGTTTGATGGATAAGACTTTGAATACTGGAAGGATAGACTAGAAAGTTTCTTTCTAGGTCATGATGCTGATCTATGGGATATGGTCCTAGATGGCTACACACATCCAGAAGACAAAGACGGAAACAAGATTGACAGAGAGAACATGGATAAACAACAAAAATTAGATTTCAAAAATCACCACAGAGCCAGAAATATCTTTCTGAACGCTATCTCTAAAATAGAATATGAGAAAATCACCAAAAGAGATACATCACATGACATGTTTGAGTCTCTCAAAATGACTCATGAAGGCAATGCTCAAGTAAAAGAGACAAAAGCTTTGGCTCTCATCCATAAGTATGAAGCCTTCAAAATGGAAGAAAATGAGTCCATTGAAGCTATGTTCTCAAGATTCCAAACTCTGACCGCTGGACTGAGAGTTTTGAACAAAGGATACACCAAGGCAGACCATGTTAAGAAAATTATCAGAAGTTTACCCAGAACATGGGCACCTACGGTTACTGCATTCAAAGGGTCAAAAGATTTGAATGATGTATCTCTTGAAGAACTTATCAGTGCATTAAGAAGTCACGAGATAGAACTTGATGAACATGAGCCTCGGAAGAAAGGTAAGTCTGTCGCCCTTAAATCTATTAAAAAATGTGAAACTAACGCTTTTCAAGAAGAAGAAGGAAACTCTGAAGACTCTGCATCAGAAGAAGATGAGTTATCTCTGCTCTCCAGAAGGATTAACCAGATGTGGAAGCACAGACAAAAGAAGTTCAGAAACTACAAGAGGTCAGAAGATAAACCAGAATTTTATGGACATAAGAAGTCAAGCATAAGAGATATAGTCTGCTATGAATGTAAAGAACCAGGACACTATAGAAGTGATTGTCCTAGGCTACAAAGAGAAACACCAAAGAAAAGGTTTGGAAGAAAGAAAGGCATGATGGCCACCTGGGATGATTCATAATCTTCTGAAGCTGAATTTGACTCAGAATATGAGCATGCTAACCTAGCGTTTATGGCTACCACAGCAGATGGCGATGACTCAGACTCTGATTCAGAACCGAAAGAGGTATTCTCTGAATTCTCTAGAGCCGAACTTGCAGAAAGCTTATTATAACTTCTTGAAAACTACAATCAACTCAAAATAAAATACAAGAAACTCAAAAAGAATCTTTCATATGATTTTGAGAAACTTGAAACAAAAAACTCTGAACTTAAAGAAAACATTTTTAAACTCAAAGAGGAATTTCAAAAAGTTCAAAAGATTTCTATTTCAGATTCTGCTTCAAGTTCAAGAGATATTCTTAAAGAATATGGCTCTAGTTTTCAAACATTTATTACTAAAAACATAAATAGAAGAAAAATGGCTTCAATGATCTATGGTATTAGAGGAAATAACAGAAGAGGAATTGGATATGAAACTCCCAAAGGGAAAGAAATATATAAACCTAAACCTGTTGAGGAAATGGTTATCACATATAAACCACTGGACAAACAATTTAGTTTAGGGCACACACATGATATCAAATACACATCTCAATCTGAAATTTTTTATGCTAAATCAAAGTTCAAACAGAACTTTAGAAACTCTAACCAAAAAGGACCCAAAAAGATATGGGTACCTAAGGAGAAAATAATATATGTTGCAGATGTCCTTAACAGCACAGTTGAAACACCAGTCATGGTACCTGGACTCTGGATGCTCACAAAATATGACGGGAAGAAAGTCTATGTTCCAAAGTCTGGAACTTAAATTTGGAGGAGATGTCAAATTCAGAGGAAATCAGAAAGGAAAGATTATTGGTTCTGGAACCATTGGAAACGGTAACCTTCCTTCTATAACTAATGTTCTGTTGGTAGAAGGATTAGCGCATAACTTGTTGTCCATAAGTCAATTAAGTGATAACGGTTATGACATAATCTTTAATCAAAAATCATGTAGAGATGTTAGTCAAAAAGATGGAACAATCCTTTTTACTGGCAAGAGAAAGAACAACATCTATAAAATTGATCTTTCTGACCTTTATAACTCAGAATGTAAAATGCCTTATGTCTGTTAGCGATGAGCAATGGGTCTGGCACAGAAGATTGGGACATGTTAGCATGAGAAGAATATCTCAAATTAACAAACTCAATCTGGTCAAGGGACTTCCGAATCTGAAGTTTAACTCAGAAGCTCTGTGTGAAGCATGTCAGAAAGGAAAATTTTCAAAACCTTCTTTTAAGTCAAAAAATGTTATTTCTTCCTCTAGGTCGTTGGAACTTCTTCACATTGATCTATTTGGACCAGTTAAAACTGCATCCATCAGAGGAAAGAAGTATGGATTTGTCATTATTGATGACTACAACAGATGGACATGGGTTAAGTTTTTAAAACACAAGGATGAGTCACATTATGTGTTCTTCGACTTCTGCAACCAAGTGCAAAATGAAAAAGAGATTAGAATCATAAAAGTTAGAAGTGATCATGGAGGAGAATTTGAAAACCATTATTTTGAAAAGTTTTTTTTAAAGAAAATGGCATTTCTCATGATTTCTCTTGTCCTAGAACTCCCCAACAAAATGGAGTTGTAGAATGAAAGAATAGAACTTTGCAAGAAATGGCCAGAACCATGATTGATGAAACAAATATGGTTAAACACTTCTGGGCAGAAGCAGTGAACACAACATGTTATATTCAAAATAGAGTCTCTATAAAACCTATTCTTGAAAAGACTCCTTATGAATTGTGAAAAAACAGAAAACCCAACATTTCATATTTTCATCCTTTTGGATGTACTTGATATATTCTGAATACTAAAGATAATCTGAACAAGTTTGATTCTAAGGAACAAAAGTGTTTTCTTCTTGGATATTCTTAAAGCTCAAAAGGCTATAGGGTATACAACACAGAAACTCTGATTGTTGAAGAATCAATCAAAGTCAGATTTTATGATAAGCTTGGCTAGCAAAAGCCAAAGCAGAATGAAAATCCTGCAGGTACAGAAGATCATCTTACAAACTCTGAAGAGTCAGAAGCAAAGGACAACTCAGAAGCTCCTTCTATTGCAAATGCTCTGGACAATCTAAGAATTTCTGAACAAACCTCACAGAATAGATTCCCCAGAATCACATCAGCACATCCAGAAAATGTGATTATTGGAAAGAAAGAAAATTGCATCATAACAAGATCCTTCTTCAGAAACAATGAAGAATCACTGTTTAGATTGGTTTCTATGATTGAGCCAACCTTAATAGAGGAAGCTCTGCAATACAATGATTGGATCGTAGCTATGCAAGAAGAACTAAATCAATTTTCTAGAAATGATGTGTGGGATCTAGTTCCAAAACCTAAAGGATTCAATATCATAGGAACAAAATGGGTATTCAGAAACAAGTTAAATGAGCAAGGAGAGGTTGTCAGAAACAAGGCACGACTGGTTGCAAAAGGTCATAGTTAACAAGAAGGAATTGATTATAATGAAATGTTTGCCCCAGTCGCAAGAGAATTTGTTGAGTCTATGCAGGCTGAATTTGAGATGAGCATGATGGGAGAACTAAAATTATTTCTGGGAATTCAAATAAATCAGACTCCAGAAGGTACTTACATACATCAAACAAAGTATGTTAAAGAACTCCTGAAGAAATTCCAGCTATCATAAAGTAAAGAAGCAAATACACCAATGCATTCTACATTCATTTTGGGGAAAAATGAGGTAAGTAAGAAAGTAGATCAGAAACTCTACAGAGGTATGATTGGATCTCTTCTATATCTGACTGCATCTAGACCAGATATATTATTCAGTGTATGTTTATGTGCAAGATTCTAATCAGATCCTAGAGAATCTCACTTAACTATTGTTAAGCAAATTCTGAGGTATCTGAAAGGTACTACTAACCTTGGACTGTGTTACAGAAGATCCAAAGAGTTTAAACTAGTAGGTTATTGTGATGCTGACTTTGCTGGAGATAGAATAGAATGAAAAAGCACCTCTGGAAGTTGTCAGTTTCTGGGTGATAACATTATCTCATGGTACAGCAAGAACCAAACCACTATTGCACTATCAACAACTGAAGCAGAATATATATCTGCTGCTGGATGTAGCACTAAGATGATCTGGATGCAGATCCAGCTGGAAGATTATCATCTCTATGAAAGTAAGATTCCTATCTTCTGTGATAATACCTCTGCTATTTGTCTTTCAAAAAATCTTGTCTTACATTCTAAGGCAAACCATATAGAAATTAAACATCATTTCATAAGGGATTATATTCAGAAAGGAATTTTAAGTTTAAACTTCATAGACACAGACCATCAATGGGCTGATATTTTTACTAAACCTCTTTCTGAATATAAATTTAAATTCACTCTGAAAAACATCAGTATGGAACTTTGTCCTGAATGAAAAAATTTTCCCTTCTATATATATATGTTTTCAGAATGTTCTGAAATGAATGTTCTGATTAACAACTCTTCAGAAGTTAGAAGAGGAGTTACTTCAGAAACCATCTATAATGTTCTGAAATGTGTCAAGCGTTTCATTACAAAAATGGTTCAGAAGTTCATTACATTAAAACAGTTGTCACACGCTATCCTCAGAAGTTAAATGCGTGTTTCAAGTCTGAAAGGTCACGCATGCGTACACTGCTATTGAGACGTTATTCCTAGGTAACTGTTCAGATTTGATCAAATCTCATGCATCCCCTAAATGTCAAAATCTCATTAATTGCTTGTAGTGATTTTTTTTTAATTCAATCGTCCTAAATTCTTTAACTGCTTTATTACTTTAAAATTCTTTTTCATAAGCTATAAATACTTTGCAAAATTCCTTTTTTACTTTTTACTCTCTCTCTCTCAAATTTCAATCGCTTCTGCGTATTTGAAAACTCTCTCTCTTTTTTTCAAAAACCTAAACCTAAGTGTTATAAATGGCTTCATCTTCATCCCCTTCCAAAAGCATTCTTGTTTCTTCAAGCAGCTCTCAACATGCAGAGAAATATGTCACTCTTGAGAGAACAACACTCATCCTTGTTGATAGCTTGGAAGTGGTTAGTGAACTAATGGTTGATTTTGAAAATCTGAAAGCAAATGGGTTTGATTTGTTTCAGGCTGTAGAGTTTCAAGGGTGGCAAAACAAATTTGATCGTCTAGTTGGACCAGTGTTCCCTCATCTTGTCAAGGAATTCTAGATTCATGCCATCGCCTCACCAAAGGTCATTCTATCATTCGTAATGGGAAAAGAGATTTCCATCGCTGAGAATCTCATAAGGAGGCTACTAGGTTTTGAAGGTAATGGTGTTACTTGAATCTCAAGTGGAAGAATGGATATGTCTAAAGTTTATGCTGAGATTTTAACTACTGGGCAAGCATCCAACAAGGTCAAATATTTGAAGAACAAATACAAAATCTCGGCAAGAATAATTCATGGCTGCATTCATCACAGGAAGGAAACCAGTTCCCCTGACTACATCAATGCTGACCAACAATATCTTCTGTTCTGTCTTGGCATGAATGTGAAGATTGATTTGCCCTATCTTCTGTTCAACCATCTTTGGACGCATGTAAAGGAAACCAGGGAAGCTGAAAGAGTCAAAAACCCTAAGTCTAAAAGAAATTGGATCCCTCTGGGAAGATTAATCTCAGATATTCTGACAGAGAATGGTCTAATAGCTCATCTAGAAGACGCAAATTTACTTGGAGAATTGGAGCCCACTTGTGGAAAAGCGCTGACTGGGAAGAACCTTCTCAAAAGGAAGTTGATTGACAAACTTCTGGTGTAACCTACTCCATATGTGTCAGCAATTGTCACCAGAAGAAGAATCCCTGTTGCAGATTTTCCTCTCTTCAACTCTGGTGATCATCCTGAGATCATTCTACACTTTATTGAAGCTTGCAAGGAAAGTAGCACTCCCATTGACCCATCATGGCTTCAAGGAAGGAATGTATCTGCTCCAGAAGTTTTCCTCCAGAAGCAAAATAAAAGGCAAGTAGGAGAAGGTCCCTCTGCACGTCCTCAGAAGAAGAAGAAGAAATCTTCAGGTATATCCTCTGAAACCATCTCTATTTGTGATTATGTGTGTATAACGACATCTGTTGAACCCCAAACTCTAGGAGATATTGAAGTTCACATACACCTTACTATTCCCTCTGAACCCTTACATGATAACCCTCAAATTGATCAGGTATTATCTAACATAGATGATTTTGATATTGTAGTTCCTCCACAAACTCAAACACAACCACCACTCTCTCCACATATCTCTCAACCTGAAATCTATACTTCTGCTCCTATTGTACCCCAAAATTTTCCCTCTCATTTTTACTCAACACATGCCCAAGGATGCCCAAGAGTTGACCAGACAAACTCTCTCTTAAGGCAATGTATCTCAAACTAGGGTTTCCATTTTCATCAAGATGGGTGAACTCCAAAGACCTCATATGATTTCCATGGTCCTAATATGTTCTCAAGACCATCCATGTCAAGTTTCAAGCCTTGCACAAGAAGTTTGCTCAGTTAACTGCTCAAATGCTTGAGAATCGACCATATTAGGTCAAAATTCAACTGTGGCCCACATACAGTCAAACTTCAAGATTTTTGGTCAACATCAACATTTTGAAGTTATATCCATCATTTGATCCATGGTTTATCATGATTCCTCAAGGAATGCCCCAAATTCATCAAAACCCAAAAGTTGCTAAATTAGGGTTTCTCAAGAAAAGTCAACCAAACTTTGACCAAGCATAACTTATTCATACTTTATCAGAAATTTTCCATCAAAGGCTCATTTTGAAGAGGATACAATTCCCTACAATTTATCTTCAGCCCTCAAGTTCAAAATATGCACTGACAAAAAGATATGAATTTCCACATTATAGGTCCTTTTGAAAAGTCAACAAAAACACTTTTGGGTCAAAGCTTCTTACATGAACACGGAAGACCTAATTGATATGAGACCAAAAGGGTTGCTTAGGGGACATCCTAAGATTTCTAAAAAGTCCAAGAACACCTCCCTAGGGTTAAAATTGGAAGAGATATGCCTTGTCAAAGTTGACCTTTTTTGCAAAATTGTCAAAAGTCAAATGTGCTCAAAATTGCATTTTTTTGCCAAATGGGCCTAACTTTTTATGCTTACACCTTACTCATAACATGTTCCACGGCCCAAATATTCACTCACATGTTATTTTCTTCATTATTTATTTTATTTTGATTTTTTATTAATTAAAAATTGAATTAAATCAAATAAATGGCAAATAATAGCAAAGATTTGTTTTGATTGGAATTTTGGACAAAATCACAAGCTCATTATGTTGGCATATTAGAATCAAATCGAATCAAAGATGATTGGCACAAGAATGGCATGATTAGGCCAAATTTGGAAGGATATCATACCATATGAAAACCAAATCAAATCTTCAAAAATTGCAAAGATACTAGTGGTTTTTATAACCCTAATTCGTTCAAGGATATATAGAGAACAAAACCAAGCACAAAGAAAAGGGTTGCAGTCATGAGAAAGGAAGAACAAAACTCAAAAATTTGACAAAAAGTAGTGACTCAGTTTCAAGCTTGGAGGCCAATTCAAGCCATTCTAGCGTTGCCAATAGATTGTTGGACATCTCAGGAACATAACTGGATCAATTGCAAGCCTGTTCGCACCCAGAAATGCATGTTACAGACCCACGGTTTGCTTTCCCTAACTTGAATCTTATTTTGTAATTTATGCATGATTAACCATTATTAAACGTAGCATTGTGTTTGTATGAGCTTTTAGAACATTTTGGTTTACTTGATTTTGCGTTTTGATGCTTATATCTATAATTACCATTATTAGGGTTTGAGGTCACGTTTTGGGGCTTCTTGATACAGGTGAAATTGGCCTACACAAAGGGTACCATCGTACTCGTGAGGTCAAAACAATTTGATTGGTATAGCCATAACTCATTTATCGTGCTTGTGCTGGACTTTGGAAATTTGCAGGGCTTTAGTTACAAACGTTTGTACGTAGGTATAAGTTCTTTACCTAAAACGACGGTGTTGTACCCAAAAATTTACCCTCTTTATTTCGACATTTTTGGCTTACATTTCATTATTACATACATGCATATCATTAGTTTTATGGTTATGGAATCAAGGTATATTTAGAAAAATTCTTCAGGTTACAAGTGACGTTTATTTCGTCAATGAATGTTCTAAGAGTATTTTTAGTGTTGAAGATCGGTTCGTCGTTTCGCAACGATTCGGGGTTCAAAGATTCACAAGTCCAACCCGACGCGTCGTATTCAGGTGTTATTTCACCAAGATATCTCTGATAACGTATTCTCAAATTCAGGTTCGGCTCAAGAGTCAATTCTTTAAATAAGGTCTCCGAATGTGTGAGTTTTCTCGAAGAAATGTGGTGAAAAAGTGTGCTGAAAGTGCAGTTTTTACGCACTAAAAAATTCATAACTTGAAGATCTTGGCTTGTTTTGAACCCGTTCCGGTGGCCAAAATTCCGTCTTGACGTCATCTATGTTTTCATCTCTCACGCTGGAATCCAATTTTGATCAGAAGGTCTTCAAAAATGCGGATTTATCAAGTATTTTCGTATAGAAAATTTGTGACAGAAGTTTATTTGCGTTATGTTCAGAAAATTGTAACTTGGTCGATTTTCATTGTATTGAGCTGGTTCTGGCACCAAGATTTCACAAATTGAGTTGGCTATATTTTCACAGGAGATATCGAGTTTGAACAGTATCTAAAAGGCCTTCGTTTTTTTCCCAGAGTGCATATGATGTGCCGAAAATCCTGAATGCTGAATATTATTTCATCTGGGTCGAAACTTCGAAAATTCATAACTCGATCAATTTTTATCAGATCGGGTCCATATTTTTACACAAGGTCACTGACTCAGAGATATACAACTTTTCTTCTAAAGTCGGGACCGGATTATGCTTCGATCAATACCAGTTTTTTATTGAAGAACGTGTCAGAGTTGACACTGGAGCCCAAAATAAGTATGTCTGAGCCAAAACTTCAAAAATTCATAACTAATTCACCTTTTATCCGATTGAGCCCATTTTTGGATAAAAGATAGTTCTCGATGTAGGATACATTTTGTTTTCAAACTTCAACTTCAAAAATTGCACTTAAGCCCCTGCGATTTACCCTAGAACGTGACAGACTCAAGTGAATAAAAATCTGCACTATTGCTTATGGTTATTGGAGGCCCAATCTTTTCTCTAATTTCCATTATATAATCTCACTTTTTTCACACAAACAGGACACGACAAAAAAAAGGCCTTTGCCACAACCCTGTCAAAATATCAAATTCTTTCAAGAATCCTAAAAACCTTGAAATCCTTGTTACAAACCCCCAACAAACCCACTTCTCCAGTAAGGGTAAGGCTGATTTGATCTCCATGATCAAAAGGGTGTAGAAGTATTCATACATGCCATATCGATTTTAACATTAAACTTTTTTTCATATATTTGCTTTATTTGTATTTCATGATATAGTAATTTATTTAATGTGTTCATGAGATTCAACACTGCAGATTTAGACAGGGTCTCATGCAGGTTCATTACAGAACGCTGAGGCCAAAACACTAAAACAGAACAACCACCAATATATGACTCATGGCAAGGCAGGCATCCTGAGGAGGTTAAGGAGGTTAAGGGCGTGGATTCAATACTCACCCCTATTGGTTTTGGTTTTCTTCCTTTCTATTTATCCTTT
Organism: Vicia faba; assembly: GCA_948472305.1. Taxonomy (NCBI): domain Eukaryota; kingdom Viridiplantae; phylum Streptophyta; class Magnoliopsida; order Fabales; family Fabaceae; genus Vicia; species Vicia faba. The sequence continues at coordinate 444,556,473 of OX451739.1, read as the reverse complement.
TACCTATTTTCATTCTTCCTGTTTAAAACATTTTTCATAAAACTTAACATTTTTCACAAACCTTTGATTTTTCATAATAAACTCGAATAATTCATTTTAAGGTTTTTTAATCTAATTTTAGGTTTTAAATTAATTTTTTATTCAACACCCACCCCTGGCAATATGTATAATTTTGCTTATTTTTAACTTTTTTGCCTCATTTCTTTCTCTTTAATATCTTCCTTAAAAACCCTAAATTCATATAAACTCTAATTTTATTTAAATCAAAAACCCTATTAATTGGCAAACTTAACCTTTTTTACAAACCCTAATTAATTTAGGTTTTAAGTTATTATTATTATTATTAACTCTTTTTTTATTAACTCTTTAATTTAATTAGTTAACTTTTTTTTCTGCAAATTAGGAAAATAATTAGATTTTAGGTTTTTTTTGTAATTAACCCTTTAATTAACCATTTTTTTAACAAATTAGGATTAGGTTTTTGTTTTAGTTAGTAGCTGAATTTTTGGCTTTTTTTTCATTTATTAATAAATTAAGTTAATTAACTTTTTTTTATTAAAATTAGTTAGAATTAGGTTTTTTTAATTAACTTAAAATTATTTTCTACAAATAAAACACCAAAAATATTAACTTAGAATTTTAGGTTTTAATTTTTCCTTAATTTCTTTTTATTTATTCTTTTACATTTTAATTTCTAGAAAAACTGTATAGATCACATTATCAATGTAATAGCGTAGATTTATCTTTTCTCGCATTTTTTTTCTAATTATGTATTGCTTCCGGGATGTAATAGTTTTAGGATTTCTTTTCTGCACTCTTCATTATTATGTAACTGCCCTAAAGCTCTGTAATAGCCTAGGTTTACATTTCCGCCTTTACCTTCTGCTACTATATTTTATGCAATGCTTAGACTAATAAGATTGTATGGAAAGACCAGTAAACTAATTAAACATAGCATCACTTAATTACAAGATAAATATCTGAAAACAAACATTGTTGCACACTTGCACCCCTAGGGTATACGTCACTTGGTTGCCTCAGAAACAATGGTCATGTCCCTCGAACGTAGGGGTATCTTAGCAAAGACCCTCGGTTAAAGTCATCATAAAGATCATAGTCCCTCAATGTCCCTCGAGTTTCCTGCGAGAAATGATCTTGTCCCTCGATGTTGCTTACGCCTATATGATGACAGTCTCTTCGAAATGCTAAGGTATCCTTACATGTTGCCTTCAATGACCATTTCGTCCCTTTCAATAGTCCCTCAACATCCAACGACTAGGGTTACCTACTCACTAATAGTAGGATAACACGGTCTAAAGGATAGGAGGAAAAGAATAATATTTTTTCGAGTAGGTAGATAATTGTTAGGTACTTGCTCAAAACAACAAATCTTTTACACCATACACTTTCAAATAAACTTTTCAAACTAAAGTTTTCAAAACAACTTCGTAACACTCTTGAGGACAGAAACAAGGGTTAAAACGAAGTAAAACAAAACTTTTCAAAACACACACAAGCAATTTTCAAAATGAGCAAGTACCTAAGAGCCCATGGAAAACCATGGATAGAAAGGGTGCTAACACCTTCCCTTTCTATAATCTATCCCCCGTACTCAGAAACATCTTGAAAAAGGTTTTTTCTGTTCTTTTTCCTTTTCCTGATTGGATAAAATAAAAGTCGGTGGCGACTCTTGCTTACTGCGACATTTGCAAACAAAAAACACAAACCAGTATTAACAGTCGGTTCTGCCACCGAATCACAGAACTGGCGACTCTGCTGGGGACATATAAAGGGGGGTTTACCTTAAGATCTAGGTCATTTTAAAATTGCTTTCTTGTTTTGCCTTGCCTGCTTTAGATTCAAGGGTTTTGTTTGGGTATTATTAAAGATCCTACACCCGAATTTGGGGACACTTTTTAGGTAAACAACAATAGATCGTGGAGACTGTACGGCATAGATCGATATGGTTTAAGCGATGGTTATGTTGGTGTGATACTTTGGTCGGTATCGGTATCCTTTATGGGGAAACGAGGAGAATACGGGGCTGCCGCGTGGTGTCGTGAAGCACTAACGGACCTTAGAATCTTAGTTCAACAAACTTGGCCATTAGAAATTAGTGAGATAACCGGCCTCGGTATAAAGCTAAAAATTGGTTGATACTCGATGCTACACTCATTGAGATCAGACTTTCGGGATATTTCAGCCGCAAGAAAAGATTGCTTGAGCTGAAACAATGCCCGATAAAGGATGGTCAGTGATATTGAGAATCTTTAGAACCCGATTACTTTTCTAAGACAGGTTTGAAACCAACTAAACTTCAAGAGGGTATGACCTTAAAACCCATGTAATCCAAAACCTAAGGTTGTTTGCGTGACTTGTGTGCTTTCAACTTGAACTACTTATAGAGTTTTATCACCTGACAACATGAGTTCCTTGCAGGTTTTGTTTGCAGTTATTATTTAATAACTTGGATTTCTTGCAGGGTTTACTTGCTTACATCACTTCTCACCTTTGCTTAAAGCATAGCATACACATTATAACATCATACCATAACATATCATGACTAACCATTTCAAGGATCTCGAGGGCCTGTGATGCAGGTTATGATAAATCAGACGTCTAGCAAGGGGCAAGGGGATTTATTTTCCTCTAGCCAATGTCGTCAGAAGATCAAAACTCAATAAATTGAGTCAGGGGCTATGACCCACTTGATATGGTGAGCTTGACTCTCGTAGAAGAACTCTCAACGATACAAAGTTCTTCAATCAAAGCTACAACATTCAACTTCTGACATTTTCTTATTTACCCCGCAAGATCCTTGAAAACATTGCATACATATATAAAACATATCATTGCATAAGCAGGTTTCAAAGCATGTCTCTCATGTTCTCGTTGTTTATTTAAGTAATGGCTCTCCAAAAGACAACAGAGATCTCCAAGCTCAAGATGCCCATTTCAAGGAATTTCTCCTAAATCTATCCAAGGGGCAAGAAGACCTGAAAACACTCTTCGTCGGGAATCTGACCAAGGAACGTCCTGACAACGACAAGATTGAACAATTGAAACAACTACAAGTTAAGGTAGAAGCAATGAGAATCCAGATTCCGGGGAAGATGGCTCTTATTCAAAACTTAGCTCGAGGACAAGAAGGGCTAAGAGCCTTCCTCAACAAGCTTCACCAAGATGGATGCAGATCCATGAAACAAACAGTTAAAATTGTGGATCAAGGCATTAATCAGCCCCTAGTGAGAGAAGAGGTTGGTTTGGTCAGGAACGGACCTTTCCAGATTGCTACTACATCACAAGCCCAACCACAACCTCACCAACAACAACGGGGCAATCAGCATAAGAAGAATACATCTGAAAGACGCTTCACCGAAATCAACATGTCATTAGCTCAAGCATTGCAACGCATGTTGAAGGCCAAGTTAGTTATGTTAAGGGGCCCTCCTCAGAATCCCAACATAGCCTCCCCAAGGTACAATCCAAATGCAAGATGTGCGTACCACTCCAACAGTCCTGGACATGACACCAACAGCTGTTGGGTGTTGAGAAATAAAATTCAAGACCTGATTGATGAAGGAGCGCTAGAATTTGCACAAGACGGCCAGACTGAGTTCTTCTGCCATCCCTCCAAGGCATACCATCTTAAGTGACAAGTTCTCACAAGAAGACTTTTCGTTCATTAGAATTTTCAATGTCTAATTTTATTTTGATTTGTTTGAACATTTATTCATATCAAACCTCGTTATTTCATCAATGCATTGCACATGTTTGTCTTGAATCAATTCATTCATATTCACTATTTCAAAAATGCGTTCTTATTTCCTTTTGTGATATTCAACTCTCGATTAAAAACTCTAAGCCTTAGAGGGAGGATGACGAAAATGATACCACAATCTCTACAGTATGCTTTCAAACAGACACCGCTGACGATGTACAGGCGTTGTTTCAAATCCTAAACAGTGGAGTTATAAGGAAGATAATCCCTAGTCAACCCCTTCGAGCCAAAGAAGTAGGATTTTTCCTTTTCACACAAATTAAAACCCTTAATCATAACCTGGGGCATGGTAGTTTTCTCAGTTAATTTAGAGGCGCATTCAGTCACAATCTTCCACTTCGTACACAATGAAGGGAATCAAAGACGTCCTTCCAAAACAAAAGACGGTGATGGTTCCGTATAATCGTCAAGATAGGCAGTCATTATATCTCGAAATAAAAGCCCATTAAGTCAAAACCTATGAAGGATACTTAAGAGAAAAATTGGGGCATCCCGCTGACTGTAATCACAAAAGAAACAGTTCAGGAAAAAAGAAGGGATAAAGAAAACCAAAAAAAAGAGGTTACTACAAATCCTCGACAAAAAAAAGATTACAAAAATGACTGCCTTTTCAAAATAAATGTTCAATTTCTGAATCATCATCAAGTATCAGAGCAAAGATTCCAGACTCAATCGGGATCTAAACGTGCAATTAACTGAGTATATGACTGAAGAACATCACGAAGAGCGGGTTGGGTACAAATAAAATTTGAGCCTTTATCCCTTGAACCGTGAACCAGACCACGTTATAACCCTTAAAAGTCCTAGCTGAAGCATGGGTTAGTTTGAGAGCATACTATTACAAAGGTATCCTGACTCATGTAGGCTTTGTTATGAATCCTGAGTTGATATCACATTCTTGCAAATTTCGTTTTGCTACACAAAACACATTTTCAAAAAATTTTAAGACAGACATGAGTTTTGCATTCTTTAAATGACATTGTTTTCATATGACTAATTGTTTGACAGCAGAGAAATCTGCACAATCGATATTCAATGAACAGACATTCTCTCAATGGACATAATCACCTCAGCGAGAAAGACACTTCCAATAACAGGTCTTCCATAAGCAAGGGACATGACATGATGTCTAAACACACCTGGTGCATTCTCTCCAAAAGTGCCAAAGAACCAGGGGCAGATCTCCATCTGAATCACTTGGGGAGTTACGCACGCATTCCAGCAACGAATCATGTGCCATCAAGAAAACATTTTTGACAGTACTACAACACAACACTATGGACAGTGACAACTCTTTACATTCTGAAAGCGTGGAAATAGTCGGAAAATACTACGCATAACAAAGACCCGCTAGGTTGACATACCTAGGCAAAAATAAGGGCATCCCGGCGAACCAAAAGGGTTCGGGAAAAAATTAGGGATAAAAAATGAAAAAATTTGTACACCCAGCAAGTCGAAAACCCGAAAGGGCGGCTTGGGCAAAAAAGGGTATCCCGGTGGACTGAAAACCCGAAAGGGCGGTCCAGGAAAAAGTTTGGGATTTAAAACGTACGAATATGTCCCGTCACCTGTCTATCAGTGGAAGACTGATACTTTGATCAACATTCATCAAGAGCACCAGAATTCATATATAGTTCAGGGACTAGATCGTTTACCGAAGGCAACATTGAGGGTCATCGAGGGACTACGATATTTTATCGAGGGTCTTTGCTAAAACACCCATGTTCGAGGGACATGACTATTTTCCGAAAGGCAACAAAGAGGGATTACCCTAGAGGTGCTAGTGTGCAAATGTGTTTGATTGCATGCATTTAGTCTTTGATTAGGGGTTGTCTACTTGTTGTTTTTATCTTGTCATACATCCTAGTTACTAGCATTTATACAAAAATAATAAAATGTAAGAAGATAAAATCCTACACTATTACAACCATATTGAATTGCATGGAAATATAAAGGCAAAAATAAAATAAATGCAAGAAAAATGGGTCCTTCGATTTGGGTTGAAACACCCTTCGATTCTGCATTCTCTGGCTTCCTTCGATTTGGATTCTGAAGTCAGTGGAGTCATGCCCTTCGATTTGCCTTTCTGTCTCCTTCGACTGAGGGTTGGAATCAAGATGGTCACGCCTTTCGTCTGGGCCTGGAAGTCGGCATAGTTCTTCCTTTCGCTTGAGGCTTGGAGATAGCAAGGTTCTGGCCTTCGTTTGAGGCCTGGAGACAGCAAAGTTCTAGCCTTCATTTGAGGCCCAAAAGCAGCAACACTCATGCTTTTCCACAGGTTCCTTGATGACTCTTTGTAATCATATTGGGCCCTCAGATTGTGATTCGAAAGGCTTGTGCAGCTAGCCAATCAAAGGGTATAAAAAACCTGTCTTAAAGTTTAAAATTCAATATCCAAACATAACTACAATCCAGGGGTTAACATGAAAACTAATGGGTCTCAAAGTCCAAAGCATAACTAAACTAAGGTTGAGTTTTCAACATACAGGCAGTCAGAATCGAAAGCTAAAACATAGTCTAGAAATGTCTACATTTTCCTTTTATTGGCATATGCGCATGATATTAAAATATAATAGACTCAAGTTTGAAAGAAAACTTACCTCTTGAAGTCCTTAAATCGAAAGGATATGTAAGTGCTTTCTTTGATGGAAAACGAGAGTTCGTTGGGACCCTCCTGAGGCTAGTCCAGTTGCTACTTTGTGAAAGCAGTGACTGGGTCGAAAGAGGTTGTGTGAGTGGATCGAAAGATTTTTTCTTGGTGTATAGAAGTGTTTGAAAAAGAATGTTGGGGAGTGTTTGAGAATTTCTGAGAATTTCACAAGTGCTTTCTTGCAATTCTTCAGGCGCCCTTAATATGTGTGGTGATGCCTCCTTTTTATAGATGGCTCGGGCTGATGCTTTGGAAGGGAAAATAAAAAGTTCAAACAAAAAGGGTATGATGTATTTGTAGCTTTCGAGGGACAGTGTTTTATTGCCATTTTGGTGCAAGGAATAGGGCAGCAATGCAGGACGGCTGTGCAACAGTTTTGGAGTTTTATGTCCAGTGTATCAGGCTTGATCCTGGCAGTGCATGGGACTTGGTCAACAAGTACCTTTGGCATCTCAAACTTCTGTATTGACTCCCTAGCCTCGCCTTTCGACCAGACTTTTCAATAATCATCTCTTTTTTTTCAATCGAAGTATCATTCGAATGACTCTCATGGATATCCTTCGAAGGGGCCAAATTAATGCTCTTGGGATGGGTTAGTAATATATGTCCTTCGATTGGGGACATCCAGACATGCCTGACAAACTCTTCGAGTGCACCACCATGGTGTTTCCTTCGCCTGAGGCAATGACATATTGAAGAGTTTGCATGTTTGGAACAGGTCATTTCTACAGGAAATCCTGCCCACTCAAATTTTCCTGCAAATGGGCCACATGGACAAACGAAAGAATGTGTGCAGGAGGTTCCTGCCTTGTGACCTTATACAAATATGTTCAAATGAAAGCTTGTAAAAGAGGGTCCAGATGCCCAAACGAAAGAATGACAAAAGACTTGTGCTCAAGGATTCACACCCCCAAGCGAAGGATGTGTGCCAAGGAAGGAAGGCTCAATCGAAGCTTGCAACATTGGGAAATTCATTTCCCCAAACTAAAGAGGCTTGCAGGGGCAAAATGTGTGATCGAAAGAGGGAAAAGGGGGGTTTTGGCCTCCTGAATCGAAGGAAATTATCTGGAAGCTTTTTGTCTTGTGAATTGAAGCTATATTGAAGGGAAGTGTTACCCTGTCGAAGCTTCTAACAAAATGCTTCAAAGGGGACTTTGGCCTTGTGCATATTATTATGGTAGGAAATTCTGCCTTGTATGTCTTGGCTAACACGCAGGGAAGATGTTGTGTGGCTAAACAAAAGACTTGTACAAACTTTCAAACGAAGTCTAACACCAAAACAAAATAGGAAATGATCTTAGCCAAATGAGCCCAATGCCTCAATCGAAGCATGAAACGAACTTGCCCCTAAGGAATCCATCGCCCAAATGAAAGATGCAACCAAGGCCAAACTGTTCAATCGAAGGATGGAGAATCGAAAGGAACTTGGTTTTCCTTTAATTTTGTCAAAAAGGGCATTTTCATTTGTTTTGTCCTTTTTTAGTAATTTCTTCCATAATCTAAATGCTGAAAAATCCAAATATATTTGTGTAAGCTTGGATTTTGGGAGTCCTTTGTGAGAATTATCTTGAGGAATGAGAGGGAAAATTTTGGGGTACAACACTTGTCTTCAGTCGATGGATATTGTTCGTCAAAATAGTTCTCATCCTCAGAGATTGGATTGTTACCCCCCCCCCCCCCAGCACGGGTGCTCCTGGAATCTTCATCCTGATTTTCATCCTCGGAGGAGAAGTCTTATACCAATTGAACTTGTCAAACGGGGCCCTTGAACCTTTTCCCCATGTCGATCAAATCCTTCTTCTTGGTCTTCTTCTTTGTAACCAGAAGTGACATCATTTCTTGCTTCCCTTTGGCCAAGTTGAGCAAGGTTTCTTGAAATTGAAAATTTTGTGTATGCAATTCCTTCACATTCTGCTCGAGATCCATCTTACTGAAATAAACAGTAGAAAGATGAGGAAACCTGGATTGGAAAACTGTTTATGTTATAATGCATGTAATGTGAATGCAAATGTTTTCAAGGACCTTTAAGATTTAAATTTGTTTAAACAAAGAAAGAACAAACATTAATTGTATTAATAAGTTCAAATGGTTACAAAAAATGCCTCTTGGGCTTACAACGAAAGAAAAACAGACAAAATGAACTAATACAAAAAGGCGCATGTCTCCTATGGACGCTTCCTCTTTGGAATAATCTAGGCATTCAATTACCGCTCCTTGTGAAGTTGCCCTGTGAGCTCCAACACTCTCTTCTCGCTTGAGTAGAATTGGGCTCCAAAGGTGTCTCGCTCCCCCTTGAGTTGAATCCACGACCTTTGCAATTCCTCGAGAGTAGTAGGCATGTCAGGATGAAGAATAGTGTAGGGAACATCTTCTTCGGAAATAGGATCCATAATGATAGGTAAGATGTCAAGATATGTCATCATGAGGCTTTGAACGTGAGCTCGCACCCATTTGAGATAAGGATCCAATGGAATAGAGTTCTTAGGCCCCAAAGTTTTGTTATCAACTTTGTTCACCATGCCCCAAGCTCGTACAAATCTTTGACGATAACTTTGGACATCATTCTCATAGTCAAATACAATTCCTTAGACAAGCGCGTCATGAGGGTCATCCCTCCGGGCATACCCAAACTGTCGTAGAGCCAAGCAAGGATTATAAGTGATACCTCCCCTAATGCCAAGGAGAGGGACATCATAGAATTCCCCACAACCGTCAATAATGATAGAATCCTCCAAAGATCGAGAACACTAATGAATATCCGAATGCGAGAGTGACATCAACCTATTAGACCATCTCATGCCTTGGTCGTTCTTAAAACAAATCGAGGAAGGTGCGAAATAAACCACCTAGGCAACAAAGGAGTGCAACGCATAAGAATCCCCTTTCTCTTCATGATGCGAGCGTGAAGAGAATGCAAGATGTCTCTGAGTAAGGTAGGCACCGGGTTACGAGATAGAAAAACTTTAACTGTATTCACATCTATGAGTTGGTCCGGGTTAGGAAATAGTACCATCCCATAAATTAGAAGAGCCAAAATTTCTTCAAAAGCTTGCAAATCCAAAGCGTCCCAAAATTGTTAAGCCTTCTCAAACAGAAACTTAGCTAGAAAACCCTTAACACCACTTCTTGTTTCTCAATTTTCCACAATGTCGGACCGTTGTAAATGTAAAGCTAAAGCAATCTCCTCAGGTCTTGGGTCTTTATCAATACTGGTGAAGGGTAATTGATCAATAATAGGAACTCCCAAGAGTTGAGAAAACTCCTCCATGGTGGGCACTACTTGGTAATCAGGAAATGTAAAGCAATGGTGTGAAGGGTCAAAGAACTGAAAGAGCACCTTCATCATGTCTTCATCAAGGCTTGAGGTAACCATATTGAGAAGTCGACCATGTCTCTTGGTGAACGGAGAATTCTTGGGAACCCTTGACGCTAACTCTTTGAGTTGAGGAGGCATTCTTACGAGGTTGACTTGGATAGTATTCCTGCGAGTGGAAGCCATGTCCTACAAAACAAAACAAAGATAAATCTCTAGGTCCTTGAAATAGTTAGTGCAAAAGGCCATGGTATAATGTCATGATGTTATGTATAAGTAAACATATATAAGCAAACAACAAGTCCTTAGGTTTAGGCTTGCATGGGGTTTATAGGAAAGTACCCTCTTGAAGTTTAGTTGGTTCAACCAGTCCTAGAAAGTAACTGGGTTCTAGGGAATCTCAATATCACTGATATTTCTTCATCGGGCATTGTTTCAGCGTAAGCCTCTTTATTGGCGACCAAAATATCCTGAAAATCTGATCTTAATGAGTGTAGCATCGAGTATCAACCAACTTCAGACTGCATTAAAGCCGGCTATCTCACTACTTCCTAATGGCCAAGTTGTTCAATTTAAAGGTTCTATGGCAAGTTAGTGCTTCATGACACCACACAATGACCTTGTATTCTCCTTGACTGGACTTAAGGGATACCGGTACCAACAAATGTTTCACAATAATATAGCCATCGCTTCAACCATGTTGGTATACCTCGCACAGTCCCCAAGGTCTATTGCTACTTACCTGATAATGTTCCCCGATTCGGGTAGAGGATTAATACAAAACCCAAACAAGGACAAAAAATGTAAAGCAAACAAGTCAAACAATGAAAGCATTTAAAGGTGATCTAGTCTCTAAGGTAACCCCACTTTTAAGTACATTCCCCAGCAAAGCATCCAGTTCTGTAGTATGGTAGGAGAACTGACTTGGGTGTTTTGTGTTTTATCGCAATTGTTGCGGATAGCAAGAGTCACCGCCGACTTTTCTTTTATCTAATAAAGGAAAGGGTGAAAATAACAGGAAAGACCTTTTGAGAATTTTCTTGATTTTGAGGGGTAGGTTATGAAAAGGGAAGGTGTTAGCACCTTTTTCATCCGTAGTTATCTACGGGCTCTTAGTTGTTAGATCACTTTAAAATGCTTTATTTGAAATGTGTTTGTGATTGGTTTTGAAAGTATGTTTGAAAGTGTCTTTGCTTAGGAGAACTTTGTAATGATTCGCATCTCTATAATAATGCATACAAAGTGTTGACTTTTGAAAACATTTCATTTGAAAGTGCCTTTGCTTAGGAGAAATTTGTAATGATTCTCGTCTCTATAAGAATGCATACAAAGTGTTGACTTTTGAAAATATTTCATTTAAAAGTGTTTTTTGAAAGTGCCTTTGCTTAGGCAAACTTTGTAATGATTCTCGTCTCTATAAGAATGCATACAAAGTGTAACCTTATTCCAAATATGAGAAATTGATTCCTTTTTCTTCTCTTCTATGTTTTCTCATTGTTTAGTTTTCATCTCATAATATGGTATTATCGCAATACACCTAATTTCTAATCATCTTCTTCTTCCTTTTTCTGCACAATTTGCTTTCTTCTCTCTTAGATCCGATCACCATGCCTTCGCATCTTCAACCTCTAGCAATTTTAGTAAGGGTCTAAGATCGTTTACTGAAGGCAACATCGAAGGGTCATCGTGGGACTACGATCTTGTATTCGAGGGTCTTTGCTAAAATATCCCACGTTCGAGGGACATGAATGTTTTTTTCAAGGCAACAAGTAAGGTTAACCCTAGAGGTGCAAGTGTGCAAAGTGTTTGTTTTCATGCATTTTTATCTTGAGATTAGGGTTCTCTAATATTGATTTTATCTTGCCATACACACCCTAATTATTAACAATAATATGGAAAGCGATAAATTGTGGAAATTAAATGTCCTACTCTATTACAATACTTTAGGGGATGGGGGATACAAATTTACAAATGGGAAATGAAAGCAATTAAAACCTAAGTACTCTTACAATCATATTGAATAATGAATAACAATAAAAATATATAAAAAAATATAAATATAATGTAAAAAAAAAGGAAAATTAATTTAAAAAACTTTTATGTATTGACACATGCACTTATGCATTGATACGAAAACTTGTATGCATTAACGCATAGAATTATGCATTGATACGAAAACTTTTATGCATTGACGCATGCACTTATGCATCAATACATATCATTTCTTGTTCTTGAAAGTCAAAACCAACTCAGTATGAATCGATACATACTGGTTTGCATCGACTCATTTCTTGGTTGCATCGATGCATTCGTGTTTTGCATCGACTCATACATATTCCGTCTCTCTGTAACATGTCTTGATAACAGTATGAATTAAAGCATAATGCCTTGTATCGACTCATAACTTGTTTTGTACCTAATATGAGTCGACTCATAGAAATACGCATCAACTCATACTGCTGTTTTTTACTTCTAACGTTGTTCTGTCACATATATAAGTCAGTTCTCAACACATGGTTAGTGAAAATGAAAAGTAAGCATATAGTTAGCTTCAGGGCTATTATATCTACATTTTATCTTCACAAATGAACCACTAATAATGCTTGTATAAAGAGTTCAAAGTCAAGAAAACTTACCTTGAAACTAAAATTCTTGTTATGATTTAGAGTTGGAGAAGTCAGGTTGCAGGTGGTTGTTTTTAGGCTTGGAAAATGGTGATGATGATGAAACAAAAGTTGTTCTCGTGTTTGAACAACTCCAATATAATGTATGTGGAGTGTTTGGATGATTTGTTTGGACAGAACTTGCAAGGTGTGAGAGGTTCAAAGATTTGGACTTCAAAGCTCAAGAGTGGAGGTTTTATGGACAATTATGTTTGTTTGAGAGTATGAGGGGTTTTGAGAAACTTGTCTACACAACAAAAACTTCTGGACCTTTAGCTTGCAAATGGCCTCTCAATTTATAGAGAAGGTTTGAGAGGATGAGAGAGTTTGTTTCACAAGCTGTGGAATTCTGGTTTGGTTGAGATGAAACAACCAAGTTATATGAAATCTGATGTCCCAATGCATGGTACAAAAGGGGTCTGAAGTGGATAGAAGTTTTTAGGCATGTTTCTTCTTGCTTTGACATTGTGTGTGCAGAAAAAAAAGTTGAGAGGCTCAAGGAGAGCTGACTTTGTATAAAGCATGCTTTATGTGAATGGCAATGGTGCCTTTGTGCCATAAATGGAAAATGGATTGGATAATGTCTTAACCACTTGGATCATAGCTCAAAAGTTTATGTAAACAATTAATTATGGTGAGATTTGCAAGTTATAAGACCTGCAAAGTAAGATTATGCAGCATAGTATGAAGATTGTATTACGTGTTCTTCATAAAAAATGACTAGTAATTCAAGAATGGATACCCAACTTCATGTCTTTGAATCTCCTAGCTCAAGTATGATAAATTCATGCTCTTGGATGTTTTGGAAAGCTTGAAGTATTGTCTACAACTTTTATGTTGACCATTTTGGATAAATCAAATTGTAAATTGATGAAAAATGGCCAAGAAGTTGAGATAAAAACTGACCAAAACCCGTTGAAAATTTCTCTAAGTGTTTTATGGAAAATGTCATGACTTTAGGAATTTATAACTCAAAATCCAAGCACTTCTAGGACTTGATCAGCAAAGCAAAGTTGTAGATCTCATCAAGACCTACAAATTTCACGTTGAAAGTTTTCTTTGAACCATCGTGCATCTTGGTGAAAGATTAGCATGGAGTAATGAAATTATCATGTATAAAAACACTTAGAAAAAATTTCCAAGTCTTGAAAAGTTTGACTTTTCACATTGACTTTTGACTTTCTTGATTTCTTGATGATCAAGCTTCATATTTTTGAATGTCTTGATGACTTGTGATATTTGAAATTGAATTTTGATCAAAAGGTCATAGTTTGACTTTTTGTTGTACAATTGACTTTTTCATCAGTTGACCAAATTTCAACTATCAATCAATTGATCTTGAGAGATGAATTGAGTCATGCAATTAGGTCAAGGTGATGTATTTGAATCCTTGAGATCATGTTTCAAACCGAAAATTCATTCATTAGGTCAAAAATCAAAGATTGGTCATTCTCAGTCAAAACCCTAATTTTGACCATTTTGCCCTTTTGAAGACTTGAACATTTTTCTTGTGGAATTGTGATCCAAACTTGATCAAATGATACATATGACTTCAAAATGGTGATATTGGTCAAAAATATTGAAGTTTGACTGTAAGTTGACCACAATTGACTTTTTATCCAATACAGCTGATTTTGGGTCATCTGGCCAATTGACTGAGCAATTTTGAGCTGCAAGACTTGAAATTTGACATGAGCATTCTTGAAGGTCCATAATGATCCATGAAGATCAATTGAGGCATTAAAAGTCCAATCATGCTTGTGCAAATCCAAACCCTAATTTGAGGCATTAGTGTTGAGGAGATGGTTTGATCTAGTCAACACTTGTGCAAGCTTGAGCTATTGAAGATCTTGTGAGAAATATCTTAAGAAAAGAAAGAGCAAATTTTGAAGTACAACAGTTAGGAAGAGAAATTGCTTTAAATTGACTATGTAATCAAATCAATGCGAACCAATATGAACATGTCAAAATCTATTAAAAAAAAACTGTAAACCAAAAATGTTTCAAGAACTATTATTTGTTTTTTTTTTCTTCTTAAAAGTCAATAGCAACACACTCTTTTAATGATATATTTTTTTATAAAAAAAACTAATAAAACTTCACAATAGGAAATAAATTTTAGAAATTAAAATTCAAAAAATAATAGAAAATCTAAATCACATCAGTTAGATTTTTATCCTTAAACACGAAAAATTGATTTAATTTATTTTATTTTAAATATTTTTAGTCATCATGGTTTTAAAAAAAAAAATTAAAGATCAAATTATCTCATCCAACTTTTATATATATATATATATATATATATATATATATATATATATATATATATATATATATATATATAATTAAAATAGAATAATTTAATTTATTTAAAATTAGTCGATTCAACCAGTAACGTAACTTTTAGTTCGACAAACGACCCCTTAACCTTTTGCATTGTGATTTAATTGTCAAGTCAATTTTTACACCAATGACCGGTGAAGCTCTCTTCGAATTTATCACCAATAACTTATAAATTTATATGATAATAAAAAATATTTTTAATAATATTTTTTTATTATAAATTTATAATTTATTTTCAAACGTTATTTCAAATAGCGTTTTAGTTTATAGTTTATAACTTATTATATTTTTTTTATCTTTATTATTTTAATTAAAATTCACTATTATTTTTTATAATTTAATTTAAAATAAAATGATTATAAATTAAATGTCTTTCTTGTTATTTTAATTTATGAACTAATTGAATCGTTAATTTTATCAAACACTTCAATAGTTTATCACCTATAAATATCAACCATCAGCTATTAGTAAGGGTTACAATTAGATTCATTAAGACAAAATTCATCCAATCAATTCACTAAAAAATTCATCCAATCTATCTACCCCATAAAAAATAGGTTAATGGATTGGACAAATCTATCTATTTATATATATGAATTAATCTAATTCATCCAACATATTTTAAGAATACATTGGATTACTTTTATCATATACGTAAGATCCAAAAAATTGTTTTTTAAAAAAACGAAAAAATCGAGTTTTTTCATAAATACAAAAAATTTGTGTTTTTTCAACAAAAAAAATGATAGCATCGGGTTCTTTTCTCAAAAATACGGAAAAAAAATTGAGTTTTTTTGAAAATACAAAAAAATGCTTCTTTTTTTTAAATATAAAAAAACCGAGTTTTTCAGAAAAACGAAAAAATCAAGATTTTTAAGGAAAAAAACGAAAAAAAATCGGATTTTTTTCGGGGAAAACAAGATTTTTTATGATATGCGAAAAAATCGAATTTTTTCGAAAAACAAAAAAACGAGATTTTTCGGGAAATAAGAAAAATAGAGTTATTTCGAAAAACGAAATCGAGATTTTTCAAGAAATGCAGAGAATTGAGTTTTATCGAAAAACGAAAAAAAATAGAGATTTTTCATGAATTGCGAAAAATCGAGTTTTTTCGAAAATACGAAGAAAAAAAATTGATTTTTTTAAACGAAAAATTGAGATTTTTTCAAGAAATACGAAAAATCGTGTTTAATCGAAAAACAAAAAAAAATCGAGATTTTCAAGATTTTCCATGAAATGTGCGTTTTTTCGAAAAACAAAAAAGTCAAGTTTTTTGAAAAACAAAAAATCGGAATTTTTCAAGAAATACAAAAAAACTGATTTTTTCCTGAAAAATCGAGATTTCCCATGATATACTAAAAAAATTGAGTTTTATCAAAAAACAAAAAAAATCGAGATTTTTCTGGAAATATGAAAAAATCAAATTTTTCCGAAAAATCGAGATTTTTTATGAAATACCAAAAAGTCGAGTTTTTTTTTAAAATGAAAAAAATCGAGATTTTTCAAGAAATACAAAAAATCGAGATTTTCCATGAAATACGAAAAAAATTGAGTTTTATCGAAAAAAGAAAAATTGAGTTTTTTTGAAAAATCGAGTTTTTTTTTTAAAAATAGAGATTTTTCATGAAATGCGAAAAAAAACAAGTTTTTTCAGAAATGCGATAAAACGAGATTTTTCAAGAAATACAAAAAAAAATCGTGTTTTTTCGAAGAAAAAACATAAAAAATATATTTAAAAAAAGTTAATATTTTTAAGTTAATTTTTTGGATGGATGAATATCAATCCATTAAAAAAATATTAATAGATGGATTGGATGAATTTTTATCTTTAATGAATGAGTTGGATTTTATATTTTTAAGAAAATATTAATGGATAGTTAATAGACTAATAGATTATTTTGATCCAATAATTAGCAATCCAATCTAAATTCATTCAATCCATCTGTTTTACCATCCCTACCATCCCAAACCATTAGTCATCTATTATCAATCATAAACTATAAACTATTAAGTAATAAACTATAAACTATTAAGTATTAAGTAACTTATCACTCAACTGGCTTTTTTTTACCAAATAGAACTTAAATATCACTTGATAATATAATCTTCCAAGACTCAATAATCAATCATACTTAAGATGGTCAATTCAATCCTTCTTCATTTAAAGTTAGGCCAACTCATACTAAGATGATAACTTTTAAAATTACTATAACTTTGCCTCTTTTTTTAATAGAAATTTTATAATACAAAGTTATTCATTAAATTATTAGAATTAATTTTATTTAATCTTTTTTTTCAAACTAATTAATTTTTTTAAAAACATTTAAGTCAAATTATACTTAACTTAGACAACTTTTTTTTTTGTCTTAACCATCTGACTTTTAAGAAAAACTAACACTCATTATGTAAATAAAGTATGATTCATATATTTTTTTAAGATTCAAATTCTTTAAAATAATTGATACATTATTGAAATTTGATTTTACTGGTTGATCAGAATCTGAGAAGTGGCTGAAAGATGATATGTAGTCGGAATGTGGTGTCGAGGAGAAAAAAGGAGTTGTACATGTAAGGCACTCCGACGATCAAGTAAGATTGGGAACAAGAAGATACAAGTAAAATATTAGGGGGTGAATAGTGAATATTCGACATCTGGCCCTCACAAGTGTGAGGATTTATATAATACCCCTGCCGCATGGCCATTGGTTCCTGATTTCATACCTGGATATGTGGGTCCGTGAAATCAGGTAACTGCCAGGACTTGGTCAAACTAGGCAGATGTGTTCGTAACTAGCTGTTGGTCCCGGAGAGGGGGCAGTTACGGGCATCTCTCTGGTCGGTTCCTGGTGGCCTGCAAGACTTTAATGTCGGGCAGGCTGAGAGGGTGCTCTTCGATCATCTTGGGCCAGTGTTGGTTCGGGAGGGCAAATGGCTGACATTGCCCGACAGGTAGCGGGTGATCCGGGTCATGGTCATGCGGGGCGTATCAAAGGAAATGTCTTAGACTGGGCCCAGTCAAGTCGTCGGGTCAGTCCAGAATAGTAGCCCCCCAAGTCGTTGCCTTTGGGTGCAGGAGTGATGACTTTAACACCTGCTCGCGGAACGGGGCGTGTCTTACGGGGAAATGAGTGTTTCCCGTTATGCCTTTCTTGCGGGGAGACGAGGAGTTAGTCGTTAGAACTCTTAAATTTGGAGAGGTAGCGTGTTTTGAGAAGTGTGCTAGCAAAGCGACACAATGATGGCCTAGGGGCTAGGGTGTAATAATGACGACCCTAGGGTTTTCCAGGCGCGTGTCTTGTACGCGTAGATTATTTCAGCTATAAATACGAGAGGAACATGGCGTTTAGTATTTTTTGTCTTCTCTCTCAACTGCTCATATTAGCTCGACTGTCGGCCACCGTTGTTCATTGAGTTTTCCTGTTCGCAGCTGCTTACTTCCATCCTTTCTTCTTCTATTAATCGGTAAGTTTCCAATCTTCCATTGTTGTTCGCTTTCAGTAGTTCGCATTTTCGCCTTTTACTTTCTAGAGATGTATGCGGTTAGGATTTAGCATTTCGTTTGCGAAGATGCCGTTGGAGAGTGTTGGCGGTGGATGGCGTTTCGGTAGTTTAGAATCGCCAAAGCCGTTGTGGGGTCTCCCTTGGGACTTCGTTGTGTGTCGTATATGGCATGTTAGGGCTTAGGGCTTTTTTCTGTAATTTCTGCTTGTTTAGGCGCCTTAGTGAGGGTTTTGGTCGGGGACACGATCCTCGTTTCCCAGCACCCTTTCGCTTGATTAGCGGTGGAAGGGTGGTTTTGGCATTGATGTCGAGCTCATCTTTTTCCTCTGTTTTTCAGGTGCTATGGCTGACAATGCTCGGGTCCATATTTCAAGCGAATCCACACAGTCTTCGGGAAGTTCCTCATACGAGACGAGTAGTTCGTCGAGCATCCTGGAAATTTCTGGGGATGCGCATAATCAAATGGAGAAGTAAACGGGGGAGGGTGACATGTAGATGACCTCAGCCGACCAGGGTTGCTCGTTTCCTCCTGGGAACAAGGAAGAACCTCGGGATTGGGTCGCGAACGACCCCTAGGACTGGTCGTCGTATTTTTATGAGCACCGGGGGGATGTCTTTATGGACGTGTACACTCAGGAGGAGGGGGCTCAAGAGGAATGGTCGTTATACATCCCCGGGAAAGAGAGCAGAATCTGCTCGAAATACGATAGGAGGCGGATCCCAATGTATAACATCGTATTTCGCGAGACGCGTCTTCGCCTCCCCTTCTCTAACTTCGAGGTGGCCGTATTCAGGCACTTGCGTGTGGCTCCCTCCCAACTGCATCCGAATGGCATCGTGTTTATGCGATTGTTCGAAATAGCTTACGACCATTTGAAGATAGGGGCCACCATTCCCTTGTTCTTCTACTGCTTCCACCTTCAGAGGAGCAAGGTCGACAAAAAGTGGGGATAGGTTTCCCTAAAGCAAGGCAACAGGAAGCTATTTAAAGCCTATTTAGAGTTTGTTCTCCATTTCAAAGATAAATATATTTTGGTGCAGCCTTCTTCGACCAAGGCGATGTTGAACGTCTTCAGGACCGTGCCTTCGCTAAACAAGGATGGTACTCCCCGACTGAACAAACTAGGAGAGCCCGTTGCAAAGTTAGTTTATAAGTTCTTGTTCCAATGGATGAGGAAGAATTTTGATAGCGAATTGGGCTCCTACGTATGGAGAGAAGGGGAGCTCGGAGACGAGGATCTGGAGAGCTTCACTGTCCTGACCGCGTTCGTGGCTCGGATCTCTCGTGTCCAGCGAGTTGGTCGGGGAGGTAGGCATGTGTTGGACAAAAATAGGGAGCCCGTATACGAACCAGGCCTCATAAACGTCAAGGAGCTCCTCGGAAGCAAGGACCCCGTTAGATACTTGGGCATATATATATATATATATATATATATATATATATATATATATATATATATATATATATATATATATATATATATATATATATATATATATATATATATATATATATATATATATAATAGTAGTAAGTGGTCGTCGTTTATTTGACTCCTCGTTTACTTACTGTGTTTCTTTTTGTTTATTTTGCAGATAGCATGAATCTTGCTCACGAACGTTTGGCTAAGACTCTTGTTGCCAGGTTGAGGAGGGCCCAAAAGGACGCACAAACTGGTTCGGGGCCAGCTCCTGCCTCGGGGTCGGGCGACTCATCCTCGGCCCAAGCTACAGTCGCTCTTTCTCTTGTTGTTGTTTCCTCGAAGGCGGAGAGGCCGCGAGCCGAGTGAAGTATCGACCTGACCGGGGAAAAAGGAAAAGGAACGTACGACCTGCCTCCCTGCTAGCTGGAGAAGTCTTTTTTCGAGGGCGCAGGTCTCCGTCTTCCCCGGGTGGAATCTCTCCATCTCGAGATAATGGACCGCCCAAAGAAGAGGGAAATGCTGGCGATTTGATGCGGATCTTAGAGATGGCGGTCACTTATACCGAGGGAAGTTCCTCTCAAGAGACAGAGATGAAGAATCTTCGGGTCAAGCTGGCTACAAGGGAGAAGGCCTTGGTCGAGAAAGATAAAGCTCTGAAGCTGTCTAAGGAAGAATCGGAGAGGCTCTCCGAGGAACACAAGGTTCTCTTGCTTGAGAAAAAAGACCTTGAGGGAAAGGTGGAGGCCCTGATTGTCGAGGTTACGCCCTCTGAAGACGAGTCGGAGGATACTAAGGATCTAAAGACTCGGGCCAAGCTGGTTGCTCGTTTTCAGTTCGCTATGGACGACGCCCAGGCTGCTTCCGATGGGAGCTTCAAAAATGATGTAAAGAAGATGTGTGTGTTGAACCCCGATGTTGAGCTCAACACCTCAGGAATAGGGGTCAATTATTATGTAGTTGTCGGTCAGATTCTGGTCCCTGATTATCTCAAGGATATTGTTGCTCATCCGACCGGGGGTCCCGCCCAACTTTTGCTTGTTGCTGAAGGAGAAGTGGAAGGATGATTGTTTTATGTTTATTTCGGCATGCGTTCCGCATTTGTTGTATTTATTTTTCTGGGCTATTGCCTGTTAATGTGATATTCGCACATTATCAGCCTAAGTGGTCGTTTTATTTAAATTTCTGCCAATGGTCGTTTGCATTGAATATTTAACTTGTGTTTTTTACATGTTTTCTTATTTTGCTAAGAGTTTACAGCGGGGATTTGCTCGTTTGGTATGTTCGTCAGTATGGGGAAACTGATCAAACGACCAGGGTGAATACCAGGCGAGGGCCGAACTCAGGTCTCGTTTCGAGGAACCCGGGTTCGGCGACGTGAACTTCCCATCGCGAGTCTGGCATTCTACCGTCATGGCACAAGGGCTATAGAGCTCGGTCGAGTTATCCATGTCGGGCTAAAGGTGCACTTGTCAATAGAGCGGAGCCTCGCCCCTTTTGAATACTTTGGGTGCTATGCTTGTGCCTAGGCATGCACGTGTGGTCGGGCCTGGGTGAGTTTGTTTTATCGACCAAACTCACTGACTGATCAGTGTCTTTAATTGTAATATTATTTTAACTTTTCAGTGTTCCATGATCGAATGATATGTTCCCCTTGTAAGTTTTCCAAGTAATACACTTCAGTCCCTGTTTTCGCGTAGATGCGACAAGGACCTTCCCAGTTCACTGTGAGCTTGACCTCGCGATATTCTTTGCAATTTCTCTTTAAGACAAGGCTGCCAACCTCGAACTCTCGTCGTATGACCTTGGCGTCGTAGAGCATGGCTATTTTTTGTTTGAGCGAGGCCTCTCATTGGGCCGCTCCTGTTCTAATTTCTTCCACCAGATCCAGTTCTTCGCAGTGGGTGGCGTTGTTCATCTCCTCATCGAGAGGTGCCTCGGTTTGCCTGGAAGGTTCATTGATCTCTACGGGAATGACAACCTCCATCCCATAAGCTAGTCTGAAAGGAGTCTCCCCGGTGGACGAATGGGAAGTCATTCGGTATCCCTAGAGTACACTGTGTAACTCCTCGACCCACCTCTTCTTGGTTTCGTCCAATCTTTGCTTGAGGCTCTTGAGTATTACTCTATTTGCATACTCGACTTGGCCGTTCACCTGTGGATGCTCGACAGAGGCGAAGTGTTGGGTGGTGCCTAGTTTGGTGACAAATTATTGAAAGGTGTGGTCCGTGAACTGGGTCCCGTTGTCGGTGACTATCGCTTGTGGGATGCCAAAGCGAGCGAGGATATTTCTTTTATAGAAGCGAAGGAAGTTTTGGGCGGTGATTTTGGCCAAAGCTTTGACTTCTATCCATTTGGTGAAATAGTTGACCTCTAGGATTAGGTATTTGTTCTGATTGGTTCTTACCACAAATGGATCAAGGAGATCCAGTCCCCACCAGATGAAGGGCCAGGGAGAGGAGAGGGATTTAAGCTCGTTAGGAGGAGCTAAATGCATGTCTCCGTGCCGCTGGCATTTATCGCATTTCTTCACGTGCTCTTTTGCATCATGTTGCATGGTGGGCCAGTAGTATCCTGCCTGCAAGGCTTTTCTTGCGAGGGATCTCCCGCCTAGATGTTGGTCGCCAATGCCCTCGTGGATTTCGAGCAAGACGCGCTCTGCCCCGCTTCGGTCGACGCATTTGAGAAGTGGAATGGAAAATCCTCTTCTCTAAAGTTTTCCTTCGACCAAAACGTACGAGCAAGCTCTCCACCTAACAACGATCGCTTCTTTCAGGTCGGGGAGTTTTCCCTTAGTGAGATAGTCGTGTACGGGGGTCATCCAACAATCGTTGTCCCCGATGGAGAACACTTCTAAGGTAGAACATGGCTTTTGGGTGCTCGATCAGGGAAGTATTTCCTGTATCACCGATTTATTCCCTCCTTTTCTCTTTGTGCTCGCTAACTTAGACAAGATATCTGCGCGGGCATTATGCTCGTGGGGAACGTGTTGTACATCCATAAATTTAAATTTATTTTTTCTCCTAGACCAGGGCCCTATATTCGGCAAGTTGTTCATTTTTGACCTGATATTCGCCTCAGACTTGAGAGGAGACCAACTGAGAGTCGGTGAAGATCTTTACTTCCTCAGCTCCCAGATCTTTGACTACTCGCAAATCTGCGAGGAACGCGTCGTATTCGGCCTGATTGTTGAAGGTTGAAAAGGATAGGGTGAGGGAGACCTCGATTAGGGTCCCTTCCTCATTTTCTAATATAATGCATGCGCCGCTTCCGGTCAAACTGGAGGCTCCATCGATGAAGATCGTCGAACGACGTGATCCGTCGGGATCTATGGGCGAGGCCATTTCAGCTACGAAGTCGGCCAAGGTTTGGGCCTTAAGGGCTTTCCTGCTCTCGTTTTGGATATCGAATTCAGAGAGCTCCAAGGACCATTTGAACATTCTGCCGGCCATGCATGGTCTTCCGAGCAGTTGTTTTATTGGTTGATCTGTCCGGGCCACTATGGTGTGGGCCAGGAAGTAGTGTCTGAGTCTCCTCGTTGCGTTAACAAGGGCTAGAGCTACTTTTTCGATTTGTTGATATCTTTCCTATGGGCTCTGCAGGGACTTGCTCGTGAAGTAAATTGGTCTTTGTCCTTCTGGAGTTTCTCTTATCAGTGTCGCGCTTATTGCCTCGAAGGTAATGACCAGATGAGGTAGAGGACCTCGTCTTTCTCGGGCCGAGAAAGGATAAGCGGTTGTGACAAAGCTCGTTTCAAATGAACGAGGACTTATTTGCATTCGGGCATCCACTCAAAGTTGGCTTCCTTGCGCATGAGTTTGAACAAGGGAAACGCGTACTGGGCGGACTTTGCCATGAATCGAGAGAGAGAAGTGAGCATGTTGTTCAAGATCTGGATGGACTTTTTCGAGGTGGGTGTTGGAAATTCGGAAAATGCCTGACATTTGTCGGGGTTTGCCTCAATGCCTCATTCTGTTAGATAGAATCTGAGGAACTTTCCTGCCTGTACACCAAAGGTACATTTTTCCGGGTTGAATCGCATCTGGCACTTTTGAGCTTGCTTGAACACTTTATTTAAGTGGGCGGCATGGTCGAGCTCCTCGGTGGACTTGACGATCATGTCATCCATATATACTTCGAGCATGTCGCCTATCTCGTTGCGAAAAACTTTATTCATCATGCGCTGATATATAGCGCCCGTGTTCTTCAGGCTGAAGGGCATTACATTGTAGTAATAGTTGCCCGACTCGGTCAAGAAAGCGGTGTATTTTTTGTCCGTTTTTGCCATGGGGATCTGGTTATAACCAGAGTATGCATCCATGAATGATATAAATTTAAAATCGTCCGAGTTGCCGACAAGTTTGTCAATATTGGGGAGGGGATAAGCATCTTTCAGGCAAACCCGATTGAGATCAGTATAATCAATACACATGTGCCATTTCCATTAGATTTTTTCACAAGAACTACATTTGAGAGCTACTTTTTATACTGGGCTTCAGAAATAAAATGTGCCTCTATGAGGTCTTTTACAGCTAGTTCTGCAGCCTTTTCTTTCTCGAATGACTACTTTCTTCTACACTGCACGACCGCCTTGAGGGTAGGATTTATAGTCAAGTGATGGCATGCAGCCTCTGGATCTAAACCGGGCATCTCAGCCGCACTCCAGGCAAACAGATCTGCATTCTCCCTTAGGCAAGCTTTGAGTTGCCTTTTTTCCAGGTCGGGGAGGTATGATCCGATCTTTACTCCTCTGGTGGGGTCTTCTCTAAGGGGAACTACTCGAAGTTGCCGTCCAGGATAGGTCGTGCGTGACTCTAGAGTTCGTTATGATCAGTAGAGGAGGTCGACCCTTCGTCTTCGACCATAGGCTTTTTTCTCTTCCTTCTTTACTCGACATGATCCCCCTTGGAAAAACGGTTTTCGAGGTCAATGGTGTCAACCCTCGGCAGCGGCTTGACTTCCTCGGAGCTAGAGGGTAGTGTGGCTCCGGTGGTCATTCGAGGTTGGTTGTTGATGGAACTGAGGCCCTTGGCTGAAGCTTTAAAGAACCTTCTAGCTGCTTGGATATCCCCGTGGAGGGTGGCGACCAAGCCTTTAGCGGTGTAGTACTTCATTTTGAGATGCACGGTAGAGGGAACCGCGACGAGTTCGAAGAAAGTGGGTCTCCCAAAGATGCACTGCTAGAGAGACGAGCAATCTACCACCAAGAATTGGGTCTTGATGGCTCTAGCTGGTACCCCTCTCCCGAAGGTAACGATCAGCTCGACATATCCTTAGGGTTTCGTGCTGGCTCCGTTGAAGCCCTGGAGATCAAATCCCATGTAAGGGGTCAGATGGCTCTCATTTAGCTGTAAAGTGGTGAACAACTGGGCTTACATGATGTCTACCGAGCTGCCTTGGTCGACCAGTATGTGGCGCACGTCGAAATTTGCCATGTAAGCTCTCACGAGCAATGGGATGGTCAAATTCGGGGCTCCGCCTAGAAATTCCTCCTTGTAGAAGGCGAGGGGATGAGAGACTCCTCGAGATTTATCGAGTGTGGCGTCCATATCTGAGTTGGCTTCGATGAGCTGGTCGAATCTCCTCTTCACCGACCCAACTATGTGCCTGTTGAATCCTCCGTCCGAGATTACCATGGCTGCGGGAAAGGATTCCTACGGACTGTGGGAGGAGAATTACAGGGGGGGCGTTCTCCATGTCCGAATAGTATAAATCTTACGATCGTGAGATGCTCATGGCGACTGGAATGGTGTCGATATCGAGGGGATTATTCTTTTCCTCGACATTTTTGGTTTCTGGCGCTTCTTCACGGACACCCTCCTTCTTTTTATACTGCTTGAGGTGCCCGTCTCTGATCAGTATTTCAATTGCATCCTTGAGATGAATGCAATCTTTTGTGTTATACATGTGACTCTAGTGGAACTTGCAATATTTGCTCTTGTCGGTTCCCGGTTTGGACGGTGTTTGTCGGGGGAAGTGCATCCCGGATTGATTAAACTCAGAACTGGCGCATTCAGAAAGAATACACTCCCTTGATGTAGTTAGAGGGGTGAAATCGTGGAAACGACCGGCTGACCCCTTTTAGTCTTTGGAATCGCGGGACTTATCCTCCCATTTCTTCTCTCCCCGACTTTGATGTCAGGCAGGCTGAGAGGGTGTTCGTCGATCATCCTGGGCCAGCGCTGGTTCGGGAGGGCAAATGGCTGACATTGCCCGACAGGTAGGGGCGATTCGGGTCATGGTCGTGTGGGCCATACCAAAGGAAATGTCTTAGACTGAGCTCAGTCAAGCTGTTGGGCCAGTCTAATCCATATTCATTCAATCCGTCCATTTTAACAATCCATCTATTTTACCATCCCTAACTATTAGTCATCCTCATCAATCATAAACTATAAACTATTAAGTAACAAATTATAAACTATTAAGTAACTTATCACTCAGCTACCTTTTTTTACCAAATAGAACTTAAATATTCATTTGATAATATAATCTTCTAAGACTCAATAATCAATCCTACTCAAGATGGTCAATTCAATCCTTCTTCGTTTAAAGTTAGGCCAACTAATACTAAGATGCTAACTTTTTAAATATACAAGTAGTATGTTATTAAAATTACTATAACTTTGCCTTTTTTTAATAGGAATTTTACAATACAAAGTTATTCATTAAATTATTAGAATTAATTTTGTCTAATCTTTTTTTTCAAGCTAATTAATTTTTTTTAAAAACATTTAGGTCAAACTATACTTAACTTAGACAACTTTTTTTTTCCTTAACAATCTGACTTTTAAGAAAAACTAACACTCATTATGTCAATGATTCATATATTTTTTTAAGATTCAAATTCTTTAAAATAATTGGTACGTTATTGAAACTCATCAACACTAATCTAACCATTTGACTGATTTTAACCACCTTAACTGATTATTAGTTATACAGTTAATTAGTTAGGTTGTTTGTCCTACTGGTTACTATATCATACATGAAGTGCATATTAACTTAGAGTGTTTCTCACTTATTGTATAAATAATACAATGTAACCTTATTCCATATATGAGAAATTTATTCCTTTTTCTTCTCTTCTATGTTTTCTCATTGTTTAGTTTTCATCTCATAATATGGTATTATCGCAATACACCTAATTTCTCATCATCTTCTTCTTCCTTTTTCTGCACAATTTGCTTTCTTCTCTCTTAGATCTGATCACCATGCCTTCGCGTCTTCAACCTCTAGTTCACCCTTCTAATGGTGACGTTGATTCCGCTTACTACATTCACCCTAGTGAAGATCCTAATTCCATTAAAATCACTCCACCCCCCAATGGTTCCAACTACCTTTCATGGTCTTGCTCCATGCAACATGCACTCGGCGCCAAGAATAAATTATCATTCATCGATGGTTCGATTGAAGTTCATGATTCTAATGATCTGAATCGCGCAACATGGGAATGTTGTAACTATCTGATTCATTCTTGGTTTCTCAATTCCGTTTCTGAACCGATTACACAAACCATTGTTTTCTTGGAAAATGCTCTCGATGTCTGGCTCGATCTCAAAGAAAAATTCACAAAAGCTGATAGAGTTCACGTTGCAAATCTTTATACTGAACTCAATAACATGAAACAAGGTGAAAAATCCATTCTTGATTACTATACTGCCATGTGTGGTTTGTGGGAAGAGTTGAATTCTCATCGTCCTTTACATGCATGCACGTGCATCCAACAATGCAGATATGAAGCTATGTGATCCGCTATATTTTTTTGTATCGAGGATCAAATCATTCAATTTCTCATAGGTTTGATTCCTTTTCTGTTATAAAGTCTCAAGTTCTTATTATGGAACCTTTACCTTCTATCAATCGCATTTATTCCATGGTTATTCAAGAAGAAACATAGATCTACTTCCCGAACCTGATAATAGTACATCACTTGATGAATCTAATGCATTGATTAATGCATATGACTCAAGAAAATTTCATGATCATAACAAGAATTCTACAAATTCTGGTTATAAGAAAGATCTTCAAGTTTGTACGCATTGTAATCGCACTAGACATACTGTGGAGGTGTGCTATAGAAAACACGGATTTCCTCCTCACTATGGCAAGAAGAATGCTTCAGCCAATTCATTTAGCTCTACTGGTGCAGAAGATTCCCAACAAACTACTACTGATGGTGATAGTTCATCAACTGCTCAAGCCAGTATTACTCAAGAACAGATTTCTCAGTTGATCATTTTATTACAACATTCAAATTTAATGCCTCATAAAACTTCCCCTAATCATGCATCTAGTTCAAACCAACTTTCTACTCATACTGATCTTAAACCATATAATACATAAGGTATAACTTATATATCAAACTTTACTTGTTCTAGCTATTCTAATTCCAATTTTTGGCTTTTCGATTTAGGAGCAAATGGTCATGTATGTTCCTCTTTACATCTCTTTCATTCTTACTCTAAAATCACACCTATTAATGTTTGTTTACCAAATGGATCTTATGTGTTAGCAAAACATGTTGGCACTGTTATTTTCTCCCCACAGCTTTATATCGCTAATGTTTTATACATTCCTGAATTCTCCCTTGAACTTGATCTCAGTATCCAAACTGTGCAAAACACTTAATTGTACATTGCACTTTTTTGACCATAAATGCATTATGCGGGACCTGAAATCACAGAAGATGATTGGTTTGGCTAGTGAAACAAATGGCTTATACAAACTCTTGCCTGATGGCGATGCTCATTCCAACCCACCAGTCACAACCCTTGCACATTCAGCCATTCCACACACTAGAATAAACAAAGTGTCTACTATATCTTTACAAGCTCTTTGGCATTTCAGACTTGGCCATTTATCTCATGCTCGATTATGTAAAATGTCCCAATTATATTCCAATATAACTCATGATAATAAAGTTGTGTGTGATATATGTCACTTTGCTAGACAAATAAAGTTGCCTTACCAAATATTTCTTCTAGAGCTACTTTTCCTTTTGAATTAATCCACTTTGACATATGGGAACCCCTAGCTATTACATCTATCTATGGACATAGATACTTCCCCACTGTACTTGATGATTTTACTCAATACACGTGGATTATTCTCCTCAAATATAAAAGCTGAAGTATCTCAGCATGTTCAACGTTTCATTTCCCTAGTTGAAAACCATTTCAAAACTTGCCCTAAGCATATTAGAACCAACAATGGACCTGAGTTCTTAATGCCACACTTTTACATGACAAAAGGCATTGTCCATCAAAGATCATGCGTTGAGTCACCCCAACAAAACAGGAGAGTTGAAAGAAAACACCAACTTCTCCTTAATGTAGGCAGAGCCCTATTATTTCAATCCAAACTTCCCAAACAATTTTGGTCCTGTGTTGTATCTTATGCCACATACATCATCAATAGAACCAATATTCCACTTTTAAATCACCAATCTCCCTATCAAATATTACATCAATCCCTTCCTGACATTAACCAAATTAAAGTGTTTGGTTCCCTCTGTTATGCTTCCACATAACAAAATCATAGAATCAAGCTTTCTTGCAGAGCAAGGAAATCTTTATTCTTAGGCTACCAACTAGGTTTCAAAAGCTTTGTTCTATTAGATCTCAACACTAATGAAATCTTTATTTCCATAAATATTACATTTTATGAACATATTCTTATCACAATTCTTCCATAGATGCTCCACTAAAATGAGAATATTTTTCTGACCACTCCTCTCCCACACAAAACCCTGACCCTATCAATTTCATTCTCTCGCATAACACTGATACTATCACACCTCCCAACTTTACTAATCAACCTGTTTCTCATAGCTCTGAGAATTCTCCCTTCACCAATACTATCTCCCCACCTGACCACACTATTACCAATCCTCCTCTCAGAGTTTCTTCTCGTACCTGACATCCACCATCACATCGGCAAGATTATGTATGTGCCTCCTTCCATGATGATCCTCACTAATTGTTAGTTATCCAGTCAGTTAGTTAGGTTGTTTGCCCTACAGACTACTATACCATACATGCAATGCATATTAGCTTAGAGTGTTTCTCACTTCTTGTATAAATAATACAATGTAACCTCACTCCATGTATGAGAGATTGATTCCCTTTTCTTCTCTTTTGTGTTTTCTAATTGCTTAGTTTTCATCTCATTATAACTGAAACTACTTTTAAATAAAATGTTATTAAAATGTGCATTCCCTATTTATTTTTATCAGATTGTTTTAGCATATAATTTATATTGAAACTTTGTAACAATAGTTTTTTTAATATAAGCTTACAACCTTTTTTTCATACAATGAAACTGATGTTTTTAATCAATGAACCAAAAGTGTAACATGCCAACATGTGAATTGAATGACGGGGGTTTTGGAAAACTTCTAACATCCTTACAATTTTGGTTTCATTATAGTTTTAAAAAACCAAACAAAGAAAATATTAACTATTTTAAGCTATATATACCCTATTTCATCATTAACAATCCATCAACAACTTATTAGAATTATTCTTAATCATATATCTCCAAAAAAATTGAACCATGGCTTCACTTATCTCCTTTAGACTATCACCAATAGTAGTTGCTTGTTTTCTTTTGTTAGTTAAATCTGGACTTTCAACGATTGTTCAAGAAACAAATGATTCTCATGCTACAAATGATTATGCACAAAGACCATTAACATCTTATGAAGGCTATTTAAGTGATTGTTCATCAAATTTGTACCAACAATGTGGTAAAGATATATATTTTAGTATATTTGTTGGTAATCAAACAACTAGCGATGGATGTTGTTATGGCCTTGTTTATTCTGTGGGAAAACAATGCCATGAAGACATGACAAGATATATTTTGGCATCATCACCAGATTTCAAGTACACCAAAATTTTAATTTGGCAAAGAAGTGAGAAAGTTTGGAATGATTGTGTTTCTTTTTTAACAAATTATTCTCCTGTAGGATCAATAGAACTTAAGAACTTGTAAACTTATATCATCAAATAATCCATTTGTTGGGACTGAAAATGCACTGCAATGAAATATGGTTTACCATTAGATTGTGCTGAATTTTTGTAACATAATAATAATAATAAAGATTTTCAATACTTAGTCCTTGAATTGTTCGACCTTTTATCTCTAAGCTAGTTACAGCATAAACATGTACATATTTTTTTTGCAAGTCTTGTAAATATACTTCTATGCGGAGTTGGTGATGGATTAGTTTTCATGATACCTGATGACCGCGCCTTCACTTCTGGCGACGGATTGGTTTTAACGTTAGTTGATGCCTCGACTGTAACATTAGGTGATGGTTGCATGTACCTTTCAGGTGACGGTTGCACGTCCATTTCGGCTAATGGCTCCATTTCCATGTTAGTTGGTAATTCAACTTCCATAGGAACTGATTGTTCAATTTCCATAGTAATTGATGCCTCCACTTTGATGTTAGGTGATAGTTGCACATCCACAACAGGCGAGGGTTGCATATCCACTACAGGCAACGGCTGCACGCTCACTTCCTCCGATGGCTTCACTTCGATGTTAGTTGATACCTCGACTGTCACATTCGGTGATGGTTGCATGTTCACTTCAGATGATGGCTGCACGTCCATTTCGGCTAATGACTCCGTTTCCATGTTAGTTGATAACTCAACTTCCATAGTAATTGATTGTTCAAGTTCCATAGTAATTGATGCCTCTACTCTTGCATTAGGTGATGGTTGCACGTCCACTACTGGTGACGGCTGCACATTCACTTCCTCTGATGGCTTCACTTCCATGTTAGTTGATGGCTCAACTTCCATAATAATTGATTGTTCAAATTCCATAGTGATTGACTTATCATAAAATAAATAGACAACTGTCTCTTTAACAATCAACCCATGCCCAAAAGCTACAAAAATCTCCACATCGTCACCAGGTCCTAGATTTGATGCTACGTTCTTCCAATCTTCATCATTAAAGGACATTACCGTGTCACGCTTGTGTATCTGAATGGTGCACTTTGTGTAATTAATGATCAAGACACTAGTAAGACATTCAGCTCCAATGTTTTCTGAGGTTGATGAATAAATAACACATAAGATTATTCCCTTCACGTGACAATCAATATCGTCAGGAACTTGAAATTGTGCCGAGGGTCCTTCGCCTGTAAAGGCCAACCAAGAAGGATAATTGCCACCTGGAAGGAAAAAATCCCTCGAATCATCGGTTAATCCCTGTATCATAAGCATATGATTAATAATTTATGTAATTATGCTATTCAACTGAACATTTAAGTGTCAACTGAAATTCTAAAAGGTGAATATGGTAAAGTAAATAACAGTGTAATGCATAAAGAGAGTATAAACTAGGAAACTAGTTGAGAGAAAACAGCCAATAGTTTTGTAATGCAACAACTTTAAGGTAGAAAAATTTCTGCTTCAATAATAGCTATGTAATACAGACCAAAATGATAAGTTGCTTACTGATATGCAATATGCGTCTTTCTACTTGCAATGGGTTAATAACCATTTTCTCTTGTTGGCTTACTTACCTATAATATAATTGTTAGAAACTCCACTTGGATAAAAAGTTTGATCATCTCTATCTAGAAGAGCCTTCTATGATAACTAAATTAATCAATTTCATGCAAGGGTTTTTTAATCTTAAACTCGAAGCCTCTTTTGTTCCGTTGCCTTCATTTTCTACCGATTCTACCATGCAGCCATATACTTCATTTTCTGCATGAACATCTCCAGACATTTTTGCCTTAGTCATTCCAGCTCAATCACCACCCATTTATTGCATTCTCAAATTTATTTGGGTTTCAATATTTCAAGTGCAGGTATTATTGTTTTATCCTACCTTATACAAACACCAAGGTTTTCCTTGCTTTCAGAAGTTTTAATCACATGTTAATCAACTAAATCATTTCCCGTTTGAGGTATTATTTTCTCACAAATCCTGTATATCAGCTTGGTATACTTCATAGCTTTGTCATAAACTTCCTCTTCTAAAACTTGTGACGTTAATAATATCAAATGAAATATTTTATATCTAAAACAATTCCCTTTACCCGCTTGTAAGACGAGGACTGTCACCACTTACAAACACATGGTCAGGCCTTAGAATTTGGGCAGAATGGTATAGTAACACTCAGCATAAGGTTCTGGGTTCCTACTAATATTTAGAGTAAAGTAACAACATATATTGACAGTTTCAATATTCAATAGTTTTAAAGAATACTCTAGCGATCTATTCTGGTTTGACATAGCAATTGTTAAGAAATGTGGTTGAGCCTAACTCAACCCTATAAAACCGGCTTGTAATGTGAGGATTGCTCCCACTTATAATCTCATGTTCAGACCATATATTTGTCCGATGTGGGACTCTTAACATTGATGTGTAAATGACAAATGCTACAGGTGGCAACTTAAATTTAACATATTATAATATAATAAAGGGTAAAAAGGCTAAGAGGATAGAAAATGAACCTGTGATAAGCTCTTGCCAGGAGTATCTATGACTATGTGGCAACTTCCCATTCCAATCAACAGCGATCTAAAGAAAAGATTTGAAATTTGTGATGCATGTGATGTTTCCAATTCAGAAACATTTACAACATATTGATCAAGAACTCTTTGTAATTCTTGTGTTAGTTGAATCTTCGAGCGGCATTGTACCCAAACAGTTCTGATTTTTGAAAGGCTTATGACCATTGGTGATAGAAGGCCCAAGTTATTATTATGTAAATTGGTGGAAGACAGGGACAATGAAATGTTCCCAAATGGGGAAATGCAGGGTAGAGAATTTATGGTCGGAGACATCCAAGACCAAATGATAGAAGGAAAAACATTACATGATAATCCTTCATATCCACATAGGGATATGTATCCAATGCTTTTCGATCTTATGATTGAACATGGCACCTCTTTTATAGAGGTATCTTTGGCAATCAATGTTGTCAAGGATTCCATCTGCACTATGTCTTCTTCCAACTTGTCAATCTTTGAACAACCAGAAAGGATGAGAGTTTTCACAGATTTCAATTGATAGATCTTCTTTGGGAGATCGCTAAGAGTTGTACAGTCCTTCAAATTTATCAGAAGAAGATTATTGAGATCTCCAATGGATTGGTGTACCTCAGATAAGTTTGGACAATCTTTCATGATGAGCTTTTCTAGATTCGGTGATTTTGAAAAGTCGGGAGTTCTTTTCAAGTACTTGGAATGACTGAGATTGAGAATTTTTAGGTTCCCCAGCAACTGCAAGAAGATAAATGTTTAAATAAAAATTAGATAAAAATGGAGAATGGGATGGTTGCAACAATTACTACTCTTATCACAATTTTGTTTCAAACGAAAATATCATCACCTCGGTTTCATTCCAAACTTGCCTAATTCTACTGTGTTTCAAGTCAATAACAACTAGATTTCCCAGATAAAAGTCATTAGGTATAGAGTTGAAGGTGGATTGTTGCCAATGGATCCATCTGAGCTCTTTAGAAAGATACCCATAATCTCCAGTGAGGTCAACACAATCAATTTGTAGTAGTCTCAGATTCTTCATCTCATTAAAAGAATGAGCATTGAAGCAAACTCTGTTGGTTCTTTGCAACTTCAAAGCCAGTCCTTCTACAGTTTCTGTTCCCTATATGCAAAGAAAATACCAAAGAAAGGTAATTGGAAACGTTTTTCGTTTTTATATACAAAGTGATATATAAAGCTACAACAGTGGACCCAAAGCACACTAGTAAGGAATGACAAGGAAAATACAATTCAACCATGAATTCTACCATTTTCAGCTAATAGTTATCTACAACAAAACAATTCAGAAAAAAAGGAGAATCTTGTGATCTTGATAAGATTATGGAGGATGATTAGAGATCTTACAGTATGTTTTGTTAAAACATCATGTGCATCCACACAAGACCACAATCGACTACGCTTCCCAGGCTCTTTTGCTGAACGTTTGCGAACAATTTCTCTTCCCATATCTCTTATTAAGTCATGCATTGCAAGCTTGTTATTCTTTTCAATTTTGACAAGACTCCGTTCTACGAGGACAGATATTCCAATATCAGCATGAAGCCCGCAACCATTTAGTATCTCAGAAACGTACGCTCTGTCCTTGCCGATGAAGAAACAACATATGTCAAGAAATATATCCTTTTCCATATCATCCTTTAAACCATCATAGCTTATTCTCAATTTCTCTTGCACTTGATCATTGGGAATTGTCTTTAGTTTTGAGAGTACACTTGTCCATTCTTCTTTTGTCCTCTCCCATAAGTAAGAACCAAGGACTTCAAGAGCAACCGGTAATCCTCCACAATAAGCAACTAGTTTCCTCGAGAGTTCAAAAAAGTCTTTGTTTGGACTAGGTTGTCTAAAAGCATGCCAACTGAAAAGCTCAAGGGATTCATTTTTGCCCATTTCCTTCATTGTACACAAAAAATCTACCTTTAATAAATTAAGTAGGCGAACATCTCTGGTTGTAACAATTAACACACTTCCCATACCTAGCAATTTAGGATTTCTACATAGCGATTTTATCTGTTCAAATGTAGTCACATCATCGAGTACAACAAGTGCTTTTTTTCCCCAAAATATTTTCTCTATCTTAGTTGTCCCTAATGCAATGCTGTATATCTTCTCCTTTGTGTTCAAGATATTTGAAAGTAGTTGTTCTTGTAAATGAATAATCCCTCTATTTTCCTTTTCACAGACTTCTCTAACATTTTCAACGAAACTTCTATCAACAAACTTGCGATGAATTCGATTGTAGATAGCTTTAGCTGTGGTTGTTTTACCAGATCCACCCATTCCCCATATCCCTATTATACAGACCTGGCTTGATTCATTTTCAATGAACTCAATTATTTGTTGTACACGGGAATCCAATCCAACTGGGAATTCA
Organism: Vicia faba; assembly: GCA_948472305.1. Lineage (NCBI taxonomy): Eukaryota > Viridiplantae > Streptophyta > Magnoliopsida > Fabales > Fabaceae > Vicia > Vicia faba. Next base: position 444,520,895 of record OX451739.1, on the reverse strand, counting down.
GTAATAGACAAGGATGCAATATCTAGTTTTGTCAAAATGTCCTCAACAATTTGTTGCACCAGTTCGGCTTCATTCCTTGGATGGATATTGATAATTATGAAACACAGAGTGAACAAATATTATGAAAATATGATAAAGTAAAAACAATTCATAAAAATAGTCCAAGAAAGTAGAAAGAATTGATTTACCTACCTGCAATTGTTGACATCCCAACCAGATAAATGAGCAGCTTCGGTGAGTGCACTCCTCCACTTGGACAGCATATATTCCATCCTTTCCTCTCCCGAGTCAAGGTATTTTTCTTTTACAGTACGTCTCAAATATATCCCGAAATCACCATTCTGGCGGCGCACTTCTGACGGGTCAACATCATAAAATACAGGGACAACCACCTGACCATGATTTCTGTGGCATTCAATGATCTTTTTCAGCTCATTAAGACACCAACTAGATTCGGCATATCTTTTGGAGAAAACAGCAATAGATATATGAGACCCTTCTATTGCTCGTGATAGTTCTGGTCCCAGCTCAGTTCCCTTAGGAAGATGACGGTCAATATATGCATTGACTCCAGCATTTTTTAAGGCAGCATAGAGATGAGAAATGAAGCCCGGACGAGTGTCTTCTCCTCTAAAATTGAGGAACACGTCGTGTATCCATTTAGGATTCGAAGATGATGAAGAAGACGAATCCATTAGTTAGATTCAAGTGGATGACAAGAATTCAAGTCAAACTAGAGAAGAAGAGGCAAACAAAATTCAAAAGAAAGAGTAACAGATCTCTATGTTACAACTCAGAACACTATTTAACTTAAAATAAATCATCAATTTTTTCTCTTAAGTATCACTCAATCAATATTTTAGCCCCTAACAAGCATTCATTAAATTATATAAAATTGACGGGTTTCATATAACTTAGACACTGCTTATTATATTTATATAGTTTAGGAGATAAGTTCCATTATTGATTATTTAATTTTCAGCATCTCCAACAACCTCAATTATTTAAAAACTCTTCACTGTCTTTTAAATTAAACAATAGTGAAGACCGAAGACTTAGATTACCATGAACCACCTACTCAAAGCCTTTCTTTTTTAATTGTCATGGACTTTGGAACTTTTACGCACAACAAGACAAACAATAAATTTTGTTACTTATGTTCGGTTTGATAATGCCTTTTTTCTTAGCTTACACTTTCTGTCTCTGGTCCCTACTATAAGCAAATTTCAAAATTTCAATTTTGAAATTTATTGAACAACTGATGTATTTGATTTTAAATAAGATCAAACTCATCCGTTATTCAATGAATCTGAACAATGAAATATTTGTTTATAACGTATGAAACACGGACACCGGAAACTAATACGTCGACTTTGACACTGACACGTCGACACCAATAATTTAAAAAAATTGAATAACTTAAGAAGTAATCACAAGTGTATGGACACACCTTTTTCAAAGGTGTCTGTGCTAATAGTTATTGAAGGGAGAATAACTTATAGTTTAAAAGCTCCTATCTTTAAACAAATCCGTTCAGTAACTAACTTTCTCACTAGCTTATTGTTAAAGCTTCTACTATTTTTTACCAAATATAACCTAAATACCTTTTTTTTTCTCTTTCTTTTCTATGATTTCATTCAATCTATTTCATTATGTAGCACAGACACTTCTGAAAAAAAGATACGTTTGTGTCAGTATTGCTGTCCAAAACCGACACTTTTATTACGTTTAATTTATTCATTTTTTCAAATTATTATCGGTGTCGTATTTCCGGTATATCAGCTTCATAGTTTCCTCACTAGCTTATTGTTTTTTCTAAGTAAACTACTTAAGATTATAGCTTCTACTATTTTTGTACCAAACATAACCTAAATACCTTTTTTTTCCTTTGTATGATTTCATTCAATTTATTTCACTATGCATTACAAACTAATTGTGTTAAGTTGAATTTTGAAAACAACATACAATAGAAACAAAAATTTACTTCAATTACAGAGCAAATATTGTTTAAAAGCTCCAATTTAAAATTAAGAAATTTATGAAATAAACCTGGAGCTTTGGATCCATGAAAGAGTAGCGTTGCAATATTCTCAGCGAAAGCTCCGATTCCGGAGATGAAGTTTCTGTGTGCGGAGTGGACGCGACGGTGTCGTCGGAAGACGTGGAGGAGTTGTAAGTTACAGTTCGGAGAACGAGAAGACGGAGAGTAGTGCAGGGCCATGAAGAGGTTCGAAAGGTGTAAGCTTAAAGTTTGTTTACGTTTTTGGTATAGATTCGCGCACTCCATTTCTTTTTCTTCTTAATTTGGATCATTCTGTTTTTAAGTTAAAAGAAAAATTCCTCAGTTTTCAAAGTATTAATTCTCACAACTAAATTTTAAGCTTATTTTAAATTAGAGGGTTAAAGAAATTTTTGTTCTCTATGAATAAATCTCTCCTTTTATTTTTTATTTCTATAAAAAAATTCTAAGTAATTGTCAGGAGAAAATTTTATCTTTGAGTTAAAATAAGTTAATTATGGCAAAGTATCATGAGATCAAAAAAACTTTGGAAGAACTATTCTAAGTCATTCTTAAGTTTAAAGTTCGGGAGAATCTAATTCAAACTATCTCATAAATATCACTATTGTCACATCAACAAGTACGATTATTCTAAATCATAACGCATTTCACTATACAAGAAATTGGCTTGCGCATTAAAATACTAGTCTTACGGACTCATTCCGCACAGGAGCAATGTGCATATATAATTGTCACTGATTTGAAAATATGAGTGTAAGACACATACAATTGTGCAATCATTCATGGACATGCCATCAAGACCGCGAATATGAGTTCTACACCAGAACAACTATCAATTATGATTAATATGTAATGTTTAATTCATTCTAACAATGTGATGATCGACTTGTCTATGTATTTCAAAATTGTTATATTAAATGTCTCACACAGATTGTTAACATGTAATTCACATTGAGTGCTTCTTTTGAAATAAGATCTAATAAGCAGGTCTCTTGCATATGGCTTTACCTGCAGATATCCAATTCTATCTACCATAAAAAGTGGCAGAATATTGACATTTCCTTAAGGAAAACACTCAACTAATCAACCCACAAGTATGAGAAGATAAATATTTGCATCATCATAAGAGAAGGGCTCAAACTTGGATATAAAATCAACAAGCATGTCACTAACTCCTTCAAGTGGAAAAGAATCAATATTATTTCAACCAATACTATGGGGATAAAAAAATTATATCTCAACTATGAAGATGACTCATGTCTAATCTTTTTGAGGAAAGAGTTTTAAATTGAAAAGGCAAAGTGGCCAAATGATTTGGATGAGATTGAATATCTTTTAGTCTTTTGAAATTGTTTGATATGTTTAAATATATTGAAGCATTTATTAGATAAAGTTTGAAAATGCAATGACAAAGTCAAGGTTTTTTTAAAGAAAGAAGTTTCAAAGTTTGAAGACAATATTAGAGTTTAAGTGCACAAGGGTAAACCCAATGCAAACATTTACAAAAGTAACATACAAAGGTAAACACATGAAGATGAACATAAGACAAACACATGCACATGACTATTAAATCAACACTATAATCTCTTTCCTTGGATTTGAACACAAGTACTAACTGTTTACTGTGGAAAATGGTAAACAACCGCTGGTCCTCCCAGAGTCGTAAACTGATGGTAACTTGCGAGATCGACCAGTTGATCTCAAGACGCGTGCTAAGAGTTTTTTGCTATCACACATATTCTGTCGAAATATTAGTCAAGGGAAACGGTTTTCTTTTGAATGGAGAAACAGGTGTAATGGTTTTCCACACTATGATTTAATCGACTGACTGGTAACTCGTAACCGGCAGAAGATATTCATACAAAAAGCGAGACTCACTAAACTAACTGACTCGTGACTCGTGACCCACAGATAATGTCGAACTGTTTGTGTGAAATAGAAGATAACGTATAGATCTTACTCGACAGTAAAGAGAAAACAGATAAAGTACTCAAAAGATATAATTGAAAGATAAAAGATTTACATTGAAATAAAAATGGTGATTCACGTACATCAAGCACTCTTCACTCTTGATTTCCTGACGCTCGGAATGAGAGAGTTTGACAAGTGATTTGAGGGTACAAGTGAACACACACAAACTACACAAAATCTACCTATTTATAGTGTTTACAAAGTAACTACCTAGATAAAATCTACGGCTAATATTAACATCTTGAGGTAACTGCTTCACTAGATGCTGCCACCTATTTGACGCTTAAACACGTTGTGGGTTGCTGGTAACTGCCCACGATTCCTGTAAGCCTCTTGAACATAAACCGCTTATGCCTTGCTTCGACGCTCTCTTTCTGGCAAAGAATAATCACACTTCCTCTAAGTTCAAGAAACCCTTTTTTGTTGAATAAAACCATTTTCGACCAAGTCCTTGTCTTTTACCCTTTGGTCGACCGAACCAATTTTATCCTCCTGACATGTTATTTTATTTCTTCCTAGTCGACGTAGTTCAATTTCGACAGTTTCAGTGTGATCCCTTCCAAGCATTAACTCTAACTTAATAAAACCAGCTTTTCACACATTGGCTCATGTTTCCCAAAAATCCCTTATTTTAGAGGATGACTCCTAACTTATGAGAATATCTTCATTTATCACATGTACTTGAATTCCTTAAGATTTTCTAACATAATGAAATATAAACATTAATTGTTAATTCATAAATATTAAGATCATTAGCAAAACAAAGAGCATTAACACAGACTCTCAAAACGAAAGTATGGATTAAACATGTGTGGAAACCAGGACTAAACCCTAAGGATATTTATCATGCATATAAACCAATAATGATCACAAACTTAAGTCACAACCCTAAACGGGATTAAATATGGATCAAAGATATTCAAACACTCATGAGAGAAACATCAAGATGTTTTCAAGGATCAGGCAATTCAAAACCATAAAACCTCAATCATTAAGACAAAGAAACAAAGCATTTGAATCAAACATGGTCATGGTATTAAACATTATTTAATCATGGTGTAAACTTCAAAATAAAATCACACTCAAGTAAACACATTAAGGCATTGTGGCATCAAAAGAATCATTTAAGAAATTAATTCACAAATGTCTAGTAAAAGAAACGTCAAGGTTTAAACAAATTAAAAAAAAAAACTATTTTTGATTCTTTTTAATTAATTAAAATATTAAACAAACAAAAAAAAATCAAAGCTTGATTAAATAATTAAAATATTTTTGGTATTTTTGAATATTAATTTGATAAAAATAAAATCAGAAGAGAAAAATAAAATAAATAACAAACTAAAAATAAAAGAAAATGAAAAGAAAATAAATAGAAACAAAATAAAACGGAAACAAGTAATAAAAATTATAGATGAGGTCAAATAAAACAACCAAAAGGGTGTCACTGGGACTCGAACCCAAGACCCCTCGCTCACACACAATACACAAATACAAGTGCATTAACAACTGGGGTGCAACACCAATTCGTTCATATCACAGCTTTAACTAAATATAAAATAAACTTAACTTTTAAAATTGAATTCCGCACCCTGTACTTCATCTTCAACCTCTCGGCCTCAAATTTGTGATTTCTCATTTTGCACCAAATCAAAAATGCAAAAGAACAGTTTCACTAAAAAATTTGCAAGGATTTCAAATATGTCCATAACATTAATTGATTCTAACTATAACTCATGAATTTTCGCAAATACCAGAAAACCCTAATTGTTTCAAAATGAAATTAAATGGCATACATGAACAATAAATGTCAGTTGGCTTAGGAGTTTCACTCACCACATTGAAGGCTACATTTTTGCTTCAAAAATCATTCACAAATGATGCATGTGTGGTGAGTTCCAAGTCAAATTTTTTTACCTATTGGAGCAAGTTCTAATGCCCTTTTCAAGGTCTTTTAATGGTGCAAAACGATCCTCCTAGCTTCCTTGGAGTCCCAGGAACACAATGTTATCCTTAGTTTGTCTTGAAACCCTCTGAATCTTTCTGACCAACTCCACTTGCAGTGATGAATGAGCACTGGTTGTATGGAGTGATTTGGTAGTTTCAGTGATGAACTATTGCATACAGAAGTTCATATGTGTTGTATAGATAGTTAATATATGATTGGTTTGCAAGGAACTTGAGGGATATGAGAAATTAGAATAATTGATTTTGGAGCTTTAATGGAGTTTTTCAAAACCTTTTTTAAGTTTGTAAGTGTTTTCAGGTGTATGAAAGTGTCAATGTGTGTTAATGTGTGTGTTTTGCAATGATATGAGGTCCTCTATTTATAGGGAAAGTTGATGGAATGAGAGCTGAATAGATTTTAAGTTTTAAAGTTATGGTTTGGTTGAAATGCAAGTTGAAGTTCCATGATGTTCATGGTTCCAATGCATAGAATCTTGCTTTCTAGAGTGGTTGGAAGCTTTAGAGGATTTGGAAGCTTTAGAGGGATTTATTCTTAACTTTTGTGTTGATTGTGATTAGAGGGAACAAATGCAAAGTTCAATGTATTGACTTTGTGATTAAAGCAAGCTTTATCATAATGGAAGTGTGATCTTTATGTTCAAAATGGAATAAATCCTTGAAATCCTTAAACACTTGGATAATGCATCAATAATTTGTGTAAGCTCATATTTGGTTGAGTTTAGAAGAAATCAAAGACTTGTAGCAAATATCTCAAGTATTTGGTTGGGATTGGAATGCAACTTGACATGTTCTTGACCTCTACAATCAACTTTAACATGGCAACTTCTCCTCTTCGAAACTTGGTGCTCAAGCAAGATAAATTCATGCTCTTGATACCATTGGAAAGATGAGATTACATACTACAACATTCATGTTGAATACTTGGCTTGAATAAATTTGGATCAATAAGAAAACTAGCCAACAAAATTGGACTTTCAAGTTGAAAAACACTTAGAAAATTTCTAAGTATTTTGCATTTCAACAACTTTGAGATCTCAACTTTAACACTTCATATCTTCCAAATCTTATGAGATTATTAGTCAATTATTTACATAATGTTGAAGTATGTAGGACCATATTTAATTGCATCCATTGGTCATGAAAAATTATTGATTGGATTGGAAGTTATAAGCTTGAAAAGTCATGCACTTGAACATAAGTTTGTGGACTTAGAAATTTTTTCAATTTCTTCATCTTTGCCATTTTTGTAAGTTATCTCAATTTTTTTGATTTCACTTGATCAAATTCAACTATCAACCATATTTTCATGATATTTGTCTTGAGAGTTCCATATTTGACCAAAAAATCTCTGAAGTCAAAGTTTGACTTTGAGTTGTTGATTTTTCTAGACGAATTCAAATCTTCCAATTTCAATGAAATCTTGTGATCATGATGAAATCTTCAATACATTGAGACATATTTAGGATTATAAGATGATAATAATTAGGACCTCTTGAGTGATGTTAATTGGAGCTCAACCTTCAAAAACCTTAATTCTTGATTTTTAAACTGAGGGTGCAAAAAACCTAATTCTCTTCAAGCACTTAATGAATCCATGATGAAACGCTAATGTGATGAGATTGTGATAAAGATGATGATCCCAAATAACAAGCAATATTTGATTCAAAATCTCTTATGATCAATGACAATGACATATTTAAAGGCCAACTTATGTGAGATAGACAGATGAATTAAATGATATGTATGATTTGTAAGAACAAGATTTGGATCTTTGTTTAATATCTAAGTTTTGATGACAACAAACATATATTCTATAAGGAACGCTTTTATTTCTAATGGTTTCATTGAGTGTGCATATACATGATTAAGAATCTGGATAATTTTAATCAAGATATCATCAGAATCGCATTACCACTCAGAAGAAGAACCATTGAGTTTCATTTCTAAGGAAACATCAGTAGATCTATGGAATGTTGATTGTTCAAAAAGAAAGGAATCTCAACAAGTCTCCAAGAAGAGTTTATGATAAGCCACTGCTACAAGATCTGAAATCAAGAGTATACAAGAGACAAGCATACAACGCAGAAGATCAATAGTCAAAGATTCGGTCATTAGAAGAGTTTTTGCTTGGATTCTAAAGACTAAGTCAAGACTATGAACATATGAGAAGGAAGATTTTGTTACAAGATCAGAAGTCAAGTTTTGCTCATTAGAAGAGTTGCTACTCATAGTTTGGAAGACAAAGTCAAGATTCTGAAGACTCAAAGATTTCTTGGAATACATGCTTTCATTCAACATCAAAAGTATTCCATCAGAAGCTAGTATGGTTGTGAGAATCTAGAATTCATCGGAAGAAAACATGTAGTTACATGTTACAGTTAAAGCCAAGATTCTGGAATCTATCTTCTACAACGTGTCTAAGGAATGTTAGTACAAGAGGTTCTGATCGTGACTTTATGGTTAAGATTTGGAGGTCTTATAAATCTTTGTTTCTATGTGTTACAAGTTCTGAATATTATGAAGACGGGGTTATGCTGAACAAGTTCTGATGATCTGAAGAAAAGCAAGTTCTTACAACCAAGTGTTGAAGACTATGAAGACAAGGTTCTGATAGGACAAGTTCTGAAGACTCCAAGACTTAGGTTCTAAGACTTAAGATTAAACCTTCTACAACAAGCTTCAACGTTCAACATTCAAATATCTGAAGCCTCTGATGATAAGAAGAAGTTCAAATGGTTAACGTGTGATGTTGTACAAAAGGTACATAAAGTGTATGTGTGACCTCTATCATCTAGGGTCGCGTAAGGACAGTCCTTTACATTGTATTGTCAACCACTCTCATTGTGATCGTTGGGAACAAATGAATGGATTTACAACTATCTTTCTTTACTTAACGGATATATATTTACAAGATTAATATAAAAACATTATTCAGAGAAAAGGTGAAAAGTTATCATTAAACATTGACAGGATCCATAAAATATTATTTTATATTGTCGATACTCTTACACCTTATTTTATCCATTGGGAAATAACCGTTGGTGCAGGAAAATACTTCTCTATCCTCACAATCTCTCTCTCTCTCTCTCTCTCTCTCTCTCTCTCTCTCTCTCTCTCTCTCTCTCTCTCTCTCTCTCTCTCTCTCTCTCTCTCTCTCTCTCTCTCTCTCTCTCTCTCTCTCTCTCTCTCTCTCTCTCTCTCTCTCTCTCTCTCTCTCTCTCTCTCTCTCTCTCTCTCTCTCTCTCTCTCTCTCTCCCTCTCTGTCAAGGATATAAAAGAAGATCAAAGATTCAAAGGAAAATTTCCGTTGGCCATTAAGCTAAAATGAAGTGGATGTCGAACATGTTAAAGCTGCAATGCTACACATTCTGAAGACCACCAAAGAAGAGAGAAAAGAAAGAAAGAAGATTTCAACAAGATGTTATTCAACTATCATCATATACATCTTGGATGAAACACAAGAAGCAAGGAGTTGTTGCTTGGAACTTGATCAACAAGAAGATGAAGAAGAACACTACAAGATTCTACTTAAACTTTTGATCATATACATCTATGTAGAACATTGAAATAAACACAAGTGTTGTTGCTCGTGTTGTGTTTCGGTTAGAATCTCTTCATGTAAATTATTTTAACACTTGAGTTGTTGCTCGAAAAAGTGTTAAACAATATGTGCTTAAAACACTTGTGTAATCTGCTTAGAAGAAGCAGTCATGTAAACACAAGAACCCATCAACTATCGTTCATTGATTACTTGGGATACTTGGTGAAGGTCGGATCTCAAGAAGATAATGGTTGCGGTTATTATAGGAAATCTTGATAGGAGATCTTGCGGGATCAGATTTTGTTGGGTCAATGGTAGTCATATCTCAAAGGAGACCGAGTGAAGGTCAAACTCTTGCGAGATCACTAATGGATATCATTATAAAGAAGTCCTGGTAGATGATCTTGAGGTATCTGATTCTATTGGGTCAATGAATGTTATATCTGGTTGGATCACTGAATAGGTCATTGTTTGCTAATCACTGGCGGTTGCCCGTGCACTTGTAATCAGTTTGATTATAGTGGATTAAGTCCTTGGATAAGGCGAAATCATCCCTGAGGGGGTGGACATGAGTAGCCTAGTTAACGGAGAACCTGGATAAATTAATTGTGTCCTTTATTCTTCATTGTCTTTATCGTTATTATCATTTGAGTGCTTAGAATTTATAAAGGGGAATGCTTTCTATAAACACAATTCAACCCCCCCCCCCCCCCCCCTTTATTTTATTTTTTCTACCTTCAATTGGTATCAGAGCCCGACTCTATTATTGATTTAAGAAAAAAAACTTAACCATGTAAGAGATATCCAGTTAGAGATGTTTCTATAGATGTCTGCTACTCAAATAATAGAAAGCTTTTCTGATTCAAAAGCATTTATGTAGAGAATTTAAAACTCTGGGCAAGAATCAGAAATATGAAGACAGAATCCCTGAAACAAGTTCTCAGGATTCTGAAGGCTCAAGTACCTCATAGAAAGGGAATTCATCTTCTCAATCAACAGAATATTCTCCGTCAGAAGCAAAGGTTAACATTCAGCACTTCAACTCATCAACTAAAGTTATCATCCAAATGACAAATTGCTGCATGCTGCAAAGGATCCGTCAAGTGCTTTGAAAGGATTGATACTTCTCTCAGAAGTATAAATATGATTTGGACAATATCAGAAGCTATACCTCCTAAAGAAAGTGTCTTAGATCAGCAATTGGTATCCAGCTAGTCAAGGAGTGTCAAGTTAGCCCTATCAGAAAGAATGTCTTAGAGTGTGCATAAGAAGATCAAAGTCAGGCAAGAAGACTACAAATCTAGGGAACTATCTTTAAAATCTTAGAAGTAATGGAGTTACTGCATAAATTCAAGAATTGAGACAAAGGCCACCTCTAATGAAGAACCATTTATGGGATAGGAACCGAAATGTCAAATACAAGAAGTGCTCAACTGAATGGATGATCAGAAACAAGCTTATAATGAAGGTAAACCCATCACAAGCAGGATTTTCCAGGTTAGAATTTACATGGTTTATATAGATTTTTTTTGTCTAGCATAAAAATCCTTCTAAAAATATTATTGCATTAAACTTGATTTTAGTAAAGCAAAAGGGTTATGTTTCAACTTAAAAACAATTGTATTTTTGAATCATGTCTGACGTTTGATGTGATACAATAAGAAATTTTCTTGAAAATAAATTTTGAAAAATAGCTGTAACTTACAACTGTTTATGTTTCCTGTCATCTTCTTGGAATTTGTCAATATGCATATAAGTGACTATCATTCATTGCTATGTTATTTCAAATCTCTGCATCAAATATTTTCTCTTCCTTTATACTTTTCCTATTTCATAATTAAGTCTCCCTTTAGTAAAGGCTTAATCAAGGTGTCTAAGTTTGCTAATAATAACTTGGTTGTTTTATCTCTTGTCTTAAACTGAATACTACATGTCTATACTTTTATGCTTATAAATATTAGATATGTTCTCTATCTGTTAATCTTATACATGTTGACCTAATAAAAAAATACTCCTATAAGAAAATATATCATTTTGATATCCTTAATCATCAAGAAACCTTGATATTCTCTATTTATTCATTTCCTTGTTTGTTGTGACTTCATGCATTTTATATTCAAGTATATGTTGGAAGTTGAGTTTTGTATTTCTCTCTTCTCGGTCACTTATTTTTGCGACTCCCTAAGTCTTTTTACCCCCAGTAAGATAGTCATTTCTCCTATTGTTCAAGTTTTATTCTTTCTTCATTTTTATATATTTCCTCCAATTCATCTCATACCTTTACCCTCTAAAAACCTTTCCCAAAATGTCTCTTACCTTAACCCCAAGAACTTTTCATGGTAATGATGACCTCTTAGAAGTCATAAACAAAAAGCGTCCCTCTATTCCAGCAGGTGTTGGACGATCGTTTCATTTTGGTATTCACTTTCAGGATTAGAATGGATACATCTCTATGCTACTAGGACCTATTTATCTGAACATTGTAAAATCCTTCTAGATTAATGCTTATGTCAGTCTAGATGTTCTCACTATCTCTTATGATATATATGGTTTCCTAGTCTCCTTTATTATGGCCAACATAGTTGAAGCAATTGAATGTCCTCAAAATGGCATCACCACTAGTCATGAATCCATTACATGCACACCCGATGCTAACATGATATCTATCTTTGATGTCTCTTCAGGCGTCTTTGAACCCACAAACCCCGAGAAACTTCTACCTACCTCTAAGGGATGGTTTCGGTTCATTTTGACGAATCTTCATCCCCGAGGTCTCCAGAAAGACTTTATGTTTCACGATGATAAGCTTATAATCCTTTGTCTGCTTAAGCGTACCCGCTTAGACCTACCTCAGTTCATATTTAACTATCTTAAGGAATGCATCACCATTTCCATAAAAAAAGAACAAATCCTTCATTCCATATGGAAGAGTTCTAACAAAAGTCCTTATCAAAGCAAATATTGTGGAAACTATTCGTAGGATAGGTGGTGGTCCTGGCGTTAAATTTAAAGACGAACGGTGTGAGACATTTGATGATTAGTGGTTCAATTAGCTGTTAATTTTCTTTATGTAGTTTTCACCATATCTTCTGGTTATTGTATGTGTGTCCCTATTTTTATGTAATCATTTGTTTCTTTATCTTAAATGTGTTATCTTCTAATTGTTCTCTGTTTAATCTGTTTTCTATATTCTCTTTGCTTTTAATGAATTCAATTTTTTTTAGGATTGTTCGATTCCATGTTTTGGAATTTTTATTCAAAAATTAAGTATTTTTTTAATCTTTTTTATTAGGACAAAAAGGGGGAGAAATAATAAATATTTGAATAATGATTTTGATTAACAACACTCTTTCTATGAGAAAATAATCTGATAAGCTCAAAAGGATAAATCTAATGATAGATCAAATTCAGAAAAGATAACATTGCTCCTAATACCTGAAAAATCATGAGTTTATGATTTGGGTGGAGATTGTTAATCCCATGGGAAGTTTACAACTCAGGAGGGGTTTTCTAAACTCTTACTTCACTTTATTTATGAATTAACCCTGTAAAAAAATTTCATCAAAATACATGGTTTTGTCATCATCAAAAAGGAGGAGATTGCAAGAACAAGATTTGGATCTTTATTTAATCTCTAAGTTTTGACGACAACAAACATATATTTTATGAAGAACAATTTTAGTTTTAATGGTTTCACTGAGTGTGCAGATACATGATTAGAATTCTGGATAGTCTTAATGAAGATATCATCATAATCACATTACCACTCAAAAGAAGAACAATTGAGTTCTTTTTCTAAGGAAAAATCAGTAGATCTATGGAATGTTGATTGTTCAAAAAGAAATGAATCTCAATGTCTCCAAGAAGAGTATCTGATAAGTTGCTGCTACAAGATTAGAAATCAAGAGTATACAAGAGACAAGCATACAACACAGAAGATCAGTAGTCAAAGATTCAGTCATTAGAAGAGTTGTTGCTTGGATTCTAAAGATGAAGTCAAGAATCTGAACATGTTAGAAGGAACATTTTATTACAAGATCAGAAGTAAAGTTTTGCTCATCAGAAGAGTTGCTACTCATAGTTCTGAAGACAGAGTTAAGATTCTGAAGACTCGAAGATTTCATGGAATACATGCTTTCATTCAACATCAGAAGTATTTCATCAGAAGTTAGTATGACTGTGAGAATCTAGAATTCATCGGAAGAAAACATGTGGTTACGTGTTACAGTTGAAGTCAAGATTCTGGAATCTATCTTCTGCAACGTGTCTAAGAAACACTAGTAAAAGAGGTTCTAATCGTGACTTTATGGTTAATATTTGGAGGCCTTCTAAAGCTTTTATTCTATGTGTTACAAGTTCTGAAGATTATGAAGACGAGGTTCTGTTAAACAAGTTTTGATGATCTACAGAAAAGCAAGTTCTTACAACCAAGTGTTGAAGACTCTGAAGACAAGGTTCTGATAGGACAAGTTCTGAAGACTCCAAGACTTAGGTTCTAAGACTTAAGAGTGAACCTTCTACAACAAGCTTCAACGTTCAACATTCAAATATCTGAAGCCTCTGATGATAAGAAGAAGTTCAAATGGTTAACACGTGATGTTGTACAAAAGGTATATAAAGTGTATGTGACCTCTACCCTCTATGGTGGCGTAAGAACAATCCTTTATATTGTATTATCAACCACTCTCAATGTGAGCATTGGAAACAAACGGCTGGATTTATAGCTATCTTTCTTTACTTAACAGATCTCTGTTTACAAGATTAATAGAAAAACATTATTCAGAGAAAAGGTGGAAAGCTATCATTGAACATTAACAGGATACTGAAAATATTATTTTATATTGTCTAAACTCTTACACATTATTCTATCTGTTTGGAACTAATCGTTGGTGCAGGAAAAGACTTTTATATCCTCACAACGTTTCTCTCTGTCAAAGCTCTAAAAGAAGATCAAAGATTCAAAGGAAAGTTTTCGTTGGCCATTAAGCTAAAATGAAGTGGATATTGAAGATGTTAAAGATGGAATGCTACACATTCTGAAGACCACCAAAGAAGAGAGAAAATAAAGAAAGAATATTCCAACAAGATGTTATTCAACTATCATCATATGCATCTTGGATGAAACATAAGAAGCAAGAAGTTGTTGCTCGGAACTTGCTCAAAAAGAAGATGAAGAAGAACAATACAAGATAATACTAAAACTTTTGATCATATACATATATGTAGAACATTGTAATGAACACAAGATTTGTTGCTCGTATTGTGTTTTAGTTCGGATCTCTTCATATAAATTGTTTTAACACTTGAGTTATTGCTCGAAAAAGTGTTAAACAATATGTGCTTAAAACACTTGTGTAATTTGCTTAGAAGAATCAATCATGTAAACATAAGAACCCATCAACTGTTGTTGATTGATTCCATGGGAGACTTGGTGAAGGTCGGATCTCAAGAAGATAATGGTTGCGGTCATTATAGGAAATCCTGATAGGAGATCTTGCGGGATCGGATTCTGTTAGGTCAATGGTAGTTATATCTCAAAGGGGGCCGAGTGAAGGTCAGAATCTTATGAGATCACTGATGGATATCATTGTAAAGAAATCCTGGTAGATGTTCTTGAGGGATCTGATTCTATTGGGTGAATGAATGTTATATCTGGTTGGATCACTGAACGGGTCATTATTTGTTAGTCACTGGCAGTTTCTCGTGAACTTTCAATCAGTTTGGTTATAGTGGATTAAGTCCTTGGATAAGGCGAAATCATCCTTGAGGGGGTGGACAGGACTAGCCTAGTTAATGACGAACCTGGATAAATCTTGTGTCATTTATTCTTCATTGTCTTTATCACTATTATCATTTGAGTGATTAGAACTTCTAAAGGGAAATGTTTTCTATAAACACAATTCAACCCCCCTTCTTCTGTTTTCTCTACCTTCATGATTTATTGAAGCCAAATGACGTATATGATGATGCATATGATGTGGGATCTTAGGTAAAAAAATTATGGTATAACAGGAGCCTTTCAATCTCTACTTTGATTTTTGACATGACTTCTAGTGCATACCTCCTTGGCATCTGCTTCACTAGACATCTGTTAGGTCGAATTGGTAGTTTTAATTCCATAAAATATCGACTAAGTCCTGGAATCTCATCATAGTCCTGGATGAAACAGTATTTGAATTACTTTGACAACTCAATTATCTGATATTTTAGGCTTGGGATTGAATTACTTTGACAACTCATCATAGTTGGACTTTTGAGTTCTTTATTCCCTAAATCGACATCCTCTAGTGGGTCTTGAGATTGAATCCTCTCAGTCGAAGCTAAAGGATCCTTCTCAAATCCCAAAGACTCTTCATCAAAAATGCAATCGAGCCTCTGGCTATTTGAAACTGACTTTCCACCATTCTCTTTTGCATTGTCAGCCTCAATCACAGTGGCTTCGACAACCATATTTTATTTGTGTTCGGCCTCCAAGGCCGCTTTTTATGTTGTTTTCAGCCATGTAGACCAAAATTCGAGCAAGCACACTCGAATTAGTCATTATTATCATCTGAATCTAACCATCGATTATGACCTTTGATGGTCTCATACTCCCACATGAATCCATGTGTGGGGTTTAACTTGATTGAATAATACATGTCCTCCTGTAAGGAAAATCTTGTTCCAACAAGTGGGCTTTGTGAAATATTCGTCAATTGTCTGTCAACTTTGTTCTTTCCTATGTGGTTGACTTCAACTAAGAAAAAAGTTTGATCTTCTTCAATATTTTTAACGATCCAATCAGGTCTCCCTATTGAGATCCTCTGATGTAATGTAGAATGGATGACTCTTGTCCCATGAATTCATTCTCGCCTAAGGAGTAGGTTATAATTTATTTGGTTGAGATAACCAATATATTTGGTCTGGTAGTGGTTCCTACAACCACATCTACTTGTATGACCCCTAAAGGTTTATTTGTATTTCCTCCATGGGTTGATAAAACCATGTTGTGGGGTTTCAAATCAGTATCATATTTACCAATTTTTCCCAACAGAGAATATGGCACTATGCTAATGCAAGCCTCAACATCCACTAACACCTTGTTTACTCCTACAGTCTCAACCTTCGCCCATATGAAAAGGGGCTTCAGGTGTTGATGCATTCCCAATCCAGGCCTTTAAAACACGACCTTATCCTCGTCTATGAGACTATTACTCATCATGTAATAGCACATAGGCTTATGGTTTTCTAATTCATCAACCAATCCACCATCCTCTCCAGTTACCTCAGTGATAATGTCATACTCTATACGTAACATAGAGATCATATTACATATGATATTTAGTTCAGATTCATAATCAAAATCGAAATCATTTATAGCCATGTCTTCATCTTCATCTTGTATGAACTTCTTCTCCTTGGATTTTGCCATTGGTGGCAAATAAGGAAACAATCTTTGCTTCACAAGCCTTTTCCCTATCTGACCTTTAGTTATGACTTGAAAACTTCCATTCTTGCTCAAGCTTTCATCCTTAAAGGCATCCTTCTTTTTAAGACAGTGCCTTCTCCATTGGGTCCTGGTCATAGGATTTTCACCCAAGTAGTTTTTTGAAGTGTATGAGTACTTATTGGGCACTTGTGAGTTATCATGGTACGATGACCCTATACCAAGTTTGACCAACATCCATTTGCATTTATCAGTGCTTGGTTTTTTGTAGGTCAGGCCCATTAACCTAGGGGAACATTGGTAGGTGGGATGTATGTCCTACTCTGATATGTTTTGTGAGTGACTCCTCTTTTGTCGAACACGAACTTGCTCCTCTTATCGTCACTGCCAAATTTTTATGTTTGTTGGGGCTTGACTTTGTCGAGATCTTTAGCAGCTTCTTTTTCGAATACTACACTGCAACATGGACAAAACATGGCCTCCGAGTCTTTGATCTTACACATGTTTAGGAATTCGATCAGTTCTTTATCAGCTTCGGGGTGGACCGTCTTCATTTGCTCAGTATAGTCGATAATGTTAACTTCGTCCACAATTTTGTCGATGCCTTCAGCAGTATCTGATGCATGACTTATAGTTGGCTGCAATGGTGTTTGTATTAAAGCTTTGGAGGCATTATTTTTTCGAATCGAGATTTGAAGTGTTTGGTGATCATAAGAGTTTGAAATATCTCTTTAACCAAAAAGAGTTGAATATGAGGCAAAGGAGATGGTTAGAATTTCTGAAAGATTGTGATTTTGGTTTGAATTACCATCCTGGTAAAGCGAACGTAGTAGCTGATGCATTGAGTAGGAAATATTTGCATATGTCGATGTTGATGGTACAAGAGTTAGAAATGATAGAACAATTTTGAAATATGAGTTTGATTTATGAAGAGACTTTTTCTGGAGTTAAGCTTGGTATGTTGAAGCTTATTAGTGGCATTCTTGATGAGATTCGAAAAGGTCAGAAAATATGATTTGAGTTTGGTAGATCGATTGACATTGATCAATCAAGGTTGAGGTGGTGATTTTCGAATTGATGAAAATGGTATCATGAGATATCATAATAGAGTTTGTGTTATGGATATAGCTGAGCTGAAAAAAATTATTCTTGAGGAAGGGCATTGTAGTGGATTGAGTATTTATCCGGGTGTTGTGAAGATGTATTAGGACTTGAGGAAAATATTTTAGTGGTCTGGTATCAAGAAAGAAATTCCGAAGTTTGTGTATTCTTGTTTGACTTGTAAGAAGTTGAAGATCAGACATCATAAATTGTCGGGTTTGATGCAACCGTTATCCATTCCTGAGTGAAAATGAGATAGTATTTCGATGGATTTTGTGTCCAGTTTACCCAGAACATCGAATAATTTTGAGGATATTTTGATTATTGTGGATAGATTGACGAAATTTGTTCACTTTATTCCAATGAGAATGGGTTATGCATTGGAGAAGTTAACAAAGTTGTATATTGAGAGGATTGTCAGGATGCACGATATTCCGTCTAGCATTATGTCAGATAGGAGTCTGAGATTTACTTCGAGATTTTGGGAAAGTTTGATTAATGCTTTGGGTACGAAGTTGTTTGAGTTCTGCTTATCATCCGCAAACAGATGGCCAGACTGAGAGGACGATTCAGTCACTTGAGGATCTTTTGAGAGCTTGTGTGTTGGAAAAAGGAGGCGCTTGGGATGAATTTTTTGCCTTTAATTGAGTTTACTTACAACAACAGTTTCCATTCGAGTATTAGAACGACACCAATTGAAGCATTGTATGGTAGAAGGTGTAGGACGCTATTGTGTTGGTATGAGTCGGGAGAAAGTGTTGTGGTTGGACCTGAGATAGTCCAGCAGACTACCGATAAGATTAAGATGATTCAGAAGAATATGAAGATTTCTCATAGTCGTCAGAAGAGTTATCGTGATAAGAGGAGAAAAGCACTTGAATTTCAGGAAGGATGATCACGTGTTTTTGAGTTACTCCGGTGATTGGTGTTGGTCGATCATTGAAGTCGCGTAAGTTAACGCCGCATTTTATTGGTTCATACCAGATTTCAGAGAAGATAGGAGATATGGCCCATCAAATTGCTTTGTCTCTGTCACTTGCTAATCTCCATAATGTGTTTTATGCATCTCAATTGAGGAAATACATTGCGGATTCGTCTCATGTGGTCTAAGTAGATGATGTACAAGTGAGAGATAACCTGATTGTGGAGACATTACCTATGCGGATAGAGGATCGGGAGTGGAAACAGCTTCGAAGTAAAGAGATTGCCTTAGTGAAGGTAGCTTGAGGAGGACCAGCAGACGAAAACGTGACTTGGGAGCTCGAGAGTCAGATGAGGGAGTCATATCATGATCTGTTCGTTTGAGGTAAATTTTTAGGACAAAAATCCTTTTTAGTGGAGGAGAGTTGTAACACCCTAATTTTTATTAATTAGTTATATATTTTATTAATTAGTTATTTGTTTGATTTTGTGAGCATATAATTTAATTTAAATTATTTGATGTATGTTATATGTGACAGGTTAGTCGGGGTGAGATTGTTGAACCGTTGAGTTATCGTTAGAAAAGAATGTCGGTTAGTGAAGGATTATTTTATTAGTGAGAATTATAGACGAATAATGGAATAATGTTAATTGGACCTAATATGTGAGAATGTGAAGAGTAAGTGGAGAGTGTGATAGTAAGTCCATTAGTTGATTATTAGAGATAACATTATTTTGTTAAGGGTTTGATAAAAAGAGAACATAAGATTAGTAAGAAAAGAGGAAAAAGAGACAAACCTAAAGACAAAGGAAAAAGTAGAAAATAGGAGAAGAGGAACCCTAAGAAGAAAGTTCAAGAGTTCATCAAAAAATTAAGGTAATGGTGGATTTCCACATTGTAATGGGAATTTATGATGATGTATGATGAGTAGATTCATGGTTAGGATAAAATCCCTAAATTTTCATGGTTTTGAAATTGTTAGGTTTTGATGAGAAATCCTTGAATATGATGAGTAATGGTGTTCTGATGTTTCTATTTGAAAATGGTCTTAATTGCATATGGTTGTTGTAATTGAACATGCATCATTTGTTGTCAAGAGACAATGCTTGTTAGTTCTGTGGGAGCTAGTGACTTGTCTCAAACCTAGAGCAGGGTTTGAAAGCTTAGAAAACGTATTTTTGTGTGTTATTGGTCTAGAGAATGAATCCGATTTAAAGTAAAAACCGAATAAAAAATAACAGTGATTGATACCACATGCATAAGTATTGCATTTGAGTCTTACATCGAGTCACATTTGTTTACGTCATAATATGAAATTATGTGCATTATGTGTAAATGGTGAAATTGTGGATTGTGAACATATACTTGTGTATAGTATGATTGATTAGATGATGCTATGTTATAAGGCATATGTAGTGAGTTAATCCATCTTTATACATATATGCTATGTGTTATATGTTATTATATGATTTTGTTAATTATGTGAATTCTCACTTTTCTGCTGGAATGATGTTTTATACGACATTCACTCAGGTACTGAAGATTAGAGTTGCTTCTAGCAAGAGCGTAGTTGGAAGAGTTAACTTATTTTATTTCTGTACTTTGATTTTGAGTCATGTTCTGATTATCTTACACGGGAAAACGTTTTGAATTCATGTTTTGAGAGATACATTGTATATTCTATTTTATTTTGTTTTGAATTATTTCAATTATGTGATAAATTGGCTTTTATGTCTAAGTGATAAAATAAACGAGTTGATTAAGAGACTTAAATATTATATCCATTTGAATGAAGATTTATTCCGCTGCTACATGTTTATGTGAAAGTGTATGAAAAACATAAATTTTAAATAAGTGTTATTGAGCATGACAGATGTATGTGATGTTTGAATTATGTGTGACACCCTTATTTGAGATACATGATTAATATTACTCTGATTTATGACGTATTATTCCGTGGAATTTTAGAAGTGTTACATCCCACGCCCTCTCTATCATTGTGATGAGCCATAAGGATGTCATGTGATGGGTGTACAATGCCTTCAGCCACTTAAATCTTGCTGGACATCCCTAAATCTACAAAATTTCTTTTTCAGTTGTCACAAGTTTATCTTTATCTCCTAACTCTTCCACCAATAGATCTATTGCCTCGGCCATATGAATCACAATAATCTACCATTGATAGGCTGGTGGAGTATACATGTAAGGGTCATCTCACCAACAGGAAGATGAAAATACGATGTCTCAGAGTGCTATATATATCAGTAAACGCTGTAAACAGATTGTGGTCTATATTAGTATACCAAATTGTGCAACATCTTTTCGACCACGCGTTGGCAATAGATCCTGAATCACGCCTCATTCAAGTACTCAAATGCATATGTCTTTCGGCCATAGCTGACACAGTACACAGAATTGCAAAAAATAAGTTTGTTTGTAAATCAATACATAAGTTTAGCTTAATTATATAATTGATACATCAAAATTTAATTAAATATTCACCTTTTTATTTCATAAACAAAAACACGGTCACCATAAAAGCAGCAATGACAAGCCCGATTGGCCCAGGTTCGAAAGCTTGAGCTGGTGTCAATGCTTGAGCTTGAGCCTGAACTAAAGGCTCTACTTTAGGCTGAGAACGAGACCAAGATCCAGCCTAAGATCGAGAATGAGATCGATCCAACTTGAGTTTGTGATAGAAGGGACAACTTATCAGCCTCTTCCTGAGATGAACGTCCTAGGTCAACCTGAAACGACTGAGATTTCTCTATCCAAACAGAGGCATGTTGAGTAATCATACTGTGTCATATATGTTCATGTCTACTCCCATGTTACTATAATTTTGAATGAAATATCAGAAACTATAAACATACATCCACGGACAAATACAACATAAAACATCCCTAATATATTATTGAATGACTAGAAGCAAGTAATCATAACTTAATATTAGCCAGTCTGCCAACTTTGGTTACAATAAGAAATTGTTTAAATAAAATTGTTGATATTTGTAAACATATAATGTTAAGAATATTTGTATGTAGAATAGTCTCACATCGATTATATAGTATAATTAGTTGTAATCTCTCTATATATAATAAAGTCTCCGTAGTGCTTTCATAACACACGGTTTAACCTAAATGTCTCTTAGTCTCTCCTAATTCAATATGATATCTAGAGCCTTCTAAGAGACAATTCTTCGCCGTGCTTTACCCGGTTAACCCACTGTCTTCCCATGAGAAATTTTCTTCTGCAAACCGTGTCATCATTCCGGTTTGCCTCACTTTTTTTTTGAAAAAAATTTTCAGCGACCTCCGCCAAGTAGCCCACGAGGGAAAAAATTTCCGGAGGACTACTGTTCACGACCACTGTTACTGTTCACCGCCGTCGCACTGTTCACCGCCGACGCCACTGTTCATCGGTGCCGCTACTGTTCACGAAAAAAAAAATATTTCCCCCGGAAAATCGCCTTCCTCATCTGATTCCAGATCAGCCCTCGATTTTCGTTTCGACTCACAGAAAGTCGTACTCTTGTTCAAACAGCCTCGGTTGTTGTGTTTTAAGTCATGGGAGATGCTGATTCTATCTCGTTTACTAAAGTTTCGCTTATCCCATGTGAAAAACTAATCGGATCAGCCAACTATAACATATGGGCTCGTGCTGTCGAGATGTGGTTTCACGGTCAAGGATATGAAGAGCATCTAACCACCCAATTGAGTGACGTTGCAGCCGTCAAACTCGCTAAATGGAAGAAAACGGATGCCTCTTTGTGTACTGTGTTGTGGTTTTCCATAGCACCTAACCTCCAAGCGCAGTACCAAGCATTCTCCACTTGTTATGAGGTGTGGCAAAAAGGCCAAGAAAGTCTTTTCCAACGACGTTCATTCTCTATACAGTATCATCTACAAACTCAACACACTGAAGTTGGAAAATATGGATGTGCAAGCTTATCTGAGTAAGCTTGATGCCTTGAAAGCAAGTTACGCAACCCTCATGCCTTACGCAAAAGATGCAATAGCTCATACCGAACAACAGAGTAAATATTTCATGGTCATGACACTTAAAGGACTACCATCAGAACTCGAATCTGTTCGTAACCAGATTTTATCAAGTACTACTGTTCCAAACTATGATACAGTTAGTGAATAGTTGTTGCGCTTGGCTACACCTCATGCGTTTGGCCCGGTTTCTCCTCCATCTATTGCTATTCCAACACCAGGTGACACTGCTGCTCTTGCATCTCTTGGCAACAATCAGAATCGCCTTCGAGGAGGGTCATCCAACTCCAAACCTCGTCCTAAGTGTGACCATTGTAACCGGCTTGGACATACTATCGATCGTTGCTGGAAGTTGCATGGAAAACCTCCACGACAAGTAAATGCAACTCAAATTGATAACCCAGACACTATGCAGACTTCACCTTCTCTTCAGAACCCTACGCCAAGCTACGAGGATTTTCTCAGGTGGTGTCAGACTAACCAGACCTCTGGTTCCACGGCTTCGATTGCACACACTAGTAATTCATCTGTTTGCGTCTCTCAATCATCTCCTCTTGGTCCTTGGGTCCTCGACTCTAGTGCGTCTGATCATGTTACCGGTAATAAAAATATTTTCTTTTCCCTTTCTACCTCTGGTTTCTTACCGAGTATAACTGTCGCAAATGGTTCTCAAACCTGATCCCAAGGGATCGGTACTTCTGTCCTATATGTACCTAATTGCCCATTTAATCTACTTCCAGTCAGTCGTTTAACTCGTTCCCTTAATTGTTCTATCACTTTTACTAACAGTGATGTTATTCTGCAGGATCGAAATTCGCGACAGACGATTGGCGTCGGATGTGAGTCTCAAGGCCTCTACTACTTCTCTACGTCATCTACCACATGCTCCACCACAGATTCTCCATTCATTATACATGCGCAGTTAGGTCATCCAAGTCTTTCCAAGCTACAAAAGTTAGTGCCCACTTTATCTAAATTATTCACTTTACAGTGAGAGTCTTGTCAATTAGGGAAACATACTCGTAGTCACTTTTCCGATTGAGTCAATAAACGGGTTGCGTCCCCTTTTGCTTTAGTTCACTCTGATGTTTGGGGTTCATCGCATACAGTGTCTACTTTTGAGTCTAGGTATTTTGTAATATTTATTGATGATTTTTCACGTTGCACGTGGCTATTTTTAATGAAAAACATATCTGAATTGTTTTCTATTTTTGAACAATTTTATCGAGAAATAAGAACCCAATTTGGTTTGTCCATTCGTACCTTAAGAAGTGACAATGCACGTAAATATTTATCCCAACAATTTCAAACTTTTATGTCATCCAATGGTATTCTACACCAAACATCTTGCCCTCATACACCTCAACAAAACGGGGTAGCCGAACACAAAAACCGGCATCTCGTAGAAACCACTCGACTCTACTTCTCCATGGTAATGTCCCTCTCAGATTTTGGGGGGATGTTGTGTTCACGGCGTGCTATCTCATAAATCGCATGCCCTCATCTGTCCTTAATAATAAAATCCCTCATTCAATCTTGTTTCCAAACTCTCCTCTTCACCCAATTCCTCCTCGAGTCTTCGGGTCTACATGTTTTGTGCATAATCTCTCCCCTGGTCTTGATAAACTATCAGCTCGATCACTAAAGTGTGTCTTTCTTGATTATCATCAATCCCAAAAGGGTTATCGTTGCTACTCACACACTCTGCAACGATACTTGATATTGGCCGATGTTACCTTCTTCGAGTCTGTGCCATATCTTGCGTTCACCCAAGTCACTCCGGAACCCCTTTAGAAAAGTACTCCCACACCTCTTCCGGACGTCCCATTTCCCATTATTCCCCATCATTCTAAGGAACATGTCCCACGAGAAACCCCTACGGTTGACCCCCCACTTCTCGCCCACTTCAACATATCAACGTCGTAAACCAACGTCTGTCATACCTGTCCCTGAGGTTGTACCTGTCCCTGAGGTCATTGCAGACTCTCCTCCGACGCTATCGCCATCACCGGATTCGATCCTGCAACCTGAGTCTGATCTTCCGATTGCCCTTCGCAAAGGTATACGTCAAACACGAAATCCTTCTCCACATTATATTGATTTATGTTATCATCGTCTTTCCCCTTTGCACTATACTTGTTTGTCCTCTTTGTCTTCTGTTTCTATTCCTAAATCTCCAGGTGAAGCGTTATCTCACTCTGAGAGGAGGCAAGCAATGATTGATGAAATGTGTGCTCTTCAAAACAGTGGTACCTGGGAACTGGTTCCTCTACCCACTGGAAAATCTTTAGTAGGTTGTCGTTGACTTTATACAGTGAAGGTTGATCCAGATGGTAAGATTGATCGTTTTAAAACTCGCTTGGTAGCCAAGGGATACACTCAGATTTTTGGGTTGGATTATAGTGATACCTTCTCGCCTATAGCCAAGATGGCATCTGTTAGACTTCTTCTAGCCATTGCAGTCATTCGACATTGGCCTCTTCATCAATTTGACATAAAAAATGCATTTTTACATGGTGATCTTGAAGAGGAAGTATATATGGAGCAACCACTTGGGTTTGTTGCTTAGGGGGAGTCATCGAATATGGTTTGTAGGCTACACAGGTCTCTTTATGGTATTAAGCAATCTCCGAGAGCTTGGTTTGGCAGATTCAACACTGTAGTACAACAATTTGGTATGGTCCGTAGTGAAGCTGACCATTCTGTCTTTTATCGTCACTCAGTCCAAGAGTGTATTTATCTTATTGTGTATGTGGATGATATTGTCATAACTGGTAGTGATGAGTCGGGAATACTCCAGTTGAAACAACATCTTTCAAATCAATTTCAAACAAAGGATCTTGGTAAACTCCGGTATTTCTGGGGTATTGAGGTAGCCCAATCTAAAGATGGTTTGGTGATTTCTCAGCGGAAATATGCTATGGATATTTTGAAAGAAACAGGTTTGTTGAACGCTAAACCAGTTGATACTCCTATGGATCCAAGTGTTAAACTACTACCCAATCAGGGGGAGTCTCTATCAGACCGGAAAAGTATAAGAGATTGATTGAAAAGTTGAATTATCTCACAGTAACTCGTCCAGACATTTCTTTTGCAGTCAGTGTGGTAAGCCAGTTCTTAAATTCCCCTTTTCAGGAACACATGGATGCTATTATCCGAATTCTAAGATACATTAAATGTGCTTCAAGAAAAGGTTTAGTGTATGAAGATAAAGGACATACTCAGATAGTTGGATACTCTGATGCTGATTGGGCAGGGTCACCAATTGATAGACGATCCACCTCTGGATATTGTGTACTTGTTGGAGGAAACCTTATATCCTGGAAAAGTAAGAAACAAAATGTAGTTGCAAGATCAAGCGCCGAGGCAGAGTATAGGGTTGTGGCAATGGCAACATGTGAACTCATTTGGTTAAAACAGTTGCTCAAAGAACTTAATATTGAAGAAACAAGACCAATGACACTTGTATGTGATAATCAAGCTGCATTGCACATTGCTTCAAATCCAGTCTTCCATGAAAGGACCAAACATATTGAGATAGACTGTCACTTTGTCAGAGAGAAGATTGAATCTGGCGACATAATCACAAGCTTTGTCAACTTCAATGATCAATTGGCAGACGTGTTTACAGAATCTCTGCGAAGCCCCAGAACTAATTATATATGTGACAAGTTTGGTGCATTTGACTTATATGCTCCAGCTTGAGGGAGAGTGTTGATATTTATAAATATATAAT
Organism: Vicia faba; assembly: GCA_948472305.1. Classification (NCBI taxonomy): domain Eukaryota; kingdom Viridiplantae; phylum Streptophyta; class Magnoliopsida; order Fabales; family Fabaceae; genus Vicia; species Vicia faba. The sequence continues at coordinate 444,494,215 of OX451739.1, read as the reverse complement.
ATTAAGAATATTTGTATGTAGAATAGTCCCACATCGATTATATAGTGTAATTAGTTGTAACCTCTCTATATATAATAAATTCTCCGTAGTGTTTTCATAACGTACGTTTAACCTAAATGTCTCTTAGTCTCTCCTAATTCAATAAAAACTATATTAATTTTTTTATCAAATAATATAATACTAATTCTATTATAATAGTAGTCTCCACAAATATTTTTCTCCTCTAGTTTTTATTTTGGTTTTAGTACTTGCAAGTATACAATTTTTGCATTTTATCCTAACTGTTTTGTTTTAGTTTTATGCTAGCATTGTCCTTTTAGTATGTAGACCATATTCATTTGAGTACCCCAAATATGGACTATATAAATACTAAAATTAATATTAGCCAGATATTTCATAGACTAATTTTATTTATGATAAATAAATATTATATGGACTAATATGGACTAAAACAGAGAAAAAGTATAGAAAGTGAACGGTATGTTTAAAGAGATTACAAACGGAACCAAAAAAAGGTGTGTACATATTGTTAGATCTTTCATGTTTCACAGCAAACCTCCAATACAAGATCTAATTAATATGGTTGAAAATTCCAAATTAGATGAGATACAACTTGAAAATATATTTAGGGAAATGCTAACGAGTGTCTCTGGAGCACCCTTTAAGACCTTAAAATAGTAAAATTTTTTGGAAATCTGCGTATTTACTGCCTAGGAAATTGAAATGGTTAAATTTTCTATAAAATATTTTCTTTATTTGGAATGCTTAGAGAGTGCCCTGGGATACTCGTTAGCAAGATCCATATATTTATACATGGGAGACTTCTCTCACTAAGAAACCAGTTTTGTAGGATTAAGATGGTATAGAAAAATTATATATTTTATGGACTTAAATTACATTAAAGCTTATTAAACGATTAGTTTTGCAAATGATATAGTAACTATTTCTGTGTAAACTGTTTTGTTTCTTCTCATGCAGGCGACAATAGAGCTCTGCAGAGAATAAAGATTGGGAGAAAAAGTCTCATGGTCAGTATCGGGGAAAAGGATAGGGGCCAATTTGGAGATGAGACAAGGAGTAGGGGAGTACTCACAGCTCACATCTTGTCTCATGGTCATTGTTTTGATATTTTATGATGGAATAGAACAATATTGCTATTCAACCTATATTGGAGAGTACAAGATAAGTGATGGAACGGAGTGAAATAGATTCCATCATGTTCCGTTTCACTCTATCATCTGTTTATCAATTCTAATAATGGAACATAATCTTATTACATCTCATTCTATCTTATTCCATCAATCTAAACATAATATAACAGACTCCTTATTTTTTACGCTCTTGAGTGTTTTAATTTACGATATAATATCTTTCAGAAAAATAAAAAGGAATTAAAAAAATCACTTTCTTGAAGTTGTAGAGCAATAGAAAGCTTACATAAAGAAAAACATGGAAAGCTCTTATGCACTGCTTCGTTCTGATAAAAGAAGAAAAAGTGTCTCCTCCCTATGTTAACAAATAATAGCAACAAGATAGTAAGTCAAATCAATGGGTTAGTCCATAAAATTCAAAAACTGGAATGGATAAGAAGAAAATTGTGTAATAAAAACTGCATGCAATTATCATCATAGTTATTACAAAATTTAAGTGAAGATAAAGACAAAATTTAAGGGAGAAAGAAGCCAAAAAAAATCTAATATATGTACCCACAGATCCATCTCCTAGTTATTACAAAATTTAAGTGAAGATAAAGACAAAATTCAAAGTGCCTAAATAAGTGGCGCATAACATTAGATTTCTGTTTCAAGTTTTATCAAAAATTAAGTGAAGATAAAGACAACTCAAAGTGCCTAAATAAGTGATGCATAACATTATGGAAATCCAGCAATATCCAGAAATCTCCAGTTTGTCAATATTACAAATATAGATAGATACTTGCAATCGAAAGATGCTACATATATATAGTTCTTGATTCTTCCCACTTTTATTTGCCAAATCATAAGTTTTGTTTTTTCCCTATCTTGCCATTTTCACAGTTAATATAAACTGCAAATACAGCAATTAAAAATTCGCCTTCAGCTTAAAAATGCAAATGAGAAAGCCTGAACAAGAGAAGAAAATGCAAGTGTAGACTCTTTTATATGTATAAATAAACTAGAAGGAATGTGCTTTTTTTATATAAGGAATGTGAATGAATTGAATCTAGCTAAAAAGGTTTCAGTAGTTAAGCAAATAAATGCAATAGCTACTGAAAGGTCAAGAAAATAAGGGGAAGAAGAGAAACAAAAAGTGAAGAAGTGTTTGTAGAGGTTATGGGTACCTTTCTAATGAAGAGATGATAAGATTATCTTTGGGACTTTACAAATTTTGTCCCAAGTTTCACCCGTTTGTCTCTGGCATTCTTCAACTAAGAGGGGACATCCAATGATTTCTAGGGTCTGTAAGTTGGTTAGACTGGACATTCTGTTGGGCAGTGATGACAAATTGATGCAATCATGCATCTTCAGGTGCTGGAGCGATGAGAGGTTGCATATCCAATCAGGCAATGCATTGATGTCTTCACAATTATGAAAGGCAATTATTTGTAGAGAAGGAAGACACTTGATGTTGTTCTCAAACCAAGTTTCTGTATCCTGAAATGCTTGACGTGAAAAACAATTAATTTGAAGAAGCTGTAGAAAAGTAAGATTTTTCATCCAATCCTTTGGGATGCTTTTCACATCCAGGCTCACTCCATCAATATGCAAGGATTTGAGCATGGAAAGAGCAGGGAGGCCATTCAATGCTACTTTGTTCAGTGTTGCTACCAATGTTTCCGCACTACTATCATACAATTCCAATCTGTTCTCAAGATTTGGAAAGGTAGGCATGCAAGTCAACTTCAGACATCCTATGATTGATAATTGTGACAGACGAGGAAAGGGCGGCAAGGAGAGATTTTGTGAACAGTTAGTATTATTGAAATCATCACCGATCCTCCACCATCCTCTCAACTTGTAACAAAACTGCAATGAGAGGCTCTTTAGAGATGGAAAGAATGCTGAAGAAAAATCTTGTTCATAATATATGTACTCCAGTTCTTCAAGGAAACCTATATGAAGTGACTTAAGGAATGGGAGACGCTCCAACGGTGGGAGAAACTGGAGACTTCCACACAAAAAGAAAGATGTTTCAACAATATTTGTCAGCGGAGAAAGCCACTTTGAAAAATTCATCCTCTTATGCTGCCAAATGCTCAGTTTTACAAATCCAAATGGTGTCCTGTCTCTGGAGGCTTCCCAATCAGAGATGTAAAGGTGTCTCAAATTGATCAATTTTGATACAACCTTTGTAGAAAGCTCCACTTTTTCATTAGGTGTCAACGTTAGTGTTTGTAACAAAACAAGACTGCTTAAGGATTTGTAAAGACTTCTCAGTCCTCTACAGTTGGACAAGTTAAGATATCTTAAATGATTCATTTTTCCAATTGATCTAGAAGACTTGCTTAAAGAACAATTTGACAGCTTCAAGACACGCAACTGTTTGAATTTTGAAATGACTGACAATTTATCCTCATTCAATTCCTCCTCATTGGAAGACAGCAAAATCAAAGTTCGCAACCTGCTTCCATCTAATGAGTCCAACAAATGAACTGCATTGGGTTCCAACGATACATGCATGGGTCTTTGTACAAGGCTTTTTGTCTCACTGTCCAAGTAACAACAGTCATTGCCAGCTACCTGCACTGCAAGATGATGCATTAAATCATGCATTTTGAAACTAACTATATCACCATCTCCACCCACTTTTGCATCTTGGAAAAATGACCTCATCAAGAAAATCTTCACAAATTCTTCACCAGTGTCTTCCATGAGTTGCTTTTCGTCTGAGCATTGAAGATAACCCTGTGCCATCCAAAGTTGAATCAATAGATCCTTCTCGATTTCCCAATCCTCAGGAAATAAAGAGCAATAAGCAAAACATTGCTTTAACCGAGGCGACAAACTTTGGTAGCTCATTTTCAGGATTGGAAGTATGATGCTTTCTCTGTGTTCGCCTAATTCCGAAAACACTCTTTGAAAGACATCAATCCATTCTGTTTCTTCATTTTTACTCTGTAATAGGCCTCCAAGTGTTCTAATTACTAGTGGAAGTCCCATGCACTTTTCTGCTATTTGTTTACCAATTGGTTCAAGTTTTTGATCCACTCCATTGGTTTCATTCCTGAATATCATTTTCTTTAACATACTCCAAGATACATCTAGAGTCAAACCACTCAATGAATAGAGGTTGCTAGTTTCCACACTGCTATCACGAGTTGTCATTAAAACCTTACTATCTTCAGCACCACACATCAAATAAGTTCTCAATTGAGTCCATTTTTGATTACTAGCATTCCAAATGTCATCCAAGACTAACAAATACCTTTCACCAGCTAAATTTTCATGAAGTTTCTGTTGTATGTATTCAATGGATGACTTATCATCAATTTTTCTATCGGTTAATGACTCCAACATTTTCTTCACAATAGTCTTGACATCAAAGTTACGAGATACACATACCCATATTTTTTTTTCAAAATGATTTTGCACTTCCACATCATTATATACGAACTGAGCAAGAGCTGTCTTCCCTATACCTCCCATACCAACAATAGCAATTGAAGATATATTTCCACCTGGTTTTCTCAAGAGATTTATAATCTCCTTTTTATCATCTTCTCTTCCAGTGATATCCGATTCTAACAAAAACGAAATGGATTTGTTCCTTAAGCTGTCAGTTTGCTTAATCACCGCAGCTTTTGGGCTTAAATTCAACTTAGTCATTTCTTCCACCACATCATCAAACATTTTTTTTATTTTTTTAAATTTAGGAACCAATGTTCGGCGAAGATAAGTATGGTTTGAAGATAATGAACGAAATACCCGTGACATATTTTTCTTATCACCTGCATTCACTTTGTATCTCATACCTTCAATAATAAACTCATCTAGTAAGTCATCTGCAAGATGAAGCACGTCGTCTGCAAGATGAAGCACATCTTTGAGCCTTCTTATCCAACCTTGCACAATATAATATTGTTCATGTTTCTCCTGTGCATCAAGGAGCACAAATCTTAAGCATTCAGCAGAGTTCTTCAGTTTTTCCAACTCATCCATAACACCATAAATCTGTCCATTTTCATGAAAGGCTGCTGCAGAAACCAACCTGTTAAAACAAAAACAAAAATAGTACACTAATTAATTGTTTTCATTTTGGCCCTTCTCGTCTTTTCTTTTTTTTTATAAAAATGATAACAAATACTTCTATATACTATATATGATGACAAATCTCACACACATCTAAAAGGATTAAACATGTATTGAAGCAATGTTATCAATGAAAATTGAAGATAATAATTTTGATTAGGATATTAACTCTTTTAATAATAGATTGATCAATGAAATTCAAATACTATCATATATGTAGCGGTGTCGATGTCCTATGTTTTTGACATTATGGTTGTCGTAGTGTCCGTGTCGTGTAGTGTCCCGGTGTCCGTGCTTCATATATTTTAAAATACTACAATCAAATGCAAAACAGTTTGTCTACCTTTTGTTGACGTCAAGAACATTCATCAAAACCTCTATCTCAACAGCATTCTCTGATTGATTCAGAATTTCCTGGTATCTTTTACTTGTTTCATCCGTATCTTTTTTATAATCACGACTCCAGAAACCACCTTTGAACATAGGACCAACATCATTCATCAGACCATCTTTCTCATCGGCAGAAACATCCATATTAATTGACTGGTCATATAATAGATAGACAGCTACCTCCTTAACAATCAACCCATGCCCAAAAGCTACAAATATCTCCACATTGTCACCAGGTCCTAGATTTGATGCTACATTCTTCCAATCTTCATCGTTAGAGGACATTATTGTATCTTGCTTGTATGTATGAACAGTGAATTTAGTGTAGTTAATTATGATAACACTGGCGAGACATTCAGCTGCCATGTTTTCAGATGTTGACGAATAAACAACACATAAAGTTATTCCCTTCATGCAACAATCACTAACCTCAGGAACTTGAAAATGTACTGAAGATCCTTCACCTCTATAGGCTAACCAAGAAGGATAATTGTCCCCCGGAAGGAAATATTCACCAGAATCATTGATTGTTAATCCCTGTATCAAGAGCATATGCTAACTTAATTAAGTACTTATACTATTCAAATGGACTTTTTGTAAATGTCAATCCCAATTCCAAAAGGTTAATATGTTTAAGAATATAACTGTGTGCTGCATAAAGAAAACTATAAACTTGGAAGCTAGTCAAAAGAACTGATATGCTCTCAGGGATACCTTTTTTCCCATTAAAAAAAATTGTTTTTCAACTTGTAATGAGTATGTTAGAATATAAAATAATATCACATTAGAATACATTTAATATCTTAGAATATCTTTGATACCATGTAGGGGTCTTAGTTCATATTCTAGGATCAGTTTGTAATCTTAGAATCTATTTATAATTTATTAAAATAGAGTCACAAATCCTATCATAGCCACTTCATCAATTTTGTGTCATATATTCCAAAAAATTTCATTTAAAAACTAAATCTTAGGTGGCACCTCTCAAAACACTCTCAAAACACACGTGACAATCTTTCTTCTCTATTGAGTTTATTGATTAACTATCACCCATATAATCGTGTTTTCATTTTTCCTTTAATATTTTTCTGTTACAAAATTAATAGATTTAATCAAAATAATTGGTTTTCTATTCTAGACATTCACCTATTCTTGCTTGATTAAATTAATCTAATAGATCTAAAAGAAACAATTCTCACCCCCCAGCCCCTAATGTTGTTTCTACTCCTCTTACTTGCTATACTATGAAACGTCTCATATTTAGATTGGTGTCGTCATGGTTAAGTTAAACATCCAATTCCTCTTAAATTTATACAAACTCATTCCAAAATTGCTCATATTTAGATTGCTGTCGTCATGGTTAAGTTAAACATCCAATTCCTCTTAAATGTATACAAACTCATTCCAAAATTGTTGTTATTCAAATGTAATCCATGTACACTCGGATTGAAGGTTGTAAGAATAGACAGGATAAGATTAGAATGATAATATTAAAGAGAATGTTGGGGTAGCACCTATAGTAAAAAAGATGGTAAAAAATAGATTTCGGTGGTTTGAGCATGTAGAGAAAAGATCTGTAAATTATATTGTAAGGAGAGTAGATTAGATGGAGAGGAGTCAAATAGCTAAAGATAGAGGAAGATCTAGGAAAATTATAAGATAAGTTATTAAGAAAGATCTCGAGATTAATAATTTAGATAAAAGCATGGTCTTAAATAGAACATTATGGCGGAAGTTGATCCATGTAGCCGACTACACTTAGTAGAATAAGGTTTGGTTGTTGTTGTTTTCTTTTTTACATTTGTTTATCTCAACTGTATTTTAAGTTGATAATGTATGTTTTCCTTACTTTCTTGAGTAACTCTCACCCATACAATCATGTTTTTATTTTTATTTTAATATTTAAAATATGCGGTTTTCTTTTCTGGAGATCCACTTATTCTTGATCTATTATTTCAATTCTAAGAGATATCCAAAGGAAACAATTGCCACCTCCCAACCCACAAAGTTTTTACCCTTATTTCTTTATCTACTAGAAAAACATCTCATATTTAGATTGATATCGCCATTGTTAAGTTAAACTCTAGATTCTTCTTAAATTTCTATGATTTGTACACAGGAAAAAAAAACCTCGACTTTGTGTCTTTAAATAAACTATTTTGCATAATTCATGATTTTTTTTTACAAGTGGGAAAAGGAAAAGAAAAAAAAAAGAGAAAGTTATCTAGAAAATAAAGTCTCACTAGCATCAACTAGCAGGAGAGTGATTATTCCAATAGAAGGCTCCCGCAAAAGATCGGTACACCGCATCATTAGCAGCTTCATGTTTTGCAAGATAGTCGGCACAAGCATTCCCCTCCCTAAGAGTTTGAAATATTTGAACTCGCTATTTCCTAGAGAGAAACTCTTTAATGTGGTGAAGAATCAGTTAGACTACTAGGAATCAAAATAGAATGTGGTTGTTCTATTCTGTCAATTCTGTCAGTTACAAGCATATGAGCAGCCTTATTAAATGTTATCTGTAGCAGTTAGAGAGTCTAAGAGCAGCCATTAGAATTATTAGAGTAACAATTATTATTATTAGGAGCAGTTACAAAACTTAGGTAGAATAAAAAGGGAAACAAAACTATGTTCTAGACAGGCTGAAAATTAGAAAAAGGTTATATTTGGGAGGGAGAGACCAAGCTCTCGAATTCTTGGAAGGGAGAGAACCAAGACTATCGAATTTCTTGGAAACTCATTGTAATTACTATTAAACTTTATTGTTTAATAATGAGTTTCTATCAACTGGTATCAGAGCACTTCTGATCCGGGAGAGAAACATAAAAAAAAAAAATGGAGTTGTCATCAAGAATGGAAGAAATGTTTGACCTTGTTGATGAAGTGTTGAAAGAAATTAGAGATCGGAGAAGAGAACTCAGAGTTACAAATAGAAATACCAATCTTTGAAGGAATGGATATTGTTGGATGGATGATCAAGGTTGAGAAATATTTTGAGGCAGGAGGTATATCAATCTTTGAAGAAGATCAAATACCAAGAGTTGCGCAGTGGATGAGTGGTAAAGCCGTCACATAGTATCAATTATGGGTTTTGGCCAATCCAAGTGCAACTTGGAGAAATTTTAAAGAGGAAATTCTCAAGAAATTTGGGCAGGAATCTGATTCAATAGAGAATGAAGAACCAAATGAGTGACCACCACCAGAATTGTTAGACCAATATCTACCACTGTCGAAATCACCAGACATCGGGTTTCACATGGTGTTTATTGCTATTTGTAAGGTAAATTCTAGGAACAAGAAAGCTACACTATCGTTATTGCCATCGCCCCAACAACCTTTCACTAGAGGGCTGCTGGTAGCAAGACAATTTGATCCAGGGGGGATTTTTATATTTCATGTACAACTCAATCCTTCTGCTTCAAGTTATGGGATCCGGGAGAATGTATTTTTTCTCCAGTGTATTTTCGTTCACCTTGACGACATTATTAGGAATCAAAACAGAACGTGGTTGTTCTATTCTATCAATTCTGTCAGTTACAAGCATATGAGCAACCTTATTAAATGTTATCTATAGCAGTTAGAGAGCCTAAGAGCAGCCATTAGAATTATTAGAGTAACAATTATTATTATTAGGAGCAGTTACAAAACTTAGATAGAATATAAAGGGAAACAGAACCATATTCTAGGTAGGCTGAAAATTAGAAAAAGGTTATATTTGGGATCAGCCACCAATAGGTCTCCCTTCCATCAAATCTTGGAATCAAATCTACATCCATATTCATGCCAAAATTTCCAGCACACCGACAAAATCTCTTTTGGATCAGAACTGCTCTGATACCAATTGATAGAAACTGGTTCTTTTACCAAATAAAATTGGGACAATTTCTGATATTTATTGGTACAAAACAGAAATAACACAAACACAATGACAGGGACCAGTTTGGTTCCTTCCAAGAATTCGAGAGTCTTGGATCTCTCCCTTTCCAAATGTTCGAGAGTTAGGTCTCTCCCAATAACCACTCACTAATTCCCAGATGATAAACTCCCTAATGTCTTCCCCTATTTATTCTAAACCTAAGCGCACTTAATTAATAGTATAATAATTATAATAATTACCCACTAACTCTCGTAATAATTTAATAACAGTTACAGTAATTGAAGAGTCTAACAATACTCCCCCCTAAAGATTCACCTTGTCCCCGAGGTGAAAGAAATACACTGTAGGAAAAATGTATCCTCCTGGATCCCATAATTGAAAAATAAAGGTTGAGTTGTACATGAAATAGGAAATTTTCTTGCTAATGGCAGTTCTCTCGTGACCAGTTGTTGTAGCCACATAGGCACCGATAGTGGAAATTTCTTGTTGCTAAACTTTATCTTAGGAATAGTAGCAAACACGGAAAATAGTGAGTCTTTTGCTTGTAATGAAATAGCCAACTCTCCGTCATTCCTCTGGGCCTCTGCTTCACTGGCATCCATCAATGAATATGTATTTTTCACTTCCTCACCCTCGCAATCAGATTTGATATCCACTTTACAAACTTCTTTTTCACTATATTGTTGGATTTGCGAGTCTTCAACTTTACCACCAATCTTTTCTTCAGTTGGAGATGATATTGGTTCTTGAATTTCATCACTGTCTTGGATTTCATGTGTTTCGTTTTTAGACTCCAGTAGACAATCCCAAACTTCTGGTTGAAATTTCTTGAGAATGGCATTTACAAAATTCCACCAACAAATATTTGGATGACTCTCTTTCCAAGAAATCCACCAATCAAGAGCATCTCCTCTCAATGCAAATGCAACAGCACACTCAAGCTTCATCTCTTCACTCATTCTTCTTGACCCAAAATATTGCTCGGCCTGGATGAGCCACCAATAGGCCTCCCTTCCATCAAATCTTGGAATCAAATCTGCAGCCATATTCATGCCAAAATTTCCAGCACACCGACAATATCTCTTTTGGATCAGAACTGCTCTGATACCGATTGATAGAAACTGGTTCTTTTACAAAATAAAATTGGGACAATTTCTGATACTTATTGGTACAAAACAGAAATAACACAAACACAATGACAGGGACCAGTTTGGTTCCTTCCAAATATTCGAGAGTTTTGGATCTCTCCCTTCCCAAATGTTCGAGAGTTGGGTCTCTCCCAATAACCACTCAGTAATTCCCAGATGATCAACTCCCTAATGTCTTCCCCTATTTATTCTAAACCTAAGCACACTTAATTAATAGTATAATAATTATAATAATTACCCACTAACTCTCCTAAAAATTTAATAACAGTTACAGTAACTAAAGAGTCTAACAGAATCGCGCATAGTGATGTCAAACGTTATCAGACTCTGAGATAAACTTGATAGTAGAGTTGGAGTTAGAATAACACATCAAGTATTTGATGCCAAGTTCCCAGGCCTTCCGTATTCCATGATATAGCGACATCGGCTTAGCATGAAGGATGTTAGAATATCCAATATTGCCCGCAAAATCTAATCAATCCACCAAAATCTGAGATGCCGAGATTACCTTTTTGTGCATTTCATGTAATCGTTCTTGTTGGATGATTATGTTTGGGAAAACATTTAGCTAACATGACAGTTAAACATGGCGGTTTTTAGACTCGCCGCAATGGTAAATTTCAGCCGGTATTGCGGGTTTTTCTGCTATAATGGGGGGATTTTTGCTCTCCGCCATCGACTGCCATCTGACATTGACTACACTGTTCAAAACAAAACAAAAACGGAAACATAGAAGAAGTCAAAAATACGCATCACCTAACCGAAGACCCGAGGAGAGAACACCAAACAGCCTCCCAAACGAAGAAGGAAAAGACACTACTACCATGACCTGGGACTTAAATCCTTCAAAACAAACTATCGATGCATGCACAAATCAGCATTCACCGACGATCATCCATGGTGACTCTTTTCCCACAAATAAATCATATTGGCGATTACTTTTTTTCCTGTTGTTCGTCATTTTGAAGGTGACTTTTGTTGTTCATTATAACTCATGCAAACCCAACACACTTCGTCTCAAATGGACTAACCTCGGCCTTCCTCCTTTTATCTATAACCCATAACTTCAATAGGGTTAGTGCCCATTTTCTCATGTTGGTCCACTCGCCTTTCATATCCTCTATAAGATTGATCTATAATTATCACATCATTCAATTTCTAAAAGGGTTTTATCATCAAAGTAAGACTTGAAAATGGAGGCATCTTCTATTATAGCTTCAGAGCATTCTTTGTATTGTGTCCTCTATTTCCTACTGACTCTACCACACAGCCATATGTTTCAATGGCTGCAAGTGCACCTTCAGACATGTTTCCTGTTTTCTTTAGTCGTTGCATTTCACTCATCATTCATTCATTGCATTCTAAAGCTGATTTGGGTTTTAGTATCTCGACTGCAAGTATTTTATAATTTTTATTGAAGTTCTAGAATATTTTCGGAAAGCACTACATTTTTAATTCTTCTAGCAGTCGTACTAAAGACAAATTTAGGAACTGGTTCATAGTGATCTTTGGATCTCCATCATTGTTTCAGTTTTTGCTTTTCTTTATTAACTATTTATATCCTTTATTTATTACTATTGGTCTGTCTGATTTTGGGTGATAGGTGATAAACTCCAAGGTTTTCCTTGTTTTCAACAGTTTAAATCACATGTTAATTGACAGATTAATTGTTTCCCTGTTGAGGTATTATTTTTTCATAAACCTACATATTGTATTCTATTTAGAGCTTGGTATACTTCATAGATTTCTCATGTCTTTCTTGCTCAAAAAATCGTGGTTTAACAATAATGTCATAGTTTATCTTTGTACACAATTCCTCCTACAGTTCTATGATCTTACTGCTCTATGTGAATGAAGTTTTATTTTATTACGGTTGCAGCCAACACATAAATCAGAAACATAGATAATACCACTATTTATTTATTTATTTATTTATTTTCTGTTACGTCTTCTCTTTAAAACATTAGGAGCTGTACAGTTGTCAGTTATGTAAAATATCTTGTTTGCTTTACTCCATAGAGTCGATTCTCGCAGGTAAATCAATTCTTCCTGATCAGAAAATAGTAATGGTGTAGTAACACTCACTGTGGGCGGGTTCCTACTAATATTGAGAGTAAAGGAACAAGTGAACAACAGACATTAACAGTTTAATTATTCACTAGTTATAAAGAACAATCTAGCAATCTAGTCATTGTGTGATAGTAGTGATATATAATAACACTAAAAAAAGGATTTATAGACAACTAATCTAAAATATTGAGAAGACAAAACTGCTTAGAAGTAAAGCATTGAGGTGTATATGCTAATATTATAATAGATAAAGGTTAGAAAAGCCAAGAGGATAAGGAAGGAACCTGTGATATGCTCTTGCTAAGAGTATTGATAACCATGTAGAAACTTCCCATTCCAATCAAAAGTGATCTCAAGGAATGATTTGAGATTTGTGGTGCATGTGATGTTTCCACTTCGGTAAATCTAACATCATATTGATCATCAAGAATTCTTCGTAACTCTTGAGTAAGTTGAATCTTTGAGCGGAATTGTACCCCAATTATTCTCAAATGTAAAAGGCTGCTAACTGTTGGTGATAGAAAGCCCAAGTTATTTTTCCGTACATCAATAGAAGCTAGATAATATGTAATGTTCCTAAATGGGGAAATACATGGAAGAGAGCTCATGGTCGGTGACATCCAAGACCAAATGATAGAGGGAAAAGTATCGCGTGAGAATCCTTCATATCCACATAGGGATATATAACGGATTCTTTTTGATATTACTATTGAAAAGGGCACCTTTTTAATAGCTGTATTGTCTGCAATCAGCATGGCCAAAGATTCCATTTGCACTATGTCTTCTTCCAACTTGTCCAGCTTCGAACAACCAGAAAGGATGAGAATTTCCAAAGATTTCAGTTGATAGATCTTCTTTGGAAGATGGCTAAGACCTGTACAGTCCTTCAAATTTATCCGAAGAAGATTATTGAGCACTCCAATGGATGGATGTATTTCGAACAAACTTGGACAATCCTTCATAATGAGCTTTTCAAGATTTGGTATTTTTGAAAAGTCGGGAGTGCTTGTCAAGTACTTGGAATGACTCAGATTGAGAATTTTCAGCTTCTCCATCAGCTACAAAAAGATAAATGTTTAAAATAAAAGTTAGAGAAAAATGGAAAATAAAATGGTGGCAACAATTATAAGAATCAACAACTTCTGGTTTCAAAATAAAATGTTAATACTATACCTGAGTTTTATTCCAAACTTTTTTAATATTGCTGTGTTTTAAGTTGATAACAACTAGATTTCCTTGATAAAATTCATCAGGTATATAGTTCAAGGTAAATCCTCGCCAATGAAGCCATCTCAGTTTTTTAGAAAGGTTCCCATAATCTCCATTGAGGTCAACACCGTCGAGTTGTAGAAGTCTGAGCCCGTCCATCTTCTTGAAAGAATAAGTATTGAAGTGAACTCTCCCAGTATTTTCCGACTTCAAAACCAATCCCTCTACAGCTTTTGTTCCCTACATGTGAGGAACAAATAAAAATAATGGGAAACCTTTTTCTTTTGCTAGAAACAAAGTGATTTATGAAGCTATAGAACTGCAGCCTAAGCAAACTTGTAAGGAACATAACAAGGCAAAACAGTTCAGAAACAAATAGAGAGACTTATAATCTTGATAAGGGTGATTAAAGTTCTTACAGAATTTGTGGTCAAAATATGAAGTGCATCCTCATGAAACCACAATCGACTACGCTTCCCAGGCTTTGTTGAACTTTCACGAGCAATTTCTCTTCCCATGTTTCTTATTAAATCATGCATTCCAAGCTTGTAATTCTTATCAATTTTTACAAGGTTCCGCTCTCCGAGGACGCGTATCCCAGTATTAGCCGGAAATCCGCAGCCATCTAGTATTTCTCTAACATGGGATATGTGCTTACCTATAAAGAAACAGCATATATCAAGAAATATATCTTTTTCCATATCATACAAGCTATCATAGCTTATTCTCAATATCTCTTGCACCTCAGGAGTGGGAATTCTGTTCATATTAAAGAGCATATTTTTCCATTCTTCTTTTGGCCGCCCATATAAAGAAGAACCAATGATTTCAAGAGCCAATGGTAATCCTCTGCAATAAGCAACTACTTTCCTCGAGATTTTACTGAATTTATTCTTTGGAATGGGCTGTCTAAAAGCATGCCAGCTGAAGAGCTCAAGGGACTCATTTTCGTCCATTTCCTTCATTGTGCAGACATAGTCCGCATTAACTAGCTTAAGCAGGCGTGTATCTCTAGTTGTAACAATGAATACACTTCCTGGACCAAACAATATAGGATTTGCACATAGCGCTTTCAAGTGTTCAAATGTGGTCACATCATCGAGTACAACAAGTACTTTAGTGCCATGAAGATGATTGATCATCATTTCCCCTGATGCAATGCTATTTATCATCACATTTGTGTTCGTGATATCTGAAAGTAGTTGTCGTTGTAAACGAATAATCCCCTTATTTTCCTCACAAACTTGTCTAACATTTCTAATGAAACTCCTGTTGATAAAATTCCCACGAATTTTATTGTAGATGGATTTGGCTGTGGTTGTCTTACCGGATCCACCCATTCCGCATATCCCTATCAAGCAAACTTGGCTTGATTGATTTTCTATAAAGTCAGTCACTTGTTGCACATAGGACTCCAGTCGAACTGGAAATGAGGAAATAAACCAAGATTCAATTACTATCATTCTTATAACATCCTCAACAATTAGCCGCACTTGTTTATCTTGATACCTTGGATTGTAATAATAATTATAAAACCGAGTGAGCAATAGCATACAAGGTCAACAAAAAAGAAAAACCGTAACAAACTGTTTACCTGTAATTGTTGACATGCCAACCAGACAAATTAGCAGCTTGGGTGAGTGCAGTGCTCCAAATTGACAATACGTTATTAATCTTTTCTTCTCCTCCTGAGCGAAAGCATACTTGTTCTGCAGTATCCCTCAAAACTTGTCCAAAATCACCCTTCTGGTGACGAACAACCGAAGGGTTAACATCATAAAACACAGGGACAACAAATTGGCCAGTTCCGCGGCAATCCATAACTTTTTCCAACTCATTAAGACACCGACTAGATTCTGTATAGCTTTTGGAGAAAACAATGATAGATACACGAGCATCTTCAATTGCTTCCAGTACTTCTGAATCCAGATCGGTTCCCTCATGGAAATCGATGTAACAATGGATTCCGACTTTGAAAAGAGCATCGTCGAGATCATAAACGAAAGTTTTGCTAGTGTCTTCTCGATTAAAACTGATGAACACGTCGTGCATCAATCCACGAGAATGGGAGGATAAAGAAGAATGAGAAGGAGAATCCATCAATTCCTTGAACTCAAGTCAACGCTGAGAAGAAAATGTACAATAAAGAGTAACAGGTTTCTTCAACAATCTATCTATCTTGTACAAGTGGTTTAACTTATCTATGGTGGTGTGGTCAATATATTCAAATAATGGATTTCTTTTATTTTTCTTTGATTTTTTTTTTTGGTCTAGTTTTTAGAAATACTATATCTTATCTTAATCTTAATAATATAGAAAATCATCTTATTTGACGGAAATTTTTTCTCTGTCATCGCCTAACCACATTGATGTTAAATCATTAAAAAAAAAAATTATATTACTTATATTGATTTGGTTTCGTAGTTTAGAAGGAGTGTAGCGGTAGAAATATTTAGACTAAGTTATTGGATTGACTCGACTCGTACAGATTAAATAAAAATTGTCATTGTGCTTTATTATTTTCAGACGAATGGGAAAAGAGTGAATAACTCAAAAAGAGGGAGAAAGAGAGAGAGAGAAAGGATTTGAACTTCGACAGGTAGGACAACTTTCATGCCATAGACCAAAGAGAAAGGGGTTGCCCCCGTTGATGTTTGAGTTGAAGTAAGGTAGCCATGGAGAGCAAACAGTAACATCTCATGCCAGTTTTTATATGTTACCACCATCTTTTGCACAATCTTCTTGATATTTTTATTGGCATCTTCCATTGCGCCATTCATCTTGGGTCTGTACAGAGAAGAATTGTGATGCTTGATTTTAAACTGAGTACAAAGTTTCATAACCATAGCATTGTTGAGGTTGGTCCCATTGTCAGTGATGATCCTTCCGAGGATACCGTAACGACAGATGATATTATGCTTGATAAACCTGGTGTTTCCAGTGATTTCTGGTAAACAACCGCTAGTCTTCCAAACTATCGAATAATCTTTCTTACTGTTATTCAATCTCTCTGGTAACTCACAGGATCGACTAGATTGATCCTAGGACTCCTTGGATACTAAGGTTACTCTCACAATCGAACAATTATTCATGGTTGATATTATATAAGTGTTTGGTTTACTTCGATCTCTCTCTACGAGTCTAAAAATGTAGTCAAAATGTATATGAAAACTAAGTTATACGAATAAATGCTAATTGTAATGCTGATTGTAGAGACATATAAAACTGCATGAAAAATGAAGTAAATGGTTTCGACTTACAAAACGTTTAACATAAAAGGTTTCTGGAATGTAGAAGTTTAAAATATGCAAAAAGCGTTTAATGCAAGAAATCTGTAAATGATTTTAAGTAAAAGTATGCGCTCGAAAGTCAATACTTGAAGGTAAAGGTATGGGAAATGTGACAGTTCTCTGAAATATAAAGTGCTCGAAATATAAAGAAAACAGTAAAACGTAAAACTTTGAGAAAAAAACTTCGAAGTGAAAAAGACTGTAAATAAGAAAACTTATAAATGTTGCCTGACAAAAAGAATAGAGAAAAGTACTGGAAATGGTAAAAAGGTTTTCATTAAGTTAGAAATACATGGTGCTATCATACATACATTTCTCTTGCATTCGTTTCCCTTGCCATGTGGTAGTTTGAATGTTATTGAGTATTTTGTATAACAGATATGACACACTGAAATCCTAATACTAAGACTTTTATTTATACTAATTCGACCCTAACGGTCTCGCTACAGGATTATGCCACATTTCGAACATGCAAGACAATGCTTCTTTCATCTTTCCACGTGTCCCCAAATGCTCCAGCACATAACTTTCAAACTTTGAAAGTCCCGCTTCCATTTGAATTTTAAATGCTTTTGGTGTCTCTCTATTTCGAGCGTTCTTCCCAAACACAGCCTCGCTGTTGTTCCGAGACTCCTTTAACTATGTTCCCATAATTGCCGTTCGAAGCTTCACGCTTTGACACCCTTATTCGAAACACTGCTTCTGCAACTTCGAAATATGGCGTTTAATTCCATTTCGATCAGAACGTTTATCTCTTTTGGTTTCTAAATAATATTATCGAAATCTTCAGCCAACAAATTGCCCCTTTAAAATATGTATTTCGATTCCTTTGAGAAATACCTATTTTAAACATCTACACAAGATTTCGATAGGACTTTCGAATCATCGTAACAATTAATGCATTTGACTCCAGTCACATCAATCATAGCACCTTTTGGATTCCTTAACCGCCCAAAGTCACTTCACAGTGTGGTGCAGTTATAAGTAATGATTATTTTTAAATCACGCCTATTACCTATATCAACTTCACGCCACCTCTTCATCACACCAACCCATGATCTCCACGTATCACACCTTTATTCGGTGGATGCTTAAACTTCTCATTATAAAACATCAACTTAATCTTCTTCTTTTCTTTTCACACTCTAAACCTTTCATACTCAGAGTTTTTTTACCCCTCTTCTCTCATAAAACAATCCAAGCTTTCAAACAACAAACATGTCTTCCTCCACTTCATCCCAACTCAAGAAAGTCTCCAAGAAGAAAGGAAAAACTACAGAAGCAACCATGGAGAGTAAAATCATCACCATTCAAGGCCAATCTGCTCTTGCTCCTCAAATGATTTCCAAAAAAAAAAGAAATGTTGTACGCATCACAGGTACTCATCCCTACCCATGTTGCTGGTAAGAGATTAGCCTTAAATGGCCCTCTTACAGTTTTTGAAATATTAAAGGACACCAGGACAATTTTTCCCGTCTGTTATAGCTTCAAACCCTTATTCAACAAAATGGATGCCCCTAGGGTAGTAGAATCTCTTAGTTCAAATAACGTAGAAACTCCAACTGTTCCTCCCAAGGACCCATTTGTTTTGGATTATGTAAAAAGCAATTTTAAGCCATTTCGATCTTGCCCTACTTCTGATATTGCTTATCAAAATTGGTTCACGAAAGTAGAAGCCAAGAAATCCCAACAATGGGAAGAATTAGGCATTTATAACCTCATTAAGCTATCGAAACCTGGATTCACCTATAGCCATCCTCTGCTGTTTGCGTCCCTTTATTTTTGGGATAGTACCTACAACACTTTCCATCTCCCAGGTGGAATGATTACCCCAACCTTCTTCGATATAGCGGCCATTACTGGGCTGTCGCCAGTGGGAGAAACTTATGTTCCTGACAACGAAGAGCACTCAAGCATAATTGACTTCGAAGTCAAGTTAGCCAGCTTTTCCAAATTTATCAGCCATTATCATGCTGAAGGGGACAATGTGTCTGACATAGAGCACATTGCTTTCTTAACCCTGTGGCTGTCTAGGTACGTTTTCTGCAGTAGATCCCTGCAGGTAGCTAGTAGGTTCATTCCTCTAGCTAGGGATTTACACGAAAATCGCAAAGTGTGCCTAAGTGAATTACTCTTAGTTGACCTCTATGAGAGCCTGAGGTCAGCTGTTTCGAGCCTCAAATCCCACACCTCCAAAAACATTCTATTAGCTGGCCCATTTTGGTTACTCCAACTATGGCTAAATGCCATGTTCGAACCTTCCTTATCAACCGCCAACACCATAGATGAGCAAGATTCTGAAATAAGTGATAAGATAGTCGAAGGCACTAGGCTTCGAAGGCTAACTCCTAATGATGACAAGGATGACTTCAAGGTTCAATTCTCGAAGTACATCATGATATTCTCCAAAAGGCACAAGTTCGAAGAGAGCATGGCGCCTTTTGCTTCGAGGGCTCATGGACCTTCTTGGTTCACCATGGCTCTCTCAGAAGCCATCAAGACCAAGGAGATCCAGGATGTATGGAGAGCTTTCTTGCTTCCTAGACTCATCTCTTCAAGGATAACCCCAGCCAAGAACCAAATTCTTCTCTTTGCCTACCAACCAAACTTTGTTTCGAGGCAGTTTGGCTTATGCCAACTGATCCCTGAACCTTTGTTCCAAACTGAGGGTGCCATCACTTCTGGACGAACTTTCAAGGCAAGGGAAGCCAAGATCCAGCAAGAACAATATCAAGGATTCGCCCAATTTGAGCTGATAGCCTTCGAACCTACCCATCTCGCGGCTAAAGGATTTCTGGAGTGGTGGATTAAGTTTTATCAAACTTGTATGTTCGATACACTTACAATTCGACAAAAACTAATTGATGCCTTCGATGTGCAGGTACCAGCAAAGAAAGGTATGTTTACTCATGCCAAAGAGATAAAAGCTTTTCAAAATTATTTCGAAACTACTTACGACCCCACGCGCTTGGACTCCACTGTGCATCAAGCAGCTGAGACCTTGAAGGAAAAATTTAAACAAAAAGTTTCTAAGCTAAAACTTCCTTCAGGGCTGTCACCTGAGGATAGGTATAGGTTGGCATTCGAAATGCATCCACCTAAATTTCCCAGATTACCTACCTCAAAACTGGCTCTGGCTTGGTTTCCCCCATATCCATGGTGGTTTACTTGCAAAGAGATGTTCAAACATCTTCAAAGGAAACCAAAGCCATCTGAGACTGTGACATGGGCTCGATACTGGCTCCATGATTTCCCAGGACAACTTCGATACGACCTTTCTGCCATGTCAATTAAATCTGATCAAGGCACAGGTGCGAACGCTTGGGAAAATCCCAAATGTCTTTTATTTCCCATATCTTTAACCTTTGCTTTAATTGTTTCGATTTTCAGCTATCAGGATAAAGACGACTGCCTCGAAGTCGAAAGAAGGGAGTGCCTCTCAAGCCTCCATTGAAACCACTGATAAAACGACTCCACCCGAAACAACTACTGCTGCTGCAACTACAACAACAACAATAACGCCAACAACAACAAGTGCCCCAATTCCAACGGTAATCACTTAGTTTTTGATGTTTCGAATTCACTCAAGCTTTGTGGTTTATATCTAACTTCGTTAAAATTCGTTCAGACCAACAAGCTTCCTCCTACTACTCCCAAGAAGCGGAAACCAAGCACTACTGGGGAAGACCCCAAGGCTGGAGGAAACTCAAATACTGCTTCGAAGAAGAAGCTAAAGAAAACTACTCCTAAAAGCACTGTTCCGACTAGTGTCTCTGGACTCGTTTCCAGGGATGCTGCTCCCTTACCTAAATCCAAAAATCCACCTTCGACCTCCAACCCACCGTTGGAACGCATAGCTAGTAACCTCTCCTCTGAGGGTCCACAGGTAAATCGAACTTCTTCTAAAAAAACGTTTAACTTCTTATCATCTTGGTGAATATTTTTCTTTAACATTCTGCTGCTCTTTGCAGAACATTTTGAATCCCACTTCTACCATTTCGACCTCACCATCCAGAGCTGCTGCTCCGCTTAACTCCTCTCCTCAAGGAGATTCCAGCAACTTGGTCCAAAACAAAGGTTCTTCCAATGTGGCGGTTCTGGCTGGAACTTCTGAACAGCCGGATGACCAAGGTACCTCCATTCCTCTGAAAGAGGTGAACGAAACGATACTTCAAACGTCTGCAGAGGATTCGCAAAGGGTTCTTCAAAAGTCCCCTCTTGAAACTCTTCAAGAGGACCCAAAGGATACTCAGACTGAAGAAGAAAAAGCTGATTCTGGGCGAGAAGTCGAAGAATCTGCAGACGAAGAATCTGAGGAGGAAAACGCCAATGACGAGGAAAACGTCAATGATGGTTCGACTGCCGGGACGGAGTCTAATGCAAATAGCGGCGAAAGGGATGGTATCGAAGTGGTAGATTTGGACGAGGATGAAGAAGACCAAGAGCACGAAGCAAATGAAGGGGATGGTGATGCAATCAACGAAACCCCAGAGGTTGAAACAAATGTGGTTCCCCTACGCGTGGAATTCCCCCAATCCTCTCCGTCTCGAATGACTGACGAGGAACTGGCACTTCTGAGGCGAAATGACCCCATTGGGTACATGAAGGCAAAGTTGGCTCAGAGGGACGTCCCACTCGCTAGGGTGGCACAAGTTCAACCAGCTATCCTCTTCCCACAGATGAAAGAGTTGTTCTTCTCAACAAAATTAGGAGAACTATTCTCAATGTGGATATATTCGAAGTGCTTAAACAAGATAGTACTGCTTGCTATACTATGAAGGAGCTGCTCACAAAGGTCAATCTTTCCAACTGCTCCTTGCCAGTTAGTACTCTCTTGTTCGACCTTCAGAATTTGCTGGACAACATAACTGGCTACCTTCT
Organism: Vicia faba; assembly: GCA_948472305.1. NCBI lineage: Eukaryota > Viridiplantae > Streptophyta > Magnoliopsida > Fabales > Fabaceae > Vicia > Vicia faba. Next base: position 444,472,122 of record OX451739.1, on the reverse strand, counting down.
CCAAGACGAATCTGCTGCCAAGAAGGTTCAAGAGAAACGCATTGCCATGGATGCCGCCTATGAACAAGCTTCGAAACTTTCTCAAGAAGCTGAAGATCAAGCTATGCATCTGAAGCAGGCGAAAACTGAATATGAGGCTCGAGCTGAGTCCATTCTTATTTGGGAAAGGCAGATTTTGGAACTTCAACAGAAAGTTAAGGAGGCTAAGGAACAACAACTAGCCTTCGAAACTAATCCTGCAGGTAACCAATTCGAAGAGCTTCTCAACTAGGGGCTTGCAGAAATGGAGACTGCAGAACAACTTAAAGGAGAAGTGGCAACCTTGGAAGGAGCCAGGCGGTTCGCTCAGCAGAAACTTGAAACATTTTGAAGCACCTTTAATCGATTGAAAAACAATGTTTATTTCTAGATTTTGATGTTTATCTAACCATATCTTTGGTTTTTTTTTACATGTAATATTCGAACAACGCCATTTTGGCATTCTATCTTGCCATCTTGGCTTTTTATGATATTTTGTTTACGTTGTTACTATTCGAATTTCCCGCAGGCTTGGCTTATATTTCTTTAAATATTTCCCATTAACCTTTAGGACACGTTTATCATCCAAGAGTTCTTCGACTTCGTATGCATTGTTTGAGAATACTTTTAATATTCGAAACGGTCCTTCCCAATGAGGTGACCATTTACCTAACGCTTTGTTCTTCTTATCCATAGGCAATATGACTCTCCAAACCAAGTCATTAATAACGAATACTTTTTTCTTCACCCTTTTATTGTATGTTCTGGCCACTCTTTCTTTTTGCCTCATCAAAATCTCCAACGCGTGTAATCTAATTTCGTCCAACTCAACTAATTCATTCATCATCATTTCCCAATATAATGCAGCTGGAATTTCGTTTTGTTTCTGAATTCGAACTGATTGCAGATGAATTTCTACTGGTAACACTGCATCATGACCAAATGTAAGTTGGAAAGGCGTAGTGTTAGTGGCTTCCTTAGGAGATGTTCTACAAGCCCATAACACTTGGTCCAGAGTTTTATGCCAATTTCTTGGCTTCTTGCCAATATGCTTCTTGATTAATCCTATTATTACTTTATTTGTTGCTTCGACTTGTCCGTTTGCTTGAGCATAATATGGTGTTGATGTTAGCAATCTAAACCCCATTTCTTGGGCAAATCCTTGCATCTTTCTACCAGTAAATACAGAGCCTTGGTCTGTAGTTATACTTTCTGGCAATCCAAACCTATAGATAATGTGCTTTTGTATAAATTCAATAATTGCCTCTTGATCAGCAACTACCAAAGGTATAGCTTCGATCCATTTGGTAAAATAATCTACTCCCACCAAGATGTATTTCTGCCCTTTAGACGAAGCAGGATTTATTTCTCCTATCAAATCCAATGCCCATCCTCTGAATGGCCATGGTTTGATGATCGAATGCAACTCACTTGCAGGGGCATGTTGAATTCCTGCATGTTTCTGACATTCCTCACATCCTTTAGCAAAGTCTATGCAATCTTTGAGCATGCTGGGCCAATACAAACCATATCGAAATAGCAACCATTTCATTTTATGGCCTGCTTGGTGTGCCCCACATGCCCCATTATGGACTTCAGACAATGCTAAATATGCCTCACTCTCTCCTAGGCATTTCAATAATACACCTTCTTGGGTCTTTTTGAACAATTCGTTCCCCATGAGAAGATATGACAATGCTCTATATTTTGTTTTTCTGTCTACTTTTAGAGTTGGGTCTGCTAAATAATTCTTCAATGGACTTCGCCAATCTGCATCAGACAAAGCATTGATGGCTAGTATTTCGAACCCCTGTTTCTCAGCATATCCCAATCTCAGATTTTCCAGATCCGATGGTGTGAATCTAGTGTCCATAACTCTTCCCCTTATTTCGACCAAATCTTTAAAGTTCTTGGTAGACACTTTATAACCTGAAGCCAACTGCGCAAAGTCATTTGCTTCTTGGTTCTCTAATCTTGGTATGTGTTGAATATCCATGTATTCAAATTTCCTTAATAGCCTATTGACTATGACGAAGTATACCATTAAATTTTCCTTTATGCACTTGTATTCCTTTGTGATTTGTTTGACCACCAATTCAGAGTCTCCTTTAATTTTGACTCTGGTTGCCCCCAATTCCAACAAAGCTTCAAGTCCAACAATGAGCGCTTCATACTCAGCTTCGTTGTTCGAACAACGAGGACCATCTAATTTATACTTGAATTTTATTGTAATTCCTTCAGGAGAGACTAGAAGGACTCCAACACCACTTCCATTCCTGTGGGTTGAACCATCAAAGTACAATTTCCATGGTTGCGTTTCGACGTAACTCATGCTTGCCTGCTCAACCAACGAATGATCCACAATGAAATCGGAAATCACTTGACCTTTCATAGCTTTTAAAGGCATGAAAGTCAATGAATATTCTGTTAAGGCTAAAGCCCACTTGCCAACTCTACTATGCATTATTGGCTTTGAAAGCATATGTTTAATGACATCGAAGTGAGATGAAACGTAAACATCAACAGGTTTTATATAATACTTGAGTTTCATACAAGAGAAATATAAACAGAGACATAGCTTTTCTAAATTTCTATATCTGGTCTCTGCATCATTTAGTACCCTACTTAAATAGTATATGGCTCTTTCGACGCCATTGCTATCCTCTTGTGCCAACATACTACCTATACTAACTTCAGAGGCAGATATGTACAATCTCATGGGCTTCCCCCATGATGGTGGAGACAAAATAGGAGATTGAGAAAGATATTCTTTTATTTTGTCAAACGCCTCCTGGTGAGCTTCGTTCCATTCGAAGGCTTGACCTTGCTTCAGACGGAGTAACGGAGAGAAAGCTTGGGTTCTTCCACTCAGGTTCGAGATGAATCTTCTGAGGAAGTTAATTTTCCCTAGTAGAGATTGCAACTCCCTTTTTGACGCAGGTGCTTTCGTCTCCATTATGGCTTTGGTTTTGTTCTGGTTGATTTCGATTCCTTTCTTGTGGACCACAAAACCAAGAAAATCTCCAGCCTGCACAAGAAATGCACATTTAAGGGGATTCATCTTTAAGCCATGTTTTCTCATTCGTTCGAATGATTGGCTTAAATGATGCAAATGCACTTCTGCATATATAGATTTGATGACTATATCGTCAATATACACCTGCATGAAGGTTTCGATGAAGTCATGAAAAATTGAATTCATCGCCCTTTGATAAGTTGCCCCAGCATTTTTTAAACCAAAAGGCATCACCACCCATTCGTAGGTGCCTAAGGCTCCTGGGCAACGAAATGTTGTTTTTGCAACATCTTCTTCAGCAATGAAAATCTGGTTATATCCAGAGTATCCATCTAACATGCTTAAGTATTCGAATCCCGCAGCAGAATCTACCAGCATTTCTGCCACGGGCATGGAATATTCATCCTTAGGGGTTGCAGTGTTTAAATCCCTAAAATCTATGCAAATTCTTAAAGAACCATTTTTCTTAATAACGGGCACTATGTTTGCTAACCATTCAACGTACCTTGTTGTTCTGATGAATTTGCAGCGCAGCAACCTTTCGATCTCAGCTTTAATTTTTGTGAGAACCGCTGGTGCGAATCTTCTGGGAGTTTGTTTGATGGGCCTCTTGCCATCTTTGATTGGCAGTCTATGTTCGACCAATTCCCTCTTTAAACCAGGCATCTCATCATAATCCCAAGCGAAGCAGTCTTTGTTTTCCTTAAGGACTTCGATCGCTTTCTTCTTGAGGCCTGGGTTAAGTTTAGCACTTATGTAGGTTACTCTTTTCGTTTTTTCATCCCCTAAGTTGACTTCTTCGAGCGGGTCCTGTGCCAACATTTTGACACCTGAGTTTATGGGGTCCCTTTCGAAGCCTAAGGGTTCTTTATCATAGATGGCGTCCAACCTTTGATCCATCTCATATTCCTTGATGGGTGAGCATTTCGAACCCTCCCCACTAACTTCGTTCATCTTTATAGTTGATTTATTTATTTCAGCCTCTGAGGCCGCTTTTGATTCATTCTCAGCCATATAGGCCGAAATCCTTTCGAATAAGGTAGACTCAGTCATGGTTAAGGTTGTCGAAGTCCCAGCCTGCTGGCCGTTTTTGTATAGCACCTTCAACTTCCTCTTCTTCACTGATTATTGTTCTATCCCAGTAAAGGCCATCATGACGAAGTGTCATGTAGTAGTGGGCGTTTCTAGTTTCATTCATCTCATCATTTGGAACACATGGAGCAATCTTTGCCAGATTTTTATCATAATCCCTTTTGTCAACTAAATTGACAGTTGACATAAAGTAACTCTGGTCTGCTTCGATGTTTTCCACGATTCCATCATCTCTCCACAGAACTAGTCGTTGATGCATGGACGAAGGAACTGCCCCCACGCCATGGATCCACTCTCTTCCCAGCAGCAGGTTATAGTTGGCCTTGGCTTCGATCACCATAAACATGGTGGGCCTGCAACTTGAGCCTATTGTCAATTCCAACTGGACCACCCCCAGTGTTTTGCCCACTTTTCCCTCATAATTGGACAGAACCATATTATGGGGCTTGATATCTCCTTCGCGGATCTCTAATCTTTTTAGCATGAAATGGGGTATCAGATTGACTGCAGCACCCCCATCCACTAGAACTTTGTTCACACCATGGACACCCACTTTCGCCCGAATGAAAAGTGGTTTGAGATGGTTCTTCATTGCAGGTTCTGGACGTTCGAAGAACGCATTTTGTTCCTCAACAGCCCCATTGTCCATTACGTAGTAGCACACGGGCCTGTGTTTCATCAAATCTGTGGTGTCTTACTCCTCATATTCGTTGATTTCGGTTTCCTGCCCAAATTCGCAGGGAAGCACAGACACCACGTTACAGTTCAAGTTAAATGAAGACTCCCCCTCCGATTCGAAGTTATCTGTTATCATATCTTCGTCCTCTTCTGGGCCTGGAGTGTATTCCTTTGGTTCATCTCGTTGGTCTTTAGAGAAAAGCCTCCTATTGACTGGAGGTTTATCTTCAGTTTGATTTTTTGGTTTGTTGGTGCTCGATTCACCTTGTATTTTCGTTGAAGTATCCCCTTTGTTTGCCACAGCTTCTCTCTCAGCCTTTCGAATCCTTTGTTGTCTGCGCCACTGGGATCTTGACATGGGGTTCCTTCCTTTGTAATTCTCTAATCTCACTTCCTCCCTTTTTTGTGTGTTGAATTGCCTCCTGTATGTCACAGCATGGCGTGCATTTCGTTCAGCATTCCTCCATCTATCTTTGCCTTTGTTATTTCTGACTTGTAACCATCTATCGGTTGACACTTCAGCAGGGAGTTTGAAAGTCACTCTTCAAGCAGCTTTGGGGTGAGGGCTATCAGGCCTCTGCTGTTTGTGTCTGCTGTCGAAATATGGGCCCATCTGGGCAGTTTCTTGATGGTTCCAGCAAGGGGCGAAGGGAATCGTTTCGAAGGCCCTGGCCATGCTTTGGTCATACACAGCAGAACACCTTGGGCAAATTAAACACTTGGTTGCCCCTTTGTAGCAGCGAAAAACAAACTCCAGCAAACTCTCTCCAGCCTTGGGATAGCACCTAAAAAGCTGGTTATCCTGGCGCCAATTGTTGCCAGTTCGAGCCCTCTGTACCCTTTCGAAATTTGCAGCAATTCTTTGGTTGCAGAGGATGCTGCACCTAGGGCACAATATCATGCCTGGATCTCCTTTGTGGCATGTCATGAGATAGTCTTTGAGACTAGCATCTCCAGTGTGATTATCCCCCATTCTGTACTTTTCTTTTTCTAAGTATTCTTTCACTTCCTCCATCTCAGAGCGGGGTCTTTCCATGTCCACCATATTTATTTCCACATCCCCCTCTTTAGTTTCGTCATCGCCCCATCCTGTGGGCTTTATATCTTCAATCTGGACCTTCGAACTCTCTGGGGCAGAATATTTGACCAGATAGTCAAATTTTCCACTGGGTTCCCCTAGAGTGTCCCATATTTCCTTCTGAAGGGGAATTGGCTGCGTAATTTGGACTTTCTCCAATTCCAGCCTCAAGCCCTCAGTGACTTGTGTTAATCCTTCGTTTTGATTCCCTTGGCCTTCAGTAGCCTGGGTTTCTCCTGCAACAGCCACAGGTGCAGCGATCGAAGTGTCTGGCGTATTCTGGATGTCTTTAGTGGCTTCCTCGCTGATTTCGACCATCACCCAGTTTTCGACTCCAGTGTCCTTTTCTTCTATCAGGGCGTCGCTTCGATCAGTTTCCACCATGTTGACCTCTCCAATGCATGCAGGCTCGGAGTAGTTGGTGTCTGCGACGTCCAAAGGATCTTCGTCCACTTTCATCTTCACCTTATCAGCAAACTTTAGTCTGCCATCTTTGATCGCGTTTTGAATCAAGTCCCTGAAAAGAAAACATTGTGAGGTCTTGTGGCCTAGGAAACTATGATATTTGCAGAATCCCCTCTTCTTCCTCTGATCCAAAGGAGGTATTTTGACATTTGATGGCACAATTAGTTGGCCATCCTTGACAAGCAAGTCAAAAATTTCGTCACACTTAGTGACGTCGAAGGTATAAACCTTCTTTGGAAACTTGTCACTTTTCTCATTCTCAACAATATCTTTCCCTTTTGTGGGAACTAACATTTTGCAGGAGTAAGGCGGGGCCTGTTTTAATTCAGCGAGGTCGATTTCGACCTCTTCGAATTCGAATTCAGGATATTCTTCTACTTCCTCAGTCCCAACATAGGAAATCCTTTCTTTCTTACTATTCTTAAAGACTCTGGCTTTTTCGGCCTTTAGTCTTTCGACCTGTCGAACCCTATCGGCTAACTGAGCCATGTCCCTCAAATACTGAGTGTCTAGTTTCTTTCGAATAGAATAATCCAAGCCCCCAGCGGCCATTTCGACTAACTCATGTTCAGGCACTACTGTGTAACATCTGGATTTCAACAGCCTAAATCTATTCAAATAATCATCTATGGGTTCGGTGAACTTTCTCTTAACACTGGCCAATTCCTTCAAACTTATTTTCGATTGTCCCATGTAAAATTGTTCATGGAATAATCTCTCTAAAAGAGTCCAAGTGTCAATAGACCCAGGAGGCAACGTGGTAAACCAAGTGAAGGCGTTTTTTATCAAGGAACTTGGGAAGTATTTGATCCTGAGATCTTCATTATTGGCTATATCTCCCGCTTCGGTTAGATATCTCGCTATGTGTTCGACTGTTGACTCATTGGTATCCCCAGCGAACTTTGTAAATTTAGGGACTTTGTATCCCCTTGGTAAATCAGTATGCATTATACAATCTAATATAGGAGAAGCGTAATTTGGCCTCCTCATTCCCGTGTTGAGGCCATTCTGGGCCATGATCCTCTCTATCATGGTGGTTAGGTTATTTTCTGCCAAGATGTTATCGTTTCGAATCCTATGAACGACAGCATCGACATCTTGATTTCGACCAACCAAAACAACTCCCCTAGGTTGTTCTTCTCGAAATTCTGGGGCTTCTGGCCTTTCGATCCTTGCCCCTGGTTCCATAACTTCCCTTTGTGGACCCGGGATTATTGGGGCTTCTAACCTTGGTGCTCTGGCCCCTAAGTTAACTTCTTCTCTGGGTGGTCTATGAATTGGGTCGTTAGCAATTTGTTCTATAACAGGCATGTTTGTTCGAAACCCCGCCTGGTTCTGCCTACGCCTTTCTGTGGGAACAAAGAAATCTGTTATTCGACTCATATTGTCAGCGTTTTCCCTGTTCGTCACAGTCACATTCTGAACTATTGGGGCAAATATTTCATGCATGGTTTGCGCTAACACCCCTATCATATTGTGGTTGCTGTCATCCATCAATTGCCTAAAAGCCAACTGGTTATCTGTGGTTAGGATAGGCAACGTGCTATGACCCACTGACCCTTGGTTATTTGTCATAAACTGATTAGCCCCAGACCCAGATCCTAGTTGTGGAGATGAATTCGATGTGGAATTGTGTAAACCTGCCATAAAAGATGTTGGCATTCCGTAAGAAGAACTTCTAATTCTATTCCCATCGAAACCGGGTGGTCTAGTTAATGGTGTGGCGAAATGGGATTGTGTCCCTGATGGTGGAACGAATCCCCCAGGGTAGCCCATAGTTCCAGTATTTCCTAAGATCGAACTATTAGTTGATATGCCACTTACTCCATTGGTGGCTATGTTACTGGTTGAAGATGCAACAGACTGTGCATTCGAAGGGATTACATTAGATGTTCCGCTCGAAATGGACGCGTTAGTGCCTGTTGCATGTGGGCCACCTTGGTCTCCTTGTTGATTGTCTGAATTAGACATTTTGTCCAAACGTTTTCTTCTGGATAAAGGTTGGTTGCTGTTGGTTATCTTACCACTTCTCAGGTTCATAAAACAGCAAACTTCTTAGGTTCCTACGTTTTTGTGATGGCTACGTCTCGACAATCCTTAATTCTGATATCCAATTATTGGTCCCACCGGGTGTGCCAATTTGTTTCCAGTGATTTCTGGTAAACAACCGCTAGTCTTCCAAACTATCGAATAATCTTTCTTACTGTTATTCAATCTCTCTGGTAACTCACATGATCGACTAGATTGATCCTAGGACTCCTTGGATACTAAGGTTACTCTCACAATCGAACAATTATTCATGGTTGATATTATATAAGTGTTTGGTTTACTTCGATCTCTCTCTACGAGTCTAAAAATGTAGTCAAAATGTATATGAAAACTAAGTTATACGAATAAATGCTAATTGTAATGCTGATTGTAGAGACATATAAAACTGCATGAAAAATGAAGTAAATGGTTTCGACTTACAAAACGTTTAACATAAAAGGTTTCTAGAATGTAGAAGTTTAAAATATGCAAAAAGCGTTTAATGCAAGAAATCTGTAAATGATTTTAAGTAAAAGTATGCGCTCGAAAGTCAATACTTGAAGGTAAAGGTATGGGAAATGTGACAGTTCTCTGAAATATAAAGTGCTCGAAATATAAAGAAAATAGTAAAACGTAAAACTTTGAGAAAAAAACTTCGAAGTGAAAAAGACTGTAAATAAGAAAACTTATAAATGTTGCCTGACAAAAAGAATAGAGAAAAGTACTGGAAATGGTAAAAAGGTTTTCATTAAGTTAGAAATACATGGTGCTATCATACATACATTTCTCTTGCATTCGTTTCCCTTGCCATGTGGTAGTTTGAATGTTATTGAGTATTTTGTATAACAGATATGACACACCGAAATCCTAATACTAAGACTTCTATTTATACTAATTCGACCCTAACGGTCTCGCTACAGGATTATGCCACGTTTCGAACATGCAAGACAATGCTTCTTTCATCTTTCCACGTGTCCCCAAATGCTCCAGCACATAACTTTCAAACTTTGAAAGTCCCGCTTCCATTTGAATTTTAAATGCTTTTGGTGTCTCTCTATTTCGAGCGTTCTTCCCAAACACAGCCTCGCTGTTGTTCCGAGACTCCTTTAACTATGTTCCCATAATTGTCGTTCGAAGCTTCACGCTTTGACACCCTTATTCGAAACACTGCTTCTGCAACTTCGAAATATGGCGTTTAATTCCATTTCGATCAGAACGTTTATCTCTTTTGGTTTCTAAATAATATTATCGAAATCTTCAGCCAACACCTGGCTACAACGTTCTTGGTAACTGAGGCATATGAGGCAGCTTCGACCCACTTGGTAAAGTAATCAATGGCAACAAGGATGAAACGGTGTCCATTGGAAGCAGTAGGTTTGATCTCTTCAATCATGTCAATATCCCACATTGCAAACGACCACAGAGCGGTCATGACATTTAGAGGAATTGGGGATACATGGACCTTGTCAGCATAGATTTGACACTTGTGACAAATCCTTGAGTGATGATGACAATTAGTTTTCATTGTGGACTAATAGTAACCAACCCTCAGGATTTTCTTGGCCATAGTTTTCCCACTAGAGTGAGTCTCAAAGATTCCATCATGCATGTCTTCCATAATTTTCTCTGCCTCCTTTTTAGCCACACACCGGAGTAGAGTAGAATCATGATTTCGCTTATACAGGATTCCATTGCTTAGGAAGAATTTGGCTGAGAATCTTCGCAAGAATTTTTTATCATTGATGAAGGCTCCTTCAGGATACTCTTGTGCTTCAAGATACCTCCTTACTTCATGGTACCATGGTTTCTCTTCGTCAGTGTCAAGCTCATAGCAGTGTGCAGGTTCGTCAAATCTTTCAATTGTAATCATGGGAGCTCCGTTGTCCCATTTGACTTTGAACATGGAAGACATTGTTGCCAAGGCGTCAGCCAACTGATTTTCTTCTCTAGGGAAATGTTCAAAGGTGATTTCCTCAAAGTATGGTACCAGGGTTAACACAAGCTCCTTGTAAGGAATAAGGTTAGGACGCTTAGTGCCTCATTCTCCTTTGACTTGACTAATCACTAATACAGAATCCCCAAATACGTTCAAGAATCTGATCCTTAAATCAATGGCAGCCTTTAGACCCAAGATGCATGTTTCGTACTCAACCATGTTGTTCGTACAATCGAAGAAAAATCTAGCAGTGAAGGGAGTATGGAAACGCTCAGGAGAAATAATCACAACACCAATTCCATTGCCTAAAGCGTGGGAAGCCCTATCAAAAACCATAGTCCATTGATATCCTTGTTCAGGCCCGTCATACGGTCCAGGTTCTTCGCAATCAGTTACTAGAATAATATTCTCATCCGGGAAGTCAAAGTCCATGGATTGGAAATCACTAACAGCTTGATGGGCCAAATGATCTGCCAATACACTTCCTTTAATTTCCTTTTGTATGGTATACTGGATGTCATATTCGGTCAGAATCATTTGCCATCTAGCTATTCATCCGGGAGGGCTGGTTTCTCGAAGATGTACTTGATAGGGTCCATCTTAGAAATTAATAAAGTGGTGTGAGCCAACATATACTGTCTTAGCCGGCGAGCAGCCCATGCCAGAGCGCAACAAGTTTTCTCGAGCAGTGAATATCTGGTTTCACAGTCGGTAAAATTTTTGCTCTTGTAGTATATCGCATGCTCTTTTCGGCCAGACTCATCATGTTGGCCCAACACACACCCCATGGAATTCTCTAATACAGTCAAGTACATGATCAAGGGTCTTCCTTCAATTGGAGATATCAATATAGGAGGTTCTTGTAAATATTTTTGATTTTGTTGAAGGCAGCTTGATAGTCGTCATTCCATTTGATTACTTGATCTTTCTTTAAGAGTTTGAATATTGGCTCACAAGTAGCAGTTAAGTGAGATATGAAGCGAGAAATGTAGTTAAGTCGACCCAAGAAGCTTCTGACTTCCTTCTCAGAACGGGGAACTGGCATTTCTTGAATGGCTTTGACCTTTACAAGATCCACTTCAATACCTCTGCCGCTGACGACAAAACCTAAAGCTTTCCAGATCTTACCCCTAAGGTGCACTTGTTAGGATTTAGCCTTAGTTTGTACTTCTTCAACCTCTCAAACAACTTCTGTAGGTGATCGAGATGCTCTTCTTCGGTTTGAGACCTTGCAATCATATCATCCATATAGACCTCTATTTCATGATGGATCATATCATGAAATAAAGCTACCATAGCTCTGATATGTTGCCCCTGCATTCTTCAATCTGAACGGCATGACTTTGTGGCAAAAGGTCCCCCATTGTGTAACAAAGGTGGTCTTTTCCATGTCTTTGGGAGCCATCTTGATTTGGTTGTAGCCAGAAAATCCATCCATGAAGGAGAAGACTTTATGTTGAGCGATGTTATTAACCAAGACGTTGATATGAGGTAGAGGGAAATCATCTTTGGGGCTTGCCCTATTTAAATCCCTATAGTCTACACACATATGAACCTTCCCATCTTTCTTATGTACGGGGACCACGTTTGCAACCCATTGAGGATAAGATGTCACAGCCAGAAAACCTGCATCAAACTGCTTTATCACCTCAGCCTTTATCTTTTCAGACATGTCTGGCCGGATACGATGAACCTTTTGTTTGACAGGAGGACAATCTTCCTTTGTCGATAGACGATGAACCACAATGTTAGTATCCAACCCTGACATGTCTTCATACGACCAAGCAAATACTTCAACATAGTTATGTAGCATCTGGACCAACCTGCTCTTGATACCGTCTTCTAAGTTGGCACCGATCTTGACCTCTTTCTTGTCTGTCTCAGTACCTAAGTTGATAACTTTGACTGTCTCTTCATGAGGTTGAATAGCTTTCTCCTCTTGCATTAGAAGTCTGGCTAGTTCCTCTGGTATTTCGCAATCTTCCTTGCCTTCGTGTTTGGCTTGGTTAATTGGATGTCCAAAGTCATAACTGGAAATAGTATAGTTGTTGGCAATGAGATTCATAGTGGACGAGGATCTACAAGTGTGTGTGTGCATGTAAGATACATGGCTATTTGAAAAATGCAAATAAAGAAAAAAGGAAGACAATGAGAACAAAATTTGAATGCAATGGTCCAATGTTTTCTATTAAATGATCATATGATAAATGAACATGAACAAAACCCTTAACAAATGGACCATGGTGCCCCGGGCAAGGCACATGGCTTAAAAGTCAATGTTTGGAATTTTAAAATTACAGACAAAAGTTCTTGAATTGATAGTAAACAGTAAATAGTAATTACTCCTCAATGAAGGAGATGGGAGTGAAATCCTTTGTATGTCAGTTGTTGAGATTTCCTCCAGAAGTAGGATAGATCCATTCTTCAAAAGCACATTCATCGTCAGAGTCTTCCATAACATTTACTTCATGATTTTTGGTGCGAATAGGTGGCTTTCCCATGCGAGCGCGCCTGACTTCTTTCTGAGCTTTGATGGTGAAACCCAACCCAAATTTTTCTGCCTTAAATGGAATGTCGGGAAGTTATCCCCAGATAATACAACTTCCATCTTCGACCATGGCACAAGCATATTTAAGTGAAACCATTCTTGGTATAACTTCATCAACTTTTGATATGTCGGAGGAGATTTTGGTGGCGGAAACCATAGGAGGAACAACTTCGAATTTCTGGCACAGAGTTTATATGAACTCACCATCCATTTCCACATACTTGAAGGAATTGAGGTGGCTCACCATAAATTCTTCTTCACCGCAAACAGTAACGATCTTCCCTTTGACTGAATACTTTAATTTTTTATGAAGGGTGGATGTTACTGCCCCTGCCCGATGGATCCAAGGGCACCCAAGCAAACAAGAGTAGGCGGGGCGTATGTTCATTATATAAAAAGTGGAGTTGAAAATTTGTGATCCCACCTTAATGGGGAGATCCACCTCTCCATGCACCATCCTTTTACACCCATCGAAAGACCTTACAACTATATCACTGGGTTTCAACACCAGGCCTTCATAATCTAGTCGGTCCAAAATGCCTTTGGGTAGAACATTTAGAGAGGAACTGGTATCAATCAGGACATGAGCTAGGGTAGTTCCCTTGCATTCAATAGAGATATGCAAGGCCTTGTTATGATTCCTTCCAACTGGTGTCAAGTCAGTGTCAGAGAAACCTAATCCGTTGTCAGCCGTCAAACTCGCCACACAATTCTCGAACTATTCAGTTGTAGTCTTTTGGGGCACGTGAGCTTTCTTCAAAAACTTGGGCATGAGCATCAGAATAGAGTAGTAATGACAGCATGGAGATTTTGGAGGGGGTTTGCCCCAACTGTTCAACTATTTTGAAATCACTCATCTTTATAATTTTTTGGATTTCCTCCATCTCTCGAGTGGAGGGCTCTTCAGCGTAAACATCTTTGGCAGGTGCCTCTATCTCAACAGGCTCACTTACTTTTTCTTTGCCTTTAGTGTTGGCATTAGGTTTGTTATTGGTTATGTAAACAGTAGTTGTTGTAGTAGTCGGAGGTGACATGTAAAGGGATAAGAACCTCCTCGTTCTTGTTACCTTACTAGAACTCGCAATATTTGTAACATCGTTGGTCTTGTCCTCATTTATCCATGAATCTTGCTTTATTCCATGATAGTAAACTTTGGCACCATAGTTCCATGGAACTGCTTTGTCGGAGGAGTGAGGAATCGGCCCAGGGGCAGTGATTATTAAAGGAGCAATTATTGATTCATTTGAAATCCTAATAGGCCCCTTTGAGGAGGTCCTATTGAGGAGCATTTATTTGTTTTAGCACAACAATCACAGTCTTTTAAACAGCCAGAGAACACCCCAACTCTCAGCAAATTTCCCTTCACAGTAGTCAACAGAGTAGTCAAATTCTTAACGGAGGAAATAAAAGTGGTGTCATTAATTGCATTGACAACTTTGTTATGGTTCGACATTGGTGTAGTTATCACATTTGGAGTTGTGGGTGGATCAAACTCAATGGTTTTATTGTCTATTAGGTCTTGAATCTTATTCTTCAAAGCCCAGCATTGATCAGTTTCATGCCCAAGGTTGTTGGAATGATACGCGCACTTGGCATTTGGATTGTACTTCGGTGATGTAATATTTGGATTTGATGGTGGATCATGCAATGTCACTAAGTTGGCCTTCAACAGATATTTCAAGGCTTGGGACAGTGACATTCTAATTCTTGTGAACTGTCTTCGAGGAATTTAGGATCGTTGATGGTTGTATGATTGTCTTTGATTAGATGGAGGGTTGGAGATCAAAACAACATTAACAGATGGACGATGATCCTTCTTGGTATGGGCCCTTGATCCATAAACAGAATTGGCTTCTTTCTTGCCAGTAAATGGTTTCTTTATAGTGCTTGATATAGAAGCAGATGCCATGGGAAATTTTCCACTCTTGATTCCACTCTCGACCCTTTCACCGGTCAGAATTAATTCGGTGAAACCAGAAGATGAGCTATCAATTAGCAAGTTGAAATAGGGTCTTGTTAGCGTTCCCATGAACATGTACACTAGCTCCCTATCAGTCAATGGTGGTTGAACTCTACCAGCAAAATCCCTCCATCTTTGCACGTACTCTTTAAACCCTTCATTAGTACCCATTGTCATTCCTTGAATTTGAACTCTTGTTGGTGCTAAATCAGCATTGTACTGATATTGATGATAAAAAGCAGTGGTCAGATCTTATCATGTGTGAATACGGGAACCCTCCAATTGATAAAACCATTCTAATTGAGTCCCAACCAGACTCTCTTGGAAGAAATGGACCCAGAGCTTCTTGTCAATAGTATATGGTTGTATCTTGCGGACGTAGGACCTCAGATGAAGTTTCGGGCATGAAACTTTGTCATACTTAGAAAAGACTGGTATTTTGAACTTATGGGGAATGACGAACCCAAGTACTAAGCCTAAATCACCAAAATTCAAACCAGGTACGACTTGAATTTCAATAGCTTTCAATCTATCCTCTAACTGCTTGTATTTATCCTAGATTGGTGGATATTGTTCATCAAAGTAGTCTTCGTCTTCAGAAGATTGATCATTTGCACCCCTAGCATGGGTGCTCCTTGCCTCTTACATTTGGTTCTCATCTTCCTCGGATGACTCTTCAACCATCTGCACCTGACAGACTGGGCCTTTAAACCTTTTTCCCATGTTGATGAGGGCCTTCTTCTTAGTCTTCTTCTTGGCTGCCAGCAGTGTCATCAACTCTTGTTGTCCCTTGGCCAGGGTCAGCAAGGTCTCTTGGAACTGGGAATTATGTGCTTCCAAATCTTTCACGATCTGTTCAATATCCATCTTACTAAAATAAACAGTAGAAAGATGAGGAAACCTGTTGTGGAAAGCTTTCTTATGTTATGATGCATGAAATGCGTATGCAAATGATTTCAAGGACTTAGAAGATTTAAATTCGTTTAGACAAAGAAGGAACAAACATTAATTGAATTAATAAGTTCAGATTGATTACAATATGCCTCTTGGGTTTACAATGGAAGAAGCAAAAATAATACAAAATAAACTTCCTAAAACAAAAAGAATCAAGCTTCCCATGAGCGCATCCTCTTTGGTACAATGTAAGCGTTCAAACTTCGCTATTCATGAAGTTTCCTTGTAAGCTCCAAAACCTTCTTCTCGCTTGCATAGAACTGAGTTTCGAAGGTGTCTCGCTCCCCTTTGAGCTGAATTCAAGCTCTTTGCAAATCTTTAAGAGAAGTAGGCATATCAGGATGAATAATGGTATATGGAACATCTCCCTCGGCAACAGGCTCCATGATGATAGGTAAGATGGATGGGTAAGGCATCACGAGACTTTAAGCATAAATTCATACCCACTTGAGGTAAGGCTCAAGGGGGGTGGAATTTTTATGCCCCAATATCTTACTATCCACTTTGTTGACCATTCTCCGAGCTCGTATAAACCTCTGACGATAGCCTTGGCTGTCACCCTCATAATCGAATACCAAACCTTGGATGGGTGCATCATAAAGACCATCTCTTCATGCATACCCAAACTGTCATAATACGAGAGATGGGTTATAGGTGATACCTCCCCTAATGCCTAAGAGTGGGACACTGGGGAACTCCCCACAATGGTGAATAATAGTAATGTCCTCCAAGGATCGAGAACACCAATGAATATCAGAATGTGTGAGTGACATCATCCTTTGAGACCATGTCAAGCCTTGATCATTCTTCAATGTTGATCGAGGTAGATGCGAAATAAACCACCTAGACAGTAATGGAATGAAACACAAAAGAGTACCCCTTTTCTTCATGGTACGAGTGTGG
Organism: Vicia faba; assembly: GCA_948472305.1. Taxonomy (NCBI): domain Eukaryota; kingdom Viridiplantae; phylum Streptophyta; class Magnoliopsida; order Fabales; family Fabaceae; genus Vicia; species Vicia faba. The sequence continues at coordinate 444,455,446 of OX451739.1, read as the reverse complement.
AAACAATGTAGGATATCTCCAAGCAAAGTAGGTACGAGATTACAAGAGAGAAAAACCTTGATGGCATTCTCATCTATTAGTTGGTCTGGATTGGGAAATAGAACCAAACCATAGATTATATGGGCCAAGACATCCTCAAAAGATTGAAAATCTATATCTTCCCAAAACAAACGAGCCTACTCCACTAGAAATTTAGCTAAGAAACCCTTAACTCCACTTCTTGTCTCCAAATTTGTCACAATGTCATATCTCTCCAAATGCAAGGCTTTAGCAATAACTTCAGACTTTGGAATCTCCTCTAAACCAGTGAATGGTATTTGATAAAGCACACGCACTCCTAGCAATTGAGAGAATTATTCTAATGTAGGCACCAATTGGTATTCGGAAAAGGTGAAGCAATGATGCATAGGATCAAAGAATTGGAAAAGTATGAACATCATTTCTTCTTGGAAGTTTGAGGTATCCAAGTTGAGAAGTGGACCATATTTCTTGCTGAAGGGAGAATCTCCAGGCACTTTTGATTCTAACTCTTTAAGTTGAGGATGAACTTTCACGAAGTTAACGCGGATGGTATTCCTACGAGTGGAAGTTATGACCTATAAAATAGAATAAAGATAAATTCTTAAATCCTTGAAATGGTTAGTGTTGTACCCAAAAATTTTCCCTCTCATTTCATCAACACTTTCTCATCACAAGACTATTGGAATTCAGGATCAAGCTAGGGTTTGCTCTGCTCAAGACCCCTCCTTGCACTGTTGACCCAAATTAGGGTTTGAGTTTGCACAGGTACATTTTGACCTAAAATACCCAAATTGAATTTCATTCTCCTTGTTGGGTTCACAAGTTTGCCCATATCAAGTTTCAAGCCTTGATTCAAATTTTTGCCCAGTCAATTGGACAGTTGACCTAGAAATCAGCTGTATTGGGGAAAAAGTCAACTGTGGCCAATTGACAGTCAAACCTCATGGAATTTGACCCACATTAACATTATGAACTCATATGAGCCATTTGATCAAGTTTGGATCACAATTCCACAAGAAATTTGATCAGATCACCAAAAGGGCAAAATGGTCATTTTTAGGGTTTTGACTGCACAAAGACAATTTTTGACTATTTGACCTAACCAATGGAAAACCAAGCTCACATATGGACTCAAGAACTCAATGGAATTGTCTTGACCCATTCAACAAGTTCAAAAGATCTCAAGTGCATAGGATTGACAGATGAATTTTTCAGTCAACTGATCAAAATTTGACTGTATACTGAAAAGTCAAACTTTGACTTTTTGGTCAAAATCAAGTGTCAAGGGTCATTTTTCATCAAGACATGTCAAATTATGAAACTTGTTCATCAAGAAACCCAAAAATGCAAATTAGGGTTTAAAATGGAAAAATTTCATAACTTAGAATTTTTCTAAGTTATGAAATTTTCTTATTTTTTCCTAACTTTGTCCCATTTTTTCACCAAGATGAAAATGGATTCAAACAAAACTTGCAACATGAAAGTTGTAGTCCATCACAAAATCTACAACTTTAATTCACAAAGTTTTCTCAAAAGAAGCTTGTATCTCAAGTTATGATTTTTGGAATAAGGGTACCTAAAACTTTTAACTTAGAGAAAATTTGCCCTAATCTAGGCAGGATTTTGACCCATCTTCTTAGCCATTTTTCACATAGTTACACTTGTAGTTTCAAGTTGCATTACAAATATGGATTGTATTACATGTTCCAAGCTTTCCAAATTGTCCAATAACTCCTCAAACACCCTTGTGGTTAGAGAGAATCGAATGCTTGAAGTTGGCAAAAACTCACCTTTGTCCATGGCCAATACATGTTCATAACAACTTGCAATTCTGATTTAGCTAGCTTGGTTTGACATTACAGGCCTCAAAAACAATTTTCACTCCATAATTTAATGTCAATCCATCAGTCCAAGCCTTTGTTCTGTTCATTTGGGCATTATACACAAGATTAAGCCTTAAGTAGAAAAAGGCAAATTGCCATTTTAGCCTAATGTCACTTTATGTCAAAACTAAATCCTTGAGACATGGGGCCAGATCTTTGAGGCAAGATCAAGTCCACTAATTCCAGTAACCAAGAACAAAATTTGCAGCATGATAGGAGGGCTTGTACAGGGCTATAACATCATTTCCATTCTCTTGCTTCAAGTAGAAGAAAACTTGCAAAACATAAGCAATCACACATATCTGATAACACAAGCTTACACAAACCTTGTGAACAAGTTCCATACATCCCAACAAGCCTGGAGCACGACCCTTTCATCACTCAAACCTCCTCATACTCAGAATCACTATTTTTCTGCAAAACAGAGCAGTTTTTGCATCTTGCAAGCCACAACCAATTTCCATCGTGTGTTTTGCCCCAAGATAGTTCCAACACCTTCCAATCAACCCACCTAAACTATCCCAAGCCCCCATTGCAAGCTGTAACACCTCTAACACACTTTGCCATTTTCATTTCAAAGCTCTGCAGGTTGAGTTCTACAGCACGATTCAGTTTGTTTCAAAGCAAGCCAAGCATTGGAGAAGCTTCCTTGGATCTCAGGCAAGCTCAACAGAAGCTCAAACACCATTAAAGATTGCTACATTGTCCAGCTCGAAGTCAACTGAAACAGGTATTTCATGGACCTCTATCTCTCTATTTAGGAATGGTTAGGCTTAGGTTTGTGGATGAAATATGTTATACTCATAGCCCTGAAGTCATACATATGCTTAGTTTTCATTTACATTAATCGTACTGAGAGAATTTCACTCATGAACTTTCTGAAAAAACTAGGTTAGAAATTAGGGCCAGAGAAATTCTCTCTGGTCTTTGAGAGTTAATCCAAGTTTTTTATATGGTTGAATTCGTTATTTGATGCTCTACAATGTTCATGTTATGAGTTTTGTCAAAAAATCAAAGAATCGGGAGTTAGCCATTGATGCACAGAAACGCGTGTTTTGTGAACAAGAGGAAGAAGAAGAAGTCTGGTGGGCTGGGCCTGTTTGGTTTTCACTTCTAACACCCCCATTTTCTGTTTACACCCCCCTGGCCCATTTATTTGATATTTATCATTTTTGACATTTTTATTTTTATTCTGACTTTATTATTTTTTGTATGAAATATAAAAAATGCCAAAAAATAATTTTCTATATTTTTCATATTTATTTGATATTTATTTTATTTTATTAAGTATATATATATATATATATATATATATATATATATATATATATATATATATATATATATATATATATATATATATATATATATATATATATATATATATATATATATATATATATATATATATATATATATATATATATATATATATATATATATATATATATATATATATATATATATATATATATATATATATATATATATATATATATATATATATATATATATATATATATATATATATATATATATATATATATATATATATATATATATATATATATATATATATATATATATATATATATATATATATATATATATATATATATATATATATATATATATATATATATATATATACTTGTCTATTTTTATTTTATTAGATAGTTAGGTAAAAAATATAAAAATACCACATTTTCATTTTTATTAATATTATGTATTAAAAATACCATTTTCATAATATACTTTTATTTTTGTATAAATTAGTATATTTTTGCACTTAATTAATAAATAATATTATTTATTAAGAATTAGGGTTTCTTGCCCTAAAATAAAAATAATAATAAAAATTGACTTTTTATTTTATTTACATTTCATATTGAAAAATACTTTTACATACTAAAAACATTTTGGCATAATACATTTTATTTACATTTATTTATTGTATTTATTTCAAATATTGTACAGTTAAATATTGTATCTTGTACATTCGATATGGTTGTAATAACTTAGAATTTATTTTCTCGTCAAATACTCTCAATTCAAATTTGTACCCCCTCCCTATATCATGTTGTAATAGTGTAGCATTTAAATTCTCGCACATTTAAAAGCTTTCAATTATGCCATGATTAGACCTAGGGTTTGTATGCAAATAAAATCAACAAGTAGTTTGACCTAATCCAAGATAAACATGCATGAAAAAACAAACACAATGCACACTTTCACCCCTAGGGTTTCATCCACTTGTTGCCTTCAAAAATGGGCCATGGTTGCATGTCAAGTACTTTGGCAAAACAAAAACAAAACAAAAGATCATAGTCCCTCGATGACGCTATCTGGGTTGCCTAAACAAAATGATCAAGTCCCTCAAGAAAATTGCCAAAGATACTTGACACTATTGTTATCATGGTCTATACGATGACTCCCACCTGTCCCGTTAACATCCTAACACAAGGTTGTTCACCAAATACAATGGTGAAGCAACACTGTTAAAATGGTTAAAAACATAAGGAAGATCTTTGAGTAAAAAAGGTAGATAGCTCTTAGTTACTTGATCAAGCTTGCAAAAAACATCCTTGCTACTTTTCAAAACACACTCCACAACACAATTTCAAAACCCTACTTTCAAAAATTGAAAACCTTTCAAAAGACAAAAACACCTTTGTATACATTCAAACAAGAATCATTACAAAGGTTGCCACAACGATGGCCTCTTTTTCAAAACATCTTTCAAAATCACACACAAAGCACCATTTCAAACCATTGAAAAGCACCATTTCAAACAATAGAAATGCAAAGCAAGTGATCTAAGTAAGTAACTAAGAGCCCATGGATAACCATGGATAAAAAGGGTGCTAATACCTTCCCTTTCTATAATATACTCCCCGAACCCAAGAAAACATGTCAAAGGTCTTTCCTGTGCTTTTTGACCTTTCCTTAGGATAAAATAAAAAGTCGGTGGCGACTCTTGCTAAACCAAAACATTTGCGAACACGAACGTAAAATCCCAAGTCAGTTCTCCCATCGTATCACAGAACTGGCGACTCTACTGGGGACATCTTTAAAAGTGGAGTAACCTTAGGGCTTAGATCACCCTTTGCATGATTATTGTTTGTTTTGATTGCTTTACATTTTGGTTCTCTTGTTTGGGCTTGAAATCCTCCACCCGGATTTGGGAAACATTCATAGATAGCAATACGTTTGTGGAAACTGTGCAGGGTATACCGACACGGTTGAAGCAATAGCTATATTAGTGCGACATATTTGTGAGTACTGGTAGCCTTTGAGTCAATCAAAGAGAATACGGGGCCGCTGAGTGATGTCATTAAGCACTAATGAACTAGAACCTTACTTGACCATCTTGGCCTTTTATTAGGGGTAGTGAGATGACCGGCTTTGGTGCAGTCCGAAGTTGGTAGATACTCGATACTACACTCATTGAGGGTTGTTTTCTTGGAATATTTTGGTCGCTAGTTAAGTGGCTAAACCAAAACAATGAACATAGAAAACAATCCAATGATATTGAGCTCCTTAGAACCCGATTACTATTTATAGGACAGGTTTTGAGCCAACTAAACTCAAGAGGGTACTTACCTATGAAACCTCATGCAAGCCTGAAACTAGGGTTTTGTGTGACTTGTTTGTACATGTGCTTGTGCATACATCATAAACATCATAAAGCATCATATGCATCCACTAACCATTTCAAGGGTTTGGATCTTCATCTTTGTTCTTGTTTTGTAGGTCATGGAATCTCTTCGCAGGAAAACAATTCAAGTCAATCTTGTGAGAATCCCTCCTCAACTCAAGGAGCTTACATCCAGGATTCCAGAGAATTCTCTCTTCAGTGAAAGACATGGTAGGCTTCTCAGCTTGGTCAACACCAACACCACTGTTTCACATTCCCTGATTACCAATTGGTGCCTACTTTGGAGGAATTTTCTCAACTCCTGAGAATTCCTATTCTTCATCAACTACCCTACAGCGGTACGGAAAAAGAACCAAAGCCTGAAGATGTTGCTCAAGCACTACACTTGCAACCGTCTGACATCAAAGGACATTGGGAAACCAGAAGTGGTGTCAAGGGATTCTTGGCAAAGTTTCTGTTTGAGAAGGCCCAAGACTGCTGGAATTCCCTTGACCTACAAGCCTTTTAAGAGATTGTGGCACTCCTTATCTATGGGTTGGTTTTGTTCCCAAATCCTGATCAACTTATAGATGTGAATGCTGTCAAGATTTTCATATCCAGGAATCCCATACCTACATTGCTTGGGGACATCCTACACTCATTTTACACACGAACAATGAGGAAAAGAGGTGTTCTCATGTGCTGTACTCCTCTCCTAGCAAGGTGGTTTATTTCTCACCTTCCACAAACAGTTTTGAAGAATGAGCAGGGTTTAAGGTGGTCACAACGATTGATGACCCTCACACATTCTGATGTACATTGGTGTTCTCGGTCCAGAGAAAATGTCATCATCATTGATCGTTGTGGTGAATTTCCTAATGTCCCATTACTTGGCATTAGGGGAGGCATTACCTATAACCCCTGTCTAGCTTTGAGACAATTTGGATATGCTCGGAGGGATGGCCCTCATGACATGCTGATTCCGGACCTAGTTTTTGACTTTGACAACGATGCGCAAGGACTTCGACAAAGGTTCATCAGAGCTTAGAGGATGCCTAACAAGGTGGATAGTAAGACACTGGGGCATAAGAATTCCATCCCCCTTGATCCTTACCTCAAGTGGGTACGAACCCGCTCCCAGAATCTTATGATGCCTGTGATCGGTGGGAAAGAACTGACTGTTTTTTAATGCTGGTTCGCGTTTGCGTTTGTTTTCGCAAAATGTCGCGGTAAGCAAGAGTCACCACCGTCTTTTATTTTATCCAACAAGGAAAGGACAAAAGCACAGAAAAATTCCTTTTTTGAGATATTTCTCGGGTTCGGGAGGTAGATTATAGAAAGGGAAGGTGTTAGCACCCTTTCTATCCGTGGTTATCCACGGGCTCTTAGGTACTTGCTCATTGTGTTTTCAAAAGTTTGCTTTTCTTTGTGATTGTGGGTTCGAAAAGAGTTTTTTGTTTTGAAAGGGGTGTAAGTGCGAAAAGTTTTGTTTTGTTTTTAAAAGGAGCAAGTACTTAAGAACCATCTACCTACTCAAAAAGGAATTGGACTGTGCAAATTTCCTTTAGACAGTGCTATCCCACTATTGAGGAGTAGGTAGCACCGTCGTTGGAGTTTTCGGGTCAATTTGATTTAAGGGACGTGTGGTCACTAAAGCAATGTTAGGACGCCTTAGCGGTAACCCTAATGTCTTAGATCATTTTATCCGAGGCAACTGTTTCGAGGCAACTTATGATCTTTAGACAAGAGGGCGACCTCTAAAACTTCCTATACTCAATGACCACGTTCGAGGCAACCAAGTGAGGCGTACCCTAGGAGTGGCATGTGCAAATGTGTCAATTTTCAGTTACGTTATCTTTGTACATGTTATGGTGAGCTACGGTTGATTTTAAGTTAAGATAGATCTTGTCATGCATTGTCTATTATTCAAACATCTAACAGTTAATGGTTGTGGAAATTAAATTGCGGAAAATAAATCTAAGCTATTACAAGGCGTCGGGTATTTACATCGCCAAAAACAAACCCTTGAAAATTAAATTGCGAAAAATAAATAAAAGCGATAAATAAATAAATAAAGTCCTAAGTCCACAACTATTACATCCTCGAAGCAGTTACAATATATGGATCAAAGATAATTCGCGCGCGAGAAAATTAAATCGGAGTGTCCTTTAGGGTTTTGACCCTTTTTATTCAATAAAGCATATTTTGATTATTTTTTGAATTAAAGAAATTAGTCTAAATTAATAATTGAATTAATTAATTAAAATAAAAATATTTTTGGTTTTTTTTATTATTTAAGGAAATAAAATAAAATGGTCAATATTATTAAAACCTAATTCTAGATCAATTTTAATTTATTGCAAAATATATTATCATTAAACCTAATTTAAAACTAAATTAATTGGTTAATTTTTATTTACAAAAATAAATAATGAAATTAATAAATATTATTTTTTGGTGTTTTACGATTTTATAAAAAAAGTTAGTTTGTTAATTAATTTGTTAGTTTTTAATAATAATAATAAAAAGCAATAGAAAAATAATGAAAGGAAATAAAAATATAGCAAACTCAAGGGGGGTGCTGGGCCCAATTTGGAAGTAAGATCAGCAATTCTTTGGCCCAAATCCAATTAGCCTGCTTTGACTTTATGAATATCCCACATGCTTGTTGACTCTGGCCTATGGTAGTCCTTCCATCTAGACCATTGGATCTGTTTTGCAAGCCACGTAGCCTTCCAGATCTGCAAGCGCATAGTGGTTCACTCTTTGAACGTCACATGGGAATACCTAAAGAAGAAAAATAAACAAGGTTTTGGGGGACCTGGGATTCGAACCCAGGTCCCAATGCTCACATGCCAATGCGCTTACCACCCAACCAAGCTGCTTCAATTGTTATGGTAATAAGAAATAAATATTATGTAAAGAAACAAAACACTAAGCTTGCAAATAAAAAAAAACGCGCTGATATTTCAAATGGACCAATGGAGCTGAGACACGTTATCATCTTCCCCAAACACCCTGGTTATTTACCTGCGGATTTTTATCCGCAGGAAGCTTTGTAGGATGTCTCAAAAACTCGTCCTAGGCCATAAAAATTCCATCCAAGCGCATGGATGTGATCGTCTCTGTCCCTTGAGTGTGCCTATAACCATTATTTGTCTTAATTTTACCTGCAATGCAAATGCCTAAAAACGAAACAAGCAAACCCTAGGCGCGGGCATCACCATATAGGGCATGAAAATGAAATTGAATATTGCAGTCATGTTAGAAATTTGACATTAAGCATAATTATTCAAAAGATTTGGCAAAAGGATGCAAGATAATTGATTCACAATCCCAGGTACAGGGCCGAGTTCGTGGTGACTTACAGGGCGTTTTAGGCAACGAAAAGGCTTGGTTTCACTTGGTATAACTTCACTGGATATCAAGGAAGAGAGCTGTGTTGAGCTTTTGGTCTGAATTCGCCTCCAAGGTGGTTTTCGATCTCACACTTTTCAAGCTTTTCACAAAATTGGTATGGCCGTTTCTGCAAGGTTTTGTGCGTCCTCTAGGTTTGTGTGGCTTGCTTGCATATATGGAATCAGTTTAGGTCAAAATTTGGACCCATATCCATGTGCATTGAAGATGGAATATTGGATTTGATCACCATTGATAACCTTTCCAAAAATAGGCCAAATCTGATATTTTGTGCTTGAATGAGCCATGATGCGATTTGATTGAGTGAATAATGATAATTGCAACTTGTACAAATCACAAAGATCCCTTTACATCAATTTTTGGATTTTATTTGATTTAATATTGATTAATAATGAATTAAATCAATAAAAATGAAATAAAATAGAAAAATAAATATTTGGTCATGAAATTAAGTATGGGACACTTGTGTGGAATGACAAGACCAAATCAAGTGGAAAAAAGTGGGCCCTTTTGTCAAAAATTGGAGTTTTGAGGATAGTTGATTTTTGGCAATTTTGGAAAAATGTCCAACTTCAACAATGCATAACTTCTTCAATTTTGAACTTTTGGAGGTGTTCTTAGACTTTTTAGAAACCTTGAGATGTCCTATAACCAACCCTTTTGGTCTCATATCATTTTGATCTTCCATTATCAAGTTATAAGCTTTGGCAAAAAAGGTGTTTTTGTTGACTTTCAAAAATGACCTATAATGTCCAAATTTGTAACTTCTTGTGAGTGCATTTTCTGATCTTGGGGTAAGAATATGGATTGTGGTAAATTTCATCCTCTTCAAAATGAGCTTTGGATGGGTCATTTCTCATAAAGTATGAGAAAGTTATGCTTGGTCAAAGTTGAGTTGACTTTTCCTACAAAACCCTAATTTAGCAACTTTTGAATTTTGATGAATTTTGAGCAATCCTTGATGAATCATGATCAACCCTTGATCAAATGATTAATTATCCTTAAAAATTATAATGTTGACAAAAAAATCTGGAGGTTTGACTATTTGTAGGTCACAGTTGACTTTTGCCCTAGCATAGTCGATTCTTGGGCTTCTTGAGCAATTGACTGACCAAACTCTCTCTGCAAGGCTTGAAATTTGACATGGATGAACTTGAGAACATATTATGACATTGGGGAGCACTTGAGGTCATTTGGATGTAAGGACCTTGATGCAACACAAAACCCTAATTTGAGATTGACTGCCTTGGGAGATGATTTGACTGTCTAACTCTTGAGCAATCTTGAACCATTTGGAGATGATTCTTGACATATCTTGAGGAATATGGGAGGGCAAACTTTTGGGTACAACAGTTGCCCCTGTTCAATTTTCTTAGACCTGAGGATATAGATTGGCTTTCGGGCCTTTCATAATCCGAAGGTGGAAGATAATTGAACACCAGAGTGCCCAGAAATTTGCACTCGCATGGTGTAGTATCAGCGTTGTGATGTCGGGAATGGGCTTACAGATTCCATTTGGAGATGTGATAGAAAGTTGTTGTAGATGGGCTTAAAGATGCCATCCAAAAGTGATTGTTGAATTGTAATTTTGTAAGTTGAAAGAAGGAACCTGTGTAGGGTTGCCTGATGATGAGTCCGTGTAAAACTGCATCTTGGAAGGAAAGAACCTGTGTAGGGTTGCCTCAGGATGAGTCTAGGTAAAACTGTATCTGAACTGGGAAGAAACCTAGGTAAGGTTGCTTTGCAAGGAGTTTGGGTAAAAACTACGTCGGGAAATTGTAAGGAGGAACCTGGGTAAGGTTACTTTGTGATAAGTCTGTGTAAAACTTCTGGAGGAACCTGGGTAAGGTGATAAGTCCGTGTAAAACTTCTGGAGGAACCTGAGTAAGGTTACTTTGTGATAAGTCCGTGTAAACCTTCTGGAGGAACCTGGGTAAGGTTACTTTGGGATGAGTTCGTGTAAAACTTCATCTGAAAGAGAAGGAACCGGTGTAGGGTTGCCTGATGATGAGTCCGCGTAAAACTTCATCTTGGAAGGAAGGAACCTGTGTAGGGTTGCCTGATGATGAGTCCATGTAAAACTTCATCTGAAATTGAGAAGGAAACGGTGTAGGGTTGCTTCATGATGGTCAAGTAGATAATTGTTCTGTCTGGTTTCAGGTATTAATCTGGAACTTGAAAAGGTTGATGGTAGCCATCTGTGGATTGACCTTTTTTTCTGAGAAAGGTAAAACGTTAGTTGTATGCAATGCATGATATGCATCAGGCAATGATGTTCTCAAAATAAACGAGATTTGTGTTGTATGATGCGTATGCATGTCATGATGTATGAAGATGTGATGTTTTTAGTTGGGGAAATAAATCCCGGATCGCTGTTGGAGAAAAGAGTTGAATTCTTCGTTTCCGCTGGGGATGATGAACGAAGATGATTGTGAGAATAAACCTGCAGGAGAAAAGAACTCTGTTGGGGAATAAACTTGATGAAAGATATTACTCCGAGGGGAAATACTCTGTGGGGGAGAGATGTTCTGCTGATGATTTTGACGATAACTCCGCTGGGGATTCCATTGATAAGCTCTGTTGGGGATTTCAATGATGAACTCCGTTGGGGATGGATTATCGTTGCTGGTGATATTGAGTCTGTTGAGGAGAGAAGTCCTGCTTGGGGAAAGAAAGAACTTCGCTGGGGATGATCTTTCAGTTGCAACCTGCTGAGGATAACCCGGTTAGACCCTTGTGAGGATAACCTCTGAATTTGGCTGAGGAGATGCATTTGTATTCTGCAGGGGGCAAGCTTCCAGAATCTACTGGGGAAGATAATTCAACTCCATTGGGGAAACTTTTTTAGACTGCGCTGGGGAAATGGCTCCACTGTGGTGTCTTGTATTCCGCCGGGGAACATTCTTATATTTTGTTAAGGAATATTAAGACTGTCGGGGATGCTCTTACGCTTGCTGGAGAATATCTTTATACTCCACTGGGGAATACTAAGACCTTCTGGGGATACCCAACCTTTTTAGGGCTGATGGTAGACTAACTCTGCTTGGGGGGAGAGTATGGTTGATTCATTCATGGTTGCAAGTCTCAGTGGGGAGAGCTACCATTACTGTCTTACTCCACGGGGATTGAAGGTATCTTAGCCATATTCTTTAGCTGAATCTACCTTGGTACCTGGTGGACAGAGCATTTGCACAGTTCGGACAATTCTTATTGCCCCTGTTTCTGCGGGAGAAGGTGCCTGCGGAGGCCTTGTGGATCGAGTATTATCCCAACCTATGAGGTGCTTCGAATGACAAGTCTTCTTTTAGTAGGTAAGCGACAATCAATCGAGACCTAATCAACAACGGGTAGAACGGCCACAGCGGCAGTTCACCTGCATCAATATGACGCCTGCTCAGGTCCTTCCCCATTTATTGAAGCTGAATCTGACTAGTTTGAAAGAGGCGCCAAAAAACCCTAACACTTCCTCTCCATATTATCACTCCAACGCCAAGTGTGTTTACCATTCCGATAGTGCTGGGCACGATACCAATAATTGTTGGGCACTTAAGAACAAAATTCAGGACTTAATTGATGCCAAAGAAGTTGAATTTGATGCTCTTGAGAAGCCCAATGTTATATCTGCTCCGATGCCCAAGCACGGTCACAATGTGCATGCCATTTCGGAAAACCTCCATGTTACTGATGTTGCCAATCTGTTGACTCCATTGCTCGTGATTAAAGAAAATTTGTTGAGAGCCTGAATCTTTCCTGGTTGTGGTAAAGACTGTTATTTTTGTTTGAACATTCAAGATGATTGTCCAATGTTGAAGTCGGGTGTCCAACGCCTGATGGATACTCAAGAGATACTTTTCCAGAAACCCCTGTTAACACTTTCAATACTATTACTCCTGATACTTGTGATACTTCAACCAACGATATTGTTATCATAACCATTTCCGACAATCCTCCCGAGGCTTGCAAAAGGCCTGTCAGGATTACACCCAACTCTGAATGTGTACCTCTAAAAATCACCATGCCGGGACCTGTCCCGTACCAATCAAGCAAAATGATACCGTGGAACTATGGGGGAGAAATCTTCTACCACGACATCAAACAAATCGAAACAGTCCAAGAGATTTCTGAAGAAGACCCTGATATAGGGAACATCGCGGGTACAAGCAAGATAACCCGCAGTGGCCGGATCTTTTCTCCGGAGATTGCTCCCCCCCGAGCAGTTTTCGGACCCTTAAAAGCTTCTGCACCTGTTGGACCCTCTGTGCAAGACCCAGTGATTGAAGAAGTGGATACTCCTGAAGAAAGACCATCTGCTGATAATACCAACAAGGGTAAGGGGATACTAGAAATGCCTGTCAGGACGAAGGCTCGTGCTGTGGTTATCCCCGAAACGACTCAAAAGGAAATGGATGAAATCCTGAAAATAATCAGAAAAAGTGACTACGACGTTGTAGAACAGTTGGGGAAGACCCCTTATAAAATTTCAATGTTGGCCCTCCTGCTCTATTCAGAGGCCCATGCTAAGGCCCTGATTAAATTCTTGAAGACAACACGTGTACCCCAAGAGACCTCGGCTGACCAGTTTCAAGATTGTGTGGCCAGTCTTACTGCTGACAATGGCCTGGGCTTTTTTGACGCTGACTTAACTCCCAAAGGAAGGAAGCACAATGATGCGTTACACGTTTCAGTCGAATGCCGAGGAACCACTCTCGCCCATGTCTTGGTTGATACTGGTTCTTCCCTAAATGTGCTGCCAAAGAAGGCCTTAGACCGTTTGGATTGCGAAGGTTTGACCCTCAAACCTAGTAACATCGTCGTTAGGGCTTTCGATGGTTCCAAAAGAATGGTTCATGGAGAGGTTGATATTCCTATCAAGGTAGGCACCGAAGTCTTCAACTCCACCTTCTACGTAATGGACATCCGTCCGTCATACTCGTGTTTGCTAGGAAGACCGTGGATCCATTATGCCGGGGCAGTTACCTCCTCTTTGCATCAGATGCTGAAATATCCTGTTAAGGGTAAAATTATAACTGTGCACGGCGAAGAAGAGTACATGATCAGTCATCTCAATTCCTTTCGATATGTGGAGTTGGATGGCGAGTTCATCGAAACACCTTTCCAGCATTTTGAGGAAGTTTCTCCCGAGGTAGCGGCGGCGAAGACAATAGTTGAGGTGCCTATCGTTCCCAAGCATGCATCTAGGATGGCATCTCTCAAAGACGCAGAGGCTGTGATTAAAGAGGGGAAGAGCACAGTATGGGGGCAGTTGCCCGACTTTCCCTATAAGACAAACAAGTTTGGGTTGGGGTTTACTACTGCAGGACAAAATGCTATGCGTCGCTCTAAGATTGGAAGACCACCCATCAAGATTTCTCACCACGGAATCAATGATGTGGAAGATGAAGCTGAGGAGAGCCACTTTGAAGATTGGATTTTTCCGACTGTCGAAGGGGGTTTGAGCAATTGGGAAGCAAAGGATTTTGTTCCTATCACCTTTATCAACCAGTAATTTTATCTTTGAACAATTTTCCCATTTTTATGGTCTGTAATAACTAAAACAATTCGCACCCTATTTTCACCTCATGCCTTGCCCGAGGCATGTAGGTTCATTTGTAAGGGCTTGATTTTCTTCATAATCATATGCCATGTTTTAATGAATCATTGGACGTTTTTCATCTATAAAACTGTTGTGTTCATTTTCTTTCCTTTTTGCATTTTTGTTTGTTTAAGGATGGCTATCCCTTACACACACCCACACTCACAAATGCAGGTACCCATCCACCCCGGATTCCATGGGTGACTATTCTGCTTTAGCTTTCGATAACTCTGAATATTTGGTCAATCAGTCTGAGTACGAAGTTGACGAAGATTGTGAAGTGCCGGGAGAGTTAGCCAGACTTCTACAACAAGAAGAGAGGGACATCTTGCCTCATGAAGAGTTGTTAGAAACCATCAACTTAGGGACAGAGGAAGACAGGAAGGAAGTAAAAGTGGGTTCCAATCTGGAACCGAGTGTCAAGGAACGCTTAGTGCAGTTATTGAATGAATACGTTGAAATCTTCGCTTGGTCTTATGAAGACATGCCAAGGTTAGACACGGATATCGTGGTTCACCGTCTCCCTACAAGAGAAGATTGTCCACCGATCAAGTAAAAGGTCCGCCGAATGAGGCCTGACATGTCTGAGAAGATTAAGGCTGAGGTAATGAAACAATTCAACGCTGGCTTTCTGGCTGTTACTTCCTATCCACAATGGGTTGCTAACATTGTGCTCGTGCCTAAAAAGGACGGCAAAGTCAGAATGTGTGTAGACTATCGGGATTTGAACAAGGCTAGCCCCAAAGACGATTTTCCGCTGCCACATATTGATATCTTGGTTGACAATACAGCTCAGCACAAAGTGTTTTCCTTCAAGGATGGATTCTCGGGCTACAACCAGATTAAAATGGCCCCCGAGGACATGGAGAAAACTACCTTTGTCACGCAAAGGGTACCTTCTGCTACAAAGTGATGTCGTTCGGACTGAAGAACGCAGGGGCAACCTATCAACGCACCATGGTAGCTTTGTTTCATGATATGATACATCATGAGATCGAAGTTTACGTAGACGACATGGTCGCTCGATCACAGACAGAAGAAGAACACCTTGAACATTTGCAAAAGCTGTTTGCCAGATTAAAGGAGTATAAGCTCAGACTGAACCCAAGCAAGTGCACTTTTGGAGTTAGGTCTAGTAAACTTTTGGGATTTATTGTCAGCAACAAAGGCATTGACGTGGATCCAGCTAAAGTGAAGGCTATACAAGAAATGCCTGCTCCCCGTACTGAAAAGGAGGTTAGAGGATTCTTGGGACGCTTGAACTATATCGCCAGGTTCATCTCTCACCTGACGTCTACCTGTGAGCCAATTTTCAAATTGTTGAAGAATGATCAGGTAGTTGAATGGAACAATGATTGTCAAGTTTCTTTTGATAAGATCAATGAGTATTTGCTAGAAACTCCTATTCTAATGCCACCCGTCGAAGGAAGGTCGTTGATCATGTATCTGACTGTTTTGGATAACTCAATGGGGTGCGTGCTGGGCCAACATGACGAGTCTGGCCGAAAAGAGCATGCCATTTATTACCTTAGCAAAAAGTTTACCGACTGTGAGACTCGCTACTCGAGAAAACTTGCTGCGCTTTGGTATGGGCTGCTCGTTGGCTAAGGCAGTATATATTGACTCACACCACCTTGCTGATTTCCAAAATGGATCCGATCAAGTAAATCTTCGAGAAGCCTGCTTTATCTGGAAGAATCTCTAGATGGCAAATGATCCTGACTGAGTATGATATCCAGTATACTACCCAAAAAGCTATAAAGGGGAGTGTACTAGCTGACCATCTAGCTCATCAAGCCGTCGAAGATTACCAATCTATGAGATTCGACTTCCCTGACGAGGACATCATGACATTGGACAACATCGAAGGTAAAGGACCGTATGACGGACCTGAACAAGGATCCCGATGGACCCTATACTTTGATGGTGCTTCAAATGCACTTGGCAACGGTATCGGCACGGTACTCATTTCTCCGGAAGGCTGCCATACACCCTTCACTGCCCGACTTTGCTTCAGCTGTACCAACAACATGGCTGAATATGAAGCTTGCATCTTTGGTCTCAAGGCTGCTATAGACTTGGGAATCAAATCTTTGGTCGTATTTGGGGACTCGGCTTTGGTTATCAGTCAAGTCAAAGGAGAATGGGACACTAAACATCCTAATCTTATCCCATACAAAGAACATGTCCTGACTTTGTTGCCTCATTTCGAGCAGATCACCTTCGAGCATTTCCCGCGAGAAGAGAATCAGCTAGCAGATGCCCTGGCTACAATGTCTTCCATGTTTAAACTCAACTGGGATAACGAGGCTCCCCAAATCACCATCGAGCGAATGGACGAACCTGCGCACTGTCATGAGATTAATACCGAAGAAGTAGTGGAACAACCTTGGTTTCATGAAATCAAAAGGTATCTCCAGACTAGAGAATACCCTGAAGGAGCTTCCGTCAATGACAAAAAGTTCTTAAGGAGATTTGCTGCCAAGTTCTTCCTAAGCAATGGCATCCTTTATAAGCGCAACCATGATTGTGTTTTACTTCGATGTGTGGACAAAGCTGAAGCAGAGTTGATCATGACTGAGATACACAGTGGCACATTTGGCACCCACTTAAGCGAGCATACAATGGCAAAGAAGATTCTAAGGGCAGGCTACTACTGGTCTACCATGGAAGCTGATTGTCATCAAAATTCCCGTACTTGCCACAAATGCCAAGTCTACGCCGATAAGGTACATATTCCTCATGTTCCTCTCAACGTCCTGACAGCTCCTTGGCCATTCGCAATATGGGGCATTGACATGATCAGAGAGATCAAGCCTACGGCATCCAATGGACATCGCTTCATCTTGGTCGCTATTGATTATTTTACCAAGTGGGTCGAAGCAGCTTCCTTTGCCTCTGTTACAAAGAATGTGGTTGCATGCTTCATCAAGCAGAATCTCATATGCCGGTATGGTGTCCCCGACAGGATCATCACAGACAACGGTAAGAATTTGAACAATACTATGATCACTGCTCTATGCGAACAGTTCAAGATTTATCATCATAATTCATCTCCCTATCGGACGAAGATGAACGGTGTCATTGAAGCTGCGAACAAAAATATCAAGAAGATCATTCAAAAGATGACAGTCACCTACAAGGACTAGCATGAGATGTTACCGTTTGTTCTGCATGGATATCGTACTACGGCACGTACTTCAACAGGGGCAACCCCATTTTCTTTGGTGTATGGCATGGAAGCTGTTTTGCCTATGGAAGTTCAGATTCCTTCCTTGAGGATTATGAAAGACGCTGGTTTGAGTGAAGACGATTAGATTCAGACCCGGCTTGATCAACTTAATTTGATCGACGAGAAGCGACTTGCTGCTATTTGTCATGGTCGGACGTATCAAAAACGGATGATCAAGGCTTTCAACAAGAAAGTCAGGCGTCAGGTATATCAAGTCGGAGATCTTGTAATCAAGCGGATCATCTTACCGCAAAGTGATCCCAGGGGCAAATGGACTCCTACTTACGAAGGACCATTTGTGATCAAGAGCATCTTTTCTGGTGGGGCAATGATTTTGACCACCATGGACGACGATGATTTGCCACACCCTGCGAACGCATACACAGTCAAAAGATACTACGCATAAAACAACCCGACAAGTCGAAAACCCGGAAGGGCGACTTGGGAAAAAATGGGCATCCCGGTGAATCGAAAACCCGAAAGGGCGGTTCAGGCAAAAATTAGGGACAAAACAAAAAAATCTGTACACCCGGGAAGTTGAAAACCCGAAAGGGCGACTTGGGCAAAAAAGGGTTTCCCGGTGGACCGAAAACCCGAAAGGGCGGTCCAGGCAAAAATTAGGGAATTAAAGCGTACGACTGTGTCTCGTCGGATCACTTTAAGAACAATCCCTTCACCAACAAGCTCCAAGCTTCTGATCAATCTAGCCATCGGCGGACGAAGCAGCAAATGGACAAGATATTCAGAGTTGTGAAGGCTATAGCAGAATGGGAATCCCATGGAATTGTTACACATAGCCATCTTTCTTTTGTATAAAATCTTTCAATTTTTATGACAACGTTCTCTTACTAGGATGTCTGTCTCCTTTGTACAAAGATACTCACAAAAGTTAAATACAAATATACTTCAAAATGCAGAAATTTGTTTGTCTTCCTTTTCTTTTTACACTTGTGTGTTATTTGAAAACGTCCATTGTTTTATTAAATAGGCATATGCATATGAATAATAATCACTGCTTACAAATAAAACGAAATTGAAAAAAGGATAATTACTGATAGGTTGAAGGTGTAGGAAGATATCTTTATGCCATTCCAGAAGAAATCCCCTGCAATACATCATTCAGATCCTTGACAAAGCTAAGATTTGGAGTATTTTTCCCCAACGGAGTTAAACTTCAGGATCCTCAGCAGAGCAAATGCTTTCTAAAGATTGACTCCCCAGCTGGGCTGAATTTCAAAATTCCCATCAAAGTCAAGTTTCAAGATCCCCAGTGGAGCCAAAAAAAAAACCCTGAAAATCCTATCCCCGGCGGAACCAGAATAGTGAACATTTCCCCGCAGATTTATTTCCCAGCAGCTTGAAGATTCTCAGTCTCTTTTCTCCAGCATAAGTCTCCCAAGCTTTAACTCCCCAGTATAGATTTTTCAGAGTTTCCCTTATTCCCCAAACAGTCAGCAAGGGTTTCTCGTCTTCAAATCCTCAGCATCGGTCAAGGATTTATTTTCCCTGGCAGCAGTCAAAGAATTTATTATCTTCAGTTATCTGGATTTTATCTTCCTCAACAAGACGGCTACTCAACTTACATGTATAACCATTACATTCATATATCATAAACATTGATGAAATAAAGTACATTGCATCATACATATCATGCAACATAACTTTGTGTTTTAACTAACATTTTATCTTTTTCAGGATAAGATTAAAAGGCCATCGTTAACAGTTATTCAGATACAGTGTAGATACACCCCAGACACGGTGGTCATTCTATCACTCATTTCAGAATTTCAAGTCAAAAACAGTACAGATACACCCCAGACAAGGCGGCCATTCTACTACTCATTCAGACTTCAGCAATCCGATACAGACTAGATATGATCCAGACACGGCGGCTATTCTATCTCTCATTCAGATTCAATTATCAACTTCAAGTTCAGATATGCTCCAGACACGGATGCCATTCTGACCCTTACACCAGCAGTTTGATTCCCTCAGTGTAGTCACCACGGAAGTCATTCTGTTATTGATTCAGATCCCAGTTACAGTACAGATACACTTCAGACATGGAAGTCATTCTACTACTCATACAGATCTCAAACTTCAGATACAGTCCAGATACGCTCCAGACGCGGTTGCCATTCTATCACTCATTCAGAGTTTATCCCCAGCACACAGTTGCTCCATACACAGAAATTTCTCTGTTACCCGGATACAATATAGATACACTCCAGACACGGCAGTCATTCTGATATTCATTCAACATTCAAACACAGTTACAGCTCGGATACGCCCCAGACGCGGACGCCATTCTTTTGCTCATACAAACTCAGCCTCCAGATACAGTTCAAATGCATTCCAGACACGAATATCATTTTGATGCTCTTTCTTCTGACCTACAACATTGCAGTTCAACAAACATTCTTGGATGGCATCTTTAAGCCCATCTCCAGCAAGATTATATCATCTCTAAATGGCATCTTTAAGCCCATTTCCTCATCCATATTCGGACTAGTGCAAATTTACGGGCACTCTAGTGTCCAATCCTCTTTTACCTTCAAGTCGCAAAAGGAAAACTTGTCAATCTAACTCTTCAGGTTCAAGAAGATTGAACAGGGGCAACTGTTGTACCCCAAAATTTTCCCTCTCATTTCATCAACACTTTCTCATCACAAGACTCTTGGAATTCAGGATCAAGCTAGGGTTTGCTCTGCTCAAGACCCCTCCTTGCACTGATGACCCAAATTAGGGTTTGAGTTTGCACAGGGACATTTTGACCTACAATACCCAAATTGACTTTCATGCTCCTTGTTGGGTTCACAAGTTTGCCCATATCAAGTTTCAAGCCTTGATTCAAATTTTTGCCCAGTCAATTGGACAGTTGACCTAGAAATCAATTGTATTGGGGAAAAAGTCAACTGTGGCCAATTGACAGTCAAACCTCATGGAATTTGACCCACATTAACATTATGAACTCATATGATCCATTTGATCAAGTTTGGATCACAATTCCACAAGAAATTTGATCAGATCACCAAAAGGGCAAAATGGTCATTTTTAGGGTTTTGACTGCACAAAGACAATTTTTGACTGTTTGACCTAACCAATGGCAAACCAAGCTCACATATGGACTCAAGGACTCAATGGCATTGTCTTGACCCATTCAACAAGTTCAAAAGATCTCAAGTGCATAGGATTGACAGATGAATTTTTCAGTCAACTGATCAAAATTTGACTGTATACTAAAAAGTCAAACTTTGACTTTTTGGTCAAAATCAAGTGCCAAGGGTCATTTTTCATCAATACATGTCAAATTATGAAACTTGTTCATCAAGAAACCCAAAAATGCAAATTAGGGTTTAAAATGGAAAAATTTCATAACTTAGAATTTTTCTAAGTTATGAAATTTTCTTATTTTTTCCTAACTTTGTCCCATTTTTTCACCAAGATGAAAATGGATTCAAACAAAACTTGAAACATGAAAGTTGTATTCCATCACAAAATCTACAACTTTGATTCACAAAGTTTTCTCAAAAGAAGCTTGTATCTCAAGTTATGATTTTTGGAACAAGGGTACCTAAAACTTTTAACTTTGAGAAAATTTGCCCAAATAATCTAGGCAGGATTTTGACCCATCTTCTTAGCCATTTTTCACATAGTTCCACTTGGAGTTTCAAGTTTCATTACAAATATGGATTGTAGTACATGTTCCAAGCTTTCCAAATTGTCAATGAACTCCTCAAACACCCTTGTGGTTAGAGAGAATCGAATGCTTGAAGTTGGCAAAAACTCACCTTTGTCCATGGCCAATACATGTTCATAACAACTTGCAATTCTGATTTAGCTAGCTTGGTTTGCCATTACAGGCCTCAAAACCAATTTGCACTCGATAATTTAATTCCAATCCATCAGTCCAAGCCTTTGTTTTATTCATTTGGGTATTATACACAAGATTAAGCCTTAAGTAGAAAAAGGCAAATTACCATTTAAGCCTAATGTCACTTTATGTCAAAACTAAATCCTTGAGACATGGGGCCAGATCTTTGAGGCAAGATCAAGTCCACTAATTCCAGTAACCAAGAACAAAAGTTGCAGCATGATAGGAGGGCTTGTACAGGGATATAACATCATTTCCATTCTCTTGCTTCAAGTAGAAGAAAACTTGCAAAACATAAGCAATCACACATATCTGATAACACAAGCTTACACAAACCTTGTGAACAAGTTCCATACATCCCAACAAGCCTAGAGCATGACCCTTTCATCACTCAAACCTCCTCATACTCAGAATCACTATTTTTCTGCAAAACATAGCAGTTTCTGCATCTTGCAAGCCACAACTAATTTCCATCGTGCATTTTGCCCCAAGATAGTTCCAACACCTTCCAATCAACCCACCTGAACTATCCCAAGCCCCCATTGCAAGCTGTAACACCTCTAACACACTTTTCCATTTTCATTTCAAAGCTCTGCAGATTGAGTTCTACAACATGATTCAGTTTGTTTCAAAGCAAACCAAGCATTGGAGAAGCTTCCTTGGACCTCAGGCAAGCTCAACAGAAGCTCAAACACCATTGAAGGTTGCTACATTGTCCAGCTCGAAGTCAACTGAAACAGGTATTTCATGGACCCCTATCTCTCTATTTAGGAATGGTTAGGCTTAGGTTTGTGAATGAAATATGTTGTACTCATAGCCCTGAAGCCATACATATGCTTAGTTTTCATTTACATTAATCGTGCTGAGAGAATTTCACTCATGAACTTTCTGAAAAAACTAGGTTAGAAATTAGGGCCAGAGAAATTCTCTCTGGTCTTTGAGAGTTAATCCAAGTTTTTTATATGGTTGAATTCGTTATTTGATGCTCTACAATGTTCATGTTATGAGTTTTGTCAAAAAATCAAAGAATCAGGAGTTAACCATTGATGCACAGAAACGCGTGTTTTGTGAACAAGAGGAAAAAGAAGTCTGGTGGGCTGGGCCTGCTTGGTTTTCACTTCTAACACCCCTATTTTCTGTTTACACCCCCCTGGCCCATTTATTTGATATTTATCATTTTTGACATTTTTATTTTTATTCTGACTTTATTATTTCTTGTATGAAATATAAAAAATGACAAAAAATAATTTTCTATATTTTTCATATTTATTTGATATTTATTTAATTTTATTAAGTATATATATATATATAAATAAACTATTTTCTTTTTAAAACAAAACTCAAAAATAATACAAAAGATATATTTATTTTCACATAATTAATAAATAATATTATTTATTAAGAATTAGGGTTTCTTGCCCTAAAATAGAAAAATAATAAAAATTGACTTTTTATTTTATTTACATTTCATATTGAAAAATACTTTTACATACTAAAAACATTTTGGCATAATACATTTTATTTATATTTATTTACTGTATTTATTTCAAATATTGTACAGTTAAATATTGTATCTTGTACATTCGATATGGTTGTAATAACTTAGAATTTATTTTCTCGTCAAATACTCCCAATTCAAATTTGTACCCCCCTCCCTATATCATGTTGTAATAGTGTAGCATTTAAATTCTCGCACATTTAAAAGCTTTCAATTATGCCATGATTAGACCTAGGGTTTGTATGCAAATATAATCAACAAGTAGTTTGACCTAATCCAAGATAAACATGCATGAAAAAACAAACACAATGCACACTTGCACCCCTAGGGTTTCATCCACTTGTTGCCTTCAAAAATGGGCCATGGTTGCATGTCAAGTACTTTGGCAAAACAAAAACAAAACAAAAGATCATAGTCCCTCGATGACGCTATCTGGGTTGCCTAAACAAAATGATCAAGTCCCTCAAGAAAATTGCCAAAGATACTTGACATTATTGCTATCATGGTCTATACGATGACCCGCGCCTGTCCCGTTAACATCCTAACACAAGGTTGTTCACCAAATACAATGGTGAAGCAACACTGTTAAAAGGGTTAAAAATATAAGGAAGATCTTTGAGTAAAAAAGGTAGATAGCTCTTAGTTACTTGATCAAGCTTGCAAAAAACATCCTTGCTACTTTTCAAAACACACTCCACAACACAATTTCAAAACCCTACTTTCAAATATTGAAAACCTTTCAAAAGACAAAAACACCTTTGTATACATTCAAACAAGAAACATTACAAAGGTTGCCACAACGATGGCCTCTTTTTCAAAACATCTTTCAAAATCACACACAAAGCACCATTTCAAACCTTTAAAAAGCACCATTTCAAACAATAGAAATGCAAAGCAAGTGATCTAAGCAAGTAACTAAGAGCCCATGGATAACCATGGATAAAAAGGGTGCTAATACCTTCCCTTTCTATAATATACTCCCCGAACCCAAGAAAACATCTCAAAGGTCTTTCCTGTGCTTTTTGACCTTTCCTTAGGATAAAATAAAAATTCAGTGGCGACTCTTGCTAAACCGAAACATTTGCGAACACGAATGCAAAATCCCAAGTCAGTTCTCCCACCGTATCACAGTTAGTGAGAATTCTTAGGATGTTGTGATGTTTATGATGCCATGAATAATAATCACACACAAAGACCTTAGGTTTAGGCTTGCATGGGTTTCATAGATAAGTATCCTCTTGAAGTTTAGTTGGTTCAACCTGTCCTACAAAGTAATCTGGTTCTAGGGAATCTAAATATCATTGATCTTTCTTTATTGGGCATTGTTTTAGCACAATCAATCTTTTCTTGCGGCCAAAATATCCCAAAAGTCCAATCTCAATGAGCGTAGTATCGAGTATCAACCAATTTTCAGCTTTCCACCGAAACCGGCTATCTCACTACTTCCTAATGGCCAGGTTGTTCAATTAAAGGTTCTAAAGCCAGTTAGTGCTTCATGACACCGATCAGCGGCCATGTATTCTCCTCGATTCAACACAAGGGATACCGGTACCAATAAATGCATCACATTAACGTAGCCATTGCTTCAACCATATCGGTCTATGCCATACAGTTTCAACAATTTATTGCTACTTACCTAATGATGTTCCCAGATTTGGGTAGAGGATCAATACAAACCCAAACAAGGACCCATAAATATAAAAGCAAACAAATCAAACGACGAAAGCAATTTAAATGTGATCTAGCTCTTAAGGTAACCCCACTTTTTAAAGTAAAATCCCCAGCAGAGTCGCCAGTTCTGTAATACGGTGGGAGAACTGACTTGGTTGTTTTGCGTTTGATCGCAATTGTTGCAGATAGCAAGAGCCGCCACAGAATTTTATTTTATCCAATAAGGAAAGGGTGAAAAGAACAAGAAAGACCTTTGAGATGTTTTCTTGAGTTCGGGGGGTGGGTTATGAAAAGGGAAGGTGTTAGCACTCTTTTCATCCATAGTTATATATGGGCTCTTAGTTGCTTGCTAGCTCACTTTTGAATTCGCTTGGTTTGAAATGTGTTTGTGGTGGTTTTTGAAAGTATTTTTGAAAAGCGCCTTCATTTAGGAAAACTTTGTAATGATTCTCGTCTCTATAAGAATGCATACAAAGTGTTGGACTTTTGAAAATATTTCATGTTTTGAAAGTGTTTGATGTGTTTGAAAAGATGTTTTTTTTTAAAGATGGATTGCGATCAAGCAACTAAGAACGTTCTACCTACTCAAAAGTATTTTTGTTCATTTCCTCCTTCCTTTGATATTGTTATCTCACCATTGATTGGTAAGTAACCCTATCTTTGGATGTGAAGGGACGGGCGTGAGTCATCGTATAGTCATAGATGACAATATTGTGAGATACCTTAGCACTTTTCTTAAGGGTCTAAGATCATTTGGAAGGCAACATTCGAAGCATCACCGTGGGACTATGATCTTGTATTTTTTTTATTGTTTTTGCCAAGATATCTCACATGCATAACATGAATATTTATTTAAGGCAAAAAAATGGAGTTAACCCTAGAGGTGCAAGTGTGGAAGTGTTTTATATTTCATGCTTGATTTATCTTGAATTAAGGTTTTCTAAGTATTGATTTTATCTTTTCATATAACCCCTAATTTACTAGCATTTATATTTGAAAGCGGTAAATTGCGGAAAGTAAATTTCTACGCTATTATATCAATTGGGGATGGGGTATACATATTTACAAATGGGGATTTGCAAGAAATTAAACCCTAGTTATCTATTACAACCATATTGAATAGAATAATATACAAGAGACAAATATATATAATGTACAAGGGTATAAATGAAAAAAGAAATGAATTTTGTTTGGTTTTGTTAAAAAAATGTTTTAACCCTAATTAACTAAAGGAAAATGATCAATTTAAAGATAAGAAATTAAACTTAAATTAAGTAAAAAAAACATTATTTAGGTTTTTTTTAGAAAAGGGTTTTAATTCAAATTAAAATAGTATGAAAGAAACGAAATTAATTAATTAAAAAAGAAACCTAAAATTCTAAGTTAATTCTAATTAGAAAATAAACTAAGCCTAAGTCTATTTAATTGATTAAAAAAAAGAAAAGAAATTGAATTTGTAGTAAAAATATTTTTGATATTTTTTGGTCTTGAAAAATAAAATAAGTATATAGTATAAATAAAATAAAATATTTTTTGTCTTTTTTATTAATAAAACAATAATAATAATAATAATAATAATAAAGAAAATAAGAAATAAAAATAAAATAACGAAAATAAGTCAGGAGGGGGTGAAAGTTAAATTTGAGGTGTTTTTGTGTAGAAAACAGTTTTTTGTTGGCCTGGCCCAATAATCATTTAATCAAAAAACTAAGAAAAATAAAAATGGACTGTGTTGCTGAAGTAAACTGGAGGGTGACAAAAATAAGAATGTCAAGGCCCAACCAATGGAGGCCCAGGCGTGCTTCCTGCAAACAAAAAAAAAGTGAGAAAATATGGAAAAATGACAAAAGGTCTCGTTGGGGCTCGAACCCAGGACCTTATACATGGAAAGGCTTTAGCGCACACTCTTTGTACCACTGGGATGGTCTGTTTCGTTCGTTCATAAGATAACTTCAATTAAATATAAAATGAACTCGTTTTTGAATGTTTGAAATGCCCATCTTCTTCTTCCCTGCGTGCACATACCATGATAACTCCATTGTCAAGCTTCTAAAAGCTTCATTTCTCAGCCAAATCAAAAAATGTAAACATCAAACCTGCCTAAAATTTGAATATGAATCTAACCATATAATTTTCAAAAGCTATGGATCAAAGGTTAGCATGAATTTTGTTCAGTACCAAAACTAAAACCTAACTGATCAGAGATGAAATTCTCAATGTATAAGCAATGATAATCAAAACTATGGACATGGTCAGCTTCCTAGACATGATATCTACATCTTTTCTTGACAATGTATATACAAATGATGCTTGAATGAAGAGTTCTAAGTTTGAAAAACTTACCTCTTGGAGTAAAACTCGAATGACTTCTACACGACTTCCAGAAATGGTTTGGTGATGAATTAAGCTTGCCTGGACTTCCCTGAAGCTATTCCAATTGTTATAATGTCTTGTAGCTTGCCCGACTGTTCTGTACAATTCAAGATGCAATGGTGGATTTTGAAAATTGTGGATGAGGAAGGAGGAGTTACAGAAGTGGTTTAAGGGCTAGGATAGTTTCTATGTGGTGTATGGAAGCTTAGTGAATCAAAAGGCCAAAAAATGCACGAAGGGATTTGAGATTTTGCGTGTAAAGTTAAAACGTGCCAAGTTTTGTGCTTGTGTGGAGGTTCTGAGTTTTTTGAGAGTTTGGGAGTGTTCTAAGGCTTGTAATATTGTCCTTTATGTTGCAAATAATGTATCTATTTATAGGGAAGAGGTTTGACATCCTGTAGTAACCATAATCTTGAGATAACATGTTATAGTTTAGTTGAAAATGAAAAAATCGAGTTGAATGGATTTTCATGGTTCCAAAGTTCAAGTACAAGCATGACCTGATGTTTGTTGGATGTAGGAGACTTGATTCATGCTTTTGATATTGCTTGCAATCAGAGATAAAGGTCACAAGGCTCAATGCATTGACAATTGGCATAAAGCTTGCTTTTCCAAAATGGAAATGTGACCTTTCTTCCTTAAATGGAAAGTCAACTTGGATAAAGCTTGAACCACTTAGATTATAGCTTAATCAGTTGGGTAAGAATTCAATTAAGTAGTTATATACAAGTTTAAGACCTACAAAGTGAAGATTGTGCAGCATGGCTATGAATTTGGTCAACGTACATCACAAAATCTGCCTTGTAAAACAAGTTTGAAACCCTAACTTCATCTCTTCGATTCTCCTTGCTCAAGAATGATCTTAATGAGTTATGTAACTTTTTGGAAATATTGTAAAATCCTCTACAAATACTCTTTTAGTCATTTTTTCAAACTCCAATTGGAACTATGTGAAATTCTTCCAAGAAGTTAGGTCAAAATCTTGACTAAAATGCTCAAAATTTCACAAAGTGTTTTTAGTTTCATGATCATGATTTCTTGAATCCATAACTTGAAATCCAAGCATTTCTAGAAAAATTCATGACCTACAGTGTTTTATATATCATTGAGATATACAACTTTCATGTTGGAAGTTTTCCTTGAATCATCTTGCATCATGGTGAAAATTTGGCACAAAGTCATGAAAAAAGGTTAACTTTCCAACACTTAGAAAAATTTCTAAGTCTTAGAATTTTGACTTTTCAAAGATGATTTTGAATTTTTGATTTCTTGATGAACAATCTTCATATTTTGACATGTCTTGATGAAATATGATTTTTGAAACTTGATTTTGATCAAAAAGTCAAAGTTTGAGTTTTCAGTGTGCAATTGACTTTTTCATCAGTTGACCAAACTTCAACTATCAATTAATTGATCATGAAAAATGTTTTGAACCATTCCATTAGGTCAAAATGATGTATTTGAAATCTTGATATTATGTTTCAAGCCAACAAGTCATGTATTAGGTCAAAAGTAAAAAATTGAGCCTTCTCAATCAAAACCCTAATTTTGACCATTTGCCCTTTTGGTTATCTGATCAAATTTCTTGAGGAATGGTGATCCAACCTTGACCAATTTACATATATAAGTTCAAAATGTTGATATGGGTCAAAAATTATGAAGTTTGACTGTAAATTGTCCACAGTTGACTTTTTCCCCAATACAATTGATTTTAGGTCAATTGATCAATTGATTGAGCAAAAATGTGATCTAAAGTTTGAAACTTGACATGAGCAATATTGAGAGTCCAAAATAATCCATGAAAGTCATATGGGGCATTAAAAGTCCAATTTTACTTGTGCAAGATCAAACCCTAATTTTGAGTCATCAGTGCTTGAGGAAGTGTCTTGAGCTGATCCATCCTTGTGCATTCTTGAACCAATGTACATCTTGTGAGAGAAATCTTGAGAAAATGAGAGGGAAAATTTTTGGGTACAACAAGATCCATCTTCCTCCTTTGTTTACGATCAGCTAAGATATAACATTTACTTCCAGAAACATGAAAGTATTTGACAGTTGGTTTTCTTTCCCTCCAAATTTCATACAAGGTGGCTAAAGTGCCTTTCCTTAGAGTGACTATGTTATGAATATAACATGCAGTATTCATAGCTTCATCCCAAAAGTGGTAGGGTAACTTATTAGCATGAATCATAGCTCTGGTAGATTCTTGAAGGGTTCTGTTTTTACGTTCCACAATCCCATTTTGTTAAGGAGTAATGGGAGAAGAGAATTCATGATTGATTCCTTCAGAAGAGCAAAAGTCAGCAAATTTATTATTCTCAATGTTTGGAGAATCCGTAAACTGTTTTTAGTAGTCTTGAATCTGAACAAGCGATAGGTTAACATCCGTATCTGGAGAACCCGTAAACTGTTTTCAGAAGTTGAAGCTTATTAGTCTTATCCTGAAAAGGGTAAAAACATTAGCTGAAACACAAAGTCATGTTGCATGAAATGTATGATGCGAAATGTATGTTATATCGATGTTTATGATATATGAATGTAAATGAATGTGCATGTAAGCTGACGAGCTGTCTTGCTGAGGATAGATGAAATCTGGATAATGAAATCTTTGACTGCTGTCGGGGAAAGTAAATCCTTGACTGCTGCAGGGGATTGCAAATCCTTTGATCGTTGAAAATGAGAAGTCCTGGGACCGCTGTCGGGGAATCAGGAGCTTGGGTTGTATGCCAATCAGCTGGGGTTTTAAGGATGAGGGTCTTCATTCTGTTAAAGGTCAGAAATTGGGAGTATACCAATCTTCTGAGGTTTTAAGGATGAGAGTCTTCATTCTGTTAACGATTAACTGTTATCTGGTCGATCTCCAGGCTTTCACAGAAACTTGCATTGCTATCTGGTTGTAATCCAGGCTTCACCATAACTTGTTGAGCTGTTATCCGATCAAATCCGGGTTTCACGGCTTATGTTAAAGATATACCACTATCTGGTCGACTCCAGGTTTCGTAGTATTCTTGGCTGCTGTCTGGTCGTAATCCAGGCTTCACAGAAACTTGTATTGCTATCTGGTCGTAATCCAGGCTTCACAATAACTTGCTGGGGATTAAACTATTATCCGGTCAAATCCGGGCTTCATAACTTGCTTTCATGAGATACCACTATCTGGTCGTAATCCAGGCTTTGCGGTAGACTGACACTGTTATCCGGTCGTAGTCCGGTCTTCACAATATGCTGTAGAGATCAAGATACTATCCGGTCAAATCCGGGCTTCATAACTTGAATTCAGGAAATCTCACTATCTGGTCGTAATCCAGGCTTTGTGGTAGTCTGAAACTGTTATCCGGTCGTAGTCCGGTCTTCACAATGTGCTGTAGAGATCAAGATACTATCCGGTCAAATCTGGGCTTCATAACTTGAATTCAGGAGATCTCACTATCTGGTCGTAATCTAGGCTTTGCGGTAGTCTGACACTGTTATTCGGTCGTGGTCCGGTCTTCACAATGTGCTGTAGAGATCACGATACTATCCGGTCAAATCCGGGCTTCATAACTTGAATTTTATGAGAATTTGATCTTAGGCAATCGTAACTTCCAACAGGTGATGAAGGAACTTTTGAACGACCGATCAAATGGAAATGTGATTTGTTTTGGAGAATAAATCCTTGACAAATGTTGGGGAAATAAACCCATAACCGAAGTTGGGGATTGAAAATCCTTTGGTTATTGAGGGTGAGAAAACCTTGTTGACTGCTGATTGCTTGGGGAACAAAATCTTCAATTGTTGAGGGATCTTAGGACCACAGCTGGGGATTGAACATCCTTGGTGACTTGTGGGGAATGAGAATTCTGATAATCTCTACTGGGGAGTTCAGAATCTGGGAGGCTCATGCTGAGAAGTGAGATTGAGAATCTTCAATCTGAGGGGAAGTATCTCTGTGGGGAGAAAGTTTACTAATCCGGTTCCGCTGGGGATTGATACTTGGCAGTTTTAGCTCCGCTGGGGATTCTGAAACTTGACTTCAACTGGGGATAGGATTTTCAGATTTTTAAGGCTCCATTGGGGATATTGAAACTTAACTCTAAGGGGAATTGAGTTCTGGAAGGCTCTCTGGCTGTGGAAATCAGTTTTGAGAAAGCTTTTGCTTTGCTGAGGATCCTGAAGTTTAACTCTGTTTGGGGAATTAAGTTCTGGGTTTTGACTTTGTTGAGGAATTTGGAGTTCAAAACTGCTGGGGAATCCTTCTGAAAGGGTATCAAGATATTTATCTGTACCTTCAACCTATCAGTAATCATCTTTCCTGATTTGTAAGGAAATGATTATGTTCAAATGCATATGCCTATTTAACAAAACATTGGACGTTTCTCAAATAAAACATAAGTGCAAAAAGAGAAAAAGGATGACAAAGCAAATTTCTGTGTTTGGAAAAGTATTTGTATTAACTTTTTGTGAGTATCTTTGTACAAAGGAGACAGACATCCTAGTAAGAGGATGTTGTCGTAAAAAAAATTGAAAAATTTATACAAAAGAAAGATGGCTATGTGAAACAATTCCATGGGATTTCATTCTGCTACAGCCTTCTCAACTCTGAATATCTGTCCATTCAACGCTTCGTCCGCCGATGACTGGATTGATCAGAAGCTTGGAGTTTGTTGATGAAGAGATTATCCTTAAAGTGATCCGACGAGACATAGTCATACGCTTTAATTCCCTAACTTTTGCCTGAATCGCCCTTTCGGGTTTTCGATCCACCGGGAAACCCCTTTTTGCCCAAGCCGCCCTTTCGGATTTTCGACTTGCCGGGTGTACAGATTTTTTTGTTTTATCCCTAATTTTTGCCTGAACCACCCTTTCGGGTTTTCGGTTCACCGGGATACCCATTTTTGCCCAAGTCGCCCTTTCGGGTTTTCGACTTGTCGGGTTATTTTATGCGTAGTATCTTTTGACTATGTCTGCGTTCGCAGGGTGTGGCAAATCGTCGCCGTCCATGGTGGTCAGAATCATTGCACCACCAGAAAATATGCTCTTGATCACAAATGGTCCTTCGTAAGTAGGAGTCCATTTGCCCCTGGGATCACTTTGCGGCAAGATAATCCGCTTGATTACGAGATCTCCGACTTGATATACTTGACGTCTGACTTTCTTGTTAAAAGCCTTGATCATCCGTTTTTGGTACGTCTGACCATGGAAAACAGCAGTGAGTCGTTTATCGTCGATCAAATTGAGTTGATCAAGTCGGGTCTGAATCCAATCATCTTCACTCAAACCAGAGTCCTTCATAATCCTTAAAGAAGGAATCTGAACTTCCATGGGCAGGACAACTTCCATGCCATACACCAAAGAAAATGGGGTTGCCCCGGTTGAAGTACGTGTCGTGGTACGATATCCATGCAGAGCAAACGGTAACATTTCATGCCAGTCCTTGTAGGTAACTGTCATTTCCTGAATGATCTTCTTGATGTTTTTTGTTTGCAGCTTCAACAACACCGTTCATCTTCGGCCGATAGGGAGATGAATTATGATGATAAATCTTGAACTGTTCGCATAGAGCGGTGATCATAGTATTATTCAGATTTGTACCGTTGTCTGTGATGATCCTGTCGGGGACACCATACCGGCATATGAGATTCTGCTTGATGAAGCGGGCAACCACATTTTTAGTAACAGAGGTGAAGGAAGCTGCTTCGACCCATTTGGTAAAATAGTCAATGGCGACCAGGATGAAGCGATGTCCATTGGACGCAGTGGGCTTGATCTCTCCAATCATGTCAATGCCCCACATTGCGAATGGCCAAGGAGCTGTCAGAACGTTGAGAGGAACAGGAGGAATATGAATCTTGTCAGCGTAGACTTGACATTTGTGGCAAGTACGGGAATGTTGATGGCAATCTACTTCCATGGTAGACCAGTAATAGCCTGCCCTTAGATTCTTCTTAGCCATCGTATGTCCACTCAAGTGGGTGCCAAATGTACCGCTGTGTACCTTAGTCATGATTAACTCTGCTTCAGCTTTGTCCATACATCGGAGTAAAACACAATCATGGCTGCGTTTATAGAGGATGTTGTTGCTCAGGAGGAACTTGGCAGCAAATTTCCTTAGGAACTTTTTGTCATTTACGGAAGCTCCTTCAGGATATTCTTTAGTCTGGAGATACCTTTTGATTTCGTGAAACCAGGGTTGTTCCACTACTTCTTTGGTATTAATCTCGTGACAGTGTGCAGGTTCATCCATTCGCTCGATGGTGATTTGGGGAGCTTCGTTATCCCAGTTGAGTTTAAACATGGAGGACATTGTTGCCAGAGCATCTGCTAGCTGATTCTCTTCTCGCGGGAAATGCTCGAAGGTGATCTGCTCGAAATGAGGCAGCAATGTCAGAACATGTTCTTTGTATGGGATAAGATTAGGATGTTTGGTATCCCACTCTCCTTTGATTTGACTGATAACCAAAGTCGAGTCCCCAAATATGATTAAAGATTTGATTCCCAGGTCTATAGCGGCCTTGAGACCAAAGATGCAAGCTTCATATTCAGCCATGTTGTTGGTGCAGCTGAAGCAAAGTCGGGCCGTGAAAGGTGTGTGGAAACCTTCCGGGGAAATGAGTACCGCACCGATACCGTTTCCAAGTGCATTTGAAGCACCATCAAAGTACAGGGTCCATCGGGATCCTTTTTCAGGTCCGTCATACGGTCCGTTTCCTTTGATGTTGTCTAAAGTCATGATGTCCTCGTCTGGGAAGTCGAATCTCAAGGATTGATAATCTTAGATAGCTTGATGAGCTAGATGGTCAGCTAGTACACTCCCTTTTATAGCTTTTTGGGTGGTGTACTGGATGTCATACTCAGTTAGGATCATTTGCCATCTAGCGATTCTTGCAGATAAAGCAGGCTTTTCGAAGATGTACTTAATAGGATCCATTTTGGAAATCAACAAGGTGGTATGAGTCAACATATACTGCCTTAGTCGGCGAGCAGCCCATACCAAAGCGCAACAAGTTTTCTCGAGCAGTGAATAGCGAGTCTCACAGTCGGTAAACTTTTTGCTAAGGTAATAAATGGCATGCTCTTTTCGACCAGACTCGTCATGTTGTCCCAGCACGCACCCCATTGAATTGTCCAAAACGGTCAGATACATGATCAACGGTCTTCCTTCGACGGGTGGCATCAGAATAGGAGGTTCTAGCAAATACTCCTTGATCTTATCAAAAGCAGCTTGGCAATCGTCGTTCCACTCGACCACCTGATCTTTCTTCAATAGTTTGAAAATTGGCTCACAGGTAGACGTCAGATGAGAGATGAATCTGGCAATATAGTTCAAGCGCCCCAAGAATCCTATAACCTCCTTTTCAGTACGGGGGGCGGGCATCTCTTGTATAGCTTTTACCTTTGCTGGATCGACTTCAATACCCTTGTTGCTGACGATAAATCCTAGAAGTTTACCAGACCTAACTCCAAACGTACACTTGCTTGGATTTAGCCTGAGTTTGTACTCTTTCAACCTGGCAAACAGCTTCTGCAGATGTTCAAGGTGCTCCTCCTCTGTTTGTGATCGAGCTATCATATCGTCTACGTAGACTTCAATCTCATGATGTATCATATCATGAAACAGAGCTAACATGGCGCGTTGATAAGTTGCCCCTGCGTTCTTCAGTCCGAACGGCATCACCTTGTAACAGAAAGTACCCCATTGTGTAACAAAGGTTGTCTTCTCCATGTCCTCAGGGGCCATTTTGATCTGGTTGTAGCCCGAGAATCCGTCCATGAAGGAAAACACCTTGTGCTGAACTGTGTTGTCAATCAAGATGTCAATATGCGGTAGCGGAAAATCATCTTTGGGGCTAGCCCTGTTCAAATCCCGGTAGTCCACACACATTCTGACCTTGCCATCTTTTTTAGGTACTGGCACGATGTTAGCAACCCATTATGGATAGGATGTAACGGCCAGAAAGCCCACATTGAACTGCTTCATTACTTCAGCCTTAATCTTTTCTGACATGTCAGGTCTCATTCGGCGGACCTTTTGCTTGATAGGTGGACAATCTTCTCTTGTGGGGAGACGATGAACCACGATATCTGTGTCTAGCCCTGGCATATCCTCATAAGACCAGGCGAAGATTTCAACGTTTTCATTCAACAACTGTATTAAGCGTTCCTTGACACTTGGTTCCAGGTTGGCACCCACTTGTACTTCTTTCCTGTCTTCCTCTGTTCCTAAGTTGACAGTTTCCAACAACTCTTCATGAGGCAAGATGGCCCTCTCTTCTTGTTGTAGAAGTCTGGCTAGTTCTCCCGGTACTTCACAATCTTCGTCATCTTCGTATTCAGCTTGATTGACCAAATCTTCAGAGTTGTCGAAGGATACGGCAGAATAGTCACCCATAGAATCCAGAGTGGATGGGTACCTACATTTGTGAGTGTGGGTGTGTGTAAGGGATATCCATCCTTAAACAAACAAAAAATGCAAAATGAAAGACAATGAACACAGTTTATAAATGAAAAACGCCCAATGATTCATTAAACATGGCATATGAATATGAAGAGAATCAAAACCCTTACAAATGGACCTACATGCCCCAGGCAAGGCATGAGGTGAAAAAGTAGTGTGCAGATTGTTTAAAAGTAATTATTACAGACCAATAGGAAATGTTCGAAAGATAAGTTACTGATTAATGAAAGTAATGGGGACGAAGTCTTTCGCCTCCCAGTTGTGCAGTCCCCCTTCAATGGTTGGGAAGATCCACTCTTCAAAGTTACCCTCTTCGTCTTCATCTTCCAAAGCATTGATTCCATGAGGAGAAATCTTGATGGGTGTCTTTTCAATTCTGGAACGGCGCATGGCCTTCTGTCCCGCAGCGGTGAATCCCAAACCAAATTTGTCTGTCTTGTGCGGAAAGTCAGGCAACTGTCCCCATGTTGAGCTCTTTCCTTCCTTCATTGCAGCCTTTGCGTCTTTCAGAGATGCCATCCTGGCCACCTGCTTGGGTACCTCAGCTACTGTCTTTGCTGCCGCCACCTCGGGAGAAACCTCTTCGAAGTGCTGAAAAGGTGTCTCAATGAACTCACCTTCTACCTCCACATATCGAAAGGAGTTCAGGTGACTGATCATGTATTCCTCTTCACCGTGTACAGTTACGATCTTTCCCTTGACAGGGTACTTCAGCATCTGATGTAAGGAGGAGGTGACTGCCCCAGCATGATTAATCCACGGCCTTCCCAGCAAGCAAGAGTATGATGGACGGATATCCATCATATAGAAAGTAGATTTGAACACCTCGGTGCCCACCTTGATGGGAATATCAACTTCCCCATGGACCATTCTCTTTGAACCATCAAAAGCTCTAACGACAATATTACTTGGCTTCAACTCCAAGCCCTCACAATCCAGCCGGTCCAGAGCTTTCTTAGGCAGCACATTTAGCGAAGAACCAGTGTCGACCAGGACATGGGCGAGAGTGGTCCCTCGGCACTCAACCGAAACATGCAATGCGTCATTGTGGTTTCTGCCCTTAGGAGTTAGGTCGGCATCAGAGAAACCCAGACCGTTGTCGGTAGTAAGGCTGGCCACACAGTTTTGAAATTGATCGGTTGAGGTTTCTTGTGGAACATGGGTTGTCTTCAAAAACTTTATCAGGGCTTTGGCATGAGCCTCCGAACAAAGCAACAGGGCCAACATTGAAATTTTTGAGGGGGTTTTCCCCAGTTGTTCTACCACATCAAAATCACTCTTCTTAATTATTTTCAGAATCTCCTCCACTTCTTTCTTAGAGGTTTCAGGGATGACCAATGGCTGAGCCCTCGTCCCGACGAGCTCATCTTGGATCCCTTTCCCCTTATCAGCAGAAGTAGGAGGGACAACCACAGGAGTAACAGCTTCTTCAATCAGCGGAGTTCTTGCAGAAAGTTTTATCGGGGCAGAAGTAACCTTGGCAGCAGCTGAGGGTCCAAAGGTTGCCTTTAGAGGGGCAATCTCTGGAGAGAAAATTCTCCCACTTCGGGTAATCTTGCTCGTACCGACAATGTTTCCAATGTCGGCATTTTCTTCGTCATATCTCTCTTCAGTTATCTCAATTTGTTTAACACCGTGGTAGTAGATTTCTCCACCATAATTCCACGGTATCGATTTGTCAGATTTGTAGGGGACAGGCCCAGGCATGGTTATTTTCAGAGGAACAATCTTCGTAGCGGATGTAATCTTAACAGGCTTTTTAGGGACCTTGGAAAGATTGGTGGAAATGGTGATTATTGAAACATCTTCGATAGGAGTTGGAGTAGCAGGAATCTTTTCGAAAAGAATTTGTTGGCTGTCCATCAGGCCTTGGATGCCTATCTTCAGCAGTGGACAGTCTATTGGTAGGGAGGAACAACAGTAGCAGTCTTCTTTATATCCTGGGAAAATCCCAGCCTTTAACAGATTCAACTTGATTGTTAACAGTGGAGTTACCAGATCATCAACAGTAGCAACATACAGATCTTCTTCAATAGCATGGACATTGCGACCATGCTTTGGCATTGGAGCGGATATTACGTTCGGCTTCTCTGGAGCATCAAACTCAACCTCTCTTGCATCTATCAAGTCTTGAATTTTATTCTTAAGTTCCCAGCAATCGTTGGTGTCATGCCCGACACTGTCATAATGATAGGCACATTTAGCATTGGGATGATAGTGTGGGGAAGCGGTATTCACAACCCTTGGTGCCTCTCTGATATTGGTGAGATTTAGTTTCAACAAATGGGGAAGAACTTGTACAGGCGTCATATTGATGCGGGTGAACTGCCGTTGTGGCCGTTCTACCCGTTGCTGATTTGGTCTGGCCTGGTTGTTACGAGGCTGATCGTTTGGTGAATTTTGGATCATCACGGCCCCCACAGTTAGCCGGCGCTCAGTTCTTCTCAATCCTTTCTGAGAGTATATAACAACTGCTTCCTTTTTGGCCGGGAATGGTTTCTTAACAGTTGCGGAGGCAGAGGCATCCCTTTGAATCTTCCCACTCTTAATACCATCTTCCACCCGTTCGCCGGTCAGAATCAATTCAGTAAACCCTGCGGAAGAGCTCCCAATCAAGTGGTTGAAGAATGGGCCAGATAGGGTCCCCAAGAACATATCAACTAGTTCCCTATCAGAAAGAGGTGGCTGCACTCTTCCGGCCAAGTCGCGCCATTTCTGGGCGTATTCTTTGAATCCCTAATTTGAGGCCATCCCCATACTCTGTAGCTGAGTACGGGTTGGCGCCAAGTCAGCGTTATATTGATACTGGCGATAAAAGGCAGCTGCCAAGTCTTCCCAGTTATGCACTTCTGACCTCTCAAGCTGGTAAAACCAGTCTAGCTGCGTACCGGAGAAGCTGTCCTGAAAGAAGTGTACCCAAAGATTTTTGTCGGATGTATGAGGTTGAATTCTTCTGACATATGACTTTAGGTGCATTTTCGGGCAAGACAGCCCGTCATATTTTGCAAAAATTGGCACCTTAAACTTTGGAAGGATCACAATTCCAGCAATCAATCCCAATTCTTCAAAATATAACCCAGGAACCCTTTTCAGATCCATAGCTGCTAGTCTATCCTCCAGGTTTTTGTATTTGTCGTCTGCTGGCGGGTATTGCTGCTCTGAATAATCTTCATCTTCCTCAACCTCTTCCTCTCCAGCCTCGGACTCAGAAGGTAATGCAGCCCCTTTTCCTTTACCGGTCCCCTCATCAGATGTGGAGGGAAATTCAAGAACTCTCCTAGCTTCATTCTCAAATCTTCTTCCGAAAGTAACTACCCCGACTCTTTTCTTCTTCTTTTTCACTTTTTATTGCTCTTTATTCCCCAACAGTGCTTTAAGATCCTCCTGACCCTTTGCTAAGGTCATAAGGAGCTGTTGAAACTACGAGTTTTGAGCCTGCAAGTCCTTCACTGTTTGTTCCACATCCATCTTGCTGAAATAAACAGCAGAAAGATAAGGAAACCTGGCTTGAATACCTGTTTGTGCATATGATGAATGATATGTTTGTTCATGCAATGCATTCAAGGATTTAGAAATTCAAATTTGTTGCAAACAAAAAAAGAACACACGTCATATTAATAAGAAGAAATTTTGTCAGTACATAAATGCCCCATGGGCCAAATATTACAAAACTTCTTAAGGTAAAAAGACGTTGCGCATCCTTTTTGGTGCGATGTAGGTGTTGAGGGTCTCTTCCTCGTGGAGTCGGCGGGTGAGCTCTAAAACCTTCTTCTCACTGGCGTAGAAGATGGCTTCAAAAGTATCCCTTTCTTCCTTGAGTTGGATCCAACTCTTTTGCATCTCCTCCCATGATGTTGGCATGCTAGGATACATGATGGTGTATGGAACCTCTCCTTCCTTAACAGGCTCTTTAATCAGTGGGAGAATGTGAGGATAAGGCATCATAAGATTCTAAGAGAGGGTTCGCACCCACTTGAGGTAAGGCTCAAGAGGGATGGAATTCTTGTGCCCCAGTGTCTTAGTATCTACCTTGTTAGGCATCCTCCAAGATCTGATGAATCTTTGGCAAAGTCCTTGCGCATCGTTGTCGAAGTTAAAAACTAGGTCAGGAATCAGCATATCATGAGGGCCATCCCTCCGAGCATATCCAAATTGCCTCAAAGCTAGACAAGGATTGTAGTTAATGCCTCCTCTAATGCCAAGTAATGGGACATTAGGAAACTCACCACAACGATCGACGATGATGACATTTTCTCTGGACCGAGAACACCAATGTACATCAGAGTGTGTGAGGGTCATCAATCGTTGTGACCACCTTAAGCCTTGTTCATTCTTCAAAACAGATTGTGGAAGGTGAGAAATAAACCACCTTGCAAGGAGGGGAGTACAGCACATGAGAACACCTCTCTTCCTCATTATTCGTGTGTAAAATGAGTGGAGTATGTCCCCAAGCAATGTAGGTATGGGATTCCTGGATATGAAGATCTTGACGGCGTTGACATCTATAAGTTGGTCAAGATTTGGGAACAAGACCAGCCCATAAATGAGGAGTGCCACAATTTCTTCAAAGGCTTGCAGATCCAAGGAATTCCAACACTCTTGTGCCTTCTCAAACAAGAATTTTGCCAAGAAGCCTTTGACAC
Source organism: Vicia faba (assembly GCA_948472305.1). Lineage (NCBI taxonomy): Eukaryota > Viridiplantae > Streptophyta > Magnoliopsida > Fabales > Fabaceae > Vicia > Vicia faba. The sequence goes on along the minus strand of OX451739.1, from coordinate 444,415,170 downwards.
CACTTCTAGTCTCTCAATGCCCCTTGATGTCAGATGGTTGCAAGTGTAGTGCTTGAGCAACATCTTCAGGTTTTGGTTCTTTTTCCGTACCGTTGAAAGGTAGTTGATTAAGAATAGGAATCCTCAGGAGTTGAGAAAATTCCTCCAAAGTAGGCACCAATTGGTAGTCGGGGAATGTGAAACAGTGGTGAAGGGGGTCAAAGAACTGGAACAACACCTTTACCATGTCTTCTTCAATGTTGGTGTTGACTAGGCTGAGCAGTCTACCATGTGTGATACGGTGGGAGAACTGACTAGTGTTTTGCGTTTGTTTTCGCAAATGTTTCGGTTGAGCAAGAGTCGCCACCGACTTTTTATTTTATCCTAAGGAAAGGTTTAAAAAGCACAGCAAAAACCTTTGAGATTTTTCTTGGGTTCGGGGAGTAGATTATAGAAAGGGAAGGTATTAGCACCCTTTCTATCCATGGTTATCCATGGGCTCTTAGTTACTTGCTTAGATCAACTTGCCTTTTGTTTTCAATTGTTTGAAATGGTGCTTTGTGTGTGTGGGTTTGAAAATGTTTTGAAAAGAGGCCAATGTGGTGGCAACCTTTGTAATGATCCATGTTGGGATGTATACAAAGGTGTATGTCTTTTGAAAAGGTTTTCATTTGTTTTTGAAGATTGTTTTTGAAAGTGTTGTGAGGTGTGTTTTAGAAAATAGGCAAGTGTTTTGTTTTGATAAGTTTGGCAAGTACTTAAGAGGTTATCTACTCCTAAAAGTTCTCAAAAGATTTTTGTTATGTTTTTAATCCTTTTAACAAGTTTGTTCCACCATTGTATTTGGTGGACAACCTTATGTTAGGATGTGAAAGGGACAGGCGCGGGTCATCGTTTAGGCCATGAATGCAATGGTGCCAAGTATCTTTGGGCAATTTTCCTTAAGGGACTTGATCATTTGTTTTGTTTGTTTTGAAAAATGTTATCGAGGGACTATGATCATTTGGTTTGTTTGTTTTGCCCAAAGAGACCTAACATGCAATATGGCCCATTTTTCGAAAGGCAACAAGTGGATGTAACCCTAGGGGTGTTAGTGTGCAAGTGTGTTTTATTGCATACAAGAGTTTTTTCTTTGAATTAGGTTTTTCTATTTCATTGATTTTATCTTGCCATACACGTCCTAATTACTAGAAATAAGAAGCGGAAATGTAAAATTCTACGCTATTACAACAATTAGGGGAGGGGATACACATTTGTACATGGGGGGTTCAACGAGAAAAATAGACAAAAAAGGAAAATAGCAAAAAACAAGATATAGAGAGAGGGAGGGAGCCCGCGCGCTGCTGGGAGGTCATCAGAAGTTCTGACTCAGATCCGCTGCCAGATTGTCAACCTGTTAGTGAAACTGTATGAGCCAGAACTTCTGACTCTGGCACCTGTAAAACAGAAGCTTGTTAGTGGGGAAACCAGAAGTTCTGATTTCCCTGCGCTGCAAGACAGAAGTTTGTTAGTGGAGATACCAGAAGTTCTGATTCTGCTGAAAAGGCAATAACTCTCAGAGGTTCTGATATCATTGACAGCAAAACAGGCTTCAGATGTGCTAACATCAAAGTCAGCACTTGGCTTTTCCCTGTACTAATCAGAACATCTGCAATCCTGTTGTTACTCCACAAAACAGGAAACATATTTGGGACAGATCCAGCAAATAGCAAAAATGTTTCAGAGGTCAGAATCACCAAGGTCACAGGCAAGTCCTATACTGGCTCAGAACGTTCTGAGGTATGAAAATCCTCAGAACATAAATAGCAACAACGTGATATTTACATTATGTTATTTGGATATGCACAGATGATGATGCTTAACAGCGTGATGAGGGTCAGCAGGTGCTTACCTGACTGTTGGGAAAGCTGTGGGTGAGGGTTTAGCTTCTGGTTCTGGTGGTGTTCTGGACAGATTTTCTTTGAAAAAAAGGGGAAGTAAAGGTGTATACGTATGCAGGGTCAGAAGTTTGGAAAGAGTGTTTTTGGTTTACAGAAAAGAACTGGATATTTGATGAAGTTGAAGGTGAGAAACTCAAAGTTTATGAAACCAAAACTGGAGATTTTGGCAGAGTTTCAGAATGCTGTGTTGCTAGGAGTTCTGTTTCTCACTTAGCAGTTTCTGTTTCTGTTTTTTTCTTGAACGCCCTTTGCAGTGGTGAAAGCTCTCTATTTATAGGCAAAGTTCTTGTGGATGCTTTGAACATTTAAGGCGCCAACAAAGTTTGAATTTGTTCTTTGACAGAAATTCCTGGGAAGTTGTGATAACAGCTATCTTTCAGCCTAGGTTGCAGCAGCAGGCATAGATTGGGGAGAAGTGACCTCTGAAGTGGGCGGTGGCGTGAAGGCCCATGCCAGAATCTGTGCAAAAGCGTTTTCCAAGCCACACGTGAATGCTCAGGAGTGGTTGGAAGCATTAATGGGCATTAAATGGTGACAAGACCTGTCAATACCAACGTTCTGGTAATGGAAACCAGCATTGAATCAGCAGCGTGAACCATGCTCTGGCCTTGGCTACCTGTTGTCTTAGTAAGCTCTGGAAATTTTCCTGGTTTTCTGGTACGTTCCTTGGATTTTCTTCTGGACAATCTGGACTTAGAGATTCTGTATCAGTGTAACACCCATTCTTCTGACCTTTCATCTTCTGATTTCAACCTGTTCTGAAGGAGCCTTCAGACTTAACTGCTTCTCTTGCATTCCTTTAGCAAATTCTGACTGAACTTTTGTAACTGCTGAAGGGGCATGTTCTGTTTGAGGCTTACATTCTGAACCACGTTTACAACTTCTGATTGAACTGATGTAGCTGCTGAAGAGCCAACTTCTGACCACGCTGAGCCAAGCTTGCAACTTCTGACCGTCTTCATCTGGAATGGGTCCAGAAGTTCTGAAGCGCTGATTTTTTTCTAAAAAACACTTGTTTTAAAGAAACATTCTAAGTACTTAGAATTTGATTTTTCTCGAGATAAAAGCGTTGCTTCTGGAGTTCGTGAGATCATCTTGCTCTTGTAAGTGACTTGTTTGGGCAAAAGGATAACTCAGGACATGGATTTGTTTCAGGGGGATTTTGAAAAATCCAAGATGGTTTCCTGAAGAAAGGGGAGGGCAAATTTTGGGGTACAACAGTTGCCCCTGTTCAATCTTCTTGAACCTGAAGAGTTAGATTGGCAAGTTTGCCTTTCGCGACTCGAAGGTAAAAGGAGATTGGACACCAGAGTGCCCGGAAATTTGCACTCGCATAGTAGAGTACCAGCAATGTGATGGCGGGAATGGGCTTATAGATGCCATTTGGAGAGGTAGTGGATAGGGAGATGGGCTTATAGATGCCATCTGGAGATGTGACAGATCTTTGTCGGGAATGGGCTTATAGATGCCATTGGGAAGTGATGATCGCACAAGAGATTCCTTGGTGAGAACCTTATGTATCTGAGAAAGGTAGATGTTTTCCTGGCTTGTTACAGGTGTTTGATCTTCAATCTCCTTACGCAGATATGCCCTGGCTGGATACAGGAATCGAATCTGGAAATGTTGTAGTTGATAGATGTGCCCTGGCTGGATACAGGAATCGAATCTTCGAACTCTTCAGACGTGCCCTGGCTAGATACAGGAATCGAGTCTGGAAATATGGTCAACAGATATGCCCTGGCTGGATACAGGAATCGAATCTGGAAATGTTGGTCAACATATATGCCCTGGCTGGATACAGGAATCGAATCTGGAAATGTTGTAGTTGATAGATGTGCCCTGGCTGGATACAGGAATCGAATCTTCGAACTCTTCATACGTGCCCTGGCTAGATACAGGAATCGAGTCTGGAAATGTGGTCAACAGATATGCCCTGGCTGGATACAGGAATCGAATCTGGAATTGTTGTAGTTGATAGATGTGCCCTGGCTGGATACAGGAATCGAATCTTCGAACTCTTCAGACGTGCCCTGGCTAGATATAGGAATCGAGTCTGGAAATGTGGTTAACAGATATGCCCTGGCTGGATACAGGAATCAAATCTGGAATTGTTGTAGTTGATAGATGTACCCTGGCTGGATACAGGAATCGAATCTTCGAACTCTTCAGACGTGCCCTGGCTAGATACAGGAATCGAGTCTGGAAATGTGGTCAACAGATATGCCCTGGCTGGATACAGGAATCGAATCTGGAATTGTGACAGTTGAAGGTAGTTGTCTTGGGGATTTGTCTTTTTCCCTGAAAAGGCAAAAACATCAGTTGTATGCAATGTCATGATGTATGATATGCGTGATGTCACGATGTTCAACATGAGATAGTGTTGTATGTACTTTATCATGTGTGTAAGCAAGATGTATAAAAATGTGAAATGTTTATGAATGTAATTTCGTCTTAGGAAAATAAATCCTTGACAATCAGTCGGGGAATGGTTCTGTGGAAGAGATACTTTGCTGAAGTTTTGATGAGAGGCCTGCTGAGGACGACTTCAATGATGAATTCTGCTGAGGATAAAAAAAAACCCGCTGGGAAACACCAAAGGAAAACTCGGCTGGGGAATACCAAAGATAAACTCCGCTGGGGATACTGATGATAAACTCCGCTGGGGATATTGATGATAAACTCCGCTGGGGATACTGATGATAAACTCCGCCGGGGATTGAAAGAACCTTGTCGAGGACGATCTTCCATGGCAATTAGCTGAGGATAACCCAGTTATAAGCCCTTGTGAGGAATAACTCTGAATAAAGCTCGGGAGAGACGTCCGCATTCTGCGGGGAACAAGCTTCCAGAATCTACTGGGGATAAGCTTTTAGGACCTGCCGGGGAAAGTTGACGACTTCACTGGGGAAGTATTGCTGAATCTTGTCTTACTCTGTGGGGAGTTGAGGTGATTTGGTCACATTCTTCGGTCGAATCTACCTTGGTACCTTGGCGGACAAAGCAACCAGACTGCATCAGTCAACCTTATATTACCCCTGTTTCTGATATCACCTGTAATTAATCTTTCGTTTCATATGCAAATATTTATGAATCAGCAATTTAATGTCAAATGCATATATCAAAAATGAACATTGGACGTTCTTCGCAAGACAAAACAGAAAAAAGAAAAAAACAATGGCAATTTGTATGGACAAGTGAATTTGTATTGATTTTGCATTTTGCCTGTGAATAGGTGTTTTTTTGTACAAGAGGCCGACATCCTAGTAAGAGGATGCCGCCGAATAACACAGAATTTACAATTTTGAAAAGAAAACAAAACAGCTACGTGAACAATCCTACTGGGTTCCAACTCTGCTATCGCCTTTATGTCTTCAAGCGTCTCATCGCTTTGCTGCCCAGTTGAAGATGAAGCTGATTGGTCGATGCCGAAGTCTGAGCCAGATAGTTGATGCCGAATTCCGGATGCGAGGTTATCCAATGAGACATAGTGTTACGCTTTTATCCCTAACTTTTGCCTGGACCGCCCTTTCGGGTTTTCAGTCCACCGGGATACCCATTTTTGCCCAAGCCGCCCTTTCAGGTTTTCGACTTGCCGGGTGTACAGATTTTTTTCATTTCATCCCTTATTTTTGCCCGAACCCTTTTGGTTCGCCGGGAAGCCCTTATTTTTGCCTAGGTATGTCAACCTAGCGGGTCTTTTATTCATGCGTAGTATCTTTTTACTAGGTCTGCATTGGCGGGGTGAGGAAGGTCGTCACCATCCATGGTGGTCAGAATCATGGCTCCTCCTGAGAACACACGTTTAACCACAAATGGCCCTTCGTATGTAGGGGTCCATTTGCCCCGGGGATCACTTTGAGGAAGGATGATGCGTTTGATTACCAAGTCCCCAACTTGATATTCTTGCGGTCTAACTTTCTTGTTAAATGCCCTGATCATCCGTTTTTGATACGTCTGACCATGACAAATAGCGGTGAGCCTCTTTTCGTCAATCAGGTTTAATTGATCAAGTCGAGTCTGGATCCAGTCATCTTCACTCAAGTCTGCATCCTTCATTATCCGGAGAGAGGGTATCTGGACTTCAATTGGCAAGACTGCCTCCATGCCATAGACCAAAGAGAAGGGAGTTGCCCCGGTTGACGTCCTTGCTGAGGTACGGTACCCATGAAGAGCGAACGGTAACATCTCGTGCCAATCTTTATAGGTCACTGTCATCTTCTGCACAATTTTCTTGATATTTTTATTAGCTGCCTCTACAGCCCCATTCATCTTCGGCCGGTAGGGAGAAGAATTGTGGTGCTGTATCTTGAATTGTTCACAGAGTTCAGTGATCATCTTGTTGTTGAGATTGGTACCATTGTCCGTAATGATTCTTTTCGGGACGCCATACCGACAGATCAGATTATGCCGGATAAAACGTGCCACGACGCTCTTGGTTACCGTGGCGTAGGAAGCTGCCTCAACCCTCTTCGTGAAGTAATCGATCGCCACTAAGATGAAGCGATGCCCATTGGATGCCGTCGGTCGGATCTCACCGATCATATCAATCCCCCACATTACAAAAGGCCAAGGTGCCGTCAGGACGTTCAGAGGAACTGGAGGAATATGCACCTTGTCAGCATAGATCTGGCATTTGTGACAAGTTCGGGAGTGTTGGTAACAATCGGCTTCCATTGTGGACCAGAAGTACCCTGCCCGAAGGATTTTCTTAGCCATGGTGTGCCCACTGGAATGTGTTCCGAATGTACCTTCATGCAGTTCTATCATGATCTTCTCTGCTTCGATCTTATCCACACAACGTAGTAGAGTTGAATCATGATTCCGTTTCTAGAGAATGCCGTTGCTGAGGAAGAATTTTGCCGCAAACCTTCTCATGAACTTCCTGTCATTGACAGATGCACCTTCAGGGTATTCCTGAGCTTCTAAGTACCTCTTCACCTCATGATACCAGGGTTTTTCAGTCACCTTTTCGGCCTCAAGATCGCAGCAATATGCCGGTTCGTCCAACTTCCAAATGATGATCCAGGGAGCCTCATTGTCCCATTTAACTTTGAACATTGAAGACATCGTAGCCAATGCGTCCGCTAGCTGATTCTCCTCTCTTGGGAAGTGCTCAAAAGTTATTTTTTCAAAGTGGGGAAGCAAGGTTGACACATACTCCTTGTAAGGAATAAGATTTGGGTGTTTCGTATCCCACTCGCCTTTGATCTGATTGATCACGAGAGCGGAATCTCCGAAGACACTCAGAAGTTTGATCCTTAAGTCGATGGCAGCTTGCAGACCCATGATACATGCTTCATATTCTGCCATGTTGTTGGTGCAGTTGAAACACAATCGGGTGGTGAGTGGAGTATGAGTTCCTTTGGGAGATATGATTACAGCGCCGACGCCGTTACCCAGAGCATTGGAGGCTCCGTCGAAATGCATAGACCATCGGGATCCTTCCTCAGGTCCTTCATCCGGTCCAGGTACTTCACAGTCAGTTACCACCATGATGTCTTCGTCCGGAAAATCAAAGTTCAATGATTGGTAATCGTCCACAGGTTGGTGTGCCAAATGATCTGCCAGTACACTTCCTTTGATTGCTTTCTGAGTTGTATACTGGATATCATATTCTGTCAAGATCATTTGCCATCTCGCTATCCTTCCAGACAGAGCGGGCTTTTCAAATATGTACTTGATTGGATCCATCTTTGAAATCAACAAAGTGGTGTGAGTCAGCATATACTGTCTCAGCCGACGAGCAGCCCATACAAGAGCGCAGCAAGTTTTCTCAAGCAGTGAGTAACGAGACTCACAGTCGGTAAACTTTTTGCTCAAGTAATAAATGGCGTGCTCTTTTCGGTCAGACTCGTCATGCTGCCCCAGCACACACCCCATTGAGTTATCAAGTACTGTCAAGTATAATATTAGAGGTCTCCCTTCCACTGGTGGCATAAGAATGGGTGGCTCTTGGAGATATTCCTTTATCTTTTCAAAGGCGGCCTGACATTCATCGTTCCAGCGTACTACTTGATCTTTCTTCAGTAATTTGAAGATTGGCTCACAAGTAGCAGTTAGATGTGAGATGAATCGGGCAATGTAATTCAATCGTCCCAGGAAGCCTCTGACTTCTTTCTCTGTCTTCGGAGTCGGCATCTCTTAGATGGCTTTAACCTTGGCGGGGTCCACTTGAATACCCTTATCACTTACAATGAAGCCTAGCAATTTTCCGCACCTTACCCCAAAGGTGCATTTGTTGGGATTCAATCTCAGCTTGTATAACTTGAGTCTGTCAAACAGCTTCCTCAGATGGTCAAGATGCTCCTCCTCAGTTTGAGACCTTGCTATCATGTCATCAACATATACCTCAATCTCATGATGGATCATATCATGAAATAAAGCAACCATGGCGCGTTGGTAGGTTGCCCCAGCATTTTTCAATCCGAACGGCATGACCTTGTAGCAGAAGGTGCCCCACTGAGTCACAAAGCTAGTCTTTTCCATATCTTCCGGAGCCATCTTGATCTGATTATACCCTGAAAAACCATCCATGAAGGAGAAAACCTTGTGTTGAGCGGTATTGTCGACAAGAACGTCAATGTGAGGTAGAGGGAAATCATCCTTGGGACTGGCCCTGTTCAAATCCCTGTAGTCGACACACATCCCGACTTTACCGTCCTTCTTCGGTACTGGCACCACATTGGCAACCCACTGAGGGTAAGAGGTTACTGCTAGAAACCCGACATCGAATTGCTTCATAACCTCAGCCTTGATCTTTTCGGACATCTCTGGGCGCATACGGCGGACCTTTTGCTTCACAGGAGGGCAGTCTTCCTTGGTTGGCAGGTGATGAACTACAATGTCGGCATCCAAACCAGGCATGTCTTCGTAGGACCAAGCAAAGATCTCCATGTAATCATGTAGCATCTGGATCAATCGTTGCTTCACGCTGAGCTCTAGATTGGCACCAATCTTAACCTCTTTCCTATCCGTCTCAGTACCCAGGTTAACTGTTTCCACCGACTCTTCATGCGGCTGAATGGCCCTCTCTTCCTGGAGTAGCAGTCTTGCGAGTTCACCAGGCACTTCGCAATCGTCTTCACCTTCGTCTTCGGCCAAGTTGATCGGATTCTCGAAGTCATAACTGGCAGTAGCAGAGCTGTTACCAGTGAGATCCAGAGTGGATTGAAACCTGTATAAGTGAGTGTGTGTAAATATAGCTGTTTTGCAATATATAACACAGAAAGAAAAAAGAGCACAAGATTTGAAATGCAACAAACGTCCAATGTTTTGATTGATGATATATGGAAATGTCATACAAAAAACCCTCACAAATGGAGCTACGATGCCCCGGGTAGGACACCGAGCCAATAAAAGTTTTAACACATTGTTTGTTACAAATTGGAAATGAAAAGAAATTAATTACTGCGTGACAAATGTGATAGGTGTAAAATCCTTTGCCGTCCAGTTGCTTGGTCCGTTGCTGGTAGTCGGGTAGATCCAACTGTCAAACTCTGCTTCCTCCACATCCTCCTCAACAGCATTCACCCTTGGGTTGGAGATAAACACCGGAGCCTTTCTGATCTTTTCCTTGCGCACAGCCCTCTGAGCCTCTGCGGTAAAGCCCAACCCAAACTTTTCATTCTTTTGAGTGAAGTCAGGAAGCTGACCCCAGTTTGCACAATTGCCCTTCTCGATTACAGCCCGGGCATCCTTCAAGGATGCCATCTTCAACGGAAAGTCTTCTTCAACCACTGCTTCAGCTGATGCCAACACTGGAGGTACCTCCTCAAAATGCTGAAAGGGGGTTTCAATAAACTCCCCATCCATCTCGATATACCGGAATGAATTCAAGTGACTCACCATGTATTCCTCCTCACCCTGCACAGTAACAATCTTCCCTTTGACAGGGTATTTGAGCTTTTGGTGTAGAGTGGATGTTACTGCCCCAGCTTTGTGAATCCAGGGTCGACCCAACAAGCAGGAGTAAGATGGACGAATATCCATTACATAGAACGTTGAGTCGAAGACTTGGGAACCCACACGAATAGGGATATCTACTTCACCGTGTACCATCCTTTTAGAACCGTCGAAGGCTCTAACAATGATGTTACTAGGTTTCAACTCCAAACCCTCACAATCTAAGCGGTCCAATGCCTTCTTGGGCAACACATTCAAGGAAGAGCCGGTATCCACTAACACATGTGCGAGAGTAGTGCCCCTGCACTCTATAGAGACGTGTAAGGCGTCATTGTGATTTTTCCCTTTGGCGGTAAGGTCAGCATCTGAGAACCCCAAGCCATTGTCAGCCGTCAAATTAGCCACACAGTCGGTGAATTGATCCGCGGAAGTCTCTTGCGGCACATGGGCCGTTTTCAGAAATGAAATCAGGGCTTTTGCATGGGCCTCTGAGCATAGCAGCAATGATAGCATGGAGATTTTGGAGGGAGTATGCCCCAACTGTTCAACAACATTAAAGTCACTCTTTTTGATAATTTTAAGAATTTCCTCCATTTCTTGTTGGGAGGCTTCCACAACAGTCTTCTTTGGTGCCTCCGTCCTGGCAGGAAAATCGGTAGCAACTTCTTTGCCCTGAGTATCAAAAGACTCGGCAGCAGTAGTAGACACAGGAACTTGAACTGGAACATGCACACTTGCGGGTGTGATGATGAGAGGTTTTCGGATAACTGGCGGTGCAATGTCAGGCGAGAAGAGCCTACCACTGCGGGTAATCTTGGCGGGACCAGTGATGTTACTGATACTGGTATTGGTGTTGAACTCCTGCTTCACCCCAAGCACATACACATCGGCTCCATAATGCCATGGAACAGCTTTGTCAGACTCATACGGGAGAGGCCCCGGGACAGTAATAGTGATGGGTGCAACAGACATGATTTGGACCGGTTTCTTCACGGGAGCTTTGGCAGGATTGTAGATTGTGACAACAGATATTTCTTCAACAGAAACAGACGGAACAACAGTTTTCTTGAATAGAATTTCCTTGCTATCCATCAGGCTTTGGATGCCTGATTTCAGCAGTGGACAACCGGTAGGGATAACAGCACACAGGAGGCAATCCTTACTACAACCTGGAAATAAACCGGCTAGTAGTAAGTTCCTCTTAACAGTCAAAAGCGGGGTAACAACTTCATTCACCGAAACAGCATACAATTCTTCCTCAATGGCATTTACCCTATGCTGGGGCATAGGGGCAGTTACAACATTCGGCCTCTCAGGCGCTTCAAACTGAATTTCCTTCGCGTCGATAAGATCTTGCACTTTGTTTCTCAAGGCCCAGCAATCATCAGTAGTGTGCCCGGGACTATCAGAATGATAAGCACACCGGGCATTTGGGTTATACTTAGGAGACGCAGTATTCACGACTTTAGGAGCTTCTTTGGTGGTCACCAAATTGGTTGATAACAGTTGGGGTAAAATTTGTGACAAGGTCATACTCAACCGAGTATACTGTCTCTTGGGCCTTTCACTTCTTTGTTGATTGTACTGCTGAGGAGCAGCAGCAGGTTTTGAAATGACCAGAGAATTGACGGCTTGGCGACTTTCTGGCTTGACTTGTCTTCTAGGACCATAGACGACACTTGCTTCTTTCTTAAAAGGCCTCTTCTCAGCACTTGCAACAACACCCTTCTGAATCTTTCCTGACTTGATGCCAGCTTCTATTCTCTCGCCTGTTAAGATCAAATCGGTAAACCCCGCGGAAGAGTTACCAATCAGATGATTGAAAAATGGCCCAGATAGGGTCCCTAGAAACATATCAACCAGCTCACGATCGGTTAAAGGAGGCTGCACCCTGCCAGCCAAATCCCTCCATTTTTGTGCGTACACTTTGAATCCTTCGCTTGTTCCTAACGATATACCCTGAAGTTGGGTACGAGTAGGGGCAAGGTCAGAATTGTATTGGTATTGTTTGTAGAAAGCGGTGGCCAAATCTTCCCAATTTCTGACACTGGTTCCTTCTAGCTGATAAAACCACTCCAACTGAGCTCCCGAAAGGCTGTCTTGAAAGAAATGAATCCAAAGGTTTCTATCTGCCGTATAGGGTTGGATCTTTCTCACGTAGGACCTGAGATGCATCTTGGGGCAGGACAACCCATCATACCTCACAAACACTGGCACCTTGAATTTTGGGGGAATCACAATCCCGGCAACCAAACCCAAGTCTTCAAAGTCCAAGCCCGGTACTCTTTGTAATTCCATGGCAGCCAATATGTCTTCTAAACCCTTGTATTTATCATCAACTGGAGGGTATTGCTGGTCAGAATAATCTTCATCCTCTTCAACCTCTTCTTCTTCTGCATCAGACTCGGAAGGTACCGCGGGTCCACCTCCTTTGCTGGTTCCTTCATCGGAGATAGGAGGAAATTCAAGCACTCTCCGAGCCTCTCCCTCAAATCTTCTCCCTACAGTAGCTACTCCGATCCTCTTTTTCTTCTTTTTCACTGGGTCTTTATTCCCCAACAAGGTCTTGAGATCCTCCTGACCTTTAGCCAAAGTCATCAGGAGTTGCTGGAACTGTGCATTCTGAGCTTGTAAGTCTTTGACTGTTTGCTCGAGATCCATCCTGCTGACTGACAGCAGACAGATAAGGAAACCTGGAATGAGACCTGCTTATGCACATGATGAATGGTATGCTTATGTATGCAATGCATTCAAGGATTTAGGACATTCAAAATTGTTTTAGACAAAAAAGAACGCACGTCATATTAATAAGAAGAAATTTGTCAGTACATAAATGCCCCATGGGCCAAATATTACAAAATAAACTTCTTAAGGCAGAAAGACATTGCGCATCCTCTTTGGTGCGATGTAGGTATTGAGGGCCTCTTGCTCGTGGAGTCGGCGGGTAAGCTCTAGAACCTTCTTTTCACTGGCGTAGTAGCTAGCTTCAAAAGTGTTCCGTTCCTCCTTGAGCTGAATCCAACTTTTCTGCATTTCCTCCCACGATGTAGGCATATCTGGATGTAGGATGGTGTAGGGAACCTTTCCTTCATTGACGGGCTCTTTAATCACTGGGAGTACATGAGGATAAGGCATCATCAGACTTTGGGCTCGGGCTCGTACCCACTTGAGATAGGGCTCAAGAGGGATGGAGTTCTTGTGTCCCAAAGTCTTGCTATCAACCTTGTTGAGCTTTCCCCAAGCTCTGATGAATCTTTGGCGAAGTCCTTGCACATCGTTGTCGAAGTCAAAAACTAGGCTAGGAATCAACATCTCATGAGGGCCATCCCTCCGCGCATATCCAAATTGCCTTAAAGCTAGGCAAGGGTTGTAGGTGATACCTCCTCTGATTCCAAGTAAAGGAACATTAGGAAATTCTCCGCAACGATCGACGATGATGACATTTTCTCTGGACCGAGAACACCAATGCACATCAGAATGAGTAAGAGTCATCAACCGTTGGGACCACCTTGTACCTTGGTCATTCTTCAAGACAGATTGTGGAAGGTGCGAAATAAACCACCTTGCAAGGATAGGAGTACAACACATGAGAACACCCCTCTTTCTCATTGTTCGTGTGTAAAATGAGTGAAGAATGTCCCCAAGCAATGTCGGTATCGGATTTCTGGACAAGAAGATTTTGACAGCATTGACATCTATCAATTGGTCAGAGTTTGGAAACAAAACCAACCCATAGATCAGGAGTGCCACAATTTCTTCAAAGGCTTGAAGATCCAATGAGTTCCAACATTCTTGTGCTTTTTCAAACAAGAATTTTGCTAAGAATCCTTTGACGCCGCTTCTGGTTTCCCAATGCCCCTTGATGTCGGATGGTTGCAGATGTAATGCTCGAGCAACATCTTCCGGCTTTGGTTCCTTTTCCGTACCGTTGAAGGGTAGTTGATTAAGGATAGGGATTCTTAGGAGTTGAGAGAACTCTTCCAAAGTGGGTACCAACTGGTAATCAGGGAAAGTGAAACAATGGTGAAGAGGGTCAAAGAACTGGAATAGCACTTTCATCATGTCTTCTTCAATGTTGGTATTGACTAGGCTGAGCAGTCTACCATATCTTTCACTGAAGGATGAGTTTTCCGGAATTCTTGAGGTGATCTCCTTGAGTTGAGGAGGGATTCTCATAAGGTTGACTTGAATGGTATTTCTGCGAGGAATTTCCATGTCCTACAAAACAAGAACAAAGATGAAGATCCAAAACCCTTGAAATGGTTAGTGAATGCATATGATGTTTTATGATGTTTATGATGTATGCACAAAACATATGTACAAGCAAATCACACCAAACCCTAGTTTCAGGCTTGCATGGGGTTTCATAGGTAAGTACCCTCTTGAGTGTAGTTGGCTTAAAAAACCTGTCCTATAAATAGTAACGGGGTTCTAAGGAGCTCAATATCACTGAATTGTTTTCATTGTTCATTGTTTTGGTTTATCCACTTAACTAGCGACCAAAATATTCCAAGAAAACAACCCTCAATGAGTGTAGTATCGAGTATCTACCAACTTGGGACTGCACCAAAGCCGGTCATCTCACTACCCCTAACAAAAGGCCAAGATGGTCAAGTAAGGTTCTAGGTCATTAGTGCTTAGTGACATCACTCAGCGGCCCCGTACTCTCCTTGATTGAACTCAAGGGTTACCGGTACTCACAAATATGTTGCACTAATATAGCTATTGCTTAGACCGTGTCGGTATACCCCGCACAGTTTCCACAACGTATTGCTATCTATGAATGTTTCCCAAAATCCGGGTGTAGGATTGCAAACCCAAACAATAGAGCCAAAGTATAAAGCAAACAATTCAAACAATTAGTCATGCAAGAGGGTGATCTAGGCCCTAAGGTTACTCCACTTTTAAAATGATCCCCAGCATAGTCGCCAGTTCTGTGATACGGTGGGAGAACTGACTAGTGTTTTGCGTTTGTTTTCGCAAATGTTTCGGTTGAGCAAGAGTCGCCACCGACTTTTTATTTTATCCTAAGGAAAGGTTTAAAAAGCACAGCAAAAACCTTTGAGATTTTTCTTGGGTTCGGGGAGTAGATTATAGAAAGGGAAGGTATTAGCACCCTTTCTATCCATGGTTATCCATGGGCTCTTAGTTACTTGCTTAGATCAACTTGCCTTTTGTTTTCAATTATTTGAAATGGTGCTTTGTGTGTGTGGGTTTGAAAATGTTTTGAAAAGAGGCCAATGTGGTGGCAACCTTTGTAATGATCCATGTTGGGATGTATACAAAGGTGTATGTCTTTTGAAAAGGTTTTCATTTGTTTTTGAAGATTGTTTTTGAAAGTGTTGTGAGGTGTGTTTTAGAAAATAGGCAAGTGTTTTGTTTTGATAAGTTTGGCAAGTACTAAAGAGGTTATCTACTCCTAAAAGTTCTCAAAAGATTTTTGTTATGTTTTTAATCCTTTTAACAAGTTTGTTCCACCATTGTATTTGGTGGACAACCTTATGTTAGGATGTGAAAGGGACAGGCGCGGGTCATCGTTTAGGCCATGAATGCAATGGTGCCAAGTATCTTTGGGCAATTTTCCTTAAGGGACTTGATCATTTGTTTTGTTTGTTTTGAAAAATGTTATCGAGGGACTATGATCATTTGGTTTGTTTGTTTTGCCCAAAGAGACCTAACATGCAATATGGCCCATTTTTCGAAAGGCAACAAGTGAATGTAACCCTA
Source organism: Vicia faba (assembly GCA_948472305.1). Taxonomy (NCBI): domain Eukaryota; kingdom Viridiplantae; phylum Streptophyta; class Magnoliopsida; order Fabales; family Fabaceae; genus Vicia; species Vicia faba. Next base: position 444,399,622 of record OX451739.1, on the reverse strand, counting down.
GGGGTGTTAGTGTGCAAGTGTGTTTTATTGCATACAAGAGTTTTTTCTTTGAATTAGGTTTTTCTATTTCATTGATTTTATCTTGCCATACACGTCCTAATTACTAGCAATAAGAAGCGGAAATGTAAAATTCTACGCTATTACAACAATTAGGGGAGGGGGATACACATTTGTACATGGGGGGTTCAACGAGAAAAATAGACAAAAAAGGAAAATAGCAAAAAACAAGATATAGAGAGAGGGAGGGAGCCCGCGCGCTGCTGGGAGGTCATCAGAAGTTCTGACTCAGATCCGCTGCCAGATTGTCAACCTGTTAGTGAAACTGTATGAGCCAGAACTTCTGACTCTGGCACCTGCAAAATAGAAGCTTGTTAGTGGGGAAACCAGAAGTTCTGATTTCCCTGCGCTGCAAGACAGAAGTTTGTTAGTGGAGATACCAGAAGTTTTGATTCTGCTGAAAAGGCAATAACTCTCAGAGGTTCTGATATCATTGACAGCAAAACAGGCTTCAGATGTGCTAACATCAAAGTTAACACTTGGCTTTTCCCTGTACTAATCAGAACATCTGCAATCCTGTTGTTACTCCACAAAACAGGAAACATATTTGGGACAGATCCAGCAAATAGCAAAAATGTTTCAGAGGTCAGAATCACCAAGGTCACAGGCAAGTCCTATACTGGCTCAGAACGTTCTGAGGTATGAAAATCCTCAGAACATAAACAGCAACAACGTGATATTTACATTATGTTATTTGGATATGCACAGATGATGATGCTTAACAGCGTGATGAGGGTCAGCAGGTGCTTACCTGACTGTTGGGAAAGCTGTGGGTGAGGGTTTAGCTTCTGGTTCTGGTGGTGTTCTGGACAGATTTTCTTTGAAAAAAAGGGGAAGTAAAGGTGTATACGTATGCAGGGTCAGAAGTTTGGAAAGAGTGTTTTTGGTTTACAAAAAAGAACTGGATATTTGATGAAGTTGAAGGTGAGAAACTCAAAGTTTATGAAACCAAAACTGGAGATTTTGGCAGAGTTTCAGAATGCTGTGTTGCTAGGAGTTCTGTTTCTCACTTAGCAGTTTCTGTTTCTGTTTTTTTCTTGAACGCCCTTTGCAGTGGTGAAAGCTCTCTATTTATAGGCAAAGTTCTTGTGGATGCTTTGAACATTTAAGGCGCCAACAAAGTTTGAATTTGTTCTTTGACAGAAATTCCTGGGAAGTTGTGATAACAGCTATCTTTCAGCCTAGGTTGCAGCAGCAGGCATAGATTGGGGAGAAGTGACCTCTGAAGTGGGCGGTGGCGTGAAGGCCCATGCCAGAATCTGTGCAAAAGCGTTTTCCAAGCCACACGTGAATGCTCAGGAGTGGTTGGAAGCATTAATGGGCATTAAATGGTGACAAGACCTGTCAATACCAACGTTCTGGTAATGGAAACCAGCGTTGAATCAGCAGCGTGAACCATGCTCTGGCCTTGGCTACCTGTTGTCTTAGTAAGCTCTGGAAATTTTCCTGGTTTTCTGGTACGTTCCTTGGATTTTCTTCTGGACAATCTGGACTTAGAGATTCTGTATCAGTGTAACACCCATTCTTCTGACCTTTCATCTTCTGATTTCAACCTGTTCTGAAGGAGCCTTCAGACTTAACTGCTTCTCTTGCATTCCTTTAGCAAATTCTGACTGAACTTGTGTAACTGCTGAAGGGGCATGTTCTGTTTGAGGCTTACATTATGAACCACGTTTACAACTTCTGATTGAACTGATGTAGCTGCTGAAGAGCCAACTTCTGACCACGCTGAGCCAAGCTTGCAACTTCTGACTGTCTTCATCTGGAATGGGTCCAGAAGTTCTGAAGCGCTGATTTTTTTATAAAAAACACTTGTTTTAAAGAAACATTCTAAGTACTTAGAATTTGATTTTTCTCGAGATAAAAGCGTTGCTTCTGGAGTTCGTAAGATCATCTTGCTCTTGTAAGTGACTTGTTTTGGCAAAAGGATAACTCAGGACATGGATTTGTTTCAGGGGGATTTTGAAAAATCCAAGATGGTTTCCTGAAGAAAGGGGAGGGAAAATTTTGGGGTACAACACCATGTCTTTCACTGAAGGGAGAACTTTCTAGAATTCTGGATGTAAGCTCCTTGAGTTGAGGAGGGATCCTCACAAGGTTGACTGGGATGGTTTTCCTGCGAATAATTTCCATGACCTACAAAACAAGAACAAAGATGAAGATCCAAACCCTTGAAATGGTTAGTGAATGCATATGATGCTTTATGATGTTCATGATGTATGCACAAACACATGTTCAAGCAAGTCACACAAAACCCTAGTTTCAGGCTTGCATGAGGTTTCATAGGTAAGTACCCTCTTGAGTTTAGTTGGCTTAAAACCTGTCCTAAAAATAGTAACCGGGTTCTAAGGAGCTCAATATCATTGGATTGTTTTCTATGTTCATTGTTTTGGTTTAGCCACTTAACTAGCGACCAAAATATTCCAAGAAAACAACCCTCAATGAGTGTAGTATCGAGTATCTACCAACTTCGGACTGCACCAAAGCCGGTCATCTCACTACTCCTAATAAAAGGCCAAGATGGTCAAGTAAGGTTCTAGGTCATTAGTGCTTAGTGACATCACTCAGCGGCCCCGTACTCTCCTTGATTGAACTCAAGGGTTACCGGTACTCACAAATATGTCGCACTAATATAGCTATTGCTTCAACCGTGTCGGTATACCCCGCGCAGTTTCCACAACGTATTTCTATCTATGAATGTTTCCCAAATCCGGGTGTAGGATTTCAAGCCCAAACAAGAGGACAAAAGGTAAAGCAATCAAAGCAAACAATTAGTCATGCAAAAGGGTGATCTAAGCCCTAAGGTTACTCCACTTTTAAATTTCATCCCCAGCAGAGTCTCCAGTTCTGTGATACGGTGGGAGAACTGACTTGAGGTTTTGCGTTTGTTTTCGCAAATGTTTCGGTTGAGCAAGAGTCGCCACCGACTTTTTATTTTATCCTAAGGAAAGGTTAAAAAGCACAGCAAAAACCTTTGAGATGTTTTCTTGGGTTCGGGGAGTAGATTACAGAAAGGGAAGGTATTAGCACCCTTTCTATCCATGGTTATCCATGGGCTCTTAGTTACTTGCTTAGATCACTTGCCTTGCATTTTCAATTGTTTGAAATGGTGCTTTGTGTGTGGTTTTGAAAATGTTTTGAAAAAGATGCCTTGTCTAGGCAACCATTGTAACAATTCTTTGTTCGAATGTTTTACAAAGGTGTGTGTCTTTTTGAAAAGATGTTTCAATGTTTTTGAAAGTTGATTTTGAAGTTGTGTAGTGATGTGTTTTGAAAAATGGCAAGGATTTGTTTTGCAAGTTGGTCAAGTAACCAAGAGTTATCTACCCTAAATTTCTCAAAGATCTTTCCTATGTTTTAACCCTTTTAACAATATTGTTCCACCATTGTATTTGGTGGACAATCTTGTGTTAGGATGTTAACGGGACGGGCGCGGGTCATCGTATAGACCATGAAAGCAATAGTGTCAAGTGTCTTTGGCAACTTTTCTTGAGGGACTATGATCATTTTGTTTAGGCAACCATGATAGCGTCGTCGAGGGACTATGATCATTTGATTTTGTTTTTGTTTTGCCAAAGAAACTCAACATGCAAACATGACCCATTTATTTAGGCAACAAGTGGAGTAACCTTAGGGGTGTTCACGTGAAAGTGTGTTTTATTTCATACAAGAGTTTATCTTTGAATTAGGATTTTCTATTTCATTGATTTTATCTTGCCATACACACCCTAATTACTAACATTTATATTTGAAAGCGATAAAAAGCAGAAATATAAAATCCTACGCTATTACAGCAATTAGGGGGGTGGGGATACATATTTGTACATGGGGTGATTCAACGAGAAAAATAGATAAGAAAAGAAAATAACAAAGGCAAGATAGAGAGAAAGAGAGAGAGAGCCAGCGCGCTGCTGAGAGGCCATCAGAAGTTCTGACTCAGGCCTACTGCCAGATTATCAACCCTTTGGTTAAACTGTATGAGTCAGAACTTCTGACTCTGGCACCTGCAAAACAGAAGCCTGTTAGTGGGGAGATCAGAAGTTCTGACCCCCATGCGCTGCAAGACAGAGTTTGTTAGTGGGGATATCAGAAGTTCTGATCTTGCTGGAAATACAATAATCTTCAGAAGTTCTGATATTATTGACAGCAAAAACGGGCTTCAGATGTGCTGACGTCAAAGTCAGAACTTGGCTTCTACTTGTGCTAGTCAGAATACCTGCAATTTTGTTATTTTTCCACAGAACATAAAACATGTTTGGGACAACTTCAGCAAATGTCAAAGCGTTTCAGGAGACAGAACCAACAAGGTCACAGACAGGTTCTACACTGATTTACTTCCTACTCAGAAATTCGGAGGTATGAAAATCCTCAGAACGCAAACGGCAGCAACATGATATTTACATTATGTTTATTTGAGTATGCAAAGTTGATGATGCTTAGCAGCGTGATGAATGTCAGCAGGTGCTTACCTGACTGTGGGAAAAGTTTGTGAGAGCTGGTTTTTAGCTCTGATGGTGTTCTGGACAAGTTCTTTTTTGAAGGGGTGGATGGAGAGTATATGTGGTCAGAAGCTGTAGGGGCGTATTTCTTTAATCAAGAAGCAATCTGGGTATAAATGAGGTTTTGAGACAGGTGATTCAAAGTTATTTTTGAGGCTCTTGAGACACCAAGATTTTTTGACAGGGTTTCAAAGTATTTTCTTGCTAAAAATTTTTGTTTCTCTTCTAGCAGTTTTTCTGGGTTTTCTTCTTTTTTTTGGACCCCCTCTTAGTGGTCAATGGTGCTCTATTTATAGGCAAAGCTCTTGTGGATTCTTGAACGTTAAAGGCGCCAATAGAGGTTAAATTGTTTTTTTTAAAGAAGTTCATGGAAAGTTGTGATAATGTACAACTTTTCAGCCTAGGCTGGAACAGCAGGCAAGGATTGAGGAGAAGTGACCTCTATAGGTGGAAGGTGGTTCATAGACCCATGCCTAAGCCTGCATAAAGGTGTTTACCAAGCTACACGTGAAGAGACCTCTTGGATGAATGTTCAGGAGTGGTTGGGAGCATTAATGAGCATTAAATGGTGATGAGACTTATCAACACCAAAATTCTTGTAATAGGAGAAAACCTGAACCAGCAGCTCTGTTTTACCAAAAACAACGTGAACCAAGCTATGATCTTGGCCTCTTGTTGTCTCAGTAAATTCTGGGGATTCTTCTGACTTTCTAACACGTTCCTTGGATTTGCTTCTGGAAGTCCTGGACTTAGAGATTCTTTGTCAGTGTAACACCCACTCTTCTGACCCTTTCATCTTCTGATTCCAGCATGTTCTGAAGGAGCCTTCAGACTTCTTTGCTTCCTTTGCCTTCCTCTAACAAACTCTGGCTGAACCCGTGTCACTGCTGAAAGAGCCATGTTCTGTTTGAGGCTCACGTGTTGAACCACGTTTGCAACCTCTAACTGAGTTAATGTAGCTGCTGAAGAGCCAACTTCTGACTGCGTTGAGCCAAGCTTGCAACTTCTGACCGTTTCTGTCTGGAGGTTGGTCCAGAAGTTCTGAAGTGCTATTTTCTTCTTAAACACCCCTTTTTAGAGAAAGATTCCAAATGTCTAGAATTTAAAATTTTCAAGGTAAAAGTTTTGCCTTTAGAGCTTGTGTGATCATTTTGGTCTTGTAAATGGTTTTCCTGGGAAGAAATGATAATTCAGGACTTGGATTTGTTTCAGAGAGACTCTGAGAATCCAGGGTGATTTCCTGAAGAATGAGAGGGCAAATTTTGGGGTACAACAACCTCCTAATGCCAAAATTCCTCCATTAGAACAACGAAAGAAAAGAGGTTTTTTGAAAATATCATAACTTTCTGGGCCATAAAACTTCACAATGCTTTCTTTTCAGGGATCTTATTCAAAATGCTATCAAAGAAGGGCACTTGAAGTTTGCTGACAAAGTCAAGAACCACATGAAGGTTGATGCTGACCCCCTCCATGTTGCACACACCAATTATGCTGAACATGTGGAAATCAACATGGTGGATATGGTGGAATATGAAGGAGAAGAGGCCAGGAGAGTTGAAGGCTTGAACACGAATGGAAAACAGGCTATTGAAGGCCTAACTAACATAATCCTTTGAGACACTCCTGGAGAAAATATTTCTGCAGGTGATGCTGAATCAGAGGCCACTGAGGGCCCTGAGGGAGGAATAATTGAGGCTACTGAAGGCCTTAGAGTCAAATTTGAGAAGACAAGGATTACTGAAGATCCTAGTCTAAGAGTTAATATGGTAGGTTTGAACCGACCTCCACCAGAAATGGAAGAAGTCGAAAGATGCCTCAAGCTAGAAAGGGAACAAATGAGTTTTGGCTACCGTAAGGCCAATGAGACGCCGCGAGAATACCTCTCGAGGTGTCATCGAAGGAATTTGGAGATGCTGATATGGCCAAGGTGCAGCATTGCTCTAAATCGAAGGGTTGTGGAGGCTTATGAAAGAGCGCATCATGCTAGAACCCAGGGCAATTGGAGGCACGAAAGCCAGTTGATGAAAGTGTACCCAAAGCCATGGGAAAGTTTGCTTGGTTTTTTGGTACGTTGTTATAAATCTGAAACAGAATGTTTGTTATGTCCTAGGTGTGGGGATGTGTATGATAAAGAGATGGCTGAAATGTTCAAAAGAGTTCCATTTACCCATGGATGGGACAAACAAGGTAGCAACCCCAACATATACATCTTTGACAAGAGGGGAGTCCCCAGAAGGAAAGATAGTCCTTACCCCAAAGCCAGGAGAGTCATGTTCAAACTTCCAGTAGAAGTACCAACGAACAGATGGACGCAAGCAAGGGCAGGAAGAGGAAAGTGGAGAAATTTTGACCAAGGGGGCATAACTTCGATGGCCTACAGAAAGTAGTTTCAAACATCAAAGAGAGAGGCGTACAGGTTAGAGAACTTCAAAGGAAAAAACCCAATGTCCAGATCCCAATGGAGGAGGCACCAGAGGATCAAAAAGGCTGAGAGAGAGTTAACATCAAGGACATAGGGGAGTCCAGTAGTAACAAGTTCCTTTCGAGCACTGCGAACTCAAACAAGCCACCTGTGAGTCGAAAGATGTTTTAATCAGAAGAGAAGGTCACAAGTGAGAAAGTTTAGAAGAACCTAACAAAAGAAGACGAAATGTCAACAGATGATTTCGAATTTGACGGGGTTTCATTTTTTAATTTTAATTGTAATATAGTATCAGTTTTACCTTGGGAATATAACCAAGAAACTGAAATAGAGGACCATGAAGAAGTTGATGAGGAGGAAATGGCGAAACTTAAACCAATTTGCTACTATGTGCTTAACAATGGAGTTGTCGAAGAATAAAATGCTTTCTTCGAAAGGCCTGACCAGGGAACGAAGGGGAATTTGAAGCCTTTATACATTAGGGCCAAGGTTGAACAAGCAGGTATAAACAAGGTTTTGGTGGATGGAGGAGCAACTGTCAATTTAATGCCACAATTCATGTTGAAAAAAATTGGAATGTTCGATACGGACGTAAAGCCACATAACATGGTCCTTTCGAATTATGAAGGGAAGATTGGACATACATTTGGAGTGATACATGTAGAATTGACAGTTGTCTCCATTATAAGGCCTACTATGTTCATGGTAATTCCAGCGAAGGCAAATTATAACTTGCTGCTTGGCCGAGAATGGATACATGGAATAGGAGTGGTTCCTTCGATAATGCACCAAAGACTATCCATCTGGAGAGAAGATGGCATAGTGGAGAATATAAAAGTGGACCAAAGTTACTATATAAATAAAGTGAATCAGGTAGACAAGAGGAACTTCGATAGAAATCTAGCCAACATAGGGCCATGTTACCCAGCAGAAGAAGAATACTCACCAAGCAAGAGTGTCCTTTATTTCTTAACTCTCCATCCAAATGGTTTCCAATGGGACAGAGAAATCATGGGAGAAACAGAAGGCGTTGGAGGAATGTCTGATGTACGGCCAACTGGATGGGATGAAGACGGTGATTATGTCTGAATCATTGTTCTTCGAAAAGATTTCAGCTTACTTGGCCTAAAACAAAAGAAAACCGGTTCTCGAAGCTGAAATAACCAATATGGATATTAAAGACACAGATAATACGCTGCATACATCAAGACCTGGGGAGCATTTTATTCCAAAACTTCCTGACGAACCGGTACCAGGCGAACAATTAGAACAAAGACTGGACGCTATATATGATGAGGAGCCATTGGGTTTTGAGAAAAATCCGTTAGAGTCAAGCACAAAGATGTTGGATCAAGACCCATTGAAGAAATAGATCTTGGGGATGGAAGCGTGAGAAGAGTCACGTTTATCAGTACCAAATTGGATCCCAAATTGAAAACGAAGTTGATTGAATTGCTAAAAGAAAACAAAGATTGCTTCGCTTGGGATTATGGCGAAATGTTTGGTTTAAAAAGAGATCTGGTCGAATTAAGGTTGCCAATCAAAGAAGGCAAGAAGCCTATTAAGCAGACGCCCAGAAGGTTCGCCCCAGATGTTCTTTCAAAGATTAAAAAAGAGGTCGAAAGACTTCTTCATTGCAATTTTATCAGGAGTTGTTATTAGCCAGAAGTGGTTATTATGAATATATCAAAATTCAAAGTTGTTATTCAAAAATGACTATTTCTCTATGTAACGAAATACACATTTTTGAGGGGACAATTTGTTAGCTGGAAATTTCGATTATACAAGTTTTGAATAATTAAGGCTTTTTGATCGAAGAAAGAGTTGTTTGAGGGAAAGTATAAGAAGGTTTTTATGGAGCCTTCGATTGATGAAGAGCTAGTAAAGAGTTTTACTATATTGAACCATTATCGAAGGGTTCATCTTTGAACTGTGGAAATATAAGTTATTCGAAGCATTACAAAGAAATATATTTCGACCGTCGTGTTGTTTGAATTGGCGCTTCAAAAAGAAGAAGATTTATAATTCAAAAGCTTCGATCTTATCCAAAGAGACACGTGAAAGTCTAATAGTTCGAAAGACATGCAATCTTCAAACGTGGCGTGTTTTCGTAGAAGGACCATTAGGGTCAAATCAGTATAAATAGAAGCCTTAGTTATTAGAAAAAGGGTGTGTACGAATTGTATACAAAATCGTATTATACTCAAAGTACCGGAATGAGAGAAACGATTTTGTTGATAATGTATGTGTAAGAACACCACGAGTTTTATTCAAAATTAATTTCTCAGTACAGAGTCTTTAATCACTTTTATTCCTTTTTCGTTTCCAGTCTAGTATTTAAACATTTTTATTAACCTTTTCTTATTGAGCATTGTCTTTATATTTTCACAAATTCCCAGATTATTTCCTTTAAAATCATATTTAAGATTCATAGTCAAACTTTAAACATCTTGAGATGATTGTAACCATAGAAAAACCTTATTATCATCCGTACAATGTTTTCTTTCGAATCAGACTATAAAAACACTAAGACTATGTCCTAGGATCAATCTAGTCGATCATGTAAGTTACCAAAGCATAAGATTTGGAAGACTAGCGGTTGTTTGTTAGAAATCACTGGTAAACAAATACCATAAAATACCTCTCCTAGATCTCACCCAAATATAAAGCAGAATGCCTGCTCTGATACCAATTGAAATTCTGGTATCAGACATGAGATGTCGAAGGAGATGTCACGATACAAATATCTGAGGACAATATAAAATGCAATAACAGTAAAAACAGTAAAAACACAAGGGATTATTAACCCGGTTTAGTGTACAATAACACCTACTCTGGGGGCTACCAAGCCAGGGACAAGTCCTCTAAATAGTATAAATTCTTAGACCCTTAGTAAACAATTAGTTTATGATCTAATCACTTAATCACTACCCGTGCTATACTTCTACCTAAGACACACCTAGGTATGAGGCCCTCATCAAATCCCTTTAATCACTTACAATGAAGAACAATTGAAATAACAAGTTTTAAAGACTTCAATCATTCAATGCTTAAAAGCTTATGAATGATCAACAATTAACAACTCAAATAACAACTCAAGTATTAAATCAATACTAGAGTGTATGACTTAGACTTTTAAAATAAAAAGAAAGTATTCTTCTTCAAATGTTGCAGTTCAATGAATGAGGAAGCTAGTCCTTATAAAGGCGCAACAGTGAGCTTGGGCTGAAAAATAAATATTCCAATCTGTGATACGGTGGGAGAACTGACTTGAGGTTTTGCGTTTGTTTTCGCAAATGTTTCGGTTGAGCAAGAGTCGCCACCGACTTTTTATTTTATCCTAAGGAAAGGTTAAAAAGCACAGCAAAAACCTTTGAGATGTTTTCATGGGTTCGGGGAGTAGATTATAGAAATGGAAGGTATTAGCACACTTTCTATCCATGGTTATCCATGGGCTCTTAGTTACTTGCTTAGATCACTTGCCTTGCATTTTCAATTGTTTGAAATGGTGCTTTGTGTGAGTGTTTTGAAAATGTTTTGAAAAAGATGCCTTGTCTAGGCAACCCTTGTAACAATTCTTTACTCAAATGTTTTACAAAAGGTGTTTGTCTTTTTGAAAAGATGTTTCAAGGTTTTTTAAAGTTGTTTTGAAAGTTGTGTTTGTGGAGTGGGTTTTGAAAAGTAGGCAAGTGTGTTTTGCAAGTTTGATCAAGTAACTAAGAGTTGTCTACCCCTAAATTTACTCAAAGATTTTCTCTATGTTTTAACCCTTTTAACAGTATTGTTCCACCATTGTATTTGGTGGGCAATCTTGTGTTAGGATGTTAACGGGACAGGCGCGGGTCATCGTTTAAACCATGAATGCAATAGTGTTAAGTGTCCTTGGCAATTTTTCTTTTAAGGGACTTGATCATTTTTAGGTAATTTGAGAAAGCGTCATCGAGGAACTATGATCATTTGATTTGTTTTGTTTCGCCAAAGATACTTAACATGCAAGCATGGCCCATTTTTGAAGGCAACAAGTGGAGTAACCCTAAGGGTGCAAGTGTGATTGGTGTTGTTCATTTTCATGCTTTTTTGTCTTTGAATTAGGTCAAGCTATTTGTTATTTGATTTTTGCATACAAACCCTAGGTCTAGCATGACATAATTAGAAAGCTTTTAAATGCGGAAAATTAAAATCCTAAATTATTACAGCATAATTATGGGGATGGGGTACAAATGTTTGAATGGGGGATATTTAGCAAGAAATTTAAACCTAAACTATTACATCCATATTGAATAGACAAATAATAAATTGTACAATAATTGAATAAACACAAATAAAAATGCAAAATGTATTATGCACAAAAATGTTTTTTTTATGTATGTAAAAGTATTTTCAATGTAAAATATAAACAAAAATGAAAAGATTAATTTTTGATATTTTTATGGTTTTTAGGGTAAAACCCTAATTTTTGAATAAATAGTATTTTACTTATTAATTATGTATAATATTTATTAATTATATACAAAAAATAAAAAGTATATTATAAAAAGTATTTTTTGATGTCAAATATTAATAAAAATAAAAGAGTATTATTTTCATGTTTTTAACCTAAGTATTCTAATAAATATATATAAGTATTTATATTATATATTAAATATACTAAATATACACAAAATGAAATATTAATTATTTACAAAAAAAAGTATATTTTTAGAAAATGTTTTCAAAAGGTAAATAGAAAATAATAACTAAAAAAATATATATTTTGTATTATTTTTTAGTATTTTAAATAAAAGTATATATATTTGTTTATATACATATGCTTAACAAAGCAAATAAATGCCAAAAAATGTAAAATAATGTGGAAAAAATATTTTTATGATTTTTTATGTTTTGACAAAAAATATCAAGTCAGAAGAAAAAATAAAAAGTCAAAAATAATTAAAATATCACACAATGGGCCAAGGGGGTGTAAGTGGAAACAAGTGGTGGAAAAAAGTGGTGCAAACAGAAAAAACAACTCAGGCCCAGCCCAAGTGGCTTGTCTTCAACCTCCAGCCATTCAAACAGAAGCAAAAACGCGCGCTTCTCCTTGTCAAACACAGATCCTGATTCCTTGACTTTTAACAAAAACTTACAACATCAATAATGTAGAGCATCATGTCACGATTTCAAACATATAAAAAAGTTGTTCTAACTCTCAGAAATGAGAGAGAATTTCTCCTTCCCCAATTTCTGACCTAGCTTTTCTTCCATGTTTAAGCTCAAAATTCTCACAGCACACACAATATAAATGAAAAATAACTACATGGATAGTTTCATGGCTATGAGTAGAACATACTTTCTTCACAAACTTAAGCCTAAATATGCTTGGATAGAGAGATAGAAGTTCACATTTTACTTGTTTCAGCTTGACTCGAACAGGGTAATATGGCCAACTTCAATGGTGTTTGAGGACTTGTACAGCTTGCTTGAGGTCCCAGGAACATTCTCCAACACTTAGCTTGCTTTGAATCTAACTGTATCAAGCTATGGAAGTCAACCTGCAAAAGAGAAAAGTGAAAATGGCACACTTGGCTATGGATGTTACAGCTTGTATCTAAGGCTTGGGACAACTTCAATGGATGGTATGGAGTGTATTGGAACTTGTTTGGGCAAAAACGCACGAGTGAATGATGCTGGCCAAGTCAAAATGCAGAATGCCCTGTTTCTTGCAGAAAAATGGTGATTTTCTGTATGAGGAGGGATCAAGGGTATTTTGGTCGTGCTTTAGGTCAGTTAGGGAGTCTGAAATGTGTTTACAAAGTTTGTTTTAGTTCCTCTTTGCAGGCATGAGAGTTGTGGTTCTGTTTGCAAGTTTTCTTCTTTTTAAGCAAGGATAGTCAAGTTGGGTTATAGGGCAATACAGGCCCCTCAAGCATGCTGCATTTTCTCTTCTTGATCAGTGGGATATGTCCACAAACATGTGCCTCAGAGATTTGCTTGTACTTCAAAGATATGGACTTTGACATAAAGCATTGCTTTTCTAAAATGGCAAACTTACTTTTTCCATTTAAAGGTTAATTCTTTGTGTAATGGCTTAATGCATAAAACAATGCTTGAACACAATGGTTTTGCACTTAATTATTGAGTGTGAATGGGATTAGAGGCCTGTAATCTAGCTTGAACCATGCTGAGTTTGAAAATGCAAAGTGTATGAACATGTCTTGGCTTATGAACAAAGTGACTTTTGCCCATCTTTACAAATTCGATTCTCCCTAACCACAAGGGTGTTTGAGAAGTTCTTGGACAATTTGGAAATCTTGGAATGTGTACTACAATCCATCTTTGTAATGCAAGTTGAAATTCCAAGTGGAAGCATGTGAAAAGTGGCCATGAAGTTGGGCAAAAATCCTGCCTAAAATAGGTCAAAATTTTTCTAAGTTAAGAATGTTTTGCACCCCTATTCCAAAAATAATAACTTGAGCTACAAGCTTCTTTTGAGAAAACTTTGTGAATCAAAGTTGTAGATTTTGCAATAGACTACAACTTTTATGTTTTGAGTTTTGTTTGGATCCATTGGCATCTTGATGAAAAAATGGGACAAAGTTAGGAAAAAATTAGGAAATTTCATAACTTAGAAAATTTCTAAGTTATGAAATTTCATTTTAAACCCTAATTTGCAATTTTTGGTTTCTTGATGAACAAGTTTCATAATTTGACATGTCTTGATGAAAAATGAACCTTGACACTTGATTTTGACCAAAAAGTCAAAGTTTGACTTTTCAGTATACAGTCAAATTTTGATCAGTTGACTGAAAAATTCATCTGTCAATCCTGTGCATTTGGGATCTTTTGAACTTGTTGAATATGTCAAGACAATGCCATTGGTTCCTTGAGTCCATATGTGAGCTTGGTTTGCCATTGATTAGGTCAAACAGTCAAAAATTTCCTTTGTGCAGTCAAAACCCTAAAAATGACCATTTTGCCCTTTTAGTGATCTGATCAAATTTCTTGTGGAGTTGTAATCCAAACTTGATCAAATGGTCCATATGGGTTCATATGTTGAAGTGAGTCAAAAAAACATGAAGTTTGACTGTCAATTGGCCACAGTTGACTTTTTACCCAATACAGCTGATTTTTAGGTCAACTGTCCAATTGACTGGGCAAAGATTGGAATCAAGGCTTGAAACTTGGTATGGGTAAACTTGTGAGTTCCACATGAAGCATGAAAGTCATTTTGGGCATTTTAGGTCAAAACATCTTTGTGCAACCTCAAACCCTAATTTGGGTCAACTGTGCAAGGAGGAGTATTGAGCAGTGCAAACCCTAACTTGATCTTGAGTTCCAAGAGTCTTGTGATGAGAAATGTTGATGAAATGAGAGGGCGAATTTTGGGGTACAACACAATCTTTTGAATATTTCCATGAAAACATGTCAAGATATAATCCATAAGGATAATTCAAATAGAAAAATATTCCTCCATATTTTTCGCAAGCTATGAGTCACAAATCCTGAATTATGGCGCGCATGAAAACAGGAAACAGAAAATTTAAACTAATATGTGTTGCGTTCAGTTCAGGAGGCAGATATCAAGACATCTGCTTTGACATCATTCAAAACAGTTTGCTGCAAATGTCAAGACATTTAACAAAACATTATCAAAATATTATTTTACCAAAATTGTTGCCAACAAACACTTACAGCAAGATAGAAGTGCAACTAGCTGACATATTCACCAAACCTCTGAAGAAAGTCAGATTCGACGATTTAAAGAGAGGCATCATGATGAGAAGTCTAGAGAACATGAATTAGGGGGTGTGCTAGAAGGTGTAATTCATATTCTGCCGAAATGTCTGTATGAGATGTATGTCGATTAGCTAGTGCTGGTAGATTGTCAGTTGTATTCGACAGCGTCGAATACAACATCTTTGTATATAGTCGAATTGAGCACGGGCTTTGTATGTCTATATAAAGGGCTTGTTAGTTTGTAATTTTTACACAATATTCAATGCAATCACAATTCAAGTTTACAATTTAGTTAGAATCACAACGATCTCTCTCTCTCTCTCTCTCTCTCTCTCTCTCTCTCTCTCTCTCTCTCTCTCTCTCTTCCTCCTCCTCCTCCTCCTCCTTCTTCTCTTTCATAAATCATCTTTCTTGAAAACTCTTTGTTCTAACACGTATGTCCTTTGATTTGGGTTCATGTTTATCTTCTTTTTCTCCAGAAATACACAAAATAGTAAAATAATTACATGTTCAACTCTGTTAAATGACACATCAACGCCGTTTGTGCTAACTCAACTTTTTTGAAACGGATTTTGTGAATAAGATCAATGTTGTAGACGTTAGTTAACATAAATGCCTAACTTGTAGCGAAAAAAATATAAAGAACCAAATTATTACAATAAAATAACTTAAATGATCCTGAGATAATTTTGTCTTACATAAATTGTTAATAGTTAATTTTTAATATTTGTTTTAACTCTTAGCTTAATTAGTTCAAGATAGTTGAGTTACTCTATCACCCAAGAATTGATTTTAATTTGAAGTTAGACTTTATAAATTTTAAATATCCGTGTAGTTTTTACATGAAAATTTATTTTTAATTCACTTTTAAGTTTTAAGTAAATATATTTAAACATAAATTACTATATATTCAACTCACCTCAAGTAAAGTCATACTTACAAAATCTATTAATGAACCAAACAATGTAAATGAATTAGAATAAAAGAGAAATAAGTGCCACCAATGACATAAAAGAAATAATAAGGACCCAAATTTATCGTGCTCGAGAAGATATTCCATTATTGCTTTATAACCTCATTAATTGAAACAAATAGTAAGCACATGAATTCCCCTCCTTTTATGCATATAAAACACAGTACTTTCCTCCTTCCTCATTCATTGAAATAAAGGATTATCCTTTGTGACAAAGGCATGTCCATTAAAAAATTGTTCAAATCTTTATCTCTGCTGATTCAAGCATAAGCATGCACTCATTCTTTTTCCAAATCCTGAAAATAAACTTTTATTGGCCTTTGGTACTGTCACATTAGATGATGCTTGCATGTCCACTTCAGGTAACGGCTGCGGCTGCACATTCAATTCCATCTTAATCGATGAATCAACTTCCATAATAACTGACTGGCCATATATTAGAAAAACAGTTGTCTTCTTAACAATCAATCCATGCCCAAGAACCACATACATCTTGACTTCATCACCAGGTTCTAGATTTGATGTTACATTCTTCCAATCTTCATCAATAAAGGACACAACTGTGTCTCGTTTGTATATATGGATGGTGCACTTTGTGTAATTAATGATCATGACGCTAGTAAGACATTCAACTGCCATGGATTCAGATGTTGATGAATAAACAACACGTAAGACTATTCCCTCCATGGGGCAATCAATATCCTTAGGGATATGGAATGGTGCTGAAGGACCATCACTTGTATAGGCTAACCAAGAAGGATAATTGCCACCCGGAAGGAAAAAATTGCTTGAATCATTGGTTGTTAATTCCTGTATCATAAGCATATGTGTAGTTATTTATGCACTTATGCTATTAAAACTAGGAAGTTAGTTGAAACAAAACAGCCGAAAAGGATAGAGAAGGAACCTGTGGTATGCGCTTGCAAAGAGTATCCATGACTGTGTGGCAACTTCCCATTCCAATCAAATGTGATTTCAAGGAATGATTTGAGACTAGCGAGTCTTCCAAATCTGTACGATTAATATCATGTAGAATTCTTTGTAACTCTTGGGCTAGTTGAATCTCTGAGTTGCATTGTATCCAAACAGTTCTGAGTTGTGAAAGGCTCCTAACGATTGGTGTTAGAAAGCCCGAGTTATTATTCTGTACATTGATGGAAGCTAAAGACATAGCCATTGTTGGTGACATCCAAGACCAAATAACAGAAGGAAAAACATCAAATGATAGTCCTTCATATCCACAAAGAGATATATATCCGATGCTTTTTGATCTTACTGCTGAATACATCTCCTCTTTCACACCTGTATCTTTTATGACCAGTGTCGTCAAGGATTCCATCTGCACTAAGCTTTCCTCCAACTTATCAATCTTTGAACAACCGGAAAGGATGAGAGATTTCAAAGACTTCAATTGATTCATCTTCTCTGGGAGATTGCTAAGACTTGTACAATCTTTAAAATTTATCAGAAGAAGATTCCCCAGATCCCCAATTGACTGGTGTACTATAGACAAGCTTGGACAGTCCTTCATAATGAGCTTTTCTAGATTTGGTAATTTTGAAAAGTCAGGAGTGCTTGTCAAGTACTTGGAATGACTCAGATTGAGAATTTTCAGCTTCTCCATCAACTGCAAAAAGATAAATGTTTAAAATAAAAATGAAATTTACATTGAGAGTTTTCAACACTAGTGATATCAAATTTTAGTTTCAAAATAAAATATCTACATATCACCTTTGTTTCATTCCAAACTTGTTTAATATTGCTGTGCTTAAACTCAAAAGCAACTAGATTTCTCGGATAAAAGTCACCGGGTATACATTCACCAGTAAATCCCTGCCAATGGAGCCATCTCAGTTCTTGAGAAAGATGCTTAAAATCTCCGATAAGATCAACATGATGAAGTTTTAAAAGTCTCAAATTCTTCATCTCCTTGAATGTATCAGTTTTGAAGCAAACATTGCTGGTGCTTTGGGAATTCATAACCAATCCTTCCACCGTTTTTGTTCCCTGCAATGAGTAATTGAACATTACAATGCAAACACACTCAGATCATGCATTTAACAATTTGCAGTCTATATTAATAATAGAGTGGTACAATTACAAATGAACAAATAATCTTTATAAGGTGATGGAAGATGATCAAAAGTTTCAAATTATATACAGAGAAAGTTCTTACACTATTATCTGTCAATACTTTATGTGCATCCTTGTGAAGCCACAATCGACTACGTTTCTCAGGCTCTTTCTTTGATTCTTTACGAACAATCTCTCTTCCCATGTCTCGTAGCAAACCGTGCATTCCAAGCTTGTTATTCTTTTCGACTTTTAGGAGGCTGCGCTCTATGAGGACAGTTATTCCAACATCAGAATAAGGTCCAAGGCCATCTAGAATCTCTGAAACATGGGCCCTGTCCTTCCCAATAAAGAAACAACAAATGTCAAGAAATATATCCTTTTGAAGATCATCCTCTAAACCTTCATAGCTTATTTGGAGTTTGTCCTGTACTTTATCATTTGGAATTCTCTCTAATTGTGATAGTACATATTTCCAGTGTTGTTCTGGCCTGTCACGCAAGTTAGATCCAATGACTTCAAGAGCCAGTGGTAATCCTCCACAGTAAGCAACTACGTCATTTGAGAGCTGACGGAAGTCTTCTATAGGACTGGCTTTTCTGAAAGCATGCCAACAGAAAAGCTCAAGGGACTTGCCTTGGTCCATTTCCTTTATACTATAGATACGGTCGGTTTCAAGTAACTTAAGTATATGCAAATCCCTGGATGTAACAATCAATACACTTCCCGAACCAAAACATTTACTGTTTCCGCATAGGGCTTTTACTTGCTCCAAAGTGCTCACATCATCGAGTACAACAAGTGCCTTTTTTCCCATAAATCTGTTCTCAATTGTGGCTATCCCGTCTAGAGTGCTATGTATCTTTTCATTTGTTTTCGAGACACTTGAAAGAAGTTGTTCTTGTAAAACAGTGATCTGCAATGAAACACCTCTTTCACCTCCAACACCTCTTTCACAGACTTCTCTAATATCTCCAATGAAACAGTGATCTAAAAATTTGTCATTAAATTTGTTGTAGATATCTCTGGCTGTTGTTGTTTTACCAGAGCCAGCCATACCCCAGATCCCTATCAAGCAAACCTTGGTTGAATGATTTTCAATAAACTGAATCATTTGTTGCACACGGCTATCCAATCCAACTGGAAATTCGGTAATTTTCAATGATCTGCTTTTTAGCTTTCTCGAAACATCTTTAACTATTTCAGAAATTAACTCAACTTCATTCCTTCAATAAAACACAAAGAATGAATATAAATATAATTATTTGAAAGATTATTATAAGCTGAGGACTATGCTTCATTCCGCAATAAATGAAAAGGCTACAACTTCCCTGCCACTAGAAAAAGTTTGGTACACTATTCAACAACCAATTAGATGATGTCGCTACTCTATGTTTGGCTTTACTTTTGGAGCTTCAAAAATAATTGTGTATCTTTGGTTCCACTTTTGGAGGAGTTAGAATCAATTCTTGAGTGTAGAATTGATTCTTGAATGATTTTGAGATGTTTGTTTATTCTAAAATAGAATTAATTCTGTCTCCAGAATTGATTCTACCTCAAGCTATAATTTATAGCTTTTGAGTTTAAATATAATTTTTACTCTGAAATTTGTTATTTAACTCACTTTTACATAAATATATCCAAACATAAATAACTTTACATCAAATTCACTTTTAATTAAAATCAATTATACAAAATCAATTCACTTATAATCAATTCTTCTCGCCGCAGAACCAACTCATATTAAAGGTGTATAATTGATTTTTGACCTGTTTTATTTTTCTAAAGTATACTCTTCAACTCAGAGTATACTCTTCAACTCACTTTTGTAAGAATTTATGTATACACAAATCATTTTATCTTCGATTCACTTTTAACCTTAATCAATTTCACAAATCAATTTCATCATCGCTGAACAAAACACGCATCAAGTGTATTTTTGGTTTGGTTTTTAGAAAAGCCAAAAGCAATTTTAGAGATATAGAATTGATTTTAAAATAATTTTGAAACGTTTGGTTTTATTAAAGTAGAATTGATTCTGATTTCAAAATTGATTCTACTTAAAGTTAGAATTTATAACTTTTGAGTTTAAACATGATTTTTATACTAAAATTTTTTATTCAACTCACTTTTACAAAGATCTATCCAAATATAACTCATTCTAAATTCAACTCACTTTTAACCGGAATTATTTCTTCAAAATCAATAATTCTGGTCACCGCATAACCAAACACACGCTAACATATGTTTGGCTCCACTTTTGGAAAGTATAATTGATTTTGCACTCTAGATATGATTCCACTTAAAAGTTACATTAAATTCACTTTACATAAATCATTTGAGGTTTTGCTCACTTTTAATCCAAAAGAAGAGGAAAAAAAAAGAATGTAACCTGAAATTTTTGAAATCCCATCCAATTATAGTTGCAGCTTCGGTTAGTGCATTGGTCCACTTGGATAACATATGTTCCATTCTTTGACCTCCAGAGGTTCTTCTTTTTGCAGTTGAATGCAAAGCTTTTCTATAACCATCCTTCTGATGACGCACCTCGGACGCTTCAACGTGGTAAAATATAGGCAGAACCATTTGTCCAGTAGTTTTGCGGCAGTTCATGATGTGAACAAGTTCTTTAAGACACCAACTAGATGTGATGTAAGCTTTGGTGAAAACCACTATGTAAATACGAGAAGCTTCAATTGCTCGCATTAGCTCTGGTTCCAGATCCGTTCCCTTTTCAAGCTTCTCGTCGTCGAGAAAAGTGTTGATTCTGGCATCTGAGAGGGACTTGTAGAGTTGAGAAACGAAGCTACGACGAACATCTTCGCCTCTGAAGTTGAGGAAGACGTCGTAGAGGAATTGAGGAGTGGAGGAGGAGGATGAAGAAGGCATTGATCTCAGTCTTCTTGGATGAGATGTTTTCAAGTCAACTCTTAGAGATTAGGAAGTCTGAGTATGGACAGTTTCGCTCATAATAATTGGGTGGTTGATAGATGGTGGAACTGAAACCATGCCTCGTTTTTTAAGGTCTTTCAAGAAATTATATTTTTTAGTATTTCAATATTTTTTTAGACCAATATAATTGGATAAGATGAATTCAAATTGCAAGAGAAAAAGCTCTGGTTAAGTTTAGTTTTGTTGGCTTTTAAATATAATATGGAATCAAACTAAATCAAATTAACGTGATTGAGGTTTGTTTGGTTTTTTATAAAAAAAAATTTATATATATATAATTATCAATAGTTTTTATAAATATAAAAAACTACAAAAAGAGTTTAGTTTATTTTTCTTAAGTTAATTTTTTAAATAGACTTTAGAATCATTAATTTAGTTTTTTTTTAAATATTTTTAGACGTACTTTCAATTTTTCACATGTTTATTTCCTTTCGCATTGTTTATATTATTGTAATTATTGTATGGGATGTAATAGATGATAAGTAGACTCTTTTTATTGCTTTATTTTCTTTTTCTCAATTGCTTTGGAATGTAAATCCCCCTCCCCAAAGTCATGTAATAGTCTAGATTTATACTTTATGTATTTTATTTTTCTGTATATATTACTGTTAGTAACTAGGCATGTATGGAAAGACTAATAATCAAACGTTAGCTAACCTAACAAAAAGACAAAAAAATAACTGAATCTCAACACACTTGCACATGCGCACCTCTAAGGTATTTCCCACTTTGGTTGCCTTTAAATAAAACAGCCATGAGGCAGGAACGCTTTAGTAAAGACCCATAAATAGAAAAAGATCATAGTCCCTCGATGATCCTACAGTTGCCTTTCGATAAATGATCTAGTCCCTAAAAGAAAAATTGCTAAAGCGTCTCCATAAATTGCCTTCATGATTGTAAAATGTCCCTTCGATTGTCCCTCAAGATTCAACGATAAGGCTACCTACTCACTAATAGTAGGATATCACTATCTAAAGGAAAAGAGGAAAAGAACATCCTTTTTCGAGTAGGTAGACAGTTCTTACGTACTTGCTCAAACCTGAAATTGTTTACACTTACACACTTTCAAAAATCTTTTCAAAAACGCTTTATCACACTCTTGAGGACTGATACAAGAGTTACCATAAAGCAAACAAAATCTTTCAAAAACACACAAACACAAATAGTTTTCAAAATGAGCAAGTACCTAAGAGCCCGTGGAAAACCACAGATGGAAAGGGTGCTAACACCTTCCATTTCCATAATCTACCCCCCTTACTCAGAAAATATCGAAAAATGTCTTTTTCTGTTCTTTTCACCCTTTCCTTTGTTGGATAAAAAAAAGTCGGTAGCGACTCTTGCTTACCGCGACATTTGCGAACAAAAAACGCAAACCAGTATTAACAGTCTGTTCTGCCACCGTATCACACTCATGATATACATCAATCACTTCACTCACCATTAAGATAACAATACAAGTCTATACCATCCAACACGATCTCGTCTATTATCAACAAGAGATTAAGGGTGATCAGTTCCTCAATTTGCCAATAGATATCCGACAATCATAATGGAGTATAAACCATCGTTACCGAACTATAATAGTGTTCCTTTAGAACTTGTACTCAAGTCACCTAACGCACCATAATCCAATAATTTCCAATGAGGTTTACAAATACTTCCACAATTTCCCTCTCATTCGATTTTGTCGATGAGACACCAACGCTCAACATATTACACGGTCCACATTACACTCACTTAGCCTCACACGAAGGTTAAGTATTCTCCAATTCAAGAATTACTTTCTTCATCTCTGCATCATCAGGAATGCAAATTCGATTATGGAATCTCAACACACCCTGCGTATCTAACTCGAAATCATCATTCTCAGACTGATCGAGTCCAACTATCAAATCTACCAATTTCACATCTAGCTTCTGAGCTTCTTTGGTACTGTCCAGAAAATCATTGTTAATCTTCAACGTTCCCAACACAACACTCTTCGGTGTCACTTCGCAAACTAAGCTCACATATCTGAGTTGTTCAATTAATTCCATTTTTTAACCATCATTGCCGACATATGTAAAGTCCTTTGACTTAATGCATCAACCACCACATTAGCTTTACCTTGGATGATAATTCAAACTGAAATCATAATCTTCCAATAACTCCAACCATCTTCGTTGTCTCCTATTCAATTCCTTCTGATCAAATAAATACTTTAAACTCTTATGGTCTCTAAATACTTCAAATCTAGAACCAAAAAGACAATGTCTCCAAATCTTCAATATAAACACCATTAAGTCTCATCTTAGACGCATTCATAATACACTACAAATGACTCACTCGGATTAGGCAAACCAATATTGGAGCAGTCGTCAATCTTTTCTTTAGTTCTACAAAACTTTCTTCACATGCAACATCTCATACTTTAAATTATGAACGATCATCCTTTTTAATGCCGAACATCTCATTTCCCAACTTATTCGCCAACAACATATTATGCTTGACCTCGTCTCAAACAACTACGATAATAATCACTTATGCCCAAAAAGCCTCTAGTTCTGCAAACGACTTCAGAGTTCCGCCATATGGGAATGCATCAACCAAATTTTAAAACACTTTCATATGATAGAATATATTCCTATCTCCTTACAGGTTCAAACAGAACACCAATCTGATACTCGGAACACAAGATATGAATTTCTAAAGTTATCCGAAAATGTGAACACGGACGTCATGCAGCGACATACTATTACACACCTAGGATAACATCAGAATAAAATTTCTTTGTACCAGTACCAACACTTAACATTCTTGAAATCGTACTCATCTCCTTGTATTTCCGACTCCGACTAGCGATTCAAAACATTCCAACAACTTCAACAACTTTTACGATCACTTACAAGGATTCAACAACACGGTCTACAGCAGTTTGTCACTCTATCACTATTCAACCATCGACATCTTACACAAGGACTATCCAAACCGATAACTTCACAGTCCACCAGTAGTGCTGAAACGTCATAACTTTCTAAATTCCATCTTCTAAAATTATCGTTGTTACTTAACAATCACCTTCAGAAATATCAGGGATTTACACTCTACTCGTATATCAACAACTGTTACATTGCTCCTCATCCTTTAAGATGTAAACATCAACAATGTCTGATCATCCTCCCTCGAGATGCTCCAACTTGATTAACAAACACAGTCTTTAATCCATGACACCTTAAGATTCGGAAAACAACAAAACTTCAATAATACTTGCACCGCCGCCAACAACAGTATACTGAACCAACCTCTTACAACCGAAACACATCTGAGAAGCAAAGTTTCTCCCCCACTTATCTTCAACCCAACTCCTGCATACAACTCGATTAGAAAAACAACAAGCACCGTCAATGTTTCACACACTTGTCGCGCACTAAGGAACAAACAACATTAGACAACTTGGCCGAACGGACCGACCTGCTCTGATACCACTAATATAACACCCCAATTCTATCCCAAGCAATTATCAGAAAAATCAGAGTATAAAAATTTCCAATATAATCAGGATGTCACATATTCAACAAAAACACATAAACTTGTCATACTTTTAAAATAGATACATAACACTTAAAGAAGAGGAATGAACACAACTCATGAATATAGTCTTCATAACATAGACCAAACTTTGATTAATCACGCAATGGATTCATAATAATTCTCTAAATAAGATATAGCATATTTTGAATCATAAAACAACATCAATACAATAAACTCCTCAATTAACAACATAAGGTTCAATAAATAAACAACATAATAAGACAAGCATTCATTTCCCCCCGAGTGCTATGTATCAGAGCAAATGACACCGAACTAGAACTAACAATGATATCGGCTACTCATCTTGGTTACCTACACGTTACCAACAAAGGGCAACATTCAAACAGAACGGGGGAGATATCAAACTACATAAATAGGATTATTGTTGTACCCCAAAATTTTCCCTCGTATTTTTCCACAAGAAATCACAGCTTCGAGCTTTTCCTGATTTTTCAGACTGGCTCAAGAATCGGTCAAACAGATTTTTCTCGTCAATCAGACAAAATTAGGGTTTTCATGGCTCTGGAACAATTTAACCTTTCCTTTAGGATAAAATAAAAAGTCGGTGGCGACTCTTGCTAAACCGAACAAGTGTTGTTGTACCCCAAAATTTGCCCTCCCATATTCTTCAAAGTTTTGACAAGCATCACCTAAAATGGTTCAAAGTCTACTCAAGGGCTACACAGTCAAGCACCCTCCTAAGCCAGTCAAACTAGGGTTTTGGTTCTTGCAAGGAAGTTGAGGTTTTCAAAGGCTCAATCAAGTCACATATGCTCATACACATTGTCAAGCACCTACATGTCAAGTTTTAAGGCTCACAAGGTCAAGTTGCACAGTCAAAAGTCTCATTTGCTCAACAGTCAACTGTAGGGGCAAAATGGTCATTTGGCAGTCAAAAGTCAAAAATTTTGGTCAACATCTTATTTTGGAGCCACAATAATCATTTGATCAAGTCTTGATCATGATTTCACAAGAATGGCTCAAAAATCATCAAGATGCAAAAGTTTCTATTTTTGGACAGCTGAAAAGTCAACTGTAACTTGACCAAGGCATAACTTTTTCATGGTTCATCAGAAAAATCCCATCCAATGCTCATTTTTAAGGGGATGACATTTCCTACAACTCATCTTCACATTCCAAGTCCAAGAAATGCTCTCACAAAAAGTTATCAATTTCAACATTATAGGTCATTTTTAAAAGTCAACAAAAAGGCATTTTAAGTCAAAGACCATAACTTGATATTGGTAAATAAAAATGACATGGGACCAAAGGTATTGGTTAGAGGACTTCAAGACCTTTCCAAAATGTCAGAGAACATGTTCATATGATCAAAATTGAGCAAGATATGCATTGGAGAAGTTGGGAAATTTTTGTGAAATGGCCAAAGTCAACTATCCTTGAAATTTCATTTTTGACAAAGAGGGCCCACTTTTTCCACTTGGTTCAGCTTGGACATGCCTTCCACGTGTCCCACAATTTATTTCAAGATTAAAAATTAATTTTTCCATTTTTATTTAATTTTATTTGATTTAAATCATTTTAAATCTTTAAAATTCAAATAAAAATCAAGAAAATTAATGGAGGGATATCTTTGAGTTTGAATAGCTTTGATACACCATCATTCACCTTCCAAATTCGTGCAAGGCCTATTCCAAGCAAGAAATTCAAATTTTGACAAGAATGGTAAGTTGCTTTAATGGAGGTTATGGCAAAATCTCAAGCATAATTGCAAGGCTTCAAGGCTCATTATATGGATTGATAATCATTCAAAACCACAGAGGCAAGCATTCCTTATACCATTCACGACCTAGAAACACTCATACAGCATAAACAACTTTCAAATTTTCAAGAGAAAAATCACAAACTGAAAACCATCTTCCCACACGATTCAAGCCTCTCCTTCGATCCAAACACATTCCTGACCCTTCCAGGAACCTTTCGCAATCAGAATTAAGCCAAATCACTCAAAGAATCACGCTACACAAGTCACACGATTTGTCCAAATTTTGAAAAACGAAATTCCATTTTTACGCCTCATTAATCCATTTTGAACATTATTATGCATTGCTGACACCATTACAAAACTTTCTGTATGTTTTAATTTGATTATAAGGCTGTAAAACGCAAAGTGCCATTGTTGGTTTCTAGGTTTTTCAGAGCTTCGAATTAGGGTTTTTTATATACTGTAAAATTGAACCTCAAAACAGGCATGGTCAAACTCAGAAGCTCAAGACGGATTGAATGGACATGTCGCGCCTTTTTTATGTTGCCCCAATTTCTAATCGCTATTTTTATTGTTGGAATTAGTATGGGTTTAAAACCCCCGTTATTTGCCTGTAATTTTTGTTGCAGAACGAAGATGATGATAGCGTGGCAACCAGGGAGTGGGCCATTCAAAACATGGCGCGCTTTTCTTTGTTTTTTCAGCATATAGCGCATGTTTTTTATATTATATTTCTTTTCTATTTCAGTAACAAACGCGCAGGTTTGGTTCAGTGGTTGGTCATATGTTTGGTAATCTCTGGGACTTGGGTTCGATTCCCAGGTCCCCCCATAATTCTCATATTATTTTTTCCAACGCATTCTTGTGCAGTTTCTCAAGCGCTGGACACCATAAGCCTCACACATCCAACGTGCCATGTGTCATCAGTGCAGATCCAAGGGCCCAGGAGGCAAGAACACCATGTGCCTGGTCAACAGCATTCCACTAAATTCCCAGAGTCAAACGAGTTGGCTTCTTAATGGGCCAAGATTCAACATCACACCCTCCTATTTGGCCCACCCCCCCCCCCCCCCCCATGGGTTTGCATTATTTTCTTTTTTATATCTATTTGTCTTATTTTATTTTTCTCTTTAATTAACCATTAACATATTTTCATTAAAAAAAAAAAAGAATTAACATCATTATTATTATTATTATTTTATTTTGTAAATAAACAATAATTGAATTAGTTTAATTAGGCAATTTCAATTTCTTTCCTTAATAACTAAAATAGATTTAGAATTAGGAAAAATTAACTTTTAGTTTTATTTCTTTTTATTTTATTTCATAAAAAACAAAAATATATTTTCTTTTAATTAAATTACTTAATTAATCATTAGTTAGTTTTAATTTCATTTTAATTACAAAAAGACAAAAAAAATCAATTTCTCTTCTAAAAAGGGTCAACACCCTTGGAACATTCCCGATTCTTTCTTTCGCGCGCATTTCAGTTTTAATTCCTTATTTCTGATTATTATGTAACTGCCTCCGGATGTAATAGTAATTAGGATCTTTACTGTTTTTATTTACTTTCTGTACTTATTTACCAAAAAACGGGTCTTTGTATATTTTTGGCGATGTATAGATCCGCGCCTTGTAATAGCGTAGAACTTTATATTTTTGCAATTTACTTTCCGCACCCCCTAACTGTTAAATGCATGAAAGAATGTATGGTAAATAAAAACAACTCGTAGCTCACTAATTACCAAGACAAAATTAACTGAATACAACACACAAAGCACATGCCACTTCTAGGGTACGCTTCACTCGTTGCCTCGAAACGTGGTCATCAAGTATAGGGTGTCTTAGAGGTCGCCCTTCTGTCCAAAAGATCCAGTTGCCTCGAAATGGTTGCCTCGGATACAAAGGATCTAGGACATTAGGGTTACTTCTAAGATGTCCTACCATTGCTTCGGTGACCACACTGTCCCGATAATCGAATTGACCCGAACACCTCCAACGATGGTGCTACCTACCTCTCAATGGTGGGATAGCACTATCTAAAGGACTCTTACACAGCTTAATTCCTTAGGGTAGGTAGACGACTCATGGGTACTTGCTCTTTCAAAACAAACAAAATAAAAATACTTTTCACACCTTACACTTTCAAAAAGTTTTCAAAACAAATACTTCATACACTCTTGAGGACAGATACAAGAGTTACTTAGAAGTCTTTCAAAACAAACTTTTTCAAAACCCACACACATTTGAAAAGCAAACAATATTTTGAAAACATAAGATCAAGTATCTAAGAGCCCATGGATAACCATGGATAGAAAGGGTGCTAACACCTTCCCTTTCTATAAATCTACCTCCCGAACCGAGAAACATTCTCGAATAAGGAATTTTGCTGTGCTTTTGTCCTTTCCATGTTGGAGAACATAAAAGACGGTGGCGACTCTTGCTTCCGTGACATTTCGCGAAACCAGCTTCAAACAGTCAGTTCTCATTCCCACCGATCACAGAACTGGCGACTCTGTTGGGGACTTAAAAAGTGAGGTGTACCTTAGGATAGATCATACTTATGTTTTCAATTGCCTGATTTATGTGCTTTAATATTATTGGGCCTGTCTTGGGAGTTCTATAGATCCTAACCCGGATCTGGGGGATACCTCTTAGAAAGTAGCAACAAGACTGTGAGGGAACTGTGCGGGGTATACCGACACGGTTGAAACAGTCTGCTACGTTGATGTGGCACTTTGGTGAGTACCGGTAACCCTTGAGTCAGTCAAGGAGAGTACGGAGCCGCCACGTGGTGTCGTGAAGCATCAACTGACCTTAGGAACCTTAATTGAACCATCCTGGCCTCTTTAGGGGTAGTGAGATAACTGACTTTGGTGCAGTCCGAGGTTGGTTGATACTCGATACTACACTCATTGAGGGTTATTTTCTTGGGATATTTTGGTCGCCAGTTAGTGGCTAAATCAAAATAATGAACATAGAAAACAACCCAATGATATTGAGCTCCCTAGAACCCGGTTACTTTTGATAGGACAGGTCTTAACCAACCAACTTCAAGAGGGTAGTACCCCAAACTTCATGCTGGCCTAAACTCTAAGGGCTGTCCTGTATGACTTGTGTGCCTTCAAACTTGAACTACTTGCATGCTTGTTATCTGACAACATGAGTTCTTGCAGGTTTTGTTTACAGTCCTTAATCTGGGCTCATAACAGGGTTTACCTACATTACTCCGTGCATGGAATAACATCATGCCATCATACCATTGCATACATCCTGCATAAGGACTAACCCATTTCAAGGATCTCTAGGGTCTGTGATGCAGGTCATGACGAACCAAAATCTCTAGCAAGGGGCAAAGGGGATTTATTTTCCTCTAGCCAAGGTGGTCAGGGGCTATGACCCACTCGATATGGTGAGCCTTGACTCTTGAAAAAGGACTCTCAACAACATGAAGTTCCTTTAATCAAGCTACCAAATTCAAATTCTGACAAATTTTCCTGTTTACCCCGCAAGATCCTTGAAAACATCGCATGCATACATACATATCATTGCATCACAGGTGCCCTTTGTACAGGTCATTTACCTTCTTCGCTGTTTATTTCAGCAGTCATCATGAATCCTGAATCATCCAATGGACAAGCTATCAAGGCCCTCCAGGCCCAGAACACCCAGTTCCAGAAGCTGGTCATGAGCTTAGCCCAGGGGCAACAGGAGTTGAAGACTCTGCTCTTGAAGAAGAAGAAGAAGAAGAAGAAGAGGACTGCCCTGTTCAGCAATGGACGGAGGTTTGGGAATACACTACAGAATGAGGTTGATCAGACTATTCCATCTGTTGGGGAAGGCAGTCACCAAGAGGAAAGGGTTCCTAGTCTCGTGGTCTCTGACACTGAGACAGACTTCAATGATGAACAGTACCCTCCAACTGAGGACATGTACAAGCAACTAGAGGACCGTCTAAATGCCATGGAGATTCAACAGGTGCCCGGGTTGGACTTTGGAGACCTAGGCTTATCTTCTGGGGTGGTGATCCCTCACAAGTTCAAGGCACCTGCCTTTGTAAAGTACGACGGGGCTTCCTGTCCTAAGTTGCACCTCCGTTCATATGCAAGGAAGATCCAACCCTACACGGCAGACAAGAATCTATGGATCCATTTCTTCCAGGAGAGTCTTTCAGGGACTCAACTCGAATGGTTATATCAGCTGGATGGAACCAATATTCGTAGCTGGGAGGACTTGGCAACTGCTTTTTATAAGCAGTATCAGTATAATGCCGACCTCGCTCCTACGCGTACCCAACTCCAGGGTATGTCACTAGGGATGGGTGAAGGTTTTAAGGAGTATGCGCAAAAGTGGAGAGACCTTGCTGGAAGGGTGCAACCACCTCTGACTGACCGGGAACTCGTTGACATGTTCTTGGGGACCCTGTCTGGGCCATTCTACAACCATCTGATTGGGAATTCTTCTGCTGGGTTTACAGATCTTATCTTGACTGGTGAGAGAATTGAAGCTGGTATCAAGTTTGGTAAGATTCAAGAAGCTGCACCTGCTGATGCTCAGATGAAGCCCCACAATGGGAAGAAAGAGTCCAATGCTGTACATGGAAAAAAGGGTCGTCATGATCAACATGTAGGGGCAATCCAGATCTCTGATCCCACGCCCGTTCAACAAATAAAGAGCAATAAGCGTAGGATAAAGTACCAAGATAGGAAGTATGCTGACATCAACATGCCTTTGTCTCAGGAATTACAACAATTGCTGAAGGCAAAACTGGTCACACTAAAGGATCCTCCTCAAAATCCTGATACTTCCTCTTCCAAGTACAACCCGGGTGTGAGATGTGCCTACCATTCTGACAGTCCTGGACATGACACCGACGACTGTTGGACCTTGAAGAACAAGATCCAAGACTTGATTGATGCCAAGGAGGTCAAGTTTGAACACTGATCCTACACCAAATCATCGAGAATGTCTTTTGTTCATTAGAATTTTCAATTTGTAATTTTCTTTTGATTGTTCAAACATTTATTCATGTTAAACGTTGTTATTTCATTAATGCATTACGCATGTCTGTTTTGAAGTAATTATTTCGTATTCACTATATGCAAACTGTTTTCATATTTTTTTGTGATGTTCAACTCTCGGTTAATAATTCTAAGCCTCTTGAGGGAGGATGACGAAAACGATACCACAATCTACAGTATGCTTTTGAACAGACCCCGCTGATGAGGTACAGGCATTGTTTCAATTCCTAAACACTGGAGTTATAAGGATGATAATCCCTCGTCAACCCCTTTGAGCCAAAGAAGTAGGAGTTTTCTTTTCGAAAATTAAAACCCTTAATCATAACCTGGGGCAGGGTAGTTCTCTCAGTTAATCCAGAGTGCACAACGAATGGCACCAAAGGAGTCCTGTCAAAATCAAGGACAGTGATGGTCCTGAATAATCATAAAGACAAGCAATCATTACCAAAAAAAAAACTAAAGCCCAACAAGTCAAAACCTATGAATGAGACTTACAAAACTGGGGCATCCCGCTGACTGTGATCACAAAAGAAACAGTTCAGGCAAAAAATAGGGAAAACGAAATCAAAAAAGAAAGAGGTCTTACAAACCCTCGACACAAAAAGATTTAACTGCCTATTCAAAACTGTCAACATCCGAACCATCACTGGTATATCAAGACAAAGACTCAAACAAGGTCTAACACACGATCAGCTGAGTTTAGGATCGAAGAAAATCACAAAGAATGGGTGGGTACAAATAAATTTGAGCCTTTATCCTTTGTTTCTTAAAACCGTGAACTAGGCCACGTTATAACCCTTAAAAGTCCTAGCTGAAGCATGGGTTAGTTCGAAAGCATACTGTTACGAAAGGTATCCTGACTCCTTAAGGCTCGCTGTAAAATACTGAGTTGACATCATATTTTTACAAAACTCACTTGCTTTTACAAAAAATGCATTTTTCAAAACTTCAAGACAGACATAAGCTTTTGCATTCTTAAAATAACATTGTTTACATATGACTAGTTATTTGAACAAGCAGAGAAATTCGCACGACGAATATCTTATGAACAAAAGTCTTCTCAACAAAGAAGTCACCTCAAATGGAGAAAACACTTCCAATCACGGGGGCATGGCCTGATCAGTGTCCATCATCTGGGGCAGTCCAGTCAAGATTCGGAGAATCTCTCAAATAGGCCAACCAGCTTGGGGCAAATCTCCAGCTGGATCACTTGGGGCATTGGACGATCAAACGAAGATCTTCTGGTGGCATGGCAACACAACAACAGGGGCACCTCCCTACATCTTGAGAGCATGGACATAGTCGGAGAGAAGACTACGCATAATCAAAGACCTGCTAGGTTGACACACCTAGGCAAAAATAAGGGCTTCCCGGCGAACCAAAAGGTTTCGGGCAAAAATAAGGGATGAAATGAAAAGATCTGTACACCCGGCAAGTCGAAAACCTGAAAAGGCGGCTTGGGCAAAAATGGGTATCCCGGTGGACTGAAAACCCGAAAGGGCGGTCCAGGCAAAAGTTAGGGATCAAAGTGTACGACTATGTCCCGTCATCTCGTCACTTGCCTACCAAAAGAAGATTTGTCAATCGGCAGTCGTCCAACACCTCTACAGGTACCTTCTCCCACAGAAGCTGGGGCAATGAGAATTGTCTAAGCGATCTAGTTGCTCTGTCAACCAAGGTACCAAGGTAGGTTCGGCTGAAGAACATGACCAAGATACCTTCACTCCCCGCAGAGTAAAACAAGATGCATCAATACTCTCCCCCGAGCAGAGTTGGTCTCCCATCAGCCCCGAAAAGGCGCAGTATCTCCAGCAAGTCAGCAACGCTCTCCCCAAGAAGAGTTAGTCTACTGTCAGCCTTAAGGAAGTTGGGTATCCCTAGAAAATCTCAATATTCCCCAGCGGAGTATACAAATGTTCCTAAACAAGCATCCCCGGCAGTCTTAATATAAGATTGTTCCCCGGCGGAATACAAGACACCCCAGTGGAGCCACTTCCCCAGTACAGTTCAAAGTCTCCCTAGGAGAGTTGAATCAATCTCCCCAGTAGGAAGCTTATCCCCAGTAGATTCTGGAAGCTTATCACCTGTAGAGCACGAACGCGTCTCCCCGGCTTTATTCAAAGGTTATTCCCCACCAGGGCTTATAACTGGGTTATCCTCAGCCAATTACCACGGAAAGATCGTCCTCGGTGAAGTTCTTCCTATCCCCCGGCAGAGTTCATCAAATCTTCCAACAAAACATATCAACGGTATCCCAGCGGAGTTATCATCAAGTCTCAGCAAAGTATCTCTTCCCACAGAGTATATTCCCCGCAGAGTAATCTCTCCACCAAGTTTATTCCCCAACAGAGTCGTCTTCTCCTACCGGTTTATTCTTGCAATCTTCGCCCCCAGTGGAAATGAAGAACTCTACTCTTCAAACATCAGCCCAGGATTCAGCTTCCCAGTATTCGTCAAGGATTTATTTTCCTAGACGAAAATACATTCATAAACATCACGTCTCCATACATTATAGCATGCATACGCATCATATCACACAATCTCATTTATTTTTGAGAACATCTTAAAATCAGGCAATTCGTGCATCATGACATTGCATACAACTAACTCGTTACTTTTTCAGGAAAGAACGATCAACAGATAAAAGTCTTTACCGTTTGAGGTAGAAGACGTCTAAGATTCCTTCATCATTCTGCTGAGGTTGAAGTCGCCTAAGGTTCTCTCATCGTCCCGTTGAGGTAGTAATCGTCCAAGGTTCTCTCATTGTCCCGTTGAGATAGTAATCATCCAAGGTTCTCTCATCGTCCCATTGAGGTAGTAATCGTCCAAGGTTCTCTCATCGTCCCGTTGAGGTAGTAATCGTCCAAGGTTCTCTCATCGTCCCGTTGAGGTAGTAATCATCCAAGGTTCTCTCATCGTCCCGTTGAGGTAGTAATCGTCCAAGGTTCTCTCATCGTCCCATTGAGGTAGTAATCATCCAAGGTTCTCTCATCGTCCCGTTGAGGTAGTAATCGTCCAAGGTTCTCTCATCGTCCCGTTGAGGTAGTAATCATCCAAGGTTCTCTCATCGTCCCGTTGAGGTAGTAATCGTCCAAGGTTCTCTCATCGTCCCGTTGAGGTAGAAATCGTTCAAGGTTCTCTCATCGTCCCGTTGAGGTAGTAATCATCCAAGGTTCTCTCATCGTCCCGTTGAGGTAGTAATCGTCCAAGGTTCTCTCATCGTCCCGTTGAGGTAGTAATCATCCAAGGTTCTCTCATCGTCCCGTTGAGGTAGTAATCGTCCAAGGTTCTCTCATCGTCCCGTTGAGGTAGTAATCATCCAAGGTTCTCTCATCGTCCCGTTGAGGTAGTAATCGTCCAAGGTTCTCTCATCGTCCCGTTGAGGTAGAAATCGTTCAAGGTTCTCTCATCGTCCCGTTGAGGTAGTAACCGTCCCTGATTCATTCATCACATCATTATCAACAAAAACCTTTTGAAGTTCCAGATTCGATTCCTGTATCTAGCCAGGGCACGTCTGTGAGCGACTGTTTGAAGATCAACCCCTGTAACAGGCCAGGTAATTATCTTTCTTCCTCAGGTACGCAAGTACTCGCTAAGGAATCTCTTACGCGATCGACACCTAGATGGCATCTATAAGCCCATCCACTTACCAACAGTTCCAAATGGTATCTATAAGCCCATTCCCGAAAAGGTTCTGTCACATCTCCAGATGGCATCTATAAGCCCATCATCCTATCCATCATCTCTCCAAATGGCATCTGTAAGCCCATTCCCGCTATCACATTGCTGATACTCCACTATGTGAGTGCAAATTTCTGGGCACTCTAGTGTTCAATCATCTTCCACCTTCGGATCATGAAAGGCACACAAGCCAATCTACATCCTCAGGTCTAAGAAGATTGAACAGGGGCAACTGTTGTACCCTAAAATTTGCCCTCCCATATTCTTCAAAGTTTTGACAAGCATCACCTCAAATGGTTCAAAGTCTACTCAAGGGCTACACAGTCAAGCACCCTCCTAAGCCAGTCAAACTAGGGTTTTGGTTCTTGCAAGGAAGTTGAGGTTTTCAAAGGCTCAATCAAGTCACATATGCTCATACACATTTTCAAGCACCTACATGTCAAGTTTCAAGGCTCACAAGGTCAAGTTGCACAGTCAAAAGTCTCATTTGCTCAACAGTCAACTGTAGGGGCAAAATGGTCATTTGGCAGTCAAAAGTCAAAAGTTTTGGTCAACATCTTATTTTGGAGCCACAATAATCATTTGATCAAGTCTTGATCATGATTTCACAAGAATGGCTCAAAAATCATCAAGATGCAAAAGTTTCTATTTTTGGACAGTTGAAAAGTCAACTGTAACTTGACCAAGGCATAACTTTTTCATGGTTCATCAAAAAAATCCCATCCAATGCTCATTTTGAAGGGGAGGACATTTCCTACAACTCATCTTCACATTCCAAGTCCAAGAAATGCTCTCACAAAAAGTTATCAATTTCAACATTATAGGTCATTTTTAAAAGTCAACAAAAAGGCATTTTAAGTCAAAGACCATAACTTGATATTGGTAAATCAAAATGACATTGGACCAAAGGCACTGGTTAGAGGACTTCAAGACCTTTCCAAAATGTTCAAGAACATGTTCATATGATCAAAATTGAGCAAGATATGCATTGGAGAAGTTGGGAAATTTTTGTGAAATGGCCAAAGTCAACTATCCTTGAAATTTCATTTTTGACAAAGAGGGCCCACTTTGTCCACTTGGTTCAGCTTGGCCATGCCTCCCACGTGTCCCACAATTTATTTCAAGATAAAAATTAATTTTTCCATTTTTATTTAATTTTATTTGATTTAAATCATTTTAAATCTTTAAAATTCAAATAAAAATCAAGAAAATTAATGGAGGGATATCTTTGAGTTTGAATAGCTTTGATACACCATCATTCACCTTCCAAATTCGTGCAAGGCCTATTCCAAGCAAGAAATTCAAATTTTGACAAGAATGGTAAGTTGCTTTAATGGAGGTTATGGCAAAATCTCAAGCATAATTGCAAGGCTTCAAGGCTCATTATATGGATTGATACTCATTCAAAACCACAGAGGCAAGCATTCCTTATACCATTCACGACCTAGAAACACTCATACAGCATAAACAACTTTCAAATTTTCAAGGGAAAAATCACAAACTGAAAACCATCTTCCCACACGATTCAAGCCTCTCCTTCGATCCAAACACATTCCTGACCCTTCCAGGAACCTTTCGCAATCAGAATTAAGCCACATCACTCAAAGAATCACGCTACACAAGTCACACGGTTTGTCCAAATTTTGAAAAACGAAATTCCATTTTTACGCCTCATTAATCCATTTTGAACATTATTATGCATTGCTGACACCATTACAAAACTTTCTGTATGTTTTAATTTGATTATAAGGCTGTAAAATGCAAAGTGCCATTGTTGGTTTCTAGGTTTTTCAGAGCTTCGAATTAGGGGTTTTTATATACTGTAAAATTGAACCTCAAAACAGGCATGGTCAAACTCAGAAGCTCAAGACGGATTGAATGGACATGTCGCGCCTTTTTTATGTTGCCCCAATTTCTAATCGCTATTTTTTTATTGTTGGAATTAGTGGGGGTTTAAAACCCCCGTTATTTGCCTGTAATTTTTGTTGCAGAACGAAGATGATGATGGCGTGACAACCAGGGAGTGGGCCATTCAAAACATGGCGCGTTTTTCTTTGTTTTTTCAGCATATAGCGCATGTTTTTTATATTATATTTCTTTTCTATTTCAGTAACAAACGCGCAGGTTTGGTTCAGTGGTTGGTCATATGTTTGGTAATCTCTGGGACCTGGGTTCGATTCCCAGGTCCCCCCATAATTCTCATATTATTTTTTCCAACGCATTCTTGTGCAGTTTCTCAAGCGCTGGACACCATAAGCCTCACACATCCAACGTGCCATGTGTCATCAGTGCAGATCCAAGGGCCCAGGAGGCAAGAACACCATGTGCCTGGTCAACAGCATTCCACTCAATTCCCAGAGTCAAACGAGTTGGCTTCTTAATGGGCCAAGATTCAACATCACACCCTCCTATTTGGCCCAACCCCCCCCCCCCCCCCCCCCCATGGGTTTGCATTATTTTCTTTTTTATATCTATTTGTCTTATTTTATTTTTCTCTTTAATTAACCATTAACATAATTAACATATTTTCATAAAAAAATCAAAAAAAAAAAAGAATTAACATCATTATTATTATTATTATTATTTTATTTTGTAAATAAACAATAATTGAATTAGTTTAATTAGCCAATTTCAATTTCTTTCCTTAATAACTAAAATAGATTTAGAATTAGGAAAAATTAACTTTTAGTTTTATTTCTTTTTATTTTATTTCATAAAAAACAAAAATATATTTTCTTTTAATTAAATTACTTAATTAATCATTAGTTAGTTTTAATTTTATTTTAATTACAATAAGACAAACAAAATCAATTTCTCTTCTAAAAAGGGTCAACACCCTTGGAACATTCCCGATTCTTTCTTTCGCGCGCATTTCAGTTTTAATTCCTTATTTCTGATTATTATGTAACTGCCTCTGGATGTAATAGTAATTAGGATCTTTACTGTTTTTATTTACTTTCCGTACTTATTTACCAAAAAACGGGTCTTTGTATATTTTTGGCGATGTATAGACCCGCGCCTTGTAATAGCGTAGAACTTTATATTTCTGCAATTTACTTTCCGCACCCTCTAACTGTTAAATGCATGAAAGAATGTATGGTAAATAAAAACAACTCGTAGCTCACTAATTACCAAGACAAAATTAACTGAATACAACACACAAAGCACATGCCACTTCTAGGGTACGCTTCACTCGTTGCCTCGAAACGTGGTCATCAAGTATAGAGTGTCTTAGAGGTCGCCCTTCTGTCCAAAAGATCCAGTTGCCTCGAAACGGTTGCCTCAGATACAAAGGATCTAGGACATTAGGGTTACTTCTAAGATGTCCTACCATTGCTTCGGTGACCACACTGTCCCGATAATCGAATTGACCCGAACACCTCCAACGATGGTGCTACCTACCTCTCAATGGTGGGATAGCACTATCTAAAGGACTCTTACACAGATTAATTCCTTAGGGTAGGTAGACGACTCATGGGTACTTGCTCTTTCAAAACAAACAAAACAAAAATACTTTTCACACCTTACACTTTCAAAAAGTTTTCAAAACAAATACTTCATACACTCTTGAGGACAGATACAAGAGTTACTTAGAAGTCTTTCAAAACAAACTTTTTCAAAAACCACACATTTGAAAAGCAAACAATCTTTTGAAAACATAAGAGCAAGTACCTAAGAGCCCATGGATAACCATGGATAGAAAGGGTGCTAACACCTTCCCTTTCTATAAATCTACCTCCCGAACCGAGAAACATTCTCGAATAAGGAATTTTGATGTGCTTTTGTCCTTTCCATGTTGGAGAACATAAAAGACGGTGGCGACTCTTGCTTCCGCGACATTTCGCGAAACCAACTTTAAACAGTCAGTTCTCATTCTCACCGATCACAAGTGGGAATACGAACGCAAAACTCAAGTCAGTTCTCCCACCGTATCACAGAACTGGCGACTCTGCTGGGGATTGAATCTAAAAGTGGGGTTACCTTAGGGTTTAGATCACCTTTACTTTCTTGCTTTGATTGCCTTGATTGCTTTACTTTTTGGGTCCTTGTTTGGGTTTGTTGTAAATCCTACACCCGGATTTGGGGCACCTTTTTTAGGTAAATAGCAATAAAACTGTGAGGGAACTGTGCGGGGTATACCGACATGGTTGAAGCAGTAAGCTATGTTAGTGTGACATATTTGTGAGTACCGGTAACCCTTGAGTTCAATCAAGGAGAGTACGGGGCCGCTGAGTGATGTCGTGAAGCACTAACGAACTCTTAGAACCTTAATTGACCATCCTAGCCTTTTTAGGGGTAGTGAGATGACCGACTTTGGTGCAGTCTGAAGTTGGTAGATACTCGATACTACACTCATTGAGGGTTGTTTTCTTGGAATATTTTGGTCGCCAGTTAAGTGGCTAAATCAAAACGATGAACACAGAAAACAATCCAATGATATTGAGCTCCTTAGAACCCGGTTTCTATTTTAGAACAGGATGAGCCAACTAACTTCAAGAGGGTACTTACCTACAAACCCCATGCAAGCCTAAACCTAAAGACTTGTTTGCTTTGTGTGAATATGACTACCTGTATATACACTCACTTGCTTTTGCACACATGTACATAACATCATGACATCATACCATAGCATTTTCAATAACCATTTCAAGGATCTCGAGGGTTCTTTTGATGCAGGGTTACGTTGAACCAGACGTCTACCAAAAGGCAAGAGGTTTCTCCTCTAAACAAATGCCAATCAAAGATCAAGTGCAACAACTTGAATCAGGGGCTATGACCCACTCGACATCGTGAGCTTGATTCTTGTGGAAAGACATCCACTGGTGCAAAGTTCTCCAACCGAAGATCGAAGTTCAACCTCTAACATTCTCTTGTGTTTACCCCAAGAGATCCTTGAAAACATTGCATATATATCATACATATCATTGCATAACAGGTTTCTCCCATGCAGGTTTCCTTATTCTTCCTACTGTTTATTTCAATAAGATGGATATGGAACAAACGGTGAAAGATCTCCAAGCTCAAAATGCTCAATTCAAACAAATGCTGCTGGCTATGGGTAAGGGGCAAGAGGATCTGACAGCTCTCCTCCTCAAAGACAAGAAGAAGAAGTCCAAGAAGACAGCCAGCATCCTGAACTTGAGGAGAAGACCTAAAGCCCAAGACCTTGCAACTCCATCCAACACAGGGGGTAGTCTTGAAGAAAACCACAATGTGGAGATTGTTGAAGATGAAGCTGACTACTCCGAAGAACAATATCCTCTCGCTGATGACAAGTACAAAGAGTTGGAGGATCGCCTCAATGCTATGGAGATCCAACAAATACCTGGCTTGGATCTAGGAGACATGGGTCTAGTTCCTGGATTAGTCATCCCTTCAAAGTTCAAAGTCCCTACCTTTGCTCTGTACGACAGAGTTTCTTGCCCTAAGATGCATCTAAAGTCTTATGTCCGCAAGATTCAACCATACACAGCTGATACGGGGCTTTGGATCCATTTCTTCCAAGAAAGTCTGGTAGGGGCTCAACTCGAGTGGTTCTATCAATTGGAGAGTTCTCGCATCCACACCTGGAAGGACTTAGCTTTTGCTTTCTATGAGCAGTATCAGTACAATGCTGATCTTGCACCAACTCGTGTGCAGTTGCAGAACATGACCATGGGTTCCGACGAGAGCTTCAAGGGATATGCACAAAAAATGGAGAGATTTGGCTGGTAGGGTGCAACCTCCTTTAACTGATAGGGAGATGATTGACATCTTCATGGGAACTTTGACCGGGCCTTTCTTCAATCACTTAATTGGAAGCTCCTCAGACGGGTTCACCGAGCTAATACTGACCGGCGAAAGGGTCGAAGCTGGCATCAAGAGTGGAAAGATCCAAGGAGCTACAACCTCCGATACTCAGATAATTCCCTACAACAGAAAGAAGGAGTCCAATGCCGCAAGCAGTCAAAAGGGTCGTCATGACCAACGCGTGGGAGCAATCTTGATCTCTAATCCTACACATGCTCATCAAAGAC
This sequence comes from Vicia faba, assembly GCA_948472305.1. Classification (NCBI taxonomy): domain Eukaryota; kingdom Viridiplantae; phylum Streptophyta; class Magnoliopsida; order Fabales; family Fabaceae; genus Vicia; species Vicia faba. The sequence continues at coordinate 444,358,918 of OX451739.1, read as the reverse complement.
AGGGGCATCAGCGTAAGGAGGTCGCACCTAAGAGGCAGTTCACCAACATCAACATGCCACTGTCTCAAGCGCTGCAACACTTGTTGAAAAGGGATCTGATTACATTGAGGGCTCCTCTCCGGAACCCAAATACTTCTGCTCCTACCTATCATCCAAATGAAAGGTGTGCATACCACTCTGACAATCCGGGAAACGACACCGACAACTGTTGGCCTCTGAAGAACAAGATCCAAGACATGATCGATGCCAAGGAGATCGAGTTTGACCCTCCGAAGACTCTAGCATGATCACTCCTCCTATGCCAGCTCATTGAGATTGTGTTTGTTTCTTTTTGAATTTTCAAAGTTGTAATATCTTTTGTTACTCAAACAATTATCTTTTAATGTCAAACTCTATTTCATTAATGCATTGCATATGTTTGTCTTGAATTCATACATTCGTTTTCACTACTCTTATGCTTTCCGTATGATATTTAACTCTTGATAAAAAGCTGCAAGCCTGTAGAGGGAGGATGACGAAACAATACCATGATCTCATACAGTATGCTTTTGAACAAACCTTGCTGATGATGTACAAGCGTTTCTTTCAATTCCCAAACACTGGAGTTATAAGGAAGATAATCCCTAGTCAACCCCTTCGAGCCAAAGAAGTAGGAGTTTTCTGTTCTAAACAAATCAAAACCTTTGATATAAACCTGGGGCAGGGTAGTATCTCAGTTAATTCAAAAGAAAATGCGCATTGAAGTCGCAAACTCTCAGTTCGTAATACAACGAACGACGTCAAAAGAAAAAGAATTCCTCTGGAATCAAAAGACAAGGGTGGTTCCCTATCACATAGACAGTCAATCTCTCAAAAGAGAAGAGCCCACCGAGCCAAAACCTGTAAAGGAGGCTTAAGAAAGCTGGGGCATCCCGCTGACTGTGATCTCGAAAACGGGAACAGTCAGGCAAAAGTTAGGGATAACAAATCAAAATCAAAATAGAGAGGTCATTACAAATCCTCGACAACATGAAAAATGTTGCAAAAGAAAAAGAGATGATGACTGTCTCCCAAAATTCAATTGGTGAACCATCACCCAAAAGGTCGTTCCAAACTCAAAACAGAGTGCGACGCACAATTAACTGAGCTTAGGGTTGAAGAACATCACGAAGAGCGGGTGGGTACAAATATACTTTGAGCCTTTATCCTTTATTTCGTAAACCGTGAACCAAGCCACGTTACAACCCTTCACAAGTCCTAATTGAAGCATGGGTTAGTTTGAAAGCATACTGTTACAAAAGGTATCCTGACTCTTGTAAGGCTTTGCTCTAAAATCTTGTGTTGACTTGTCTTACAAAGTTTTCTGCTAAAAAACGCATCTTTCAAAACTTCGAGACAAACATAAACTTTGCATTGTTTGAATATCACTGTTTGCATTTGACTATTTGTTTGACAGCGAAGAAATTCATACAGCGAATGTTCGGAGGAACGAAAACTCTCTCAGTGAACAGAAATCACTTCAAAAAGGATGACACTTCCATTACAACAATCTCCTATCAGCAAGGGGCATGACATGTCACCATCCAGTTAACCTGGGGCAGTCCAGTCAAGATTTCAAGAAATCTCTCAATTCGCAGAGTAATCTGATTCAAGACTCCTTCATCATCACTTGAGGCATTCGAATGTCAAAAGTGTTCAACAATTTCCTTATCACCTCAGAAGATTGGTATACTCCCAATTTCTGACCCTTAACAAAAGCAAGATCCATATATAGTTCAAGATGTGACCCAGATTTGGCGACATTCTATAACTTATTCAAGATTTCATTCCAGATATAGTTTAAGATGTGACCCAGATTTGGCGACATTCTATAACTCATTCAGATTTTCTTCCAGATATAGTTTAAGATGTGACCCAGATTTGGCGACATTCTATAACTCATTCAGATTTTCTTCCAGATATAGTTCAAGATGTGACCCAGATTTGGTGACATTCTATAACTTATTCAAATTTCATTCCAGATATAGTTCAAGATGTGACCCAGATTTGGCGACATTCTATAACTTATTCATATTTCATTCCAGATATAGTTCAAGATGTGACCCAAATTTGGCGACATTCTATAACTCATTCAGATTTCATTCCAGATATAGTTCAAGATGTGACCCAAATTTGGCGACATTCTATAACTCATTCAAATTTGCTTCCAGATATAGTTCAAGATGTGACCCAGATTTGGCGACATTCTATAACTCATTCAGATTTCATTCCAGATATAGTTCAAGATGTGACCCAGATTTGGCGACATTCTATAACTCATTCAAATTTTCTTCCAGATATAGTTCAATATGTGACCCAGATTTGGCGACATTCTATAACTCATTCAGATTTCATTCCAGATATAGTTCAAGATGTGACCCAGATTTGGCGACATTCTATAACTTATTCCAGATATAGTTCAAGATGTGACCCAGATTTGGCGACATTCTGTAACTTATTCAAGATTTCATTCCAGATATAGTTCAAGATGTGACCCAGAGATGGCGACATTCCGCAACTTATTCAAGATTTCATTCCAGATATAGTTCCAGATGTGACCCAGAGATGGCGACATTCCGTAACTTATTCCAGATCAACACCTACAACAATCAAAAGATTCTCGACTTCCCCAGCCAGAGAGCCTTCCAGAAGCTAACTCCCCTCAGAGTCAAGTTTCAAAATCCCCAGTGGAGTCAAGTTTCAAAATCCCCAGCGGAGCTAAAACTTCCAACTATCAATCCCCAAGCAGAGTGAAGACTCTTATTCTCAGTTCCTCACAGAATATTCGAATATTCTCCAGTGAAGATCCCCTCAAGACAGGAATTCCCCAGTAGATTGGCATACAACCCAAACTCCTGATTCCCAACAGTGGTCCCAGGACTTCTCATCTGCAGCAATCAAAAGATTCTTGCCCTCCCCAGCAGCAGTCAAGGAATTACTTTCCCCGGCAGCAATCAAGATTCTTTTATCTTCAGCCATCCAGGATTCATATATCCTCAGCAAGACAGCTCATCAGCTTACATGCGCATTCATCACATTCATGTCATAAACATTGATGTCACATACATTGCATCACGCATCATGACATTGCATAACAACTAACTCTTTACCTTTTCAGGAAAGAGCAGTCAACAGACAAAGACCATCATCTTCCGAGATTCTTTCTAGAAATAGTTCAGATGTGACCCAGACACGACGACATTCTAATACTTATTCCAGATTCATCCAGAATTAGTTCAGATGTGACCCAAACACGGCGACATTCTGATACCTATTCCAGATTCAACCCGATGCAGTTTTACACGGACTCATCATCAGGAAACCCTACACCAGTTCCTTCTCCACTTCAAGACTTCTGAAAACAGTTTACGGATTCTTCCCAACACCGGATGTTAATCTATCACTTGTTCAGATGCAACTTTTGAAAACAGTTTACGGACGCTTCCCAACAACGGATGCTGCTCTATTGCTTATTCAACTCCAACTCCTGAAAACAGTTTACAGATTCTCCAAACATGGATGTCGATCTATTGCTGGTTCATACCCCCAGTTTAGAGATGTTCCAAAACATGGATACCTTTCTGATACTCGTCCACTCACCAGTGACATACAGTTCAACAATCACCTTCAGATGGCATCTATAAGCCCATCCTCCTCCAGACATTTCCAAATGGCATCTTTAAGCCCATTTCCAGATGGCATCTATAAGCCCATCCTCCTCAACGAACACTTCCAAATGGCATCTTTAAACCCATTTCCAGATGGCATCTATAAGCCCATCCTCCTATCAGCAGTCACCAGATGGCATCTTTAAGCCCATCACCAAATGGCATCTTTAAGCCCATTCCCTCTACCATCACATCACCGAGTGCAAATTTTCTGGGCACTCTAGTGTCCAATCTCCTTTTACCCTCGAGTCGCGAAAGGCAAACTTGCCAATCTAACTCTTCAGGTTCAAGAAGATTGAACAGGGGCAACTGTTGTACCCCAAAATTTGCCCTCGTATTTTTCCACAAGAAATCACAGCTTCGAGCTTTTCCTGATTTTTCAGACTGGCTCAAGAATCGGTCAAACAAATTTTTCTCGTCAGTCAAACAAAATTAGGGTTTTCATGGCTCTGGAACAGTTCAAACAGTTTGCTTAGGGTTTGGTTGATTTCGGCTCAGGTTTTGATCAGGCGGACGCTTCTTTGACTTTTAATCAAGAATTAGGGTTTTTGTGCGCGCAGAAAGAATTAAGTCTGCAGTGCTTTTCACTCTGGAATATGGACTGAGGTTTCTGACTGGGAGCTTGCAATGTTTGATTGAATCATTAAGAGAAAAGACATTTGGGCAGTTGTTGTGATTAACTGTGCGTTGCTTTGGATTTTTGAAGCGCCAGGTTTATTAATTGATCGATGATAAAACCACAATGCTTATTTAATTGTTTATTTATTCTAAGTTAAGATAATTGGAATTTATTTCCATTTATTATAATTTAAGAATTATAAATAATAAAATAAATAATTGAAAAGAAGAAAAGGAATTAACTGATAAAAATTGGTTTTCATTCATCTTTAATTATTCGTTACAATTGTTATTTGAATACGGTATTTATTTACAAAGTGTTCATAATAATAATTTTACAATAATTCAAAGTAAAATAAAACTATCCTAATTCCTAAGTCTTCATCTTCCATCCATTGCTCCCTCTGCTTCATTTGATTTTATCTGCAAAGAATAAGAAAAGAAAGAAAAGTCAAAGCAGATAAATTACAAAGACAAATGCATGAAATCAATACACAATCACACTTGCCCCCCTAGGGTAATCCCACATGTTGCCTTCCAAAATGGGCCATGCTTGCACGTCGAGTTTCTTTGGCAAAACAATTCAAATGATCATAAGTCCCTCGATGACGCTTTCGAAAGTTGCCTATCAAAATGATCATAGTCCCTTCAAGAAAATTTCCAAAGACACTTGGCACCATTGCATTCATGGTCCCTACGATGACCCGCGCCTGTCCCGTTAAACATCCTAAACGCAAGATTGTCCACCAAATACAATGGTGGAACAAAATTGTTAAAAAGGGTTAAAACATGAGAAAAACCTTTGAGTAAATTTAGGGATAGACAAACTCTTAGTTACTTGAAATCAACTTGCAAAAACACTTGCCTACTTTTCAAAACCACACTTCACAAACACTTTCAAAACAAACTTCCAAAAACATTTGAAACCTCTTTTCGAAAAGATACACACCTTTGTGAAACACTCAAACACGAGTCATTACATTGGTTGCCTAAGACAAGGCATCTTCTTCAAAAACATTTTCAAAACATACGCACACACCACAATTTCAAGCAATCGAAAATCAAAGGCAAGTGATCTAAAACCAAGTAACTAAGAGCCCATGGATAACCATGGATGAAAAGGGTGCTAATACCTTCCCTTTTCATAATCTACCTCCCGAATCCACGAAACATCTCAAAAGGTTTTTCCTGTGCTTTTTAACCTTTCCTTTAGGATAAAATAAAAAGTCGGTGGCGACTCTTGCTAAACCGAACAAGTGCGAATACGAACGCAAAACTCAAGTCAGTTCTCCCACCGTATCACAATTATGATAAACAATATATTAGGTAAAGAATATACGATTCACCACTTCACACAACAACAACATAAAGCAACACAATTCACCTACACATTAATTCAACTTATAACATCGCCAAGCATAAATAACACTTCAAATAAGCAACAAATCAACGACTCCAAATGTGACTCAACTGTGCAAATGCATGTGGTACCATTGGAGCAGAACTCCCAACTTAGAAAATGCCAGTTTACCAAGGCATAAGATAAAGCATTCAACTTAGAACATGTCAATCCAGGCCAACATAGGTGAGCATTCGCTCCAACTTAGAACATGCCAATACAGACCTTCACAAAATCCACCAATACAGGCCTTCACAAAATCTGCCAATACAAGCCTTCACAAATGCAAATGTATGAATGTACAACACATACAACAGTATTATTAAACACTTCACGAGGCATGCGCCTATATCACTGCTTCACTGGCCATAGGCCTACAACGTCATCAACGTAATCATCAACAATTCATGACAATAACATATTTATTGTATATTCACTAGGATTCACACCATACGGCTACCCACAAAAATAATTCATAATCACATTATCATGAGTGAACTCCACATATACTCAATGATATCTCGCAACAACAACACATTCATCAATCAATACAAAATAACACAACATTAGTCATAAGACCTATAATCAACAATGTCCATAAACCAGACGGAATGACTTAACCAACTGTATCGGCGATTCGGTGTAATCGACATAATTTCAACAAAAAGACATATCCACAATTACCTACTAATTAAACTTAGTTACCCGGTCAAATTTTGTTAAATTCCGGATAACTAATTATACCGCCTAATTCGGCTACTGATCAATGGTTCTACACAGGAATTTAGTAGTTACTTAATCATTGTTTTATTCACTAATTGATATTTTATTCCTTATCTCCATATTTTATGTTTTGGTTTGCAGAAGAATCAAACAGGACGAATCGGGTCATAAAAAGCGCATAAGTCTAATTTTCAGAAAATTTGCTACAGCAACTGACACAGGTGGCCGTGTTTCCTGACATTGCCGTGTCGGGAGAAGGAAAGGGAAAGGCGTGGAGTGCAGGGGCTGACACAGGTACCCGTGTAAAATGACACGACTCGTGTCAGGAGGCCTGGAGCTTAAAAAACAGTTTTGCCTCCCTTCACACATGTGCCTTGTTCTTGTTCATTCCTTGTTTCAATTTACCCATTTATCTTAGCTTAGCATTAACCCGACACAGTTCAAATACAACAAATAACAACACAACTTAAATCAATCATTAATTTTAATAGCAACACAACCAATTTTTAGCACAACATAGTAGTGAAACTAATACCCTAAATCCAAATTAAAATTCATCATACTCCCATTTATTTATCAAGAACCCCACCCTTACCTTGGATTGAGTGCGGCTCTAAGAAACTTCAATGGAATTTCTGGGAATTTAGCACTAGTAGCAACTTCCTCTTGTTCTTCTTCTCCTCTCAAAACCCTCTTCCTCTTTCTCTTCTCTTTCTTTCTTTTCCTGATAACACTAACTCTCTTTCTCCTTTATTTCTATTCCTAATACAATAATATTATTATATTACTTAATAAATCTAAATGGGCCTAAGAGACATACCCCCTTATTACTTCACAACACCACAAACTAAGCTCAATATCATATTTAAGCTTAATAATAAAAATAATACCTCAACTTAATTCCACCAAATTAAATATGATTATTTATCATGTCACTAAATAAAATAATTCTGACTTCGACGATAAAAATTCGAATTAATATAAAATATTCAAAATATTTAATTAAATAAATAATTAAATACCGGGGTGTTACATGTCAGCCTGAAAAGGCAATGTGCCAGCATATTAGAAGAAATTATGCAACATGTGTCGACATGAAAAAGGAAATGTACTCGTACATGTAAACAAAGACTACATGCTTTATTACGACAGTACTGTGCCGGCCTAAAACACGAATGTGTCGGCACATGCAAGTGTATTTTATGCATAAATTTGTTTTCCATGTTTGATAATTGATCCAAACTTATTCCAGATGATTCCTAAGACCTCTAATGTAAGGGTACACCAAAATGACTTAGGGGTATCGTCCAATATATAGAAATGCTAAGTTCTCCTAGTTTTGACACCATGCAAAACATTTAAAGACAAGTTGCACTCACATGTTCATTTCCTTCATGAGTCATTCTAAGATAATCAAATATAGACTCCGCATAGTCTCTTTTTTTTATTTTATTTTTCATACTTAATGTATGAAAAAGCGTTCAACGTAATGGTTCTTGACCTATGAAAATTTTTCTTGTTCTTTTTCTGTTGGTCATTCATAGCACTTTTTCCATTTTAGCACCATTTGCATTTAAAGGTTGTGTGCAACCATCTGTTACCACATCCTATAAATCAACATCAAAACCAAGGAAGAAACTTTTAATTCTATCCTTCCAATAATCAAATTTATCACCATAAAAAACTGGAAGATTAGCAGAATAATGATCTTTATCATTGTTAGTTGTAGATGGAGGAACTCCTGCCATGTGTTTCAATAATTGGATCTTTTTTCTGACACGGTTAAGTGTTTGATATAACAATCAATACCAGAACCTGAGCTCTGATGCCAATTGAAGGTTCAATGAAACACAATAAATATGTGGTTTGAATTGGGTTTCAATATTAAAAAAATTTCGTTCTCCCAGACATAAACAACACAAGAGTAACAATGACAGTGAACACACGTATTTTATCCGGGTTCACCATTAACTAGGTTACCTCTAGTCCATCCGTCAAGGTGATCTTGCCTTCTCAACAAGAACTTAATCCACTAATAAAAAACATTGATTACAACCTCAATGACACACTGTCAAACACTTCTCAAGGATTCTGACTATACCCTAGTCCCTCAAGGAAATTAACCAACTCGTTAAGATTACAAGAGTCCACAACTTGCATTCCCAAAGCTCCAGAACTATTTATCAAATCATGTGCACTTAGCAAACTATTAGAGTATAAAATTTTTCTTCATACATTGTTTATTTTGTTATCATCAAAACTTAAGGATTAGCTGCAGAACCAAACTTGTTCCTGCAATTATCTCATCCCATTATTGTTGTTGTTTTTCAGGTAGTTATTTACAGGTTAAAGGCAATGGGAAGCTTGCTTGATGACTTTTAGTGATTTCGGCATTTCAGATTGCATATTTCTGCTGTGTATATGTATATATAGCCTAGATCTTGTGGATACTGGCTTAGATCCTAATTTTTGAGTAGGCACCTATGTATATCATGTGCCATATATGTATATTATCCTTTTAGACATGTGTGTGCATATATATATATATATATATATATATATATATATATATATATATATATATATATATATATATATATATATAATATTGTCGATATGCACTTATGTGTATTCAATACCAATTTCACTATGTATAATATATTTTGTAGATGTATATTATATGTAGGTGTTATAATTGGTATCAGAACAGGTCGATCCTCGACCCAACCGTGAAACATCATAAGTCAATCATTTTTGCCTCATATGTGTATTATCGTCATCATTCTCGATGTCATACATTATGGTATTAGACCTGATCAACTTAATTCTATTTGTATGACATCGACAAATCTTGAAATATTCACGTCAAACTCGATCGACCCCTTAGTTAGCCTACAGTGAAATGATCTCCATATAATCGTCAAATCTTCACTGATATTCAACTCAGTAAGGTTGTATTTCACTCTTCCATCAATATCAATCCAATCTTAACGAAATTGGATCTTTCTCACCTTTTTTATCGGTATTAGGCAATAATTCATTCAACTTGGATGTCAAGGCGGTGAGAGATGTGGTTCCATCCAGAAGTCAGAAATCTAAAAGAGATGTGCCTCTCCATTAAAGTACACTTCCACCTTAATCAAAGATTGAGGAAAAGACATATGACTCATATTTATACAACTTTGCTTCCATTATGGACCATACAAAATTGTCGGTGCAATCACAGGCGTATAAAATTGTCATCAAAATCTTGACAGTTGGAAATTCTATAAAATTGCACTACCAGAAATTTCAATTTGGTTGAAATTTCGAGTATAACATGGTATTTTTTTGAAAATACTGGTAATATTTCAAACGTATAGGAAATGTTGTTTGTATCGGAAATTTTGAATTACCTATTGAAAATTATGTGCACACATTTGAATCCAATTTTAAACAGGGCACTTTTAGAATTATCAAATAAAGTGTGGGTGCCATGTATAAAAGAGGGTGACGGGTTAAATTCTCCTTACTTGTGCATTATACTATTTTGACCCTAAAAATGCCATAAAATTTCCATCCGTCAAGGTGATTTTGCCTTCTCAACAAGAACTTAATCCACTAATAAAAACATTGGTTACAACCTCAATGACACACTATCAAACACTTCTCAAGGATTCTGACTATACCCCAGTCCCTCAAGGAAATTAACCATCTGGTTAAGATTACAAGAAGCAACATGTGGTTGCATTGTCAACTTCTGAAGCTGAATATATTGTAGGTGCTTTAATTGTGTATCAAGTTGTTTGGTTGATGAATTTGTTACAACATCTGAAGATCAAGGTTAGCAAACTTGTGAAGTTGATGATTGACAACAAGTCAGCTATAAGCCTTGCTAAGAATCTGGTGTTGCATTGGAGAAGCAAGCACATTGACACAAAGTTCCATTTTTTGAGAAGTCAAATCCATAATGGATTGCTAGAAGTTGCACACTGTAACACCCAGAAGTAACTTGGAGATGTTTTGATGAAAGCTATCAAGACTGGACACTTTATATGTCTCAATCAAACAACAATCTGGTACCTTCTCATTGTTCTTCATGTTGAGATTCTCATACTGCTTACATAAGGATTAAAGCTCCACCTTATTCACTAACGCGTCGCCATTGTAGCACCGTGTCAGTATACCAAGCCTTCACCGTCGTTGAATCAATGATTTTCTCAAACACATTTGCATTCACACACTGATGGATGTAAAATAACGCCTTCTGGTCCTTCTTCCTCATATCTCTCTGTGCAGTCCTCTATTTATCCGCCGCATATGCTGAAACTAGAACATAACTGTGATACGGTGGGAGAACTGACTTGAGGTTTTGCGTTCGTATTCGCACTTGTGCGGTTTAGCAAGAGTCGCCACCGACTTTTTGTTTTATCCTAAAGGAAAGGTTAAAAAGCACAGCAAAAACCTTTTGAGATATTTCGTGGGTTCGGGGGGTAGATTATGAAAGGGGAAGGTATTAGCACCCTTTTCATCCATGGTTATCCATGGGCTCTTAGGTACTTGCTTAGATCAATCTTGCCTTGGTTTTCGATTGCTTTGAAAATGGTGTGTGTGTGGGTGCTTTTTGAAAATGTTTTGGAAAAAGATGCCTTGTCTTAGGCAACTAATGTATTTGACTCGTGTTTGAGTGTTTTACAAAAGTGTGAATCTTTTCGAAAAGATGTTTTCAAATGTTTTTGAGAGTTTGTTTGAAAGTGTTGTGGATTGTGGTTTTTGAAAAGAAGGCAAGTGTTTTTGCAAGTTTGATCTCAAGTAACTAAGAGTTTTGTCTACCCTATTGTACTCAAAAGTTTTTGTCATGTTTTAACCCCGTTTAACAATTTTTGTTCCACCATTGAAATTGGTGGACAATCTTGCGTTTAGGAAGTTTATTCGGGACGGGCGCGGGTCATCGTATGGACCATGAATGCAATGGTGCCAAGTGTCTTTGGCAATTTGCTTGAAGGGACTTGATCATTTTGATAGGCGACTTTCGAAAGCGTCATCGAGGGACTTATGATCATTTGATTCGTTTTGCCAAAGATACTCGACGTGCAAGCATGGCCCATTTTGGAAGGCAACATGTGGGATTACCCTAGGGGGTGTAAGTGTGATTGTGTATTGATTACATGTATTTGTCTTGTATTAGGTTATCTAGCGTTTGATTTTATGTACATACAAACCCTAGGTCTAACCATGGTATAATTGGAAAACTGTAAATTGCGGAATGTAAATCTACGCTATTACAAAATAATGTCCGGGAGTGGGGGTATAAATGTACAAGGGGATGAGACTTATAGTACCCAATAATTTACAACCAAATCGAATGGGCGATCAAAACGAATATCAAATATAAATGTAAGATAAACATGTGTATAGGGTAATGTGTTGTGGAAGTGTACAAGTGTATATGTATTGTGTAAGTGTAAATATGTACAAATGCGAAATGTGAAATTGAGTCGCATTAGGGTTTGACCTAGAGAAATGTATTTTAAATGAATCTTGATTTTTGTATGTTTAATTATGTACAAAAGAAAAATGAAGGTGTTTTGATTAAATGTTAAGTTTTAATTAAAAAGTATTTTAGTCCAAATGTTTGTGAATTTGATATTTAGAGAAAAATGTATTGAATTATTATGTACATAAATGTATATTAACTAATAAAAAAAAAGAGTTTAATTTTAATTATGTATAATAAATGTATAATATGTACAAAAGGAAAAGTTTTAATTAGAAAGTATCTTCAATTTAATTATGTATAAAAAGTATTTGGTTATTTTATATGTAAATGTGTATTAAGAAAATATTTTCAAATTTAACTTATATGATATGTACAAATGTATTTCAAAAAAAATGTTTTTAAGTTAATTGTGTATAAAAGTATTTAGATTAAGTTAGTATGTTTAATTAAATTAAGAAATAAATTGTATATGTTTTAGAAACAATGAAATAATTGAGTTAGTATATAAAAAAGTAAACATTGTTTTTTATTATAAAAATGAAAAGAGTTAGTGTTTTATAAAATAAGGTTAGTGTTAGAAAATGAGGTGATTTCTTGTTGGGCTTCAGAGGAGATTAGCAGCGGGTCTGGCCCAAGGTTTGAAACAGAATTAGGGTTAGGCCATTTGTTTCAGTTTGGAGCGAAGGCAGCGGCGCCGTGCGTAAGCTCATCTTCTTCGTTCTTCCTCATCTCCCTGCGTGCTGAATGTGATGCCTAGTGATGCCGAGCCAACCCAACGCCACCTCCGGTTCCTCTCATCTCCGCGATTGGACTAAACCTAAACGAACAGGGTAACGATCTCACCTTCTCTATCTTAGAATTTTCACTCTTCTTCTTGCTTAGTCTGAGTTATAATCTTACTCGTTATTATCGTTTGTTTTTCTTTTCTTGAGATTGAGAAGGGGACGAAAAGCTACCTTAATTTGGGAAGATGGAGGAAAGGGAACCGGAACTGGAGGCGTTGAGGAGGAGGCCCGGTGGCGGTGATGGAGCTTTGAGCTTGCTTTGCTTCGGGTATTTTCGTTCCTTTGATATATTTAGGGTTTGACGATGACGCTAGACTGAGAACCTTAATGTGCACTTCTTTTACCTCTTCTTCTTCCACTGTGCTTATTGCTTATGTATGGTTGCCTGAGATGTTTCTTCTTCTCTCGTTGCCCTGTGATGACCTCAGAGGCCTGAGGGTCTCATTTGCCTTGAATCTTTACCTCTTCCACCTTCGTCCCTTTTGAATTGTTGAATGCTTTTTTTTGGAACGATCTTGAACAGTTATTGCCTTGGGGATTCTATATGTTGCTTTGCTTATCAAATTTTTCTTGTGTGTTTGAAAGTTGAGACAGGGTAATGGTTGAAAAACTGGTTTTTTGGACAGTAAGTTTTTTGTATATTGGTTTTGGTTGTTAGGCTTGGTGTTGGTTCAGTTTTGGCATTGGTTGATGATATTTGGTTATGACTGATGCTTAGGCTTGTTTGTGTCGCCCAGTGATGTTCTACTGAGGGCTTAGGCTTGACAGGTTATGGTGTTTTTGAAGGTTGAGGCAGGGTATTGGTGCTTGATAGGTTGCAAGTTGTGGTTATGACAGTAGTGGTGTTTTCAAGTTATGTGCTTTTATGAGGTTTGGGGGTCTTTTTCTATTCTCCAACTCTTACCTCTTTGTATTAGCCTCTGTATATTTTATGCAGAGTTGTGTTGGATCCTTCGGTTATCCATTTGCAGGTTCAGTTTTTATGGTCTTAGCAGGTTTTTTGCAAGGTTCAGGTTTGATAGACTTTCTGTTCTCACTTTTGCTTCTTACCTCTTTCTATTCTGAATTGCTATTCTGCTGCTGAACTGCTATTGAACTATATCTAAATCCCTGCTGCTGAACTGAACTGTCTTGGCTTGTATATCTTTTCTTTCTATCCTGCTATGCTGGACTGCTGCCTAACCAAGTTGGCTTTTGATTTGTGTATATTTTTTCTGTCTGCCTGCTGTACTGTCTATCTCTGCTGCTGAACTGCCATTGAACTCAGTCTAACCCTGCCTGCTTTATCTCTCTTTACTCTCTCTTTACAGTACAGCTTAAGATTTTTATATGATTTTTATTTGTACTGTTCTGAAGGGGCCCTATGGGAAATGATGAATTAAGATGTTTGCTTGCATAATACATCTTGCATCTCCTTTATCCAGTTTTGACAGTTTGGATAGATTTTCTGCTTTTTGATATCTTTTTCTCAAATCTTTCCATGACAGCTTTTGAGCTTGTGACAACAAATGTACTTCCTTGATTTTCTTTGAGTGGACTTTGTTTTGGATTGAAAGTTTGGATTGAACTTTTTCAGTTTAGTTTGGATTTTGGATTTGAATTTCTATGCAGCTTGAATTTTATGACTTATGCATTTGCATTTACATTCATGAAATAAAAATAATCTTCCCTCTCTGTGAACCGGGAGAAATCCCGTGATTTGCAGAGAGGGCAACTGATCCCAGTCAGTGGCCCCTAATGATGAGCAACTTTTACTGTCTTTTCCAATTTAATGCTTTCTGACTTTTCTTATTTCTTTTTGCAGATGAAAAATGGAATACCGGAGCGGAATGAAGCACGAAGAATATTTAGAAAATATGATAGTTTTTCATTCTATGTAATATTTAAATTAAATGTAAATTATTGTTTGTAACAACAATTTGTAAATAATTCAAATATCAATAAAAATCCAAATTATCCAATTGGTTCCATTTTCTTTATTGCTTATTTATTTATTTAAAATTCTTAGAATTAAAACAATTGAAAAATAAATTCAATCATTTAATTTCAGAATAATAAATAACTAAAATAAAACAACATTGATCCAATAAACCTGTCTTATCCAACATCCAAAGCAAAGCAGCAATTAAACCAAGTAAACTGATCAACACATGAACACTGTGAATTCAAAACTGCATCTTGTATCTGACTGGCCCAATCAAAACGTACTGAATTCAAAACCATTGTCTCTTTTGCTGATTAAACCAAGATAACGCGAATTTTAATCCGAATCTTGAAATAAACCGCAAAGTGCTGTGGAATTCAAATTCTTCTGAGAATATGCCCATAAAACCCTAATTCCCGATTAAATGCCAAATCACGCTCGCTTGATCAAAATTAAACCCAAAAATCAATCAAACCCTAAGCCCACTGTATGAAACAATTCATAGCTCTGAAAATCAGTGAAAAACCCTAGTTTTGCTTGACTGTCAAGAAAAGTCTGTTTGTCCGATTCTTGAGCCAGTTTGAGAAGTCAGGAAATGTTTGAAGCTGAGATTTCTTGGGGAAAAAATGCGAGGGCAAATTTTGGGGTACAACAGTTGCCCCTGTTCAATCTTCTTTGACCTGAAGAGTTAGATTGGCAAGTTTGCCTTTCGCGACTTGAAGGTAAAAGGAGATTGGACACTAATGTGCCCAGAAAATTTGCGCTCGTCGATGTGACGGTGGAGGTGAATGGGCTTAAAGATGCCATTTGGTGATGGGCTTAAAGATGCCATCTGGTGCGAGAGAATTTTGTCGGGGGAGGGGCTTAGAGATGCCATCTGAGAATGGGCTTACAGATGCCATTCGGCGACTGCTGGTAGGAGGATGGGCTTATAGATGCCATATGGTGATGTTGAACTGTACGTCAATGGTAAGTGGACGAGTATCAGAAGGGCATCCCTGTTTTGGAATATCTCTGAATTGGGGTCTGAACAAGCAACAGATTGATGTCCGTGTCTGGAGAATCTGTAAACTATTTTCAGGAGTTGGGACTGAACAAGCAATGGAGTAGCATCCGTTGTTGGGAAGCGTCCGTAACCTATTTTCAAAAATTGAGAAGAGTCTGAATCAGTTGGTAGATTGACATCCGTTGTAGGGAAGAATCCGTAAACTTGTTTCAGAAGTTGAGAAGTTGAAGAGGAACCGGTGTAAGGTTTCTGCTGATGCGTCTGAATGAATTCTGGAATAAGTATCAAAATGTTGCCGTGTCCGGGTCACATCTGAACTATTTTTTGGATGAATCTCGGGAGATGATCCGTGTCTGTCGACTGATCTTACCTGAAAAGGTAAAGGGTTAGCTGTATGTAATGTTATGATGCATGATACAATGCATGTGACATTTAATGTTTTATGAATGTGATGAATGCGTGTGTAAGCTGATGAGCTAATCTTGCCAAGGATACATGATCCCGAGATGGCTGAAGATGAAAGCATCTTGACTGCTGCCGGGAAAAATAAATCCTTGGCTGTCGCTGGGGAAGAGAATTCCTGATGACCTCTACTGGGGAGCTCCAACTAGTGGACTCATGCCGGGGAGACCAGATTGAGAGTCTTCAGCTTGATGGGAGGTAACTCTGGAGACCTCGCTGGGGAACTCAAGATTTGTCCTTCCAAAATTCTGTGGGGAGAAGGTTCAAAAGTCTGACTCCGCTGGGGATTGTCCACTTGAAGCTCTTGATCCGCTGGGGATACTGAAGCTTAAACTCTGAGGGGAATTGAATTCCGGGGGATTCCCTGGCTGGGGATTTGCACAGATAAGTTACTGCTGGGGAATTTTGATGAACTCTGCTGGGGATAAGGAGAATTCTGGCGAGTGCGATCTTCCGTGGTTGTTAGCTTTGAGAAGAATCTGAACAAGCGATAGGTTAACATCCGTTTACTTGGAGAACCCGTAAACTGTTTTCAGAAATCTTGAAGTTGAATCAGTAAAGAGCAGCATCCGTTGTTGGGAAGCTTCTGAATTCAAAGGTGCATCTGAACAAGTTGATAGATTAACATCCGTTACTTGGGAAGAATCCATGAACTGTTTTCAGAAGTCTTGAGAAGAATCTGAACAAGTGATAGGTTAACGTCCGTTTACTTGGAGAACCCGTGAACTGTTTTCAGAAATCTTGAAGTTGAATCAGTAAAGAGCAGCATCCGTTGTTGGGAAGCTTCTGAATTCAAAGGTGCATCTGAACAAGTTGATAGATTAACATCCGTTACTTGGGAAGAATCCATGAACTGTTTTCAGAAGTCTTGGGAAGAATCTGAACAAGTGATAGGTTAACATCCGTTTACTTGGAGAACCCGTGAACTGTTTTCAGAAATCTTGAGGTTGAATTAGCAATAGAGCAGCATCCGTTATTGGGAAGCGTCCGGAAACTAAATTCAAAGGTTGCATCTGAACAAGCTGATAGATTAACATCCGTTACTTGGGAAGAATCCATGAACTGTTTTCAGAAGTCTTGGGAAGAATCCGAACAAGTGATAGGTTAACATCCGTTTACTTGGAGAACCCGTGAACTGTTTTCAGAAATCTTGAAGTGGAATTAGCAATAGAGTCGCATCCGTTGTTGGGAAGCGTCTGGAAACTAATTTCAAAGGTTGCATCTGAACAAGCTGATAGATTAACATCCGTTACTTGGGAAGAATCCATAAACTGTTTTCAGAAGTCTTGATAAGAATCTGAACAAGTCGGTAGATTGGCGTCCGTTGTTGGGAAGAATCCGTAAACTGTTTTCAGAAGTCTTGATAGGGAACCGGTGTAGGGTTTCCTGATGATGAGCTTGTGTAAAAACTGCATCGGTTTTGAACACTTTTGACATTCGAATGCCCCAAGTGGTGATGTAGATAAAATCCTGGTTTATTACAGGTGTTGGTCTACAATCGGTCGTTCACAGATGTTTCCTGGGTTGTTGCAGGTGTTGATCTGGAATTCTTCAGACATGCCCTGGCTGGATACAGGAGTCGAATCTGGAAAGGTGATAGTTGATAGATATGCCCTGGCAGGATACAGGGGTCGAATCTTCAAACTCTTCAGACATGCCCTGGCTAGATACAGGAGTCGAGTCTGGAAATGTTGTAGTTGATTTGTTGAACACTTTTGACATTCGAATGCCCCAAGTGGTTGCGAAGGAGTCTCGAATCAGATTACTCTGCATATTGAGAGATTTCTTGAAATCTTGACTGGACTGCCCCAGGTTAACTGTACTTTGACTAATCTGTTGGACCTTGACCGGACTGCCCCAGGTTAATTGTACTGTGCTATGTCATGCCCCTTGTCGATAGGAGATTTGACGGAAGTGTTATCCTCTGGAAGTGGTTTTGACTTACTGAGAGAGTTTTCGTTCCTCCGAACATTCGCTGTATGAATTTCTTCGCTGTCAAACAAAAGGGGTAAATACAGACAGTGATATTCAAGCAACGCAAAGTTTATGTTTGTCTCGAAGTTTTGAAAAATGCGTTTTTAGCAGAAAACTTTTCACAAGACAAGTTAACACAGGATTTAGAGCAAAGCCTTACAGGAGTCAGGATACCTTTTGTAACAGTATGCTTTCGAACTAACCCATGCTTCAATTAGGACTTTTGGAGGGTTGTAACGTGGTCAGGTTCACGGTTTAAGAAACAAAGGGTAAAGGCTCAAAGTATATTTGTACCCACCCGCTCTTCGTGATGTCCTTCAACCTAAGCTCAGTTAATTATGCGTCATACTCTGTTTTGAGTTTGGAACGACTTTTGGGTGATGGTTCACCAGTTTGAATTTGGGAGACAGTCATCATCTCCTCTTCTTTTCCAACATTTTTCATGTTGTTGAGGATTTTGTAGTGACCTCACTATTTTGATTTTGATTCGTTATCCCTAACTTTTGCCTGACGGTTACCGTTTTCGGGATTACTGTCAGCGGGATGCCCCAGCTTTCTTAAGCCTCCTTCATAGGTTTTGGCTTGTTGGGCTTTTGTCTTTTGAGAGATTGACTGTCTATGTGATAGGGAACCACCCTTGTCTTTTGATTCCGAAGGAATGCTTTCTTTTTTTCAACGTCGTTCGTTGTATTACGAACTGAGAGTTTGCGACTTCAATGCGCGTTCTCTTTTGAATTAACTGAGATACTACCCTGCCCCGGGTTTATATCAAAGGTTTCGATTGTTTAGAACGGGAAACTCCTACTTCTTTGGCTCGAAGGGGTTGACTAGGGATTAACTTCCTTATAACTTCAGTGTTTGGGAATTGAAAGAAATGCCTGTACATCATCAGCCAGGTCTGTTCAAAACATACTGTATAAGATCACGGTATTGTTTCGTCATCCTCCCTCTAAAGGCTTGCAGCTTTTTATCAAGAGTCAAATATCATAAAGAAAAGCATAAAAGTAGTGAAACGAATGGATGAATTCAAGACAAACATATGCAACGCATTAATGAAAACAGAGTTTAACATCAACAGATAATTGTTTGACAGCAAAAGAAATTACAACTTTGAAAATTCAAAAAGAAGCAAAAGTCTTTCAGCTTCGAGCCTCGTCACTTCAAGCGGAGAACCCTTTTAACGGAAGATCTTCATCTCGCCGTTTGGCATGAACCTCAGCACTCCAATGTCAATCAGATCTTGAATCTTGTTCTTCAAGGCCCAACAGCTATCGGTGTCATGTCCTGGGCTATAGGAATGGTAAACACAAAATGCATCGGGATGATAGTCAGGAGCGGAGGTATTTGGGTTCCGGATAGGATCCCTCAAAGCAGTCAGATTAACCTCCAACAAGCGCTCCAGAATTAGAGATGACGGTATGTCGGTCTCTGTGAACTGCCTTCCCGACGTTTCTTGTCTACGCCGATTGCCCCGCTGACGCCGGCGAGGTTGTTGATGGGTTTGTGACCCTGAAGCTAGCAGAGGAGCTTTCCCCTTGTCTTCTTGAGTTGATGGAGGCTGAGCGGTGACCTGCTCTTCGACCTCAGATGTTTGCCCCAGCTGGTTGTTTGGAAGCAGTTGGCGGACCAGAACTCCGAGTTCCTCTTGTCTTTGAGATAGGTCTTGGATGAGAGCCATCTGGCCCACCAAATATCCCATCATTTGGGTCCTCAGTGTTGTCAGATCAAACTGCAGCTCCGCAATCTGATCATTCCTGGCATTGTTGGAATTCCCCAAGCCGTTGGTGAGGAGAGCTTTCATTTCTTCTTGCCCCAGAGACAAGTTCATGAACATCTCTTGCAGCTGGGCGGTCTGGTCTTGGATGTCTTTGACAGACCGTTCTAGAGCCATCTCTTGCTGAAATAAACAGCAGGAGAGTAAGGAAACCTGAAAAAGGAAAGATGGTCAAAATGAAATGCGTGATATGTGGATGCATGTTTTCAAGGATCTCTTGGGGTAAACACAAGAAAAATGTTAGAGGTTGAGCCCTGCTCTTGGATTGGAGAGCCTTGTACTGGTGGACGTCCTTCTACTAGAATCAAGCTCACCATGTCAAGTGGGTCATAGCCACTGATTCAAGTTGTTGTACTTGATCTTTGATTGGAGAATTTTGTATTGGTGGATGTCTTTCCACGAGAATCGAGCTCACCATGTCGAGTGGGTCATAGCCACTGATTCAAGTTGTTGTACTTGATCTTTGATTGGAGAATTTTGTATTGGTGGATGTCTTTCCACGAGAATCGAGCTCACCATGTCGAGTGGGTCATAGCCACTGATTCAAGTTGTTGTACTTGATCTTTGATTGGAGAACTTTGTATCGGTGGATGTCTTTCCACTAGAATCAAGCTCACCATGTCGAGTGGGTCATAGCCACTGATTCAAGTTGTTGTACTTGATCTTTGATTGGAGAACTTTGTATCGGTGGATGTCTTTCCACTAGAATCAAGCTCACCATGTCAAGTGGGTCATAGCCCCTGATTCAAGTTGTTGCACTTGAACTTTGACTGGATTGGTTAGAGGAGAAACCTCTTGCCCTTTGATAGATGTCTGGTTCAACGTAACCCTGCATCAAAAGAACCCTCGAGATCCTTGAAATGGTTATTGAAAATGCTAAAATGCTATGGTATGATGTTATGATGTTATGTACATGTATGCACAAGTAAGTAAGTGTATATAAAGGCAAACAATATTCACACAAAGCACACAAGGCCTTAGGTTTAGGCTTGCATGAGGTTCGGGTACTACCCTCTTTCAGTTTGTTGATTAAAAACCTGTCCTACCAAAAGTAACCGGGTTCTAGAGGTCCCAATATCACTGGATTGCTTTCATTGTTCATCGTTTCGATTTAGCCACTGAACTGGCGACCGAAATATCCCAGGAAAGCAACCCTCAGTTGAGTGTAGTATCGAGTATCAACCGACTTCGGAGTACACCAAAGTAGTCATCTCACTACCCTAAAGAGGCCAAGATGGTCAATTAAGGTTCTAAGGTCAGTCGATGCTTCACGACACCACGCGGCGGCCCCGTACTCTCCTTGACTGAACTCAAGGGTTACCGGTACACACCAAAGTGCCACATCAACGTAGCAGACTGCTTCAACCATGTCGGTATACCCCGCACAGTTCCCTCACAGCCTTGTTGCTACCTAAAAGGGTTTCCCCAGATCCGGGTTAGGATCTATAAAACTCCGATGCAAAGCCCACAAATGTAAAGCAAACAAAGCAATCAATTTGAAAGTAAAGGTGATCTAAACCCTAAGGTAACCCCACTTTAAAATTCACTCCCCAGCAGAGTCGCCAGTTCTGTGATACGGTGGGAGAACTGACTTGAGGTTTTGCGTTCGTATTCGCACTTGTGCGGTTTAGCAAGAGTCGCCACCGACTTTTTGTTTTATCCTAAAGGAAAGGTTAAAAAGCACAGCAAAAACCTTTTGAGATATTTCGTGGGTTCGGGGGGTAGATTATGAAAGGGGAAGGTATTAGCACCCTTTTCATCCATGGTTATCCATGGGCTCTTAGGTACTTGCTTAGATCAATCTTGCCTTGGTTTTCGATTGCTTTGAAAATGGTGTGTGTGTGGGTGCTTTTTGAAAATGTTTTGGAAAAAGATGCCTTGTCTTAGGCAACTAATGTATTTGACTCGTGTTTGAGTGTTTTACAAAAGTGTGAATCTTTTCGAAAAGATGTTTTCAAATGTTTTTGAGAGTTTGTTTGAAAGTGTTGTGGATTGTGGTTTTTGAAAAGAAGGCAAGTGTTTTTGCAAGTTTGATCTCAAGTAACTAAGAGTTTTGTCTACCCTATTGTACTCAAAAGTTTTTGTCATGTTTTAACCCCGTTTAACAATTTTTGTTCCACCATTGAAATTGGTGGACAATCTTGCGTTTAGGAAGTTTATTCGGGACGGGCGCGGATCATCGTATGGACCATGAATGCAATGGTGCCAAGTGTCTTTGGCAATTTGCTTGAAGGGACTTGATCATTTTGATAGGCGACTTTCGAAAGCGTCATCGAGGGACTTATGATCATTTGATTCGTTTTGCCAAAGATACTCGACGTGCAAGCATGGCCCATTTTGGAAGGCAACATGTGGGATTACCCTAGGGGGTGTAAGTGTGATTGTGTATTGATTACATGTATTTGTCTTGTATTAGGTTATCTAGCGTTTGATTTTATGTACATACAAACCCTAGGTCTAACCATGGTATAATTGGAAAACTGTAAATTGCGGAATGTAAATCTACGCTATTACAAAATAATGTCCGGGAGTGGGGGTATAAATGTACAAGGGGATGAGACTTATAGTACCCAATAATTTACAACCAAATCGAATGGGCGATCAAAACGAATATCAAATATAAATGTAAGATAAACATGTGTATAGGGTAATGTGTTGTGGAAGTGTACAAGTGTATATGTATTGTGTAAGTGTAAATATGTACAAATGCGAAATGTGAAATTGAGTCGCATTAGGGTTTGACCTAGAGAAATGTATTTTAAATGAATCTTGATTTTTGTATGTTTAATTATGTACAAAAGAAAAATGAAGGTGTTTTGATTAAATGTTAAGTTTTAATTAAAAAGTATTTTAGTCCAAATGTTTGTGAATTTGATATTTAGAGAAAAATGTATTGAATTATTATGTACATAAATGTATATTAACTAAAAAAAAAAAAGAGTTTAATTTTAATTATGTATAATAAATGTATAATATGTACAAAAGGAAAAGTTTTAATTAGAAAGTATCTTCAATTTAATTATGTATAAAAAGTATTTGGTTATTTTATATGTAAATGTGTATTAAGAAAATATTTTCAAATTTAACTTATATGATATGTACAAATGTATTTCAAAAAAAATGTTTTTAAGTTAATTGTGTATAAAAGTATTTAGATTAAGTTAGTATGTTTAATTAAATTAAGAAATAAATTGTATATGTTTTAGAAACAATGAAATAATTGAGTTAGTATATAAAAAAGTAAACATTGTTTTTTATTATAAAAATGAAAAGAGTTAGTGTTTTATAAAATAAGGTTAGTGTTAGAAAATGAGGTGATTTCTTGTTGGGCTTCAGAGGAGATTAGCAGCGGGTCTGGCCCAAGGTTTGAAACAGAATTAGGGTTAGGCCATTTGTTTCAGTTTGGAGCGAAGGCAGCGGCGCCGTGCGTAAGCTCATCTTCTTCGTTCTTCCTCATCTCCCTGCGTGCTGAATGTGATGCCTAGTGATGCCGAGCCAACCCAACGCCACCTCCGGTTCCTCTCATCTCCGCGATTGGACTAAACCTAAACGAACAGGGTAACGATCTCACCTTCTCTATCTTAGAATTTTCACTCTTCTTCTTGCTTAGTCTGAGTTATAATCTTACTCGTTATTATCGTTTGTTTTTCTTTTCTTGAGATTGAGAAGGGGACGAAAAGCTACCTTAATTTGGGAAGATGGAGGAAAGGGAACCGGAACTGGAGGCGTTGAGGAGGAGGCCCGGTGGCGGTGATGGAGCTTTGAGCTTGCTTTGCTTCGGGTATTTTCGTTCCTTTGATATATTTAGGGTTTGACGATGACGCTAGACTGAGAACCTTAATGTGCACTTCTTTTACCTCTTCTTCTTCCACTGTGCTTATTGCTTATGTATGGTTGCCTGAGATGTTTCTTCTTCTCTCGTTGCCCTGTGATGACCTCAGAGGCCTGAGGGTCTCATTTGCCTTGAATCTTTACCTCTTCCACCTTCGTCCCTTTTGAATTGTTGAATGCTTTTTTTTGGAACGATCTTGAACAGTTATTGCCTTGGGGATTCTATATGTTGCTTTGCTTATCAAATTTTTCTTGTGTGTTTGAAAGTTGAGACAGGGTAATGGTTGAAAAACTGGTTTTTTGGACAGTAAGTTTTTTGTATATTGGTTTTGGTTGTTAGGCTTGGTGTTGGTTCAGTTTTGGCATTGGTTGATGATATTTGGTTATGACTGATGCTTAGGCTTGTTTGTGTCGCCCAGTGATGTTCTACTGAGGGCTTAGGCTTGACAGGTTATGGTGTTTTTGAAGGTTGAGGCAGGGTATTGGTGCTTGATAGGTTGCAAGTTGTGGTTATGACAGTAGTGGTGTTTTCAAGTTATGTGCTTTTATGAGGTTTGGGGGTCTTTTTCTATTCTCCAACTCTTACCTCTTTGTATTAGCCTCTGTATATTTTATGCAGAGTTGTGTTGGATCCTTCGGTTATCCATTTGCAGGTTCAGTTTTTATGGTCTTAGCAGGTTTTTTGCAAGGTTCAGGTTTGATAAACTTTCTGTTCTCACTTTTGCTTCTTACCTCTTTCTATTCTGAATTGCTATTCTGCTGCTGAACTGCTATTGAACTATATCTAAATCCCTGCTGCTGAACTGAACTGTCTTGGCTTGTATATCTTTTCTTTCTATCCTGCTATGCTGGACTGCTGCCTAACCAAGTTGGCTTTTGATTTGTGTATATTTTTTCTGTCTGCCTGCTGTACTGTCTATCTCTGCTGCTGAACTGCCATTGAACTCAGTCTAACCCTGCCTGCTTTATCTCTCTTTACTCTCTCTTTACAGTACAGCTTAAGATTTTTATATGATTTTTATTTGTACTGTTCTGAAGGGGCCCTATGGGAAATGATGAATTAAGATGTTTGCTTGCATAATACATCTTGCATCTCCTTTATCCAGTTTTGACAGTTTGGATAGATTTTCTGCTTTTTGATATCTTTTTCTCAAATCTTTCCATGACAGCTTTTGAGCTTGTGACAACAAATGTACTTCCTTGATTTTCTTTGAGTGGACTTTGTTTTGGATTGAAAGTTTGGATTGAACTTTTTCAGTTTAGTTTGGATTTTGGATTTGAATTTCTATGCAGCTTGAATTTTATGACTTATGCATTTGCATTTACATTCATGAAATAAAAATAATCTTCCCTCTCTGTGAACCGGGAGAAATCCCGTGATTTGCAGAGAGGGCAACTGATCCCAGTCAGTGGCCCCTAATGATGAGCAACTTTTACTGTCTTTTCCAATTTAATGCTTTCTGACTTTTCTTATTTCTTTTTGCAGATGAAAAATGGAATACCGGAGCGGAATGAAGCACGAAGAATATTTAGAAAATAGGATAGTTTTTCATTCTATGTAATATTTAAATTAAATGTAAATTATTGTTTGTAACAACAATTTGTAAATAATTCAAATATCAATAAAAATCCAAATTATCCAATTGGTTCCATTTTCTTTATTGCTTATTTATTTATTTAAAATTCTTAGAATTAAAACAATTGAAAAATAAATTCAATCATTTAATTTCAGAATAATAAATAACTAAAATAAAACAACATTGATCCAATAAACCTGTCTTATCCAACATCCAAAGCAAAGCAGCAATTAAACCAAGTAAACTGATCAACACATGAACACTGTGAATTCAAAACTGCATCTTGTATCTGACTGGCCCAATCAAAACGTACTGAATTCAAAACCATTGTCTCTTTTGCTGATTAAACCAAGATAACGCGAATTTTAATCCGAATCTTGAAATAAACCGCAAAGTGCTGTGGAATTCAAATTCTTCTGAGAATATGCCCATAAAACCCTAATTCCCGATTAAATGCCAAATCACGCTCGCTTGATCAAAATTAAACCCAAAAATCAATCAAACCCTAAGCCCACTGTATGAAACAATTCAGAGCTCTGAAAATCAGTGAAAAACCCTAGTTTTGCTTGACTGTCAAGAAAAGTCTGTTTGTCCGATTCTTGAGCCAGTTTGAGAAGTCAGGAAATGTTTGAAGCTGAGATTTCTTGGGGAAAAAATGCGAGGGCAAATTTTGGGGTACAACAATAACCTTCATCGACAAGTCAAGCACATCTTAAGCACGAACAACACACGCATTTAAATCACCCGCCGATTCTAATTCTGTCCATCAAACATCAAAAGTTTAGTACTTAAATTGCTTCCATTGCTCATCTTTGTTTTTATGCATTGAAACTCAAACTCAGATCTCACCAAATACTCGTCTTTCCCGACCCTGCAAAATCAAGAATGTAATTCTGCTACGATTCTGATAATGAATTCAACGCGAATTCAAACAACGAAATCAATCACACACGCCTCAAGTACACTCGTATTTTTCTGTGAATCAAACCAAAGCTCTAGATACCAATTGTTGGTGCACAAAGGTTGAAGATATGGATAAATGTAGAGAGAGAGAGAGAGAGAGAGAGAGAGAGAGAGAGAGAGAGAGAGAGAGAGAGAGAGAGAGAGAGAGAGAGAGAGAGATGACGACATAGCAAACTTGTTGAGGAAGAAATTGTATAGTAAAATCTTACTAAAATTCTAGTTGTAAACATGCTTATATACATAAAGTAAACTAACACGTATGTCCTAACAAAAAATAAACTTAATAGCTAAGTTAACAAAACAAACTAGGACCCGAGAAGCTATATATACTTCTGGTACACACTCTCAGAAGCTTCAACTTCTAACTAACACAAATATTTATGAATATGAATTACTTCTAACAACCACATCTCTCGCCAACCTGACAGACAAGTTAATAATTGTTGCTTGATATCGATAATAGAAAGGGGAGAAAGATTGAGTTTTACGAAGACTGGATTGATACAGATGGAGTGATGAAATATAACTTTACTGAGTTGAAAATGAATGAAGATTTGACGGTGATGTGGAGAGCATTTCATTGTAGACTAACTAAGGGGCCGATCTAGTTTAATGTGCATATTTCAATATCTGCCGATGACATAATCAAAATGCTGAAACGCCCATAATCATCTGGTGGTGTCTAGATTTTCATGTTTCTTTATTTTTAATTTATGTTTGTTGTACT
Source organism: Vicia faba (assembly GCA_948472305.1). Lineage (NCBI taxonomy): Eukaryota > Viridiplantae > Streptophyta > Magnoliopsida > Fabales > Fabaceae > Vicia > Vicia faba. The sequence goes on along the minus strand of OX451739.1, from coordinate 444,331,990 downwards.
ATTTTAAGTTATGTTCATCTTCAAATTGAAACATGTAATCACCAAAATATTATGTAATAAAAAGTACTATGTTGAGTAGTCTGAGTCACAAAATATACAAATAATACAACTCTCAAATCAAAAAACTAAATCTCCCCCCTCCCCCGCGGGCTATGTGTGTTGTTCAAGATAATCCAGTAGTAACCTCACCATATGGGTTTACCAAACCCATAGGGTTATCCATAATAACAACGATCATCTGCAAGCGTTCCTGGTTATATGTGTCTGGTGGAGGTGGTGGTGACGGCACGTCGTCAACCTGTACCTCAGCCTCAGAAACCCCAACATCAGAAGTCATCCTAGCATCGGAAGGTCTGACAGTAGATCATATAATGTGATGGGGTGATATAGTGAGATACCACTCCAGGTAACCATCCCCACACTACACAGGATGCTGAACCCTCATTGTGTTAGCCTTAATGGCACAGGCAGAGCTGATGATGTTACTCTGAAACCATCTATCAATGGCCCCAGTTGGAGCATTCAGAACTGGTCGTGGGATGCCCTAGACATAACCATACTATCACATACACCTCTCAGACAAGTGTCTAGCCATTAAGGTCTCCCACCTTATACGAACTGAATATAAAGAAGACTCATCAAACTCAGTGTGGGCCTGGTGAATTGTGTATGGTGTCCAGATGACATCCTCTACTCTCAGAGCATCAAGCCTCCTCCTGTACTTCACAACACCACCTGGATGTGCTTGTTTGGACTTTTATCTCCTTGCTTGTGGTGCACCAGTTGTGGCATACTACACCCTTCTACCACAGATGTTGGAGAAATGTTCGTATATCCAGCACTGGAGAAATTTTAAAATTAATTAATGTCACAAAGAACAATTAAGAACAATTAAGAAATGCTCTTATACCTAGAATAGACTCAAATAATTAGCAAGTTGTATGGTCTCAAAGACAGTCGCAACTCTAAGTGCCGTATACAATATGGTCAACGCAGCAACTCCCCAAGCTCAACTGCCACTCTCTAGGCTACTGAGCACCCACAAGTATCGAGCATCAATATAAACATGAGACTTATCCGCAAAAAAAGTACATGCCATTAGATGTAGCATGTGTGCCCTAGCGACATCCTCATACTTATGCGGCTCCACAAGCTCATGGTACCTGTCCCAAATCCAAGACATCTGAAGATGAGCTCCCCTATTAAAATCAAACTCTTCTTGCACGACTGCTTCAGTGACTTGCAAATCCTCTACAACCTATAACAATTTGTCGTATGGTTAATTATTGGAGCAGTAAAGAATCTATCGACAATGGAGACATGAAACAAGGAGGAGAGATTATCCAAAATGATCCATCTCCCCAAACGGAAGATGAAAGGGAGATGTCTCATCGTGCCACCGCTCAACAAAAGCAGACAAAAGTAAAGCGTTGAGCATGGTCAGCGAGCAGTCGGCGAACTCCAGGTGACTAAAATTAGAAACAATACGCCTGACATGCTCAAGCATCAGACCGAGTGGGTAGTTATTCATCTTCAAACATTGGAATGTGACCTTCAGTGTCAGACGTTCCTGTAAGAAACAAAGTTAAAAAAATTATCAGTAAACATTCAACCTATCACCCAACAATAATAAATAATTTGCAATTAAAGAATATAACATATATACATATCTCTGCCATAATATTATATGCGACATGGTCAACATACTCCGTGAGCACTGATCGGTCACTAGGTCCTCAAGGGAATGCTCCACCAGTGTGAACAGATGTCTCTGTAGAAGCACGAGTTGTAACGTCTATATTAGTAGGAGTATCATCAGTCAACAAGAGGTATGAGAGGCACCTCCGCATCTGTAACCGACACACGAACCTCCTCAGCAACAGAAACCTCCTCTTGAGCAATTGGCACATGAATCTCCTCATCAGTAACCACAACAACATGAACCTCCTCAGGTGGAGGTACCTCCTCAGCAACAACTCTAGTTACTCGGCGTCGGGGTGTGCAAAATTGGCCATGCTTCTGCTCAGCCATCTGTTTTTGGTGAGAATCGATCGGAGCAACTCGTCCAGCCCGTAGCTGGGAAGACTCTGCCTCAACAGCCCTAGTCTGAACTGCCTCTTTATCGGTTATCATGCCTCCAATAGACCTGTCCTTCCCCTGGTCCTCACTGGAAAAAAATGGAAAATTGACAAAAAAAATTAGTGAAAGAAGTATGCACTGGAAATTTTAAAATTTCCGAAATTTTTCAAAAAAATTTGAACTATCAGAAATTTCAAATTTTCTGGTAACATGTGAACTCAATAAATTCCGAAAATTTTGAAAATATCAAAATTTTCATGATTTCTGGTAAAATCTGTCGGAAATTCTAAAATTTCTGGAAAAAGAACTTCCGACAATTCCCACTTTTCGGTATTTTACTCACTTTTTCGAAGAATTTCCGATATCAGTTTGAAAATTATGATAATGCCTGAGAGAGATTTCAAAATTCTGGATTCGTTTGAATAAATTTTTTAAAGTAGTAAAAATTTTGAACAAAAATATTATAGTCTTTTCATTCTATTTGGAGGTATTATATTCAATTTGAGGGCAACAAGTTAAAACCTCATACTTTTACCGAATTCAGATGTGAAAAACTCAATCAAATACAAGCATCAGATGTTATGTGATGGGGCGCATTTACCCAATTTCCCCACTATCAGAGTTGTTCTGGGGTGCACATGACGTGTGTGCGAATCTACATCATCCAACATGTTTAAATTTGCAATTTTATACTTCAGACGGATCTTTAGCTGTTTTTTATAGAGAAAACACAGTTGATATACAAGAGTGTGGTGCAAGGGTTTCATCCTACATCACTTCATTGGTTACTCAAGCTTGGAAACAAAACTTTGAAGGTTAAATGGCCCCCTTCAACAGGTTGTTTGGTTTTTCCTTCGTTTCATATTTACGTGTATCTAAAGTATTTTGTCGAGGAAGACAAAATGTTGACCTAAATATGAGAATTTCTTATTCCACCATATAATGTGGAAAAAAATCCTATAAAACTTCGAAAATGTCTCTCAATTTTCAGAGATATATTTTCGGATGCATCATTTGTATAATTCAATAATGCACGAAAGCAGTGTCACCCTATTGCTAAACAAAATTTAGTTTCAGAGATACATCTCCAGACCCATCAATTCAATGTATTATTGGTTGAGCATTTTAAAGAAATTTTCGGAATTGTATTTTCAAATTTAAAATGTATTTAGGGAGATGCATTTCCGGATGTAATATAACTATAAACCTGAGCATTGTTTTAAATTCAACTTTTGTGATATATTTTTGGGTGCGTACAAAGATACATCTCTAAAATCTACGAACATTATTGTATTTATACGTGTTGTGCCAGTAATGCATAGAGTGCATTAAGAAATTCCCCAAAATATTATGAATAATATTTGAACCATGTTTAAGTTGTGTTCTTATCTCTTTGCTTAATGAATGAAAGTTTAATCTTTGAATGTTTGAGTTTAAGAATACAATCTTTAGTCTCATAAGTCAATAGATAAACTCATAACTAATTCTAGTCATTTGCTTAAGGCTGAAACCACCTGTACTTCATCCATAACATCTTTATCATCAATTCAATATTTTGTGTCTTGATTTAATTTTCATTATTAATCAAACCAATAGTGTTTATGGTTCAATATTGTTATTTAATTTTTGAATTAATAATCAGTACACTATTTGAGTTCGACGTCTAATACTTTACTATTTTACTAGTTGCGATGATCCAAATACTTATTGAGATCCAATCAACAGTGCAGGCAATAATCTATCTTTAGTTCTAATTCTCAAATAGAAAGGAAGACTGAAAATTAAGCTACCTTAAGACTGCAAATCTTAACATGAATACACCCTCTTACTAATACTCTTAGTTATAAAATGTATCATTTAATAACTTGAACTCATCTGGTAGAGATGATGATGAAGATGATATCCAAGACCAAAGGAGAGAAGAAAATCAGGATACTGCAATCAATCACATTAATACCCAAGCAAGCATTGTCATCCTCCCTAGTCTCTCCCTGAAATATAATACAAAACATGCAAGAGAGTTCCATATAGAACAAAGGGCATGTCCAATATAAAATTCGTAACATCTCAATTCTCGTTCAAGCATAAACATTTTCTCACTCTTTTTGCGATTCTTACAAAAGAAATTCTTTTTGTCTTCGGTAATGGTTCATTCTTGACAAAAAGTGATGGTTCTGTTTTCACATCAGGTGATGGTTGTGCTTCCACTTGAATTGTTGGATCAACTTCCATTTCATATATTAGATAGACAGCCGTCTCCTTAACAATCAATTCGTGCCCAATAGTTACAAAAATCTCCACATTGTCACCAACTCCTAAATTTGATTTCACGCTTAGCCAATCTTCATCATTAAACGATATTACTGTGTCTCCTTTGTAAATATGGAAAGTGAATTTTGTGTAATTAATAATCAAGACACTAGTGAAACATTCACATGTCAGGTTTTCAGGTCTTGATGAATGAAGAACACATAGAGTTATGCCCTTCATTACAGAATTAGTATCCTCGGGAACTTGAAATTTTACCGAAGGTCCTTCACCTCTATAGACTAACCAAGAAGGATAATTGTCTTCCGGAAAGAAATAATTGCTACAATTGGTTGCCAATCTCTGTATCATGAGCATTTGCTTAGTATTTAAATAATTCTAATTATGTTATGCAATGGACATTTTCTGACATTTATTGTGTCAAAGTAGTGTACTATCCTGAACAATATATACAAGGAAACTGATTGAATGAAAACAAGCAAAATTGTTCCTTTCATGTAGTTCCTTTCCACTTTCCTACAACTCGCTGTCATTCACAGAAACAATTCATCCTTTCCACTTTTAACACACAGTCGATAGTCGATTCTAGAAAGTAAATCATTTCTTCAAGAATACCAAAGGCTTGTGAGCTAACATATGAAAGTGAAACATCTAAAAGCTTATTGTTCTAGTAAAGGGTAAAGTTATAGTGACATTTAGCTTATTGCTATCAATTCCTACTAATGTAAAGAACAAACAAAAAAAAACATATACAAACACTTTTAAAACTCAATATTTGAAAAAAAAAATTATCTAGTGACCTAATTCCTGTTAGATTGTAGTTATATACTAAAAGTACTTTAAAAAATCAATTGTTGAGCTAGTGGTTTTGTGTCCATTATATCATTCACATCAACAAAAATATAATTTTATTATTTTGTTCCTCTTTCTACTTATAGATCTTAAGGACTAAACCTGTGTATAACTTCAAATAAATGTAACCAAGTTAAAGTTAAATAATAATTATATGTATAATAATGTTTTAAAATTTACTTATTTTCTATGTTATACGTCTGAACTTACCATTTATATTAGTTTCTCTTATTGATAACTTGAACAGATTTGTTTATTTAGGAGTCTTTTATCATTTGAAGAACAAAAAGCAAATGGAAAGTAATTCCATGTTCTCTTAAGTAATGATAAATATCAGCAAAGGTGGGAGGATAGAGAAGGAACCTGTGATAAGCTCTTCTCAAGAGTATCGATGACAATGTGGCAACTTCCAATTCCAATCAAAACAGATCTCAAGGAAAGATCCGAAACTTGTGATGCATGTGATGTTCCCAGTTCAGTCAGACCTGCACCATATAGATCATCAAGAAATCTTCGGAATTCGTGTTTCAATTGAATCTCTGAGTCACATTGTACCAAAACACTTCTTAGTTTTGAACAACTGCTAAGTATTTCTGATTGATAGACCAAACCCAAATTATTAGTCTCTATGTTCAGGGAAACAAGAGACATTGATATACCACCGAACGGAAGAATGTGTGATAAGGAATTCATTGTTGGTGACATCCAAGACCTAATGAGAGATGGAAAAACATCATGCGGTAATCCTTCATATCCACATAGGGATATATATCCAATATTTAATCTTAGTATTGAATGGGGAACTTCTTTTACAGATGTATCTTTTGCAATCAGTGTTGTCAAGGATTCCATCTGCCCCATGTCTTCTTCCAACTTGTCAATCTTTGAACAGCCGGACAGGATGAGAGTTTTCACTGATGTCAATTGATATATCTCTCTTGGGAGATTGCTAAGGTTTGTACAATCCTTCAAATTTATCAAAAGAAGATTCTTGAGATCTCCAATGGATGAGTGCACCTCGGACAAACTTTGACAATCCTTCATAACGAGTTTTTCTAGGTTCGGTAATTTTGAAAAGTCAGGGGTGCTTTTTAAGCACTTGGAATGACTGAGATTGATAATTTTTAGCTTCTGCATCAACTGCAAGAAAATAATTGTTTAAAAGAAAAATTAGATCTTCAAGATTTGCTAACATTGAAAAGTCAGGGGTGTCTATCAACTACAATAAAAAAATAAATGTTTTAAATAAAAATTCGAGGATAAAATGAAAATGAAACAGTGGCAAAAATAACTATTTCCATTCACCATGATTATAAAAGGAAAATATCTAGTGATATATGTACCTGAGGCTTCTTCCAAACCTGTGTAAGATTACTGTGTTTTAAGTCCATAGCAACTAGATCGTTCTGATAAAAGTTTTCTGGCGTGTATTTTAAAGGAAATCCTTGCCAAGAAAGCCATTTCAGGTTCCTTGGAAAACACCCATAATCTCCTATGAATTGTACATGATCAAGTTGCAACAATCTCAATCTCTTCATTTCTTCAAAAGCAATAGTATCGAAGCAAACACCATTGGTCCCTTGCAACTTCATAACCAACCCTTCAATGGCATCTGTTCCCTGCAACACAAAGAAAGACCATAGAAAATTAAATTAAAAAGGAAATCTTAATTTGTTGTTTGGTAACCAAAAAGCAACAAGTATAACTTGAGTTGTTACATGAAGCAACAAATACAATCATATATAAAATGACATGATTCCATGAACGAACTTCTCCAAAAATTTGAGATGCTACATGAAGACACATGAATGGAAACTTGTAAGATTTTTAACATGGACAAAAAAACCTATTGTACAAAGAAATAGATAGGAAAACCTAAGTAAGCTGTTTTTTATATTGCATCTTTAACAAGGACAAACACTTGTGAGATAATGAATCCCACTATTTTTCGACAATTGATGGGAAAAGTAAAAAACATTTCAAAAACAACCATAGTTTTTATATCTTTAAAGATCGTGAAAGATGATAAAAAAAGTGAAGATTCAGTGTAAAGAAATTCTTACGGTGTGGTCAGTTAATACATTAACTACATCCTCATGACACCACAATCGACTACGTTTCTGAGGCTCCTCAGGTGAACTTTCACGAACAATTTCTCTTCCCATGTCTCGTAGCAAAGCATGCATTCCAAGCTTATTATTCGCTTCAACTTTTATGAGGCTTCTTTCTATCAGCACTGTTATTCCAATATCAGCATGAAATCCACAACCATTAAGTACCTCAGTAACATAAACTTTGTCCTTACCGATAAAGAAACAACACACATCAAGAAATATATCCTTTTCCATACGATCCTCTAAACCATCAAAGCTAATTTTTAGTTTCTCATGTATTTGATCATTGGGTATCTTTTCTAGCTTTGATAATACACTCCGCCAGTCTTGTCTTTTCCTCTTGCACAAGTAAGATCCAAGGACTTCAAGAGCTAGTGGCAGTCCACCACAGTAGGAAACTACATCTCCTGAGAGGCTAAGGAAACCTTCAGTTGGATGCCCCTCCCTAAACGCATGCCAACTGAAAAGCTCAAGGGACTCGATCGCATTCAATTCCTCCGCTTCATAAATAAAGTCAACTCCAAGGATATCAAGTAGACGCACATCTCTTGTTGTGATGATTATTATACTTCCTGAACCAATCCCATTTCGATTCCCACATAGTGCCTTTAGTTGCTCCAGCGTACTGACATCATCAAGTACAACAAGTGCCCGTTTTGTGGAGAGTCGTTCATTGATCATAGCTTTTCCCAACTCAACATTACGCACCTTTATTTTTCTTGTTAGGATATCTGAAAGAAGTTGTTCTTGTAAGTCCTTTTGGCCTCTATCTTTCTCCCAAACTTCTCTAATATTAGCAAGGAAGCTTCGATCTTCAAATTCATAACAAAGATTATTGTAGATGGCTTTGGCAATGGTGCTTTTGCCAATTCCCCCCATTCCCCAAATCCCTACTAAACAAACTTCTCTTGTATTCTGTCGTAAAAACCGAATCAACAATTCGGCACGGGATTCTAGTCCAACTGGAAAATCTGGGATAGGTAAGCATTTTTTGTCTAGTTTTTTCAAAACTTGGGCAACAACTTCCTTCACAACACTGCTTTCGTTACTGCAAGAGTAAAATAGTTTTGAAAAGACAAAGAAGGTGATAAATAATGAAAGATAATGAAGTGAGATTTGAGTGAATTTCCAATCACCTAAACTAACAGCGGTAATAAAGTTGAAATAGTATGTAGTTTAGCTATTAGAAATGAAGTTGTAAAAAGAAGAAGAGATTTGACCTGTAATTATTCATATCCCAACCAGCCAAATTGGAAGCAGCGATGAGTGCTATCTTTCGTGGATTTTCCTTCACATCAGTCCTTTGATTAGTTCTAGTGGGAGCTTCTCCAAAAGTGTGCTTAGCATATTCACGTATATACGAAGGGGTAATACCACCGTGAAATAAAGGCATAATAAGTCGATCCTTATCTTTGTTGAATTTGATGATTTGTTGGAGTTCATCAAGACACCAACTAGAGTGAACATAGTTTTCGGAGAAAACAACTATGAATATCTGTGAACCATCAATTGCTCGCAGTAACTCTGGTCCAAGTTCCTTTCCCTTTTCAAGACTCTCGTCGTCAAGAAAAGTGTTGATTCCAGCATTTGTGAATGCAGCATACAGATGAGAGACGAATTTGCTGCGAGTGTCTTTTCCCCTGAAATTTATGAACACGTCGTAGATCCATTGGGGTCTGGATGTTGAAGAAAACATGGATTCGTTAGGATCACACGACCGAAGATGAATCAATTAAGCATTTCAAGTCAACGTTGCTCAATATTGTTTACTCAAAGGAGTACCGCAATTCTATTATTATATTAATATTATAATATATACTAGCGTTCACAAACCTTACAAATTCCCACAAAATCCCACAAACCACTCAATTGTTATCCGCAATTCTATTATTATATTGTCTCACCAAGGTTTCAAACACAAGATCCTTGACTTACACACTAAATGTTGAACCACTACGTCATTTGTCTTATTGTTGTTATTAATCAATTAATATAAATTGTTATTATTCTTTTCATCTTCTTCTCAAGAAAATCAAAAGATATCCATTCGAAGTAATCTATTGTCTAAAAGATGAATTATGGTAAGTGTGATACGGTGAGAGAACTGACTTGAAATATTTTACGTTTTATCGCAAATGTTGCGGTTAACAAGAATCGCCACCGACTTTTCTTTTATTCAAAAGGAAAGACTGAAAACAACAGGAAAGACATTTGGGATTATTTCTTGAGTTCGGGGGATAGATTATGAAATGGGAAGGTGTTAGCACCATTTTCATCCATAGTTATCTATGGGCTCTTAGTTGCTTGTTAGATCACTTGCTTTTGTTTGAAAATGTGCTTTGTGTGGTTTTTTTTTAAAGTATTTTGAAAAGGCGACTTCGTTTAGGCAAACTTTGTAATAGTTATCGTTCGTAAGAACGTATACAAAGTGTTGATCTTTTGAAAAGTGTTTTTGAAAGTATTGGTGTTTGTTTTGGAAATAAGCAAGGATGTTTGTTTTGAAAATGAGCAAGCAACTAGGAACAATCTACCTACTCAAAAGTTTTTGTTCATTTCTTCCTTTCCTTTGATATTGTTATCTTACCATTGATTGATAAGAAGCCTTATCTTTGGATGTAAAGGGACGGGCGTGAATCATCATATAGTCACGATAGCAATGTTGTGAGATGTTTTAATATTTCTCTTTAAGGGACTAAGATCATTTTGAAAGGCAATATTTGATAGCGTCATCGAGGGACTATGATCTTGTATTTTTGACTTGTTTTTGCTAAGACATCCCACGTGCATAACATGGTCATTTTTGTAAGGCAAAAAAGTGGAATTACCGTAAGGGATGCAAGTGTGCAAGTGTGTTTGATTTACAAGCATTATTTATCTTGAATTAGGGTTTGCTACTTGTTGGTTTTAGTCTTGCCATACAAACCCTAATTACTAACATTTATATAAAGCGATAAATTGCGGAAATTAAAATTACTACGCTATTACATCATTAGGTGAGGGGTATACAAATTTACAAATGGGGATTGCAAGAAAATTAAACCTAATTAACTATTACAACCATATTGAATAATGTACAAGACTTGAAAAATATAATGTACAAATACAAATGGAAAAAGAAATGATTTTGTTTGGTTTTTGTCAAGGGTTTTAACATAATGATTAAAAAGAAGAAAAAAAATTAATTAAAGATAAATAAAATTAAACCCAAATTAATTAAGAAAAAAATTAGATTAAAAAGTACTTTTTAAGGTTTTTTGTGAAAGGTTTTAAGTTAAATGGTAATAATATGAAAATTAATTAATTAAAAGAAAACCTAAATTCTAAGTTAATTTTAAATAAAAATAATAATAATAATTAAACCTAAATCTAAATATTAATTAATTAAGAAAAAAAGAAATTATTTTATTAAGTAAATATTTTTAATCTTTTTGTCTTTATAAATAAAATAAATAAGTGTAAAAAGAAATAAAATATTTTTGAATTTTTTATTAATAAAAATAATAATAATATTAATAATAATAAAATATTAAAAATAAAATAAAAATAAAAATATAAAAAAAAGTCAAGGGATGAAAATTTAATTGGGGTGGTTTTGTAGTAAAAGTTGTTTTAAGTCTGGCCCAATAGGTTTATTTTTATAAACAGAAACCAAGAAAATAAAAAAGTTAATGGGATGTGTGATAGGCACTAAGCAAGGGGTATTGCTTAGCAAAAAAAAAATACAAAGCCCAAAGGTGAGGGCCCAAACGCGCTGGATACAAAACAAAAAGAAGCAAAAATCTGGAAAAAAATAACAAAACGTACGTTGGGACTCGAACCCGAGTCCTAAAGGTGAAAGGCGCGCGCTTCTACCACTAGGGTGGCTATACATCCGTTAACTTGTATCAAACCATAAATATATATTACAAATCAATTTCATGGCCTGAACTTCATCTTCAACCTCACGCCCAACCAGACAACATGTATCTTGTTCATTTCTCAATGAAAATTAAAATTGCAAACATGAAAGTTGTTCCATTTTTTCTCACGAATCCAACCATGTAAATAACTAAAGCTATAAATCAAAGATGAATGAGAATTTCGTTGTCCCTAATTTGAATCCTAAATTTTCCATAAATTTAAATCTTAAAATTCTCTAAGCTCAATCCACATAAATGAAATCTATGGATATGTACAGTTCCAGGACAATGATATCTACATTTTGTCTTTGAAAATGCAAGCTTAACAATGCCTAAATAATGAGATGAAAAGTCAGAAAACTCACCTTGCAGCTGGAGATCGTGTTTTGAGTTAGAGCTTGATTCAAGTTGTTGTGATGATCAGGTTAGCTTCCTCAAGTTCCCAGGAAGCTAATGCAATGATTAGCTTGATTAGAGAGTTACTGAAATGGTCTGGAGAAGTCCAATTGCAATGCTCTATTTTTGGTTATGGAAGATGAAGAAGATGGTGTTACAGTTGGGAAACAAGGACAAAGATGAGTTATATTTGATGTAAGGAAGCTTTGAAAATTATATTGAGGGAAAACGCACGATGGAAATAGAAAATACAAGTTTAAGGTCAGAACCTGCACAAAAATGGAGTTTGTGTGCAATTTCTGGCTAGAGGGAGTTTGGGAGAATTTTTAGGCTTGCAAAATCGTGTCCTAAGTTTCATAATAGTGTCTCAATTTATAGGAAAAGGTTTTGAGAGCTTGGGGTGATCAGAAGTACAAGTTCACATGTTATGACTCTTTGGCTTGTTTTTGAAGCAAGCTTGACACACATTGTCCCAATGCATAGTACAAGGATATATAGAGTGGTTACAAGCTTTAAACATGTTTATCTGACTTTATATGTTGAGTGTGTGCTGAACAAACAAGTTAGAAGCTCAAGACAAGTTGACTTTGTGATTAAACAACTTTTCAAGAATGGAATGGTAACTTTGTGCCATAAATGGAAATGCAACTTGGATAATGGCTCAAATACTTGGACAATGGCTCTATCAGTTTTGTAAACATTCAATTATTGAGTGATTAGCAAGTTTGAATCCTTCAAATCAAGATTTTTACAGCATGCTTGAAGATTGGATCAAGTGTTCTTCACAAATTTGTCTTGCAAAACTAGAATAAAACCCTAACTTCTTGCCTTCGATTCTCCTTGCTCAAGTATGATCTCAATGACTTATTAGACATTTTGGAAAGATTGTAACATCCTCTCCAACCTCTATGTTGGAAATTTTTGAATATTCATCTTAGAACTATGTGAAAAATTGCCATCAAGTTAGGTCAAAATCCTGCCTAAACTAGGGCAAAATTTCACTAAGTTTTCAAGTTTCATGAACATGTCTTCTTAAAATCATAACTTGAAATCCATGCATTTATAGAAAAATTTGTGTTCTACAATGTTTTAGATATCATTGAGATATACAATTTTCATGTTGGAAGTTTCCTTTGAATCATCTTGCATCATGGTGAAAATTTGGCTCAAAGTTATGAAAAAAATGTGAATTTCTAACACTTAGAAAAATTTCTAAGTTTAGAAATTTTGACTTTTCAAAATGAAATCTTGAATTTTTGATTTCTTGATGAACAAGTTTCATATTTTGACATGTCTTGATGAATTGTAATCTTTTATACTTGATTTTGATCAAAAAGTCAAAGTTTGACTTTTCAGTGGACAATTAACTTTTCATCAGTTGACTGAAATTCATTTGTCAATCAATTGAGCTTGAGAAATGTTTTGAGCCATGTCATTGGGTAAAAATTAAGTATTTGAAACCTTGAGATCATGTCTCAAACCAATAAGTCATTTTCTAGGTCAAAAATCAGAAATTGCACCTTCTTAGTCAAAACCCTAATTTTGACCATTTTGCCCTTTTGATGATCTGATCAAATTTCTTGAGGAATTGTGGTACAAACTTGATCAAATGACATATATGAGTTCACGATGTTGATATGGATAAAAAATTATGAAGTTTGACTGTAAATTGACCATAATTGACTTTTCCCCAATACAACTGATTTTAGGTTAACTAATCAATTGACTGAGCAAAAATGTGATCCAAGACTTGAAACTTAACATGAGAAATATTGATGGTCCAAAATGATCCATGAAAGTCATATGGGGAATTAAAAGTCCATTTGTCCTTGTGCAAACTAAAACCCTAATTTTCAGTCATCGGTGCTTGAGGAGGTGTCTTGAGCTGATCAACCCTTGTGCAGTCTTGAATCAAAGGAGATCTTGTGAGAATACACTTGAGAAATGAGAGGGAAAATTTTGGGGTACAACAGCTTCCCTTGTTCAATCTTCTTAAACCTGAAGAGTTAGATTGGCGGATCCGCCATTCGTGACTTGAAGGTGGAAGATGATTGAACACTAGAGTGCCCAGAAATTTGCACTCGAAGATGGATTGGGAATGGGCTTATAGATTCCATTTGGAGGAATGATGGTAAATACTAGAAGAAGTATCAACAAAAATCTTTGGTCGATTTATACTAAAACTCGATGTTTTACCTGTGGGGAAAAAAGGTTAGTTAAATGCAGATGTATGCATGATGTTCACAAGATGTGGTATTATGCTAAATGCATTTTGTATGTATATGATATGATGTATGATTGTGGAATGCATATTTGTCCAGGAAAATAAATCCCTGGCTGCTGCTGAGGAGTTTTGAATCCGGATTGCTGTTGAGGATTAAGAATATACATATCTTCAAATTTGGTTGAAAGAATGCTTCTACTGGGGGAATATCTCTTGAATGTTAGCTGTTATCTGGTCGGATCCAGGTTTCACAACTTGCTGGGGATGAGAAAGTAAACTGTTATCTGGTCGGGTCCAAGTTTCATGGTAACTTACTAGGGAAGAATAAATTAACTGCTATCTGGTCGGATTCCAGGCTCTGCAGAAAACTTCTTTGGGAGAGTGAAGTTAGGCTGCTATCTGGTTGGATTCCCAACTTCACAACAACTTGTTGGGGATAGGGAAGTTAACTGTTATCTGGTCGGATTCCAGGCTTCATAGTAACTTACTAGAAAGGATGGAGTTTAATTGATATCTGGCAGGGTCCAAGCTTCATAGTAACTTGAAGTGGTAACTACTATCTTGTCGGGTCCAGGCTTCATAGTTTTTTGAAAAGTTATACTATTATTTGTTCGGGTCCAGGCATCATAGTGTCTTGCTGAGAATTGTAGTTAGTTGTTATCTGGTCGGGTCCAGGCTTCACAATAGCTTCTAAGGGTAATTGTTATCTAGTCGGATCCAGGCTTCACAATAACTTACTTGAAAAGATGAAGTTGAAAACTGATATCTGGTCGAATCCAGGCTTCACTGTAACTTGTTGGGGTAGAGGCAAACTCTAATGGGGAAAAGAAGTTAAACCTTGGTCTGGTTGAGTCCAGGTTCTTCTATATCTTTGGAGAGTTAAACTATCATCTGGTCGGGTCCAGGTTTCATAGTATTCTGAAAGTAGTACTATTATCTGGTCGGGGCCATGCTTCATAGCATCTGAAAGGTTTTCACTATTATCTGGTCGGGTCCAGGCTCTATAGTGACTTGAGAAGTTGACTATTATCTTGTTGGGTCCAGGCTTCATAGTAACTTGAAAATTGTACTAATATCTGGTCGGGTCCAGGCTTCGTAGTATCTTTTGGAGATAGTGAAGGTTTTATTGACGACTTCATTGGAGATTAGGGGTTGTGGCCCTATGATTTGTAATAATATGAAAGTCAAACTCAAGCTGGAGAGGATAAACTCAGCTGGAAGACAGACTCGGCTGGGGAGGATGGACTCAGCTGTGGAAGATAGACTATGTCGGGGGAAATACAAACTCATATGGAAAGTTATGCTACTTGTTGTTTGTTGGGGAAATAAACCCTGTTGGGGAAATAAACCCTGTTGATGAGTACTCGATGAACTGCTGATGAGGTGAGTTCTTTGAGGAAGATATCCATAAGGCTTCTACTTGTAGGATCAACTTAGTTGGGGAGAAGGCTGCCAATAGATTGAGACTCTGGTTGGGAATCAAACCTATGTAAAGAGACTTTGTGGGTAACTTTGTTAAGGGAAAAGGTTTATTGTAGCCATCTGTGGGAATAATAATGAAATAACTCTGTGGGGATACTCCATATACATTAAAGAGATGCTTGCTCCTGCTTAGCAGGACACATGTTCCAAATAGTTCTAATTATGTTCATATGCATATGTTCGTTCAATTTTAGTCATTGGACAAGTTTGCATTCAAAACAAAGACAGAAAGTTTGCACTTCAAAGTATATTTGTATTGATATTTTTCCCATGAATAGGTGTTTTTGTACAAAGAGACGGAGATCCTAGTAAGAGGAAATCGTCGAAAGGAAAACAAAAATTGAAAACAAAACAAATATCCATGTGGAAATGATCTCATTGCATTCCAACTCTACTATTTCCCCAATGTCTTCAAATGCCCCTTGCCGTTGATAGAAGTTGATTGGATTGATCTTGGACCGTTTGAACTTAAACCTTGGTGATAAAGTTGACTGTGGTGATTCCACGGAACATAGTCATACGCTTTCAATCCTTAACTTTTTCCTGGACCGCCCTTTCGGGTTTTCAGCCCACCAGGATACCCATTTTTGCCAAAGTCACCCTTTCAGGTTTTCAACTTGTCGGGTGTACAATCTTTTGCATATATCCCTAATTTTTGCCCAAACCTTTTGGTTTGCCAGGATGCCCTTATTTTTCCTAGGTGTGTCAACCTAGCGGGTCTCTTATGCGTAGTATTTTTAACTATGTCCGCGTTTATAGGATGTGGGAAGTCTTCACCATCCATGGTAGTTAGCATGATGGCACCACCAGAGAACACTCTCTTGACAACAAATGGCCCTTCGTAGGTGGGAGTCCATTTGTCCCTGGGGTCGCCTTGCGGCAGAATGATGCGCTTTATCACCAAGTCGCCAGCTTGATATACTCGGGGCTTGATCTTTTTGTTGAAAGCCTTGATCATACATTTTTGGTACGTCTGACCATGACAAACAACAACCAGTCACTTCTCATCGATCAAGTTCAACTGATCCAATCTGGTCTCAACCCACTCGTCTTCGCCCAAGCCGGCCTCATTCATAATCCTTAAAGAGGGAATCTGAACTTCTACTGGAAGAACAACTTCCATGCCATAGACCAAAGAAAAGGGAGTTTCCCCAGTTGATGTTCTAGCTGAAGTACGGTAGCCATGTAGAGCAAACGGTAACATCTCATGCCAGTCCTTATAGGTTACTACCATCTTCTGCACAATCTTCTTAATGTTTTTGTTGGCCGCTTCGACTGCGCCATTCATTTTAGGTCTATATGGAGAAGAATTATGATGCTTGATTTTGAACTGAGTGCAAAGTTCGGTAATCATAGCATTGTTGAGGTTAGTCCCATTGTCGGTGATGATCCTTTCGGGGATACCATAACGGAAGATGAGGTTGTGCTTGATGAATCTGCCTACCACATTCTTGGTGACTAAGGCGAATGAAGCGTCTTCGACCCACTTGGTGAAATAGTCGATAGCGACAATAATGAAGCGATGTCCGTTGGAAGCGGTGGGCTTGATATCCCCAATCATGTCAATGCCCCACATTGAAAATGGCCACGGAGCGGTCATGAAGCTCAAAGGGATAGGAGGCACATGGACCTTGTCAGCATAGATTTGGCATTTGTGGCAAGTCCTAGAGTGTTGATGGCAATCAGTCTCCATTGTTGACCAATAGTAACCAGCTCTTAGGATTTTCTTGGCCATTGTATGTTCGCTTGAGTGAGTACCAAAGAGACCATTGTACATATCTTTCATAATTTCCTCTGCCTCCTTCTTGTCCACACATCAGATTAGAGTAGAATCATGGTTGCGCTTGTACAATATTTCGTTGCTTAGGAAGATTTTGGCTAAAAATCTTCGTAAGAACTTTCTGTCATTGATGGATGCTCCCTCGGGATACTCTTGTGCTTCAAGGTATTTCTTCACCTTATGGTACCATGGCTTTCCTGTGTTAGTGTCAAGCTCACAACAATGTGCAGGTTCGTCGAATCTCTCAATCGTAATCATAGGGGATTCGTTGTCCCATATGACCTTGAACATTGAAGACATTGTGGCCAAGGCGTCAACCAACTAATTTTCTTCCCTAGGGAAGTGCTCAAAGGTGATCTTTTCAAAGTAGGGAATCAAGGATAGCACAAGTTCCTTGTAAGGGATGAGATTAGGGTGTTTAGTGTCCTAATCTCATTTTACTTGGCTAATCACTAGGTTAGAATCCCCACACACATTCAAATTCTTGATCCTCAAATTAATGACAACCTTCAAACCCAAAATACACGCTTCGTACTCAGCCACATTGTTCGTGCAATCGAAGCATAATCTGGCAGTGAAAGGAGTGTGGAAACCTTCAGGAGATATGATCGCAACACCAATTATGTTACCCAAGGCGTTGGAATCACCATCGAAGACCATAGTCCATCGAGATCCTTGTTCAGGTCCGTCATACGGTCCAGGTTTCGCACAGTCGGTCACTAGCATGATGTTCTCATCAGGGAAGTCGAAGTTCATGGACTGATAATCATCAACAACTTGATGGGCCAAATGATCTGCTAGTACGCTTCCTTTGATGGCCTTTTGCGTTGTGTATTGAATGTCGTACTCAGTCAAGATCATTTGCCATCTGGCTATCTGTCCGGAAAGAGCAGGCTTCTCGAAGATGTACTTGATTGGGTCCATCTTAGAAATCAACAAAGTGGTATGAGTCAATATATACTGTCTTAGCCGGCGAGCAGCCCATGCCAGAGCGCAACAAGTTTTCTCGAGTAGTGAATATTTGGTTTCACAGTCAGTAAACTTTTTGCTCAGGTAATAAATAACATGCTCTTTTCGGCCAAACTCGTCATGTTGGCCCAAAACACACCCTATAGAGTTCTCTAGTACTGTCAAGTACATGATCAAGGGTCTTCCTTCAACTGGAGGCATGAAAATAAGAGGCTCTTGCAGATATTCTTTGATTTTGTCGAAGGCAGCTTGGCATTCATCATTCCATCTGACTACCTGATCTTTCTTCAAGAGTTTGAAAATAGGCTCACAAGTAGCAGTCAAGTGAGATATGAAACGGGCGATGTAATTGAGACGACCCAAGAATCCTCTAACTTCTTTTTCATAATGAGAGACTGGTATTTCTTGGATGGCCTTTACCTTGGCAGGATCAACTTCAATGCCTTTATTGCTGACAAGAAAACCTAGAAGCTTTCTAGATCGTACTCCAAATGTGCACTTGTTAGGGTTCAACCTCAACTTGTACTTTTTCAACCTTTCGAATAGGTTGTACAGGTGATCAAGGTGTTCCTCCTCAGTTTGCTATTTGGCAATCATATCATCCATATATACCTCTATTTCATGATGGATCATATCATGAAACAAAGCTACCATAGCTCTTTGATACGTTGCCCCTGCATTCTTCAATCCGAACGACATGACCTTGTAGCAAAAGGTGCCCCATTGCCTAACGAAAGTTGTCTTCTCCATGTCTTTAGGAGCCATCCTTATCTGATTATAATCGGAGAAACCGTCCATGAAAGAGAACACTTTATGCTGAGCATTATTATCGACCAAAACATCAATGTGAGGTAGAGGGAAGTCATCCTTGGGGCTTGCCCTATTCAGATCCCTATAGTCTACGCACATGTGAACTTTTCCGTCCTTCTTTGGCACTGGCACCACATTTGCAACCCATTGGGGGTAGGATGTCACAGCTAGGAATCCTGCGTCAAATTGTTTCATCACTTCAGCTTTTATCTTTTCAGACATGTCAAGCCTCATGCGACTAACTTTTTGTTTGACGGGAGGACAATCTTCCTTTGTGGGCAGACGATGGACTACGATGTCGGTATCCAACCCTGGCATATCTTTATAAGACCAAGCAAATACTTCCACATAATCATGCAACATCCGAACCAACCTGCTCTTGACAATGCTTTCCAAGTTAGCGCCAATCTTGATTTCCTTTTTGTCTGTCTCAGTACCCAGATTAATGACTTCAACTGACTCTTCGTGCGGTTGAATATCTTTTTCCTCTTGTAATAGAAGTCTGGATAGTTCTCCCGGTATTTCACAATCTTCCTCACCTTCATCTTCGGCTTGGTTAACCGAACTTTTGAAGTCATAGTCGGAAATAGTAGAGTCATCGTCAATAAGATCCAGAGTGGATGAGGACCTACAAGAGTGTGTGTGTGTGTGTGCATGTAAGATACATGGCTATTTTGAAAAATGTATTTGAAGGAAAGACAATGAACACAAAGTTTTGAATGCAAAATAGTCCAATGATTTGTATTGAATGATCATATGATTATATGAACATAAATAAAACCCTTGACAAATGGACCATAGTGCCCCGGGCCAGGCACATGGCTTAAAAGTTATTGTTAAATATTACAGACAAAATGTTCTTAAATTCAATAAAAAGAAATAAACAAGTAGATTACTCCTCAATGAAGGAGATAGGCACGAAGTCCTTTGCATGCCAATTCTTTAGCTCAGTTGTAGTTGGATACACCCAATCTTCAAATGCAGCTTTATCATCCGAATCATCCACAACGTTAAACTCATGGCTTCCAATGCGGAGAGGTGGCTTTCCTGCACGAGCGCGCCTCACTTCCTTCCGATCCTTGGTGGTGAAACCCAAACCAAATTTATTCGCTTTGAATGGGATCTCGAGGAGTTTCCCTCAAGTATCACAACTTCCTTCTTCAATTGCAGCATGAGCATCTTTGACTGAAAGCATCTTTGGCACGATATTAATAGCTTTGGACTCATCAGAGGAACATTTAGTAGTAGCAACCATTGGTGGAACAACTTCAAAGGCTTGACACAGGGTCTCAATGAATTCTCCATCCATCTCTACGTACTTGAAAGAGTTGAGGTGGCTTACCATGAACTCTTCCTCTCCACAGACGGTGACAATTCTTCCTTTGACCGAATATTTGAGTTTTTGATGGAGAGTTGAGGTTACTTCCCCAGCTTTATGGATCCAAGAGGGCGACCCAACAAACAAGAATAGGCAGGACGAATATCCATGATGTAGAAGGTGGAACTAAAAATTTGTGAGCCCACCTTGATTGTAAGATCTATCTCCCCATGAACTGTCCTTTTTGATCCATCGAAGGCCCTCACAATGATATCACTTGGCTTCAAGACTAAACCTTCATAGTCTAGATGGTCTAACGCCCCCTTGGGTAGCCCGTTTAGAGAAGAACCAGTGTCGACTAGAACATGTGCTAGTGTGGTCCCCTTGCACTCGACAGAAATATGTAGAGCTTTATTATAGTTCTTCCCAAGCGGTGTTAGGTCAGCATCTGAAAATTCCAAGCCATTATCATCCATTAAGCACGCCATGTAATTATCAAACTGGTTTATTGTGGTCTCATGGGGGACTTGAGCTTTTTTCAATAATTTGATTAATGCCCGAGCATGAGCGTCTGAGCAGAGTAGTAAAGACAACATAAAAATCTTGGAAGGGATTTGCCCTAACTGTTCCACAATCTTGAAGTTGCTCCTTTTTATTATTTTCAAGATTTCGTCCATCTCACGAGCGGAAGGTTCTCCATCAGCAACATCCTTTGTGGGTATTTCCGTCATGACTAGCTCAACAACTTTCTCTTTCCCTCTGGTATCAGTACTTGGCTTAGCAGCAGTAATATGGACGGGTGCCTTTGTAAAACCTGGTGGTGAGATATTGGGTGAAAAGATTATCCCAGTTTGGGTTACCTTACTTAAGCCAGTTATGTTGCCAACATCATCAGCTTTGCCTTCTTCAATCCAAGCGTCTTGTTTTATCCCATGGTAAAACACCTCAACACCATAGTTCCATGGCACTGCCTTGTTTAAAGAGTAGGGAATTAGTCCGGGATTGGTAATTATTAAGGGAGCAATAGTTGGTTCATTTGAAATCCTGATAAGAACTTCGGAGGAGATCCTAAGAGGCTTGTTTGAGATGGTTATTATGGAGAGATCTTCACATTTATTAGTCAAACTTTTGGCAAGAGGAGTTTTCTCAAATAGAATCTTGTGGCTATCCATCAGGCGTTGAATGCCTTTCTTCAGCCCTTCGCATCCATTGAGTTGTTTTGTACAACACACACAGTCTTTTACACAACCAGGGAAGATACCGACTTTCAACAAATTATCTTTGATGATGATTAATGGAGTAGTCAATTCTTCGACAGAGGAAATGAAAATGGTATCTTCAACAACATTGATACCCTTGCCATGTGTGATACGGTGGCAGAACCGACTTTTATACTGGTTTGTGTTTTGCGTTTTTGTTTGCAAAATGTCGCGGTAAGCAAGAGTCGCCACCAAATTTTATTTTATCCAACCGGAAAGGAAAAAAGTACAGAAAAAAATCCTTTTTCGAGATTTTGAGTACGGGGGGTAGATTATAGAAAGGGAAGGTTTTAGCACCCCTTCTATCCGTAGTTATCTACGGGCTCTTAGGTACTTGCTCATCTTTTAAAAATGCTTGTGTTTGTATGCTTGTTTTTGAAAATATTTTACTTCGTGATAACCCTTGTATCGGTCCTCAAGGGTGTGACGAAGTTGTTTTTAAAATTTGTTTGGAAAAGGTATTAATGTGAAAAGATTTGTTTTGAGCAAGTACCTACTAGCATCTACCTACTCGAAAAAAGATTGTTTTTGTTCTCGTTTCCTTTAGACAGCGCTATCCTACTATTGAGGAGTAGGTAGCACCGTCGTTAGAGTTTGTAAGGGACAATTCGAAAGGGACGTGCGGTCAAAAAAGCAATGTTAGGACACCTTAATAACCATCCTAGAGTCCTACCGATCTTTTCCGAGGCGACAGTCAAATGGGTCATTTTAGATCTTTTGGGACATAGAGGATAGCCACTAAAACATCCTATGCTTCATGACCGTTTAACCGAAGGCAACCAAAGTGAGAGTATACCCTAAGAGTGAGCATGTGCGAGTGTTTGATTTCAGTTTATTATCTTTGCACATTAGGGTTTTCTAACTATATTAATTTTTCATGCATTCTTGCCATACAATCCTATTAGCATACATCTAACAGTTAAGAATTTGCAGAAAGTAAAAAGCGGAAATAAACCTAGCTATTACATGGCTTTGACAGTTACATAATTGCCTTGACGGGAAATAGAAGTGCGTAATTTAAAACCCTAATTAAAACTATTACAACCTTGAAATAGTTACAATAATAATAAGAAAAAAAATTAAAAACGCGCGGTAAATTAAAGGCGAGAGAAATCAGGGTTTTGACCCTTGACTAAACCTAATTGCAATTGATTAAAGAAAATCATTTTTGGTCGTTTTTTATTTAAGAAAATAAAGAATAATTAAATTTCTAAGAAAATCCTAAGTTATAATTAATGTTAACTTAGGAAAATAAATAAATTAATGAAAAACAATTAATTCTAAATAACCTATTTTTGTATTTTTTTTTTGCAAAAAAGAAAATAATTAAATCAAGAATTAAACCTAATTTTTCTAGTTAATTTTAATTGTAAAAATGAGTTAAAGTTACCCTAAATTAAATTAAGCTAATTAATTAAAAAAATAATTTTGATAATAGAAAAAAACTAACTCTAAATTTGTGAATTCTTGATTTTATGATTTTATAAAAACTGATTTTTAAAAAAATAAAATAAATAAATAAATTGAGAAGAATAAAGAAAATAAAATAAATAAAAAAAGAAAGATTGAGAATTGGGCCTATATGTGCTAGCAAATGGGGGTAAAGATCTGAATTTCCAAGGCCCAAAATCCCTTCAAGCCCAGTCAGCGTGAGATCCCATGCTGACCATGCCTGTGGGTGCACCATGGTACGCTGCTTGATGGCCCTCAGATCTGGTCACTATGCCATTCAGTGGTATTGATTTGCAAGCCTATGGTACGCGTGCTGGAGAGAAGTACATGAGATCTTCCTGAAACACATGAGAAAATAACTAAATGGGCACGCCTGGGGTCGAACCCAGGACGTGCACATCCAAGGCACACTTCCTGACCAACTGGGCTGTTTATCTTAATTGTCTATATAATAACAAACATATAATATATTAGAAAACAAGTTAGTGGCCAGAGAACGCGCACCAAATTCGAATGGACCAACCACGCTGTGACACGCATTATCTCCTCCAGGGAACCATAACTTTAGGTTCAGAGCTTTTACCCACGGACAATCAGCCATAGCTAAAAACCTGCTGTGATCGGTGGATCTGGAACTGACTGTTTAATGCTGGTTCGCGAAATGTCGCAGAAGCAAGAGTCGCCACCGTCTTTTATTTTCTCCAAATGGAAAGGACAAAAGCACAGAAAAATTCCTTATAGAGATTGCTCTCGGTTCGGGAGGTAGGTTATAGAAAGGAAAGGTGTTAGCACCCTTTCTATCCATGGTTATCCATGGGCTCTTAGATACTTGCTCATTTGTGTTTTCAAAAATGGTTTGTTTGCTTTTCAACTGTGGGATTTAAAAAGTTTCTTTGAAAATTCCAGTTCGACTCTTGTATCGGTCCTCAAGAGTGTTTGAAAAAATTGCTTTCGAAAGCTTTTTGAAAAAGTGTTGGTGTGAAAAGTATTTTTTGATTTGTTTTGAAATTTAGAGCAAGTATCTAGAGTCGTCTACCTACCCTAAGGAATTCGTCTGTGTAGATGTCCTTTAAAGTAGTGCCATCCCACCATTGAGAGGTAGGTAGCACCACCGTTGGAGGTGTTCGGGTCAATTCGAGGTTTGGGACATGGTGATCACCAGAGCAATGGGAAGACACCTTAGAAGCTACCCTCATGCCAGGTTCCCGGATCATGAGGACTTACTAAGACATCCTCTACTCGACGATCACCTTTCGAGGCAAGGCAACAGTGAGGCGTACCCTAGGGGTGGTGTGTGATTTGTGTGTCAGATTCGTTTATTTTTGTCTTGTTCATGTCATTGGTGATCTAGCGCTTGTTTTTATTTTTGTCCATTCATTCTTTCATGCCTTGATTAACAGTTAAAAGATACGAGAAGTAAAAATTCTAAACTATTACAAACGGCGCGGGTCCACATCGCCAAAATTTCTCGAACCCGATTTGACAGAAAAAATAAAGAATTAAAAGAAAATAAAGAATTAAAAGTGCGAGAAGTTAATTACAAGGCCTTGGGAGAGATACATAAATATTATAAAGAAATAAAATAAATATGCGAATAAGAATTAAAACGAGTGCGTTGGACCCTTTTGCAAAATTAAATTACATGGTGAATTAATTAAAAAAAGGAAATGTCTTTGGTATTTTTTAGTATTTTAGGATTTTAATGAAAAAGAATTAATTAAAATTAAACCTAATTCTACAATTTTTATTTGTTAAGAAAAGATTAAATTTGACCTAAAATTAGCCCTAATTAATTTACATACAATTTAATTATAAAAAATAAATATCTAATATTTAATTATTATGGAATAAAAGAAAAAAAGATGAAAATTAATTAAACCCTAATTCTATATTTTTTAGATTTTTATTAGAAAAAAAAGTTAAAATTAAAACCTAATTTAACTAATTAATTTATGAATTTATTTACAAGAAATATTAAAATAAAAAATATTTATTATTTTTTCTTTTCTGATTTTTATGATTTTTGTGTTTTTTATGAAAATATAATAAATTAATTAATAAACAATAATTAAAGGAAAGTATAAATAATAAAAAAAAACAATAAAGAAAATATAAACTTTGCAAACCTAGGGGGTCTGCCCCTTAATATGGAGGTTATTCTTTAGAAATCTGGCCCATTTGCCCTTGGCCCGTTGGACTTTTCAGGACGCGTGTACACGCGTTGACTAGGGCCTACCATATTCCACAAATCCTGGCCCTTGAATTGATGAGATTAAACGCGTGGCATGTTGGATGGTATGGGTACACGGTGCGTCTTTACACTGAACCTGCATGGAATCACAAAATACGAAATAATATGAAGGGGGTGAGGACCTGGGGCTCGAACCCAGGTCCTGAACATTACCACTCACACGCTTCACCAACTGTGCCATCTTGCTTATCTGTAAATAACATAATTAAGAAACATAATAAAACAAAACGCGTTAGTGCTTCTTTTTTCCGCGTGAAAATTTAAACAGGCCAATCGTTGATGGCCACGCATCTTCTTCTTCCTTGTTCCTGAAACATAAACATATTAGGCAACGTTTTTTCAAGTGTTCTTTTAGGCCACTTTCAGGAAAATAGCGAATAGGCCAGGAAGGCTCATAAATTGAGCGCGAGGGTCTCAAACTCTTCGTCCAAGTATGCTGAGCATGTTCATGGCATCGTGGTGTCCCAATTTTGCCTTATTCACAAACCCCCAATTCAGAGCTTCATAAACCCTAAAACGTGATAATGGTAGAATCGTATACAATGCTTAAAAACACAATTAATTTACATGGTTAGCATTAGAATCACACAAGGAATATGAATCAAATATTAAAAAGTGCTACATGTGCATGAATTGAGATGCACGATTATGAAAAATTTTCGGTACAGATGAGATTGTTCTCACGTTTCTGGGCACGAAAGCTTGTGGTTTTGGATGCAACTCCCTTCTATGAAGCCTTAGCAAGCTAATGAAATCAAAATCGTGCCTTGAATCACCCTAGAATTAGGTTTTCAGTTTTGAGTTTTTTTGCAAAAATTTCAAGTTTGTGTCTTGGTCTCTAGCGCAGCTGAGTGGTAAATGGCATTAGGGTTGTGTTCCTTGTATATGTAGTAATGATTTAGGTCAAAAATCTGATCAAAAGAATCCAAGATTTGATTGTTCAATATTTGATTTTCAAGCATTAGTTTTTTCAATCTTTTTCATGCAATTTGATACCAAATCATGCCAAAACTTTCCACAAATGATTATGCACGAATCTTGAGTGTCCAATGAGAGTACTTTCTGCACAAAAAGATTTTATTTCATTAGTTTTGTATTTTTCATGTATTTTATTTAATTAAATGAATTATTAATAATAAAAAATTCAAATAAATAAATAAAAATGGAGAAAAACTTCCCTTTGGGCCAAATGGTCGTGTGCATGCTTTGGACAATGAATTGTGGAAGAAAAATAGGCCCATTAGCAATTTTAGGTCATTTGAATCAATGTTGACTTTTCAAAATATCCAAAAATTTCCCAACTTCCACAAGGCATAACTTGCTCAATTTTTAAGCTTTGCTCATGTTCTTGGACATTTTGGAAAGGTCTTTGAGTCCTCTAACCAATGCATTTGGTCCCATGTCATTTTGATTTACCAATCTCAAGTTATGGCCTTTGACTTAAAGTCCCTTTTTGTTGACTTTTGAAAATGACCTATAATGTTGAAATTCATAACTTTTTGTGAGAGCATTTCTTGGACTTGAAATATGAAGATGAGTTGTAGGAAATGTCTTTCTCTTCAAAATGAGCTTTGGATGGAATTTTTCTGATAATCCATGTGAAAGTTATGCCCTGGTCAATTTACAGTTGACTTTTTCAACTGTCCAAATAAAGAAACTTTTGCATCTTGATGATTTTTGAGCCTAGCTTTGAGAGTCATGATCAAGCATTGATCAAATGATGTTTGTGGCTTCAAAATGAGATGTTGACCAAAAAATTGAACTTTTGACTGTCAAATGACCATTTTGCCCCTACAGTTGACTGTAGTGTAATTAGGGTTTTTGACTGTGCAATTTTGTGCTGTAGGTCTTGAAACTTGATATGAGGATGCTTGACCATATTTGTAGGCATGTGGGACTTGATTGGACCTTTGGAAACTTCATTTTCTTGATCAGAACCAAAACCCTAATTTTGACTGTCTAGGAGGCCCTTGAACTGTGCAACCCTTGGGGAGATTTTGAAGCTTGGCTTGGCAATTTTCTTGAAGAATATGGGAGGGCAAATTTTGGGGTACAACACCTGCAATTCTCAAAAATCAACACAACGCGTGATAAATGAATTCCAGTTACATGGATCAAACCGCCTTGATGCCACAAGCATCCTAGTACTTTTTTCTATGGCCAATTTTACCTGTATAACAAAGCCCTAAAAAATATCTCAAAAACCCTAACAATGGAAACTATGGATTCCTGCGCGGTAAATGCAATTAAAGGGTATAAGTAGCTTGCAAAAAAGATGATAAACACAAATATATGATTAGTATGCGTTTAGGATGCGTAAAACATTGAAATCGAGTTTGAGTTTTAGGGAAAACCGTGATGATTTTGGGGACGATTTCTGGATGCTTTGAGGCTTGAAAATGATGTTGTTAGCTTCCTGGGATGTCTAGGAATCGATTGGAAACATTTGACTGGCTTGAATTGGCCTGTATACAAAGATAGGTCTCACACTTTTCTTGCAAAATTTTGGTTTCTTTCTTGCTGTTTCACGCCTCCAATCCTTATGCTTATGGTCTGGAATTATTGTGTATATGTAGTAGACTGAATTAGGTTAATAAAATTGGCATGAATCTTGAGAAATAATGGAGATTTGGTTTGATTTGCTCTTTGCATGATATCTTCCCAAAATAAGCTTCAATCCAATCTTTTCCAATCCAAATGAATCTTGCACGAATTGGCCATCATGCTAGCTGTATATAGACTCAAAATGTGCACGAAAATCCCAAGATTTGATTTGATTTCATTATTTTACCATTTAATTTGATTTATTTTGATTTAAATGAATAAAAAATCAAAATAAATGATAAAAATAATAAAATAAGAGGTGAATGAGCTCAGGGGTCGTGGGTCCTATTAGAAACATGTTTCAAGCAAGAAAACATGGGCCCCTTTGGGAAAAATGCCAATTTGATCAATGTTGACTTTTGACAATTTTCCAAAAATTGCCAACTTTGACAATGCATATCTCTCTCAATTTTTACCCTAGGGAGATGTTCTTGGACTTTTTATAAATCTTAGTATGTCCCCTAAGAAACCCTTTTGGTTTCATCTAAATTGAGTCTTCCATGTTCATGTATGAAGCTTTGACCCAAAAGGTGTTTTTGTTGACTTTTCAAAAGGACCTATAATGTCGAAATTCATATCTTTTTGTGAGTGCATATTTTGAACTTGTGGGATGAAGATGAATTTTAGGGAATTACATCCTCTTCAAAATGAGCTTTGGATGGAAAATTTCTGATAAAGCATGTGGAAGTTATGCTTGGTCAAAGTTGGGTTGACTTTTACAAAGAAACCCTAATTTAGCAACTTTTGGGTTTTGATGAATTGTGAGTAATCCTTGAGGAATCATGATCAAACCTTGATAAAATGATGGATAAAACTTCAAAATGATGATGTTGACCAAAAATATTGAAGTTTGACTGTATGTGGGCCACATTTGACTTTTGACCTAATACAGTCGATTCTCAAGCATCTGAGCAGTTGACTGAGCAACCTTCTTGTGCAAGGTATAAAACTTGACATGGATGATCTTGGGAACATATTAGGACCTTGGAAGGCATTTTGGACCTTTGTAGTTCACCTATCTTGATGAAGAATGAAACCCTAATTTCAGATGCATTGCCTTAGGAGAGAGCTTGTCTGGTCAACTCTTGGACTTCCTTGAGCAACTTGGGGACCTCAATTGCCATTGATTGAGTAAAATGGGAGGGAAAATTTTGGGGTACAACAGCTGCTCCTGTTCAATCTTCTTAAACCTGAGAATGTAGATTGACTCGTCTTCCTTTCGTGATCTGAAGGTGGAAGATGATTGAACACTAGAATGCCCTGAAATTTGCACTTGCATGAAGTGACACTTGATTTGGTAATATAGGAAAGGACTTATAGATGCCATTTGGAGGTTGATGATAGAAGATTGTCGGAGGTGGGCTTAAAGATGCCATCCTGGAAGCGACAGAGAATTGCAGGAGATGGGCTTAAAGATGCCATCTAGAGGATGTAGATTTCCTGAGATATTCCTTCGATGAGAGTTCCTGTTACTGTTGTTGATGAGGAATCTGTTGAGGAATGTTGGTCTATGTCTTGGGAGAAATAGAGTTTTAGGAGCTTCAGTTGTCCGTTACTCTATTGGTGAATGACTCCGGCTTGAGGAATCAGAATTGAACTGCGTATCTAGTCAGGGTATATGTTGTACCACGACTCACTGGGGAAATGCAAAACCAATCATGTTTGATCGGGTCCCGGTCTCACAGTGTTATGGACTGCTGTCTGTGGATAAGAGAGGAGAAACCTGGATAGTAAGGTTACTGCGATATGAGAGCCTGGATAGTAGGGCGGTGAGAAGGAACCTGGATAGTAGGGTTACTTCGAGATGAAAGCCTGGATAGTAGGGCTGTGAGAAGGAACCTGGGTCGTAGGGTTACTTCGAGATGAAAGCCTGGATAGTAGGGCTGTGAGAAGGAACCTGGGTCATAGGGTTACTTCAAGATGAAAGCCTGGATAATAAGGCTGTGAGAAGGAACCTGGATAGTAAGACTGTGAGAAGGAACCTGGATAGTGTGGTTACTTTGATATGAAAGCCTGGATAGTAGGGCTTGTGAGAAAGAACCTGGGTCGTAGGGTTACCTTGAGATGAAAGCCTGGATAGTAGGGCTTGAGAAGGAACCTGGGTCATAGGGATACTTCGAGATGAAAGCCTGGATAGTAGGGCTTGTGAGAAGGAACATGGGTCGTAGGGTTACCTTGAGATGAAAGCCTGAATAGTAGGGCTTGAGAAGGAACCTGGGTCGTAGGGTTACTTCGAGATGAAATCCTGGATAGTAGGGTTGTGAGAAGGAACCTAGATAGTAGGGTTACTTCGATATGAAAGCCTGGATAGTAGGGCTTGTGAGAAGGAACTTGGGTCGTAGGGTTACCTTGAGGTGAAAGCCTGGATAGTAGGGCTACGAGAAGGAACCTGGGTCGTAGGGTTACCTTGAGATGAAAGCCTGGATAATAGGGTTGTAAGAAGGAACCTGGATAGTAGGGTTACTTCGAGATGAAAGCCTGGATAATAGGGCTTTCCTTTTGCTATGTTTGTGTAGGACTTCTGTGGGGAACCTGCGTAAGGTTGCATTTGGTCATGCCGATGATTAGTCTGTTTAGCTTCGAGTGTTAATCATGGACCTGTTGGAAATTGTTGATAATAACTGTCTTTCCTGAAAGAAAAATATTGGGTCGGTTATGTGTGATGCATGGAATGCTTCGTGTGATGATGTTCTCAAAATAAATGAGATTATGCTGTTATGTGATATGTATGCGCATGTCATGATGTATGAACATGAAATGCTGACGTAATAATCTTAGTCTGGGAAAATAAATCCCTGACTGCTGTTTGGAGGGTACACAGGAAATGCCATTCTTGACCGTTGTAGAAAACCGTGGTTCCTCTACTTCCGCTGGGGATGGTGAACAAAGATGACTAGTTGGGGAGTTACCATTCTGTTAAATATTCTGCCGGGTAATGACTCTCGTTGAAGAAGAGATGCTTTGTTGGTAGATCTGCTGATATGAAGAAATACACTCAGTTGGGGGTGACTTTCCGCTTGTAGGAAATGATGAATTCTGTTGGAGACTGAGTTTCTGCTGTGAGAGAAATAAACTCAGCTTGGGGAAAATTTTTACTGACTCGCTCGCAATTGTGAACCTCAGCTGGGGAGAGTTATGTCCTATTTTGGGAAAGCTGACACCAATGTCTTTGGATACTTTTACCTTGTGGGGAGTGTGTGATACGGTTGGAGAATTGACTAGAGGTTTTGCGTTTGTGTTTGCAAATGTTTCGGTTTAGCAAGAGTCGCCACCAACTTTTTATTTATCCAAAGGAAAGGTCAAAAAGCACAGGAAAGACCTTTGAGATGTTTTCTTGGGTTCGGGGGGTAGGTTATGAAAAGGGAAGGTGCTAGCATCCTTTTCATCCATGGTTTTCCATGGGCTCTTAGTTACTTGTTTTAGATCACTTGCTTTTGCTTTTCAATTGTTTGAAATGGTGCTTTTGTGTGTGGTTTTGAAAGTATTTTGAAAAGAGGCCTTTGTCTAGGCAACCTTTGTAATAATTCTTGTTTGAATGTATACAAAGGTATTTGTCTTTTGAAAAATGTTTCTATGTTTGAAAGTTTGTTTTGGGAAAATGTTTTGAAATTGTGTTGTGTGTTTTTGAAAATAGCAAGGATGTTTGCAAGTTTGATCAATAACTAGAAGCATCTACCTACCTACTCAAGAGTCTTTCCTACACATTTTTAACCCTTTGACATTGTTGTTTTACCATTGTATTTGGTAAACAACCTTGTGTTTGGATGTTAAACGGGACAAGCGTGGGTCATCGTATGACCATGATAACAATATTGCCAAGTATCTTAGCAAGTTTTTTGAGGGACTAGATCATTTTTGTATAGGCAACCAAGATAGCGTCATCGAGGGACTATGATCTTTTGTTTTGATTGATTTTGCCAAGATACCTAGCATGCATACCATGGCCATGTTTTTAAGGCAACAAGTGGGTGAAATCCTAGGGGTGTTTGTGTGCATTGTGTTGTCATTTTTCATGCATTTTTGTCTTGTATTAGACATGCTATTTGTTTTAATTTTGGTTCTCATACAAACCCTAATCTTACTATCATGGCATATTTGAAAGCTATAAAGTGCGTAAAAATAAATCTACGACTATTGCAACATTGATATGGGGAGGGGGATACAAATTTGAATATGGGGATATTTGCAAGGAAATAAAACTCTAAGTCAACTATTACAACCAAATTGAACTCATTGTGCAAATAAATAAATAGATAAATATTTAAATATGCAATTAAACATAAATATGCAAAAATGTTTTTTGTATTATTTTTATGTATGTAAAATAAATTATTTAATGTATCAAAAATAAGAAAAATATTAATGATTAATTTTAAAAGGGTGGAAACCCTAGTTTTTGTTTTAAGAATATATATATATATATATATATATATATATATATATATATATATATATATATATATATATATATATATATATATATATATATATATATATATATATATATATATATATATATATATATATATATATATATATATATATATATATATATATATATATATATATATATATATATATTATATTATATTATTTATTTATGTACAAGAAAATAAAAATATATACAACAATGTTAAAAAATAATATTTGTGAGGAAATAATATTTTAAGTACACAAATAATAAAAATAAAAATATATAATATTTTTGTATTAATTATAAGTTTTTTTTATTTAAGAAAATAAAACTATATTATTTACTAAACTATTCTTATGCCAAAAAAAATAATAATAAAAAAAAAGTGAAAATTTAAGAAAATATTTTTGGTGATTTTTTATATTTAGAAAAAATAATAAAAGTCAGAAATATAAAAGAAATAGAAAAATATACAAAAATAATCAAATGGGCCAAGGGGTGCAGAAAGCAAGCTAGGGGGTGTCAAAAACAAGGCCAAGTCAGGCTCAGCCCATATCCTCTTCATCCCTGTCCTCCAGCAACAACAAAAATGCACGCCATGTTCAAACTTCTAACTCCTGCATTTGTGCTTAAAAACAAAAACTTGCAACATGAAAGTTATAGAGCATGATCACACGATTCTAAACATGTAAAAAACTTAATCTAACTCTCAAAGACCATAGAGAATTTCCTTGGCCCTAATTTCTAACCTAGTTTTTTCAGAAAGTTCAACATCCAAATTCTCCTTGCTCAGTTAACATAAATGAATTCTATGCATATGTACAGCTCAAGGGCAATGAAGACTACATTTTTGCTTCACAAACCTAAGCCTAATGATTCCTAAATAAGGAGATAGAAGTTTGTGAAATACCTGTTTCAATCAAGCTCGAGTAAGGCAATGTAGGGGTTGTGAGTGAGGCCTGAGATACTTGTGAGCTTGCTTGAAGTTCCTTTGAGCTTTCCAAATGCTTAGTTTGCTTTGAACTTGCATGGATATGCTTGTAGAAGTCAACCTACAAACTCAGAATTCAAAAATGGTGAAGTGTGTAAATGGAGTTACAGTGGCTTGGGAATGGTTGGGATAGTTTAGGTAGGTTGTATGGGGTGTGTTGGAACTGGTTGCAAGCAAAACGCACGAGTGAATTTTGTTTTGGAAGTCAAACTGCAGAACCTGCCCTGTTTTGACAAGAACTCGGTGTTTTGATGTTAGAGGGTATTTGAGAGGCTTAGGGCTCGTGTTTCTGACCTCAGAAAATGTGTAAAACTTGTTTGAAATGTTTACAAAGCTTGGTTATATCATATTACAAAGTTGTGGTGATTTTGCAAGTTGACTTGTTTTTGAAGTAAAAGTGAGAAGTGACCATGCTAAGGCCTGTACAGGCTAGCTCCAAGCATGCACAAAGTTGGTGTACTTTGCCCTAAGTTTTTGGAGTTGGTTTTCTGTAAAAGATTGGGTTCACAGGTCAAGAGAAACAACTTGACATAAAGCAAGCTTTATCAAAGTGGCAATGTTGCCTTTTTTCCATTTTTAGATTAATTCAATGTGCAATGTTCCATAGATCAGAACAAAGCCTTAATCTAATGTATTTGCATTTAATTTATGAGTTTGGAAGGGTTTAAGGCCTGTAAAACAAGTACAAGCAAGGTTGGACAGAATTTGCAACTTGTATCAATGTGCAAAATGCCTTGGATGAAAGTGATATTTTGCCATTTTCAATCTTTCGATTCTCCCTAACCACAAATGATTTTGGAGAGTTCTTGGATATTTTAGAAAGCTTGTAACATTATCTACAATCCATCTTTGAAATAAATTTTGATATTACACTTGGAACTATGTGAAAAATTTCCATGAAGATAGGTCAAAATCCAGCCTAAATTAGGGCAAAATTTTTCTAAGTTAGATAGTTTTTGGACCCTTATTCACAAAATCATAAATTGAGATCCAAGAATCTTTTGGGAAAACTTTGTGAATAAAAGTTGTAGATTTTGTGGAGGACTACAACTTTCATTTTGGAAGTTTTCTTTTAATACAATTGCATCATGGTGAAAAAGTTGGGCAAAGTTGGGAAAAAATAAGAAATTTTCATAACTTAGAAAATTTCTAAGTCATGAAAATTTTCCATTTTAAACCCTAATTTTCAAAATTAGGTTTCTTGGTGAACAAGTTTCATGTTTTGACACATCTTGATGAAAAATGACCCTTGGCACTTGATTTTGACCAAAAATTCAAAGTTTGACTTTTCAGTGTACAGTTGATTTTTGATCAGTTGACTGGAAAATTCATCTGTCAATCCAATGCATTTGAGATCTTTTGAACCTTGTGATTAGGTCAAGATGATGCCATTGAGTCCTTTAATCTATTCTTGAACCCAATTTGTCATTGGCTAGGTGAAAAATCAGAAATTGCCATTCTACAGTCACAACCCTAAAAATGACCATTTTGCCCTTTTGATGATCTGATCAAATTTCTTGAGGAGTTATGGTCCAAACTTGATAAAATGGTTGATATGAGTTTATAATGTTGTTGTGGATCAAAAATTATGAGGTTTGACTGTAAATTGGCCACAGTTGACTTTTTCCCCAATATAGTTGATTTTTAGGTCAACTATCCAATTGACTGGGCAAAAATTTGATTCAAAGCTTGAAACTTGGTATGAGCCATCTTATAAATCCAAAATGAAGTATGAAAGTCACATTGAGCATTGGAAGTCCAAAAATCCTTGTGCAAACTCAAACCCTAATTTCAAGGTCATCAGTGCAAGGAGATGTCTTGAGCAGAGCAAACCCTAATTTAGTCTTGAATCCAAAGAGTCTTGTGAGGGGAAATCTTGATAAAATGAGAGGGAAAATTTTGGGGTACAACAGCTGCCCCTGTTCAATCTTCTTGAACCTGAAGAGTTAGATTGGCGAGTTTTCCGTTCGTGACTCGAAGGTAAAAGATGATTGGACACTAAAGTGCCCGTAAATTTGCACTCGTCAGAATGTAGTTGAGGGAATGGGCTTACAGATGCCATTTGGAGATGTGATAGAATCTTGTTGGAGATAGGCTTAAAGATGCCATCTAAGGATATTTGTTGAATTGAATGTTGTAAGTCAGAAGAATAAGTATCAGAATGATATCCGTGTCGGGAACGTATCTGAACTGTATCTGGGGACTGAATCTCTACGAGCAAGGGTATAGCTGCCGTGTCTGGAGCGTATCCGAGCTAGGGAACATCAGCATGAGTGATCAGCATGGCTACCGTGTTTGGAGCGTATCTGGACTGTATCTGAATCTGTAAGAGCAAGGGTATAATTGCCGTGTCTGGAGCGTATCCAAGTTGTAACTGCATCTAAATCTATACGAGCAAGGGTATAGCTGCCGTGTCTGGAGCGTATCCGAGCTTTAACCGTACTTGATCCTGAATGAATAGTAGGATGACTTCTGTTTCTAGAGCATCTCTGGGCTGGGGAAAAAGTAAGAATAAGTGACAGAATGGCAACCGTGTCTGGAGTGTATTTGGACTGTATCTGAATCTTGTATTTGAATAAGCGACAAAATAACATCCGTGTCTGGAGAATCTCTAAGTTGTTTTCTGATCTTTGAAACTGAATAAGAAATAGAATAGCATCCGTGTCTGGAGCATCTCTAAGCTGTTTTCTGATCTTTGAAACTGAATAAGCAATATAATAGCGTCAGTGTCTAGAGCATCTCAAAGCTTTTTTCTGATCTTTGAAACTGAATAAGCAATAGAATAGCATCCGTGTCTGGAGCATCTCTAAGCTGTTTTCTGATATTTGAAACTGAATAAACAATAGAATAACATCTGTGTCTGGAGCATCTCTAAGATGTTTTCTGATCTTTGAAAATGAATAAGCAATAGAGTAGCATCCGTGTTTGGAGCATCTCTAAGTTGTTTTCTGATTGTATATTTGTAGCTTGTTAATCTTATCCTGAAAAGGGTAAAAGGTTAGCTGAAACACAAAGTTATGTTTCATGAAATGTATGATGCAATATATGTGTTTTATCAATGTTTATGATATATGAATGTAATGTATGTGCATGTAAGCTGATTAGCTGTCTTGTTGAGAAAAATAAATCCTTGGTAGCTGGGGATAATAAAATCTTCGACTACTGTCGGGGAAAATAAATCCTTGACCGCTGCTGGAGATTCAAAATCTTTGATTGTTGAGGATGAGAAATCCTTGGACCACTGTTGGGGATAGAAAATCCTTGGCAACTCGCGGGGATTATCAAAAACTTCGACAACTTCTATGGATGTGAGAATCCTTCATGACTTTCTTGGGGATATATGAATCCTTCAAGTCTGCTTGAGCTACTGCTTCGGGAATCCAGAGATCTTTGATGACTATGGTTGGGGATTACACCATGGGAATCCTTACTCGGCTGGGGAATAGAGAAAACTCTGACGATCTCTACTAGGGATCAGACAAAAGAAAAACCTTGATCTGCTGGAGAATAAGGAAAACTCTGATGGCTTCTGTGGGGAACTGAGAATGAGAATCTTCATTCTGCTAGGGAAATTGAACCCTCGAGGGCTTCACTGGAGAAGTGAGAATGAAAATTTTCGATCTGCAGGGGATTAAAAATTCTGACTAATTCACGCTGGGGGAGTAATGAAGACTCTGGAAACTTTACTGGGGATCTTCAATCTGCTAGGGGATGAAGGACTCTGTGGGGACTTCAAACTGGCGAGTTAAGAATGAGAATCTTCATTCTGTTGGGGAGTGAAAACTCTGTGGGGAATAACTATACTGCTGGGTAATAACTATGCTGCTGGAAAGTAAGTTCAAGACTCTCTGGGAAAAAGCTGATTCATGTTTGGAAAAGTTCAGGAGTTTGGGTTGTATGCCAATCTACTGGGGAATTATCCGGAGGTTGGGGGCAAAAGTTAACTATTATCTAGTTGATTCTCAGACTTTAAGACAACTTGTTGGGGAATCTGGGAAAACTGAATGGTTTCCGCTGTGGATTGGTAGTTGGAAATTTGACTTCGCTGGGAAGAAGGTTTCATCTTTGCTGGGGATTTATGACCCAAAGTTTTTGATCCGCGGGGGATTGGGAGTTTTAAAACTTAACTCTGATGGGAATTAAGGATTTGAAATTGTAACTCCGTTGGGGATAAGGAGCTTGAAGATTCGACTCTGGTGAGGATTTTGAAATTTAATTCCGCTGAGGATATGTATTTCAAGGTTTTAGCTCCGCTCAGGATCTAGATGATGTGCTGCAGAGGTTTTCTCTTGGAATAGCCTCAAGAAGTTTTCCCATCCTTTCAACCTGTCAATAATCGTTCTTTCACATTTTGTTTATTTGTAAACAGTGATTATATTCAAATGCATATGCTTATTTAATAAGTCATTGGACGTTTTCAAATAAAACACAAGTATAAAAAGAAAAAAAAGGCAAATAGTTTTCTGCAATTTGAAATATCTTTGTGTAAGTATTTTGTACAAAGGAGACAGACATCCTAGTAAGAGAATGTTTTCATAAAAATGAGAAAATTTCATACAAAGAAAAATGGCTATGTGTAAAAAAAATCCATGGGGTTCCCATTCTGCTATAGCCTTCGTAACTCTGGATATCTTGTCCATTCGTTGCTTCGTCCGAAGATGACTGAGTTGATCAGAGGCCCGAAGTTTGTCTGTGAAGAGATTGTCCTTAAAGTGATCCGACGAGACATAGTCATACGCTTTACTTCCCTAACTTTTGCCTGGACCGCCCTTTCGGGTTTTCAGTCCACCGGGAAACCCTTTTTTGCCCAAGTCACCCTTTCGGGTTTTCAACTTGTCGGGTGTACAGATTTTTTTTTATCCCTAATTTTTGCCTGAACCTCCCTTTCGGGTTTTCGATTCACCGGGATGCCCATTTTTTCCCAAGTCGCCCTTTCAGGTTTTCAACTTGTCGGGTCGTTTATGCGTAGTATCTTTTGACTATGTCTGCATTCGCATGGTGCGGTAGGTCGTCGCCGTCCATGGTGGTTAAGATCATTGCCCCACCAGAAAAGATGTTTTTGATCACAAATGGTCCTTCGTAAGTAGGAGTCCATTTGCCCCTGGGATCACTTTGCGGCAAGATGATCCGCTTGATTACAAGATCCCCGACTTGATATACCTGGCGCCTGACCTTCTTGTTGAAATCCTTGATCATTCGTTTCTGATACGCCTGACCATGGCAAACAGCAGTAAGTCGCTTCTCGTCAATCAAGTTAAGTTTATCAAGCCGGGTCTGAATCCAATCGTCTTCACTCAAACCAGCATCCTTCATGATTCTCAAGGAGGGAATTTGAACCTCGATAGGTAAAACAACTTCCATGCCGTATACCAAAGAATAGGGTGTTGCCCCAGTTGATGTACGTGCCATGGTATGGTACCCGTGAAGAGCAAACGGTAATATCTCATGCCAGTCCTTGTAGGTGACTGTCATCTTTTGTATGATCTTCTTGATATTTTTGTTCGCAGCTTCGACATCACCGTTCATCTTTGGCCGATAGGGAGATGAATTGTGATGTTGAATCTGGAACTGCTCGCACAAGGCGGTAATCATAGTGTTGTTCAGGTTTGTACCGTTGTCAGTAATAATTCTTTCGGGGATACCGTGCCGACAAATGAGATTCTGCTTGATGAAGCGGGCAACCGCATTCTTTGTGACGGATGCGAAGGAAGCTGCTTCGACCCACTTGGTAAAGTAATCAATGGCCACCAAGATGAAGCGGTGTCCATTGGATGCTGTAGGATTGATCTCTCCAATCATGTCGATTCCCCACATAGCGAATGACCAAGAGCTGTTAAGACATTGAGAGGAACTGGAGGTATATGTACCTTGTCTGCATAGATTTGACATTTGTACAAGTTCTGGAATGTTGATGATAGTCAGCTTCCATGGTAGACCAGTAATAGCCCACCCGTAGAATATTCTTCACCATTGTATGTCCGCTAGAGTGAGTGCCAAAGGTACCATTGTGCAGTTCAGCCATGATCTGCTCAGCTTCAACCTTGTCCACACAATGGAGTAGAATGCAATCATGATTGCGCTTGTATAGGATACCATTGCTCAAGAAGAACTTAGTTGAGAATCTCCTTAAGAACTTTTTGTCGTTGACTGAAGCTCCTTCAGGGTATTCTTGTGCTTCGAGATACCTTTTGACGTCATGAAACCATGGTCGGTCCACTATTTCTTCGGTATTAATCTCGTGACAATGTGCAGGTTCGTCCATCCGTTCAATGGTGATTTTGGGAGCCTCATTATCCCAGTTAAGTTCAAACATGGAAGACATTGTAGCTAGAGCATCTGCTAGCTGATTTTCTTCTCGCGGGAAGTGCTCGAAGGTAATCCGCTCGAAATGAGGTAACAATGTCAGGACATGTTCTTTGTAAGGGATGAGGTTTGGATGTTTAGTATCCCACTCTCCTTTGATTTTACTGATGACCAAAGTTGAGTCCCCAAATACAATCAAAGATTTGATTCCCAAGTCAATAGCAGCCTTGAGACCAAAGATACAAGCTTCATACTCGGCCATGTTGTTGTTGCAGCTGAAACAGAGTCTGGCTATGAAAGGTGTATGGTAACCTTCTGGAGAGATAAGTACAGCACCGATACCGTTGCCAAGTGCATTGGAGGCACCACCAAAGTACAGGGTCCACCGGGATCCTTGTTCAGGTCCGTCATACGGTCTGTTCTCTTAAATGTTATCCAAAGTCATGATATCCTCGTCGGGGAAGTCGAACCTCATGGATTGGTAATCTTCGACAGCTTGATGAGCCAGATGGTCAGCTAGTACACTACCCTTTATAGCTTTTTGGGTCATGTACTGTATGTCATACTCTGTGAGGATCATCTGCCACCTTGCTATTCTTCCAGATAAAGCAGGTTTCTCAAAGATGTACTTGATCGGATCCATCTTAGATATCAGCAGAGTGGTATAAGTCAACATATATTGCCTTAGCCGGAGAGCAGCCCATACCAAAGCGCAACAAGTTTTCTTGAGCAGTGATTATCGGGTCTCACAGTCGGTAAACTTTTTTCTAAGGTAATAAATGGCATGCTCTTTTCGTCCAGACTCGTCATGTTGGCCTAGTACGCACCCCATTGAATTCTCCAAGACAATCAGATACATGATTAACGACCTTCCTTCGACGGGAGGCATCAAGATAGGAGGTTCTAGCAAATACTCCTTGATTTTATCGAAAGCAACTTGACAGTCATCATTCCATTTAACCACCTGATCTTTCTTCAACAACTTGAAGATTGGTTCACAGGTAGATGTTAGGTGAGAAATGAACCTTTCAATGTAGTTTAGGCGTCCCAAGAAACCTCTGACCTCCTTCTCAGTGCGAGGGGCAGGCATTTCTTATATAGCTTTGACTTTGGTAGGATCAACCTCGATGCCTTTGTTACTGACAATGAAACCCAAGATTTTACCGGACCTGACTCCGAAAGTGCACTTGTTAGGGTTCAGTCTGAGCTTGTACTCCTTTAACCTGACAAACAACTTTTGCAGATGGTCGAGGTGTTCTTCTTCAGTTTGTGATCGGGCTATCATATCGTCTACGCAGACCTCTATCTCATGATGTATCATATCATGAAACAAAGCCACCATGGCGCGTTGATAGGTTTCCCCGACATTCTTCAGTCCAAATGGCATCACTTTATAGCAGAACGTACCCCACTGTGTAACAAAAGTAGTTTTATCCATGTCCTCAGGGGCCATTTTGATCTGGTTGTACCCTGAAAATTCGTCCATGAAAGAAAATACCTTGTGCTGAGCTGTATTGTCAACCAAGATGTCAATGTGCGGTAGTGGAAAGTCATCTTTAGGGCTAGCCCTGTTTAAGTCTCTGTAATCCACGCATATTCTGACTTTTCCGTCCTTCTTAGGCACGGGCACAATGTTAGCAACCCATTGTGGATAGGAAGTAACAGCAAGAAATCCAGCATTGAACTATTTCATAACTTCTGCTTTGATCTTTTCAGACATGTCGGGCCTCATGCGGCAGACTTTCTGTTTAATTGGTGGACAATCTTCTCTTGTGGGGAGACAGTGAACCACAATATTTGTATCAAGTCCCGGTATGTCTTCATATGACCAGGCGGAGATCTCAACATATTCATCCAACAACTGAACTAAGTGTTCCTTGACACTTGGCTCTAGGTTGGCACCCACTCTGATTTCTTTTCTGTCTTCCTCTGTACCCAAGTTGATTGTCTCTAACAACTCCTCGTGAGGTAGAATAACCCTTTCTTCCTGTTGTAACAGTCTAGCCAATTCTCCAGGCACTTCACAGTCTTCATCACCTTCGTATTCGGCATGGTAGACCAGATCTTCAGAGTTACTGAAGGCTATAGCAGAATTGTTACCCATGGAATCCAGAGTGGAAGGGTACCTGCATTTGTAAGTGTGGGTGTGTGTAAGGGATAGCCACCTTTAAACAAATAAAAATGCAAAAAGAAATACAACGAACACAAAAGTTTATATGTGAAAACATCCATGATTCATTAAAATGGCATATGAAGATGAAAAATCAAACCCTTACAAATGGACCTATGTACCTCGGGTAAGGCACAAGGCTAAAAGTGTACGAATTGTTTAGGAATTATTACAAAGCAACAGAAATGTTTGAAAGATAAATTACTGATTCATGAAAGTAATGGGAACAAAGTCCTTTGCTTCCCAATTGCATAGTCCTCCTTCCACAGTGGGGAAAATCTAGTCTTCAGGGTTGCTCTCTTCTTCACCATCCTGCAAAGCACTGACTCCATGATGGGTGATCTTCACCAGTGGCCCTCCATCTCGGGAGCGGCGCACATTCTTTTGAGCAGAAGCAGTGAAACCCAAGCCGAATTTATCAGATTTAAAGGGAAAGTCTGGAAGTTGCCCCCATATTGTGCTTCCTCCTTCTTCAATCACAGCCTTAGAATCCTTCAAAGAAGACATCTGAGGCGGAGGTCTGGTAATCATGGGTACAGAAGGCACTGACTTGGTTGCTTCGATCTCCTGAGCTACCTCTTCAAAATGCTGAAAGGGGGTTTCGATGAATTCACCATCCAATTCCACATAGCGGATAGAATTTAGATGGCTTATCATATATTCCTCTTCACCGTGAACTGTCATAATTTTCCCCTGGACAGGATACTTGAGCTTTTGATGCAGAGTTGAAGTGACGACTCTAGCAGGATGAATCCAGGGTCTTCCCAACAAGCAAGAATAGGAGGGACGGATGTCCATGACATAGAATATGGAGTTGAAGGTTTCAGTTCCCACTTTAATCGGGATGTTCACCTCCCCGTGGACCATCCTTTTTAGAACCATCAAAGGTTCTGACTATGATGTTGCTGGGCTTCAAGGTTAAACCTTCACAATCTAGCCTATCAAATGCTTTCTTTGGTAGGACATTCAGCGAAGAACGAGTGTCTACCAGAACATGTGCTAGAGTAGTCCCTCTGCATTCCACCGAGACATGCAAAACGTCATTATGTTTTCTCCCTTTGATTGTTAAATCGGCATCGGAGAATCCTAGACCGTTGTCAGCTATTAGGCAGGCTACACATTCCTGGAATTGATCCGCGGAGGTTTCTTAGGGCACATGGGTCGTCTTCAAAAATCTGATCAAAGCTTTGGCATGAGCTTCTGAACAGAGCAGCAGGGCCAACATAGAGATCTTTGAGGGGGTTTGCCCCAGTTGCTCCACATCATTATAATCGCTTTTCTTGATTTTTTTCAAAATCTCTTCCATTTCTTTCTGAGTGGTTTCAGGGATGATCAACGACTGAGTCCTCGTCCTGACAGGCTCTTCTTGGATCCCTTTCCCTCTATCATCAGCAGCAGTAGAGGGGATAACCACAAAAGTTACAACTTCTTCAATAATTGGAGTTCTCGCAGATATGTTGACCGGTACAGGAGTAACCTTAGGAGCGGCTGAGGGTCCGAAGATTGCCTTTGGAGGCGCAATCTCCGGAGAGAAAATTCTTCCACTGCGGGTGATTTTACTCGTTCCAGCAATGTTTCTAATGTCGGAAGTCTCTTCATCAGAACTTTCTTCAGTCGATTCAATTCGTTTAACACCATGGTAAAAGATCTCTCTCCCATAGTTCCACGTTATTGATTTGTTGAACTTGTACGGGATAGGCCCCAACATGGTTATCTTCAAAGGTGAAATCTTCGGATCGGATGTAATCTTAACAAGTCTTTTGGAGACCTTGGAAATATTGGCGGATATGGTAATTATCGAAACATCATTGATAGGAGTCGGAGTAATAAGAGTCTTTTCAAAAAGGATCTCTTGGTTATCCATTAGGCGCTGGATGCCTAACTTCAACAACGGACAGTCGGTTGATAAGGATGAACAAAGGTAGCAATCTTCTTTACAACCTGGGAAAACCCCATCCTTCAACAGATTCAACTTGATTATCGGTAGCGGAGTCATCAAATCATCAACAGTAGCAACAAAAATATCTTCTTCAACAGCATGGGCATTGTGACCATGTTTTGGCATTGGAGCAGAGATCACATTTGGCTTTTCGGGGGCATCAAATTCAACTTCTTTAGCATATACTAAATCCTGAATCTTATTCCTGAGGGCCCAATAATTGTTGGTGTCGTGCTCCAGGCTGTCTGAATGATAAGCACACTTGGCATTGGGATGGTAGTGCGGTGACGAAGTGTTAGGGTTTTTAGGGGCCTCCCTCAAACTGACAAGGTTTAACTTCAAGAGATAGGGTAAAACCTGAGTAGGTGTCATGTTTATCCAGGTGTATTT
Source organism: Vicia faba (assembly GCA_948472305.1). Lineage (NCBI taxonomy): Eukaryota > Viridiplantae > Streptophyta > Magnoliopsida > Fabales > Fabaceae > Vicia > Vicia faba. The sequence goes on along the minus strand of OX451739.1, from coordinate 444,288,026 downwards.
CCGTGCAGGCCTTTCCACTCTTGCTTGGTTGGTTCTGGGTTGATTGTTTCTAGGATGATCAACTGCAGACTTCTGAATCATTACAGCCTCCACCGCTGGCCGGCGCTCAACTCTTCCTTGACTTCTTTGGGAGTAGACATCTGAGACTTCTTTCTTGGCTGGAAAGGTCTTTTTGATGGCAGCGGAAGCAGATGCATCCTTTTGAATTTTCCCGCTCTTGATTCCGACTTCAACTCTCTCACCAGTCAGAATCAACTCGGTGAACCCTGCAGACGAACTTCCAATCAAGTGATTGAAAAAGGGGCCTGACAGTGTACCCAAGAACATATCTACCATCTCCCTCTCAGACAGAGGTGGTTGTACTCGTCCCGCCAAGTCTCTCCATTTCTGGGCATACTCTTTGAAACCTTCATTTGAGACCATGCCCATACTCTGTAATTGAGTACGGGTTGGTGCTAAATCCGCATTATATTGATATTGTCTGTAGAAGGCAGCAGCCAAATCCTCCCAATTGTGCACATCAGACCTCTCTAGCTGGTAAAACCAATCTAACTGCGTCCCCGAAAGACTGTCCTGGAAGAAATGAACCCACAGATAGGTCTCACACTTTTCTTGCAAAATTTTGGTTTCTTTCTTGCTGTTTCATGCCTCCAATCCTTATGCTTATGGTCTGGAATTATTGTGTATATGTAGTAGACTGAATCAGGTTAATGAAATTGGTATGAATCTTGAGAAATAATGGAGATTTGGTTTGATTTTCTCTTTGTATGACATCTTCCCAAAATAAGCTTCAATCCAATCTATTCCAATCCAAATGAATCTTGCACGAATTGGCCATCATGCTAGCTGTATATAGACTCAAATGTGCACGAAAATCCCAAGATTTGATTTCATTATTTTACCATTTAATTTGATTTATTTTGATTTAAATGAATAAAAAATCAAAATAAATGATAAAAATAATAAAATAAGAGGTGAATGAGCTCAGGGGTCGTGGGTTCTATTAGAAACATGTTTCAAGCAAGAAAACATGGGCCCCTTTGGAAAAAATGCCAATTTGATCAATGTTGACTTTTGACAATTTTCCAAAAATTTCCAAATTTGACAATGCATATCTTTCTCAATTTTGACCCTAGGGAGATGTTCTTGGACTTTTTAGAAATATTAGGATGTCCCCTAAGCAAACCTTTTGGTCTCATCTCAATTGAGTCTTCCATGTTCATGTATGAAGCTTTGACCCAAAAGGTGTTTTTGTTGACTTTTCAAAAGGACCTATAATGTCGAAATTCATATCTTTTTGTGAGTGCATATTCTGAACTTGTGGGATGAAGATGAATTTTGGGGAATTGCATCCTATTCAAAATGAGCTTTGGATGTAAAATTTATGTTAAAGCATGTGGAAGTTATGCTTGGTCAAAGTTGGGTTGACTTTTACTAAGAAACCCTAATTTAGCAACTTTTGGGTTTTGATGAATTGTGAGCAATCCTTGAGGAATCATGATCAAACCTTGATCAAATGATGGATAACACTTCAAAATGATGATTTTGACCAAAAATCTTGAAGTTTGACTGTATGTGGGCCACAATTGATTTTTGACCTAATACAGTCGATTCTCAAGCATTTGAGCAGTTGACTGAGCAACCTTTTTATGCAAGGTATGAAACTTGACATGGATGATCTTGGGAACATATTAGGACCTTGGAAGGAATTTGGGACCTTTTTGGTTCACCTATCTTGATGAAGAATGAAACCCTAATTTGAGATACATTGCCTTAGGAGAGAGCTTGTCTGGTCAACTCTTGGACTTCCTTGAGCAACTTGGGGACCTCAATTTCCATTGATTGAGTAAAATGGGAGGGAAAATTTTGGGGTACAACAACTGCTCCTGTTCAATCTTCTTAAACCTGAGAATGTAGATTTGCTCGTCTGCCTTTCGTGGTCTGAAGGTGGAAGATGATTGAACACTAGAATGCCCAGAAATTTGCACTTGCATGAAGTGGAACTTGATTTGGTAATATGGGAATGGGCTTATAGATGCCATTTTGAGGATGATGATAAAAGATTATCGGAGGTGGGCTTAAAGATGCCATCCTGGAAGCGACGGAGAATTGCAGGAGATGGGCTTAAAGATGCCATCTAGAGGATGTAGATTTCCTGAGATATTCCTTTGATGAGAGTTCCTGTTACTGTTGTTGATGAGGAATCTGTTGAGGAATGTTGGTCTCTGTCTTGGGAGAAATAGAGTTTTAGGAGCTTCAGTTGTCCGTTATTCTACTGGTGAATAACTCCGGCTTGAGGAATCAGAATTGTACTGCGTATCTAGTCAGGGTATATGCTGCACCACGACTCACTAGGGAAATGCGAAACCAATCATGTTTAATCGGGTCCCGGTCTCACAGTGTTGTGGACTGCTGTTTGGGGATAAGAGAGGAGGAACCTGGATAGTAAGGTTACTGCGATATGAGAGCCTGGATAGTAGGGCGGTGAGAAGGAACCTGGATAGTAGGGTTACTTTGAGATGAAAGCCTGGATAGTAGGGCTGTGAGAAGGAACCTGGGTCGTAGGGTTACTTCGAGATGAAAGCCTGGATAGTAGGGCTGTGAGAAGGAACCTGGGTCGTAGGGTTACTTTGAGATGAAAGCCTGGATAATAAGGCTGTGAGAAGGAACCTGGATAGTAAGACTGTGAGAAGGAACCTGGATAGTAGGGTTACTTCGATATGAAAGCCTGGATAGTAGGGCTTGTGAGAAGGAACCTGGGTCGTAGGGTTACCTTGAGATGAAAGCCTGGATAGTAGGGCTTGAGAAGGAACCTGGGTCATAGGGTTACTTCGAGATGAAAGCTTGGATAGTAGGGCTTGTGAGAAGGAACATGGGTCGTAGGGTTACCTTGAGATGAAAGCTTGGATAGTAGGGCTTGAGAAGGAACCTGGGTCGTAGGGTTACTTCGAGATGAAATCCTGGATAGTAGGGTTGTGAGAAGGAACCTGGATAGCAGGGTTACTTCGATATGAAAGCCTGGATAATAGGTCTTGTGAGAAGGAACCTGGGTCGTAGGGTTACCTTGAGGTGAAAGCCTGGATAGTAGGGCTACGAGAAGGAACCTAGGTTGTAGGGTTACCTTGAGATGAAAGCCTGGATAATAGGGCTGTAAGAAGGAACCTGGATAGTAGGGTTACTTCGAGATGAAAGCCTGGATAGTAGGGCTTGCCTTTTGCTAAGTTTGTGTAGGACTTCTGTGGGGAACCTGCATAAGGTTGGATTTGGTCCTGCCGATGATTACTCTATTTAGCTTCGAGTGTTAATCATGGACCTATTGGAAATTGTTGATAATAACTATCTTTCCTGAAAGAAAAATATAGGGTCGGTTATGTGTGATGCATGGAATGCTTCGTGTGATGATGTTCTCAAAATAAATGAGATTATGCTGTTATGTGATATGTATGCGCATGTCATGATGTATGAACATGAAATGCTGACGTAATAATCTGAGTCTGGGAAAATAAATCCCTGACTGCTGTTTGGAGGGTACACAGGAAATGCCATTCTTGACCGTTGTAGAAAATCGTGGTTCCTCTACTTCCATTGGGGATGGTGAACAAAGATGACTAGTTGGAGAGTTACCATTCTGTTGAATATTCTGCCGGGTAATGACTCTCATTGAAGAAGAGATGCTCTGTTGGTAGATCTGCTGATATGAAGAAATACACTCAATTGGGGGTGACTTTCCGCTTGTAGGAAATGATGAATTCTGTTGGAGACTGAGTTTCCGCTGTGAGAGAAATAAACTCTGCTTGGGGAAAATTTTTACTGACTCGCTCGCAATTGTGAACCTCAGCTGGGGAGAGTTATGTCCTATTTTGGGAAAGCTGACACCAATGTCTTTGGATACTTTTACCTTGTGAGGAGTGTGTGATACGGTGGGAGAACTGACTAGAGGTTTTGCGTTTGTGTTCGCAAATGTTTCGGTTTAGCAAGAGTCGCCACCGACTTTTTATTTATCCAAAGGAAAGGTCAAAAAGCACAGGAAAGACCTTTGAGATGTTTTCTTGGGTTCGGGGGGTAGATTATTAAAAGGGAAGGTGCTAGCACCCTTTTCATCCATGGTTTTCCATGGGCTCTTAGTTACTTGTTTTAGATCACTTGCTTTTGCTTTTAATTTATTTTAAATGGTGCTTTTGTGTGTGGTTTTGAAAGTATTTTGAAAAGAGGCCTTTGTCTAGGAAACCTTTGTAATAATTCTTGTTTGAATGTATACAAAGGTGTTTGTCTTTTGAAAAATGTTTCTATGTTTGAAAGTTTGTTTTGGGAAAATGTTTTGAAATTGTGTTGTGTGTTTTTGAAAATAGCAAGGATGTTTGCAAGTTTGATCAAGTAACTAGGAGCATCTACCTACCTACTCAAGAGTCTTTCCTACACATTTTTAACCCTTTGATATTGTTGTTTTACCATTGTATTTGGTAAACAACCTTGTGTTTGGATGTTTAACGGGACAAGCGTGAGTCATCGTATGACCATGATAACAATATTGCCAAGTATCTTAGGAAGTTTTTTGAGGGACTAGATCATTTTTGTATAGGCAACCAAGATAGCGTCATCGAGGGACTATGATCTTTTGTTTTGATTGATTTTGCCAAGATACCTAACATGCATACCATGGCCATGTTTTTAAGGCAACAAGTGGGTGAAATCCTAGGGGTGTTTGTGTGCATTGTGTTGTCATTTTTCATGCATTTTTGTCTTGTATTAGTCATGCTATTTATTTTGATTTTGGTTCTCATGCAAACCCTAATCTTACTATCATGGCATATTTGAAAGCTATAAAGTGCGTAAAAATAAATCTACGACTATTACAACATTGATATGGAGAGGGGGATACAAATTTGAATAGGGGGATATTTGCAAGGAAATAAAACCCTAAGTCAACTATTACAACCAAATTGAACTCATTGTGCAAATAAATAAATAGATAAATATTTAAATATGCAATTAAACATAAATATGCAAAAATGTTTTTTGTATTATTTTTATGTATGTAAAATAAATTATTTAATGTATCAAAAATAAGAAAAATATTAATGATTAATTTTAAAAGGGTGGAAACCCTAGTTTTTGTTTTAAGAAAATATATATATTATATTATTTATTTATGTACAAGAAAATAAAAATATATACAACAATGTTAAAAAATAATATTTGTGAGGAAATGATATTTTAAGTACATAAATAATAAAAATAAAAATATATAATATTTTTGTATTAATTATAAGTTTTTTTTTATTTAAGAAAATAAAAGTATATTATTTACTAAACTATTCTTATGCCAAAAAAATAATAATAAAAAAAAATAATAATAAAATGTGAAAATTTAAGAAAATATTTTTGGTGATTTTTTATATTTAGAAAAAATAATAAAAGTCAGAAATATAAAAGAAATAGAAAAATATACAAAAATAATCAAATGGGCCAGGGGGTGCAGAAAGCAAGCTAGGGGGTGTCAAAAACAAGGCCAAGTCAGGCCCAACCCATATCCTCTTCATCCCTGTCCTCTAGCAACAACAAAAATGCGCGCCATGTTCAAACTTCTAACTCCTACATTTGTGCTTAAAAACAAAAACTTGCAACATAAAAGTTATAGAGCATGATCACACGATTCTAACCATGTAAAAAACTTAATATAACTCTCAAAGACCATAGAGAATTTCCTTGGCCCTAATTTCTAACCTAGTTTTTTCAGAAAGTTCAACATCCAAATTCTCCTAGCTCAGTTAACATAAATGAATTATATGCATATGTACAACTCAAGGGAGATGAGGACTACATTTTTGCTTCACAAACCTAAGCCTAATGATTCCTAAATAAGGAGATAGAAGTTTGTGAAATACCTGTTTCTGTCAAGCTCGAGTATGGCAATATAGGGGTTGTGAGTGAGGCCTGAGATACTTGTGAGCTTGCTTGAAGTTCCTTTGAGCTTTCCCAATGCTTAGTTTGCTTTGAACTTGCATGGATATGCTTGTAGAAGTCAACCTGCAAACTCAGAATTCAAAAATGGTGAAGTGTTTAAATGGAGTTACAGTGGCTTGGGAATGGTTGGGATAGTTTAGGTAGGTTGTATGGGGTGTGTTGGAACTGGTTGCAAGCAAAACGCACGAGTGGATTTTGTTTTGGAAGTCAAACTGCAGAACCTGCCCTGTTTTGATAAGAACTTGGTGTTTTGATGTTAGAGGGTATTTGAGAGGCTTAGGGCTTGTGTTTCTGACCTTAGGAAATGTGTAAAACTTGTTTGAAATGTTTACAAAGCTTGGTTATATCATATTACAAAGTTGTGGTGATTTTGCAAGTTGACTTGTTTTTGAAGTAAAAGTGAGAAGTGACCATGCTAAGGCCTGTACAGGCTAGCTCCAAGCATGCACAAAGTTGGTGTACTTTTCCCTAAGTTTTTGGAGTTGGTTTTCTGTAAAAGATTGGGTTCACAGGTCAAGAGAAACAACTTGACATAAAGCAAGCTTTATCAAAGTGGCAATGTTGCCTTTTTGCCATTTTTAGATTAATTCAATGTGCAATGTTCCATAGATCAGAACAAAGCCTTAATCCAATGTGTTTGCATTTAATTTATGAGTTTGGAAGGGTTTAAGGCCTGTGAAACAAGTACAAGCAAGGTTGGACAAAATTTGCAACTTGTATCAATGTGCAAAATGCCTTGGATGAAAGTGATATTTTGCCATTTTCAATCTTTCGATTCTCCCTAACCACAAATGATTTTGGAGAGTTCTTGGACATTTTAGAAAGCTTGTAACATTCTATACAATCCATATTTCAAATGAATTTTGAGATTCCACTTGGAACTATGTGAAAAATTGCTATGAAGATAGGTCAAAATCCTGCCTAAATTAGGGCAAAATTTCTCTAAGTTAGAAAGTTTTTGGACCCTTATTCACAAAATCATAACTTGATATCCAAGCATCTTTTGGGAAAACTTTGTGAATCAAAGTTGTAGATGTTGTGGAGGACTACAACTTTAATGTTGGAAGTTTTCTTTGAATCCAATTGCATCATGGTGAAAAAGCTGGGCAAAGTTGGGAAAAAATAAGAAATTTTCATAACTTAGAAAATTTCTAAGTCATGAAAATTTTCCATTTTAAACCCTAATTTTCACAATTAGGTTTCTTGGTGAACAAGTTTCATGTTTTGACACATCTTGATGAAAAATGACCCTTGGCACTTGATTTTGACCAAAAATTCAAAGTTTGACTTTTCAATGTACAGTTGATTTTTGATCAGTTGACTGGAAAATTCATCTGTCAATCCAATGCATTTGAGATCTTTTGAACCTTGTGATTAGGTAAAGATGATTCCATTGAGTCCTTTAATCCATGCTTGAACCCAATTTGTCATTGGCTAGGTGAAAAATCAGAAATTGCCCTTCTACAGTCACAACCCTAAAAATGACCATTTTGCCCTTTTGATGATCTGATCAAATTTCTTGAGGAGTTGCGGTCCAAACTTGATTAAATGGTTCATATGAGTTTATAATGTTGTTTTGGATCAAAAATTATGAGGTTTGACTGTAAATTGGCCACAGTTGACTTTTTCCCCAATATAGTTGATTTTTAGGTCAACTATCCAATTGACTGGGCAAAAATTTGATTCAAAGCTTGAAACTTGGTATGAGCCATCTTATAAATCCAAAATGAAGTATGAAAGTCACATTGAGCATTGGAAGTCCAAAAATCCTTGTGCAAACTCAAACCCTAATTTCAAGATCATCAGTGCAAGGAGATGTCTTGAGCAGAGCAAACCCTAATTTGGTCTTGAATCCAAAGAGTCTTGTGAGGGGAAATCTTGATAAAATGAGAGAGAAAATTTTGGGGTACAACAGAGTGTATGTACCAATACTTATGTTCCCAAGCTGGCTCTATCTCGGTACCTGATGGGCAGAGTAACTGTGGGGTTTGGCACTTCTTGTTTTTCCCTGTTTCTGGCTTCACGAGTAATTGTCTTTTTGTTTCTTATGCAAATATTTACGAGCAGCAATCATTTTCAAATGCATATATCAAAAATAAATCATTGGACGTTCTCGCAAAACAAAACAGAAAAAGAAAAATAACTTGAAGTTTCTTGTGAAAATGACTTGTATTGATTTTTGAAATTGGCCTGTAATAGGCGTTTTTGTACAAAGAGGCTGACGTCCTAGTAAGAGAACGCCGCCGAAAGAAATTACAATTTGTAAAAGGAAGAAAAACAACTATGTGAAACAATTTCATTGGGTTCCAACTCTGCCATTGCCTTTATATCTTCAAACGTCTCATCACTTTGCTGCTTGGTCGAAGGTGGATCAGATTGATTAGCACCATCTGAGCTTGATAGTCGATACCGAAGTCAGGTTGCAAGATGATCCAATGAGACATAGTGTTATGCTTCAATCCCTAACTTTTTCCTGGACTGCCCTTTCGAGTTTTCAGTCCACAGGGATACCCTTTTTTGCCCAAACCTCCCTTTCGGGTTTTCGACTTGCCGGGTGTACGGATCTTTTTATTTTCATCCCTTACTTTTGCCCGAACCCTTTTGGTTCGCCGAGAAGCCCTTATTTTTGCCTAGGCCAGTCAACCTAGCGGGTCTTTGATTATGCGTAGTATCTTTTCACTATGTATACATTGACGGGGTGAGGAAGGTCGTCACCATCCATGGTGGTTAGAATCATAGCTCCTCTCGAGAAAATGTTCTTAACCATAAATGGACCTTCGTATGTGGGGGTCCATTTTCCCCTGGGATCACCTTGCGGTAGTATGATGCGTTTGATCACTAGATCCCCAACATGATATTCCTGGCGTCTGAATTTCTTGTTAAAAGCCTTGATCATTCGCTTTTGATACGTCTGACCATGACAAATAACAGTAAGTCTCTTTTCGTCGATTAGATTCAGTTGATCAAGTCGGGTTTGGATTCAGTCGTCTTCGTTTAAACCCGCATCCTTTATAATCCTGAGAGAGGGTATCTTGACTTTGATGGGTAGGACTGCCTCCATGCCATACACCAGAGAGTAGGGTGTTTCCCCTGTCGACGTCCGTGCTGAGGTATGGTACCCATGAAGAGCGAATGGTAACATCTCGTGCTAGTCTTTATATGTCACTGTCATCTTCTGCACAATCTTTTTGATGTTCTTGTTAGCCGCTTCAACAGCCCCATTCATCTTCGACCGGTAGGGAGAAGAGTTATGATGCTGAATCTTGAACTGTTTACAGAGATCGGTGATCATCGTGTTATTGAGATTTGTACCATTGTTAGTAATAATCTTCCCTGGTACACCATATCGACAGATCAGATTGTGTCGGATAAACCACGCCACGACGTTCTTGGTTACTGTAGCAAAGGAAGCTGCCTCAACCCACTTTGTAAAGTAATCAATGGCTACCAGAATGAAGCGATGCCCGTTAGACGCAATAGGTCTGATTTCTCCGATCATATCAATACCCCACATCGCAAAAGGCCAAGGAGTCGTCAAAATATTCATGGGAACCAGAGGTACATGCACCTTATCAGCATAGACTTGGCATTTATGACAGGTTCGAGAGTGCTGATAATAATCGGCTTCTATAGTGAACCAGTAATATCCTGCCCGTAGGATCTTCTTAGCCATGGTATGTCCACTAGAATGGGTTCCGAAGGTGCCTTCATGTAGATCTGTCATGATCCTCTCTTCTTCGCTCTTGTCTACACACCATAGTAGTGTGGAGTCATGGTTGCGTTTATAGAGGATCCCATTACTGAGGAAGAATTTTGCAGTGAACCTTCTCAGAAACTTCTTATCGTTGACAGATGCCCCTTCGGGGTACTCTTGCACCTCAAGATACCTTTTGACTTCGTAAAACCAGGGTTTGTCTGCCACTTCTTCGGTGTCGATCTCACAGCAGTGTGCTGGTTCATCCAACCTCTCAATGGTAATCTGAGGAGCCTCATTGTCCCACCTAACCTTGAACATAGAAGACATGGAGGCTAGCGCGTCCGCCAACTGGTTCTCCTCTCGTGGGAAATTCTCGAAGGTTACCTCCTCAAAGTTTGGGAACAATGTTAGTACATACTCTTTGTAAGGAATGAGATTCAGGTGCTTCGTATCCCACTCGCCTTTGATCTGACTTATCACCAAAGCGGAATCCCCGAATACATTCAAGAACTTGATCCTCAAGTCAATAGCAGCGCGAAGATCCATGATACATGCTTCATACTCCGCCATGTTGTTAGTGCAGTTGAAACATAATTGGGCGGTGAACGGAGTATGACAACCCTCAGGAGATATGATTACAGCGCCAATGTCGATTCCCAGTGCGTTTGAGGCTCCATCAAAATACATAGACCATCGGGATCCTTCCTCAGGTCCTTCATCCGGTCTAGGTTCTTCGTAGTCAGTCACCAACGTGATATTCTCATTCGGGAACTCAAAATTCATGGACTGATAGTCATCCACGGCCTGATGAGCCAAACGATCAGCCAATACACTCCCCTTTATTGCTTTTTGGGTTGTATATTGTATGTCATACTCAGTTAAGATCATTTGCCACCTTGCTATCCTTCCGGAGAGAGCAGGCTTCTCGAAAATATACTTGATCGAATCCATCTTCGATATCAACAAAGTAGTGTGAGTCAACATATACTGTCTTAGTCGGCGAGCAGCCCATGCCAAAGTGCAGAAAGTTTTCTCGAGCAATGAGTATCGAGTCTCACAGTCAGTAAACTTTTTGCTAAGGTAATAAATGGCGTGCTCTTTTCGACCATACTCGTCATGCTGCCCTAGCACACACCCCATTAAATTGTCTAGCACTATCAAGTATAATATCAAAGGTCTTCCTTCAACTGGAGGCATCAGAATTTGCGGTTCTTGAAGGTATTCCTTGATTATTTCGAAAGCGATATGGCATTCATCATTCCACTTTACCACTTGATCTTTCTTCAGAAGCTTGAAGATTGGCTCATAAGTAGCAGTTAGATGTGAAATGAACCTGGCGATGTAATTCAGGCATCCCAAGAAACCTCTAACCTCTTTCTCTGTACGGGGAATCGGCATCTCTTGTATGGCCTTTACCTTCGCAGGATCTACCTGAATACCCTTGTCACTGACGATGAAACCCAGAAGCTTACCAGATCTTACCCCGAAGGTACACTTGTTCGGATTCAACCTCAGCTTATATGTCTTCAATCAATCAAATAATTTCTGGAGATGATCAAGGTGCTCTTCCTCAGTCTGAGACCTGGCTATCATATCATCGACATAAACTTCGATCTCGTGGTGAATCATGTCGTGGAACAAAGCAACCATGGCGTGCTGATAAGTTGCCCCAGCATTCTTCAACCCAAAAGGCATCACCTTGTAGCAGAAGGTGCCCCACTGTGTAACGAAGGTTGTCTTCTCCATATCTTTGGGAGCCATCTTGATCTGGTTGTAACCAGAGAAACCATCCATGAAGGAGAAGATTTTATGTTGCACGGTGTTTTCGACCATAACATCGATGTGAGGAAGTGGGAAGTCATCCTTGGGGCTTGCCCTGTTCAGATCTCTGTAATCCACACACATCCGTACCTTACTGTCCTTCTTAGGTACCAGAACAACGTTAGCAACCCACTGTGGATACGAGGTGACAACTAAGAATCCTGCATCGAACTGTTTCATGACCCCTGCCTTGATTTTCTCTGACATTTCCGGACGCATACAATAGACCTTCTGTTTAACCGGAGGACAGTCTTCTTTAGTCGGCATGCGATGTACCACAATATCAGTGTCCAAACCATGCATGTCTTCATAGGACCAAGTGAAGATCTCAACGTAGTCATGCAACATCTATATCAACCTCTGTTTGACGCTAAGCTCCAAATTTGCACCTATTTTAACCTCTTTTCTGTCTTCCTCTGTACCCAAATTCACTGTCTCAACCGACTCTTCATGAGGATGTATGGCCCTCTCTTCCTATTGTAATAGTCTAGCAAGTTCTCCAGGCACCTCACAATCATCCTCACCTTCGTCCTCGGCTTGGTTGATCCAATTTTCGAAGTCATAACTGGCAATATCAGAGTTGTTATCAATGGGATCCAGAGTGGATACGGATCTGCATTATGATACGTGAGTGTGTGTAAGAGAATAGTTGTTTTAATAAAGTGAAAATAGAAAAGAGAAACAAAGAGCACAAAATTTGTGTGCAAGAAAGGTCCAATGCTTTATTAATGATTATGAAATGACAAATAATAGCCCTCACAAGCAAAGACAATGTGCCTCGGGCAAGGCACATGGTCGTAAAGTTTTAAATTTTTTATTACAAGTCTTAAAACAAACAAGTCAATTACTGCATAATAAAAGAAACATGTATGAAGTCCCTAGCCGTCCAGTTACTCGGTCCACCGTTGGTTGTTGGGTAGATCCAACTGTCGATGTCTGAATCCTCTTCACTGTCTTCAATGGCATTAATTCCCCGATTGCTAATGCATAGGGGAGGTCCTCCATCCCAAGTGTGAAGAAGTGAAAAACACAAGAAGGGGGGTTGAATTGTAAAACTGAAAATCAATGCAATGAACAAGATATTTTTATCCTGGTTCGTTTGATCTCAAACTACTCCAGTCCACCCGTCAAGGTGATTTCGCCTCTCTCTAGCGAGGTCTTAATCCACTATATTCAACTGAATATTACAAACTGCTTTAACAACTGCTAAATCCTTCTTGATGCAAACCACAACCCGGTTTGTCAAGGAAACACTTTCTTACAAAGAAGAGAAATCTAAGTGTGTGAATGTTTTCTACAAAACTGTATCACAACTGTGATGTTACACAACTTAAGCTTATGAAACTAGATTGCTAAAATACTGAGTAAGGAGATATGAAGCGTTTAGCAAACTGAGAGAAGGAAGATGATGATTAGCTTTTTAGGCGTGTAATATGATGTAGAGCATTAGCCAATTCAATCTTCATAGTCTTGTTTATATAACACTGAAATAGTTGAACGTTGGAGCAATAATCTTGATTCAATGCCAATAACAAACTTTCCTTATTGAGCAGATCTTGTCTGGAATGATGCCGTTGGTAATAATTCACTTTCAATGCACAGTACCGTTGCTTACTTAAAGCGTGTTATGGCTTGGCTTCATTCTGACTCTGCTTAAGTGCTGATGAACTGTTGTTGTCTTTAATCAGAGTGTTGAGCGCAGTTCTGTTCATCAAGCTTCAGCATTCGCGTAAGTTGTTCTTCTCATTCTGGTATTCTGATATAGCATCTTCTGATGCTGATGTTAATAACCAATATTCTGATGCTGATTAGGTGTGCTCTTGCTGATACCCATCAGAGTTTCTGCAAAACAGAACGTAATATTTTAGGTATCAAATAGTTCTTATATGAATCACATAATTAATATATCCTTTCATTTTGTTATCATCAAAACTTAAACTTAGGGTAGTAGATTCAAGCTTTGTTCTAACAATCTCCCCCTTTTTGATGATGACAAAAACTAGATATTTTTAATTGAAAATAACGTGAAAAAGTATCAGAGATAACTAAATGATAAGATGTATCAGAGTAAGAGGTTATCAAAGATAAGGGATAAAGAGATATCAGACTTGAGAGATACTCCCCCTGAATTTATTACTTCCCTTTTTAATTCCAAGAGTTCTTTCAGGATCAGATCTTTGTTGTCTTTCTTTGAACATCAGAATATCAGAGCTTTGACTATCAGAAGCTTTGGATCAGAATGTCATAGCAGAGCTTCAGATCAGAGTCAAAGCTTTGCTTTGGGTCAGAGCTTTAATCTTCAGAATATCAGAGAGCATTCTTGTACCTGTAGACTTAAGCAAAAACAGAAAACATATTCAAGTATATCAGAGTTAGAATGTTTGAGATTTTCTGTCTTAGTAATCCGTTATTGAAAAATATCATTCTTGTTCTCCCCCTTTTTGTCAGCAATCAAAAAGTGTAAGTGCAGTGCTAAAACAATTAGAGCAGAAAAACTTGTCATATTAAAATATCCAGAATCAAACAAAAAACAGTACAGAAGATATGCAAAGAAAACATGAAAATGGCATGAATGAAAATCTAAGGTTGGGGAGGAAGGCGTGTGAACAGGTTCTCCAGCATGGCTTTAATCTGATCAGCAGTCTCATTCTGCTTGTGCACCATGCTGACTACTGTGTCTATCTTGCTATCCCGCACGTCCATCCTTTCTTTCATCTTCTGGTCATTTTCATCCATCCTTTGCTGCAGACGAAAGTCATTCAGCTTCAGCTCTTCCAGAGTCTGCCTGTCCAAGGCAGCTTGAGAAGCATCAGAAGCAGGGAGCTTCTGAGAGCTTTCTGCAACATCTTCAGCTTGACTGACTTCAGCTTGAATAGTCTGATCTTCTTCTGGTTGCACGATTGGCGCTGGACGCTTCTCAGACCATGGCTCACTATCCAGAAGGAGCACTACATTCTGTGGCAGCTGACTTTCAACTTCTTTCAGCAGCTTGCTGAAGTTCTGTTGTGCCTGCTCATAGTTGATATCCTGCAACTTGAGGGCTTCAGCACGTACCCAAATTCTGAATTGTGACCAGAGTTGGTCAGAGGCAGCTGGGTCGATCATTCCAGGACAGACTTGCTTCAGAGAAGCAATCCACTGCTGCAAACCTGTTTCAAAATTCATAATACCAGAGCCAACATCTGGTTGTTTTGGTTTTGGAATGGCTATTTTATTTTTCAGATCAGCAAGACGGTCAAGGATTGTTAAATCTATGAAGGTCCTGCTGGGGTCTTCTGTGGTTTGTTTGGGAGCTGTTTGTTTGGGAGATGGAGTGGGAGAATCAGAAATAATGATTGGACTGTTTGGGGTTTTGGGAGTATTTGGTGGTGTAGATTCTGGCGAGGATGGCAGCTGGGCCATGGTTACTGTTGTTCCACATGGCAGCTGGATTGCCAGAGGTTGTGGCTCAGAGGATTGAGGTGAATGAGGTTCAGAAGGTGGAGGAGATGGAGTTTCAGAATGATGAAACTCAGGTTGAGGTGATGGTGGATGAATTTCTGGTTGAGGAGAGGGAGAAGGAATTTGTGGTTGTGGAGAAGGAGGAGGAATTTCTGGTTGTTCAGGGATATGGGGTTCTTCTGGAATGGGTGAGAGTGGTTGTTCTGGTTAATGAGAGTGGACAATTTGTGGTTCAGAGTTTGGATTGTTGGAGAGGTGATCAGAAACACGTTGATCAATGTCAGACAGCACTTTGTCAAGTGCTGATGTTGTTGAGATTGTTGGTTTGGGATGTTTGGTTCGGGGTCTTCTGAGTTGCAGTGCCTCAGAAGGGTCATCTTCTGGTTCGGTTTCATCTATTGTTGGGATGAGGATTGGGATTCTATGAGAGGTTGGAGTTGGAATTGATGTTGGAATAGTAGAAGAATTTAAAACAGAAGCAGCAGATAAATTACCTCTTTTCTTGGGTGTCTGCTGGGATGTTCCTTCTGAAGGGGCCTTCCTTTTCTTTGTCTTCTTCAGAGTAACTTCTGGTTGAGGTTGGTGCAGATCTTTGATATTTAGCTTGGGATCTGTACCATCAGCCTTGCACGCGTCCAAATATCTGAGAACCACCACTGATTTAGATTCTATCTCAGAAAATAGAGGAAAGTCACTCAGTGGAACTCTTCTGCTGGTGATATCAGCAATAGGAGTAACGTTGGGTTCCTTTTTGATATGCTCTATTAACTTCATTTTATTCAGATTCTTCGCGTTCAGAGGCTTCCCAACTGTTGGTTCAATGGTGCTTAACTCTTGAGCTTCAATCAGGTGCTCTATCAGCCTATTCTCAGTCAGAATATCTGATATTAATCTTCCAAAGGGTATCCAATCCCTCTTTGTTCTTTCTTCTTCCCTGGTCTCCTTCACGCTTGTTCTGAGGTGATTAAACAGAAGATGAGCCAAGTTGATTTTTACCTTCTGATTGATAAAATAGATCAGAAACTGTTGATCTATATTTATGTAATCAGGGGAACTTGTTGGCTTCCTATGATTAAAACACCCCAGAATTATCTTCGCCCAAACTCTGTGGTGATCCTTCAGATCTCTGATCTTGCTGCTGGGTAACCCAAGGGTGAAAATCCTTTTTGCTACAACACCCACGTCAGCACATCTTTCAGCCATATCAATACAGCGGACGCCACCGCCACTGTAACCAATTAACCTTGCTATGTGATCCTCAGTGATCACAATCTTCTTCCCCATTATGTAGGAGGTGAACTGATGCGTTGAAGCATTTGCATGAATCCAGAACTCCTTGACTAACATTGGGAATGTTGGTCCAACCAACCTGTCAAAATACCTTTCCCATTTCTGTGCCCTAACTTCTTCTGTTAAATCAAAGCCATTCTCCTTCAGGCTGCCAAAATCAATGATTAATTCAGATAACACTTCAAGATTCTTCACTGGAGTGAGGAGTGTTCTGAATGGAACTTGATACTGTTCAGATGATGCTTTCTTCTGAGAACCTGCAGAAGCACTGCTGGAGGTTGCCATGTTCACACTTAGCGATTTGGAGAAAAACTGAGAAAATGGGTTTGAGAGAGATGAACACAGAAAAATGCAGAGAATACTTGAGAGACTGTAAAAGATTAAAGTGAGAAGTTAACGTGCTTAAATATGCTTCAGAATATTTTGAAAGAGTAAACGTTTTCAATAAAGAGGAATAAAATCATGATTACGTTTTAAAAACATGATTACTTTCAATTAATGCTTGCTGATTTTGGGGGATTTGAGAAAGATACTTAAAACGGTTACCAGACATGTGTCCCAATGCACCCAATCAGCATTTTGCCTTCTCAGAAGCGTGCACGCGTTCTGCTTCAGAGATTTGCTGATGATTGGATGACACTTGTTTGATTTAGTGATCAGCACGTCTGTCTTTGAGCTGAAACGCTCAGATCTTTAAGACTAGCATCTGATACAATCTGCATGTTCTTATCTTTCTGAAAAGAGATTGATCAGAAGTTCACAGTAAAACAAATACATTCTGAAGATAAATATATGGAATTAATACATTTTCACTCTGTGCAGATTTTCATGCTGAGATGTTTCAGAATGAAATTGAACCTATCTTCAGAAAGGGGTTTAGTGAAGATATCAGCCCATTGATGGTCTGTATCTATAAATTTTAAGTTCAAAATTCCTTTCTGAATATAGTCCCTAATGAAATGGTGTTTTATTTCTATATGCTTAGCTCTAGAATGTAAAATGGGATTCTTACTTAAGCAAATATCAGAAGTATTGTCACAGAGTATAGGGATGTTACTCTCAAAAATCTGGAAGTCTTCAAGCTGACTTTTCATCCAGAGCATTTGTGTGCTACATCCTGCTGCTGCTATGTACTCAGCTTCTGCTGTTGATGGCGCAATTGTTGATTGCCTTTTGCTGGACCAAGAGATCAGATTTTCTCCCAGAAACTGGCAGCTTCCAGAAGTACTTTTACGCTCTACTCTGTCTCCAGCAAAGTCAGCATCGCAGTAGCCTACTAAACTGTAATCACTAGATTTTCTATAAAGCAAACCCAGATTAGTAGTACCTTTCAGATACTTGAAAATTCGCTTAACAGCTGTTAAGTGAGATTCTCTAGGATCTGATTGGAATCTAGCACAAATACATACGCTGAATAATATATCAGGTCTTGAAGCTGTCAGATAAAGGAGAGAACCAATCATACCTCTGTAGACCTTCTGTTCTACCTTTTTGCTTACCTCTTCTCTTTCCAGAATGCACATGGGATGCATTGGAATCTTTGATGGCTTACATTCTGAGAGGTCAAATTTCTTCAGAAGATCTCTGATGTATTTGCTCTGATGAATGTAAGTTCCCTCTGGAGTTTGATTGATCTGAATTCCTAGAAAGAATTTCAGTTCCCCCATGAGGCTCATCTCAAATTCTGCCTGGATACACTTAGCAAATTTTCTTCCAAGAGAAGGATTAGTAGAACCAAAAATAATATCATCAACATAAATTTGACAGACTAAGATGTCATTCTTAACTGATTTACAGAATAAGGTAGTGTCCACCTTCCCTCTGGTGAATTCATTTTCTAACAAAAAGTTACTTAGTCTTTCATACCAAGCTCTGGGAGCTTGTTTCAGACCATATAGTGACTTCTTTAGTTTGAAAACATGTTCTGGATGTTTTGTATTTTCAAAACCAGGGGGTTGGTGCACATAAACCTCTTCTTCTATATAACCATTTAAGAATGCACTTTTGACATCCATCTGATACAGAGTGATGCCTCTATTAACAGCAAATGAAATTAAAAGTCTGATAGATTCTAACCTGGCGACTGGGGCAAAGGTTTCTGTATAGTCTATCCCCTCTTGCTGACTATAACCTTGTGCAACCAGTCGTGCTTTGTTTCTGATGACTTCACCTTGTTCATTTAGCTTGTTTCTGAAGACCCATCTTGTTCCCATGACGTTGAATCCTTTTGGTCTGGGAACAAGATCCCATACGTCATTTCTGGTGAATTGATTCAGCTCTTCTTGCATTTCCAGAATCCAGTCATTATCCAGAAGTGCTTCATCAATAGAAGAAGGTTCAATCAGAGACACAAGTCCCATGAGGGTTTCTTCAGAGTTTCTGAAGCTTGCTCTTGTTCTGATTGGATCTTCCTTTCTTCCTAAGATAGTCTCTTCTGGGTGATCCAAGCTGCTTCTGGGTAATCTCTTCTGAGGTTGATCAGCACCTGTTGTAGGATTGCTAGCAGTTCTCCTTTCAGACGTTGAAGGAGTGTCTGTGTTGAGAGCTTCTGATGACTTGTCTTCAGAACCTGTAAATTCAATTTCCATACCTGCAAAAACTTCATTCTGCTTTGACTTTTCAGAGTCAAGCTTATCATCAAAACAAACACTGATTGATTCTTCCACAATCTGTGTTTCTGTATTGTATACTCTGTACCCTCTTGAGCGTTCAGAGTATCCTAACATAATACACTTCTGTGCTTTAGAGTCAAACTTGTTCAAATAATTCTTTGTATTTAACATAAAACAGGTACATCCAAATGGATGAAAATATGAAATGTTGGGCTTTCTGTTCTTCCACAATTCATATGGAGTCTTTTCCAGAATAGGTCTTATTGAGATTCTATTCTGAATGTAGCACGCTGTGTTTATTGCCTCTGCCCAGAAGATCTTAGCAACGTTTGTCTCATTGATCATGGTTCTGGCCATTTCTTGCAATGTTCTGTTCTTTCGTTCTACAACTCCATTTTGTTGGGGAGTTCTAGGACAAGAGAAATCATGCAGAATGCCTCTGTCATTAAAGAATGACTCAAAATCTTTGTTTTCAAATTCTCCACCATGATCACTTCTGACTTTAACGATTCTAAGATCCTTTTCATTCTGAACTTGGTTACAGAAGATAACAAACACAGAGTGTGACTCGTCCTTGTGTATTAAGAACTTTACCCATGTCCATCTGCTATAATCATCTACGATTACTAACCCATACTTCTTGCCACTGACTGAAGCAGTTTTAACTGGTCCAAATAAGTCAATGTGCAGAAGTTCTAATGGCTTAGAGGTAGAAACAACATTTTTAGATTTAAAAGAAGGTTTTGCAAACTTTCCTTTCTAACATGCTTCACACAGAGCATCTGAATTGAACTTCAAATTAGGAAGTCCTCTGACCAGATTGAGTTTGTTAATCTGAGATATTCTTCTCATACTAACATGCCCCAATCTTCTGTGCCAGATCCACTACTCGTTGTTAACAGACAGAAGGCACTTTACATTCTGACTTTTCAGTTCAGAAAGTTTGATTTTGTAAATGTTGTTTTTCCTCTTTCCATTAAACAGGATAGTCCCATCTTTCTGACTAACAGCTTTACATGATTTTTGATTAAAGATTATATCATAACCGTTATCACTTAATTGACTTATGGATAACAGATTATGCATTAATCCATCTACTAGCAGAACATTATTAATAGAGGGAAGATTTCCATTACCTACAGTTCCAGAGCCAATGATCTTTCCCCTCTGATTGCCTCCAAAGCCAACGTGGCCTCCAGGCTTAAGTTCCAGGATTTGGAACATATGCCTTCTTCCCGTCATGTGTCGCGAGCAGCCAGAGTCCAGGTACCATGACTGGTGTTTCTGATTCGCTGCTAAAGATATCTGCAACATGTATTATTTTATCCTTAGGTACCCAGATTTTCTTGGGTCCTGATTTGTTAGATTTACCAAAACTCTGGTTGAATTTTGGTTTCATAGAGTACTTACTGCTAGTGTATTTAATATCATGTGTGTGACCATACACAAAATGTGAATTCAGAGGAGTGTGTTTAATGGTTAAATCCATGACATTATTTGGTGTAGGAACCTTACCTTGGTATCCTATTCCCTTCCTTCCGTTTCTGCTAACTCCATAGATCATTGAAGCCATTTTGCTTCTATCTATGCTTTTAGCAAGGAACTTCTGGAAACTGTGATCATACTCCTTGATGATCTCATCAGCGTTGCTGGGAGTTTCAGAAATTGGTTCCTTCTGAGAGTTCTGTAAAGTATTTTCTAATTTTGAAATTTTAATTCTCAGCTCAGAATTCTCCAATTTAAGACTCTCAGTCTTATTAGAGTCAGATTCAAGATTCCTTTTCAGGTCTCTGAATTTAACTCTAATCTGCTGATACCTTTCCAGAATTTCATTAAGGCTTTCAGCAAGTTCAGCCTTGGTAAAATTAACAGCAAAGTCAGGAAATACCTCTTCAATATCTGATTCTGAGTCTGATTCAGAAGCTTCACTATCTTCTGAAATGTTAGCCATGAGAGCTATGTTTGCTCTCTCATCATCTGATTCTGAGTCAGCTTCAGACGAGTCAGAGTCATCCCATGTAGCCATGAGACTTTTCTTCTTTTCTCTTCCAAACTTCTTTTTGGGCTTTTCCCTCTGAAGCTTTGGGCAGTCACTCTTGTAGTGTCCTTGCTCATTGCACTCATAGCAGATGATGTCCTTGGTGTTTGGCTTTCTGCTTCCTGAGAAGCCTTCAGATCTTCTGTATCCAGAGGAAGACTCTGTCCTTCTGTATCTGGAAGAGGACTCGTTCTGATCAGATCTTCTGGGATTCCTGAACTTCCTTTGTCTTTGCTTCCACAGTTGATTCACTCTTCTGGAGAGGAGGGAGAGTTCGTCTTCTTCTGATGAGGATCCATCAGATGTTTCTTCAACTGCCTGCAAAACTTTAGACTCAGATTTTTTGTTAGATTTTAATGCTAAAGGCTTACCTTGCTTCTGAGGCTCGTCAGCTTCTAGCTCTATCTCATGACTTCTGAGGGAGCTGATAAGTTCCTCCAGAGTAATTTTGTTGAGATCTTTTGCTAGCTTCAGAGCTGTAACCATTGGCCTCCACTGCTTGGGTAAACTTCTGATGATTTTCTTGACGTGATCAGCAGTAGAGTAACCTTTGTCTAGAACCTTGAGACCAGCTACCAGAATCTGGAATCTTGAGAACATTGTTTCAATGGATTCAGATTCTTCCATTTTGAACGCCTCATACTTCTGAATGAGCGCCAGAGCTTTAGTTTCTTTGACCTGAACGTTGCCCTCATGCGTTATTCTGAGTGAGTAAAAAATGTTCTTTGATGTGTCTCTGTTGGAGATCTTTTCATATTCAGTATAGGAGATGGCGTTGAGAAGGATGGTTCTGGCCTTATGGTGATTCTTGAAGTCACGCTTTTGTTGGTCAGTCATTGTTTTTCTATCAATCTTCTGACCGCTTGCATTCACAGGGTGCGTGTATCCATCTGTCACCATATCCCACAGATCAGCATCATGTGCCAGAAAGAAGCTTTCAATTCTGTCTTTCCAGTAATCAAAGTTTTCTCCATCAAAGACTGGAGGTTTCCCGCTGAATCTGTCTATGTCCTCATGGTTGTCATTGCTGGTGTGAGAATAAGTTCCTGCCATTGTGTTTTTCTGACGCTCGATCTTGTACTGACACGGTTAAGTGTTTTAGCTCAGAACCAGGCGCTCTGATACCAATTGAAGAAGTGAAAAACACAAGAAGGGGGGTTGAATTGTAAAACTGAAAATCAATGCAATGAACAAGATATTTTTATCCTGGTTCATTTGATCTTAAACTACTCCAGTCCACCCGTCAAGGTGATTTCGCCTCTCTCTAGCGAGGTCTTAATCCACTATATTCAACTGAATATTACAAACTTCTTTAACAACTGCTAAAGCCTTCTTGATGCAAACCACAACCCGGTTTGTCAAGGAAACACTTTCTTACAAAGAAGAGAAATCTAAGTGTGTGAATGTTTTCTACAAAACTGTATCACAACTGTGATGTTACACAACTTAAGCTTATGAAACTAGATTGCTAAAATACTGAGTAAGGAGATATGAAGCGTTTAGAAAACTGAGAGAAGGAAGATGATGATTAGCTTTTTAGGCGTGTAATAAGATGTAGAGCATTAGCCAATTCAATCTTCATAGTCTTGTTTATATAGCACTGAAATAGTTGAACGTTGGAGCAATAATCTTGATTCAATGCCAATAACAAACTTTCCTTATTGAGCAGATCTTGTCTGGAATGATGCCGTTGGTAATAATTCGCTTTCAATGCACAGTACCGTTGCTTACTTAAAGCGTGTTCTGGCTTGGCTTCATTCTGACTCTGCTTAAGTGCTGATGAACTGTTGTTGTCTTTAATCAGAGTGTTGAGCGCAGTTCTGTTCATCAAGCTTCAGCATTCGCGTAAGTTGTTCTTCTCATTCTGGTATTCTGATATAGCATCTTCTGATGTTGATGTTAATAACCAATATTCTGATGCTGATTAGGTGTGCTCTTGCTGATACCCATCAGAGTTTCTGCAAAACAGAACGTAATATTTTAGGTATCAAATATTTCTTATATGAATCACATAATTAATATATCCTTTCATTTTGTTATCATCAAAACTTAAACTTAGGGTAGTAGATTCAAACTTTGTTCTAACAAAGTGTGCCTAACAGCCCTTTGAGCCCCTATAGTAAAGCCCAAACCAAATTTGTCAGTTTTATGAGTGAAATCAGGGAGCTGACCCCAATTGGTACACCCACCTTCTTCAACCACATCCCTAGCATCCTTGAGAGACGCCATCTTCAAAGGAGGTTTGTTGGTAGTAATTTCAGTTGATGCCAAAATTTGAGGGACTTCTTCAAAATTCTGACAAGGAGTTTCGATGAATTCCCCGTCCATCTCTATGTAGCGGAAGGAATTGAGGTGACTCACCATATATTCTTCTTCACCCTGCACTGTGACGATCTTTCCTTTCACCGGATACTTCAGTATTTGGTGGAGTGTGGAAGTAACTGCCCCAGCCTCATGGATCCAAGGACGACCCAGCAAATAAGAATATGACGGCCTGATATCCATCACGTAGAAGGTGGACCCAAAAGTCTGAGAACCCACTTTGACAGGGATGTCCACCTCCCCGTGCACCATTCTCTTCGATCCGTCAAAAGCTCTTACCACAATGTTACTAGGCTTTAGAGTCAAACCTTCGCAATTCAAACGGTCCAATGCTTTCTTCGGCAGAACATTTAGTGAAGATCCGGTATCTACCAGTACATGAGCCATAATGGTGCCCCTGCATTCAATCGAGACATGTAGAGCATCATTATGCTTCCTTCCATTTGGTGTCAGATCCGCATCTGAAAAACCCAGCCCATTATCAGCAGTCAAGCTGGCCACACAGTCTTTGAACTGACCAGCTGAAGTTTCCTGCGGCACATGCGCAGTCTTGAGAAATACAATAAAAGGCTTCGCATGGGCTTCAGAACACAATATCAGAGACAACATGGATATCTTTGATGGGGTCTTCCCCAGCTGCTCAACCATATTATAGTCGCTCTTTTTGATTATTTTCAAGATCTCCTCTATCTCTTGCTTAAAGGCTTCCACAACAATTTTCTTAGGCGCCTCCGTCCGGGCAGGCTCACCTAAAATTTCCTTGCCCCGAGTCCCAGATGGCTCGTCAATAGGGGTAGTAATTGGAGTAGGAATAGGAGAAGTAGTTGATGTACTAGCAGGAACAATAGATGGAACAACGATTGGCTTGTTGATAGTCTTAGGTGAGATCTCGGGAGATAAGACCCTTCCACTTCGGGTGATTTTGCTAGTCCCGACGATGTTACTGACATCAATATTAGCTTCTTCATTATTCAGATCTTGTTTGATGCCATGATAGTACACATCAACACCATAATGCCAAGGGACAACCTTGTCTGAGGTGTACGGGATGGGATCAGGAGATGTGATGATCAACTGAGCGACTCTTGGAACAGGTGTAATCCTAACAGGTTTTCTCGAGGAAACCTTGGAAGGATTGGCAGAAATGGTGATAATAACAATGTCTTCAACAGGAACAACAAGAATCATAGTTTTCTTGAACAAAATTTCTCCGCTATCCATCAGGTGCTGAATACCCGACTTCAGCAAATAGCAATCGGAAGGAGGAATCGAACACATGTGGCAACCTTCACCATAACCCAGAAATAAACTGGCCAACAACAAATTCTTCTTGACAGTCATGAGAGGAGTAGAAACTTCGTCAACAGAGGTCACAAACGAATCAGTATCCACAACATTGATTCCACGACCGTGTTTGGGCATGGGAGCAATTATAACATTTGGCTTCTCTTGAGCATCAAACTCTATTTCCTTGGCTTCGAGCAAGTCTTGTACTTTGTTTCTCAGAGCCCAGAAGTCATTTGTATCGTGGCCAAGACTCTCAAAATGGTAGGCGCACCGCGCGTTGGGATTGTATCTGGGAGACATAGTATTTGGGTTCTTGGGAGCCTCTTTCAAGGTTGCCAAGTTGGATTTCAGCAAATGAGGTAGAACTTCAGCTAATGTCATGTTGATGCGGGTAAACTGCCGTTGTGGTCTTTCCACCCTTTGTTGATTGATGCGTTGTGGAGCAACTGCTGGTCTAGGTATCATTACAATATTTACCGTTTGACGGTGTTCAACTCTACTTTGGTCCCTCGGGCTATAGACGGTACTGGCTTCCTTCTTACCAGCAAAAGGCTTCTTTACTGAACTTGAAGAGGCATCCTTCTGTATTTTACCGCTCCGAATCCCAGCTTCTACTCTTTCTATAGTTAAAATCAGCTCAGTGAAACCAGCTCATGAACTGCCGATGAAATGATTGAAGAATGGACCAGATAGTTTGACCTAATCAAAGACAAAAATGCATGAAAAACAAACACAATGCACACTTGCACCCCTAGGGTTACAATCCACTTGTTGCCTTCAAAAATGCGCCATGGTATGCATGTTAAGTACTTTGGCAAAACAAAAACAAAACAAAAGATCATAGTCCCTCGATGACGCTATCTGAGTTGCCTAAACAAAATGATCAAGTCCCTCAAGAAAATTGCCAAAAATACTTGACACAATTGCTATCATGGTCCATACGATGACCCGTGCCTGTCCCGTTTAACATCCTAACACAAGGTTGTTCACCAAATACAATGGTGAAAAAACATTGTTAAAAGGATTAAAAACACAAGAAAGATCTTTGAGTAAAATAGGGTAGACAACTCTTAGTTACTTGATCAAAAGCTTGCAAAAACATCCTTGCTATTTTCAAAACACACTTCACAACACAATTTCAAAACCAACTTTCAAACATTGAAAACTTTTCAAAAGACAAATACACCTTTGTATACATTCAAACAAGAATCATTACAAAGGTTGCCACAACGATGGCCTCTTTTCAAAATATCTTTCAAAACCACACACAAAGCACCATTTCAAACAATTGAAGAGCACCATTTCAAACAATTGAAAAGCAAAGCAAGTGATCTAAACAAGTAACTAAGAGCCCATGGAAAACCATGGATGAAAAGGGTGCTAATACCTTCCCTTTTCATAATCTACTCCCCGAACCCAAGAAAACATCTCAAAGGTTTTTCCTGTGCTTTTTGACCTTTCCTTAGGATAAAATAAAAAGTCGGTGGCGACTCTTACTAAACCGAAATATTTGCGAACACAAACGCAAAACCTCAAGTAAGTTCTCCCACCGTATCACAGAACTGGAGACTCTGCTGGGGACATAGTTCTAAAAGTGGATTAACCTTAGGGCTTAGATCACCCTTTGCATGATTATCTTGATGGCTTTGATTGCTTTACATTTGGTTCTCTTGTTTGGGCTTGAAATCCTCTACCCGGATGTGGGAAACATTCATAGGTAAATAGCAATACGTTGTGGAAACTGTGCGGGGTATAACGACATGGTTGAAGCAATAGCTATATTGGTGCGCCATATTTGTGAGTACCGATAGCCTTTGAGTCAATCAAAGAGAATACGGGGCCGCTGAGTGATGTCATGAAGCACTAATAAAATCTTAGAACCTTACTTGACCATCTTGGCCTTTATTAGGAGTAGTGAGATGACCGGCTTTGGTACAGTCCGAAGTTGGTAGATACTCGATACTACACTCATTGAGGGTTGTTTTCTTAGAATATTTTGGTCGCTAGTTAAGTGGCTAAACCAAAACAGTGAACATAGAAAATGATCCAGTGATATTGAGCTCCTTAGAACTCGGTTACTATTTATAGGACAGGTTTGAGCCAACTAACTTCAAGAGGGTACTTACCTATGAAACCTCATGCAAGCCTGAAACTAGGATCTTGTGTGGCTTGTTTGTACATGTGCTTGTGCATACATCATGAACATCATAAAGCATCATATGCATCCACTAACCATTTCAAGGGTTTGGATCTTTATCTTTGTTCTTGTTTTGTAGGTCATGGAATCTCTTCGCAGGAAAACAATACAAGTCAAACTTGTGAGAATCCCTCCTCAACTCAAGGAGCTTACTTCCAAGATTCCAGAGAATTCTCCTTTCAGTGAAAGACATGGTAGACTTCTCAGCTTGGTCAACTCCAACATTGAAGAAGACATGGTGAAAGT
Source organism: Vicia faba (assembly GCA_948472305.1). Taxonomy (NCBI): domain Eukaryota; kingdom Viridiplantae; phylum Streptophyta; class Magnoliopsida; order Fabales; family Fabaceae; genus Vicia; species Vicia faba. The sequence continues at coordinate 444,261,111 of OX451739.1, read as the reverse complement.
TCTCTTCCAGTTCTTTTACCCCATACACCACTGTTTCACATTCCTTGATTACCAATTAGTACCTACTTTGGAGGAATTTTCTCAACTCTTGAGGATTCCTATTCTTCATCAACTACCCCACAACTGTACGGAAAAAGAACCAAAGCCTGAAGATGTTGCTTAAGCATTACACTTGCAACCATCTGATATCAAAGGACATTGGGAAACCAGAAGTGGTGTCAAGGGTTTATTGGAAAAGTTTATGTTTGAGAAGGCACAAGACTACTGGAATTCTATAGATCTACAAGCTTTTGAGGAGATTTTAGCACTTCTCATCTATGGGTTGGTCTTGTTCCCAAACCCTGATCAACTTATAGATGTAAATGCTGTCAAGATTTTCATATCTCGGAATCCTGTACCTACATTGCTTGAGGACATCCTACACTCATTTTACACACGAACAATGAGGAAAAGAGGTGTTCTCATGTGCTGTACTCCTCTCCTAGCAAGGTGGTTTATTTCTCACCTTACACAATCAGTTTTGAAGAATGAGCAGGGTTTAAGGTGGTCACAACGATTGATGACCCTCACACATTCTGATGTTCATTGGTGTTCTTGGTCCAGAGAAAATATTATCATCATTGATCGTTGTGGGGAATTCCCTAATGTCCCATTACTTGGCATTAGGGGAGGCATTACCTACAACCCCTGTTTAGCTCTTAGACAGTTTGGATATGCTCGGAGGGATGGCCCTCATGATATGCTGATTCCTGACCTAGTTTTTGACTTCGACAATGATGCTCAAGGACTTCGACAAAGGTTTATCCGAGCTTGGAGGATGCCCAACAAAGTGGATAGTAAGACACTGGGGCACAAGAATTCCATCCCCCTTGAGCCTTACCTCAAGTGGGTACGAACCCGTGCCCAGAGTCTTATGATGCCATACCCTCACATTCTCCCCGTGATCAAAGAGCCTGTTATGGAAGGAGAGGCTCCATACACCCTTCTACATCCATACATGCCAACATCATTGGAACAATTGCAAAAGAGTTGGATCCAACTCAAAGAAGAATAGGATACTTTTGAAGCCAGCTTCTATGCCAGTGAGAAGAAGGTTTTGGATCTTACCCGCCGACTTCATGAAGAGGAGACTCTCAACACTTACATCGCACCAAAGAGGATGCGCAATGTCTTTTTACATTTAGAATTTTGTAATACTTTGCCCATGGGGCACTTATGTACTAACAAATTCTTTCTTAATATGACGTGTTCTTTTTGTTTGCAACAAATTTGAATTTCTGAATCCTTGAATGCATTACATGAATAACATATCATTCATCATATGCATAAACAGGTCTTCACACCAGGTTTCCTTATCTTTCTGCTATTTATTTCAGCAAGATGGATTTGGAGCAGACGATTAAGGATCTGCAAGCACAGAACTCGCAATTCCAGCAACCCCTCGTGACCTTAACAAAGGGTCAAGAGGACCTTAAAGCACTGTTAGAGAAAGAGAAAAAGAATAAAAGGACAGGTGTGGTTACTATAGGAAGAAGGTTTGGAGGCCAGGCTAGAAAAGTTCTCGAGTTCCCCTCAACGTCTGATGAAGGGGCTGGTAAAGGAAAAGGAGCTGCAATGTCTTCCGAATTTGAAGTTGAAGAAGAAGAAGAGGAAGAGGATGAAGATTACTCTGAACAGCAATATCCCCCGGCGGATGATAAATTTAAAAATCTTGAGGATCGGTTGGTAGCCATGGAGTTGCAAAGGGTACCTGTTTTAGATTTCGAAGAACTAGGGTTGGTCGCTGGAATCGTCATTCCTCCCAAGTTCAAAGTACCTACATTTTCTAAGTATGACGGTTTGTCCTGTCCAAAAATGCATCTGAGATCCTACGTCAGAAAGATCCAACCTCACTCACCTGATAAGGATCTTTGGGTCCACTTTTTTCAAGAAAGTTTATCAGGCACACAATTGGACTGGTTCTATCAACTCGAGAGATCGGAGGTTCATAACTGGGAAGACTTAGCTGCCGCGTTCTATCGATAATACCAATACAATATTGATTTAGCGCCTACTCGTACTCAACTACAGAGTATGGGTATGGCTTCTAATGAAGGATTTAAGTAGTATGCTCGGAAGTGGTGTGATCTGGCTGGAAGGGTGCAACCACCATTGTCGGATAGAGAGTTGGTTGACATGTTTTTAGGGACCCTGTCTGGCCCATTCTTCAATCATTTAATCGGGAGTTCCTCTGCAGGATTCACCGAATTAATTTTGACCGATGAAAGGGTCGAGGCTGGCATTAAAAGTGGTAAGATTCAGAAAGATGCCTCTGCGTCCACTGCTATTAAGAAAACCTTCCCAGCCAAGAAAGAAGCTTCCGCTGTGTATTCCCAGAGAAGTCAAGGAAGAGCGGAGCATCGACCAACAGTGGGGGCTGTGATGATCCAAAACTCTTCAACCGATCAACCTCGAGGCAGTCAGCCAAGATCAAACCAGCAAAGGGTAGAAAGGCCACAACGACAGTTCACCCGAATCAACATGACACCGGCTCAAGTCCTCCCTCATTTGTTAAAGCTGAATCTCACCAATTTGAAAGAAGCACCAAAGAACCCTAATACCTCTTCTCCTTATTATCACTCCAATGCAAAATGTGCGTACCACTCTGACAGTGTAGGGCATGATACCAACAACTGTTGTACTCTTAAGAACAAAATCCAAGACCTGATAGACGCCAAGGAGGTAGAGTTTTATGCTCCTGAAAAACCCAACGTGATATCCGTACCAATGCCCAAGCATAGTCATAATGTTCATGCCGTTATGGAAGACCTTCATGTTACCAATGTTGCTGACCTTTTGACTCTGTTATCTGTGATTAAAGTGAATTTGATGAAAGCTGGAATATTCCCAGGCTGTGGAAAAAACTGTTACTTTTGTTTAAACATACGAGCTGACTGCCCAATGTTGAAATCAGGCATCCAACGCCTGATGGATACCCAAGAAATACTCTTTCAAAAGACTCTTGTTGATACCTTCACTCCTGTTACTCCTGCTACCTTTGTTACTTCAACCAATGATATTGCAATAATAACCATCTCCGACGATCTTCCCAAGGCTTGCAAAAGGCCTGTCAAGATTACGCCTGATCCTAAGTTTGTGCCGTTGAAAATCACCATGCCGGGGCCTGTCCCGTATAAATCTAACAAGACGATACCATGGAATTACGGAGGAGAAATCTTCTACCATGGTGTCAAGAAAATTGAATCAGTCCAAGAGAATTCTGATGATGAAACCCCTGATATAGGGAACATTGTGGGAACAAGCAAGATAACTCACAGCGGAAGGATCTTCTCTCCGGAGATTGCTCCTCCACGAGCAGTCTTCGGACCCTCGAAAGCTTCTGTGCCTGTTAAGCCATCTGTGCAAAGCCCGATAATTGAAGAATTGGATACTCCTGAAGTTAGACCCTCTGTTGATACTACCGATAAGGGTAAGGGGATACTAGAAGCGCCTGTCAGGATGAAGGCTCAGACTGTGGTAATCCCCGAAACCACCCAGAAAGAAATGGAAGAAATCTTAAAGATAATCAAAAAGAGCGACTACGATGTCATGGAGCAGCTAGGGCAGACCCCTTCCAAAATCTCCATGTTGGCTCTTCTACTCTGCTCTGAGGCTCATGCTAAGGCCTTAATCAAATTTTTAAAGACGACACACGTGCCTCAAGAAACTTCGGCTGACTAGTTTCAAGAGTGCGTGGCCAACCTTACTGCTGATAATGGTCTTGGTTTTTCTGATGCTGATTTGACCCCTAAAGGAAGGAAGCATAACGATGCACTACACGTCTCGGTAGAGTGCAGAGGGACTACACTTTCCCATGTCCTAGTTAATAATGGTTCATCTTTGAATTTCCTACCGAAGAAGGCGTTGGACAGGCTAGACTGCGAAGGTTTGACTTTAAAACCCAGTAACATCATTGTTAGAGCCTTCGACGGTTCTAAGAGGATGGTTCACGGAGAGGTGGACATCCCAATCAAAGTGGGCACCAAGACCTTCAACTCTACCTTTTATGTGATGGACATCCATCCTTCATATTCATGTTTGTTGGGAAGGCCATGGATCCACTATGCTGGGGAAGTTACCTCCTCTTTACACCAAATGCTAAAGTATCCTGTTCAAGGTAAGATTATAACGGTGCATGGTGAGGAAGAGTACATGATAAGTCACCTCAATTCCTTCCGCTATGTGGAGTTGGATGGCGAGTTCATAGAAACTCCTTTCCAACATTTCGAAGTCGGTGTCTAGGATGGCATCTCTCAAGGATGCGGAGGCTGTAATCAAAGAAGGAAGAAGTACAGTGTGGGGGCAACTGTCTGATTTCCCTCATAAGACGGACAAGTTTGGACTAGGTTTTACTGCTGCTGGCCAGATAGCTGTGCGTCGCTCCCGGGCTGGAGGACCACCCTTTAAAATCACTCACCATGGAATTAATTCCTTAGAAGATGATGATGAAGAAGACAACTTTGAAGATTGGATCTTTCCAACCGTCAAAGGAGGAATAAGCAACTGGGAAGCGAAAGACTTCGTTCCCATCATTTTCATCAATCAGTAATTTATCTTTGAAAAATTTCCTATTTTGGACTGTAATAATTAAACAATTCGTACACACTTTTCACCGTATGCCTTACCCGGGGCATAGAGGTCCATTTGTAAGGGCTTGATTTCTTCATTATCATATGCCATGTTTAAATGAATCATTGGACGTTTTCATCTATAAACTGTTGTGCTCATTTTCTTTCCTTTTACATTTTGCTTTGTTTAAGGATGGCTATCCCTTACACACACCCACACTCACAAAATGCAGGTACCCATCCACTCCGGATTCCATGGGTGACTATTCTGCTTTAGCCTTCGGTAACTCTGAAGATTTGGTCAATCATGCCGAGTACGAAGGTGATGAAGACTGTGAAGTGCCTGGAGAGTTAGTCAGACTTCTGCAACAAGAGGAAAGGGCTATTCTGCCCCATGAAGAGTTGCTAAAGACCATCAACTTGGGAATAGAGGAAGACAAGAAAGAGGTAAAAGTGGGTGCCAATCTGGAACCAAGTGACAAAGAGAGCTTAGTGCAGTTGTTGAACAAATATGTTGAGATCTTTGCCTGGTCCTATGAAGACATGCCGAGATTAGATACAGATATCATGGTTCACCGTCTCCCTACAAGAGAAGACTGTCCACCGATCAAGCAAAAAGTCCGCCGAATGAGGCCCGACATGTCTGAGAAGATCAAAGCTGAGGTAATGAAGCAATTCAACACTGGCTTTCTGGATGTTACTTCCTATCCATAATGGGTTGCTAACATTGTGCCCGTTCCTAAAAAGGACGACAAAGTCAGGATGTGTGTAGACTACAGGGATTTGAACAGGGCTAGCCCTAAAGATGATTTTCCACTGCCACACATCGACATCTTGGTTGACAACACATCTCAACACAAGGTATTTTCCTTCATGGATGGATTCTTGGGATACAACCAGATCAAAATGGCCCCCGAAGACATGGAGAAAACTACTTTTGTTACGCAGTGGGGTACCTTCTGCTACAAAGTGATGCCATTCGGACTGAAGAATGTCGGGGAAACCTATCAACGCGCCATGATAGCTTTATTTCATGACATGATACATCATGAGATTGAAGTCTACATAGAAGACATGATAGCCCTTTCACAGACAGAAGAAGAACACCTTGATCATCTGCAGAAGTTGTTCGTCAGATTGAAGGAGTATAAACTCAGACAAAACCCAAGCAAGTGCACTTTTGGAGTCAGGTCTGGTAAACTTTTGGGATTTATTGTCAGCAACAAAGGCATTGAGGTTGATCCTGCTAAATTCAAAGCTATACAAGAAATGCCATCCCCTCACACTGAAAAGGAGGTTAGAGGTTTCTTGGGACGCTTAAACTATATCGCAAGGTTCATATCTCACCTAACATCTACCTGTGAGCCAATCTTCAAGCTGTTGAAGAAAGACCAGGTAGTTGAATGGAACAATCATTGTCAAGTTGCTTTTGATAAGATCAAGGAGTATTTTCTGGAACCTCCTATCTTGATTCCACCCGTCGAAGGAAGGTCGTTAATCATGTATCTGACTGTTTTGGATAATTCAATGGGGTGCGTACTGGGCCAACATGACGAGTATGGCTGAAAAGAGCATGCCATTTATTACCTTAGCAAAAAGTTTACCGACTGTGAGACTCGCTACTCGAGAAAACTTTCTGCACTTTGGTATGGGCTGCTCGCCGGCTAAGACAGTATATGTTGACACATACCACCTTGCTGATTTCCAAAATGAATCTGATCAAGTATATCTTCGAGAAGCCTGCTTTATCTGGAAGAATTGCTAGATGGCAAATGATCCTGACTGAGTATGATATCCAGTATACTACATGTTGTACCCCAAAATTTTCCCTCCCATATTTCTCAAGACATTGCAAGAATAATCTCCAAGTTGCTCAAGATTGCTCAAGAGTTGGACAGTCAAATCATCTCCTAAGGCAGTCAACCTCAAACTAGGGTTTTGTGTTGCATCAAGTTCCTTGCATACAAATGACCTCAAGTTATCCCCAATGTCCTAATATGTTCACAAGTTCATCCATGTCAAATTTCAAGCCTTGCAGAGGAAGTTTGGTCAGTCAATTGCTCAAGAGGTCCAAAAATCGACTGTGCTAGGGCAAAAGTCATCTGGGACCTATAAACAGTCAAACCTCAAGATTTTTTGTCAACATTCTCATTTTGAAGGATATTTCATCATTTTATCAAGGTTTGATCATAATTCATCAAGGATTGCTCAAGATTCAAAAGCTGCTAAATTAGGGTTTTGTAGGAAAAGTCAACTCAACTTTGACCAAGCATAACTTTCTCATACTTTATGAGAAATGACCCATCCAAAGCTCATTTTGAAGAGGATGCAATTTCCTACAATTCATATTCACACCCCAAGATCAATAAATGCACTCACAAGAAGTTACAAATTTGGACATTATAGGTCATTTTTGAAAGTCAACAAAAACACCTTTTTTGCCAAAGCTTATAACTTGAGCATGGAATATCAAAATGAGATGAGACAAAAAGGGTTGGTTATAGGACATCTCAAGGTTTCTAAAAAGTCCAAGAGTACTTCCAAAAGTTCAAGATTGAAGAAGTTATGCATTTTTGAAGTTGGCCATTTTTCCAAAATTGCCAAAAGTCAACTATCCCCAAAACTTCAAATTTTGTCAAATGGGCCCACTTTTTTCCACTTGATTTGATCTTGTCACACTACACACGTGTCCTATCTTAAGTATTGTGTCCATTTATTAATTTTTCGATTTTATTTTATTTTTATTGAATTAATTCATTTTAATCAATTTAAATCCAAATAAAATCTAAATATTGATAACTTGGTATCTTTTTGATTGATACAGGTCTTAATTGTCATCATGGACATGGTCAAACTCGTATCAAGCCATATCATGCACAAAATATTGGTTTTTGGACAAATTTGGAAGCTTTTTCATGGTGAATCAAATCACATCTTCAATCATCAATGCATAAGGATTCAGCCCAAGAAACTTGACCTAATTCACTCCATGTTACTTATACAAACCAAAGGCACGAGTTTAGAGACCTGGAGGTTGCATAAACATCAAAACCAAACTTGAAAGAAACTTGAAAAAGCTTGAAACTGAAATCACCCTTAGAGTCAAATTCAAAGCCAAAACTCAACGTGATTCTCTTGTTGGATATCCACTGAGTGAAAAGAAATCAAAAGAAAGGCCATTCACCTCTTCAATAGCGCTGTAAGTCTCTCTGAAACTCGCCTTTCAGTTGAAATCGCATACTCATATTCCTGCGTTTTCTTGCCAAAATCTTTACACAATCATGTTTATCGTTCCATTTAGAAACTTTTGGCATTATTTGATTGTGTTTTCATAGCCTGTAACACCCTAGCCGATTCTAGGGTTCTTGGTATTCGTTTTCGGGCGTTTTAATTTCAGGAAAAATTAGGGCAAATGATGGACATAGACATGATCAGTGGAAGGAGACGAACACAACCATGTGTTTGGAATTAATTTCCATGGCTTGAGATGGATTTTGGATTCAACCTACGCTTTTTGTTGCGGATACGAATCCGCAGGTAATCCTTGTATAATTCTGAGGACAGGGACGACTACGTGTCCCCATCCCATTGAACCATTAAAAAATTCACGCTTTTTTTTTCTTTTTGTTCAGGCATATTAACTTGTTTCCAATATAATAATTGACATCTATTCCACTAACAAATAAGAGGCGCTGGCTGAGTGGTAGTGGAGTATATGCATTGGCTAACAGGACTTGGGTTCGAATCCCAGGTCCACCATATTGCTTTGTGATTTTTTTCCACAGATATTCCAGCGTGTTTCATGAATTATAGTCCATCATACTCCTTCAAATCTCCAGGCGCCAGATGGCCTCCAGGCCAAATCTGATGGTCAAGATTGAACATCCACCATGGTGCCTAGTCAAAGTGCATACGTGGAATCCGGAAAAGTCAATCAGGCTTGCTTGTATGGGCCAACAAGATTGCCAATCTCACCCCTGATCTCGGCCCAAACTCCCCTTTTGGTTATTTCTATTCCTTTTTTTTATTTCATTTATTTATTTGTTTTGATTAATTATTTTATTTTCTAACTGACCAATTAAACTTTTTTTCACATAAAATCAAAAACCAAAAAATATATTTTATTTATTAAAATTAAATTCATGACTTTATTTTTGTAAATAAATTAATTTAATTAATTTAGTGTTAATTAGGTTTAACTTTTAATATTTTTTGCAATATCTAAAATCGATGAAGATAATTAGGTTTTACTAACTTTAAATCAAATTTATTTTATTTCTTTAAATATCCAGAAACATCTTTTTTAATTAATTAATTAATTTATTTAATTTAACTTAGTTTAATTTCTTTTAATTCAAAAATAAACCAAAAAATCTTTTCTTTCAAAAAGGGTCAAGACCCTAAAAAACTCGCATTCGATTTAATTTCCCGCACGCGTACCTTTTTATTCAATATTGTATCTGTTTCTCGGAATGTAATAGTTTAATAGGACCTTTAATATTTTTATCGCTTTATTTATTTTCCGCATTTTAGTTTCAAGGGTTGCTTTTGGCGATGTAAATACCCGACGCCTTGTAATAGTTAGATTTAATTTCCGCAACTTATAAACTGTTAGATGTTTGATAATAGGGAATGCATGACAAGATCGAATGTATGAACTTAAAATCAACATAGATAACCATTGACATGTACAAAGATAAAATTAACCGAAAATAACACACTCGCACATGCGCACTCTTAGGGTACACCTCACTTGGTTGCCTTCGAACGTGGTCATTGAGTATAGGAAGTTTTAGAGGTCGCCCTCTTGTCCAAAGATCATCGTCGCCTCGAAACAGTTGCCTCGGAAAAATGATCTAAGACATTAGGGTTATCGCTAAGGCGTCCTAACATTGCTTTAGTGACCACACGTCCCTTAATCGAATTGACCCTTAAAACTCCAACGACGATGCTACCTACTCATCAATAGTAGGATAGCATTGTCTAAAGGACATTAGCACAGTTTGATTCCTTTTTCGAGTAGGTAGATGGTTCTTAAGTACTTGCTCTCTCAAAACAAAACAAAACTTTTCACACTTACACCTTTCAAACAAAAACTTCTTTTAAACCCACAAACACAAAGAAAAGCAAAATTTTGAAAACACTTTAAGCAAGTACCTAAGAGCCCGTGGATAACCACAGATAGAAAGGGTGCTAACACCTTCCCTTTCTATAATCTACCCCCCGGACCCGAGAAACATCTCGAAAAAGGAATTTTTATGTGCTTTTTTTTTCCTTTCCTTGTTGGATAAAATAAAAGACGGTGGCGACTCTTGCTTACCGCGACATTTTGCGAAAACAAACACAAAATGCGAACCAGCATTCCGAAAACAGTCAGTTCTCTCCCACCGTATCACAGAACTGGCGACTCTGCTGGGGATGCTTAATAAGTGGGATGTACCTTAGGATTAGATCATTGTGTTTTCAATTGTTTGCTTTGTATGATTTATCTTTGTGGGCTTGAATCGGAGTTACTATAGATCCTAACCCAGATCTGGAGGATACCCTTTAGGTAAGTAGCAATAATCTGTGAGGGAACTGTACGACGTAGACCGATACGGTTGAAGCAGTAGCTACGTTGGTGTGGCACCTTGGTGTGTACCGATATCCCTTGTGTTGGAACGAGGAGAATATGGGTCTTCTAAGGGGTCATTAAGCACCAACTGACCTTAGAACCTTTAAATTGACCAACTTGGCCATAGAACAGTAACAATATGCTACACTCATTGAGACTAAACTCTCGCGATGATTCCGGCCGCAAGAAAAAGTTTCTAAACTGGAATTATGACCGATCGAGGGTAGTCAGTGATATTGAGATCCTCTAGAACCCGGTTACTATTTTTAGGATAAGTTTAAACCAATTGAACTGAAAGAGGATAGTACCTAAGCTCCTTGCCAGCCTGAAATCTAAGGGCTCTCTGTGTGACTTGTATGCCTTTACCATGTTTGCTATTTGTGGATACTTGTGGCGTGCTTGCCATCATGACATCATGACATCATAACATTGCATACATCTTGCATTAGACTAACCTATTTCAAAGACAGGAGGGATTCATCTTTGTTCTGTTTTGTAGGTCATCATGATGCCCATGCGTAGGAATACCATCCGGATCAACTTTGTCCAGGTTCCAACCATGCTTAAAGGGTTGGTTGCAAAGATGCATGATACTACCTCATTCATCATAAGACATGGTTATCTTCACAGTTTGGTTACCTCCAAATTGGACGAGCAGATGATGAGTGTCCTAGTTCAGTTCTATAATTCGATGTACCATTGCTTTACTTTTCAGGACTACCAGTTGGTCCCCACTTTAGAAGAATTCTCTGAGTTGCTTGGTATCCCTATCCGGGAGCAGACCCCGTTTACTGGTTGGGAGAAGGTTCTTAAGCCAGAAGAGATTGTTGTAGCCCTTCACATGACAAAAGAAGAAGTAATGGCTAATTGGGAGACTAGAAGTGGAGTAAAGGGCTTTCTGACTAAGTTCTTGGTTGGTAAGGCTAACTATTTCTGGGATAGTCTAGACTTCAAGGCATTCGAGGATATTCTGGCTCTTCTGATATATGGCTTGGTATTGTTTCCGAACTCTGACTCCTTTGTTGATGTGAATGCGGTGAAAATCTTCATCTCTTGTAATCCTGTGCCCACGCTCTTGGGTGACATTCTTCATCAGCTTTATGCCCGTACCGCCCGAAAGCGGGGAACCTTGATGTGCTGTGCTCCCTTATTGGCGAGGTGGTTTATTTCGCACCTTCCCAAGCCAGTGCTGAAGAATAAAGAAGGAATGGGCTGGGCTTATAGGGTTATGTCTCTCTCCCATAATGACATCATCTGGACTCTCAAGGGTATGGACGAGGTGGTTATCATTGATCGATGTGGGGAGTACCCCAATGTTTCCCTGCTAGGAACCAACAGAGGGATTTCTTACAACCCATGCTTGGCCTTACGTTAGTTTGGGAGAGCCAAAAGAGAAGGACCTCATGAGCTGTTAATGCCTAGTATCATCTTTGATTTTTAAGGGGATAGCAATGAGCAACGTCGTAGATTCATAAGGGCTTGGGATAGAGTTCACAGATCTGATCCACATGAGCTGGGCCCAAAAACTTCTCTTCCAATGGAGCCATATCTCAGATGGGTCTGTATCCGTGCCCAAAAGCTGGGTGTTGTACCCCAAAATTTGCCCTCCCATTTTCTCAATATTTTCTCATCACAAGGCCCTTGGAGCTCAAGATCCAGTTAGGGTTTCCTCTGCTCAAGACTTCTCCTAGCACTGTTGACCCAAATTAAGGTTTGTGTTTGCACAAAGTTGTTTTGACCTAAAATGCCTAAGATGACTTTCATGCTTCATATTGGACTCCCAAGTTTATCCATATCAAGTTTCAAGCCTTGATTCCAATCTTTGCCCAGTCAATTAGATAGTTGACCTAGAAATCAGCTGTATTGGGGAAAAAGTCAACTATGGTCAATTGACAGTCAAACCTCATGAAAATTGACCCACATCAACATTATGAACTCATATGGACCATTTGATCAAGTTTGGATCACAATTCCACAAGGAATTTGATCAGATCACCAAAAGGGCAAAATGGTCATTTTTAGGGTTTTGACTGTACAAAGGCAATTTTTGACTATTTGACCTAGCCAATGGCAAACCAAGCTCACATATGGACTCAAGGACCCCATGGAATTGTCTTGACATGCTCAACAAGTTCAAAAGATCCCAAATGCACAAGATTGACAGTTGAATTTTCCAGTCAATTGAGCAATTTTTGACTGTATACTGAAAAGTCAAACTTTGACTTTTTGGTCAAAATCAAGGGTCAAGATTCATTTTTCATCAAAACATGCCAAATCATGAAACTTGTTCATCAAGAAATCAAGAATTGCAAATTAGGGTTTGAAATGAAGATTTTTCATAACTTAGAATTTTTCTAAGTTATGAAAAACCCTAATTTTTTCCTAACTTTGTCCCACTTTCTCATCAAGATGCATCTGGATTCAAGGAAAAGTAAAAACATGAAAGTTGTAGTCCATTGTAAAATCTACAACTTTGATTCACAAAGTTTCCTCAAAAGAAGCTTGTAGCTCAAGTTACAATTTTTGGAACAAGGGTACCAAACCATTCTTAACTTAGAAAAATTTTGACCTATTTTAGGCAGGATTTTTGCCCAATTTCATGGCCACTTTTCACATGCTTCCACTTAGAATTTCAATTTTCATTACAAAGATGGATTGTAGTACACATTCCAAGCTTTCCAAAATGTCCAAGAACTCATCAAACAACCTCATGGTTAGGGAGAATCGAATTTGGCAAGTTGGAAAAAACTCACTTTGTTCATGAGCCATTTACATGTTCATAACTTGTGCAACTTTTCAAATCAGCATGCATAAGCTAGTTACAGGCCTCTAATCCCATTTTCACTCAATAATTAAATGCCAATCCATTGTGTTTTAGCATTATTTTGTGCATTTGGACATTACATGTTAGATTAAGCCTTAATTAGAAAAAGCACTTTATCCATTTTTGTAAAGTTTGGCTTTATGTCAAGTTTGTGAATCAAGGAGTACAATGCATATCTTTGGACACAAGATTCATGGAGATATCACACTGATCAAGGCTCAAGTGTGAAGCATACTTGAGGGGCCTGTACAAGTCTAGAGAACCACTTGACATTTTCTTGCTTAAGTGTGAAGAAAGCTTGCATAACAACTACCAACTCACATTGCTGCAACCACAAGCTTAGACAAACTTCTTGAGCACATTCTAAACAATCACCCTGACCTGAAACACGAGCTAAACACCTTCCAAACCTCATCAAACCTCAAAACACCATAGAACTGCCCAAAACAGGGCACCTGCTGTAGATTGAGTTCCATAACTCAATCCATTCGTGCATTCTTGCTAAAACCACTTCAAACACATCCCACATCATCCCTTGAAACTGTTCCAAGCCCTAAACACGACCTGTAACATCCCTAGCTAACATCACCATTTTCATTTTTCTGTTTTGCAGTTGAAGTACCATAGCACGATTCTCTTGGTTTCCAAGCAAACTAAAGCTTGGAATAGCATCCCTGGACATCAAGGAAGCTGTACCAATCATCACCTTGCATTGAAAACACCTCCATCACCAGATACGATTCCAACTGAACAGGTAAGTTCATGAACTCTTATCTCTCTATCCAGGCATTGTTAGGTTTAGATTTGTGAAGAAATTATGTCACATTCATGGCCCTGAACATGCCCATATAATTAGTTTTCATTTATGTTATGTGTGCTATGAGAATTTGATGTCTGAACATGGAACAAAAACTAGGCCAGGAATTGGGGGAGAAGAAATTCTCTCTCATTTCTGAGAGTTAGATTGATTTCTTTATATGTCTAGAATCGTGGCTTCAAGCTCTACAGGTTTCATGTTGCAAGATTTGGCAAAAGATCAAGGAATCTGGAGATAGAAAACGCGTGTTGTTGTTGTTCATACAGGTTCTGAGGTTGAAGACAAAGTCTTCATGGGCTGGGCCTGTTTCATTTTCTTATTTGCACCCTATGTTTACTTTTGAACCCCCTGGCCCATTTTGAAATATCTTTATTATTTCTGATTTTTTCCTTTTGATTTTGTTTTTATATTTTTGTCTAAACATGAAAAAAACATTAAAATTATTTTTCTCACATTTTTTGCATTTTTTTTTTACATTTATTTTGTTTCTTTTAGTTTTGTACATAAATAATATACAAATACTATTATTTAAAATAACTAAAAAAATAATACAAACATATTTTATTTCTGATTTTTATTTTATTTCCTCTCTTGAAAACATTTTATATAAAATATACTTTTTTGTAAATATTAAATATTTTATTTTTGTATATATTTAATATATTTAGTAAATAATACAAATACATATATATTTATTAGTATATTTAGGTTAAAAAATACAAAATATATATATTTTATTTTTATTAATATTTAACATCAAAAATACCTTTTTGACAAATATACTTCTTTTTTATTTTTTTGTAAATAATTAATAAATATTGCACATATTAAATAATAAATACCTTTTATTTATAAAATTAGGGTTTTGACCTAAATGCATAAAAATACCAAAAATTGATTAATTTTATTTTTGTTTATTTGACACATAAAAATACATTTTTCATACATATACAAAACATTTTTTGCATCTTGCATATTTATTATATTTTTATTTAATTGTTGTATATTAAATAATTTGTATAATTCAATTTGGATGTAATAGTTTAGGTTTAATTTCTTGCTAAAATATCCCCATTTGAACATTTGTACCCCCCTTCCCATATTGTGTTGTAATAACTTAGGAACTTTATTTTTTGCACTTTAAAGTTTTCTAAATATGCCATGTTAGAATTAGGGTTTGTATGCAAATCAATTAACAAAAATAGTTTGACCTAAATTCAAGATAAACAAGCATGAAAATGGACAACACTAATCACACTTGCACCCCTAGGGTATTCCACTTGTTGCCTTCAATAAATGGGTCATATTGCATGTTAGGTATCATTGGGCCAAAACAAAACAATCAAATGATCATAGTCCCTCGTTGACGCTTTCGAAAGTTGCCTAAAAATGATCAAGTCCCTCAAAGGAAAAATTGCCCAAAGATACTTGGCACCGTTGCAATTATGGTCTAAACGATGACCCGCGCCCGTCCCTTTCACATCCTAACACAAGATTGTCCACCAAATGAAATGGTGGAACAAAATTGTTAAAAGGGTTAAAACATAGCAATAATCTTTGAGAACTTTAGGGTAGATAGCTCTTAAGTACTTGTCAACTTGCAAAACAAAAACACTTGCCTATTTTTCAAACTACACATTACTACACTTTCAAAACAACTTTCAAAAACCTTGAAACATCTTTTCAAAAAGACCAACACCTTTTGTAAAACATTCGAGTAAAGAATTGTTACAAGGGTTGCCTAGACAAGGCATCTTTTTCAAAACATTTTCAAAACCACACACACAAAGTACCATTTCAAACAATTGAAAATCAAGGCAAGTTGATCTAAGAAAGTACCTAAGAGCCCATGGATAACCATGGATAGAAAGGGTGCTAATACCTTCCCTTTCCATAATCTACTCCCCGAACCCAAGAAAACATCTCAAAGGTTTTTGCTGTGCTTTTTAACCTTTCCTTAGGATAAAATAAAAAGTCGGTGGCGACTCTTGCTCAACCGAAACATTTGTGAAAACAAACGCAAAAACCTAGTCAGTTCTCCCACCGTATCACACTGGGTATGCCCTATGAAGCCATCCGGCCTATCATTGTTGAAGTTGCTAATGAAGAAGGGGTTCTTCCAACCATCCTCCATCCTCATATGCCCACTGACATTGGGGCACTGAAAAGGTCTTGGATGAAACTGAGAGAAGAATGGGATGCTTACCGAGAAAAGTTCAATGAGCAAGAGCAGAAGATCCAGAAGTTGACTAGGCAGCTGGAGAACGAGCGAATTCTCAATGATTATGTCCGCACCGACAAGAAGAGACCATGGGAGCACTGATTGGCCTTTGATGATTTCCTTTCCACTTTTTATTTACTTTTCAGTATTTCCTTTCATGTAACGCCTTAATGGCATCAGTTGAACAATTTGAATTCCAAAGTTTATCTAATAAAGTGTGTTTCCTTTCCGGTTTACAAATTTGAATCTCTCGATTGTCTTTGAAATCATGTCATACGCATTGCATCCCATGCACTTCATAACAGGTACCCGTTACAGGTCTCTTATCTTCTTCGCTATTTATTTCAGCACTCATCATGTCTGCTGAACCTTCAACTGAGCAAGCAATCAAGGCCCTCCAAGCCCAGAATGCCCAATTCCAAGAGTTGTTCATGAATCTAGCTAAGGGTCAACAAGATCTGAAGACCCTGATTCTGAAAGAGAAGAAGAAGAAGAAGAGGACAATCCTGTTTAACACAGGGCACAGGTTTGGAGACAGGCTACAGAATGAAGTTGATTTGACTACCTCATCTGGAGGGAAAGATAGTCAAGAGGAAAGGAGGGCTCCTAGCCCTATGGTCTCCGACAACGAGACGAATTTCGACGAAGAACAGTATCCTCTTGCCGAGGATAGATACAAGCAGTTGGAAGACCGGTTGAGTGCTATGGAATTTCAGAAAGTGCCTGGTCTGGACTTTGGTGATCTAGGTCTATCATCTGGGGTGGTAATTCCCCACAAATTCAAGGCACCAGCCTTTGCTAAGTATGATAGAGTTTCTTGTCCGAAGCTGCACCTCCGGTCATATGTGAGGAAGATTCAGCCATACACTGCTGATAAAAACCTATGGATCCAGTTCTTTCAAGACAGTCTCTCAGGGACTCAGCTTGAGTGGTTTTATCAGTTAGACGGAGCCAGCATCCACAGTTGGGAAGATCTGGCTACTGCTTTCTACAGGCAGTACCAATACAATTCCGACCTCGCTCCCACGCGTACCCAACTCCAGGGTATGTCAATGGGAACAGGTGAAGGTTTCAAAGATTATGCTCAGAAGTGAAGGGACCTTGCTGGAAGAGTACAACCACCCTTGGCTGATCGGGAGCTTGTGGATATGTTTCTGGGGACCTTGTCCGGTCCATTTTTCAACCATCTGATCGGAAGCTCCTCGTCTGGGTTTACAGAGCTAATTTTGACCGGTGAGAGGATTGAGGCTGGTATTAAGGCCGGTAAAATACATAAGGGTGCCTCATCAAGCATTAAGAAGAAACCCTTTAAGAAAGAGTCTAGTGCTATCTACAGTTCGAAGAGACAAAATAGACCTGAACACCGCCAAGCTGTTAATGCGGTTGTTATTTCAAAACTTGCTGGTGCTCCTCAGTACAACAATCAACAGAAAGACGAGAGACCTCGAAGGCAATTCACCCGTCTTAGCATGACTTTGTCTCAGATTCTACCACAATTGCTGAAAACCAACCTAGTGATTCCAAAGGAAGCCCCGAAGAATCTGAATACCACATCACAGAAGTATAACCCTAATGACCGATGTGCTTTTCACTCTGATAGCCCGAGGCATCATACAAATGATTGTTGGGTCTTGAAGAACAAGGTACATGACTTGATTGATGCCAAGGAGATCGAGTTCGGAGCACCAGAAAAGCCTAAACATGAGGCAGGGGTGAATGCTATCGGGGATGACGATGATGAAGAGTTTGATATTGACAGCTGAATATACCCAACTGCCGATGGTGGACTAAGCAACTGGACAACGAAGGATTCTATGCCCGTTTCTGTTATCAAGCAGTAATGAAACTTTTTGTTTTGAATATGTAACAGACAATGTTTTAAACTTTATGGCCTGGTGTCTTACCCGGGGCACTGTGGCTTCATTTGTGAGGGCTTTTGTGTGTCATCTACATATATCATTAATAAAAGCATTGGACGTTCTTACATTTCAAATTTTGTGCTCCTTGTTTTTCTTTTATTATATATTACAAAACAGTTATTTTACACACACTCACATATACAGGTCCACATCCGCTCTGGATCCTACTGGTAACGACTCTGCTACTGCCGGTTATGACTTCGAAAATACGATCAACTTAGCCGAAGACGAAGGTGAAGATGATTGCGAAGTGCCTGGTGAACTTGCAAGACTGTTACTTCAGGAAGAGAGGGCTATACAGCCATATGAAGAGCCAATGGAAACAATGAATCTGGGTACAGAGACAGACAAGAAAGAGGTCAAGGTTGGTGCAAATCTGGAGCTTAGTGTGAAACAACGGTTAATTCAGATGCTGCGTGACTATGTTGAGATCTTTGCCTGGTCTTACAAAGATATGCCTGGTTTGGATACCGATATTGTGGTTCATCGCCTGCCTACCAAGGAAGACTATCCTCAAGTAAAACAGAAGGTCCACCGAATGCGTCCAGAGATGTCTGATAAAATCAAGGCTGAAGTTATGAAACCGTTTGACGCCAGTTTTCTAGCAGTTACTTCTTACCCTCAGTGGGTGGCCAACGTGGTTCCTGTGCCGAAGAAGGATGGTAAGGTTCGAATGTGTGTTGATTATAGGGATCTGAACAGGGAAATCCCAAAGGATGACTTCCCTCTACCTCACATCGATGTTCTGGTTGACAACACCGCTCAACATAAAGTCTTCTCTTTTATGGATGGTTTCTCCGGTTATAATCAGATTAAAATGGATCCCAAAGACATGGAGAAGACAACCTTTGTTACTCAATGGGGCACCTTTTTATACAAGGTCATGCCGTTTGGATTGAAGAATGCTGGGGCAACGTATCAACGTGCCATGTTTGCTTTGTTTCATGACATGATCCATCATGAGATTGAGGTATACGTTGACGACATGATTGCAAGATCTCAAACTGAGGAAGAAAACCTTGACCACCTTCAGAAGTTGTTTGACAGGTTGAAGTTGTACAAGCTGAGGTTAAACCCGAACAAGTGCACCTTCGGGGTGAGATCTGGTAAGCTGCTGGGTTTCGTTGTCAGCAATAAAGGTATTCAAGTGGATCCGGCAAAGGTGAAGGCCATACAGGAAATGCCAGTTCCCAGAACAGAGAAAGAAGTCAGAGGCTTTTTGGGACGTCTGAACTACATTACCCGATTCATCTCACACCTGACTGCTACTTGTGAGCCAATCTTCAAGCTGCTGAAGAAAGATCAAGTAGTATGTTGGAACGATGAATGCCAGGCTGCTTTCGAAAGAATCAAAGAGTATCTCCAAGAGCCACCCATTCTGATGCCACCAGTTTAAGGGAGACCTCTGATCTTATACTTGACAATGCTCGACAACTCAATGGGATGCGTGCTGGGGCAGCATGACGAGTCTGGCCGAAAAGAGCATGCTATTTATTACCTTAGCAAAAAGTTTACCGATTGCGAGACCCGATACTCGTTGCTCGAGAAAACTTTCTGCGCTTTGGCATGGGCTGCTCGCCGGCTGAGACAGTATATGTTGACTCACACTACTCTGTTAATCTCAAAAATGGATCCAATCAAGTATATCTTCGAAAAGCCTGCTTTGTCTGGAAGAATAGCAAGATGGCAGATGATCTTGACTGAGTATGACATCCAATACACGACTTAAAAGGCAATCAAGGGAAGTGTATTGGCAGAACATTTGGCACATCAGGCAGTGGATGATTACCAGTCTATGAACTTTGAATTCCCGGACGAGAATATCATGTTGGTAACCGATTGTGAGACACCTGGACCGGATGAAGGACCCGAGGAAGGATCCCGATGGTCTATGTACTTTGATGGAGCTTCGAACGCTTTAGGTAATGGTATTGGCGCCGTGATCATATCTCCTAAAGGATCTCATACTCCATTTACCGCCCGACTATGTTTCAACTACACCAACAATATGGCGGAGTATGAAGCGTGCAACATGGGTCTTTGAGCAGAAATTGACCTAAGGATCAAGTTTCTAAGTGTCTTCGGATATTCCTCTCTCGTGATCAGTCAGATCAAAGGTGAGTGGGATACGAAACACCCGAACCTTATTCCTTACAAGGAGTATGTATTGACGTTGCTCCCCCATTTCGAGGAGATAACCTTTGAACACTTCCCTAGAGAGGAGAATCAGTTGGCAGACGCGCTAGCTACGATGTCTTCTATGTTCAAGGTCAATTGGGACAACGAAGCTCCCCGGATTATCATTGAAATACTGGACGAACCTGCACATTGTTGTGACATTGAGATTGAGAAGGTAGCAGAAAAGCCCTGGTTTCATGAAGTGAAAAGGTATCTTGAGGCTCAGGAGTACCCCAAGGGTGCATCTGTTAATGACAAGAAGTTTCTGAGAAGGTTCGCGGCGAAGTTCTTCATCAGCAATGGCATTCTTTACAAGCGCAACCATGATTCGACCTTACTACGATGTGTGGATAAGAATGAAGCAGAAAGGATCATGGCGGACTTACATGAAGGTACTTTCGGGACTCATTCCAGTGGACACACCATGGCAAAGAAGATCCTTTGGGCAGGATATTATTGGTCCACAATGGAAGCTGACTGTTATCAGCATTCTCAGACATGTCATAAGTGCCAAGTCTATGCTGATAAGGTGCACATACCTCAAGTTCCTCTGAACGTCTTGATAACTCCGTGGCCTTTTGCAATGTGGGGCATTGATATGATCGGCCAGATCAGACCTACAGCATCCAACGAGCATCATTTCATCCTGGTAGCAATTGATTACTTTACGAAGTGGGTTGAAACAGCTTGCTTTGCTACCATAACCAAGAACGTCATGGCACGGTTTATTCGGCACAATCTGATATGCCGATACGGTGTACCAGAGAGGATCATTACGGATAATGGTACCAATCTCAACAACTAAATGATCATTGAGCTCTGCAAGCAATTCAAGATACAACATCACAATTCTTCTCCCTACCGTCCGAAGATGAATGGGGCTGTTGAAGCGGCTAATAAGAACATCAAGAAGATTATGCAGAAGATGATAGTGACATACAAAGATTGGCATGAGATGTTACCATTTGCTCTTCATGGGTATCGTACCTCAGCACGGACGTCAACATGGGCAACACCCTACTCCTTGATATATGGCATGGAGGCAGTCTTGCCCATTGAAGTTCAGATACCCTCTCTCCGAATCATGAAGGATGCAGGTTTGAGCGAAGATGACTGGATTCAGACCCGGCTTGATCAGTTGAACCTAATCGACAAAAAGAGACTTACTACTATTTGTCATGGTCAGACGTATCAAAAACGGATGATCAAGGCATTTAACAAGAAAGTCAGACGACAAGATTATCAAGTTGGGGATCTGGTAATCAAGCGCATTATTCTACCTCAAGGTGATCCCAGGGGAAAACAGACCCCTACTTACGAAGGGCCATTTGTGGTTAAGAACATTTTCTCAGGAGGAGCTATGATTCTAACCACCATGGATGGTGACGACCTTCCTCACCCTGTCAATGCAGACATAGTGAAAAGATACTACGCATAATCAAAGACCCGCTAGGTTGACTGGCCTAGGAAAAAATAAGGGCTTCCCGACGAACCAAAAGGGTTCGGGCAAAAATAAGGGATGAAAATGAAAAACTCTGTACACCCGGCAAGTCGAAAACCTGAAAAGGCGGCTTGGGAAAAAAGGGTATTCCGGTGGACTGAAAACCCGAAAGGGCAGTCCAGGCAAAAATCAGGGATTAAAGCGTAACACTATGTCTCATTGGATCACCTTGCATTCAGACTTCGGTATCAACTATCAAGCTCGGACGGCACTAATCAATCTGATTCATCTTCAATCAGTAGCAAAGTGATGAGATGCTCGAGGATATAAGGGCAATAGCAGAGTTGGAACCCAATGGGATTATTCACATGGCTGTTTTGTTTTCACAAATTGTGTAAATATTATTTGTTCGGCGACGTTCTCTTACTAGGACGTCAGCCTCTTGTACAAAAACGCCTATTTACAGGCCAAACTTCAAAATCAATACAAATACATTTTCAGACAAATTTCAAACTGTTTTTCCTTTATCCGTTTTATTTTGTAAAGAACGCCTAATGTTCATTTTTGATATATGCATTTGACATTACTTGCTGCTCATAAATATTTACATGCGAACAAAAGATGAATTACTGGTAATATCAGAAACAAAGGAAATAGAATTGTCCAAGCTGTATAGTTGCTCTGTCCACCCGGTACAAAGGTAAAATCAGCTGAAGAATATGGCTAAGATACCTTCACTCCCCGCAGAGTAAGGCAGCAACGGTAGCTCTCCCCAGCTGAGACTTGCAACAGTGAATCAATCAGCAATGCTCTCCCCCAAGCAGTTTGTCTACCATCAGCATTAAAAAAGGCTCGATATCCCCGACAGTCTTAATATTCCCCCATCGGAGTATAAGGATATTCCCCAACAAAGTATAAGAATGTTCCCTGGAAGAATACAAGACACCCCAGTGGCGTTAATATTTCCCCAACACGGTCTGAAAAATCTTCCCCAACGGAGTTGAATCATCATCCCTAGTAGACTCTGGAAGTTTCTCCCCAGTGGAGTACAAAATCTCCCCAGTCGAGTTCAAAAGATCATTCCCAGCATAATTCAGAGGATTATACCCACAGAAGTCTAACAGGGTTATCCCCAGCAAGTTGCAACTGAAAGATCATCCCCAGCGAAGTTCTTTCCTTTCACAAACAGGAATTCAATCCTCAACAAATTTAGTATCACCAGCAACGGTAATCCATCCCCAGCGGAGTTTATCAGTGGAATCCCCAGCGGAGTTTATCGTTGAAATTCCCAGCGGAGTTTATCAACGGAATCCTGAACGGAGTTTATCGTTAAAATCCTCAGCAGAGCATCTCTTCCCCACAGAGTAATCTCCTCATCAGTTTATTCCCCAATGGAGTTCTCTTTTCCTGCAGATTTATTCTCGCAATTACCTTTGTTCACCATCCCCAGCAGAAACTAAGAATTCAACCCTTATCTCCAGCATCTATCCGAGATTTATTTTCCCCAGCTAAAACATCACATTTTCATACATCATAATACATGCATATACGCATCATACCACACAATCTCATTTATTTTGAGAACATCATTGCTTGATCCATATCATGCATTGCATATGACTGACCTTTACCTTTCAGGAAAGATGCAATTAAGTTCTCAGCTATGTCAAAGACCTTGCCTGGTCCAGTTAAATCGATTCCTAAAGATTTTTCTAATGCCGATCCAGTCAAAGGCCTTCTCTGGTCCAGTTAAATCGATTCCTAAAGATTTTCCTGATGCTGATCCAGTTGAAGATATTCCAAGACCTTGTCTGGTCCAGTTAAATCGATTCCTAAAGATTTTTCTGATGCCGATCCAGTCAAAGGCCTTCTCTGGTCCAGTTAAATCGATTCCTAAAGATTTTCCTGATGCCGATCCAGTTGAAGATATTCCAAGACCTTTCCTAGTCCATTCAAATCGATTCCTAAAGATTTTTCTGATGCCAATCCAGTCAAAGAAGACAAAACCTCCTCTGGTCCAGTTAAATCGATTCCTAAAGATTTTCCTGATGCCGATCCAGTTGAAGAAGACAAAACCTCCTCTGGTCCAGTTAAATCGATTCCTAAAGATTTTTCTGATGCCAATCTAGTCAAAGAAGACAAAACCTCCTCTGGTCCAGTTAAATCGATTCCTAAAGATTTTTCTGATGCCAATCCAGTCAAAGAAGACAAAACCTCCTCTGGTCCAGTTAAATCGATTCCTAAAGATTTTTCTAATGCCAATCCAGTCAAAGAAGACAAAACCTCCTCTGGTCCAGTTAAATCGATTCCTAAAGATTTTTCTGATGCCAATCCAATAAAAGAAGACAAAACCTCCTTTGGTCCAGTTAAATCGATTCCTAAATATTTTTCTGATGACAATCCAGTCAAAGAAGACAAAACCTCCTCTGGTCCAATTAAATTAATTCCTAAAGATTTTTCTGATGCCGACCCAGTCAAAGTCAATCCAAGACCTCCTTTGGTTCAGTCAGATCGCCGATAAGATCTCCCTGATTCATATTCCAGTTGAAGTTCAGACCATCTATTAACAATCTCCAAATGGCATCTGTAAGCCCATTCCCGACATCACCATGCTGATACCACTTCATGCGAGTGCAAATTTATGGGCACTCTAGTGTTCAATCATCTTCCACCTTCGGATCACGAATGGCCCGAAAGCCAATCTATATCCTCAGGTTTAAGAAAATTGAACAGGGGCAGCTGTTGTACCCCAAAATTTTCCCTCCCATATTTCTCAAGACATTGCAAGAATAATCTCCAAGTTGCTCAAGATTGCTCAAGAGTTGGACAGTCAAATCATCTCCTAAGGCAGTCAAACTCAAACTAGGGTTTGTGTTGCATCAATTTCCTTGCATCCAAATGACCTCAAGTGCTCCCCAATGTCCTAATATGTTCACAAGTTCATCTATGTCAAATTTCAAGCCTTGCAGAGGATGTTTGGTCATTCAATTGCTCAAGAGGTCCAAAAATCGACTATGCTAGGGCAAAAGTCAACTGTGACCTATAAACAGTCAAACCTCAAGATTTTTTTGTCAACATCCTTATTTTTAAGGATATTTCATCATTTGATCAAGGGTTGATCATGATTCATCAAGGATTGCTCAAGATTCATCAAGATTCAAAAGTTGCTAAATTAGGGTTTTGCAGGAAAAGTTAACTCAACTTTGACAAGCATAACTTTCTCATAATTTATGAGAAATGACCCATCCAAAGCTCATTTTGAAGAGGATGCAATTTCCTACAATCCATCTTCACACCCCAAGATCAAGAAATGCACTCACAAGAAGTTACAAATTTGGACATTATAGGTCATTTTTGAAAGTCAACAAAAACACCTTTTTTTCCAAAGCTTATAACTTGAGAATGGAATATCAAAATGAGATGAGACCAAAAGGGTTGGTTAGAGGACATCTCAAGGTTTCTAAAAACTCCAAGAGTACTTCCAAAAGTTCAAGATTGAAGAAGTTATGCATTTTTAAAGTTGCCCATTTTTCCAAAATTGCCAAAAGTCAACTATCCCCAAAACTTCAAATTTTGTCAAATGGGCCCACTTTTTTCCACTTGATTTGATCTTTTCACACTACACACGTGTCCTATCTTCAGTCTTGTGTCCATTTATTAATTTTTCTATTTTGTTTTATTTTTATTGAATTAATTCATTTTAAATCAATTTAAATCCAAATAAAATCTAAATATTGATAACTTGGTATCTTTTTGATTGATACATGTCTTAATTGTCATCATGGACATGGTCAAACTCGTATCAAGGCATATCATGCACAAAATATTGGTTTTTGGACAAATTTGGAAGCTTTTTCATGGTGAATCAAATCACATCTTCAATCATCAATGCATAAGGATTCAGCCCAAGAAACTTGACCTAATTCACTCCATGTTACTTATACAAACCAAAGGCACGAGTTTAGAGACCTAGAGGCTGCATAAACATCAAAACCAAACTTGAAAGAAACTTGAAAAAGCTTGAAACTGAAATCACCCTTAGAGTCCAATTCAAGGCCAAAACTCAACGTGATTCTCTTGCTGGATATCTACTGAGTGAAAAGCAATCAAAAGCAAGGCCATTCACCTCTTCAATAGCGCTGTAAGTCTCTCTGAAACTCGCCTTTCAGTTGAAATCGCATACTCATATTCCTGCGTTTTCTTGCCAAAATCTTTACACAATCATGTTTATCGTTCCATTTAGAAACTTTTGGCATTATTTGATTGTGTTTTCATAGCCTGTAACCCCCTAGCCGATTCTAGGGTTCTTGGTATTCATTTTTGGGCGTTTTAATTTCAGGCAAAATTAGGGCAAATGATGGACATAGACATGATCAGTGGAAGGAGACGAACACAACCATGTGTTTGGAATTAATTTCCATGGCCTGAGATGGATTTTGGATTCAACCTACGCTTTTTTCTGCGGATACGAATCCACAGGTAATCCCTGTATAATTCCGAGGACAGGGACGACTACATGTCCCCATCCCATTGAACCATTCAAAAATTCGCGCTTTTTTTTCTTCTTTTTGTTCAGGCATATTAACTTGTTTCCAATATAATAATTGCCATCTATTCCACTAACAAATAAGAGGCTCTGGATGAGTGGTAGTGGAGTATATGCATTGGCTAACATGACTTGGGTTCGAATCTCAGGTCCACCATATTGCTTTGTGATTTTTTTCCACAAATATTCCAACGTGTTTCATGAATTATAGTCCATCATACTCCTCCAAATCTCCAGGCGCCAGATGTCCTCCAGGCCAAATCTGATGGTCAAGATTGAACATCCACCATGGTGCCTAGTCAAAGTGTATACGTGGAATCCAGAAAAGTCAATCAGGCTTGCTTGTATGGGCCAACAAAATTGCCAATCTCACCCCTGATCTGGGCCCAAACCCCCCTTTTGGTTATTTCTATTCCTTTTTTTTATTTCATTTATTTATTTGTTTTGATTAATTATTTTATTTTCTAACTGGCCAATTAAAATTTTTTCCTCATAAAATCAAAAACCAAAAAATATATTTTATTTATTAAAATTAAATTCATGACTTTATTTTTGTAAATAAATTAATTTAATTAATTTAGTGTTAATTAGGTTTAACTTTTAATATTTTTTGCAATATCTAAAATCAATGAAGATAATTAGGTTTTACTAACTTTAAATCAAATTTATTTTATTTCTTTAAATATCCAAAAATATATTTTTTAATTAATTAATTAATTAATTTAATTTAACTTAGTTTAATTTCTTTTAATTCAAAAATAAACCAAAAAATCTTTTCTTTCAAAAAGGGTCAAAACCCTAAAAAACTCGCATTCGATTTAATTTCCCGCACGCGTACCTTTTTATTCAATATTGTATCTGTTTCTCGGAATGTAATAGTTTAATAGGACCTTTAATATTTTTATTGCTTTATTTATTTTCCGCATTTTAGTTTCAAGGGTT
Organism: Vicia faba; assembly: GCA_948472305.1. Classification (NCBI taxonomy): domain Eukaryota; kingdom Viridiplantae; phylum Streptophyta; class Magnoliopsida; order Fabales; family Fabaceae; genus Vicia; species Vicia faba. The sequence goes on along the minus strand of OX451739.1, from coordinate 444,234,002 downwards.
GCTTTTGGTGATGTAAATACCCGACGCCTTGTAATAGTTAGATTTAATTTCCGCAACTTATAAACTGTTAGATGTTTGATAATAGGGAATGCATGACAAGATCGAATGTATGAACTTAAAATCAACATAGATAACCATTGACATGTACAAAGATAAAATTAACCGAAAATAACACACTCGCACATGCACACTCTTAGGGTACACCTCACTTGGTTGCCTTCGAACGTGGTCATTGAGTATAGGAAGTTTTAGAGGTCGCCCTCTTGTCCAAAGATCATCGTCGCCTCGAAACGGTTGCCTCATAAAAATGATCTAAGACATTAGGGTTACCGCTAAGGCGTCCTAACATTGCTTTAGTGACCACACGTCCCTTAATCGAATTGACACTTAAAACTCCAACGACGATGCTACCTACTCATCAATAGTAGGATAGCATTGTCTAAAGGACATTAGCATAGTTTGATTCCTTTTTCGAGTAGGTAGATGGTTCTTAAGTACTTGCTCTCTCAAAACAAAACAAAACTTTTCGCACTTACACCTTTCAAACAAAAACTTCTTTCAAACCCACAAATACAAAGAAAAGAAAATTTTTGAAAACACTTTGAGCAAGTACCTAAGAGCCCGTGGATAACCACGGATAGAAAGGGTGCTAACACCTTCCCTTTCTATAATCTACCCCCCGGACCCGAGAAACATCTCAAAAAAGGAATTTTTCTGTGCTTTTTTTCCTTTCCTTGTTGGATAAAATAAAAGACGGTGGCGACTCTTGCTTACCGCGACATTTTGCGAAAACAAACGCAAAACGCGAACCAGTATTCCGAAAACAGTCAGTTCTCTCCCACTGTATCACACTACCCAAAAAGCTATAAAAGGGAGTGTACTCGCTGACCATCTAACTCATCAAGCCGTCGAAGATTACCAATCTATGAGATTCGACTTCCCTGACGAGGACATCATGACATTGGACAACATTAAAGGTAACAGACCGTATGACGGACTTGAACAAGGATCCCGATGGACCCTTTACTTTGATGGTTCTTCAAATGCACTTGGCAACGGTATCAGTGTGGTACTCATTTCTCCGGAAGGTTGCCATACACCCTTCACTGCCCGACTTTGCTTCAGCTGTACCAACAACATGGTTGAATATGAAGCATGTATCTTTGGTCTCAAGGCTGCTATAGACTTGGGAATCAAATCTTTGGTCGTATTTAGGGATTCGGCTTTGGTTATCAGTCAAATCAAAGGAGAGTGGGACACTATGCATCCTAATCTTATCCCATACAAAGAATATATCCTGACATTGTTGCCTCATTTTGAGCATATTACCTTCGAGCATTTTCCGCGAGAAGAAAATCAGCTAGCAGATGCTCTAGCTACAATGTCTTCTATGTTTAAACTCAACTGGGACAACGAGGCTCCCCAAATCACCATCGAGCGAATGGATGAGCCTACGCACTGTCATGAGATTAATACCGAAGAAGTAGTGGAACAACCCTGGTTCATGAAATCAAAAGGTATCTCCAGACTCGAGAATACCCTGAAGGAGCTTCCGTAAATGACAAGAAGTTCTTAAGGAGATTTGCTGCCAAGTTCTTCCTAAGCAATGGCATCCTTTATAAGCGCAACCATGATTGTGTTCTACTTCGTTGTGTGGACAAGGTTGAAGCAGAGTTGATCATGACCGAAATACATAGTGGCACATTTGGCACCCACTTAAGCGGGCATACAATGGCTAAGAAGATTCTAAGGGCAGACTACTACTGGTCTACCATGGAAGCTGATTGTCATCAACATTCACTTACTTTTCACAAATGCCAAGTCTATGCTGACAAGGTACATATTCCCCCTGTTCCGCTCAACGTTCTAATAGCTTCTTGGCCATTCGTAATGTGGGGAATCGACATGATTGGAGAGATCAAACCTACGGCATCCAATGGACATCGTTTCATTATGGTGGCTATTGATTACTTCACCAAGTGGGTCGAAGCAGCTTCCTACGCCTCCATTACAAAGAATGTGGTTGCCCGCTTCATCAAACAGAATCTCATATGCCGGTATGGTATCCCCGACAGGATTATCATGGACAACGGTACAAACCTGAACAACACTATGATCACCGCTCTGTGCGAGCAATTCAAGATTTATCATCACAATTCATCTCCCTATCAGCCAAAGATGAACGGTGCTGTTGAAGCCGCAAACAAAAATATCAAGAAGATCATTCAAAAGATGACAGTCATCTACAAGGACTGGCATGAGATGTTGCCGTTTTCTCTACATGGATATCGTACCACGACACGTACTTCAACAGGGGAAACTCCCTTTTCTTTGGTATATGGCATGGAAGCTGTTCTACCTATGGAAGTTCAGATTCCTTCCTTGAGGATCATGAAGGATACTGGTTTGAGTGAAGACGATTGGATTCAGACCCGGCTTGACCAACTTAATTTGATCAACGAGAAGTGATTTACTGCTATTTGTCATGGTCAGGCTTATCAAAAATGGATGATCAAGGCTTTCAACAAGAAAGTCAGGCGTCAGGTATATCAAGTCGGAGATCTTGTAATCAAGCAGATCATCTTACCGCAAAGTGATCCCAGGGGCAAATGGACTCCTACTTATGAAGGACCATTTATGATCAAGAACATCTTTTCTGGTGGGGCAATGATTTTGACCACCATGGACGGTGACGACTTGCGGAACCTTGCGAACACAGACATAGTCAAAAGATACTATGCATAAAATGACCCGACAAGTTGAAAACCCGAAAGGGCGACTTGGGAAAAAATGGGCATCCCGGTGAATCGAAAACCCGAAAGGGCGGTTTAGGCAAAAATTAGGGATAAACAAAAATATGTACACCCGACAAGTTGAAAACCCGAAAGGGCGACTTGGGCAAAAAAGGGTTTCCTGGTGGACTGAAAACCCGAAAGGGCGGTCCAGGCAAAAATTAGGGAATTAAAGCGTATGACTATGTCTCGTCGGATCACTTTAAGGACAATCTCTTCACCAACAAGTTCTAGGCTTCAGATCAATCCAATCATCGGCGGACGAAGCAACAAATGGACAAGATACTCAGAGTTGTGAAGGCTATAGCAGAATGGGAACCCCATGGAATTGTTACACATAGCCATCTTTCTTTTGTATAAATTTTTCTCAATTTTACAACAACATTCTCTTACTAGGATGTCTGTCTCCTTTATACAAAGATACTTACACAAGTTAATACAAAAACACTTCAAAGTGCAAAAATTTGCTTGCCTTTCCATTCTTTTTACACTTATATTTTATTTGAAAACGTCCAATGATTTGTTAAATAGGCATATGCATTTGAATATAATCACTGCTTACAAATAAGATGAAATTGGGAAAGGATAATTACTGATAGATTGAAGGTGTAGGAAGATGTCTTTGTGCTATTCTAGAGGAAACCCCCTACAGTATGTCATTTAGATCCTCAACAAAGCTAAAACCTTAGAGTATACACCCCTAGCGGAGTTAAATTTCAAGATCCCCAGCGGAGCCAGTGTTTTCTAACTTTATCCCCCAGCGGAGTTAAGTTTTAAAGTTTCCATCAAAATTAAGTCTCCAAACTACCGATCCCCAGTGGAGCCCGAAAACTCTGAAATACATATCCCCAGCGGAGCTAGAATATTCTAAACCTTCTTCCCCAGCGAAGTCAAATTTTCAACTATCAATCCCCAGCGGGAACTATTCAGTTTCCCCAACTTCCCCGGCAGGTTATCTTAAAAGTCTGAGAATCAATCAGATAACAGTTAACTTCTTGTCTTATCCCCAACCAGGATGATTCCCCAGTAGATTAGCATACAACCCGAACTCCTGATTCCCCAAGCAGAGTAAACACTCCCCCACAGAGTTATTTCCCGACAGAACGAAGATTCCAGTTCATGTTTTTCCATTGGAAGCCTCCCAGGTTCTAATTCTCCAGTAGAGGTCTTCGGAGTTTTCCTTATTCCCCAGGAATGTCATTCCCCGCAAAAGTTGTCAAAGCTCTTGTTAAATCCCCACAAATCACTAATGACTTCCAACCCCCAGCAGTGGTCCCAAGATTTCTCTTTCTCCACAATCAAAGATCTTTAATCCCCAAGCAGTCAGCAAGGATCTCTCATCTTCAACGATCAAAGACTTTTTGGAATCCCCAGCATTGGTCAAGGGTTTATCCTCCCCGGCAGCGGTCAAGGATTTCATTATCTCCAGCCATCAAGGATTTATTTTCCTCAGCAAGACAGCTACTCAGCTTACATGCACATCCATTACATTCATATATCATAAACATTGATGAAACACAGTTCATTGCATCATACATATCATGCAACATAACTTTGTGTTTTAGCTAACATTTTACCCTTTTCAGGATAAGATTAAAAGGCTATCGTTAACAATTATTCAGATACAGTATGGATACACCCCAAACACGGAGGTCATTCTACTACTCATTCAGACTCCAGCAATCAGATATAGACTAGATACACTCCAGACACGACAACCATTCTATTTCTCATTCCGATTCAACTAACAACTTGAAGTTCAGATACGCTCGAAACACGGATGCCTTTATGGCCCTTACACTAGAAGTTTGATTCTCCCTAGTGCAGTCGCCACAGAAGTCATTCTGTCACTTATTCAGATCCCAGTTACAGTTTCAGATACACTCCAGACACGGAAGTCATTCTTCTACTCATACAAATCTCAATTTCAGACACAGTCCAGATACGCTCTGGACACGATCTCCATTCAGCCACTCATTCAGAACTTATCCCTAGCACCCAGTTGCTCCATACACAGATGTTTCCTCTTCCATTCAAATACAGTTACAGCTCGGATACGCTCTAAACAAAGACGCCATTCCCTTGCTCATACAAACCCAATCTCCATATACAACTCAAATACGTTCCAAATATGGATACCATTCTGATGTTCATTCTGCTGATATTCAACAAACACTTTGGATGGCATCTCTAAGCCCATCTCCAGCAAGATTCTACCATCTCCAAATGGCATCTCTAAGCCCATCTCTAGTAAGATTCTACCATCTCCAAATGGAATCTTTAAGCCCATTCCCTCGGCAATATTTTGACGAGTGCAAATTTATGGGCACTCTAGTGTCCAATCATCTTTTACCTTCGAGTCACGAAAGACAAACTTGTCAATCTAACTCTTCAGGTTCAAGAAGATTGAAAAGGGGCAACTGTTGTACCCCAAAATTTTCCCTCTCATTCTATCAACTTTTCTCATCATAAGGCTCTTTGAACTCAAGATCAAGCCAGGGTTTGCTCTGCCCAAGGCATCTCCTTGCACTGATGACCTAAATCAGGGTTTTAGTTTGCACAGGGATTTTTTGACTTACAATGCCCAAAGTGACTTTCAAACTTCATATTGAACCCATAAGTTTGCCCATACCAAGTTTCAAACCTTGAATCAAATTTTTACCCAGTCAATTGGACAATTGACCTAGAAATCAGCTGCATTGGGGAAAAAGTCAACTGTGGCCAATTGACAGTCAAACCTCATGAATTTTGACCCACATCAACATTATGAATTCATATGAACCATTTGATCAAGTTTGGACCACAATGCCATAAGAAATTTGATCTGATCACCAAAAGGGCAAAATGGTCATTTTTAAGGTTTTGACAGTGCAAAGGTAATTTTTGACTGTTTGACCTAGCCAATGGAAAATCAAGCTCAACATGGGCTCAAGGACTCAATGGCATCATCTTGACTTATTCAACAAGTTCAAAAGATCTCAAATGCATAGGATTGACAGATGAATTTTTCAGTCAACTGATCAAAATTTGACTGTACACTGAAAAGTCAAACTTTGACTTTTTGGACAAAATCAAGTGCCAAGGGTCATTTTTCATCAAGATGTGTCAAATTATGAAACTTGTTCACCAAGAAACCCAAAATTGCAAATTAGAGTTTGAAATTGAAAATTTTCATAACTTAGAAATTTTCTAAGTTATGAAATTTTCTTAATTTTTCCTAACTTTGCCCCACATGTTCACCAAGATGAAAATGGATTCAAACAAAACTTACAACATAAAAGTTGTATTCCTCCACAAAGTCTAAAAATTTTATTCACAAAGTTTTCTCAAAAGAAGCTTGGATCTCAAGTTATGATTTTTGGAACAAGGGTCCCTAAAACTTTTAACTTAGAGAAATTTTGCCCTAGTTTAGGCAGGATTTTGACCCATCTTCTTGGCCATTTTTCACATAGTTCCACTTGGATTCTCAAGTTTCTTTTCAAATATGGATTATAGTACATGTTGTAAGATTTCCAAATTGTCCAAGAACTCCTCAAACACATTTGTGGTTATGGAGAATCGAATGCTTGAAGTTGACAAAAACTCACTTTGTAACCATGGCCAATACATGTTCATACAAGTTGCAAAATCTGACCAAACTAGCTTTCTACTTGATTACAGGTCTCTAAACCAATTTACACTCAAAAATTGAATGCAAATACATTGGATATTGGTGTTATTCTGATCATTAGAGCTTGGCACAATGAATAATTCCATTTTGGGCATAAAGATGGCACTTCCATTTTCATAAAGGCAACTTTATGTCAACATTGCTTCTCTTGAGCCTTGGACCTCTTTCTTTGCAACAAACAAGTTCCACAAACTCAGGCAAAGGTACAAGAAGCTTGTGCATGCTTGGAGATAGCCTATACAGGCCTATCCCATTTCACTTCACACTTTCCTTTCAAAAGAAGTCAACTTGCCAAAAGGACAGAACTTGCATATCTGATAAAATCAACTTAAGCCAATATTTCAAACAAGTTTTTGTACATCCTTGTGAGCCAGAAACACGAGCCATTCATCCCTCAAACACCCTTGTACACAAAAATCACATTTTCTTGCAAAACAGGGCAAGTTCTGCAGTTTCACTTCCATCTTCACATTGCCTCGTGCGTTTTGCCCCAAACTTATTCCAATACCTCCCAATCAACTCACTCAAACTATCCCAAACCTCCATTGCCAACTGTAACTCCATTTACAGTGTTCACCATTTTCGTTTCAAGCTTATGCAGGTTGACTTCTAGAGGTTGATTCAGGGACATTCAAGGAAAACTAAGCATTGGGAAAGGTCCAGGAACATCAAGCAAGCTCAAAAGAACCTCAGGCCTCACTGAAAGTTGCTGCATTGTCCAACTCGAATCCAACTGAAGCAGGTTTTTCATCAACTTCTATCTCTCTATTTAGGAACATTTAGCCTTAGGTTTGTGAATGAAAGATGTAGTATTCATTCCCCTGAAACCATACATATGCTCAGTTTTCATTTATATTAAGTGTGCTAGGAGAATTTCATCCATGAACATGCTGAGAAGTTTAGGTTAGATTTTAGGGCCAGAGAAATTCTCTCTAGTCTTTGAGAGTTAGATTCAATTCTCTACAAGTTTGATGTTGTGAGTTTTGGCAACAGATCATGTTTCCACGATGTTACAGTTTGAACCAGGCGCGCGCGCGTTTGACAATGGCTGGAGGAAGAAGATGAAGGCTTGGGCTGGGCCTGGCCTTCTTGCTGCCTGCACCCCTATTTTGCTAAATGCACCGCCTGGCCCATTTTCTTTATATTTTGTTATTCTTGTATTTTAATTTCATTTCTGATTTTATTATTTTATTTCCAAACATAAAAAAATGCTTAAAAAACATTTTCATAATTTTTTGCATTTATTTGGTGTTTATTTTAATTATTTCTAACATTAAAATATTTAAATACTTTATATTATTTATTAAAACTTGAAAATAATGTAAATAATATTTTTATTTTTTATTTCTTATTTTTATTCACACTGAAAATATTTTCTTGAATATATTTTATTTTTGTAAATATTTTATTTTATTTTATACATGTTTAATATATTTAATATATATACATATACATATATACTTTATTTTATTAAAAGCATAGAATAAAAATACAAAAATAATACATTTTTATTTTTATTATTATTTTATACTAAAAAACACTCTTTTTCAATATATTTTTATTTTTGTACATATTAATATATTTTTGTATATAAATAATAGATAATATTATTTTCTTAAAGAAAATTAGGGTTACCCGTTTTATAAATAAAATTAATCCTTTTTATTTTTATTTATTTATGTTTCTTTACAATAAAAATACTTTACATACATAGATAAATAAAAAAAACTTTTTTGCATAATACATTTTATTTAACATTTATTTATTTTGTTTAAATAATTGTACATTTGAATATTGTTGCATTGAGATTCAATTTGGATGTAATAGTAATCTAGGGTTTATATTTCTTGTCAATTACCCCCTATTCAAAATTGTACCCCCATCCCCTACATCAAAGTTGTAATAGCTTAGATTTATTTTTACGCACTTAACACTTTCAATTATGCCATGATTAGAGAATTAGGGTTTGTATGCAAAAAAAATCAAATTAACAAATAGTTTGACCTAATCAAAGACAAAAATGCATGAAAAACAAACACAATGCACACTTGCACCCCTATGGTTACAATCCACTTGTTGCCTTCAAAAATGGGCCATGGTATGCATGTTAAGTACTTTGGCAAAACAAAAACAAAACAAAAGATCATAGTCCCTCGATGACGCTATCTGAGTTGCCTAAACAAAATGATCAAGTCCCTCAAGAAAATTGCCAAAAATACTTGACACAATTGCTATCATGGTCCATACGATGACCCGTGCCTGTCCCGTTTAACATCCTAACACAAGGTTGTTCACCAAATACAATGGTGAAACAACACTGTTAAAAGGGTTAAAAACACAAGAAAGATCTTTGAGTAAAATAGGGTAGACAACTCTTAGTTACTTGATCAAAAGCTTGCAAAAACATCCTTGCTATTTTCAAAACACACTTCACAACACAATTTCAAAACCAAATTTCAAACATTGAAAACTTTTCAAAATACAAATACACCTTTGTATACATTCAAACAAGAATCATTACAAAGGTTGCCACAACGATGGTCTCTTTTCAAAATATCTTTCAAAACCACACACAAAGCACCATTTCAAACAATTGAAGAGCACCATTTCAAACAACTTAAAAGTAAAGCAAATGATCTAAACAAGTAACTAAGAGCCCATGGAAAACCATGGATGAAAAGGGTGCTAATACCTTCCCTTTTCATAATCTACTCCCCGAACCCAAGAAAACATCTCAAAGGTTTTTCCTGTGCTTTTTGACCTTTCCTTAGGATAAAATAAAAAGTCGGTGGCGACTCTTGCTAAACCAAAACATTTGCGAACACAAACGCAAAACCTCAAGTCAGTTCTCCCACCGTATCACACCAGGGTACGCATGCTGGAGAGAAGTACATGAGATCTTCCTGAAACACATGAGAAAATAACAAAATGTGCACGCCTGGGATCGAACCAAGGACGTGCACATCCAAGGCACGCTTCCTAACCAACTGGGTTGTTTATCTCAATTGTCAATATAATAACAAACATATAATATATTAGAAAACGAGTTAGTGGCCAGAGAAAGCGCGCCAAATTTGAATGGACCAACCACACTGTGACACGCGTTGTCTCCTCCAGGGAACCGTCGCCTTAGGTTCAGAGCTTTTACCCACGGACAATCAGCCATAGCTAAACCTGAAATTCTCAAAAATCAACACAACGCATGATAAATGAATTCCAGTTACATGGATCAAACCGCATTGATGCCACGAGCATCCTAGTACTCTTTTCTATGGCTAATTTTACCTGTATAACAAAGCCCTAAAAAACATCTCAGAAACCCTAACAGTGGCAACTATGGATTCCTGCGCGGTAAATGCAATTAAAGGGTACAAGTATCTTACAAACAAGATGATAAACACAAATATATGATTAGCATGCGTAAAACATTGAAATCGAGTTTGAGTTTTTGGGAAAACCGTGATGCTTTTGGGGATGATTTATGGATGCTTTGAGGCTTGCAAATGATGCTGTTAGCTTCCTGGGATGTCCAGGAATCGATTGGAAACGTTGGACTGGCTTGAATTGGCCTTTAGACAAAGATAGGTCTCACACTTATCTTGCAAAATTTTGGTTTCTTTCTTGCTGTTTCACGCCTCCAATCCTTATGCTTATGGTCTGGAATTATTATGTATATGTAGTGACTGAATTAGGTTAATAAAATTGGCATAAATCTTGAGAAATAATGGAGATTTGATTTGATTTTCTCTTTGTATGATATCTTCCCAAAATAAGCTTCAATCCAATATTTTCCAATCCAAATGAATCTTGCACGAATTGGCATCATGCTAGCTGTATATAGACTCAAAATGTGCACAAAATCTCAAGATTTGATTTGATTTCATTATTTTACCATTTAATTTGATTTATTTTGATTTAAATGAATATAAAATCAAAATAAATGATAAAAATAATAAAATAAGAGGTGAATGAGCTCAAGGGTCGTGAGTCCTATTAGAAACATGTTTCAAGCAATAAAACATGGGCCCCTTTAGAAAAAATGCCAATTTGATCAATGTTGACTTTTGACAATTTTCCAAAAATTGCCAACTTTGACAATGCATATATCTCTCAATTTTGACCCTAGGGAGATGTTCTTGGACTTTTTAGAAATATTAGGGTGTCCCCTAAGCAACCCTTTTTGTATCATCTTAATTGAGTCTTCCATGTTCATGTATGAAGCTTTGACCCAAAAGGTGTTTTTGTTGACTTTTCAAAAGGACCTATAATGTCAAAATTCATATCTTTTTGTGAGTGCATATTTTGAACTTGTGGGATGAAGATGATTTGTAGGGAATTGCATCCTATTAAAAATGACCTTTGGATGGAAAATATCTAATAAAGCATGTGGAAGTTATGCTTGGTCAAAGTTAGGTTGACTTTTACTAAGAAACCCTAACTTAGCAACTTTTGGGTTTTGATGAATTGTGAGCAATCCCGGAGGAATCATGATCAAACCTTGATAAAATGATGGATAACACTTCAAAATGATGACATTGACCAAAAATCTTGAAGTTTGACTGGATGTGGGCCACAGTTGACTTTTGACCTAATACAGTCGATTCTCAAGCATCTGAGTAGTTGATTGAGCAACCTTCTTGTGCAAGGTATGAAACTTGACATGTATGATCTTGGGAACATATTAGGACCTTGGAAGGCATTCGGGACCTTTTTGGTTCACCTATATTGATGAAGAATGAAACTCTAATTTGAGATACATTGCCTTGGGAGAGAGTTTGTCTGGTCAACTCTTGGACTTCCTTGAGCAACTTGGGGACCTCAATTGCCATTAATTGAGTAAAATGGGAGTGAAAATTTTGGGGTACAACACCATGGTTTTGCATAGGTGTGGATATTATATTCGGAGTTGGAGGAGGATCAAATTCAATAGTCTTGTTATCGATCAAATCCTGGATTTTGTTCTTTAAGGCCCAACATTGGTCAGTCTCATGCCCGGGGCTACTTGAGTGGTAAGCACACTTGGAGTTTGGATTATACTTTGGTGAAGAGGTATCTGGATTGGACGGAGGATCGCGCAATGTCACCAAATTAGCCTTTAGTAAGTGTTGTAAGGCTTGAGATAGTGACATGCCTAACCTTGTGAATTATCTTCTCGGAGTGTTAAAATGTTGATGATTAGCAGATGGTCTTTGAGCAGGAGTTGGATTGGAAATTCGAACAGCGTTAACAGACTGGCGGTCATCCTTCTTGGTACGGGCCCTTGCCCCATACACATCATTGATTTCTTTCTTCGTGGTAAAAGGTTTCTTTGCAGGATTGGAGCTGGAGGCAGATGCCACATAAATCTTCCCACTTTTGATGCCGCTTTCAAATCTTTCACCGGTTAAGACCAGCTCGGTGAAACCAGAAGAAGAACAGCCAACCAACAAGTTAAAGAATGGACTAGATAAAGTGCCTATAAACATGTCAATGTGCTCCCTATCAGTCAAAGGTGGTTGAACCCTACTCGCAAGGTTTCTCCATTTTTGTACGTATTCTTTGAATCCTTCATTCTTTCCCATTGTCATATCTTTCAACTGAACTCCTGTCAGTGCCAAGTTTGCATTATATTGGTATTGATGGTAGAACGCGGTGGCTAAATCCTCCTAAGTATTGATACGGGAACCATCCAACTGGTAGAACCACTCTAGTTGCATTCCGGTCAAGCTTTCTTGGAAAAAGTGAACCCATAGTTTCTTATCACCGGCATGTGGCTGTATCTTGCGCACATAAGATTTCAGGTGATGTTTTGGACAGGAAACTCCATTGTACTTTGCAAAGACTGGTATTTTGAATTTGTGGGGAATGACAACCCCAGAGATCAAACCAAAATCATCAAAATCTAAACCGGGGACGACTTGAATCTCGACGACCTTTAATATGTCTTCTAACTGCTTATACTTGACATCGGCGGGTGGATACTGCTCGTCAAAATAATCATCATCAGACGTTTGATCATTAATACAGTCAGCCTGGGTACTTCTAACTTCACCAATCTGATCCTCGTCTTCTTCAGATGAGTCTTCCACTACCGGGATCTGACGAACTGACTCTTTAAACCTTCTGCCCATGTTGACCAGGGCTTTCTTCTTGGGTTTCTTCTTAACTGCCAACAATGCCATCATATATTGTTGTCCCTTGGCTAGGTCCAGTATAGTCTCTTGGAATTGATAGTTTTGTGCCTGAAGGTCCTTCACAGTTTTCTCTAGATCCATCTTGCTTAAATAAATAGCAGAAAGATAAGGAAGCCTGTTGTGTGAAAACCTGTCATGAAATGATGCATGGAAGATGTATATGCAAATCATTTCAAGGACTTATGAAATTTAAATTTGTATAGACAAAAGAATGAACAAACGTCAATTTTCATTAATTATTTTGAAAAGATTACAGCATGCCTCTTGGGCTTACAAAATAACTTACTAAGATAAAAAGACTGAACTCATCCTCTTCGGCGCATGGTAGGCGTTCACACTTTTCTCTTCTTGCAACTGCTTTGTAAGCTCCAAGACCCTCTTCTCACTAGCATATAATTGAGCTTCGAAAGTATCTCGTTCTTTCTTTAGCTGAATCCAACCCTTTTGCAAGTCTTCAAGAGAGGTAGGCATGTCGGGATGGAGGACAGTGTACGGGACATCTTCTTCAACCACATGTTCCATGATAACTGGTAAGATGGAGAGATAAGGCATCACAAGTTTCTAAGCACGAGTCCGTACCCACCTAAGGTAAGGCTCAAGGGGAATGGAGTTCTTGTGTCCCAGCGTCTTACTTTCCACTTTGCTCACCATTCTCCAAGCTTGTATAAACCTTTGATGGTAGCTTTGATCGCTGCTCTCGTAGTCGAATACCACTCCTTGGATGAGCATCTCATGAGGACCATCTCTCCAGGCGTAACCAAACTGCTGTAAGGATAAGCAAGGGTTGTAAGTGATACCTCCTCTAATGCCAAGCAAAGGGACATTAGGGAATTATCCACAATGGTCGATGATAGTAACGTTCTCCAAGGATCGAGAACACCAATGAACATCTGAATGTCTGAGCATCATCAACCTATGGGACCACCTCAAACCTTGCTCGTTCTTCAACATAGATCGGGGAATATGTGAAATAAACCATCTTGCCAAGAGAGGAGTGCAACACATGAGGATCCCTCTCTTCCTCATAGTGCGAGAGTGAAAAGAATGTAGGATATCTCCCAACAAAGTAGGCACTGGATTGCGAGACATGAATATTTTGACAACATTTACATCTATGAGTATGTCAGGGTTTGGAAACAAAACCATCCCATAGATGAGAAGGTCCAAGTTTTCTTTAAAAGCTTACTAGTCCAAAGATTTCCAACAATCTTGAGCTTTCTCGAATAAGAACTTGGCTAAGAAACCTTTGACACCACTCCTTGTTTCCCAATTAGTTGTGACATCAGATTGTTGCAAGTGTAAGGATTGGGAAATCTCTTCAAGTTTTGGATCTATTTCTGTACCGTTGAAGGGTAGTTGATTAAGAATGGGAATCCTTAAGAGTTGAGAGAATTCTTTTAGAGTTGGTACAAGCTGATAATCGGGAAAAGTGAAACAATGGTGTAGAGGATCAAAGAATTGGAAAAGCACCTTCATCATATCTTCATCAGTGTTGGAGGTAACCAAGTTTAGGAGGCGACCATGTCTTTCGGTGAATGAAGAACTCTCAGGGACCCTTGATGCTAAATCTTTGAGTTGAGGAGGAATCCTTATGAGATTGACTTGGATAGTGTTTCTGCGGATAGAAGCCATGTCCTACAAAACAGAACAAAAATAAATCCAAAAAATCCTTGAAATGGTTAGTGAGAATGAGTATAATGTTGTGATGTTTATGATGTTATGTACAAGTAAGCATATACAAACAAGGCAAACAAGTCCTTGGTTTTAGGCTTGCATGGAGTCTCATAGGTAAGTACCCTCTTGAAGTTTAGTTGGCTCAAACTTGTCCTAGAAATAGTAATCGGGTTCTAAAGGATCTCAATATCACAAATCTATCTTATCAGGCATTGTTTCAGCGCAAGCCTCTTTCACGGCGACCGAAATATCTCGAGAAGTCAAATCTCAATGAGTGTAGTATCGAGTATCAACCAACTTCGGACTGCACCAAAACCGGTTATCTCACTATATCCTAATGGCCAAGTTGGTCAAGTAAAGGTTCTAAAAGCCAGTTAGTGCTTCATGACACCACACAGCGGTCCCATATTCTCCTTGAGTACTCAAGGGCTACCGGTACCCACAAATATGTCACACTAACATAGCTATTGCTTAGACCATATCAGTATACCCCGCACAATTTCCATAATATATTGCTACTTACCTATAAGGTATCCCAAATCCGGGTAGAGGACTTAAAACAAGCCCAAACCAGGAACCAAAATATAAAGCAAACAAGTCAAACAATGAAAGAAAATAAATGTGATCTAGCCCTAAGGTAACCCCACTTTTAGATATGGAGTATCCCCATCAGAGTCTCCATTTCTCTGATACGGTGGGAGAACTGACTTGGGATGTTTTGTGTTTTAGCGCAAATGTTGCGGTTAGCAAGAGTCGCCACCGACTTTCCTTTTATCCAAAAGGAAAGGCTGAAAAGAACAAGAAAGACCTTTGAGATTATTTCTTGAGTTCAAAGGGTAGATTATGAAATGGGAAGGTGTTAGAACCCTTTTTATCCATAGTTATCTATGGGCTCTTAGTTTCTTGCTAGATCACTTGCTTTTGTTTGAAAATATGCTTTGTGTGGTTTTTTTGAAAGTATTTTAAAAAGGCGCATTCATTTAGGAAAACTTTGTAATAATTCTCGTTCGTAAGAACGTATACAAAGTGTTAATCTTTTGAAAATGTTTCATGTTTGGAAAATGTTTTGAAAGTATTTTTGAAAGTATTGATGTTTGTTTTGAAAATAAGCAAGGATGTTTATTTTGAAAATGAGCAAGCAACTAGGAACAATCTACCTACTCAAAAGTCTTTGTTCATTTCTTCCTTTCCTTTAATATTGCTATCTTACCATTGATTGGTAAGAAGGCTTATCTTTGGATGTAAAGAGAAGGGAGTGGGTCATCGTATATTCACGATAGCAATCTTGTGAGATATCTTAGCATTTCTCTTTAAGGGACTAAGATCATTTTGAAAGACAACATTTAATAGCGTCATCAAGGGACTATGATCTTGTATTTTTGACTTATTTTTGCTAAGACATCCCACATGCATAACATGGCCATTTTTGTAAGGCAATAAAGTGGAATTACCCTAAGGGATGCAAGTGTGCAAGTGTGTTTGATTTACAGGCATTGCTTATCTTGAATTAAGGTTTACTACTTGTTGGTTTTAGTCTTGCCATACAAACCCTAACTACTAGCATTTATATAAAGTAATAAATTGAGGAAATTAAAATTACTATGCTATTACATCATTAGGGGAGGGGGTATACAAATTTACAAATGGGGATTGCAAGAAAATTAAACCTAATTAACTATTACAACCATATTGAATAATGTACAAGACTTGAAAAATATAATGTACAAATGCAAATGGAAAAATAAATGATTTTGTTTGGTTTTTGTTAAGGGTTTTAACCTAATGATTAAAAAGGAAAAAAATTAATTAAAGATAAATAAAATTAAAGCCAAATTAACTAAGAAAATAAATTAGGTTAAAAAGTACTTTTTAGGGTTTTTTGTAAAAGGTTTTAAGTTAAATAGTAATAATATGGAAATTAATTAATTAAAAGAAAACATAAATTCTAAGTTAATTTTAAATAAAAAAGAAAATAATAATTAAACCTAAATCTAAATATTAATTAATTAAGAAAAAAAGAAATTAATTTATTAAGCAAATGTTTTTAATCTTTTTGTCTTTATAAATAAAATAAATAAGTGTAAAAAGAAATAAATTATTTTTGGATTTTTTTATAATAATAATATTAATAATAAAAAATATTAAAAATAAAAATAAAAATAAAAATATAAAAAGAAGTCAGGGGGTGAAAATTTAATTGAGGTGGTTTTGTAGTAAAAGTTGTTTTAAGTCTAGCCCAATAGATTTTTTTTTATAAACAGAAACCAAGAAAATAAAAAAGTTAATGGGCTGTGTGATAGGCATTAAGCAGGGGGTATTGCTTAGCAAAAAAAAAAGACAAAGCCCAAAGGTGAGGGCCCAAATGCGCTGGATATAAAACAAAAAGAAGCAAAAATATGAAAAAATAACAAAGCGGACGCTGGGGCTCGAACCCGGGTCCTAAAGGTGAAAGGTGCACGCTTTTACCACTGGGGTGGCTATACATCCGTTAATTTATATCAAACTATAAATATATATTACAAATCAAGTCCATGGCCTGAACTTCACCTTCAACCTCACGCCCAGCTAGACAACCTGTATCTTGCTCATTTCTCAATGAAAATTAAAATTGTAAACATGAAAGTTGTTCCATTTTTTCTCACGAATCCAACCATGTAAATAAGTAAAGCTATAAATCAAAGATGAATGAGAATTTCGTTGGCCCTAATTTGAAACCTAAATTTTCCAGAAATTTCAATCTTAAAATTCTCTAAGCTCAAGCCACATAAATGAAATCTATGGATATGTACAGTTCCAGGACAATGATATCTACATTTTGTCTTTGAAAATGAAAGCCTAACAATGCCTAAATAATGACATGAAAAGTCATAAAAATCACCTTGCAGCTGGATATCGTGTTTTGAGTTAGAGCTTGATTCAAGTTGTTGTGATGACCAAGTTAGCTTCCTCAAGTTCCCAGGAAGCTAATGCAATGATTAGCTTGATTGGAGAGTGGCTGAAATGGTCTGGAGAAGTCCACTTGCAATGCTCTATTTTTGGTTATGGAAGATGGAGAAGATGGTGTTACAATTTGGAAACAAGGACATGGATGAGTTGTATTTGATGTAAGGAAGCTTTGAAAATTATATTGAGGGAAAACGCACGATGGAAATAGAAGATACAAGTTCAAGGTCAAAACCTGCAAAAAATGGAGTTTTTGTGCAATTTTTGGCTAGAGGGAGATTGGGAGAATTTCCAGGCTTGTGAAATCGTGTCCTAAGTTGCATAATAGTGTCTCAATTTATAGGAAAAGGTTTTGAGAGCTTGGGGTGATCAGAAGTACAAGTTCACATGTTATGGCTCTTTGGCTTGTTTTTGAAGCAAGCTTGATACACATTGCCCCAATGCATAGTACAAGGCTATCTAGAGTGGTTAAAATATTTAAACATGTTTATCTGACTTTTTATGTTGAGTGTGTGCTGAACAAACAAGTTAGAAGCTCAAGACAAGTTGACTTTGTGATTAAAGCAAATTTTCAAGAATGGAATGGCAACTTTGTGCCATAAATGGAAATGCAACTTGGATAATGGCTCAAATGCTTGAACATTGGATCTATTAGTTGTGTAAACATTCAATTATTGAGTGATTATCAAGTTTGAAGCCTGAAAATCAAGATTTGTACAGTATGCTTGAAGATTGGATCAAGTGTTCTTCACAAATTTTCCTTGCAAAACAAGAATGAAACCCTAACTTATTGCCTTCGATTCTCCTTGCTCAAGTATGATCTTAATGACTTCTTAGATATTTTGGAAAGCTTGTAACATCCTATAAAACCTATTTGTTGGACATTTTTAAAGATTCATCTTGGAACTATGTGAAAAAATGCCATGAAGTTAGGTCAAAATCCTGCCTAAACTAGGGCAAAATTTCACTAAGTTTTCAAGTTTCATGAACATGTCTTCTTAAAATCATAACTTGAAATCCATGAATTTCTAGAAAAAGTTGTGTTCTACAATATTTTAGATCTCATTGAGATATACAATTTTCATGTTGGAAGTTTCCTTTTAATCATCTTGCATCATGGTGAAAATTTGGCTCAAAGTTATGAAAAAAATGTGAATTTCCAACACTTAGAAAAATTTCTAAGTTTAGAAATTTTGACTTTTCAAAATGAAATCTTGAATTTTTGATTTATTGATGAACAATTTTAATATTTTGACATGTCTTGATGAATTGTGATCTTTGATACTTGATTTTGATCAAAAAGTCAAAGTTTGACTTTTCAGTGGACAATTAACTTTTCATCAGTTGACTGAAATTCATCTGTCAATCAATTGAGCTTGAGAAATGTTTTGAGCCATGTAATTGGGTCAAAATGAAGTATTTAAAACCTTGAGATCATGTCTCAAACCAATAAGTCATTTCCTAGGTCAAAAATCAGAAATCGCACCTTCTTAGTCAAAACCCTAATTTTGACCATTTTGCCCTTTTGATGATCTGATCAAATTTCTTGAGGAATTATGGTCCAAACTTGATAAAATGACATATATGAGTTTATGATGTTGATATGGATAAAAAATTATGAAGTTTGACTGTAAATTGACCACAGTTAACTTTTTCCCCCAATACAGCTGATTTTAGGTCAACTACTCAATTGATTGAGCAAAAATGTGATCCAAGACTTGAAACTTGACATGAGGAATCTTGAGGGTACAAAATGATCCATGAAAGTCATATGGGGCATTAAAAGTCCATTTGTCCTTGTGAAAACTCAAACCCTAATTTTCAGTCATTGGTGCTTGAGGAGGTGTCTTGAGCTGATCAACTCTTGTGCAGTCTTGAATCAAAGGAGATCTTGTGATAAACAATTGAGAAATGAGAGGGAAAATTTTGTGGTACAACAGCCAGCCCTACATAATTTATGCTTGAAACAGAACCAAAAGTAACTGTCAATCACTAAAACTAATTCACTAATTCACTAATTGTGCATCATGAAACAAAACCAAAACTAACAGAATTTTTTAAATCCAAACCTATCAAACTAATTTACTAACTGTCATAAATAAAACTAACTCTCCTTAACATATTTCACACAACATTAAAATGAAACTTGACATGAGCAATCTTGAGGGTACAAAATGATCCATGAAAGTCATATGGGGCATTAAAAGTCCATTTGTCCTTGTGAAAACTCAAACCCTAATTTTCAGTCATTGGTGCTTAAGGAGGTGTCTTGAGCTGATCAACTCTTGTGCAGTCTTGAATCAAAGGAGATCTTGTGATAAACAATTGAGAAATGAGATGGAAAATTTTGTGGTACAACAGCCAGCCCTACATAATTTCTGCTTGAAACAGAACCAAAACTAACTTTCAATCACTAAAACTAATTCACTAATTCACTAACTGTGCATCATGAAACAAAACCAAAACTAACAGAATTTTTTTAATCCAAACCTATCAAACTAATTTACTAACTGTCATAAATAAAACTAACTCTCCTTAACATATTTCACACAACATTAAAATAGTCAACAAAACAAATTTTCAACTAACTTTAAACTAACATCCTAACCGAATAACTAACAAAAAAACAAAACTCAACAACATCTTCATAGAGAGCAAAAATATAAAGACACGAAATCTCCATATGAACCATTGTCATATATATATATATATATATATATATATATATATATATATATATATATATATATATATATATATATATATATATATATATATATATATATATATATATATATATATATATATATATATATATATATATATATATATATATATATATATATATATATATATATATATATATATATATATATATATATATATCAAATTGTCCTAGACATGAAATCTTCAGTCAACAAACTATGGTCAAGAATAATAATTTGCTTAATTTTCTAACTAATTACAAATTAAACATAAATTACTAACCTGGTGATGTTGCTCTATCAGTAATTTTAACAGTCTTGTACATCTAATAAAAAACCAAAAAGCAATTAATGCACAGTGAGGATTGAGGTATATGTGGAAGCGTTGAAAAATGTGACTATTCAAGCTTCTGTTGAATATATTACATCTACTTTTGCATGAGATTTTTCACCAGAAGTAAATGCATGATGCTACACTATACTAAGTTAACCTAAGATCTTAAATTGCATAAGAGGACAATAAGATAAAAACAACTTTTCTTCTTACTTTAACAAGAACACCAATACAACTTACATAGTTAGGTTTATAAAACTAATGGGCCATGGGCCAACCAAATAATAACACAAAAGTCCAAAGATAACATAAAACTTACTAATTACACCTACTATTTTAAATATAATATTTTAAGAGGATTGATCTTTTTTTCTCTCTGATGTGCTTATCTTTCTTCATAACATTATTCTCGGACCTATAAAGAACCTTGTCCTCAAGGTTCATGGGATAAGTGGGCTGATTAACGTTTGGGCCAGAAGTACAAGTGGGTTTGTGGCTAGTTTTTGACACATTAGGGGAAACATATGAGAGGACGTGCATGGGAGCCATGTGTTCAGAAAATGGGTGATTTGGGACAAGTGTATGGGGATACAAATTTCAAGTGGCAGTGGTATTATCAAAAGTCACTGGTGTCTTGGTACTTGACAATACTTGTGATGAAGTATCGTTAGGGTTAGGCAGCACTTGAACTTCATTTTATGAAGGAGGCTCCACTACAACATGCTCGGTGTTTTATAGACAAGTACCTACAGAGGATGAAGATAGTGGTTTGACAACTTCAATTAGATATTGAGTTGCTAACGCTGCTGATGGTAACACAATCTCTATAAGTCTTTCACTCTTTTCTGTGTTTGCACGTGTCGTTGTGATATTCGAAACTTGATTTTGGATCTGTTGATGGTCTTGTAGGTTGTTCTGTGTTGACCCAAAGTCGATGAGATCTGATGAAGGAAGTGGTTGGAGATCTGTATTCGGGTTGACACCATAGTAAGGTTTGAGTAGAGAAACATGGACAATAGGGTGGATCCGAGAAGATGATGGTAGATCCAAGAGATAAGTGATGGCACTGACACGACAAACGATGCAAAATAGACCATAGAAACGTTTGGTAAATTTTTGTGAAACCTTATGAGTGACGATAAATTAACGGTAGGGTTGTAGCTTCAGCAAAACAAAATCTCCAGCTTGAAAACTGTAAGCTCTACGTTTTGTATTTGCTTGCTTTTCCATTGTTACTCTACTTTTTTCTGTGATGTGATTTTAACTCCATGAGTATCTGTTGTTGATTGGTCAATGCAAGGTCTAAGGATTCCTCTATAGTGGTACCTTTCAAGTAGTGGTGTAACACTGGTGGGTCACGGCCGTATAAAGCTCTAAAAGGTGTCATTTGAATTATTGAGTGGAAAGAAGTATTGTACCAATACTCAGCCAGGTGCAGAAATTTGTGCTATTGACGAGGGTGGTCTCCAACAAAACATAGGAGATATGTCTTTAGTGAATGATTCACGACTTCTGTTTGTCCTCCCGTCTCTGGGTGATAGGAGATACTATATTTGAGGGTCATGCCATGAAACTTGAAGAACCGTTTCCAGAATTTGTTGAGGAATAATGGATCCCAGTCCGAGACAATGAATTTTGGGGAGCCATGGAGGCAAAAAATCTCAACCGTGAAACGGGCGGCTAGATCCTTAGCAGTGAACTTTGTTGGTAAAGGAATTAAATGTACGAATTTGGTTAGGCGTTCATAAAGTACCCAGATGACAGTGTGTAGCAACTGGTTTTTAAAACAGAGTCACCACTATTAGTGTTTATCCTAGGGAAGGGCATCTAATAGGAAACCCTAATTCACAGACATAGATTCTAGGTTTCGGACTTCATTAGACGAAAGAAAGATGTTAGGCGCCTTTCATCTACCTTGTTCACAAGGATACTAGGTTTTAGGTTTAGGTTCGGGTAAAATAGGGTTTTAAATTTTAATTAGGGGGAAGGGTTTAAATATTTTTATAGGGGAACTCGCTACGATTTTTGATCGTATGCCTACGTATCCTCTTATGAGGAATCAAAGTCCCAATTCGTAGTTCGTATGGGTTTGTGTTTTTTAGGGGATTGCAAACATATTTTGAATCACCTCGCACTCGGTCGGGAGTAGTGATTACGGAGATTTTGACTGAGTGCGCAGTAAGTCAAAACTAGTTTGAAACTCTTTTGCAAAAAAACAGTTAATTAGTTTAGTTTATTGCAAAAATATAGTTTGATGATTTGTTGGTGTCTTTTAATCGTATTATTTACGAAGATCTTGATTAATGCATGATTAGAAAAGATTTAATGCAAATGATATATAAAATAATATATGCAATTTTAATATGAAATA
The DNA here is from genome assembly GCA_948472305.1 of Vicia faba. Lineage (NCBI taxonomy): Eukaryota > Viridiplantae > Streptophyta > Magnoliopsida > Fabales > Fabaceae > Vicia > Vicia faba. Next base: position 444,211,340 of record OX451739.1, on the reverse strand, counting down.
AATTTATTTTGTAATATAATAATATTTAAATAGTAAATATATTAATAATAATATTCACATGAAAAGGGATTATAAATAATAAGTTATAATTATAATTAAAAAAAACTAAGTAACTACAACAATATATAATAATAATATAAAAAATATAATAATAATAATAATAATAATAATAATCATTATTTGATAATAATAATTATAAATTAATAATATATATGTATATTTATAAAAAAATAGAAAAAATAATTGAATTATAAAATAAAATTAACTAAAATAAGAGGGGTGTAAATTCCAGTTGTGTAGTAAAACATGGGGGGTTAATATTTGTTAATTGACAAATCATTGTTAAAATTGGCAAATCATTGTTCATTGACATTTTTTAATATTTTGTCGACTTATCACCCTGTCTTGCAGAGTTACGTTGTCCTCTTTTCAATAGAGTATTGGCCTTAAGTAGAAAGCATATATTCTTTCAATTTCCCCACTGAGTTCTCCCACGTGGAAGATTTTTGCTTTAGCCTTCTTGTACAATTCCTTGTTTGGATGGATTTGGTTTTCCCTCTTGAGCTTATTTCTCAAAAGGATGTATTTTGGTTTACTGTTTCATTCCAGTTTATTTCTGGTTTGGATATGTGGTCCCATGACAATATTATTTACTTTGGATTTATGAAAACTTTAAGTTTTGGTTGGTGCATTTATTTTGCACGAGAAGACTCTATCGCCTCAGCAGGAGTATCGTGGCATTTCCCCAGGAAGTCATACCTCTTTCCCCAGGAAGCCATATTTCAATCCCTAGAAAGTCGTTTATTTTTGCAATCCTCCATGATAACAAGCAACAAGTCTCTTTATTTGAGCAACTCGTGCTCCCCTGTACAAGTCGACGTAACTTTATTTGCTATTTCCTCTATGAGTGGTTAGTTTGCAGTCCATCGTCAGTTTACGCCAGTGGATGGCAAGACTTTCAAATTCACAGAAACAACTCGTTGTGAAATCTTTGCAAGTAGAAGTCTCTTTAGTTGAGACAGCTCCCATATTACCCTTTCCAGGAAGAATTCCTTGGTTAAAGAAGAAGGTGAAACCCGTTCTAGGTGCAATGCCAGAATTTTGGGGAAAACATGATATATTTTCTATCTACCTTCAGTGAAAGCTGGTAGGACATCGACAGTGAACGTCGGTGTTTGTTATCTTTTTGCTACCTTCAGTGAACGGTGGTGCTATGATATATTTGCTCTCTACCTTCAGTAAAAGTTGGTAGGACATCGGCAGTGAACTTCGGTGTTTGTTATCTTTTTGATACCTTCAGTGAATGTTGGTAGTTCATCGTCAATGAATGGTGGTGCTATAATATATTTTCTCTCTACCTTCAGTAAAAGTTGGTAGGACATCGGCAGTGAACATCGATGTTTGTTATCTTTTTGCTACCTTCAATGAACGTTGGTAGTTCATCGTCAGTGAACGACAGTGCTATGATATATTTTCTCTCTACCTTCAGTGAAAGTTAGTAGGACATCGGCAGTGAACGTCGGTGTTTGTTATCTTTTTGCTGCCTTCAGTGAACGTTGGTAGTTCATCGTCAATGAACGGCGGTGCTATGATATATTTTCTCTCTACCTTTAGTGAAAGTTGGTAGGACATCGGCAGTGAACATTGGTGTTTGTTATCTTTTTGCTATCTTCAGTGAACGTTGGTAGTTCATCATCAGTGAACGGCAGTGCTATGATATATTTTCCCTCTACCATCAGTGAAAGTGTGTAAGTCACCTTTAGTGAAAGTTGGTGATTGTTATCTTTTTTTTACCCTCAGTGAATGTTGGTAGTTCACTGTCAGTGAACAGAAGTGCTATGATATTTCTTTTCTCTACCATCAGTGAAAGTTAGTAGTTCATCGTCAGTGAATGTCGATGTTATTCTCTTACTACCTTCAATGTACGTTGGTAGTTTCACCTTCAGTAAAAGTTGGTGTATCCTTTGACCTTTTACCATCCTCTATGAGTCGGGTCTTTTGGTCCACCAGTGATTTATTTTCCTGGTCGGGTTTCTCTTTTGTTTCCTTATTTCCTTTGTTACATTCACAGTGGTGTCTTGCGTCTCTTTAGATTTGTCCATCTGCATTCATAATCATAAGCATTGCATGGCATCTTAGGGACAAAATAGGGCTTGTTTTATATTTAAGTATCTTCAATCGCGTCAACACGAAGATTTTTAACCTTTGTATCTCTGGATAGAAGACACTTAAATAAGGGCATCTGTTGTACCCCAAATTTTACCCTTAAGATTTCTCTATCATATCATATCAACTCGATCATAACAATATCACATTAGGGTTGGTTCTTCCTCTTTTTCTATCTCCTATCTTCAAGTTTGCTCTTGAGGAATCTCCAAGCACCTTAGTTGTGTATTTTTTATATGTTTTGTTGACTAACTTCTAATCAAAATACAAAAAAATATTTGTCTTTGTATATTTTTTTTTGTAGGTACCAAGTCGAAGCATCTGACAAATAAGGATTTCTGGTATTATTTTCCTAAAATCTCTATTTGCAAAGGAAAAATTAACAAAAAATCATTTTTTTCACTAATGCAATCGATTGCTCTTAGAGTGCAATCGATTGCACATAGTGCATTTTGCGCCATTTTTGAAAAAAATGCATTGTGCAAATCGATTTGCACTATAGTGCAATTGATTGCACAACGTGAAAATTTGAAAAAATCAGCAATTTTAAACTTGTCAAATTTTGGCTCCAGTTTTTCCTCATTTTTAAAAGATATACCATTAATTCAAATTTTAGTGCCAATCTTTCATTTTTAAGAAGAATTATCATTAATTCAAATTTTGGATCTAATATTTGAAAGAATTATCATTAATTCAAATTTTGGCTCCAAGAATCAATTACCAAATTACCACTAATCCCAATCCTAAAACTCTATAAATAGAGCCCTCATTTCATTCAAATTTCAAGCTTTTGATAGCCAAATCCACCTTACTAAAAAATCTCTCAATTCTCTCCAAATAACAAATTCACTCAAAGCTCCATTTTCAAAAAGTTAGTAAGCTTTGCATTGAAGCTTACTAATCTTTGAGCTAAACCTTCATTCAAACACTTTTTCTTTATCAATTCTATACATCTAAGCTTGGGCAATTGATTCTTGTGGTTGAATTGAAGCAAATTCTTGGAGTCGTTTTGATAATTCTTTCGATCTACCTTTGGTAAGTTGGATAATTCTTTCACAATGTGATCTCTTGTTGATCTTTGGGTTTGATTCATTGAGCAATATTTTGTGATTCCAATGGTGTTATTTTCTCATAATTTGATGGAATTTTCGTGCTCAATTGGATCCATGATCATAAGGTATTTGATGGAAAGTTTGAACAATAATTTGACCTTTTAAAATGCTGTTTTGTTGTCTGTAACAATGTGCAATCGATTGCAGTAACAGTGCAACCGATTGCACATAAGCATTTTCGCGCAGATTTTTGAAAACTGTACGATGTAAATCGATTTACACTTTAGTGCAATCGATTTACACAGAAACATAATGCATTTTTGCCTTGTTTTGGGGCTGTTTTGATCCATAAATGTTTTTCTACTCACTCCTTTTGATTGTTGGTTTGTATTGCAATTTTAAATGTCCAATTTCTCTTTAAACTCAATGGACTTTGTGATGTAGATGAAGTTGGATAAATGTTCATCAATTCAAATATACCAAAGAGTGAATTATTTAATTCATTTTTGGTGCTTTGGATTAATGATATGTTTAGTGCTTTAATCCATCTAGAGGAGTGATTGAATTTAAAGATGAAAGAAATTTAAAGTAATGATCCAAATTAGCTTATCATTCCCCTCCCTCTTCATCTTATCCCTTTCTTTTTTAATTGTGCTACATGTTAAGGGATGGTGATCTCTATATCAATTATCCAAACATGAAGTACATAGATTGCTATTGACCAGCCTCAAAATAGGTGTAACTTCTACATAAGTCCACTTACGATTGCTTAACATAGCACTAAATTTTGTCCCGATTCAGATAAATGATCATTCGTGGCCCAAACCTATGCTTGCAAGCCCAAGTATGTTACTTTGATCTCTTTGATCCAATAACCTTGAGATTCATTGTGTGGAGGCTTTGGTTATACCAATCCTCTAATGGATCTTCATCAATTTTGGTCAACGCAGATCACTTAAGCATCTTTGATCATTAAATGTTACTTTTGAGGATTCAAAAATGGATGATATACTTGACAAAAAGAAAATGCAATTTGTTGTGTGGAGGCTTTGGTTCTACCAATCCTCTGATGAGTTACAAATGAAAGTTTCAAGATGGTCATCCAACTAACCATTAATTTCTAACAATTGAATTTACTTTATGCTTTTATTTTTATGCTTTATGTACCATTTACTTTAGGCATTTACATTTCATGCCATTTTTATTTTGCTCACTTGAGCATTTATCCTTATGCCATTTTTATTTTTCTCACTTGAGCATTTACTTTTATGTCATTTTTATTTTGCTCACTTGAGCTTTTCTTTTCCTTTTGAAGACACCTAATAATCAACATGAACCATAAAAAACTTTAATGATACATGGACTATTTTTTTACTATCCTTAGCGTTATGGAGTATTGGACTTCTTGGACTTAGGATTAGACACCTTGGCCTATGTTGGAGACCTTGTGACCTTAATTCATATTTTGTCTGGAGTTCTTGAGGTTTACCTCAAGATATTGGGTTGTTTGTTTGTTTTGTGTGCAGGTTATTGTGATTAAATACTTTGTTTGTAATCTGGAATTCACCTGTATACATCCGTTACTCTGTCCAATTTTTGCGAAGACTTAATACACTTGAAGTTTGATTCTCTCAATAGGTCTAGTATCTTTGCTTGCTTGGTTTTAATCCTAAGAATGGGAATTCTATATTGACTCATAATGTCAAGTATTGGCTTCTTGTTTATTAGATGGTTCTTATCCCTAGCATTTACCTTATGATTTAGGATAGTCTCTTCATCTCCTCCCATCTTCTTTAATTTCAAAAATCTTCTCCCTCCTTTTGAAAACTCTTCTTGTTTTGAAACTTGAACCATTTTCATAATAAACTTGGACTTAGGTCCATGCATTTTCAAAACATTTTCATGAATAAATTTCAATCAAATTAATAATACCTTGACATTTTTGTGAGAAGAATAAAAGTCAATCAATCTCATTTCAAACCATTTTGCCATTTTGGCTTTTTACCCTAAAAAACAAATCTCAAAAGATTAGACTCTTGTCAATCCTTGTAGTGATGCAAACAACTATACTTCTACAATATGTAGTGAAGAGAGATATTTTCCACTTGGGTGTTGAGTGAGGCATTGTTGATTCTAAAATCCAAGCCATATCCTCCACTTTGAGATGATGCAAATTCTCCTTTCTCATGATTGTGGGTAGTAAGTATGTTTTCCACACGGACAATGATGATGATGATGTCTTATCTCATAAAATTAACCAACACACTTGTGTTTTAAATTTTAAAAAGAGGAACTACGTGTACCCTGATCCCCTATTGCACGAAAGGTGGTACGTAGGCACTAAAGGTTCCCAACCACGGCGGGTGCAAAAATCATAAAAAATATGTTTCTTTTCTCACCTCCACCATCCATTTTTATACAACATTTTTCCATAGCCAAAATATACAGATTTTTCAAAGAGGTTCTTACGGAGTACCGTAGATGTTTAGGGTGCTAATACCTTCCCTTTTCATAACCAACCCCCTTACCTTGAATCTTTCCCCCTCTTTTTGGGTTATTCGCTCTTTTCCCATTCCTTTGGAAACAATAAAGCGTAGTGGCGATTTTTTTATCTGTATAAGTCTAGTCAATCCAATGGCTTAGTCTTAAACATTTCTACTACTACAGAAAAAAAATGGTGACTTCACTGGGGAAAGATTGACCTCTTGCTGGTCCATCCCTAAGTGGGTTAAACCTATATTTGTTTATATTTGTATATATGCTATTGTTGTTATATATTATATGTTGTATATATGTTTGTTTGGATTTTCCTGGTTTTCAGGGTGCTTGGTGATTACTCATAAGTCCTATACCCGGAATTGGGCAAACTTTAAGATAGAACGGGCGGTATAGTCATGTTAACTTTGAGGGAGTAATCCCAAAAAAGGAGGCATGAGATCCCCCACTCAGTGGAAGCCCCTTTGACTGTAGTGTCGTATACCGAGTAACCAGGAAGACGTACTGCTTTCGATCTGGGAGCCTGCTGAAACTGAGGACCGTAGAATACCAAACCCATCTTGGCCTTTTAGGTGTAGTGCGGAAGCTATGGAAGAGTAATCTGGAAATAGTTGTCACGCAATACTATGCTCAGACGAGTCTTTCTTGAGAATATTACTAATTACCGAGTTAATCAGGAAGTTGGTAATATCCGAAGGAAGGATATAGACTATGGGAACCTCTAGAACCTTGTTCGGCAGGTGATAACTTTTAGACCAACACCCTATGGGTAGTACCTTCGATCTCATGCTCGTGACGTTGAACCTATGAATCCTATATGTGTGATCTTGTGTGTGATTGCTGCATCATGCATCCATGCACTCATAAGCACCTTTTGAAGAAACTATATTTCAAGGGATTTAAAGGTTGACCATTTGTAAATATATCAGGTACTTTTTAACCATGGATTCTGGAAAGAGAAAGACCGAGAAATACATTTTCAAGAATCCCAAGATAGATGAGTTGATCAGTCTAATTCCCGAGATCGAGTGTTCTGCAGATTTTTGGAAGAAGTATGGATCCATCATTCCTCTCATGAAGCTGAAGATGAAGGAGGGTATTCTATCGACCTTGATCCAGTTCTATGATCTGATGTATCATTGCTTTATGTTTCCCGACTATCAATTGACGCCCACACTGGAGGAGTATTCTTATCTATTGGATTTACCTGTTACCGATCATGTTCCTTTTACTGGTTTGGAGGGTGAGCCAAAACCATATGAGATTGTTGCTTTGATTCATCTAGGGAAGTCTGAGGTGGAAGCCCATATGACTACTAAAGGAGGGATTAGAGGATTACCAGCTTAGTTCTTATTGGAGAAAGCTCGTTACTTTTCCAGGATGAAGAGCACAGTCGCTTTTGAGGCCATCTTTGCTCTACTTGCTTACGGGTTGTTCTTATTTCCTAATGTGGATAGGTTTGTTGACATTAATGCTATCAGGATCTTCATGATTGGAAACCCAGTTCCTACATTGCTGGGAGATGCTTATTACTCTATTCATCTTTGAAATTCTTATCATGGAGGGATGATTATCTATTGCACGCCTCTATTATATCGGTGGTTTATATCTCATATGCCTCAGTCTAATGCTTTTTGGGATGTCAAGAAGGAACCTCGGTGGGCTCCTAATATCATGGCACTTACTCACTCAGATACTGATTGGTATCATCGAGCTTACCAGGATATAGAGATTATTGACAGTTGTGGTAGTTCCCCCAATGTACCTTTTCTTGGTACAAAGGGATGAATTAACTATAACCCTGTTCTTCCACGGCGACAACTTGGTTATCCGATGAGGGATAAATCGAACAATATTCATTTGAGTAGTTTCTTTCTGAAGGAAGGAGAAGATCATAGGGAAGCTAGGGAGCAGATTGCGAAGGCCTGGTGTCACATTCATAAGAAGAGTAGGAAGGATTTGGGACCTAGGGGTGTTGTGTCTTTGGAGCCATATCTTCAGTGGGTCCGATTGAGAGCCATTCAGTTAAAGATGTCGTATACCCGGGAGACACCCATGCCTGATCTATTTGTGAAGAATACTCCTCCCTTATTAGATGATCTGGAAGAGCTGAAACTTGCTTTGGTTAGGATGCAACAGGAAAGGGATGCTTGGAAGAAAATGTTCCAAAGTTTAGAGAGTTCCTATAAAGAAGACTTGAAGGAGAAAGACGACTTGATTGAGATCCTTGAGAGTCGAGCGGTAGAGGCTATGGAGAGTTAAGGGGATTTATTTCCTCCTAAGCCTGAATCAGTTGTTGATTACTCACTTCCTGATTCAGATGATTGGAAGGAGGTTGCCATCAGACATGCGGAAGAAAACCAGAGGTTGAAGGCTCAGATTGCCAGGCTCACGGGAAAGCGCCAGCGTATAGAGTGATCTCCATCAGTTCTATTTCTCAGGGTTTCAGATTTTATTTTCATCTTGTACTTGGGATCATTGAAACTAGTAATCCATTTTGAAGTTATTATAATAAAAATTTTAGTATTTCAAATGCGTTATTATTTTGATGTTTGCAATATGTCTATAAATCTATAAATCCCTTGAAATATTAAAATAACAAAATAAAATAATCATGTGCATTACATATCATGCATCATATTGCACATATTTCTTGCATTTGTTATAGATATCCAGGTGTCTTACCAAGCTTCTTTACTCCGTTCAACAAGTTAAATCACCACTACAACACTCGGGATAATTTCAGAAAGAAGATGGACAACTTAGAACAAGATAATCGCGAGCTGCGCGAGGAAGTTTCTGCTTTAAAGGCCGGCATGGCCAATCCGAATACTCTGATGGAAGCTCTGGTGGCTGCTCAGAATCATCCACCGAGTGTTCAACCTCAACCAACAAGGGAAACTACTGAATTTCCGATTGATGTTGCATATCAGAGGGAACACCAAAAAGGAAATCAAGGGCAAGGTCATCAGAAGAAAATGAGATTTGATCCAATTCCAATGACATACACAGAGCTGTATCCTTCTTAGTTGAAGAAGAATCTGGTTCAAACCCGAGCTAGACTAGTTGTTCCTGAAAAATTTCCAAGAGGATATAAGGCTGACGCTTCTTATACCTTTCATCAGGATGCTCCTGGGCATGATTTGGAAGATTTATTTGCTTTGAAGGTAGAAGTTCAGAGGTTGGTCTGAGGTGGTATCTTATCATTTAAGGATATTTGTCTTGAGGTTTAAGTCAAATCTTTGCCGAAGAATAAACGTGATTGAAGAATGCCCTGGAGTTTAAGGATGATTAGCCTTCTCAGTTTATTAGCATTTTTACTGCTTTCTCATTTGTAATTTTTCTTGTTTATCGTTACACTATTTGCATGTAAGAACTTGTTTGCATTTGAATGTTTAATCTTAATACAATGAGTATGTCTGTCTTGAAGAAATTCATTCGTTTCACTCGTATTTGTTTTCAATTTTAAATTTCTTTATGATACTAACTTGTTACCCATTCTCTTGCCTAGGCAGAGATTGGGAGGAGGATGATGATATTAAAACACAAACTTTCTGGTTGTATGCTTTTGGATAAAACACTGTTGACGATGTACAAGCATTGTTTCAAATCCTCAAACACCGGAGATATGAGGGAGTGAAACCTTTGTTAACCCCCTTTGAGCCTTGAAGTAGGAGTTTATTTTTCTATTCAGAAAAAAAAAACCCTCATTTTTTAACCCTGGGCAGGGTAGTGTTCAGTTAATCTGATTGAGTATTCAGATCTCATCAAGAGTGCGCATCTAAGGATACAACAATGGTTATCCCTCGAAAGGTTAAGGAAAGTCAAAACCACAATGGTTAATCTTCACTTATCAGGAGGGTGTGTCAATTGAAGATATCTTAATGGCTATTTCTCGCACACTAGGAGATCAGTAGATGATGATACAACAAGGGTTATCTTTCATCTACCCAGAAATAGGGCAGTCACAATTCTTCCGACAAGTCACAAATGACTCGAAGTCACGCGACATGATTAAAAGAAAAAAAGATGAAATGAATAAAAAAAATCATGATGAAAAAGAAAGAGACAAAAATCCCCGCTAAGTCGGAACTTGAAAAAAATAAGTCGCTTAGACAAAAGTCAGGGCATCCCGCTACAGTACAAAGTCAAAGTCAAAAGGAATTTGTCCAGAAAGCAAGGAAGAAATGGAAAGCCTGAAATGTGATAAAGGATTACAATGTGAAATCCTCAGCAAAGAACAGAGTCTCGTGACAAGAAACCCAAAAGAAGCATGAATGAGTGAGTTGCATGTCCAAAGAAAACCTTGTTTGATTCCTCAACCATCTTGAAATTTCTTTTGAGAGATGAATGTTTGTATCAAGTTAACTGAACTTAGGACCGAAGAACATCATGAAGGGGGTGGGCACCAAATATTTTTGAGCCTTAAATCTTTTTTTATGAAACCTTGAACAAGGCCACGTTACAACCCTCAAAAGTCCTAATTGAAACAGGGTTTATTTCGAAAGCATACTCCAATGAGATAGTGTTTCCTGACTCCCATTAATTTTGCTAAATTATTGTGATTGGTATCATATTTCTTTTGTTATCTTTCATACAAAAAAATCCATGTCACATCCTGGCTAGTGATTCGTTCACAAGGTTTTGCGACATCTTTTCAAATAAAATCTTCAAGACTTACATAATTGTTGCATTAGAATTTTCATTCTTAGAATAAACATTTTCTGCTTGTAAAACAACTGCTTGATATCACGAAAGTTTACATTTGAGTATCAGAAAAATGCATGTTTCCGAGAAGAGTTGCAGAGCAAAGAGGATGCAACATTCAGCCAATCTAGGGCAGTTACGTCAAGATTCGACAAATCTCTAGAAGCCGTTTGATCAGAAAGGTTATCCTAAAAGCATGCAACCAAAGGCAAGTTATGAAAGTTACCTTGATCAACACAGTAAGCTTGAGACACCATATTGGTTTCCAAGGGCATATCCAGATTTCGTCAAGATAGCTACTATGTCTGCCCCAAGCCGAGAATCATCCTCAAGCAGGATTGTTTCTTGTGATCTGTTTTGTAGATGTGTGTCTGGCTTCCTCTAATAATTAATGATCAACTAAAGGGTTTCCTACAGGTTGTGATATGGTGTTGGGTTTATAATCCCATTTTTTCCAGTCTTGCTGCAGACTTCTCCAGCTGAGTGTGATTCTTTACCCAGCCAGGTGGTGATCAAACAGAGATTAAAAAGAGCTATGAAGCCTTTTCTCATTTGATGGAGTTCTTTCTCCCTTTTTATTGATATGGAATCTCTTGTAGAGCAGTGCTTTCCCCTGTTACGACATTATTGTTGTTATGTGCTTCCCAAGTAGCTAGACAAGGGAAATATATTTTCTAAGAAGTGTTGAGACAATTGTCAGTTTTTTGGGTTTTCTCTCACCAAGTGCTGGGTTTGATTTAAAATCCCCATAATTTTGACTTCTTACGGTACTGTTAACTTCTTAGTTCCCCATGAAGGTTCTCTCAGGTCATTTCGCTGGTATGCGTGTGATTTTTGTATATTGAAGATGATACCAATTGGCGTAAGGTGTGGTATTGGGTTTGTGATCCCATTGTCCCCAGTCAAGTCTTGGTTCATTTTTTATTTTGGGTTTGCATGGTCTGAGGCCTCTATCCCACATTCCCCAACAATGTCTTCCCTCATATGACGAAAGGTCGTGTTCCCCTGGTGTGCTGAGATGGAACTATTTGTAAAATGTCTCTCTTTCCGAAGTATTGGAATTATTGTTGGTATTTATTTCCCAGGCAACTAGACCAGGGTAATATATTTTCTAATAAGTGTTGAGACAGTTGTCCACCCTTTGGGTTTTCACCCGCCGAGTTCTGGGTTTGATTTAAAATCTCCATGAGTTTGACCTCTTTCTATAATGTTAACTTCTTGATTCCCCGGGAAGGCTATACCAGGGCATCTTTTGTTGGAATAGGTTTGTATGATATGAAGACTCAATCCAATATTCTCCAGTGAAGGCCTCGCTTATTTGATAGAATTCATTTCTCCTCAGAGAAGTTGGTGCAATAATTACTCTCGAAGAACACATATCTCCGGTTTCCCCAGTGAAGAACGTATCTTGGTTTCCCCTTGATGATGTGGTGTTGACCTCCCCAATGAAGTCAGCATGAAGTCCCCAATAGATGTCTTGATGATGAAGCATTGTCTCCCTTAGTGAAGTCTGTATGTTTTTCCTCCTTCAAAGTAGGTCTGAATTCCCCAGTGAATGTTTTGATGTTTTGGTGTCAGTCTGCTTTACTTAAGATTGGTTTTGCAATCTCCAATAGGAATGTTACTTTTAAAAACACTTGTTTCCCCGGTGAAGCCTGAAGAAGGATGCTCTATCCATGTATCTATACTATTCTGTCACTTTGTTTTTCTTACTTCCGGATTATGTCGCTCCCCAGTAAAGCTGAAGCAGCCAGTAGGTTTTTTCCCCTCAGTTGGCATTTACTTTTTTGGAATGTTCATCTTGGATGAAGTTCAGCTCAACGTTGTTTGTGCCCGAGTTGGTTTTGTTTGTTTGTTCCCAGTGTTATATACCTGTTTTGTCAGCATGTACATGATAACACTCATACATTCATACATACGTCATGCATAGCTAAAATTGGCAAATCATTGTTCATTGACATTTGTTAATATTTTGTCAACTTATCACCATATCTTGTAGAGTTACGTTGTCCTCTTTTCAATAGAGTGTTGTCCTTAAGCAGAAAGCGTATATTCTTTCAATTTCCCCACTGAGTTGTCCCTCGTGGAAGATTTTTACTTTAGCCTTCCTGTACAGCTCCTTGTTTGGATGGATTTGGTTTTCCCTCTTGTGCTTCTTTCTCAAAAGGATGTATTTTGGTTGACTGTTTCATTCCAGTTTATTTCTGGTTTGGATATGTGGTCCCATGACAATATTATTTACTTTGGATTTCTGAAAATTTCAAGTTTTGGTTGGTGCATTTATTTTGCACGAGAAGACTCTATCGCCTCAGCAGGAATATTATGGCATTTCCCTAGGAAGTCATACCTCTTTCCCCAGGAAGCCATATTTCTATCCCCGGAAAGTCGTTTCTTTTTGCAATCCTCCATGATAACAAGTAACAGGTCTCTTTATTTGAGCAACTCGTGCTTCCCTGTACAAGTCGACGTAACTTTTTTTGGTATTTCCTCTATGAGTGGTTAGTTTGCAGTCCGTCGACAGTTTACGCCAGTGGATGGCAAGACTTTCAAATTCACAGAAAGAACTCGTTGTGAAATCTTTGCAAGTAGAAGTCTCTTTATTTGAGACAACTTACATATTACCCTTTCCAGGAAGAATGCCTTGGTTAAAGAAGAAGGTGAGACCCGTTCTAGGTGCAATGCCATAATTTTGGGGAAAACTTGATATATTTTCTCTCTACCTTCAGTGAAAGTTGGTAGGACATCGGCAGTGAACGTCAGTGTTTGTTATCTTTTTGCTACCTTCAGTAAACGTTGCTAGTTCATCGTTAGTGAACGGCGGTGCTATAATATATTTACTCTCTACCTTCAGTAAAAGTTGGTAGGACATCGATAGTGAACGTCAGTGTTTGTTATCTTTTTGCTACCTTCAGAGAATGTTGGTAGTTCATCATCAGTGAACATAGGTGCTATGATATATTTTCTGTCTACCTTCAGTAAAAGTTGGTAGGACATCAGCAGTGAACATAGGTGTTTGTTATCTTTTTACTACCTTCAGTGAATGTTGGTAGTTCATCGTTAGTGAACGGCAGTGCTATGATATATTTTCTCTCTACCTTCAGTAAAAGTTGGTAGGACATCGGCTATGAACGTCGGTGTTTGTTATCTTTTTTCTGCCTTCAGTGAACGTTGGTAGTTCATCGTCAGTGAACATCGGTACTATGATATATTTTCTCTCTACCTTCAGTGAAAGTTGGTAGGACATCGGCAGTGAACGTCGGTGTTTGTTATATTTTTGCTACCTTCAGTGAACGTTGGTAGTTCATTGTTAGTGAACAGCGGTGCTATGATATGTTTTCCCTCTACCATCAGTGAAAGTTGGTAGGTCACCTTCAGTGAAAGTTGGTGATTGTTATCTTTTTGCTACCCTCAGTGAATGTTGATAGTTCACTGTCAATGAACGGCAGTGCTATGGTATTTGTTTTCTCTACCATCAGTGAAAGTTGGTAGTTCATCATTAGTGAACGTCGATGTTGTTCTCTTACTACCTTCAGTGAACGTTGGTAGTTTCGCCTTCAGTAAAATTTGGTGTATCCTTTGACCTTTTACCATCCTCTATGAGTCGGGTATTTTGGTCCACCAGTGATTTATTTTCCTGGTCAGGTTTCTCTTTTGTTTCCTTATTTCCTTTGTTACATCCACAGTTGTGTCTTGCGTCTCTTTATATTTGTCCATCTGCATTCATAATCATAAGCATTGCATGGCATCTTAGGGACAAAAATAGAGCTTGTTTTATATTTAAGTATCTTCAATCGCGTCGACACGAAGATTTTTAACCTTCGTATCTACGGATAGAAGACACTTAAATAAGGGCAGCTGTTGTACCCTAATTTTTGCCCCTAAGATTCCTCTATCATATCATATCAACTCGATCATAACAAGATCATATTAGGGTTGGTTCTTCCTCTTTTTCTATCTCATATCTTTAAGTTTGCTCTTGAGGAATCTCCAAGCACCTTAGTTGTGTATTTTGTATATGTGTTGTTGACTAACTTCTAATCAAAATACAAAAAAAATATTTGTCTTTGTCTTTGTATATTTTTGTTTTGTAGGTACCAAGTTGAAGCATCTGACAAATAATGATTTCTGGTATTATTTTCCTAAAATCTCTATTTGCAAAGGAAAAATTAACAAAAATTCATTTTTTTTCACTAATGCAATCGATTGCTCTTAGAGTGCAATCGATTGCACATAGTGCATTTTGCGCCATTTTTGAAAAAAATGCATTGTGCAAATCGATTTGCACTATAGTGCAATTGATTGCACAACGTGAAAATTTGAAAAAATCAGCAATTTTAAACTTGTCAAATTTTGGCTCCAGTTTTTCCTCATTTTTAAAAGATATAACATTAATTCAAATTTTAGTGCCAATGTTTCATTTTTAAGAAGAATTATCATTAATTCAAATTTTGGATCTAATATTTGAAAGAATTATCATTAATTCAAATTTTGGCTCCAAGAATCAATTACCAAATTACCACTAATCCCAATCCTAAAACTCTATAAATAGAGCCCTCATTTCATTCAAATTTCAAGCTTTTGATAGCCAAATCCACCTTACTAAAAAATCTCTCAATTCTCTCCAAATAACAAATTCACTCAAAGCTCCATTTTCAAAAAGTTAGTAAGCTTTGCATTGAAGCTTACTAATCTTTGAGCTAAACCTTCATTCAAACACTTTTTCTTTATCAATTCTATACATCTAAGCTTGGGCAATTGATTCTTGTGGTTGAATTGAAGCAAATTCTTGGAGTCGTTTTGATAATTCTTTCGATCTACCTTTGGTAAGTTGGATAATTCTTTCACAATGTGATCTCTTGTTGATCTTTGGGTTTGATTCATTGAGCAATATTTTGTGATTCCAATGGTGTTATTTTCTCATAATTTGATGGAATTTTCGTGCTCAATTGGATCCATGATCATAAGGTATTTGATGGAAAGTTTGAACAAGAATTTGACCTTTTAAAATGCTGTTTTGTTGTCTGTAACAATGTGCAATCGATTGCAGTAACAGTGCAACCGATTGCACATAAGCAATTTCGCGCAGATTTTTGAAAATTGTACGATGTAAATCGATTTACACTTTAGTGCAATCAATTTACACAGAAACATAATGCATTTTTGCCTTGTTTTGGGGCTGTTTTGATCCATAAATGTTTTTCTACTCACTCCTTTTGATTGTTGGTTTGGATTGCAATTTTAAATGTCCAATTTCTCTTTAAACTCAATGGACTTTGTGATGTAGATGAAGTTGGATAAATGTTCATCAATTCAAATCTACCGAAGAGTGAATTATTTAATTCATTTTTGGTGCTTTGGATTAATGATATGTTTAGTGCTTTAATCCATCTAGAGGAGTGATTGAATTTAAAGATGAAAGGAATTTAAAGTAATGATCCAAATTAGCTTATCATTCCCCTCCCTCTTCATCTTATCCCTTTCTTTTTTAATTGTGCTACATGTTAAGGGATGGTGATCTCTATATCATTTATCCAAACATTAAGTACATAGATTTCTATTGACCAGCCTCAAAATAGGTGTAACTTCTACATAAGTCCACTTACGATTGCTTAACATAACACTAAATTTTGTCCCGATTCAGATAAATGATCATTCGTGGCCCAAACCTATGCTTGCAAGCCCAAGTATGTTACTTTGATCTCTTTGATCCAATAACCTTGAGATTCATTGTGTGGAGGCTTTGGTTATACCAATCCTCTAATGGATCTTCATCAATTTTGGTCAACGCAGATCACTTAAGCATCTTTGATCATTAAATGTTACTTTTGAGGATTCAAAAATGGATGATATACTTGACAAAAAGAAAATGCAATTTGTTGTGTGGAGGCTTTGGTTCTACCAATCCTCTGATGAGTTACAAATGAAAGTTTCAAGATGGTCATCCAACTAACCATTAATTTCTAACAATTGAATTTACTTTATGCTTTTATTTTTATGCTTTATGTACCATTTACTTTAGGCATTTACATTTCATGCCATTTTTATTTTGCTCACTTGAGCATTTATCCTTATGCCATTTTTATTTTTCTCACTTGAGCATTTACTTTTATGTCATTTTTATTTTGCTCACTTGAGCTTTTCTTTTCCTTTTGAAGACACCTAATAATCAACATGAACCATAAAAAACTTTAATGATACTTGGACTATTTGTTTACTATCCTTGGCGTTATGGAGTATTGGACTTCTTGGACTTAGGATTAGAGACCTTGGCCTATGTTGGAGACCTTGTGACCTTAATTCATATTTTGTCTGGAGTTCTTGAGGTTTACCTCAAGATATTGGGTTGTTTGTTTGTTTTGTGTGCAAGTTATTGTGATTACATACTTTGTTTGTAATCTGGAATTCACCCGTATACATCCGTTACTCTGTCCAATTTTTGCGAAGACTTAATACACTTGAAGTTTGATTCTCTCAAGAGGTCTGGTATCTTTGCTTGCTTGGTTTCAATCCTAAGAATGGGAATTCTATATTGACTCATAATGTCAAGTATTGACTTCTTGTTTATTAGATGGTTCTTATCCCTAGCATTTACCTTATGCTTTAGGATAGTCTCTTCATCTCCTCCCATCTTCTTTAATTTCAAAAATCTTCTCCCTCCTTTTGAAAACTCTTCTTGTTTTGAAACTTGAACCATTTTCATAATAAACTTGGACTTAGGTCCATGCATTTTCAAAACATTTTCATGAATAAATTTCAATCAACTTAATAATACCTTGACATTTTTGTGAGAAGAATAAAAGTCAATCAATCTCATTTCAAACCATTTTTCCATTTTGGCTTTTTACTTTAAAAAAAATTCTCAAAAGATTAGACTCTTGTCAATCCTTGTAGTGATGCAAACAACTATACTTCGACAATATGTAGTGAAGAGAGATATTTTCCACTTGGGTGTTGAGTGAGACATTGTTGATTTTAAAATCCAAGCCATATCCTCCACTTTGAGATGATGCAAATTCTCCTTTCTCATGATTGTGGATAGTAAGTATGTTTTCCACACGGACAATGACGATGATGTCTTATCTCATAAAATTAACCAACACACTTGTGTTTTAAATTTTAAAAAGAGGAACTACGTGTACCCTGATCCCCTATTGCATGAAAGGTGGTACGTAGGCACTAAAGGTTCGCAACTATGACGGGTGCAAAAATCGTAAAAAATATGTTTCTTTTCTCACCTCCCCCATCCATTTTTATACAACATTTTTCCATAGCCAAAATATACAGATTTTTCAAAGAGGTTCATGCGGAGTACCGTAGATGTTTAGGGTGCTAATACCTTCTCTTTGCATAACCAACCCCCTTACCTTGAATCTTTCCCCCTCTTTTTGGGTTATTCGCTCTTTTCCCATTCCTTTGGAAACAATAAAGTGCAGTGGCGATTTTGATTTTGATTTGTATAAGTCTAGTCAATCCAATGGCTTAGTCTTAAACATTTCTACCACTACACTGAGTTGTTACCCCTTGGCAATTTCGTATTCTAGTTTCGAGTTCTCGATCGGTTTGATTCTAATCTTTCTCCCTTTCTCTTGTTCGCAGATCTCAGTGAGGCTTTGAGAGGGATGCAACGGTGGCTGAATGCGGTGGTACTTGAAGACGGCGATGATGGTTGAATACACGATTAGGGTTTTAGACAATGAAACCCTAATCCCTCCTTGCTTCGGTTTTCAACAGCTCAACATCAAGCTTCTTTGCGTTCTTCTCTCCCATATTTCTTCAATTTTGGTTCTTCCCTTCTCTTTTTTCCCTCTATACTACTGATTAGTATTTATAGGGTTCAATATTAGGTTATTATCGTTACAATTTGAGCTGGCTTAGATTTAGGGTTTATAGAAAAATTAGGGATTCAGTCTCTGTTGTAATTGATTCAAATTTTAATTGTGATTTTTCTTGAGATTTGATTTTTGTATATTTTGAGATTTGCTTTGTATATTTGATTTGATTTTTTCTGAGATTGGACTTAATTATGTATAATTTTAGCAATTCTAGGCTTTTCGATCTCGTTATTGATCTTGTATCACGTTTTATGCTGTAAAAGAGATTCCTGGGCTGGATTTTAGATTCAAAATATTTTATTTTGATTGAATTCTACTTTGTATTATTTTGTTGTAAAAAAAGATATTATTTTCATTAGATCCAAATAGTAAATGTTATTTGGGCCAGAGCGTGTGTTAGATCCAGGGTAATTCGTACAATGACAGTTTCAAGCAAATGGGCCTATCCGTTTCAGACAAAATTTGCATAACATAAGGAA
Organism: Vicia faba; assembly: GCA_948472305.1. Lineage (NCBI taxonomy): Eukaryota > Viridiplantae > Streptophyta > Magnoliopsida > Fabales > Fabaceae > Vicia > Vicia faba. The sequence goes on along the minus strand of OX451739.1, from coordinate 444,192,608 downwards.
TCCTGGGCCTTGCGGTATCTACTCAATTGGGCCTTCTATTGTAAAATAATTTTTATGTCCACAACCAAACATTCTCTTCGGACTGGGCCTAATTGGCTTTAGTAATCTGATCTAATAGGTTTTTCCCTTTAAAGCAAAAAACTTTAAAAAATGTTTAATATAAGTCATCACTATATAAAAACCCTTTAATCAATTAGAAGATAATTCAATCAGTAATAACAAAAATATAATTCATAAAGAAATGTTTTTTTTTAATAATGAATAGGTTTTAATAATAATGTCCTTTTTCTAAAACAGTAATAATGCAAGACCACAAAATGCCTTAGTTTTATTAAAAGTCTTAATGGGCCTATACATTAATAAGCATACCCCCTCTTTAATTTTACTAACTAAAACAAAAATGGGCCAACATGAATTCTAATGGATTTTTAGATTGCAACTTCACCCCGTTTCTTTTGCTAAAACAATAATACTTGCACGGGCCTTAGTTATTGACACACCCCCTATTCACTGTTTAGCACCACATAAAATTTAAATGGGCTTAACTATTTTTTAATTTTAACCTCTCTTTTAACTAATAACAACTATTAATAATAAGAGCTTAATAATTATTCGAATAATTTTATTTTCGAATCGCATGGGCTATTGGCCAACATGCTACACGAATGGATACACGAGTCTTTCTGATTTTAGCAAGCCCCGCTCTCCTGAATTTAAGGTTCACCTCCCTAGTTGGATAAGGATGCGCCACCAGATACTGATGTACCATCCCTAATTAAATGTTTCTTCCATTTTAATATCGAAGAATGAAATTATCGAGGTAGGACAAATTTGGGGTACGACAACTGCCCCTATTCAATTATCTTCCAGTCGAATAGCGGGAGAAAACTTGAGTCTTGTGCATTCTGATTGGAAGTTTATTGAATACTTGAAGTATCCCAAAATTTTCTGACAAACATGAGGTTACACTGATATAACATACCCTTACAAGTCTTTGGGCAAGTAGGTAAAGACGATGATATATCGCTTACCAGAGTTTGATAACGAGGCAGATAGTCTTTGATATTAAAAGTGTGGTTTCGTATGTCTTGGCTTATTCACCTATTAATACTTGATGGTGCATGGCTGCTTGAAGACTGAGGCCATGGGTTACGTTTACGAATTGCTGTATGATGTATGAGGTGATGTTTCGAGCATAAATACATTGCGGCTCAGAGGTTATGTGTTTGAGTTCGGAGAACATAATGTGGCTTAGAGGAAATGTGTTGGTTTGGATAATACATTGCGGCTTAGAGGAAATGTGTTGAGTTTGGGTAATACATTGTGGCTTAGAGGAAATGTGTTGAGTTTGATAATACATTGCAGCTTAGAGGCAATGTGTTGAGTTGGATAATACATTGTGGCTTAGAGGCAATGTGTTAATTTTGGGTAATACATTGTGGCTTAGAGGAAATGTTCTGAGTTTGCAAATACATTGTGGCTTAGAGGCAATGTGTTAAGTTTTAAGGATACATTACGACTTAGAGGCAATGTGTTGAGTTTTAGGGATACATTACGGCTTAGAGGCATTGTGTTGAGTTTTGAGGATACTTTGCAGCTTAGAGGCAATGTATTGAGTTTTGAGAATACATTGCGGCTTAGAGGAAATGTGTTGAGTTTTAAGGATACATTGCGTCTTAGAGGTAATGTGTTGAGTTTTGAGGATACATTGCGGCTTAGAGGCAATGCGTTGAGTTTTGAGGATACATTGCGGCTTAGAGGCAATGTGTTGAGTTTTAAGGATACATTGTGGCTTAGAGGCAATGTGTTGAGTTTTGAGGATACATTGCGGCTTAGAGGCAGTGTGTTGAGTTTTGTAGATACATTGCGGCTTAGAGGCAATGTTTTGTGTTTGCATATACATTGCGACTTAGCGGAAATGTTCTTTATTTGCGTATACATTACGGCTTAGAGGAAATGTGTTGAGTTTTGAGGATACATTGCAGCTTAGAGGCAATGTTCTGAGTTTGCAGATACATTGCAGCTTAAAGGCAATGTTCTGAGTTTATGAATACATTGTGGCTTAGAGGAAATGTTCTGAGTTTCGTTCATTATTGCATGGAGACTTAGGTAATGGGCTGGACGCGTCACGGTCGATAGACTTATATGACGGGTTTGGTCACAGGAGAATTATTTGGTTAATGGACCCTTGGATGATTATGTTGAGGGTGGTATTGTTTGTTTTCTGCATGATACATGCTATAATGTCTGATATCAAGATGTTTGGATGTACGTGAAATGTATGATGTTTGACATTGATATGGAACCCTGAATATATGCGTATTGTATGCAAGAATGCATAGTGTATATACACTTGCGATATTCAAAATGTGTGTATGTATGAAATGTGTGTAAGATGCACGTATGTCTTGAAATGTTATGAAGACTATTTCTATCATACTCTCCTTTAAACTATTGGCTTAGAGTTACCGATTCCTGGCGTTGTGTGTTGTCATAGCATTGTTGATCTTGATCATAGTGGACAATGTTAGCAAAATTTGAACATTGGTTTTGTTTTGTGAGCGCGTGTGTAGACATAGACATAGGTAGTGACATGTGCGTAGGCGTAGGCGTAGATATTGGCATATGCACAGACTCTTATGTTGCAAGCGCAGGCGTAGACGCGGACATGCGCATAGAATTTGTATTGTTAACGCAGGAGTAGACGTGTGCGTGGACGCGTGAAAATGTAGTCCTCGTGTTGCAAGTGTTGGTATAGATGCTATAGACTTCGTGTACACACGCGTAGATGTAGGAGTAGGCATAGTTATGTGCATGGACGTAGACGTGGATTTTCTTTCAAATATTTTTCTAACCAAAAATGTTTTCCGATGTTTTGTCAAATGTTTTTATTTTGTTAATTCCCCAAAATGATTTCAAGACAATATTCACGAGTAATAAACGTAGTATTTTGTAAACAAATCTGAGAAAAGAAAAACATAATTCAAAAGATATAAAGAAAACAAATGTTTTATTGATATGCCTCAGAGTAGGCGAGAATACAAGATGCAATTCCTAGAAAGAGGTAATTACAGAAAGTTTTAAAACAGTAAATGGCAATGAAAAATGATAATCGCTACTGCTGTTCCCCCATATCTTTTGATGATCTTATCTCCTTCGCTTCTGAGTTGTATGATTCTAATCTATCCTTCCCTTCGTGGTTCGTAGTCGTAGCTCTTAGATCGCAGTATTTTTGTTCTTTACTTCTTTGTATGAAATCCCTAACTTTTGCCTGGATTATTGTTGTACCCCAAAATTTTCCCTCTCATTTATCAAAGGATCATCCTGGACCCTCAGGTTTGCTTCTATCAAGTTTCAAGTCTCAAATCATAATTTTCTAAAGGAAATCATTCATTAGGGAAAATGGTCAAAAGCACACTGAAAAGTCAAACTTTTACTTTTAGATCAAAAAATCAAGTTTCAACAATTATATTTCATCAAGACATGAAATTGGTTCATCCAAAATCAGAAGTCAGAAATTACTTTGAAAAATAAAATTTCTAAACATTTATAAAATTTTCTAAGTGTTAAGAGAATATGATACTTCAGAACTTCTAGGCCAACCTTCACGCAAGTGCAATCAGAATTTGCAAATATGGTTCAGAACATGACTTATCAATCAGAACGCGACTCTTCACCATATGGAGGCTGTGTTCTATGCTTCGATCAGAGCCTCACCCTTCGAATCTCACTCTGGTCTTCCACGATCAGAACATTACCAAATCCCAAAACCTCGTTTGATCAACCTGCTGCACTGCTGTAGTACAGTCCTGCCACCAGCTGCCACAACACTCCAAGGTGCTACTGATCCAGTCCACACCTGCGTTTTTCTCAAACCCCATAATTGCACCAAATTAGTATGCAAAAACTGTGTTTAAAAAGAAATGGAACAGTATGCAAAAAAGGTTTAAAATCCCATTTGTTTCCCCCCCAAAACCATAACAAACCCATCTATAAATAAGTTGCTCCATCACACGTTCAAGGGGTTGGCTTTTGGAGAGAGAAAAAATTATAAAAGAGAGAAAAGGAAAGAGTAAAAAAACCTTCGCAAATCCTAAACAAAACCTTGGTTCTTCCCTTTGAATCAAAGAACATAACCATTGTTCTGTTGCTCTCGCTGACTCTAGAACATCTGAAGGCAGCAACTCACATTCAAAGCACACGCTCCAGATTCAAGGTAAGTCTTTCTAACTTTGCATATTTTCATTAAGAACATCATTAAGTATGTAAATATCATAGTATTGATGCTGTCCATATCATTGCATAAGTAGAATAAAAAACTATGGACCAAAACTTATTGAGTAAAGCTAGGCTCAGAATTAGAATTAGAATTTCTATAAACTGCTGTGCTTTTACCCTTTTGATTTGCTGTTAAGAACTGAATAAATTGATGATATACTAATTAATATGAGGAAAGAGTTGAAATGTAAGACAGAACTTCTGAGTTTCTCTTCACTATTTTAACACGAAAATTTCTAGGATTTCTTATTGTTTCAGCATAGAACTTTTGATTTTCACCCACTGTTTAAGACAACACAGAACTTCAGATTTTCACTCATTGATTAGCACAACACAAAACTTCTGAGTTCTTCTCACTATTTTTAACATACCATAATTTCTAGTTTTTTTTTTGCACTGTTATGATACGGGAACATAACTTCTAACTTTTTTACTCACTGCTAACACAACACAGAACTTATGACTTTTCACCCATTATTTAACACGACACATAACTTCTGACATTTTGCTCACTGTCTAAACACCACCCAGAACCTCTATTTTCTTTCCCTCTAACATTTCATGCAGGATCTCAGAATGTATCAATCCAGAACTTCTGATTCCCCCCGACGTTTCTTTGAGTCACAGCGCGTCTGGCGTCAGAACTTCTGATCCCTTTTGTTTTGCTTACAGCAATACACTGATTCTATCTCTCACTATTTTCCCTTTTTTTATCATTTTCAATATCAATTCTCTTTTTATTAATATAAAAAAGACGTAAAAATATTTCCTTTTATTAATTAATTTTTTTTCATTAAGACAAAAAACCACTTTCAAAACAAGTCCTTTTTCTTCTTATATTGTACATTTCAATATGGCTGTAATAGTTAAATAGGATTTAAATTCTTTCAACCCCCCCATTTGTAAATTTATACCCCCATCCCTAAATGATGTAATAGTGTAGGACCTTTATATTTCTGCAATTTATTGTTTTCAAGTATAAATGCTAGTAATTAGGGTGTGTATGGCAAGATATAAAATTAACAAATAGACAACTCTAATCAATACAAAATGCATGTAAATCAAACACACTTACACACTAGCACCCTTAGGGTAATTACGATTTGTTGCCTTTCGGAAAATAGTCGTGTCCCTCGAATATGGGCGTTTTAGAAAAGACCCTCAATAAAAGATCATAGTCCCTCGATAACCCTCAATGTTGCCTTCGGTAAACAATCTCGTCCCTAAACGGAATTGCTAAAACGTCCTATAGGCTGCCTTCTATGACTATACAAACGTCCCGCGCCCGTTCCTTCACATCCAATGATAGGGCTTCTTACCAAAACAATGGTAAGGTAGCAACATCTAAAGGAGGAGGAAAAGAACATTTAAGACCTTTTGAGTAGGTAGATTCTCTCCTAGTTGCTCGCTTGCTCACAACAAAAACATTTTATACACCAACACTCTCATTTTGAAACATTTTCAAAAGACAACACTTTGTACACGTTCTTATAGAAACGAGAGCCATTACAAAGACACCTTTTTAAAATCACTTTCAAAAAAACACATTCCACAAACACCTCATTGAACTATTTTCAAAACAACACTTTGTACGCGTTCTTATAGAAACGAGAACCATTACAAAGACATTTTCAAAATACTTTCAAAACCCACACCACAAGCACACATTTAAACAAAAGCAAGTGATCTAGTAAGCAACTAAGAGCCCGTAGATAATTACGGATGAAAAGGGTGCTAATACCTTCCCTTTTCATAACCTACCCCCCGAACTCAAGAAAACATCTCTAAATGTCTTTCCTGTTCTTTTCAACCTTTCCTTTTGGATAAAAGAAAAGTCGGTGGCGACTCTTGGTAACCGCAACATCTGCGATCAAACGCAAAACACCCAAGTCAGTTCTCCCACCACGTTACAAAACTGGTGACTCTGCTGGGGATTTACTTAAAAGTGGGGTTACCTTAGGGCTAGATCACCTTTACTTGCTTTCTTTGTTTGACTTGTTTGCTTTACATTTTAGTTCTTTGTTTGGGCTTAAATCCTTTACCCGGATTTGGGATACCTTATAGGTAAGTAGCAATACATTGTGGAAATTGTGCGGCTATACCGACATGGTCTAAGCAATAGCTATGTTAGTGTGACATATTTTTGGGTACCGATAGCCCTTGAGTAGTCAAGGAGAATACGGGGCCGCTGAGTGATGTCATAAAGCACTAACTAACTTTTAGAACCTTTACTTGACCAACTTGGCCATTAGGACATAGTGAGATGACCGACTTTGGTGCAGTCCGAAGTTGGTAGATACTCGATACTGCACTCATTGAGGTTTGACTTTTTGGGATATTTCGGTCGCCGTGAAAGAGGCTTGCGCTGAAATAATGCTCGAGAAGATAAATCAGTGATATTGATATCCCTTAGAACCCGGTTACTATTACTAGGACAGGTTGAGCCAACCAAACTTCAAGAGGGTACTTACCTATAAAACCCCATGCAAGCCTAAACCTAAGGATTTGTTTGGTTTAACTTTTGCATATGCTTGTACATAACATCATGACATCATACCATAGCATTTTAGACTAACCATTTCAAGGATTTTGAGATTTATCTTTGTTCTATTTTGTAGGATATGACTCCTACTCGCAGGACCATAATCCAAGTCAACCTTATACGAGTACCTTTTCAGCTCAAGGATTTAGCATCGAGGGTCCCTGAGAATTCTCCGTTCACCAAAAGACATGGACGACTTCTCAACTTGGTTACCTCGAGCTTTCATGAAGATATCATGAAGTTTTTTCCCAGTTCTTTGACCCGTTGCACCATTGCTTTACCTTCCCCGATTACCAGCTTGTACCAACTATGGAAGAGTTCTCTCATCTCTTGGGAATTCCTATCCTCGATCAACTACCTTTCAACGGTACCGAAAGAGACCCAAGCTCTGAAGAGGTTGCCCGAGCTTTACACTTGCAACAATCTGACGTCACGGCTAATTGGGAAATAAGAAGTGGTGTCAAAGGGTTCTTAGCCAAGTTCTTACTGGAAAAAGCTCAAGACTGTTGGAACAACCTGGATTTACAAGCTTTCGAATAAATTTTGGCTCTTCTCATCTATGGGTTGGTACTATTTCCAAATCCTGACCAACTTATAGATGTGAATGCTGTCAAAATCTTTTTATCTCACAATCTGGTGCCTACTTTGTTGGGAGATATCTTGCATTCTCTCCATGCTCACACCATGAAGAGAAGAGGAACCCTCATGTGTTGTACTCCTCTGTTGGCTAAATGGTTTGTTTCACATCTTCCCCGATCTGTTGTGAAGAATGAGCAAGGTTTGAGGTGGTCCAATAGGCTGATGTCATTCAGGAATTCAGATATCCACTGGTGTTCTCAATCCTTGGAGGACATTACTATCATCGATCTTTGTGGGGAATTCCCTAATGTTCCTCTGCTTGGCATTAGGGGAGGCATCACTTATAACCCTCGCTTAGCTCTGCGACAGTTTGGGTACGTACGAAGAGATGGTCCACATAACGCGCTCATCCAAGATGTGGTGTTCGACTATGAAAGTGACAATCAAGACAACCATCAGAGGTTTATACGAGCCAGTAGGATGGTAAGCAAGGTGGACAGTAGGACCTTGGGGTACAAGAATTCCATTCCCCTTGAGCCTTACTGTGATTGGTGGGAATGAGAACTGACTGTTTTGGAATGCTGGTTCGCGTTTTGCATTTGTGTTTGCAAAATGTCGCGGTAAGCAAGAGTCACCACCGTCTTTTATTTTATCCAACAAGGAAAGGACAAAAGCACAAAAAAATTCCTTCTTGAGATGTTTCTCGGGTTCGGGAGGTAGATTATAGAAAGGGAAGGTGTTAGCACCCTTTCTATCTGTGGTTATCCACGGGCTCTTAGGTACTTGCTCATTGTGTTTTCAAAAGTTTTTTTTTCTTTGTATTTGTGGGTTTGAAAAGAGTTTTTTTATTTGAAAGGGGTGTAAGTGCGAAAAGTTTTGTTTTGTTTTAAAAGGAGCAAGTACTTAAGAACCATCTACCTACTCAAAAGGGAATTAATCTATGCTAATGTCCTTTAGACAATGCTATCCCACTATTGAGGAGCAGGTAGCACCGTCGTTGGAGTTTTCGGGTCAATTCGATTAAGGGACGTGTGGTCACTAAGGCAATGTTAGAACGCCTTAGCGGTAACCCTAATGTCTTAAATCATTTTTTCCAAGGCAACCTTCAAGGCAGCTTATGATCTTTGGACAAGAGGACAACCTCTAAAACTTCCTATACTCAATGACCACGTTCGAGGCAACCAAGTGAGGTGTACCCTAAGAGTGGCATGTGCGAGTGTATTGTTTTTTCAGTTATATTATCTTTGTACATATTAATGGTGAGCTACTGTTGATTTTAAATTAAAAGTTGATCTTGTCATGCATTGCCTATTATTCAAACATCTAACAGTTAATGGTTGCAGAAATTAAATTGCGGAAAATAAATCTAAGCTATTACAAGGCATCAGGTATTTACATCGCCAAAAACAAACCCTTTAAAATTAAATTGCGGAAAGTAAATAAAGCGATAAATAAAATCCTAATTTAAAAACTATTACATTCCCGAAACAGTTACAATATTGATCAAATATTAATCGCGCGCGAGAAAATTAAATCAGAGTGTCTTTTAGGGTTTTGACCCTTTTTATTAAATAAAGCAAATTTTTGTTATTTTTGACTTAAAAATCAATCTAAATTAATAATTGAAATAATTAATTAAATGAAAATATTTTTGGTTTTTTTATTTTAATTAAGGAAGTAAATAAGAATGATTAAAAAAAATATTAAAATCTAATTCTAAATTAATTTTAATTTATTGCAAAAGATATTAATGTTAAACCTATTTAAACTAAATAAAATTAATTAATTGTTATTTACAAAAATAAATAATAAGATTAATGGAATTAAAAAAAATATTATTTTGTTGTTTTCTGATTTTATGAGAAAAATTCTTAATTGGTTAATTAACAATAAAAATAATAAAAACAAATTAAATAAAGAAATATAGAAAAGAAAAGAAGTAAACCAAAGGGGGTTTGGGCCCCAAATCAGGAGGTCTGGTCAGCATTTCCTTGGCCCAAACGTATTCCAACCTGCTTTGACTTTCAGATTGCATGTGCGCTTGTTAACCAGGGTTCATGGTGAACCTCCATCCTGGACCACTGGATCTAAATTTGGAACCACCTGGCACATGGATACCTGAGGCATATGGTGGACCACGTTTTTGCACGCTGCGTGAGATTACCTGAAAACAAAATATATCAAAGTTTTGGGGGACCTGGGATTCGAACCTAGGTCCCATTGTTTATATGCCAGCACGCTCACCAACCCAACCAAGCTGCTTATTCATTATTGAAATACATAACAAATATTATATGGAAAAAAATTAACTATGCATGGCCAAAAAATAAAACGCGCAATTGATTTAAATGAACCAATCACGCCCAGCCACGTCTTCGTCTTCTTCAAACGCCCTGATTCATTTACCTGCGGATTTTGTTCCACAGGAAGATTCGTGGCATCTCTCAAAAACCCTTCTTAGGCCATGTAAATGCAAACTAAGAGTGCCAATGCACTCGTCTCTCTCCCCTGAACTCATCCATGGCCATTATTGGTCCTGATTATGCCTGTATCAAGAATGCCCAAAAACAAGAACAAAAACCTTAGGTTCTGGATACGGGGTTAGAAGCCACGAAAATAAAATCAAATATTACAGAAACGTTGGAAATTGAATGGTGAGTATGAATGTACAAGAAAATTGGCAAGAGGATGCAAGCAAACGATTTCACGATGCCATGTTCAGAGCTTGGTTCGTGATGACTTACAGTGCGATTTAGGCAATGAGAAAGCTTGGTTTTGATTGGTATTGCTTCACTGGATGGCAGGGAAGAGAGTAGTGTTGAGCTTTTGGTCTGAATTGGCCTCCAATGTTGTTTTCAATCTCACACTTTTCAAGCTTTTTTCACAACTTTGTATGGCCATTTCTGCAGAGTTCTATGCGTGTTTTTGGTCTAGCTTGCTTGTGTGCATATAATAGAATGCATTTAGGTCAAAATATGGGCTATAATCCAAGTGCATTGAAGACGGAATATTGGATTTGATCACCATTGATAAGCGTTCCAAAAATAGGCCAAATCTGATATTTTGTGCTTGTTTTGACTTGGCACGAATTTTATTGAGTATCACATGGTATTTGCAAGCTGTACAAATCACAAGAATCCCTTTACATAAATTTTTAGATTTTATTTGATTTAATATTGATTAATAATGAATTAAATCAATAAAAATAAAATAAAATAGAAAAATAAATGTTTGGTCATGAAATTAAAGATGGGATACGTGTGTGGCATGAAAAGACCAAATCAAGTGGAAAAAAGTGGGCCCTTTTGTAAAAAATTGGAGTTTTGAGGATAGTTGACTTTTGGCAATTTTGGAAAAATGCCCAACTTCAACAATGCATAACTTCTTCAATTTGGAACCTTTGGAGGTGTTCTTGGACTTTTTAGAAACCTTGAGATGTCCTCTAACCAACCCTGTTGGTCTAATCTCATTTCGTTGTTCCATGCTCAAGTTATAAGCTTTGGAAAAAAGGTGTTTTTGTTGACTTTCAAAAATGACCTATAATGTCCAAATTTGTAACTTCTTGTGAGTGCATTTCTTGATCATGGGATGTGAAGATGGATTATATAAAATTTAATCCTCTTCAAAATGAGCTTTGGATGTTTCATTTCTCATAAAGTATGAGAAAGTTATGCTTGGTCAAAGTTGAGTTGACTTTTTCTACAAAACCCTAATTTAACAACTTTTGAATCTTGATGAATTTTGAGCAATCCTTGATGAATAATGATCAACCCTTGATCAAATGATGAATTATCCTTCAAAGTGAGAATGTTGACAAAAAATCTTGAGGTTTGACTGTATTTGGGACACAGTTGACTTTTGCCCTAGCACAGTCGATTTTTGGGCCTCTTGAGCAATTGACTGACCAAACTTTCTCTGCAAGGCTTGAAATTTGACATGGATGAACTTGAGAACATATTAAGACATTGGGAAACAATTTAGGCCATTTGGATGTTAGGACCTTAATGCAACACAAAACCCTAATTTTGACTTGACTGCCTTAGGAGGTGATTTGACTGTCCAACCCTTGAGCCAACTTGAGCAACTTGAAGATTATTCTTGACATGTCTTGAGGAATATGGGAGGGAAAATTTTGGGGTGCAACACTTACCTTAGGTGGGTACGGGTTCGTTCTCAGAGTCTCGTAATGCCTTACCCCTCCATTCTCCCAGTTATCATAGAGCATGTTGTTGAAGGAGATGTCCCATACACTGTCCTTCATCCTAACATGCCCACATCTCTCGAAGACTTACAAAGGGATTGGATACAGCTTAAGGAAGAACGAGACACTTTTGAAGCCTAATTCTACGCCAATGAGAAGAAAGTTATGGAACTCACCAAGCAACTTCATGAAGAGCGGAGTCTGAACGCCTACGTCGCACCAAAGAGGATGCGTTCAAATTTTTTGTCTTATAAGTTTTGTATTTCATTTCTTTCATTGTAATCCCAAAGAGGCATGATGTACTCAAACTCGGATTTATTAATATAGCGTGTGTTCCTTTTTTATCTAAAACAAATTTAAATCTCTAATTTCCTCAAAATTATTTGCATATGCATCTTCATTCATCATAACACAAACAGGTTTCTTACAACAGGTCTCCTTATCTTTCTACTGTTTATTTCAGTGAGATGGATATTGAACAGACAATAAAAGATCTTCAGGCGCAGAATGCCCAATTTCAACAAATATTCTTGACTATGGCAAAAGGACAAGAGGAGTTGAAAACTTTGCTGATCAAAGAAAAGAAGAAGAAGGTTAAGAAATCAACCGGTGTTTTGAATCTGGGAAGAAGGTTCAAAGGACCAGCCAGACGGACTCTAGACTTCACAACATCATCAGGTGAAGGGGATAATCAAGAAGGGAAAAACAAGGAAGTGACTAACCATCCAGAATCTGAAGAGGAAGAAGAGGGTGACTACTCTGAAGAGCAGTATCCTCCAGCTGACGACAAATACAAACAATTGGAAGATCGCCTCAATGCTATGGAGATCCAGAGGGTTCCCGAGTTGGATTTGAAGAGCTAGGACTTGTCTCGGGGGTTTTCATACCGCAGAAATTTAAGGTCCCTACTTTCGCTAAATATGACGGTTTCTCTTATCCAAAGCTACATTTGAGATCATACGTCATGAAAATTCAACCCCGTACTGCGGATATGAATCTATGGGTGCATTTCTTCCAAGAAAGCTTGTCAGGGACGCAATTAGATTGGTTCTATCAGTTGGAAGGGACCAACATCCACAATTGGGAAGATTTGGCAACCGCTTTTTATAAGCAATACCAGTATAATGCTAATTAGCTCCAACTCGGACACAGTTGCAAGGCATGTCTATGGGTACAGGTGAAGGTTTCAAAACCTATGCTCAAAAATGGCGGGATCTCGCGGGAAGGGTCCAACCCCCTCTATCTGACATAGAATTGGTTGATATGTTCTTAGGCACACTATCTGGTCCATTCTTCAAACACCTTATTGGAAGCTTCTCGACTGGGTTTACCGAATTAATCATGACTGGTGAACGGGTAGAAGTGGGTATAAAAGTGGAAAAATTCAAAGAGATGCATCCTCGAGCGCGATGAAGAAGCCCTTTACCAGAAAGAAGGAGGTCAGTGTTGCATATGACCATAGGAATCAGGACAGAACTGAACGTCGTCCAGCGGTAGGGGCTATCATGATCTCTAAGCCCGCACCTACTCAACAAAGGAACAATTAGTCTAGAACAAAAGGCCGGTAAAACAGTTTACCCGGATAAATATGACGATGTCTCATGTCTTGCCAGATTTGTTGAAATCTAATCTGGTAACCTTGCGGGAAGCTCCGAATAATCCCAACACTACCTCTCCCCGTTATAACCCAAATTCTCATTGTGCTTACCATTCAGAAAGTCCAGGTCATGATACAAATGACTGTTGGGCTTTGAAAAATAAGGTTCCTTCTCGAGGCAGAGGAAATTGAATTTGACGCCCCTGAGATCCCAAATGTTATCACTGCTCCTAAGCCCAAGCACGGTCGTGGTGTTAACATCGTTGAAGATGATGTGTTTGTTACTGTTGTTGATGAACTTGTTACTCCTCTACTGACTGTCAAGAGGAGCCTGTTGAAGGCCGGTTTATTTCTGGATTGTGGCGAAGGTTGCCACCTCTGTTTATCTCTACTGACTGGTTTTCATTTATTGAAGGCAGATGTCCAACGCCTGATGGATGACAAAGAGATTTTGTTTGAAAAGACTCCCATTCCGACCTTTTCTTACAAGGATGTTTCAATAATAACCATTTCCGCCAATCCTCCCAGGGTCTCCACCAAAAGACCCGTTAGGATTACATCTATTCCGAAGGTGACTCCACTGATAATTACTATGTCAGGGCCAATCCCATACTCCTTAGAAAAAACTGTTCCCTAGAACTATGGGGGTGACATCTACTACCATAGCGCCAAGCAAGATTGGCTGGCTGATAAAGACCCGGTTTTTGAGAAGGATGACCCTGACATTGGCAACATTGTGGGAACCAGCAAAATAACCAGAAGTGGAATATTGTTCTCCCCTGAGATTTCTCCTCCGAAAGCTGTTACTGGTCCTGTGATCATTCCTGCTTTTGTTCCTGCTGATACTACTATTACAGTTCCTGTGATTACCCCAGCTGACACCCCTACCACTGAGTCGACCGAGACTCGGAGTAAAGATATTTTGGTTGAGCCTGTCCGGATGAAGGCGCAGTCAATATCTATCCCAGAGGCTTCCAAGAAGGAAATGGAAGAAATTTTGAAAATTATAAAGGGAAGCGACTATAATATAGTCGAACAGCTAGGGCAGACCCCTTCAAAGATCTCTATGCTAGCTTTATTGTTGTGCTCCGAAGCTCATGCGAAGGCTTTGGTGAAATTTCTTAAAACTGCCCATGTGCCACAGGAAACCTCTGCTGACCAATTCAAAGATTGTGTGGCTAGTTTGACAGCTGATAACAGTTTGGGCTTTTCTGATGCTGATCTGACACCTAGAGGGAGGAAACACAATGATGCATTTCATGTCTCTGTCGAATGCAGGGGCATTACTTTGGGCCATGTCCTGGTAGATACTGGTTCATCATTGAATGTGCTGCCTAAGAAGGCTCTGGATAGACTAGACTGTGAAGGTTTGACCTTAAAACCCAACAACATAGTGGTAAGGGCCTTCGATGGTTCGAAGAGAATGGTGCACGGGGAGGTGTACATCCCCATCAAAGTTGGAACTCATACCTTTGATTCAACTTTCTATGTGATGGATATTCTCCCTTCCTATTTATGTTTATTGGTCCGACCTTGGATTCATGGCCCTAGTGCCGTCACCTCTACATTACATCAGATGTTGAAGTACCCAATCAAGGGAAAAATCACCATTGTCCATGGAGATGACGAATATATGGTCAGTCACCTGAACTCTTTCAGGTATGTGGAAATGGATGGTGAGTTCATCGAAACTCCGTGTTAGCATTTCGAGGAGGTCCCACAAACAGTTGCGGCAACCAAGACTGTTTCCAAAGTCCCGAAGATTACCATACCTCCACTGAAGATGGCTTCTCTGAAAGATGCCAATGCAGTAGTCGAAGAAGGTGGGTGTACCATTTGGGGCCAACTTTCGGATATTCCCTACAAATCTGACAAATTTGGTTTGGGTTTTACTTCAGGAGCCCAGAAAGCTGTTCGTCGTGCTCGTACCGGGGGACCACCTTTGCGGATCAGCAACCATGGAGTCAACACAGTGGAAGATAGTGATGACATCTGTGACCTGGAAGAATGGATTTTTTCAACTATCAGCGGAGGACTCAACAACTGGGAAGCCAAAGAATTTGTCCCTATTACTTTTATCCAACAGTAATTATCTTTAAATTTTTGTTGGACTTGTAATAATTAAACAATTTAGACTTTAAAACCTTGTGTCTTACCCGAGGCACAACGGTCCATTTGTGAGGGTTGTTACTTCATTTTCATATGTCATCAATAAATCATGGACGTTTTTGCATGCAAATTTTACGCTCTTTGTTCTTATTTTTCTACATTTTTATTTTTTCAAAGATAGTTATGCTCTTACACACACTCACATATCAAAATGCAGATCCACATCCACTCAGGATCCCATGGGTAACGATTCTGCTATGACCTATTGTGACTTTGAAAATGCGATCTACCAAGCCGAAGACGAAGGCGAGGAATATTGTGAGGTGCCAGGGGAACTAGCCAGGTTACTACAACAGGAAGAAAGGACCATACAACCACATGAAGAGCCGGTTGACACAGTTAACTTAGGTATTGAAGAGGACAAGAAAGAAGTCAAGGTAGGTGCCAACCTAGAACCTAGTGTCAAGAAGCGCTTAACTTAGTCACTACATGACTATGTTGAGGTCTTTTCCTGGTTACGAAGACATGCCAAGACTCGACGCTGATATCGTGGTCCATCGTCTGGCGACAAAAGAAGACTGCCCTCCGGTAAAATAGAAAGTTCGTCGCATGCGGCCAGAAATGTCAGAAAAGATCAAGACTGAAGTCATGAAGTAGTTCAACACCGGATTCTTAGCCATCACCTTATATCCACAAGGGTCACCAATGTTATTCCAGTGCCTAAAAAGGACGGTACAGTACGCATGTCTGTGGATTACAGAGACTTGAATAGGGAAAGTCCTAAGGATGATTTCCCGCTTCCCCATATCGATTTTCTGGTTGACAACACCGCATAGCATAAAGTTTTCTCCTTCATGGATGGTTTCTCCGAGTACAACCAAATCAAAATGGCACCTGAGGACATGGAAAAAACGACCTTCATCACACAGTGGGGCACGTTCTGTTACAAAGTTATGCCATTTGGGCTGAAGAACGCTGGGGCAACTTATCAGTGCCCCATGGTAGCTCTATTTCACGATATGATCCATCACGAGATAGAGGTCTACATGGATGACATGATAGCTAGATCTCAAACTGAAGAGGAACACCTTGACCATTTGTAGAATTTGTTTGAAAGACTGAAGAAATAGAAACTAAGGTTGAACCCGAGTAAATGCACATTTGGAGTGAGGTCCGGTAAACTCCTAGGCTTCATTGTTAGTGGTAAAGGCATCGAAGTGGACCCTGCAAAGGTAAAATAAATACAAGAAATGCCTGCTCCTCGCACCGAGAAAGAAGTCAGAGGATTCTTAGGACGGCTAAACTACATCGCCAGATTCATTTCTCACCTAACCGCTACTTGTGAACCAATCTTCAAATTACTGAAGAAAGATCAAGTGTTGGATTGGAACGAAGACTGCCAGGCTTCCTTCGACAGGATCAAAGTGTACCTTCAAGAGCCTCCTGTTTTGATGCCGCCAATCGAGGGAAGACCTTTGATCATGTATCTATCTATCTTGGAAAATTCAATAGGGTGTGTGTTGGGGCAGCATGACGAGTCTGGCCGAAAAGAGCATGCAATATACTACCTGAGCAAAAAGTTTACCGATTGTGAAACCAGATATTCACTGCTCGAGAAAACTTGCTGCACTCTGGCATGGGCTGCTCACCGTCTAAGACAGTATATATTGACCCATACTACCTTATTGATATCCAAGATGGATCCAATTAAATACATATTTGAGAAGCCCGCCCTCTCTGGAAGAATAGAAAGATGGCAGATGATCTTGACTGAATACGACATTAAATACACTACCCAAAAAGCAATAAAGGGCAGTGTGCTAGCCGATCACCTTGCTCATCAGGCTGTGAATGACTATCATTCCATGAAATTCGAGTTCCCAGATGAAGACATCATGTTGGTAAGCAAGTGTGAAGAACTCATACCATATGACGGACATGAACAAGGATCTCGATGGACCTTGGTTTTTGACGGAGCTTCCAACGCACTCGACAACGGCATAGGCGCTGTGATCATATACCTTGAAGGATGTCATACTCCCTTCACTGCGAGGCTTTGTTTCAAATGTACCAATAATATGGCGGAATATGCAGCGTGCATTATGGGGTCTCAAAGATGCCATAGATTTGGGAATCAAGTCATTAAATGTATTTGGAGATTCAGCCTTAGTCATCAGTCAGATCAAAGGAGAATGGGACACGAAGCATCCTAATCTCACCCCTTACAAAGAACATGTGTTGACATTAATCCCAAATTTTGAGGAAATTACCTTTGAGCATTTTCCACGAGAGGAAAACCAACTAGCAGACGTGCTATCCACTATGTCATCCATGTTTAAAATCAGGTGGGATAACGAGGCTCCTCAAATTACCATTGAGAGGATGGACGAACCAGCTCACTGTCACGAGATTGATACTGAAGATGTAGTGGACAAGCCTTGGTTCCATGAAATTAAGAGGTATCTCGAGGCCCAAGAGTATCCGGAGGGAGCTTCGGTCAATGATAAGAAGTTCTTGAGAAGATTTTATGCTAAATTCTTCCTCAGTAACGGAATCCTCTATAAACGCAACCATGACTCAACTTTGCTTCGGTGCATAGACAAGAGTGAGGCAGACAAGATCATGGTTGATTTACATAAAGGAACTTTGGCACCCATTCTAGTGGGCACACGATGGCTAAAAAGATCCTACGGGCATGATATTATTGGTCCACCACGGAAGCAGATTATCATCAACATTCACGAACTTGTTACAAGTGCCAGATCTATGCTAACAAAGTACATGTGCCTCTGATTCGTCTAAACATCCTGACTGCTCCTTGGCCCTTCGCAATGTGGGGCATCAACATGATTGGAGAGATCAAACCCACAGCTTTTAATGGATACCGCTTCATCTTGGTTGTCATTGATTATTTCACGAAGTAGGTCGAGGCAACTTTATTTGCTTCTGTTACCAAGAACGTTGTGGCCCGATTCATCAAACAGAACCTCATATGTCAGTACGATATCCCAGAGAGAATCATCACAAATAATGGTACCAATCTCAATAATACTATGATTACAGCACTATGCGTGTAATTCAAGATACAACATCATAACTCTTCTCCTTACCAGTCAAAGATGAATGGCGCTGTAGAAGCCGCTAATAAAAACATTAAGAAGATCATACAAAAATGACAGTGACCTACAAGGACTGGCATGAGATGTTACCATTTGCTCTCCATGGTTACCGTACCATGGCACGCACGTCAACAGGGGAAACTCCTTTCTCTTTAGTATACAGAATGGAAGTTGTCCTACCAATTGAAGTCCAAATACCTTCTCTGAGAATCATAAAAGATGCAGGGTTGAATGAAAATGAATGGATTCAAACTCGACTTGACCAGTTGAACTTGATTGATGAGAAGAGGCTTGCAGCTGTCTGTCATGGTTAGATGTATCTAAAACGTATGATCAAAGCTTTTAACAAGAAGGTCAGACGTCAGTTATATCGGGTTGGTGACTTGGTAATCAAGCGTATCATACTACCACAAGGTGATCCCAGGGGGAAATGGATTCCTACATACGAAGGACCATTTGTGATCAAAAACATTTTCTCTGGTGGAGCAATGATATTAACCACTATGGATGGCGACGACCTTCCGCACCCTATAAATGCAGACACAGTTAAAATATACTACCCATGAATAAAGACCCGGCGAACCAAAAGGGTTCGGGCAAAAATCAGGGATAAAATACAAAAGAAAAAAATTTGTACACCCGGTGTGATACGGTGGCAGAACCGACTGTTAATACTGGTTTTGCGTTTTTGTATTCACAAATGTGCGGTAAGCAAGAGTCGCCACCGACTTTTCTTTTATCCAACAAAGGAAAGGGTGAAAAGAACAGAAAAAATACCTTTCGAGAGTTTTCTACGGGGGGTAGATTATGGAAAGGGAAGGTGTTAGCACGCTTTCCATCCATAGTTTTCTACGAGCTCTTAGGTGCTAGCTCATGTTTTAAAAATTACTTGTGCTTTATGTGTTTTGAAATTTGTTTTGAAAATGCCTTAGTGCGGCGATTCGCTTTGTGATAACTCTTGTATCAGTCCTCAAGAGTGTTGATAAGGAAAATGTTTTTGAAAGTGTTTTGAAATATTTTTGTGTAGGTGCAAAAAATTGTTTTGAGCAAGCATCTAAGAACTTATCTACTTATACTCGAAAATGTTGTTCTTTTCTCCCTATCCTTTAGACAGTGCTATCCTACTATTAGTGAGTAGGTAGCCTTATCGTTGGATGTATGAGGGGCAAGCGTGGGTCATCGTTATAGTCATAGAAGGTAACATATAGGGATACCTTAGCAGTTCGAAGGGACTGTCATCATATAGGCAATATCGAGGGACAAGATCATTTCTTGTAGGCAACTCGAGGGACGTTAAGGGACTATGATCTTTATGATGAATTTTAGATTGAGGGTCTTTTGCTAAGATATCCCTATGTTCGAGGGACATGACCATTATTTTCCGAGGCAACCAAGTGGGGAGTACCCTAGGGGTGCAAGTGTGTAAATGATTCAGTTTGGTTATTTATCTTGAAATTAGGATTTTCTATCGTTCCTTTTTATCTTTCCATACAATCCTATTAATCTAAGCATTGCATAAAATATAACAGCTGAAGGTAAAGGCGAAAATATAAACCTAGGCTATTACAGAGCTTTGGGGCAGTTACATAATAGTGAAGAGTGCGGAAAAGAAATCCTAAAACTATTACATCCCGGAAGCAATTACATGATAATAAAAAACAACAAGAAAAATAAAGCTACGCTATTACAGTTGAACGCACCCTATACCTTCTCAAGATGCCTGCCTTGCCATGAGCCATGCATTGATTGTTGTTCTGTTTTATTGTTTTGGCCTCAACGTTCTGTAATAAATCTGCATGGGATTATTAGATGGTCCAAACCTGTAGTGTTGAATCTCATGAACACATTAAACAAATTAGTATACCATGAAATACAAAGAAAATAAATATATGAAATTTTGTAATGTTAAAACTGATATGGCATGTATGAATGCTTCTACATCCTTTTGATCATGGAGATCAAACCAGTCTTACCCTTATTGGAGAAGTAGTGAGATGGGGGGTTTGTAACAATAATGGCTTGTTTGTAGTGAGATGGGGGTTTGTAACAAGGATTTTAAGGTTGTTAGGGTTCTTGAAGAAATTTGATATTTTGACAGGGTTGTGGCAAAGTTTTTTTTCTCGTCCTCTTTGTGTGAAAAGAATGAGATTATATAATAGAAATTAGAGCAAAGATATGGGCTTTGAATATGCAATTGGGCCTCCAATAACCACAAGCAGTATTGCAGATTTTTATTCACTTGAGTCCGTCACGTTCCAAGCTAAATCGCATGGGCTTAAGTGAAATTTTTGAAGTTTAAATGTGAAAACAAAATGTAGCCGACATCAAGAACTAACTCCTATCCGAAAATAGGCTTAATCGGATAAACGGTGAATTAGTTATGAATTTTTGAAGTTTCTCCTCGGACAAACTTATTTTGGGCTCTAGTGTCAACTCTGACACGTTTTTTAATAAAAAACTGGTATTGATCGGAGCAGAACCTGGTCTCAACTTTGGAAGAAAAGTTATATATCTCTGAGTCAGTGACCTTGTGTAAAAATATGGACCCGATCCGATAAAAATTGACCGAGTTATGAATTTTCAAAGTTTCGACCTAGATGAAATAATATTCAGCATTCAGGATTTTCAGCGCGTCACGCGCACTTTGGGGAAAAAGGATTTTTAGATACCGTTCGAACTCGATACCTCCTGTGAAAATGTAGCCAACTCAATTTGTGAAATTTTGGCACCGGAACCAGCTCAATACGATGGAAATAGACTAAGTTATGATTTTCTGAACATGACGCAAATAAACTTCTGTCACAAATTTGTTGTACGAAAATACTTGATAAGTCCACATTTTTGAAGACCTTATGATCGAAATTGGCTTCCCGCCGTGAGAGATGAAAACGTAGATGATGTCAAGACGGAATTTTGGCCACTGGAACGGGTCCAAAACGAGCCACGGTCTTCAAGTTATGAATTTTTTAGTGCGTAAAAACTGCACTTTCAGCATACTTTTTCACCGTATTTCTTCGAGAAAAATCACATATTCTGAGACCTTCTTTAATGAATTGGCTCTCGAGTCGAACCTGAATTTGGAAATATGTTATCAGGGATATCTTGGCGAAAGAACACCTGAATATGACACGCCAGGTTGGACTTGTGAATCTTTGAACCTCGAATCGTTGCGAAACGGCGAACCGATCTTCAGCGCGGAAAATACTTTGAGAACATCCATTGGCGAAATAAATGTCACTTGTAACCTGATGAAGCTTGCTAAATATACCTTGATTACATAACCATAAAACCAATGATATGCATGTACGTAATAATGAAATGTAAGCCAAACAGGTCGAAATAAAGAGGGTAAATTTTGGGGTACAACAGCTGCCCCTGTTCAATCTTCTAAAACCTCAAGATTTAGATTGGCTTGTCTGCCTTTCGTGATCTGAAGGTGGAAGATCATTGAACACTAGAGTGCCTAAAAATTTTCACTTATCTGTAATGATGCTTGACTATATAGATAATGTCGGGAATGGGCTTATAGATGCCATTTGGAGAAGATGACTGAAAGTCGTCGGAGATGGGCTTAAAGTCGCCATCCTGAGAATGTGATGGAGAGTCATCGGAGATTGGCTTAAAGATGCCGTCCAGAATAATAATGATTTTGTGAGATATTCCTTCGTGGGAATTCCTGTTCCTGTTGTTAGGGAGGACTTCGCTGAGGAATGTTGGTCTCTGTCTTGGGGAATAGAGTCTAGGAGCTTCAGTTGTCTGTTATTCTACTGGGGAGTCATATCTTAATTGAGGAGACGGAAGTGAACTTCTTATCTGGTCAAGATCCAAGCTTCACAGTGACTGGTTGAGGATGATAAGGTTGACTGCTATATGGTCGTATTCCATGATTCACAACAACTTACTAGGGAAATATGAAATCGACCGTATCTGGTCGGGTCCAGGTTTTATAGTGTTGTAAACTGTTGTCCGGAGATAAAAGAGAAGAAACCTGTATAGGGCTTTCTCATGATAAGTCCATGCAAGACTGCGTCAAGTAATTCATAAAAAGGAGCCTGGATAGTAGGGCTATGAGAAGGAACTTGGGTAGTAGGGTTACTTCTAAATGAAAGTCTGGATAGTAGGGCTATGAGAAGGAACTTGGGTAGTAGGGTTACTTCGAAATGAAAGCCTGGATAGTAGGACTATGAGAAGGAATCTGGGTAGTAGGGTTACTTCGAAATAAAAGCCTTGATAGTAGGGCTATGAGAAGGAACCTGGGTAGTAGGGTTACTTCGAAATAAAAGCTTGGATAGTAGGGCTATGAGAAGGAACCTGGGTAGTAGGGTTACTTCGAAATGAAATCCTGGATAGTAGGGCTGTGAGAAGGAACCTGGGTAGTAGTGTTACTTCGAAATGAAAGCCTGGATAGTAGGGTTGTGAGAAGGAACCTGGATAGTAGGGTTACTTCGAAATGAAAGCTTGGATAGTAGGGCTATGAGAAGGAACCTGGATAGTAGGGTTACTTCAAAATGAAAGCCTTTATAGTAGGGCTATAAGAAGGAACCTGGATAGTAGGGTTACTTCGAAATGAAAGCCTGGATAGTAGGGCTATGAGAAGGAACCTGGATAGTAGGGTCACTTCGAAATAAAATCCTGGATAATAGGGTTATGAGAAGGAACCTGGATAGTAGGGTTACTTAGAAATAAAAGCCTGGATAGTAAGGCTATGAGAAGGAACCTGGATAGTAGGGTTACTTCAAAATGAAAGCCTAGATAGTAGGGCTATGAGAAGGAACCTGGATAGTGGGGTTACTTCGAAATGAAAGCCTGAATAGTAGGGTTGTAAGAAGGAACCTGGGTAGTAGGGTTACTTCGAAATGAAATTCTGGATAGTAGGGCTATGAGAAGGAACCTGGATAATAGGGTTACTTCGAAATGAAAGCCTGGATAGTAGGGTTGTGAGAAGGAACCTGGATAGTAGGGTTACTTCGAAATGAAAGCCTGGATAGTAGGGCTATGAGAAAGAACCTGGATAAGAGGGTTACTTCGAAATAAAAGCCTGGATAGTAGGGCTATGAGAAGGAACCTGGATAGTAGGGTTACTTCGGAATGAAAGCCTGGATAGTAGGGCTATGAGAAGGAACCTGGATAATAGGGTTACTTCGAAATGAAATCTTGGATAGTAGGACTATGAGAAGGAACCTGGATAGTATGGTTACTTCGAAATGAAATCCTGGATAATAGGGCTATGAGAAGGAACCTGGATAGTAGGGTTACTTCGGAATGAAAGCCTAGATAGTAGGGCTATGAGAAGGAACCTAGATAGTAGGGTTACTTAGAAATGAAAGCCTTAATAATAGGGCTATAAGAAGGAACCTGGATAGTAGGGTTACTTCGAAATAAAAGCCTGGATAGTAGGGCTATGAGAAGGAACCTGTATAGTAGGGTTACTTCAAAATGAAAGCTTGAATAGTAGGGCTATGAGAAGGAATCTGGATAGTAGGGTTACTTCGAAATGAAAGTCTGGATAGTAGGGCTATTAGAAGGAACCTGGATAGTAAGGTTACTTTGAAATGAAAGCTTGGATAGTAGGGCTACTTCATTTGATCACGTAGATTAGTTGACCCGTTTGGTTTCAGGAACTGATTTTCCATTAGTTGTCTGCAGATATGACATGTATAGCTTCATGGATTTAATCTTGAATTTTTGGAATTGTTGATGATAACCATCTTTCCTGAAAAGGAACAAGATTAATTATATGCTATGCATGAAATGCATTATGTCATGATGTTCTCAAAATAAATGAGATTATGTTGTATGCAATATGTATGCGCATATCATGATGT
This sequence comes from Vicia faba, assembly GCA_948472305.1. Lineage (NCBI taxonomy): Eukaryota > Viridiplantae > Streptophyta > Magnoliopsida > Fabales > Fabaceae > Vicia > Vicia faba. The sequence continues at coordinate 444,168,358 of OX451739.1, read as the reverse complement.
ATGAACATGAAATGCTATTGTGACATATCTGAGTCTAGGAAAATAAATCCATGACTGCTGCTGGAGAGTACTGGAAATTGAATTCCTTACTGTTGTAGAAAAAGTGGTTCTTCTACTTCCGTTGGGGATGGTGAACGAAGATGATTATGCCGTGGATTTACTCCTTTCTGTTTGTGAATATTCTGCCAGAGAGAGACTCTGCTTAAGAATAACTCTGCGGGGGAATTACTCTGTTTGCGAGAGGAGGTGCTTTACTGGAATATTTTTCCGATTCGGGGAAATACACTCTGCCGGGGGATAAATTTCTGTAGCTGGAGGAATAAACTCTGTTGGGGATTGAGCTTTTGTATTCAGAGAAATAAGCTATGCTCAGGAGAAAACTTTATGAACCGCTTGCGATTACAAAATTCGGCTGGGGAATATAGATATCGGCTCTCTGAATGGATTTTGCTGGGAGTAGTAACTCTTGTTTGGGGAAGGAAAGCTTTATGCACTGGACTGTTGCTAGAAGATAGTCTGGAATAAGTATCAGGATGACATCCGTTTTGGATCGTACCTGAACCGTTTCTAGATGAGAATATGAAATAAGTGTCAGGAGGATATCCGTCTATGAATCGTACCTGAACCGTTTCCAGTTGATAATCTGCTTTATTCAGAATGTTTCCGTTGTGGAAGGGAAACTCTATAATCCGCTCGGGGAATCCCGAGAAGCTTGGTGACTTCATTGGGGAATCTTCGTTGGAGCAGTAATTTGGAGATTTTGCTCTGCCGAGGGTACGAGAACACCTGACATCAATAGGTTGTAAGCTGATAATATAGAGGTGACCTTGTAGTAGAATGCCCTTGTCTTGATACCTGTTGTAGAAAATATCAACCAGGGATTTTGTAGATGGTTTGACTATTATCCCGACTCTTGGAGTCCTTGGTGAATGCGAATCAGGGTAATAAGCCTTCTATTGATTAGACAAGTGACGAGATGATGAGACGTAGTTGTTGTACCCCAAAATTTTCCCTCTCATTTATCAAGACTTTTCTCACAAGACTTCTTGGACTCAAGACAAGATTAGGGTTTGGTTAGCTCAGGACATCTCATCTTGCACTGATAACCCAAAATTAGGGTTTGAGTTTGCACAAGGATTTTTGGATCACCAATGCTTAATTTTACTTTCATACATCATTTTGGACCCCTAAGATTACTCATGTTAAGTTTCAAGCCTTGAACCATATTTTTGATCAGTTAATTGGACAGTTGACCTAAAAATCAGCTGTATTGGGGGAAAAGTCAACTATGGCCAATTTACAGTCAAACTTCATAATTTTTGATCCACATCAACATTTTAAACTCATATGTACCATTTGATCAAGTTTGGATCACAACTCCTCAAGAAATTTGATCAAATCATCAAAAGGGCAAAATGGTCAAAATTAGGGTTTTCGACTGAGAAAGGGCAATTTATGATTTTTAACCTAGCCAATGACCAATTGGGTTCAAGCATGATTTCAAGGGTTCAATGGCATCATATTGACCTAATTACATGGTTCAAAAGATCTCAAGTTCATTGGATTGACAGATGAAATTTGCAGTCAACTAATCAAAAGTCAACTGTGCACTGAAAAGTCAAACTTTGACTTTTTGGTTAAAATCAAGTGCCAAGGGTCATAATTCATCAAGATATGTCAAAATGTGAAACTTGTTGACCAAGAAAACTAAATTTGAAAATTAGGGTTTTAATTTGAAAATTTTCATAACTTAGAATTTTTCTAAGTATAAAAATTTTCTTATTTTTTCTCAACTTTGCACCACTTTTTCACCATGATGCATTTTGATTCAAAGAAAACTCTAAAAATGAAAGTTGTAGACCCCATGAAATATAAAACTTTTCTTCACAAACATTTCCCAAAATATGCTTGGATATCAAGTTATGAATTTGTGAATACATGGTCGTGAACTTCTTAACTTAGTGGAATTTTGCCCTAATTTGGGCAGGTTTTGGACCCAACTTCATGGCAACTTTTTACCTAGTTCCAAGAGGTATCTCAAAATTCATTTCAAAGATGGATTATAAATCACATTGCAAGCTTTCCAAAATGTCCAAGAACTCTCTAAGATCATTTTTGAGTAGGGAGAATCGAAGAGAGAAAGTTGGCATTTTCTCACTTTTTGTTCAAGCCATTTTCACATAGAATCAAGTTGCAAACCAAACCTATGCTGGTTATTTCTTGCTTTACAGGTCCTAAGCTTTATATACACTCCTTAATTAAATGCATACTCAGTTGACAAAGTTTTTATCCTTGCTTTTGAAACTTTACACAAGTTGTAATTCCATTTTGGGCAAAAAGGCTTCATTGCCATTTTGATAAAGATGCACTTTTGCAACTTTGTCAAATTGGAGCATTGGGCATGTCCCTTTGATACAAGCAAACTACACAACTCTCAAGCAATTTGTACAAACTCATATCATCCCTAAAACAAGCTAGTACAAGCATGTGAGATTGGTCTTGTCAACTTTACTTCAAGTACAAGAAAAGTTGCAAAAGGGCTAAAGCTTGCACAACTAGTAGGAAGCTGACTTTGGATCACTTCTATACTAATATGCAAACATTTTACAAGGAATTACATGCTTGGCTTGAACCTAGAACTCTCTCAAACTGAAAAACACTAAAAATCTGCCCAAGCACACAGTTTCTGCAAAAACTCAGCCAACTCTCATTTGGCTCGTGCGTTTTGTGTTTAACTGATTCAAACATCTTATACACTTGATACCTAGTCAATCCAAGCCATCACCTTGGTTCTGTAACTTCTGTTTCATCATCTGCCATTTTCAACTTGGAAGCTTGCAGTTGGACTTGGTCAGGGAGTTCCAGCCATCTTCAGAGCAAGATAAGGATTTGAGTAGGTTCAGGGAAGCTCAAGGAAGCTCAAAAAATCATCAGGCCTCCATTAAAGTCCCTACATTGCCATACACGATTCCAGCTGAAGAAGGTATTTTCTCAAACTCTATCTCTTTATACAGGCAACCTCAAGCCACGATTTGTGAAGGAAAAATATAGTTCTCATCATAACAAAGTTGTACATATCCTTACTTTGCATTTATATTACTTGTGCTAAGAGAATTTGAAGCTTGAAATCTAGAAATTTTTAGGTCACGATTTAGGGATTCCAAAATTCTCTTTGATCTTTGATAGTTAGGTTACATAATTTATATGGTTGGAATCGTGAGCTCAAATGCCACATTTTCATGTTATGAGTTTTCATTTTTATGCAAGCATGAGGAAGATACAGGTTTGAACTGGCATGGCGTGAAGAAGAGAACGAAGGACAGGGATGAAGTCTGGTTCTGGGCTTTTTGCTGCTAGGCCTTTTTGTTTTTGCTAAACACCCCCCCTGATCTGCTATTGCACCCCCCCTTGCTAACTATTTTATTTTTTGTATTTTTCTTCATATTTTTTTTATTTAATACTTTTATTTATTTTTTCCTAATGATAAAAAATCCTAAAAATGATTTATTTGTTTTCACACTTTTATTTTATTTTTTTATTATTTTCTCACATAAAAAATTAATTTATTTTGATATAATAGAATTTATTTTCTTAGTAAATTTGTAAATAATCAAATATACTTAATATTTTTAGTTTATATTTTTATACTTATAAATACTTATTTTTTTGAACATATTTAATTTATAATATTTATATATAATATTATTTATTATTTCTTATACAAAAATGCACAAAATAATAATATAGAACATTATTTTCTTTTGAATAAAAACTAGGGTTTAATCCCCTTCCAAAATTAAATATTATTTTTTTCCTTTTTTTTAGGTTTAAATTAAATATTTTTCTTACACAAAAACAAGACATAAAACATTTTTCTAACATGAACATTGCATTGCATTTTAAATATTTGTATTATAATTATTTAATTCGCGCATATTCGATTTGGTTGTAATAATATATTTAGCTTTATATTTGTGCAAATCCCCATTCAAACTTGTATTCCCCCCTCCCATAAAATTGTTGTAATAGCTTAGTATATTTCCATTACGCAATTTATCGCTTTAAATGCCATGATTAGTAATTAGGGTTTGTATGACAAGAACGAAACAAAACAAATAGAAAACCCTAAATACAAGACAAAATCAAAAGCATGGAAATGATGCATTTTGCACACAAGCACCCTTAGGGTTTCTCCCACTTGGTTGCCTAAAATAAAATGGCCATGTTACGCATACGAAGTATCTTGGCAAAGCAAAATAAATATAAGATCATAGTCCCTCGATGACGCTATTCAAAAGTTGCCTTACAAAATGATCTTGGTCCCTCAAAAATGCTAAGATACTTGGAAAAATTGTTATCATGGTTATACGATGACCCACGCCCGTCCCGTTTACATCCAAAGATAGGGTTGCTTACCAAATAAATGGTAAGTCAACAATATCAAAGGAATAAAAAATGCACAAGAAAGACATTTGAGTAGGTAGATTGCTTCTAAGTTACTTGCTCCATTTTAAACAACAATCCTTGCTATTTTCAAAAACAAACACACACATATTTCAAAAATATCTTACAAACATTGAAAACATTTTTCAAAAGACAAACATCTTTGTATACATTCTTACGAACGAGAATCATTACAAAGATTGCCTAAATGAATGGCCTCTTTTAGAAAATACTTTCAAAACCACATCAAGCACCATTTCAAACAAACCAAAGCAAGTGATCTAAGCAAGTAACTAAGATCCCATGGAAAACCATGGATGAAAAGGGTGCTAGCACCTTCCCTTTTCATAATCTACCCCCCGAACTCAAGAAAACATCTCATGGGTCTTTCCTGTGCTTTTTCACCTTTCCTTTTGGATAAAAGAAAATTCGGTGGCGACTCTTGCTAATCGCGACATTTGCGATAAAACGCAAAACCCTCAAGTCAGTTCTCCCACCGTATCACAGAATTGGCGACTCTGTTGGGGAATTATTATAAAAGTGGGGTTACCTTAGGGTTTAGATCACATTTATTTGCTTACATTGTTTGACTTGTTTGCTTTACAATTATGGTTCTTTGTTTGGGTTTAAATCCTCCACCCGGATTTGGGAAACATTATAGGTAAATAACAATACGTTGTGGAAACTGTGCGGGGTATACCAACATGGTCTAAGCAATAGCTATGTTAGTGTGACATATTTGTGGGTACCGGTAGCCTTTGAGTCAATCAAAGAGAATACGGGGCCGCTGAGTGATGTCATGAAGCACTAATGAACTTCTAGAACCCTTTACTTGACCAACTTGGCCTTTTTAGGATGTAGTGAGATGACCGACTTTGGTGCAGTCTGAAGTTGGTAGATACTCGATACTAAACTCATTAAGGGTTGGTTTCTTGGGATATTTCGGTTGCCATTAAAGAGGCTTGAGATGAAACAATGACCAAGAAAATAATCCAGTGATATTGAGCTCCTTATAACCCGGTTACTATTGTTAGGATAGGTTGAGCCAACTAAACTTCAAGAGGGTACTTACCTATGAAACCCCACGCAAGCCTAAACTAAGAACTTGCTTGATTTGTTTGTATATGCATGCTTATACATAAACATCATGGACATCATGAACATCATATGAATTCACTAACCATTTCAAGGATTTTGGAGATTCATCTTTGTTCTCGTTTTGTAGGTTATGGATTCACTTCGCAGGAAAACTATCCAAATCAACCTTGTAAGAATTCCTCCACAACTCAAAGAGATAGCTTCAAGGATCCCTGAGAACTCTCCATTCACCGAGAGACATGGTCGTCTACTTAACTTGGTCACTTCCAACACAGAGGAGGATATGATGAAGGTTCTCTTCCAGTTCTTTGACCCTTTGCACCATTGCTTCACATTTCCTGACTATCAACTTGTGCCCACTTTGGAAGAATTCTCTCAATTTATGAGGATTCCTATTCTCAATCAACTACTCTTCAACAGTACAGAAAGAGATCCAAAGCAAGAAGAGATTGCTCAAGCCCTACACTTGCACTCATCTGATGTCACAACTCATTGGGAAACTAGAAGTGGTGCAAAGGCTTCTTGGAAAAGTTTTTGTTTGAGAAGGCCCAAAGCTGTTGGAATTCCCTAGACTTGCAAGCTTTTGAGGAGATTGTAGCTCTTCTCATCTATGGGATGGTCTTGTTCCCTAATCCTGACCAACTCATAGATGTAAGGCTATCAAAATCTTCATGTCTCGCAACCCGGTGCCTACATTGCTTGGGGATACCCTACACTCTTTTCACACTCGTACAATGAGGAAAAGAGGTATTATTATGTGTTGCACTCCTCTCCTGGCAAGATGGTTTATTTCTCATCTTCCCCAACCAGTCTTGAAAAATGATCAAGGTTTGAGGTGGTCACAAAGGTTAATAACGCTTAAACATTCTGATATTCATTGGTGCTCTCAATCCAAAGAGAATGTTATCATTGTTGACCGTTGTGGGGAATTCCCTAATGTCCCTCTACTTAGCATTAGGGGAGGCATCACTTACAACCCGTGTTTGGCTCTAATACAGTTTGGTTATGCCCAAAGGGATGGCCCACATGATATGTTGATTCAAGGCCTGGTATTCGACTACGACAACGACGATCAAGGACTTCGCTAGAGATTCATCCAATCTTGGAGGATGCTAAACAAGGTGGATTGCAAGACTTTGGGACACAAGAATTCCATCCCTCTTGAGCCTTACCTCAAGTGGGTACGAACCCGCGCTCAAAGTCTTATGATGCCTTATCCTTCCATTCTCCCAGTGATTATTGAGCCTGTTAAGGAGGGAGAAGTTCCATACACTATCCTACATCATGACATGCCTACATCACTCGAAGACCTACAAAGGGATTGGATACAGCTCAAAGGAGAGCACGATGCTTTCGAAGCCAAATTCTACGCAAGCGAGAAGAAGGTTTTGGAACTCACTCGGCTACTTCATGAAGAGCAGACTCTAAATACCTACATTTCACCAAAGAGGATGTGCAATATCTTTTTACCTTAGATTTTTGTATTATTTTGCCCAAGGGGCATTGATGTACTCAAATTCTATCTTATTAATATAACGTGTGTTTCTTTTTGTTTTAAAACAAATTTGAATTTTTTAAATCTTTGAAAGCATTGCATGAATACATATCATTCATCATAAACATAAGCAGGTCTTTGCAACAAGTTTCCTCATCTTTCTACTGTTTATTTCAGTAAGATGGATCTCGAACAGACGGTCAAAGATCTTCAAGCTCAGAACACACAATTTCAACAGTTAATCATGACCTTAGCCAAGGGGCAAGAGGAGCTGAAGACTCTGCTAGAGAAAGAGAAAGAGAAAAAGAAGAAGAAGCCAACTGGTATGGTAATCATGGGCAGAAGGTTTCAGGGACAAGCTAGAAGGAACTTAGATTTTCCAACAATATCTGATGAAGGGGAAAGAAAAGGAAAAGAAAAGGCAGTACCATCAGATTCTGAATAAGAAGAGGAAGAGGAGGACTACTCTGAACAACAATACCCTCCGGTTGATGACAAGTACAAACACCTTGAAGAGCGTTTAAGCGCTATGGAAATCCAGAGAGTACCGGGTCTAGATTTTGAAGAGTTGGGGTTGGTGTCAGGAATTGTGATCCCGCCAAAGTTTAAAGTGCCATTATTTGCCAAGTATGATGGGGTGTCTTGTCCTAAAATTCACCTTCGATCGTATGTCAGGAAGATTCAGCCGCACTCTGCCGACAAAGACTTATGGGTCCACTTTTTCCAAGACAGTTTATCAGGAACGCAACTTAATTAGTTTTACCAATTAGAAAGGGCCGACGTCCACAATTGGGAAGACCTGGCTACAACTTTCTATAAATAATACCAGTACAACACTGATTTGGCGCCTACCCGTACTCAACTTCAGAGTATGGCTATGGTTTCCAATGAGGGCTTCAAAGATTACACGCAAAAGTGGAGAGATCTAGCCGGAAGGGTGCAACCCCCTCTGTCTGAAAGGGAGTTGGTGGACATGTTCTTGGGAACTCTATCGGGTCCTTTCTTCAATCATCTGATTGGGAGCTCCTCTGCAGGGTTTACTGAATTGATTTTAACCGGCGAGAGAGTGGAGGCTGGCATAAGAAGTGGGAAGATTCAGAAGGATGCGTCTACCTCTACAGCTGTGAAAAAACCCTTCACTGGAAGGAAGGAAGTATCTGCTGTTTATTCACACAGAAATCAAGGAAGAACTGAACGCCGACCAACGGCGGGGGCCGTTATGATTCCGAAGCTTGCATCAGACCAGCCAAGAACTAATCAGCCGAGAGTGGAAAGGCCAGTTCGGTAATTCACCGGGATTTACATGACTCCAGCTCAAGTTCAACCACATCTTCTGAAATTGAATCTGGCAACTTTAAAAGAGACCCCAAAGAATCCCAATACCGCGTCCCCTCATTACCATCCAAATGCCAGGTGCGCATACCATTCTGAAAGTCTAGGGCACAACACTAACAACTGTTGGGCTCTGAAGAACAAAATTCAAGACCTGATTGATGCGAAGGAAGTTGAGTTTGATGCGCCTAAGAAACCAAATGTTATTTCTGCTCCGATTCCTAGGCATGGTGTGATACGGTGGGAGAACTGACTTGAGGTTTTGCGTTTGTGTTTGCAAATGTTTCAGTTTAGCAAGAGTCGCCACCGACTTTTTATTTTATCCTAAGGAAAGGTCAAAGAGCACAAGAAAGACCTTTGAGATGTTTTCTTGGGTTCGGGGAGTAGATTATGAAAAGGGAAGGTGTAAGCACCCTTTTCATCCATGGTTATCCATGAGCTCTTAGTTACTTGTTTAGATCATTTGCTTTTGCTTTTCAATTATTTGAAATGGTGCTTTGTGTGTGGTTTTGAATTTTTTTTGAAAAGAGGCCATCATTGTGGCAACCTTTGTAATGATTCTTGTTTGAATATATACAAAGGTGTATTGTCTTTTGAAAAGATTTCAATGTTTGAAAGTTTTGTTTTGGGAAATGTTTTGAAATTGTGTTGTGAGGTGTGTTTGAAAATAGCAAGGATGTTTTGCAAGTTTTTGATTAAGTAACTAAGAGTTGTCTACCCTATTTTACTCAAAGATCTTTCCTATACGTTTTTAACCCTTTTGACAGTGTTGTTTTACCATTGCATTTGGTAAACAACCTTGTATTAGGATGTTAAACGGGACAGGCGCGGGTCATCGTGTAGACCATGATAGCAATTGTGTTAAGTATCTTTAGCAAATTTTCCAAGGGACTAGATCATTTTGTGTAGGCAAAATACTTAACATGTATAACATGGCCCATTTTTTTAAGGCAACAAGTGGATGTAACCCTAGGGGTGCAAGTGTGTATTATGTTGTCAATTTACATGCTTTTTGTCTTTGTATTAGTCAAGCTATTTGTTTGATTTTTTTGGATTGTTGGCATACAAACCCTAATCTCTAATCATGGCATAATTGAAAGCGTAAATGCGTAAAATAAATCTACCACTATTACAACATGATTATAGGGAGGGGGATACAATTTTTGAATGAGGATTATTTGACAAGAAATTAAAAAACCTAATTTTACTATTACATCCAAATTGAATCAATAGCATAAATAATAAATGAACAATATTTAAATAAACAAATTGAATAAATATACAAAATATTATGCAAAAATGTTTATGTTTATTTTTTATGTATGTAAAAATGTTTAATGTAAAGAGAAAGAAATAAATAAAAGAAATATTATTATTTTTTTATTAAGGGTAAACCCTAATTTTCTTTTAAAAATACAAATATATTAAATATACCATTTATATATAATAAAATAAAATAATGTATATACAAAAAATAAAATATACTTAGAAAAAGTATTTTTAGGTATAAATAATAATAAAAATAAAAGTATAATATTTTCATGTTTTTATTCTCAAGTATTCATTAAATAAAATAAAAGTATGTATGTATATATTAATTGTGTTAGTTATGTAATAAAAATAAAATAAAATATATACAAAAATAAAAATATATTTAGAGCAATATTTTTTAGTGTAAATAAAATAAAGAATAAAATAAAAGTATAATGTTATTATATATTATTTTTTTAAGTTTTCAATAATAAAGTATATACTAATTAAATTGTTTTTATGTTAGAAAAATAAAATAAAAAAATAAAATACAAAACAAATGTAAAAATTTATAAAAAATATTTTTGGGTATTTTTATATTTAGAAAATATAAAATAAAAATCAGAAAATGAAAATAAATAAAAAATATCAAAGTATAAAGAAATTGGCCCAGGGGGTGCGTTCAGCAAAAGGGGGGTGTTAGAAACAAAAAAACCAAAGCCCAGCCTAAGCCAGACTTCATCTTCAACCTCTCTTCAAAATTTCGCGCGCCCTGTACCAAACATGAACAACCTGCATACGAGCTCTAATGCAAAAACACATAACATCAAAGTTGTAGAGCTTTCCAAGACGAATTCAACCATATAAAAAACTTGTCCTAACTCTCAAAGACCGGAGAGAATTTCTCTAACCCTAAATCTTAACCTATTTTTTTCAGGATGTTCATGGACCAAATTCTCTTAGCATGCTTAACTAAAATGAAAACTGAGCATATGTATAGCTTCATGGCTATGAATACTACATTTTTCATTCACAAACCTAAGCCTAAATGTTCCTAAATAGAGAGATAGGAAGTTGACAAAAACCTGTTTTAGCTGACTTCGTGTATGGCAATGTGGAGCTTTTCAACAAGGCCTGAGATGTTTGGGAGCTTGCTTGAACTTCCTCTGACCTTCTCCAATGTCTAGCTTGCCTTGAATGTGCTTGAACAAGCCTACAAAACTCAACCTGCACAAGCTGAAATCAAAAATGGCAAACCCTGTAAATGGAGTTACAGTCAGTGTTTAAGGGTTGGGATAGTTTGGATAGGTTGTATGGAAAGTGTTTGAACATGTTTGGGGCAAAATGCACGAGCAAATTGTGCTATGGAAACCAAACTGCAGGGAGTGCCCTGTTTTGCCAAATGAATATGATTTTGTGCTATGGGAGGTTTGAAGGCTCAAAGGGTCATGTTTCTGGCTCAAAGGGATGTGAGAGAGATGTTCCAAATGCATGCCAAAGTTGGTTTTCACAGATGTTCAAGTTCTAGTGTATTGGACATGTTTCTTGTCTTTTAAGCCAAAATGAACAATGATGTAATACCAGCCTGTACAGACTATCTATCAGCCTGCTTCTTATGACCTTTTCCCCTCAAGTTGGTAGATATGATTTTCTGCACAAGATATTGTTCAAGGCTCAAGAGATGTGGTTTTAACATAAAGCACATTTTGGCAAAAATGGTAATGTACCTTTTACCATTTATGGATTAATCTTGTGTGCAATGCTCTAATGACCAAAACAATGCCTTAGACAAATGGACTTTAATTTAATTATTGAGTGTGTAATGGTTTTGAGGCCTGTAATCTAGTGCAAAGTAAGCTGATTAGAATTGGCAACATGTATCACTATGAACATGCCATGGATGAAAAGTGAGTTTTTGCCAACTTTAAGCCTTCGATTCTCCCTAACCACAAATGAGTTTGGAGATTTCTTGGACATTTTGGAAAGCTTGAAACATTCTATACATTCCATATTTGAAATTAAATTTGATATTCCAAGTGGAACCATGTGAAAAATGGCCATGAAGATAGGTCAAAATCCTGCCTAAATTAGGGCAAAATTTCACTAAGTTAAAAGTTTCATGGGCCCTTGTTCCAAAAATCATAACTTGAGATCCAAGCTTATTTTGGGAAAACTTTGTGAATCAAAGTTGTAGACTTTGTGGAGGACTACAACTTTCATGTTGGAAGTTTTGTTTGAATCCAATTTCATCATGGTGAAAATGTTGGGCAAAGTTAGGAAAAATTAAGAAAATTTTATAACTTAGAAAAATTCTAAGTTATGAAAATTTTCAACTTTAAACCCTAATTTGCAAAATTGGGTTTCTTGATGAATAAGTTTCATGTTTTGACACATCTTGATGGAAAATGACCCTTGGCACTTGATTTTGACCAAAAAGTCAAAGTTTGACTTTTCAGTGTACAGTCAAATTTTGATCAGTTGACTGAGAAATTCATCTGTTAATCCAATGCAATTGAGATCTTTTGAACCTTGTGAATAGGTCAAGATGATTCCATTGAGTCCTTGAATCCATACTTGAACCAAATTTGCCATTGGCTAGGTCAAAAATCAGAAATTGCCCTTGTGCAGTCAAAACCCTAAAAATGACCATTTTGCCCTTTTGATGATCTGATCAAATTTCTTGAGGAGTTGTAGTCCAAACTTGATAAAATGGTTCATATGAGTGTATAATGTTGATGTGGGTCAAAATTTATGAGGTTTTACTGTAATTTGGCCACAGTTGACTTTTTCCCCAATACAGCTGATTTTTAGGTCAACTGTCCAATTGACTGGGCAAAAATTTAATTCAAGGCTTGAAACTTGGTATGGACAAACTTATAAGTCCAACATGAAGTATGAAAGTCACTTTTAGCATTAGAAATCCAAAAATCCCTGTGCAAACTCAAACCCTAATTTAGGTCATCAATGCAAGGAGATGTCTTTAGCAGAGCAAAACCCTAATCCTGTCTAGAGTTCAAGGAGTCTTGTGATGAGAAATATTGATAAAATGAGAGGGAAAATTTTGGGGTACAACAGTTTCCCCTGTTCAATCTTCTTGAACCTGAAGAGTTAGATTGGCGAGTTTGCCTTTCGTAACTCGAAGGTAAAAGATGATTGGACACTAGAGTGCCCATAAATTTGCACTCGTCAAAATGTAACTGAGGGAATGGGCTTAAAGATACCATTTGGAGATGGTAGAATATTGATGGAGATGGGCTTAAAGATGCCATCCAAGACTTGTTTGTTGAAAATATGGAGAATGGTTATCATAATGGTATCCGTATCTAGAATGTATCTGAGTTGTATCCGGAGATTGGATTCGTATGAGAAAAGGAATGGCGTCCGTGTTTGGAGCGTATCCGAGCTGTAACTGTATTTGATTCTTGAATTAATATCAGAATGACTGCCGTGTCTGGAGTGTATTTGTATTGTATCTGAAATCTTTGAACATTTGTTAAAGGTAGCTTTTAATCTTATCCTGAAAAGGGTAAAATGTTAGCTAAAACCCAAAGTTATGTTGCATGACATGTATGATGCAATAAAAATATGTTCTATCAATGTTTATGATTTATGGATGTAATGGATGCGCATGTAAGCTGATTATCTATCTTGCTGAGGAAAATATATCCTTGATAGCTGGAGATAATGAAATCTTTGACTGCTGTCGGGGAAAATAAATCCTTGACCACTGCTTGGGATAGAAAATCCTTCGCAAATTTTCTGGGGAATAATGAAAACTCTGACGATCACTACTGGGGAATCAAAACCTGGGAGACTTCAACTGGAGAAATGAGAATCTCCGTTCTGCTGGGAAATAATTTTGTGGGGAGAATGCTTATCCTGTTGGAGAGTTTTCAAAAGCTTGGGTTGTATTCCAATCTATCGAGGAAGCAAGAATGAGAATCTTCATTCAAGCGTTTGGGTCGGGAGGCTGGGTGTATGCCAATCTTCTGGAGTTTTAAGAATGAGAATATTCATTCTGTTAAGGGTATCAGGAGGTTGGGAGTATGCCAATCTTCTGGAGTTTTAAGAATGAGAATCTTCATTCTGTTTAGGGTATCAGAGGGTTGGGAGTATGCCAATCTTCTGAGGTATTATCCTTGATTGGGGATAAAACAAAAGTTAACTGTTATCTGCTGGATTTCCAGGTTTTAAGATAACTTGTTGGAGGCTTTGGAGAAACCGGATGATCTCCACTGTGGTTTAGAGGCTGAAGTTTTGGACTCCGTTGGGGAAGAAAGTTTTATCTTCACTAGGGATTGGTAGTTCAAAGTCTTCTGGCTCCGCTGGGGATCAGGAGTTTAGAAACTTAGCTCTGATGGGGATTTTGAAACTTAACTCCACTGGGGATATGTATTTCAAGGTTTTAGCTCTGTTGAGGATCTGAATGACATACTGCAGGGGATTTCTTCTGGAATAGCCTAAAGACATTTTCCTATACTTTCAACCTATCAGTAATTATCCTTTCTCATTTCGTTTTATTTGTAAGCAGTGATTATTGTCATACCCCAATTTTTGACCTAAGATCCCATTTTATTTTTTTGCATTTTTTACAGAAGTCAAGGTCACTAAATACAGTCGGTTTTAACCTCTCACCTTCGAGCATTGATTATGCAGAAATTGTCAAGTGTTTTGAACATTCTTAGCCTATGTATCGCTAACTTCTAATCAAGCACGAAATGTGTGTTTTTTTATTTCATGTGCTGACAAGTATCCTTCGATTCAGCCTTTCGACTAGACAAGTTTACTGCCTGCAAACATGCTTCGATTTGGCAACATTGCTTCCTTCGAACACAGGATTTCAATTGGGCAATATGTTTGTTTCGATCTACATGCTTCGATTGGGCAACATTGCTTCCTTCGAACACGGGCTTTCGATTGGGCAATATATTTGTTTCGATCCAAGATTCGTTTGGGCATGTGGATCCCTTCGTGCAAGTCTTTGTTTGAGCATTGACCATTTTGTGTGCTTGCTTGGAGTCACAAAGTTTAGACCTCCTCCATGCAGGCTTCGACTATGTTTGTACTAGCTTCGACTGGACAACATTTCTCTTTAGTATGCTACATTTCCATCCTTGACAAACTTCAACACATGGTTGATGCCCCCCTCAAAAGACATATAGTGGTGGACTTGAGGGGCATACATATGAGTCCCTGTCGAAGGGTACGCCTTACTAGTCCATTCGAAGCACACATTTGGCCACTTCAAATGATGCACAAAGATGATTCGTTCGAAGGACACTTGTTGGAGGAAAGTCAAACAATGTGTTGGAAGAAAAATCTGGTCGAAGGAGGGTCAAAATGAAAGGATAAAATATTCAAAGATGCTTGCTGCCAAGTTCAAACATGGTACACTGGCCAAAACTGCTACACGGCAGTCCTGAAACACTATCCCATTCTTGCACCAAAACAGCATACAACCACTGTCCCTCGAAGGCTGCAAAGAGAAGTTTACCCAAATTGTTCAAATTATTTTGTTTTCCCTCCAAAAGCTTCAGCCAACTTTGCCTATAAATAAGAGGCTCCAACACATGTTTAAGGAGGATCTTTGGACCAGAGGAACGAATCTCCCAAATTTTCTCAAACACAACAAATCTCTCAAGTCCCTTCAACACTTGTGAGAACAAACCCAGAATCACATACTTACTTCCTTCGATTCTGAAGAACAAGTATTCTTCAGTATCCTTCGAATACAGTTTGGAAAGAAACATAAGACTTGTTTCTTTCCTTCCTTCGAATCCAACATTCCAAGCACAGTTGTTGGCCCTCTCTTTCAAATCCAGAACCTTGGGCCTCCACTCAAGGTCCCACACCCATTCAAAGCCTCCATCAAGGTAAGTGACTCTTACCCTTGAACCTTTCATTTCATGCCATAACATGTAAATAATCTTTTTGTTCCCTTCCAGCATGTATATACCATTGTTCCTTTTGTTTCCACCCTGTTAACATGTTTTTTAAAAGTTAACCCTTTCGTTTTGCTTTCTGTTTACCTGAACTAGCTTTAATCATTAAACTGTTTGAAAGATAAATACTAGCATGGCCTCAGGCCATGTTGTCATTTAATGCTTTAAATGAAAGAAACAGGAAATAGGAAACGAAGCTTCTGGCTTCTACCCTCTTTCTCGAGGTCAAACGAAAGAGACAACCAGGAGGAAAACCATGTTGAATTCTAGGCCCAAACGAAAAGCATGCCTTCACTGACTTCCAAGCTCAGTCGAAAGGCATTCCCTCACCGCTTCCAACCTCCAGTCGAAGAGGACAACAAGGCAGAACCAGAAGGCTTCGCCATACACTGACTTCCAGGCCCCAGTCGAAGGACACAACTTGCTGCTGCCTTTGCCCAATCGAAAGATGTGACTTTGCTGTTGCCAGCCCCAATCGAAGGAGGCCAATAGAATGCAAGTCGAAGGGTGCTACTGCCTGGGTCGAAAGGCACTCATTTTTCTTACTTTTATCTTATTTTTTCCTTCATATTTTTTATGCCTTTTAATATGGTTGTAATAGCGTAGGGTTTTATCTTTTTGCATTTTATTTACTTTGTACAAATGCTAGTAATTAGACGTATGGCAAGATAAAATCAACAAGTAAACAAACCAAACAAATCCAAAACACTCTTTAATCATTACTTGAATATATCTTAAAACTCGCAAAACACTCAACAAATCAAAACTCCCCCAAGGGCATGTTATCTCCGTTCTACCGCGATATCGGCCGTGCCTATTTCTAGAATGCGTGCGTTAATATCGCCCACTAAAAACACAAACAAATCAACTTTTTTCTAGAGGAACTATGGTGTTTTGATTCCTTCATTGGATACGTAGGAAAAGGGTCGCGAAACCCTCACGAACGCAATAATAAAAACTCATTTCTTTCCCCTTAAGCAAACATAGTTGTAGATAAATACACCCTTGTTCGTAACAAACAATTTTAACCAAAAACATATATTCCAAAAGGTTCCTGCAGAGTACCGCAGATGCATTGGGTGCTAATACCTTCCCATTGTATAACCAACCCCCTAACTCTTGATCTCTTTCAAAAACGCATTGTATTTTCATTACTTTTAAGTATTATTTTACATTGCATGTTTTAGGGTTTTATTTCGCTCTTTTCCCTTTCCCCTTGGAAATAATAAAGCGCGGTGGCGACTCTTGCTTTTGCGAGTCGAGTTAATTAATAGCTCGATCTCCGATTTTCACCGCTACAAAATTAGCGACTCTGCTGGGGAAAGATTGACCTCTTGCTGGGGAATTGGCGACTCTTGTTTTATCTGTTTTAACATTATTTGATTGTTTGAGTATATGTTTATATTGTGGTTATTTGGGTTTTTGCAAAGGACAAGTCCTATACCCAGACTAAGTTACACCTAGGAATAGGACGGGCGGTATAGTCACGTTAACTTTGAGGGAGTAATCCCGAAGAAGGAGGCATGAAATCCCCACTCAGTGGAAGCCCCTTTGAACGTAGTATTTGTTTACCGAGTAATCGGGAAGACATTGTTGCTTTCAACCTGGGAGCCAGAGAAGATGAGAACCGTAGAACCCTTAACCCATCTTGGCCTTTTAGGTGTAGTGCGGAGACTATAACGGAGTAATTCGGAAGTAGTTGTCACGCGATGCTGCACTTATACGAGTTTCTCTTGAGAATATTGCTAATTACCGAGTAATCGGGACGTTGGTAATATCTGGAGGAGGAATGTAGACTCTGGGAACTTTTAGAACCTTATTTTACAGGTGTGATTAAACCTTTAGTACATACCTTGGGGATGGTCTTTACCTTTGACTTCATGCTCGTGACGTTGAACCTTTCGACTTTATTTGTGACCTTGCTTGTGGTTGTTGCATAGCCATGCCTTCATGCATCCATGAAACCCTTTTCACTTGATTTTCAAGAAATTTGGAAGTCTTTCTTTGTAAACATCACAAGTTTCGTCAAGCTCAATGGATCTTGGGTGTTGATAGGGTGAAAACCCTAATCCACCAAAATGGATGATTGATCTTGATGATAACTTGATCAACTCTTTGATCCAATTTAAAATTCGTCTTTTATCTTCATATTTTGATGTTTACAAATTAATATCTTGAGTTTCTTGAAAATCAAATAAAAACTCCCTTTTACATTCACATATCATGCATCATTCTACATTTTTTGTTTCACTTTCAAAGGTCTTTTTCCAAGTCTTATTTTTCCTTTGGTCTGACCAATACGACACTCACGCTAAGAGAACAATGGAGAATATCAAGCAAGAGATTTATGAACTCCGCAGAGAGTTGACTAATTTGAAAGCTAGTGTGGAGCACTTAACTGGCTTGGTTGAAATTTGGTTGCTGACCAAGTCAATACTTCTAGGAGGGAGGAAGCGATGATAAAAGTCTTCACTAAAGCTCTAAAATCATTCTCTCATGAGAGGGTGATGGTTAATGCACCTAATGACTTTCCTGACAGTGGTATCTTGTCATTCAAGGACGTTGGTTTTGAAGTTCAAATCAAGCATGTGCCGAAGAGTAAACACGATTGATGGTCACTTTGAGTTTTGAAGGATATTTTAGGTAATTCAAGTCCTGATGGAAAGCCTTCCCAGATTATTAACTTATTTATGCTTTTTGTAATTTTTCTTGTTTATCAAAACATTGTTTGCATGTAAGAACTTGTTTGCATCTGAATGATTATCTTAATACAATGAGTATGTTTGTCTTGAAGAAATTCATTCGTCTCACTCATATTTGTTTTCAAATTTTTAATTGCTTTTGCATTATGATACCAACTTGTTGCTCATTCTCTTGCCTAGGCAGAGATTGAAGGGAGGATGATGATCTGAAAAACACAAAATCTCTGGTTGTATGCTTTTGAATAAAATCTTGCTGACGATGTACAGGCATTATTTCAAATCCCTAAACACCGGAGATATAAGGAAGATAATCCATTGCTAACCCCTTTTGAGCCTTGAAGTAGGAGTTTCTTTTCTATACGAAAAAACCCTCAAATTTTAACCTGGGGAAGGGTGGTTTTCAGTTAATCTGATTGAGTGTTCAAAATTCATAAGGAAGATATTTCTGAAGAGAAACTACGAGGGCTATCCTTCATTTATAATGAATCCAGAAGATGCGGAACCACAATGTTATCCCTCATCCATCAAGAAACGAGGAAGTCACAATCCGCTCAACAAGTCAAGACAAGCTAATGTCACACGTTTTGTTCAAAAGTCAAAATCAAGGAAAAAGAAAAAGAGAAAGCCTGCTAAGTCAAAAAACTTGAAAACAAGTGACTTAGGCAAAAATTAGGGCATCCCTTTGGACTATCAATTCAAAATAATTAGTTCAGGCAAAAGTTAGGGAAAATAAAAATTGCAAAGAAAGGAATACAAAGAAAAGTCCTCAGCAAAGAACAAATTGGTGACTACAAACACGAAGACATAAGGGTGGTTTCTACTCCGAAAGCATCGTTGTTTCCTTAACCGTCACAAAATCCTTTTGAGAGATGAACACTCATATTGAATTAACTGAACATAAAGTTGGAGAACATCACGAAGAATGGGTGGGCACCTATAAATTTTGAGCCTTAAAATTTTTTTTTCTAAAAAACCATGAACCAGGCCACGTTACAACCTTCGAAAGTCCTAATTGAAGCAAGGTTATTTTGAAAGCATACTTCAATGAGATAGTGTTCCTGACTCCCATGAATGTTCTAAATAGTTATGTTGGTATCATATGTTTTTCCTATACAAAAATAAATGGTGCTCTAACTCGCAAAATTTGTGCGATATCTTTTCAAAATATTCAAGACTTACATAACTGTTGCATTAGAATTTTCATTCTCATAATAAACTTTTCTAACTGCAAAACATTTGTTTGATATCAAGGAAGCTCATATATAAGCACTAGTGATGAGTTTATTCTTTTAAGGTCTGAAACTCTGTTGAGTAATTAGAGAATCATTTCAAGAAAAAATCATATCAGGGGGCATGTCAGCTGAAGACCTTAAGCACAGACATGTTGCTTCTCCTAGTTAATGCTTTCCCAACTTGTTTACTCTTTTGGGGAAAAATTTGAAGACTTTGTTATGCCAACTACAGTCAATCCGGGGCAATCACGTCGAGATTTGATGAATCTCTCTAAGAGTTTGAAGACACCAGAGCATGGTGAATGCCAGGTCTTTTGTAAAATCCTCTTGAGACGATTTCTCCTCATCAACCATATAGCTTGGGGAATTTTAGAAGTGAAGTTATTCGCAAGAATTGTCGGGCATCACGCAGTTTATCAGCAATAAACTTGGGGCATCCAAATTTAGTCCTAGGGGCAATCCAGATTTGTTAAGATATGTGATATGTTTTGCACACATTATCAGAGGGTGGTGTTCCAATATCTCCAGCTAAGCAAGACTTTTTTCCAGCTGAAACATTGTTTGTGTTGTTATCCTTTCAATGGATTGTTGGTGATAGAAGACTGGACTTTGGGTTTTTCATCGAAAAATACTTTCCTCTCCAGAGAGATTTAAGCCTTGTAAAAGGATTTTACTCTAATGATGACTTTTGTTCTATCTCCAGTAATGTTCCCATCCCGTTGAGATTAGCTGAGTGTCGAGTTGTACTATGATGTCTTATCATCTCCAGTTTATCTTTTCTATCTGTTTTGTCAATCATATACATGACATTCATTCACACTTACATCATGCACGCGCATTTGTATTTGTTAATGTCATTGAGTTCGTATACCTTGGTTATGTCTATTCAAAGAGCGTATTTGATCTTTTCAAATAGAGTGTCAACTTAAGCAGAAAGTGTGCCTCCTTTCTAATTCCCCACTGAGTTAACTCTCGTGGAAGAATCTTGCTTTAGCTTTCCTTTTCCATCTCTGGATAGGATAAATCCCCATTTGAGTTGTTTCCTCATTGGGTGGAGTCTTGTTTGACTCTTTTCTCTCCAGTTTATTC
This sequence comes from Vicia faba, assembly GCA_948472305.1. NCBI lineage: Eukaryota > Viridiplantae > Streptophyta > Magnoliopsida > Fabales > Fabaceae > Vicia > Vicia faba. Next base: position 444,147,774 of record OX451739.1, on the reverse strand, counting down.
CTGGATTGAGCTTTGTCTCTTGTGAACGATACCTTGTGGATCTCTCTAGGCTATGAAACCTAGATGGAGAGTGCATTTATTTTGCAATGTAAATACTTGGACTCCTCGGGAAGGATTTATTCATGGTTCCCCATTGAAGATGAACTTTATTCCCTAGTAGTGTTATCATAACCTTCTTCTGGAATATTGACGTGACAACAAGCGACTGACTCTTCATTTGAGCAGTTTGATTATTTCTGAATTTCTTTATGTTATGACAAATGGCGGTCTCTTCATGAGCATTTTGTCCATCCCCGATGAAATTATTGATTCTCACCTCCAGCAATATCTTCACGATATTTTGTTGGTATCTTTGAAAAACAGCAAGCGGCAGTCTCTTCATGAGCAACTTGTATGTTATTTATACCTTTGAGAAAACAGCAAGCGGCGGTCTCTTCATGAGCAACTTGTGTGTTATTGTTATCTTTGAAAAACAGCAAGCGGCAGTCTCTTCATGAGCAACTTGTGTGTTATTGTTCTCTTGAAAAACAGCAAGCGGCGGTCTCTTCATGAGCAACTTGTGTGTTATTGTTCTCTTGAAAAACAGCAAACGGCGGTCTCTTCATGAGCAACTTGTATGTTATTGATAACCTAGAAAAATAGCAAGCGACAGTCTCTTCACGAGCAACTTGTGTGTTATTGATAATTTTGAAAAAAAATAGCAAGCGACGGTCTCTTCATGAGCAACTTGTATGTTATTGTTACCTTTGAAAAAACAGCAAGCGGCGGTCTCTTCATGAGCAACTTGTATGTTATTGATACCTTTGAAAAACAGCAAGCTGCGATCTCTTCATGAGCAACTTGTATGTTATTGTTATCTTTGAAAAACAGCAAGCGGCGGTCTCTTCATGAGCAACTTGTATGTTATTGTTACTTTTGAAAAAACAGCAAGCGGTGGTCTCTTCATGAGCAACTTGTGTGTTATTCAAAGAGTTATTTCCCTACCAGGATATAACTGGGTTATCCTCAGCCAAAAGCCACGGAAAGATTGTCCCCGATGAAGTCTCCTTATCCCCAGCGAAGTCTATCAACACTTCCAACACAACAATGGTATCCCCAGCGAAGTTATCATCAACGTTCCAGCAAAGTACCTCTCTCCCCACAGAGCATTGCTCCCCAGCAAGATCGTTAGAGTACTTTTCTCCCCGCAGAGTAATCTCTTCGCCAAGTTTATTCCCCAACGGAGTTATCTCCTCCTACCGGTATTTCTTGCAACTATCATCCCCAGCAGAAACAACAAAGCATTGTTCTCCAACATCAGCCCAGGAGTGACTTCCCGGCACCCGTCAAGGATTTATTTTCCTAGACGAAGATATACTCATAAACATCGCGTTTTCATACATTATAGCATGCATATATGCATCATATCTTACAAATCTCATTTATGTTGAGAACATCATTGCTTGATCCATATCATGCATTGCATATGACTGACCTTTACCTTTCAGGAAAGATCTAGTAAGTTCTCAGCTATATTCAAGACCTAGACCGGTTCAGTTAAATCGACCCTAAGATTTTCCTGATTCTTATCCAGTCAAATGCCTTCTCTGGTTCAGTCAGATCGACCCTAAGATCTCCCTGTTTCTTATCCAGTTGAAGATTTCAAGACCTAGACCGGTTCAGTTAAATCGACCCTAAGATTTTTCTGTTTCTTATCCAGTCAAAGGCCTTCTTTGGTTCAGTCAGATCGACCCTAAGATCTCCCTGTTTCTTATCCAGTTGAAGATTTCAAGGCCTTCTCTGGTTCAGTCAGATCGACCCTAAGATCTCCCTATTTCTTATCCAGTTGAAGATTTCAAGACCTAGACCGGTTCAGTTAAATCGACCCTAAGATTTTCCTGTTTCTTATCCAGTCAAAGGCCTTCTCTGGTTCAGTCAGATCGACCCTAAGATCTCCCTGTTTCTTATCCAGTTGAAGATTTCAAGACCTAGACCGGTTCAGTTAAATCGACCCTAAGATTTTCCTGTTTCTTATCCAGTCAAAGGCCTTCTCTAGTCCAGTTAAATCGATCCATAAAAGATTTTCCTGATGAAGACTCAGTAGAAGATATCCAAGATTCTCTCAGCGTTACTGTTGAGGTTGAAGTCGCCCAAGATTCTCTCAGCGTTACTGTTGAGGTAGTAATCGTCCAAGGTTCTCTCAGCGTTCCTGTTGAGGTAGTAATCGTCCAAGGTTCTCTCAGCGTTCCTATTAAGGTAGTAATCGTCCCCAGATTCTCTCAGCGTTCCTGTTGAGGTAGTAATCATCCAAGGTTCTCTCACCGTTCCTGTTGAGGTAGTAACCATCCCTGGTTCATTCATCGCCATTTGAAGCTCCAAATTCAATTCCTGTAACCAGTCAGGGCGCATCCACACGAAGAGTTTGAAGACCAACTCCTGTAACAGGTCAGGTACTCATTTTCTTTTGCAGGTACGCAAGTTCTCGCTAAGGAATCTCTTACGCGATCGACATCCAGATGGCATCTATAAGCCCATCCACCTTCCATCATCTCTTAGCATGGCATCTATAAGCCCATCATCCTATCCATCAATCTCCAAATGGCATCTGTAAGCCCATTCCCCACATTACACTACTATGTGAGCGCAAATTTCTGGGCACTCTAGTGTTCAATCATCTTCCACCTTTGGATTACGAAAGACACGTCAGCCAATCTGCATCCTCAGGTCTAAGAAGATTGAACAGGGGCAACTGTTGTACCCCAAAATTTTCCCTCCCATATTCTTCAAAAATTGCAAAGAGCATGCTTCAAAATCTCCCCAAGGGTTGCACAGTTCAAGGGCCTCCTAACAGTCAGAAATTAGGGTTTTGGTTCTGGCAAATAAATTGAAGTTTTCAAGGGTCCAATCAAGTCCCACATGCCTAAAAACATGGTCAAGCATCCTCATACCAAGTTTCAAGACTTACAGCACAAAATTGCACAGTCAAAAACCCTAATTGCTCAACAGTCAACTGTAGGGGCAAAATGGTCATTTGACAGTCAAAAGTTCAAATTTTTGGTCAACATCTCATTTTGAAGCCACAAACATCATTTGATCAATTCTTGATCATGATTCTCAAAGCATGGCTCAAAAAGTCTCAAGATGCAAAAGTTTCCATATTTGGACAGTTGAAAAAGTCAACTGTAACTTGACCAAGGCATAACTTCCACATGGTTTATCAGAAAAATTCCATCCAAAGCTCATTTTGAAGAGAATCACATTTCCTACAACTCCTCTTAACACTTAAAGTCCAAGAAATGCTCTCACAAAAAGTTATCAATTTCAACATTATAGGTCATTTTCAAAAGTCAACAAAAAGGCACTTTAAGTCAAAGACCATAACTTGATATTGGTAAATCAAAATGACATGGGACCAAAGGCATTGGTTAGAGGACTTCAAGACCTTTCCAAAATGTCCAAGAACATGATCAAAGCTTAAAAATTGAGCAAGATATGCCTTGTGGAAGTTGGGAAATTTTTGGGAATTTTGAAAAGTCAACTTTACTTCAAATGCCTCAAAATTGCTAATGGGCCACATGTTCTTCCAAGATTCATCATCCAAAGGCTATGCACGACCATTTGGCCCAAAGGGGATTTATTTCATCATTTTTTATTATTTATTTGAATTTTTAATTACTATTAATTCATTTAATTAAATAAAATATGAAAAAATACTAAACCAATGCATTTGAATCTTTTTATGCAGCATTTGCTCTCATTGGCCATTGAAGATTCGTGCACATCCCAAATTGGAAAGATTGGCCATGATTGGAATCAAAAACACATGAAAAGATTTGAAAAAATATTCATGGAAAATCAAATATCTCATACATCAATGCATTGATCTTTTGACTCAAATCTTTACCCTAATCCATCCCTCATATAAGTCTGATGCAAACCCTAAAGCTCACGACCCTGGAAGCTGCGCTCAAAACCTCTTATACACTTTGCACTTTTTGTGAAATTTTTCAAAACTGAAAACACGATTCCAAAGCGTTTCAAGGCAAGAGAACTATTCTATTGCACTCCCAAGGCATCAGGGAACATTTCTGGATCAAAACCACTGCTTCTAACGCAAAGAACTGGTAGAAACATGTCTCACTTTTCATGAAAATATGCATAATCGTGTTTAAGTTTCTGGGCATCTTTCATACATTTTAATTGTTGTTTTATGCTAATATGAACCTTCTGAGTCTATTGATGTTGTTGAATTGAGTTTTTATAGCCTATACGCGAAGTTTCCATTGGAGCTCATTAGGTTTTCTAAACTGTGAATTTGGGGTTTCTTTATTCTGGGAAAATTGAGACATGAGACCCACACCATTGAACTCAGCACGCTTGGACGATTCAGAACCACTAGTCGCGCTCAATTTATCATTCGCCAAATCCTATTCGCTATTTTCATGTTTTAAGTTTGTGGGGGTTTAAAACCCCCGTTATTTAAATGTTTTTTGTTTCAGAACAATGAAGAAGACGATGCGTGGAAGACGGTGATTGGGCTATTCAAATTTGGCGCGCGTTTTTATTAATTCAGACCACTAACTCTTGTTTTTCCTTATAATAATTGCATTCTATTTAGATTTTGAATAAACGCGCTGGCACAATTGGTTGAGAGAGACGTTTGCAAGCCTTGGGACCTGGGTTCGAATCCCAGGTCCCCCATATTCTTCAATGTTTTTATTCATAACACGTTCAGGTACAATTCCTGGCCTATGGTCCATCATACATCCAATATCTTGGTACGCCACATGTCCATAAAAGTCAATCCAAAGGTCAAGATTTGAAGAACACCATGGGCACCAGTCAACGCATACGCACACCAGCATGAAAAGTCAAAAGGGCCAAGGTTCTATTGGGCCTGATTGCTACCATATAACCTCCAGATTGGGGTCAACACCCCATGGGTTTGCTTTCTTTCATTCTTTTTACTTTTTTTCTATTTTATTTGTTTTGATTAATTTTAATTTAATTATTTAAATTGACTTGTTTTCTTTAATATAAAAAAATAAAAATAAAATCAGAAAAGACAAAAATAAAAATAAATTTTATTTAATGTTATTTTTTGTAAATAAATCTTATTAATTAATTTAGCTCTTTTTAATTCTAGGTTTAATTCTAATATTTTTCTTAATAAACTAAAAAAATGTAGAATTAGGGTTTTAAGTTTTTTTTTATCCTTTTTCTTTTCTTTCACCATATTTAATTATTAATTATATTTTGTAAATAAATTGCCATGTAAATATTTAATTAAAATTAGGTCAAACTAAAAACACTTTTCTTAATAAATTAAAAAAAATTTAGAATTAGGGTTAATTAACTTTTCTTTTTAAATTCCCATTTAATTTTCTTACTAAAAGTCCATAAATACAAAAAAACTCAAAAAAACAATCTCTTCCTTTTATTTAACTTAATTAATTTGTTAATCGTAATTTAATTTCCTAAAAGGGTCCAACGCCCTCGCATTCCCGATTTTAGTTCCCTTCGCATTTGTATTTCTTTTTGTGAATATTCATGTAATTCTCCCAAAGCCATGTAATAGACTAAATTAGATATTTATTTTTCGCACTTTATTTTATGTCAAATCGGGTCCTGGATTAATTTGGCGATGTGGACCCGCGCCTTTGTAATAGCGTAGAACTTTTAATTCCGCGCCTTTTAATTGTTATTTAATTTGCATGAAAGAATGAATGTCAAAAAATAAAAGCAACGCGTAGATCACCAATGCATGAACAAGACAAAAATAAATGAACATGACACACAAATCACACACCACCCCTGGGGTACGCGTCATTGTTGCCTTGCCCCTCGAAAGGTGATCGTCGAGTAGAGGACGTTTTAGTAAGTCCTCATGTCCATGAACATGGCATGAGGGTAGCTTCTAAGGTGTCTTCCTATTGCTCCGGTGATCACCATGTCCCGAACCTTCAAATTGACCCGAACACCTCCAACGGTGGTGCTACCTACCTCTCAATGGTGGGATGGCACTACTTTAAGGACATTTACACAGACGAATTCCTTAGGGTAGGTAAACGACTCTAGATACTTTCTCTAATTTCAAAACAAATCAAAAAAAATACTTTTCGCACCGAAACTTTTCAAAAAGCTTTCGAAAGCAACTTTTCAAACACTCTTGAGGACCGATACAAGAGTCGAACTGAAATTTTCAAAGAAACTTTTTTAAACCCACAGTTGAAAAGCAAACAAACAATTTTGAAAACACAAATGAGCAAGTATCTAAGAGCCCATGGATAACCATGGATAGAAAGGGTGCTAACACCTTCCCTTTCTATAAATCTACCTCCCGAACCGAGAGCAATCTCTATAAGGAATTTTTCTGTGCTTTTGTCCTTTCCATTTGGAGAAAATAAAAGACGGTGGCGACTCTTTCTTACCGCGACATTTCGCGAAACCAGCGTTAAACAATCAGTTCCAGATCCACCGATCACAACTAGGAAAATGAATGTTTGTATATAACAAATAAAAAGGGTGGTTAATTTATTTATCAAAATAAAGAAAGGTATTATATTAGTTTTAAACTAAAAAATAAAAGGTTGGCTTAAGAGGGTTTAAAAAAGAAGAAGGAAGATACAAAATGAGCCTGCAAGGGTTTGGCCCAAACTAAGAGAAAACAAGTGAGAAAAAAGAAAATAGGGGGTGAGGCGTTTAGGAATGCAGTGGGCTTAAGCGTGGATCGTTGGGGCAAAGCCCAAAACGAGTTTGACACATTTTTAGGGTTCATTATTTTTTGTTTCAATTGGGGAAAGCTTTAGGTTTGCATGCACAAGCGACGCTGTTCTTCATGGTTTTGTCTTCATCCGTACGCCTCTGCCTCTGATATTACCCGTCCTTGTTGTCAGAGGTGCCGCCTCCTTCTTTTCCTTCCATGGTCATGTAGACTTCTGGCTCAGAGGTAACAATCACGCTCTTTCAATACTTAGGGTTTTAACTTCTTGCATGTTTTTTATCGTTCTGATGTCGATTCTTACATCATGATTACATTATGTTTATATGAGTTTTTTGAAGGAAGAAAAAAGAAAAGGAAGAAAATGGACCTTTGGGGAGGAAAAGAAACGGATGGTGGCGCACTAGACGGCCAAGGACGGAGAAAACTTGATGAGGTTGTGAGCTTTGGGGAGAACTCCCTGGTACTCAGTATTTTTGTCTTCTTTATTGCTTAATGATGCACTTCTGAAAGCTTAGTGTATCCTTCTTTCCTCTTCTTCTTTCGTGCCTCTTTGCTTAGTATGCTTCTTTATCTCCTTGTTGTCTTGATGCCTAACTTGATGCCTTGATATGTTGGACCCCCTGTATGCTTGTTCTGAGCTTGACAATGTCGATATTGCTTGTTGGTATTGAGTTGCTTTACTTATTGTTTGCCCAATGTTGTACCCCAAAATTTGCCCTCCCATATTCTTCAAGAAATTGCCAAGTCATGCTTCAAAATTCCCCAAGGGTTGCATAGTGTAAGAGCCTCATGAACAGTCAAAATTAGGGTTTTGGTCTTGATCAGGAAAATAAAGTTTCCAAGGGTCCAATCAAGTCCCACATGCCTACAAATATGGTCAAGCATCCTCATACCAAGTTTCAAGACTTTCAGCATAAAATTGCACAGTCAAAACCCTAATTGCACTACAGTCAACTGCAGGGGCAAAATGGTCATTTGACAGTCAAAAGTTCAAATTTTTGGTCAACATCTCATCTTGAAGCCACAAACATCATTTTATCAATGCTTGATCATGATTCTCAAAGCTTGGCTCAAAAATCATCAAGATGCAAAAGTTTCCTTATTTAGACAGCTGAAAAAGTCAACTGTAAATTGACCAGGGCATAACTTTCACATGGATTATCATAAAAATTCCATCAAAATCTCATTTTGAAGAGAAAGACATTTCCTACAACTCATCTTCATACTTCAAGTCCAATAAATGCTCTCACAAAAAGTTATCAATTTCAACATTATAGGTCATTTTCAAAAGTCAACAAAAAGGGACTTTAAGCCAAAGGCCATAACTTGAGATTGGTAAATCAAAATGACATGGGACCAAAGGCATTGGTTAGAGAACTCAAAGACCTTTCCAAAATGTCCAAGAACATGAGCAAAGCTTAAAAATTGAGCAAGTTATGCCTTGTGGAAGTTGGGAAATTTTTGGATATTTTGAAAAGTCAACATTGATTCAAATGACCTAAAATTGCTAATGGGCCTATTTTTCTTCCACAATTCATCATCCAAGGCATGTGCACGACCACTTGGCCCAAAGGGAAGTTTTTCTTCATTTTTTATTTATTTATTTGAATTTTTATTAATAATAATTCATTTAAATCAATTAAATACATGAAAAATACTTAACCTACTATTTCAAATCTTTTTGTGCATATAATATCTTCAAAAATTCGTGCATGATCAGATATGGAAGAATTGGAATTGATTGGATATGATTTGTACAAAAAGTGCATGAAAAAGATTGAAAAACTAATGCTTGAAAATCAAATCTTCCAAACCATGAATGCAAAAGATTTTGATCAAGTTTTTTGACCTAATTCACTCATACATAAGTATAGAACACAACCCTAATGCAATTGACCAAGAAGCTGCGCCAGAAACCCTTGCCCAAACTTGGAATTTTATCAAGAAAACTCAATTCTGAAAACCTAATTCTAGGGCGATTCAGGGCCAAATAGCTACTCCATTAGCTTCCTTAAGGATCATAGGACGTGTTCCAATCATTCCCTAAGCCCCATACTCAAGAAAACGTGAAATCACCATTGAAATTGGTAAGGAAAATTTCAGAATCGTTTTCTATCATTCATGCATTGTTAACATGTTTCATTGTTATTTTTGTGTTTAGAATAATGTTTGCAAGCTAACCATATGGATTAATTGTATTTTTATGCACTATATGCAAATATGCCATTGTTGTTCATTAGGGTTCATGAAGCTCCGAATTGGGGGTTTTTGAATGAGGAAAAATTGGAGTGTGAAACCAAGGCCATTCAATTCAGTGCGTTTGGACGATCAGGAATCCACCCTCGCGCCTAATTTATGATGATCCCTGGGCTAGTCGCTATTTTTCAGAAACTAGCCTAAGGGAACACTTGAAAAACCGTGGCCAATGTTTTATGTTTTCAGGAAGAAAATAAGCAATGGAGAAGACGACTAGGTGGCAGGCGATGGTTGGCTGGTTTGAAAGTTCGCGCGAAAAGTAGCACTAACGCATTGTTTTGTTTATTATATTCATTTGTTATTTAATTTACAGATAAACAAAATAGCTCAGTGGCAGGCGCGCACGCTGGTAACGTTCAGGACCTGGGTTCGAGCCCCAGGTCCTCACTCCCTTCATATTATTTTGCATTTAGTGGTTCCATGCAGGTTCAGTGTAAAGACGCACCGTGCACCCATACAATCAAGCATGCCACGCTTTTAATCTCACCAATTCAAGGGCCAGGATTTGTGGAATATGGTAGGCTCTAGTCAACGCTTGGGTACGTGTCTTGAAAAGTCAAAAAGGCCAAGGTTAATGGGCCTGAATCACTACAAAAAACCTCCTATTTGGGGTCTGAATCCCCTAGGTTTGCAAGACTTTTTTTTATTATTCTTTTTACTTTCTTTATTTTTTTTTTACTTCCTTTTAATCATTGTTTTCTTTATTAAATTTAATATTTTCATAATATAAAAAACACATAAAAAATCAGAAAAAGAGAAAAAATATAATAAATATTTTATTTTAGTATTTTTATAAACAAATTACATTTATTAGATTTAGTTATTAAATTAGGTTTAATAGTAATGTTTTCATAATTAATTTAAAATTTGTAGAACTAGGGTTTATGTTAATTTTTATTCCTTTTTATTTTTCTTTCATGATAATTAAAATATTAAATATTTATTTTTGTAATTAAAATGCATGTAAATTAATTAGGGATAATTTTAGGTTAAGATTTAATCTTCTTTTCTTAATAAATTAAAAAACAATTAGAATTAGGGTTAGCATTTATTTTAATTGCATTTAATTCTTTTTCCCATTAAAATCATAAAATACCAAAAAATACCAAAAACAATTTCTTTCTTTTTTAATTAATTAATTCCATCATTAATTTAATTTTGCAAAAAGGGTCCAACGCCCTCGTTTTAATTCTTATTCAATTCGCATGTCTATTTTATTTCTTATAATTTTGATGTATCTCTCCCAAGGCCATGTAATCTTTATCTTTCGCATTTTTTATTCTTTACTTTCTGTCAAATCGGGTCCTGGTTTAACTTTGGCGATGTGGACCCGCGCCTTTTGTAATAGCTTAGAACTTTTACTTTTCGCAATTTTAACTGTTAATCAAGGCATGCAAGAATGAATGGACAAAATAAAAACAAGCGTAAAACACCAATGACATGACAAGATAAATACAAATGAAAACGACACACAAATCACACACCACCCCTAGGGTACGCCTCACTGTTGCCTTGCCTCGAAAGGTGATCGTCGAGTAGAGGATGTCTTAGTAAGTCCTCATGATCCGGGAACCTGGCATGATGGTAGCTTCTAAGGTGTCTTCCCATTGCTCTGGTGATCACCATGTCCCTAAACTCGAATTGACCTGAACACCTCCAACGGTGGTGCTACCTACCTCTCAATGGTGGGATGGCACTACTTTAAAGGACATTTACACAGACGAATTCCTTAGGGTAGGTAGACAACTCTAGATACTTGCTCTAATTTCAAAACAAATCAAAATACTTTTCACACCGACACCTTTTCAAAAAGCTTTCGAAAGCAATTTTTCAAACACTCTTGAGGACCGATACAAGAGTCGAACTGGAATTTTCAAAGAAACTTTTTAAAACCCACAGTCGAAAAGCAAACAAACCATTTTTGAAAACACAAGTGAGCAAGTATCTAAGAGCCCATGGATAACCATGGATAGAAAGGGTGCTAACACCTTCCCTTTCTATAATCTACCTCCCGAACCGAGAGCAATCTCTATAAGGAATTTTTCTGTGCTTTTGTCCTTTCCATTTGGAGAAAATAAAAGACGGTGGCGACTCTTGCTTCCGCGACATTTCGCGAACCAGCGTTAAACAGTCAGTTTCAGATCCACCGATCACAGAACTGGCGACTCTGCTGGGGATACTTAAAGTGAGGTGTACCTTAGGACTAAGATCACTGTGTTTTCAATTGCTTTCCTTGCTTGCTTTATTATTGTGGGTTGCTTGGGAGTTCCATAGATCCTAACCCGGATCTGGGGATACCTTCTTAGAAAGTAGCAACAAGACTGTGAGGGAACTGTGCGGGGTATACCGACATGGTTGAAACAGTCTGCTACGTTGATGTGGCACTTTGGTGTGCACCGGTAACCCTTGAGTTCAGTCAAGGAGAGTACGGGGCCTCCGCGTGGTGTCGTGAAGCATCAACAGACCTTAGGAACCTTAATTGAACTATCTTGGCCTCTTTAGGGTAGTGAGATAACTGACTTTGGTGCAGTCCGAGGTTGGTTGATACTCGATACTACACTCAATTGAGGGTTGCTTTCCTGGAATATTTCGGTCGCCAGTTCAGTGGCTAAATTGAAATGATGAACAATGAAAGCAATCCCGTGATATTGGGACCCTTAGAACCCGGTTACTTTAATAGGACAGGTTGAACCCACCAACTTCAAGAGGGTACTACCCAGACCCCATGTTGGCCTTAAACCCTAAGGGCCTGTCTTGTGTGCCTTGTTTGCCTTACATGTTTGTCTTTGTAAATATCTGTGGTGTGTTTAATCATAGCATCATGACATCATCCAGCATCATATGCATTGACTAACCATTTCAGGGGTTCGAATCTTCATCTTTGTTCTTTGTTTTGTAGGACATGGAAACTGTTCGTAGAAAGACAATTCAAATCAGTCTTGTAAGGATCCCTCCTCAGCTTAAGGAGCTTATATCCAGGATTCCCGAGAATTCTTCATTCAGTGAAAGACATGGAAGCCTCATCAGCTTGGTCAATACCAACATTGAGGAAGACATGATCAAGGTCCTGTTCCAATTCTTTGACCCTCTGCATCACTGTTTCACCTTCTTGGATTATCAGCTGGTACCTACATTGGAGGAGTTCTCCCAGCTCCTGAAGATCCCTATCCTTGATCAGCTACCTTACAACGGTACGGAAAAGGAACCCAAGCTTGAAGAGATTGCTAAAGCCTTGCACCTACAGTCATCTGACCTCAAGGGACATTGGGAAGTTAGAAGTGGTATCAAAGGGTTCTTAGCCAGGTTTCTGTTTGAAAAGGCCCATGAATGTTGGAACTCCCTTGACTTACAAGCTTTTGAAGAAGTTGTGGCCCTCCTTGTCTATGGTTTGGTGTTGTTCCCTAATCCAGATCAGCTTATAGATATCAGTGTTGTCCAGATCTTTATGTCCAGGAATCCTATACCTACATTGGTGGGGGACATCCTTCACTCATGTTACACTCGAACCATGAGAAAAAGAGGTGTCCTTATGTGTTGCACTCCTCTCCTGGGAAGGTGGTTTATTTCGCACCTTCCACAATCAGTCTTGAAGAATGAGCGGGGTTTGAGATGGTCACAACGGTTGATGACTCTTACACATGCAGATATACATTGGTGCCCTCGGTCCAGAGAAGATGTCACTATCATTGATCGTTGCGGGGAATACCCTAATGTTCCTTTACTTGGAATCAGAGGAGGTATTACTTACAGCCCATGCCTGGCTTGGAGACAGTTTGGTTATGCTTTGAGGGATGGTCCTCATGACATGTTAATTCCTGACATAGTTTTTGACTTCGACAACGATACTCAAGGACTTCGCCAGAGATTTATCAGAGCCTGGAGGATGCCAAGTAGGATAGACAGCAAGACACTGAGGCACAGGAACTCCATCCCGTTGGAACCTTATCTCAAGTGGGTACGAGCCCGCTCCCAGAAGTTAGTGATGCCTTATCCCCATATGCTCCCTGTGATCAAAGAGCCAGTCTTGGAAGGAGAAGTGTCCTACATTATTCAGCACCCTGATATGCCCACATCCTGGGAAGAGATGCAGAAGAGCTGGATCCAGCTTAAGGAAGAACGGAATTCTCTTGAGACCAGTCTACATGCCAGTGAAAAGAAGGTCTTGGAGCTCACCCGCCTGTTGCATGAGGAGAGGAATCTCAACACTTACATAGCTCCAAAGAGGATGCGTAGTATATTCTGGGATTGATTTACTTTTGTATTATTTTGCCCATGAGGCTTTGATGTACTGAACAATTACTTCCTTAATGACAACGTGTGTTCTTTTTTGTCTACAACAAATTTGAACTTTCGAACCCTTGAATGCATTGCATAAACACATATCATTCATCATGTGCATAGCAGGTTTTTCCCCTTTTCAGGTTGCTTACAGTTCTTCGCTGTTTATTTCAGCATCATGAATCCTGACTCATCATCAACTGAGACATCCATCAAAGCTCTTCAGGCGCAGAATGCGTAATTTTAGGAATTAATCAAGGGTTTGGCTCAAGGCCAAGAAGAGTTGAAGGCTCTGCTCCTGAAGAAGGAGAAGAAGAAGAAGAGAAGGACTGTTCTGTTCAGCTCGGGCCGAAGGTTTGGCAACACTCTGCAGCATGAAGAGGCTGGTTCTTCTATTGGCAAGAGTACTCCTCAAACAGAAAAAGGTCCTAGTCCGGTAGTCTCTGACAACGAGACTGATTTTGATGAAGAGCAATATCCTCCGGCAGAAGACCGTTACAAACAATTGGAAGATAGGCTGAATGCTATGGAGATACAACAGGTACCTGGGCTGGATTTCGGAGATCTGGGTTTGTCTACTGGTGTGATTATTCCTCGGAAGTTCAAAGCACCATCTTTCACTAAATATGACGGGGCGTCTTGTCCCAAGCTACATCTCAGGTCCTATGTTCGGAAAATTCAACCGTACTCCGCGGATAAGAATTTGTGGATCCACTTCTTCCAGGAGAGTCTTTCAGGGACTCATCTCGAATGGTTCTATCAGCTGGATGGGACCAAGGTTCGTAACTGGGAGGAGTTGGCTACTGCTTTCTACAAGCAGTATCAATATAATGCCGACCTTGCCCCTACACGTACCCAACTCCAGGGTATGTCGTTAGGTTCAAGTGAAGGTTTTAAGGAGTACGCTCAGAAGTGGAGAGACCTGGCTGGCAGGGTACAGCCTCCGTTGACTGATCGGGAGTTGGTAGACATGTTCTTGGGGACCCTATCTGGGCCATTTTTCAACCATCTTATCGGGAATTCGTCTGCAGGGTTCACTGATTTAATTCTGACTGGAGAGAGAATTGAGGCTGGGTTAAAGTCTGGTAAGATTCCAAAGGGTGCATCGTCTAGTTCTGAGAAGAAACCCTTCAAAAAGGAGGCTAGTGCTGTATATGGCTCTCGGAGATCAGAAAGATTTGAGCGCCGCCAATCTGTCAGTGCGGTAACGATTGCCAAGCCTGCTGCCGCTCCTCGGCCGACCAATCCTCAAAGGGCTGAAAGACCCCGGAGAGAGTTTACCCGTTTGAGCATGACCTTATCGCAGATCCTGCCACAGTTGCTATCCACCAATTTAGTGACTGTCAGAGAGGCTCCGAAGTTCCCCAATACTACATCTCCTAAGTACAACCCAAATGCTCGTTGTGCTTACCATTCTGATAGCCCGGGGCATTCCACTGATGACTGTTGGGCGTTAAGGAGCAAGCTGCAGGATCTTATTGACGCCAAGGAGGTACAGTTTGAGGCATCTGAGAAGCCTAACGTAGTGACGGCTCCCCTGCCTGCCCATGGAGTGAATGCTATTGGGGACGAAGAGGAAGTGGATGAAGCCGAGTTTGATAGCTGGATCTACCCGGCAACCGACAGTGGACTTAACAATTGGAGTGCAAAGGACAATCTATCTGTTTCTCTTGTTACTAAGTAATGAATTCCTATGTTTTTGGTATCTGTAATAAACGATAAATAAACTCTGTGGCCCGGTGTCTTACCCGAGGCACCGTGGTTCTATTTGTGAGGGCATATAAATTGTCATTTCATATATCATAAATGAAAATCTTGGACGTTTTCTCGCATTTCAAATCTTGTGCTCCTTTCCTATCTTTCTTTCCTTTACATATATTTCAAAACAGCTGTATTTACACACACACTCACTCATACAGGTTTCAATCCACTCTGGATCTCACTGATAACGACCCTGCTACTGCCAGTTATGACTTCGAAAATCCGATCAACTTAGCCGAAGACGAAGGTGAAGATGGTTGCGAAGTGCCTGGCGAGCTTGCAAGACTGTTGCTTCAGGAAGAGAGGGCAATTCAACCTCATGAAGAGCCAGTGGAAACAATAAACCTGGGTACTGAGGCAGACAAGAAAGAGGTAAAGATTGGTGCCAACCTAGAGCTCAGCGTGAAGCAACGGTTGACTCAGATGCTACATGATTATGTGGAGATATTTGCCTGGTCCTACGAAGACATGCCCGGGTTGGATACCGATATTGTGGTCCATCACTTGCCAACTAAGGAAGATTGCCCTCCGGTCAAGCAAAAGGTCCGTCGGATGCGTCCAGAGATGTCTGAGAAGATCAAAGCCGAGGTTATGAAGCAGTTTGATGCCGGGTTTCTTGCAGTGACTTCTTACCCTCAGTGGGTTGCTAATGTGGTGCTGGTACCAAAGAAGGACGGTAAGGTCAGAATGTGTGTCGACTACAGGGATCTGAACAGGGCCAGCCCTAAGGATGACTTCCCTTTACCTCACATTGATGTCCTTGTTGATAATACAGCCCAGCATAAGGTGTTCTCTTTCATGGATGGCTTTTCAGGTTACAATCAGATCAAGATGGCACCTGAAGACATGGAAAAGACTACATTTGTTACTCAGTGGGGCACCTTCTGCTACAAGGTCATGCCTTTTAGACTGAAGAACACTGGGGCAACCTACCAACGTGCCATGGTTGCTTTATTTCATGACATGATCCATCATGAGATAGAAGTGTATGTTGACGACATGATCGCTAGATCCCAGACTGAGGAAGAGCACCTAGATCATCTGCAGAAGTTGTTTGACCGGTTGAAATTATACAAGCTGAGGTTGAACCCGAACAAGTGCACCTTCGGGGTAAGATCGGGAAAGTTGCTAGGCTTCGTTGTAAGTGATAAGGGCATTCAAGTGGACCCTGCCAAGGTTAAAGCTATTCAAGAGATGCCAGTTCCCAAGACAGAGAAGGAAGTCAGAGGCTTTTTAGGACGCCTGAATTACATTGCTCGGTTCATCTCACATCTAACTGCTACCTGTGAGCCAATCTTCAAGATGCTGAAGAAAGATCAGGTAGTACGTTGGAACGATGAATGTCAGGCTGCTTTCGACAGAATCAAGGAGTATCTCCAAGAACCACCCATCCTTATGCCACCGGTTGAAGGGAGACCTCTGATATTATACCTGACGGTGCTTGACAACTCAATGGGGTGTGTGCTGGGGCAGCATGACGAGTCTGGCCGAAAAGAGCATGCCATTTATTACCTTAGCAAAAAGTTTACCGACTGTGAGACCCGATACTCACTGCTTGAGAAAACTTGCTGCGCTTTGGTATGGGCTGCTCGCCGGCTGAGACAGTATATGCTGACTCACACTACCTTGTTGATCTCAAAGATGGATCCTATAAAGTACATATTCGAAAAGCCTGCTCTGTCTGGGAGAATTGCAAGATGACAAATGATCTTGACGGAATACGACATTCAGTACACGACCCAGAAAGCCATCAAGGGAAGTGTATTGGCGGACCACTTGGCACATCAGGCCGTAGATGACTATCAGTCAATGAACTTCGAGTTTCCGGATGAAAGCATTATGATAGTGACTGATTGTGAAGTACCTGGACCGGATGAAGGACCTGAGGAAGGATCCCGATGGTCTATGCACTTTGACGGAGCCTCCAACGTTTTGGGAAATGGTATCGGCGCCATAATCATATCACCTCAAGGTACTCATACTCCACTCACTTCCCGGCTATGTTTCAACTGTACCAACAACATGGCAGAGTATGAGGCGTGCATCATGGGTCTTCAAGCTGCGATCGACTTAAGGATCAAGTTTTTGAGTGTCTTCGGAGATTCCGCTCTTGTGATCAATCAGATCAAAGGAGAGTGGGATACGAAACATCCAAACCTGATTCCTTACAGAGAATGCGTATTGACCTTGATCCCCCACTTCACAGAAATAACCTTTGAACACTTCCCAAGAGAAGAGAATCAGCTGGCGGACGCGTTAGCTACAATGTCTTCTATGTTCAAGGTTAAATGGGATAATGAGGCTCCCCGGATCATCATCTGGAAACTGGACGAACCAGCATACTGTTGCGATCTCGAGACTGAGTTGGTGACTGAGAAGCCTTGGTACCATGAGGTGAAGAGATATCTGGAAGCTCAGGAATACCCTGAAGGTGCCTCTGTCAACAATAAGAAATTCCTGAGAAGGTTCGCAGCAAAGTTCTTCCTTAGCAACAGCATCTTGTACAAGCGAAACCATGATTCAACCTTACTGCGTTGTGTGGATAAGACTGAAGCAGAAAGAATTATGGAAGAGCTACATGAAGGGACCTTTGGTACACATTCCAGTGGACACACTATGGCTAAAAAGATCCTTCGGGCAGGGTATTATTGGTCCACAATGGAAGCTGACTGCTACCAACATTCCAGGACATGCCATAAGTGCCAGATTTATGCAGATAAGGTGCATGTTCCTCCAGTTCCTTTGAATGTTCTGACTGCGCCTTGGCCGTTTGCAATGTGGGGCATAGACATGATCGGTGAGATTAAACCTACGGCATCTAATGGGCATAGTTTCATCCTAGTGGCGATTGATTATTTCACAAAGTGGGTTGAAGCAGCTTCCTACGCTACGGTAACCAAGACTGTTGTGGCACGGTTCATTCGGCATAATCTGATCTGTCGGTACGGCGTCCCTGAGAGAATTATTACAGATAACGGTACCAATCTGAATAACAAGATGATCACTGAGCTCTGCGAGCAGTTCAAAATACAGCACCACAATTCTTCTCCTTACAGACCGAAGATGAATGGGGCTGTCGAAGCAGCAAATAAGAACATCAAGAAAATCGTGTAGAAGATGACAGTGACTTATAAAGATTGGCACGAGATGTTACCGTTCGCTCTACATGGGTACCGTACCTCAGCTAGGACGTCAACCGGGGCAACTCCTTTCTCTTTGGTTTATGGTATGGAGGCAGTCTTGCTGATCGAAGTGCAAATACCCTCTCTCCGGATAATGAAGGATGCAAATCTGAACGAAGATGATTGGATCCAGACACGACTTGATCAGTTAAACCTTATTGATGAGAAAAGACTTGCTGCTATCTGTCATGGTCAGACGTATCAGAAACGGATGATCGGGGCATTTAACAAAAAGGTCAGACCACAGGAGTATCAAGTTGGGGATCTGGTAATCAAGCGAATCATCCTTCCTCAGAGTGATCCAAGGGGCAAGTGGACCCCTACGTACGAAGGGCCATTTATGGTTAAACATGTGTTCTCAGGAGGAGCCATGATTCTAACCAATATGGATGGTGACGACCTTCCTCACCCCGCCAATGCAGACATAGTAAAAAAATACTACGCATGAAAAAAGACCCGCTAGGCTGACATGCCTAGGCAAAAATTAGGGCTTCCCGGCGAACCAAAAGGGTTCGGGCAAAATGAAGGGATGAAATGAAAAAAATCTGTACACCCGGCAAGTCGAAAACCTGAAAAGGCGGCTTGGGCAAAAATGGGTATCCCGGTGGACTGAAAACCCGAAAGGGTGGTCCAGGCAAAAATTAGGGATAAAAGCGTAATACTATGTCTCATTGGATCACTTTGCATCCAGAATCCGGTATCTACATCAAGTTCAGACGGCATCGATCAGTCAGCTTCACCTTCAACCAAGGTCATCAAGTGATGAGACGCTCAGAGTTATAAAGGCAATAGCAGAGTTGAAACCCAGTGGGATCATTCATTGCACACAGCTGTTTTATTTTCTTTTGTACAAAATTTGTATAAACTCTCTTGTTCGGCGGCGTTCTCTTACTAGGATGTCAGCCTCTTGTACACAAAACGCCTATTTTCAGGCCATTCAAAATCAATACAAATATATTTTCAGTTAAAAGTGCCAATTGTTTTTCTTTTTCTGTTTTGTTTTGCGAAGAACGTCCAAGGTTCAATTTGTGATATATGCATTGACAATAATTTGCTAACTCATGAATATTTGCATACGAAACAAAGGATTAATTACAGGTAACGTTAGAAACAGGGGCAATAAAGAGTTGTCTAAGCAAGCTAATTGTTCCATCCTCCAAGGTACCAAGGTAGGTTCAGCTAAAGAACATAACCGGCATATCTCAATTCCCCAGAGAGTAAGCAGTCAGTACACTCTCTCCAAGCTATACTATCAAATCTTAAGGAAGTTGAGTATCCTCCAGCAGATCTCAACATTCCCCAACAGTATATATACATATATTCTTAACAAGCATCCCCGGCAGTCTTGGTCTAAAGATTGTTCCCCGGCGGCATACCAATACTCAAAGGAATCACTTCCCCCGCAGTTCAAAACTTCCCCAGGAGAGTCCAATCTAGTTCCCAGGAAAGTTGGAATTCATTCTCCCAAGCAGTAAGCTTATCCCCAGTAGATTCTGGAAGCTTATCCTCGCAGAACATGAACGCGTCGTCCGGCTTTATTCAAAGAGTTATTTCCTTAACAGGATATAACTGGGTTATCCTCAGCCAAAAGCCACGGAAAGATCGTCGTCGGCACGGTTCTCTTATCCCCAGCAAAGTCTAGTAACACTTCCAACACAACAATGGTATCCCCAGCAAGCTATTATCAACAACTCAGCAAAGCATCTCTCTCCCCACAGAGTATGGCTTCTCAGCAAGATCGTTAGAGTACTTTCCTCTCCGCAGAGTTATTCCATTCGCCAAGTTTATTCCCCAATGGAGTCATCTTCTCCTACCGGTATTCTTGCAATTATCATCCCCAGCGGAAGCGAAATCTATTCTTCAACATCAGCCCAGGATATGACTTCCTGGCACCCGTCAAGGATTTACTTTCCTAGACGAAAGCATACATTCCTAAACATCGCATACATCATTATAGCATGCATAGACGCACCATATCTTACAAATCTCATTTATGTTGAGAACATCATCGCTTGATCCATATCATGCATTGCATATGACTAACCTTTACCTTTCAGGAAAGATGCAGTTAAATTCTCAATCATATTTCAAGACCTAGACCGGTTCAGTTAATCGACTCCAAAGATTTCTTATCCAGTCCAAGGCCTTCTCTAGTCCAGCTCAATCGACCCCAAACAGATTTTTCTGATGAAGACTCAGTAGAAGTTATCAAAGGTTTTTCTCAAACGTCCGCTTTTGAGATTATAATTGCCTATGGTTTTCTCCCCGATCCTGCGGAGACGATAATTCCATCCCAGGTTTTTCTCAAACGTCCGCTTTTGAGATTATAATTGCCTATGGTTCTCTCCCCAATGCTGCGGAGACGATAATTCCATTTCAGGTTTTTCTCAAACGTCCGCTTTTGAGATTATAATTTCCTATGGTTCTCTCCCCAATGTTGTGGAGATGATAATTCCATCCCAGGTTTTTCTCAAACGTCCGCTTTTGAGATTATAATTTCCTTTGGTTCTCTCCCCAATGTTGCGGAGATGATAATTCCATTCCAGGTTTTTCTCAAAACGTCCACTTTTGAGATTATAATTTCCTATGGTTCTCTCCCCAATGTTGCAGAGACGATAATTCCATCCTAGGTTTTTCTCAAACGTCCGCTTTTGAGATTATAATTTCCTATGGTTCTCTCCCCAATGTTGCGGAGACGATAATTCCATCCCAGGTTTTTCTCAAACGTCCGCTTTTGAGATTATAATTTCCTATGGTTCTCTCCCCAATGTTGCGGAGATGATAATCCCATTCCAGGTTTTTCTCAAACGTCCGCTTTTGAGATTATAATTGCCTATGGTTCTCTTCCCGATCCCGCGGAGGTGGTAATCCCAAGATTTTCTCAACGATTGCTGTTGAGGTTAAAGTCACCCAAGGTTCTCTCACCGTTCCTGCTAAGGTAGTAACCACCCCTGGTTCATTCATCATCTTTTGAAACACCAGATCCAGCTCCTGTAACCAATCAGGACATATCTATACAAAGCATCTGAAAACCAGCTCCTGCAACATGTCAGGTACTCATTTTTTCTTTTGCAGGTACGCAAGTTATCGCTAAGGAATCTCTTACGCGATCGACAGCCAGATGGCATCTATAAGCCCATCATCCTATTCATCAATCTCTAAATGGCATCTATAAGCCCATTTCCACTATCACTGCTACTATGTGAGCGCAAATTTCTGGGCACTCTAGTGTTCAATCATCTTCCACCCTCGGATTACGAAAGGCACGTCAGCCAATCTGCATCCTCAGGTCTAAGAAGATTGAACAGGGGCAACTGTTGTACCCCAAAATTTTCCCTCCCATATTCTTCAAGAAATTGCCAAGTCATGCTTCAAAATTCCCCAAGGGTTGCATAGTGTAAGAGCCTCATGAACAGTCAAAATTAGGGTTTTGGTCCTGATCAGGAAAATAAAGTTTCCAAGGGTCCAATCAAGTCCCACATGCCTACAAATATGGTCAAGCATCCTCATACCAAGTTTCAAGACTTTCAGCATAAAATTGCACAGTCAAAACCCTAATTGCACTACAGTCAACTGCAGGGGCAAAATGGTCATTTGACAGTCAAAAGTTCAAATTTTTGGTCAACATCTCATCTTGAAGCCACAAACATCATTTGATCAATGCTTGATCATGATTCTCAAAGCTTGGCTCAAAAATCATCAAGATGCAAAAGTTTCCTTATTTGGACAGTTGAAAAAGTCAACTGTAAATTGACCAGGGCATAACTTTCACATGGATTATCAGAAAAATTCCATCCAAAGCTCATTTTGAAGAGAAAGACATTTCCTACAACTCATCTTCATACTTCAAGTCCAAGAAATGCTCTCACAAAAAGTTATCAATTTCAACATTATAGGTCATTTTCAAAAGTCAACAAAAAGGGACTTTAAGCCAAAGGCCATAACTTGAGATTGGTAAATCAAAATGACAAGGGACCAAAGGCATTGGTTAGAGGACTCAAAGACCTTTCCAAAATGTCCAAGAACATGAGCAAAGCTTAAAAATTGAGCAAGTTATGCCTTGTGGAAGTTGGGAAATTTTTGGATATTTTGAAAAGTCAACATTGATTCAAATGACCTAAAATTGCTAATGGGCCTATTTTTCTTCCACAATTCATCATCCAAGGCATGTGCACGACCACTTGGCCCAAAGGGAAGTTTTTCTTCATTTTTTATTTATTTATTTGAATTTTTATTAATAATAATTCATTTAAATCAATTAAATACATGAAAAATACTTAACCTACTATTTCAAATCTTTTTGTGCATATAATATCTTCAAAAATTCGTGCATGATCAGATATGGAAGAATTGGAATTGATTGGATATGATTTGTACAAAAAGTGCATGAAAAAGATTGAAAAACTAATGCTTGAAAATCAAATCTTCCAAACCATGAATGCAAAAGATTTTGATCAAGTTTTTTGACCTAATTCACTCATACATAAGTATAGAACACAACCCTAATGCAATTGACCAAGAAGCTGCGCCAGAAACCCTTGCCCAAACTTGGAATTTTATCAAGAAAACTCAATTCTGAAAACCTAATTCTAGGGTGATTCAGGGCCAAATAGCTACTCCATTAGCTTCCTTAAGGATCATAGGACGTGTTCCAATCATTCCCTAAGCCCCATACTCAAGAAAACGTGAAATCACCATTGAAATTGGTAAGGAAAATTTCAGAATCGTTTTCTATCATTCATGCATTGTTAACATGTTTCATTGTTATTTTTGTGTTTAGAATAATGTTTGCAAGCTAACCATATGGATTAATTGTTATTTTATGCACTATATGCAAATATGCCATTGTTGTTCATTAGGGTTCATGAAGCTCCGAATTGGGGGTTTTTGAATGAGGAAAAATTGGAGTGTGAAACCAAGGCCATTCAATTCAGTGCGTTTGGACGATCAGGAATCCACCCTCGCGCCTAATTTATGATGATCCCTGGGCTAGTCGCTATTTTTCAGAAACTAGCCTAAGGGAACACTTGAAAAACCGTGGCCAATGTTTTATGTTTTCAGGAAGAAAATAAGCAATGGAGAAGACGACTAGGTGGCAGGCGATGGTTGGCTGGTTTGAAAGTTCGCGCGAAAAGTAGCACTAACGCATTGTTTTGTTTATTATATTCATTTGTTATTTAATTTACAGATAAACGAAATAGCTCAGTGGCAGGCGCACACGCTGGTAACGTTCAGGACCTGGGTTCGAGCCCCAGGTCCTCACTCCCTTCATATTATTTTGCATTTAGTGGTTCCATGCAGGTTCAGTGTAAAGACGCACCGTGCACCCATACAATCAAGCATGCCACGCGTTTAATCTCACCAATTCAAGGGCCAGGATTTGTGGAATATGGTAGGCTCTAGTCAACGCTTGGGTACGTGTCTTGAAAAGTCAAAAAGGCCAAGGTTAATGGGCCTGAATCACTACAAAAAACCTCCTATTTGGGGTCTGAACCCCCTAGGTTTGCAAGACTTTTTTTTATTATTCTTTTTACTTTCTTTATTTTTTTTTACTTCCTTTTAATCATTGTTTTCTTTATTAAATTTAATATTTTCATAATATAAAAAACACATAAAAAATCAGAAAAAGAGAAAAAATATAATAAATATTTTATTTTAGTATTTTTATAAATAAATTACATTAATTAGATTTAGTTATTAAATTAGGTTTAATAGTAATGTTTTCATAATTAATTTAAAATTTGTAGAACTAGGGTTTATGTTAATTTTTATTCCTTTTTATTTTTCTTTCATGATAATTAAAATATTAAATATTTATTTTTGTAATTAAAATGCATGTAAATTAATTAGGGATAATTTTAGGTTAAGATTTAATCTTCTTTTCTTAATAAATTAAAAAACAATTAGAATTAGGGTTAGCATTTATTTTAATTGCATTTAATTCTTTTTCCCATTAAAATCATAAAATACCAAAAAATACCAAAAACAATTTCTTTCTTTTTTAATTAATTAATTCCATCATTAATTTAATTTTGCAAAAAGGGTCCAACGCCCTCGTTTTAATTCTTATTCAATTCGCATGTCTATTTTATTTCTTATAATTTTGATGTATCTCTCCCAAGGCCATGTAATCTTTATCTTTCGCATTTTTTATTCTTTACTTTCTGTCAAATCGGGTCCTGGTTTAACTTTGGCGATGTGGACCCGCGCCTTTTGTAATAGCTTAGAACTTTTACTTTTCGCAATTTTAACTGTTAATCAAGGCATGCAAGAATGAATGGACAAAATAAAAACAAGCGTAGAACACCAATGACATGACAAGATAAATACAAATGAAAACGACACACAAATCACACACCACCCCTAGGGTACGCCTCACTGTTGCCTTGCCTCGAAAGGTGATCGTCGAGTAGAGGATGTCTTAGTAAGTCCTCATGATCCGGGAACCTGGCATGAGGGTAGCTTCTAAGGTGTCTTCCCATTGCTCTGGTGATCACCATGTCCCTAAACTCGAATTGACCCGAACACCTCCAACGGTGGTGCTACCTACCTCTCAATGGTGGGATGGCACTACTTTAAAGGACATTTACACAGACGAATTCCTTAGGGTAGGTAGACAACTCTAGATACTTGCTCTAATTTCAAAACAAATCAAAATACTTTTCACACCGACACCTTTTCAAAAAGCTTTCGAAAGCAATTTTTCAAACACTCTTGAGGACCGATACAAGAGTCGAACTGGAATTTTCAAAGAAACTTTTTAAAACCCACAGTAGAAAAGCAAACAAACCATTTTTGAAAACACAAGTGAGCAAGTATCTAAGAGCCCATGGATAACCATGGATAGAAATGGTGCTAACACCTTCCCTTTCTATAATCTACCTCCCGAACCGAGAGCAATCTCTATAAGGAATTTTTCTGTGCTTTTGTCCTTTCCATTTGGAGAAAATAAAAGATGGTGGCGACTCTTGCTTCCGCGACATTTCGCGAACCAGCGTTAAACAGTCAGTTCCAGATCCACCGATCACACCCAATGATGAAGAAATTCTGAGGGCCTTTTGTGTTGCCCTTGAATGCTTTAGCTGGATGGTTTGGAAATTTTGAATGTTTGGTTGATGTGTTTGGACATATTTGGCTTAGGTTTAGAGCTGGACAGGTTTTGGGCATATGCTGGTTTTTGATGGTTCAGGTTTATTAATGGTTTACTGGTTTATGCTTCTTCTGGTTCTTGCACAGGTTTTAGTTTTACTGGTTTAAGGCCATGGAATGCAGTTTATGGCCTTGCTGGTTCTTTAGGCTTTAGTTGACAGGGTCTTGATGGTTTAAACTTGACAGGTTTTTGAGGCTTCTGCTTATGTTGAGTTTGACAGGTTCAATGCTTATTGGTTTTGGACTTTTTGTTGGACCATAGGTTTAGGCAGGTTATGGCCTTTTAAGGCTTGGAAGGTTTTGAATGGTTTCAGGCAGGTTGGGTGAGTTTATGTTTGACAGGTTGTGAGGCTTTTTTCCTTTAGACAGTGTAAGTTTGTGCTTCACAGTTTATGCTGGTTTTTGTGTTTGAGTTGAATGGTAAGGCTTTTGGCTTGTTGATAGGTACAGGTTCTGGGCATATGCTGGTTGTTTTAGTTTGATTGCAAGTTTCAAGCTTTTTGTTTGACAGGGTTTGGCCTTGCTGGCTTTTTACTGGTTTATGGCTTGGGAGCTTTGCTTCAGGCTATCTTCTGTCTTGGACCTGCTGTTGCAGTTTTGTATATTTATTTATCTTCTCTTTTTTATGGTTCCTCCCCTTGGTACTGTGTTATTACAGTTGTTTTATATCTTTTCTTTCTCAAGCCTCAAAGCCAGTAAGCCTGCAAAACCTGCTTTTCTCTCTTCTTTCTCTCTCCAGTACACTTCAAAATATTAAAATATGTTATGTGTGTACTTTATTCTGAAAGGGCAGCATTGGGAGATGATGAAAATGAATTAGCTTGCTTGCATAACATGCTTTCTCTGCATACTTTTCATATCTTCTTTTGACAGCTTCTTGTACTTTTGTATCTTTGATATCTTTCCAAATCTTCTTTTTTGACAGCTTTGAGTAGCCTTGTACTTATTTTGACATCTTTGACAGTTTGTTGGACAGTTTGGAATTTGTGATTCAGTTTGGACTTTGTAGTTTGATTTGGACTTTGCATCATGCTGTTTGAGACTTGAACTATGCAGTTTGACAATTTTGACTTGTGCATTCTTTATATTTGTGCATTCAAAGTTTAGCAAGCAAATATTCATCCCTCTTTGTGAACCGGGAGAAATCCCGTGATTTGCAAAGAGGGCTAACTGATCCCAGTCAGTTGCCTTTAATGATGAACTTTATTTTTATCTGTCTTTAATATTTATCTGCAATTGACTTTTCTTCTTTTCTTTGTTTTGCAGATAAAATTCCATGGAGCACTGGAGCAATGGGCGGAAGATGAAGACTTAAGAATTTTCTTAGGATAATTTTGTTTCAATTTTAATTATTGTAATCATTATTAGAATACTTTGTAAATAAATACAGTACTCGAATAAAAATTGTAACGAATAATTAAAGATGAATAAAATCCAATCTTTTATCATTTAATTCCTTTCCTTCCTTTTCAATTATTTATTTATTATTTATAGTTCTTTAAATTAAAATAACTGAAAATTAAATTCCAGCTATTTAATCTTTAGAATAATAAATAATTAACTAAACATTGATTCAGCGTTGATCAATTAATAAACTTGGCGCTTCCAACATCCAAAGCAAAGCAGAGTCAAACACAACAACTGATCAGACGCATTCCCCTTTTTACTGATTTTTACCAAACACTGCAAATTCAAACTGAATGTATCCTTTTTACTGATTCAGTCAAACAAACGTGAATTCAATCCAAATGCATTCTTTTACTGATTAAGTCAAACAATGCGAATTCAAACCAAATCTCAGAATAACTTGCAAAGCACCGTAGAATTAAATCTTTCTGAGGAACCGCGCACGAAAACCCTAATTCCTGATTAAATGCCAAAGAACGTTCGCCTGATCAAAGTTGAGCCAAAATCAATCAAAACCCTAAACCAACAGTTTGAAACATTCTAAAGCCCTGAAAATCAGTAAAAACCCTAATTTTGTCTGACTGACGAGAAAAGTTTGTTTGACCGATTCTTGAGCCAGTTTGAAAAATCAGGAAACGCTTGAAGCTGTGATTTCTTGTAGAAAAATGCGAGGGAAAATTTTGGGGTACAACAGGCGGTCTCTTCATGAGCAACTTGTGTGTTATTGTTCTCTTGAAAAACAGCAAGCGGCGGTCTCTTCATGAGCAACTTGTATGTTATTGACACCTTTAAAAGATAGCAAGTGGCGGCCTCTTTATTTGAGCAGCTTGTGTATCCCCAACAATAATGTTTACTCAGCAAACGACACCTCTTTGGAAGAGTTCCACGGGGAAGCTTGTATTTTATCCTTTTGAAGCGATATCTTGGTTAAAGAAGAAATGTGTTACCGTTCTTGGTATAATTTAGAAGTCAAATATGTTTATTTTCCAGTCTCAGTGCTGATGTCAATCATTTCCCTTCTCCAGTCTTAATGCTGATGTCAATCATTTTCTTTTCCAGTCTCAGTACTGATGTAAATCATTTCTTTTCCAGTCACAGTACTGATGCCAATCATTCGCCAGTCTCAGTGCTGATGTCAATCATTTTCTTTTCCAGTCTCAGTACTGATGTAAATCATTTCTTTTCCAGTCTCAATACTGATATAAATCATTCATTTCTTCCCTCAAAGTTATTCTCTAATAAGAGTCTCTCATTTTGAGTCTATGACTCTGTTTCCCCGGTGGAGTTATAATCTGTTCCCCTGTGGGATTACTGTATAATGTGTTTGGTTTTTCCAGTAATAGTTTGTCTCATACGGCATCATTCCTCATTAAATTCAAAATATTACATTCATATCAGATCATAAACATAATTGCGGTATCTTAAGGCCAAAAATTATGTATTCTATATTTAAGCCCCTTCAATCTCGTCGAAATGAAGATTCCAATCTTCATATCTCCAGATAGAAGAAACTTAAATAGGGGCAGCTGTCATACCCCAATTTTTGACCTAAGATCCCATTTTATTTTTTTGCATTTTTGTATAGAAGTCAAGGTCACTAAATACAGTCGGTTTTAACCTCTCACCTTCGAGCATTGATTATGCAGAAATTGTCAAGTGTTTTGAACATTCTTAGCCTATGTATCACTAACTTCTAATCAAGCACGAAATGTGTGTTTTTTGATTTCATGTGCTGACAGGTCTCCTTCGATTCAGCCTTTCAACTGGACAAGTTTACTGCCTGCAAACATGCTTCGATTGGGCAACATTGCTTCCTTCGAACACGGGCTTTCGATTGGGCAATATGTTTGTTTCGATCCACATGCTTCGATTGGGCAACATTGCTTCCTTCGAACACGGGCTTTCGATTGGGCAATATATTTGTTTCGATCTAAGATTCGTTTGGGCATGTGGCTCCCTTCGTGCAAGTCTTTGTTTGAGCATTGACCTTTTTGTGTGCTTGCTTGGAGTCACAAAGTTTAGACCTCCTCCATGCAGACTTCGACTATGTTTGTACTAGCTTTGACTGGACAACATTTCTCTTTAGTATGCTGCATTTCCATCCTTGACAAACTTCAGCACATGGTTGATGGCCCCCTCAAAAGACATATAGTGGTGGACTTGAGGGGCATACATATGAGTCCCTGTCGAAGGGTACGCCTTACTAGTCCATTCGAAGCACACATTTGGCCCCTTCAAATGATGCACAAAGATGATTCGTTCAAAGGACACTTGTTGGAGGAAAGTCAAACAATGTGTTGGAAGAAGAATCTGGTCGAAGGAGGGTCAAAATGAAAGGATAAAATATTCAAAGATGCTTGCTGTCAAGTTCAGACATGGTACACTGGCCAAAACTGCTGCACAGCAGTCCTAAAACACTGTCCCATTCTTTCACCAAAATAGCATACAACCACTGTCCCTCGAAGGCTGCAAAGAGCAGTTTACCCAAATTGTTCAAATTATTTTGTTTTCCCTCCAAAAGCTTCATCCAACTTTTCCTATAAATAAGAGGCTCCAACACATGTTTAAGGAGGATCTTTGGACCAGAGGAACGAAACTCCCAAATTTTCTCAAACACAACAAATCTCTCAAGTCCCTTCAACACTTGTGAGAACAAACCCAGAATCACATACTTACTTCCTTCGATTCTGAAGAACAAGTATTCTTCAGTATCCTTCGAATCCAGTTTGGAAAGAAACATAAGACTTGTTTCTTTCCTTCCTTCGAATCCAGCATTCCAAGCACAGTTGTTGGCCCTCTCTTTCAAATCCAGAACCTTGGGCCTCCACTCAAGGTCCCACACCCATTCAAAGCCTCCATCAAGGTAAGTCACTCTTACCCTTGAACCTTTCATTTCATGCCATAACATGTAAATAATCTTTTTGTTCGTTTCCAGCATGTATATACCATTGTTCCTTTCGTTTCCACCCTGTTAACATGTTTTTTAAAAGTTAACCCTTTCGTTTTGCTTTCTGTTTACCTGAACTAGCTTTAATCATTAAACTGTTTGAAAGATAAATACTAGCATGGCCTCAGGCCATGTTGTCATTTAATGCTTTAAATGAAAGAAACAGGAAATAGGAAACGAAGCTTCTGGCTTCTACCCTCTTTCTCCAGGTCAAACGAAAGAGACAACCAGGAGGAAAACCATGTTGAATTCTAGGCCCAAACGAAAAGCATGCCTTCACTGAATTACAGGCTCAGTCGAAAGGCATTCCCTCACCGCTTCCAACCTCCAGTAGAAGAGGACAACAAGGCAGAACCAGAAGGCTTCGCCATACACTGACTTCCAGGCCCCAGTCGAAGGACACAACTTGCTGCTGCCTTTGCCCAATCGAAAGACGTGACTTTGCTGTTGCCAGCCCCAATCGAAGGAGGCCAACAGAATGCAAGTCGAAGGGTGCTACTGCCTGGGTCGAAAGGCACTCATTTTTCTTACTTTTATCTTATTTTTTCCTTCATATTTTTTATGCCTTTTAATATGGTTGTAATAGCGTAGGGTTTTATCTTTCTGCATTTTATTTACTTTGTACAAATGCTAGTAATTAGACGTATGGCAAGATAAAATCAACAAGTAAACAAACCAAAAAAATCCAAAACACTCTTTAATCATTACTTGAATATATCTTAAAACTCGCAAAACACTCAACAAATCAAAACACTCCCAAGGGCATGTTATCTCCGTTCTACCGCGATACCGGCCGTGCCTATTTCTAGAATGCGTGCGTTAATGTCGCCCACTAAAAAACACAAACAAATCAACTTTTTTCTAGAGGAACTATGGTGTTTTGATTCCTTCATTGGATACGTAGGCAAAGGGTCGCGAAACCCTCACGAACGCAATAATAAAAACTCATTTCTTTCCCCTTAAGCAAACATAGTTGTAGATAAATACACCCTTGTATATAACAAACAATTTTAACCAAAAACAGATATTCCAAAAGGTTCCTGCGGAGTACCGCAGATGCATTGGGTGCTAATACCTTCCCATTGTATAACCAACCCCCTAACTCTTGATCTCTTTCAAAAACGCATTGTATTTTCATTACTTTTAAGTATTATTTTACATTGCATGTTTTAGGGTTTTATTTTGCTCTTTTCCCTTTCCACTTGGAAATAATAAAGCGCGGTGGCGACTCTTGCTTTTGCGAGTCGAGTTAATTAATAGCTCGATCTCCGATTTTCACCGCTACAATTATATTCAAATGCATATGCTCATTTAATAAATCATTGGACGTTTTCAAATAAAACACAAGTGTAAATAAAAATAAAAGGCAAAAAATTTTCTGCACTTTGAAGTATCTTTGTATTAACTTGTGTAAGTATTTTGTACAAAGGAGACAGACATCCTAGTAAGAGAATGTTGTCATAAAAATGAGAAAAATTTTATACAAAGAAAGATGGCTATTTGTAACAATTCCATGGGGTTCCCATTCTGCTATAGCCTTCGCAATTCTGAGTATCTTGTTCATTCGTTGCTTCGTCCGTAGATGATTGGATTGATCAGAAGCCTTGAGCTCGTCCGTGAAGAGATTGTCCTCAAAGTGATCCGACGAGGCATAATCATACGCTTTAATTCCCTAACTTTTTCCTGGACCGCCCTTTCGGGTTTTTGATCCACCGGGAAACCCTTTTTTGCCCAAGTCGCCCTTTCGGGTTTTCAACTTGCCGGGTGTACGGATTTTTTTTGTTTATCCCTAATTTTTGCCTGAACCGCCCTTTCGGGTTTTCGATTCACTGGGATGCCCATTTTTGCCCAAGTCGTCCTTTCGGGTTTTCAACTTATCGGTTCATTTTATGCGTAGTATCTTTTGACTATGCCTGCGTTCGCAGGGTGCGGCAGGTCGTCGTCGTCCATGGTGGTTAGAATCATAGCCCCACCAGAAAAGATGTTTTTGATCACAAATGGTCCTTCGTAAGTAGGAGTCCACTTGCCCCTGGGATCACTTTGCGGCAAGATGATCCGCTTGATTACAAGATCTCCGACTTGATATATCTGACGCATGACTTTCTTGTTGAAAGCCTTGATCATCCATTTTTGATACGTCTGACCATGACAAATAGTAGTAAGTCGCTTCTCGTCGATCAAATTAAGTTGATCAAGCCGGGTATGAATCCAATCGTCTTCACTTAAACCAACATCCTTCATAATTCTCAAGGAAGGAATCTGAACCTCCATAGGTAAAACAGCTTCCATGCTATATACCAAATAAAAAGGGGTTGCCCCGGTTGAAGTACGCGCCGTGGTACGATATCCGTGCAGAGAAAACGGTAACATCTCATGCCAGTCCTTGTAGGTGACTGTCATCTTTTGAATGATCTTCTTGATATTTTTGTTCGTAGCTTCAACAGCATCGTTCATCTTTGGCCGATAGGGAGATGAATTGTGATGTTGAATCTTGAACTGCTCGCACAGAGCAGTGATCACAGTGTTATTCAGGTTTGTACCGTTATCCGTGATGATCCTGTCAAGGATATCATACCAGCATATGAGGTTCTGCTTGATGAAGCGGGCAACCACATTCTTTGTGACGGAGGCAAAGGAAGCTGCTTCGACCCATTTGGTAAAGTAATCAATAGCCACCAGGATGAAGCGATGTCCATTGGATGCCGTAGGCTTGATTTCTCCAATCATGTCGATTCCCCACATTGCGAATGGCCAAGGAGTTGTTAGAACATTGAGAGGAACTGGGGGAATATGTACCTTGTCAGCATAGACTTGGCATTTGTGACAAGTACGGGCGTATTGATGATAGTCAACTTCCATGGTAGACCAGTAGTAGCCTGCCCTTAGAATCTTCTTAGCCATCGTATGTCCGCTCAAATGGGTGCCAAATGTGCCTGTTGTACCCCAAAATTTGCCCTCCCATAATCTTCAAAGTTTTGACAAGAATCATCCACAATTGGTTCAAGTTTACTCAAGGGCCACACAGTCAAACCATCCTCCTAAGACAGTCAAACTAGGGTTTTGGTTCTTGCAAGGAAGTTGAAGTTTTCAAGAGCTCAATCAAGTCTCCTATGCCTATAAACATTGTCAAGCACCCACATGTCAAGTTTCAAGGCTCACAAGGTCAAGTTGCACAGTCAAAAACCCTAAATTGCTCAATAGTCAACTGTAGGGGCAAAATGGTCATTTGGCAGTCAAAAGTCAAAATTTTTGGTCAACATCTTATTTTGAAGCCACAAACATCATTTGATCAATGCTTGATCATGATTCTCAAAAGTATGGCTCAAAAAGTCTCAAGATGCAAAAGTTTCTATTTTTGGACAACTGAAAAGTCAACTGTAACTTGACCAAGGCATAACCTTTTCATGGTTCATCAGAAAAATCCCATCCAATGCTCATCTTGAAGGGGGAGACATTTCCTACAACTCATCTTCACACTCCAAGTCCAAGAAATTCTCTCACAAAAAGTTATCAATTTCAACATTATAGGTCATTTTCAAAAGTCAACAAAAAGGGACTTTAAGTCAAAGACCATAATTTGAGATTGGTAAATCAAAATGACATGGGACCAAAGACATTGGTTAGAGGACTTCAAGACCTTTCCAAAATGTCCACTAACATGATCAAAGCTTAAAAATTGAGCAAGATATGCATTGGAGAAGTTGGGAAATTTTTGTGAAATGGCCAAAATCACTTATCCTTGAAATTTCATTTTTGACAAAAGGGCCCCACTTTTTCCACTTGAATTAGCTTGGCCATGCTTCCCACGTGTCCCACCTTTTGTTTCAAATTTTTAAATTAATTTCTTCATTTTTAATTGATTATATTAGATTTAATTAATTTTAAATCTTTTAAAATCAAAGGAAAATCAAAAAGGTTAATTAAGGGGGATATTTGGTCTTAACTAGCTTTGAATCATCATCATGCAACATCCCAATTTCGTTTCAAGGCCTAATGGAGCAAGAATTCAAAATTGGCTCAAAAGAGGAAAGTTTGTTAATGGAGTTATGTCAAAATCTTGAACTTGAATGCCTTGCATTATGAGGCCATAATTCCCATCAAAACATGTTACATAACACATATGCAAGTGATCAGAGACGACAACTAGACCTAAGCTGCGCCCAAAGCTCAGAAGAAAACTTACATTTTTGCCAAAAATTTTCAAAACTGAAAACACTTCTAGAGCTTGTTTCAGACCCTCACTCTCATCCAAACACGTTGCTGACATCCTAAGGAAGCGATAGCAATCAAATTCAGACCTTCACACGCAAAGAACAGGTATAACCAAGTCCGGTTTTCTTTGAAATTTTTGATATTCGCATTTCATTATTCATGCTGTATTTGTCATTTTTAATCATGGATTTGGACTAATGTGAATGTTTTGAAGCTGATAGCATGATTTAATTGAGTTTTCAAAGCCTGTACACGAATTCACCATGGCCATTGCTTAGGGTTTCAGAGCTCTAATTTTAGGGCTCTGCATATCTGGAATAATTGGACCATGAGACCCCTACCACTGAAATCAGCACCTTCCACTGAATGGAATTGAACCATCGCGCCTTATTTCTTTTTCACCCTGAGCTATTCGCTATTTTCTGTGGATGGCGTTTTGGGGGGGTTTAAAACCCCCGCTATTTCATTTTTATTACAGGCACAATTGGGGACGAAGGCTAGCGTGGCACGGCGTGAGTGGCCGGTTTGAAATCCAGCGCCTTTTTTATTTTATAACACTAATGTCAATTTTATTTTATATTACTTGTTTTTTATCTTATGTACAAAGCGCGCAACTGGCTCACTTGGTAAAGGCTTTCATTGGTAAGCACTGGGACCTGGGTTCGAATCCCAGGTCCCCTCAATTTGCTTCTATTATTTTGTTTAACTTGTTCCCATGCAGTATATCATCCAGTAGTACACCATACATCCAACGCCTCTGCCTGCCACGCGCCTGGAAAGGTTAATCCAAAGGCTATCATGTGAGTTCCATCCTATGCACTGGTCAACGCTCCACATACAAGTCTCAAAAGTCAGAAAAGGGCCTCATTCAAATGGGCTTATTTCATCAAATCACCTCCAAATTGGGGTCAACACCCCCCACAGTTTGCATTTTGTTTCCTTTTCTTTTCATCTTTTTTATTTGTTTTATTTCTAATTAATTCATCAAAACAATTTTCATAAAACAAAAAAAATCATAAAATCATAAAAAATTAATTTGTTTTATTTTAATTTAACTCATCAACCTTTTTTTTTAAATAAATTCAATAATTAATTTAGTTTTAATTTTAGGTTGTTAATTTTAATGTTTTTTTTAATAACTAAAAAATATTTTAAAAAAATAGGTCTTTAGCACTTTTTTTTATTCTTTTTTTTCAATTAAATATTTTTATTTTCTTATTATAATTATTATTAACCATTAATTAATTTTGTAAATACTTGTAATTAATCAATTAGGTTTAAATTAGGTTTAACTTAGACAATTCTTCTTTAATAAATTAAAAAAAAACATTAGAACTAGAATTATTTAACTTTTAATTCCAATTTAATTTTCTTTAATTTCATAAATACCAAAACATAAAAAATAAGTTGTTTCTTTTATTTAATTTGATTAATTTAATAATTTCAATGTAATTTCTTTAAAGGGTCCAACGCCCTCGCATTCGATTATATTTTCTTTTCGCGCGTTCATTTTATTTCTTTTTATGAATGTAATGTATTTGCCCCAAAGCCCTGTAATAGTTAATTAGGCATTTACTTTCTGCACTTTATTTTAAATCGGGTCTTGGATTAATTTGGCGATGTAGACCCGCGCCTTTGTAATAGCGTAGGACCTTTATCTTTTCCGCACTTTAAATTCCCGCACCTTTAAACTGTTAACAAATCACATGAAAGAATGTATGCTCAAATAAAATCAAAGCGTAGATCACCCAATGCATGACAAGACAAATAATAACTGAAAATGACACACAATTCACACACCACTCCTAGGGCACGCCTCACTGTTGCCTTGCCCCTCGAAACGTGGTCGTCGAGTACAAGACGTCTTAGTAAGTCCTTATGTCCATGAACATGGCATAAGGGTAGCTTCTAAGGTGTCCTACTGTTGCTCTGGTGATCACACTGTTGCCTTGCCCCTCGAAACGTGGTCGTCGAGTACAGGACGTCTTAGTAAGTCCTTATGTTCCATTGATCTAGTTGCCTCGAAACAAGTTGCCTCGAAACGGTTGCCTCGGAATAAAAAGATCAATGGCATAAGGGTAGCTTCTAAGGTGTCCTACTGTTGCTCTGGTGACCACACTGTCCCTACAAACGAATTGACCCGAACACCTCCAACGGTGGTGCTACCTACCTCTCAATGGTGGGATGGCACTACTTTAAGGACATTTACACAGCCTAATTCCTTAGGGTAGGTGGATGACTCATAGATACTTGCTCTCTCAAAAACAAATCAAAACTCTTTTCACACCGACACTTTTCAAAAAGCTTTCAAAATAATTTTTCAAACACTCTTGAGGACTGATACAAGAGTCGATCTGAAATCTTTAAACGAAACTTTTTCAAACCCACTCACAATTGAAAAGCAAACACTTTTGAAAACACAAATGAGCAAGTATCTAAGAGCCCATGGATAACCATGGATAGAAAGGGTGCTAACACCTTCCCTTTCTATAAATCTACCTCCCGAACCGAGAGATAATCTCATAAGGAATTTTTCTGTGCTTTTGTCCTTTCCATGTTGGAGAAAATAAAAGACGGTGGCGACTCTTGCTTACCGCGACATTTCACGAACCAGCATTAAACAGTCAATTCTGGATCCACCGATCACAGAACTGGCGACTCTGCTGGGGATAATTATAAAGTGAGGTGTACCTTAGGACTAAGATCACTGTGTTTTCAATTGCTTTGACTTGTTTGCTTTAAATTGTGGGACTGTCTTGGGAGTTCTATAGATCCTAACTCGGATCTGGGGATACCTTCTTAGAAAGTAGCAACAAGGCTGTGAGGGAACTGTGCAGGGTATACCGACATGGTTGAAGCAGTCTGCTACGTTGATGTGGCACTTTGGTGTGTACCGGTAACCCTTGAGTTCAATCAAGGAGAGTACGGGGCCTCCACGTGGTGTCGTGAAGCATCAACAGACCTTAGGAACCTTAATTGAACCATCTTGGCCTCTTTAGGGTAGTGAGATAACTACTTTGGTGTACTCCGAAGTCGGTTGATACTCGATACTACACTCAATTGAGGGTTGTTTTCTTGGGATATTTTGATCGCCAGTCAGTGGCTAAATCGAAACGATGAACAATGAAAGCAATCCAATGATATTGAGATCCTTAGAACCCGGTTACTTTGATAGGACAGGTTGAGCCCACCAACTTCAAGAGGGTAATACCCAGACCCCATGCTGGCCTAAACTCTAAGGGCTTGTTTTGTGTGACTTTTGTGCCTTGTCATGTTTGCCTTTGTAAATATTTGTGGTGCATCATGACATCATACAGCATCATATGCATCCACTAACCATTTCAGGGGTTCGAATCTTCATCTTTGTTCTTGTTTTGTAGGACATGGAAACTATCCGCAGAAAGACAATTCAGATCAACCTTGTAAGGGTCCCTCCTCAGCTTAAGGAGCTTACATCCAGGATTCCCGAGAACTCGTCATTCAGTTAAAGGCGTGGTAGACTCATCAGCCTGGTCAATACCAATATTGAGGAAGAGATGGTAAAGGTCCTCTTCCAGTTCTTTGACCCTCTGCATCACTGTTTTACTTTCCCGGATTATCAGCTGGTGCCTACTTTAGAAGAGTTTTCCCAGCTTCTGAAGATTCCCATTCTCAATCAACTACCCTACAACGGTACGGAAAGGGAACCAAAACTTGAAGAAGTAGGTAAAGCATTATGCCTACAACCATCTGACATCAAGGGGAATTGGGAAGCCAGAAATGGTATCAAAGGGTTCTTGGCAAAGTTTCTGTTTGAGAAGGCCCAAGAGTGTTGGAATTCCCTTGACCTACAAGCCTTTGAAGAAGTTGTAGCCCTCCTTGTCTATGGGTTGGTGTTGTTCCCTAAGCCAGATCAGCTTATAGATATCAGTGCTGTCAAGGTCTTCATGTCCAGGAATCCTATACCTACGTTGCTGGGGGACATCCTTCACTCATGTTACACTCGAACCATGAGAAAAAGGGGTGTTCTTATGTGCTGCACTCCTCTCCTGGGAAGGTGGTTTATTTCGCACCTTCCACAATCAGTTTTGAAGAACGAGCGGGGTTTGAGGTGGTCACAACGATTAATGACTCTTACACATGCAGATATACATTGGTGCTCTCGGTCCAGAGAGGATGTCACTATCATTGATCGTTGCGAGGAGTACCCTAATGTTCCTTTACTTGGAATCAGAGGAGGTATTACTTACAACCCATGCTTGGCTTGGAGACAGTTTGATTATGCTCGGAGGGATGGCCCACATGAGATGTTAATTCCTGACATAGTTTTTGACTTCAACAACGATGCACAAGGACTTCGCCAGAAATTTATCAGAGCTTGGAGGATGCCCAGCAAAATAGACAGCAAGACCCTGGGGCACAGGAACTCCATCCCATTGGAGCCTTATCTCAAGTGGGTACGAGCCCGCTCCCAGAAGCTGGTGATGCCATATCCTCATGTTCTCCCCGTGATCAAAGAGCCAGACTTGGAAGGAGAGGTGTCCTACACCATTCAACATCCTGACATGCCCACGTCCTGGGAAGAGATGCAGAAGAGCTAGATCCAGCTTAAGGATGAACGGAATTCTCTGGAGACCAGTCTACATGCCAGTGAGAAGAAGGTCCTGGAGCTCACCCGCCTACTGCACGAGGAAAGGAATCTCAATACCTATATTGCTCCGAAGAGGATGCGTAGTGTCTTTTGGGATTGATTTGCTTTGTAATGTTTGCCCATGAGGCTTTGATGTATCAAACAATTATTTCCTTAATGATAACGTGTGTTCCTTTTTGTCTACAACAAATTTGAATTTTCG
Source organism: Vicia faba (assembly GCA_948472305.1). NCBI lineage: Eukaryota > Viridiplantae > Streptophyta > Magnoliopsida > Fabales > Fabaceae > Vicia > Vicia faba. The sequence continues at coordinate 444,109,047 of OX451739.1, read as the reverse complement.
AACCCTTGAATGCATTGCATAAACACATATCATTCATCATGTGCATCACAGGTACTCTTCTTTTCAGGTTGCTTACTGTTCTTCGCTGTTTATTTCAGCATCATGAACCCTGAATCATCTACCGAGCTGACTATCAAGGCCCTTCAGGCGCAGAACGCACAATTTCAGGAGCTGATCATGGGTTTGGCTCAAGGTCAAAAAGAGTTGAAGGCTATGCTCCTGAAGAAGAGTAAGAAGAAGAAGAGGACTGTGCTATTTAACACTGGGCGCAGGCTCGGGAATACTTTGCAAAATGAAGCTGAGAGGACTACTCCATCTGTGGGGGAAGGTAGTCACCAAGAAAGGGAGGTCCCTACTCCTGTGGTCTCTGATACGGAGACAAACTTCAACGACGAACAGTACCCTCCTGCTGAGGACCGGTACAAGCAGCTGGAAGACAGATTAAATGCTATGGAGATTCAGCGTGTGCCTGGACTGGATTTCGGAGACTTGGGGTTATCTTCTGGGGTGGTAATTCCACACAAGTTCAAGGCGCCGGCCTTTGTGATGTATGACTGGGCTTCCTGTCCCAAGATGCACCTCCATTCTTATGTAAGGAAGATCCAGCCTTACACAACGGACAAGAACTTATGGATCCACTTCTTCCAGGAGAGTCTTTCAGTGACTCACCTCGAATGGTTCTATCAGCTGGATGGAACCAACATTCGTAACTGGGAGGATCTGGCCACTGCTTTTTACAAGCAGTATCAATATAATTCCGACCTCGCTCCTACTCGTACCCAACTCCAGGGTATGTCGCTAGGGTCGGGTGAAGGTTTTAAGGAGTACGCACAGAAATGGAGAGATCTGGCTGGCAGGGTGCAGCCACCATTGACGGACCGAGAGCTGGTGGATATGTTTTTGGGGACCCTATCTGGGCTATTTTTCAATCATCTCATTGGTAATTCCTCTGTTGGGTTTACTGATCTGATCCTGACTGGTGAGAGGATCGAGGCTGGTATAAAATCGGGGAAGATACAGAAGGTTGCCTCCTCCAATGCTGAAAAGAAGCCCTTCAAGAAAGAGGCTAGTGCTGTGTATGGCCCAAGAAGGCAAAACAAACCTGAACACCGCCAAGCTATCAATGCGGTGGTTATTTCTAAGCCTGCTGCTGCTCCACAACAGTACAACCAACCCAGAGCTGAGAGGCCCAAACGGCAGTATACTCGGCTCAGCATGACTCTCTCTCAGATCCTGCCGCAACTGTTATCAACCAACTTGGTGACTGTTAGAGAGGCCCCGAAGGTTGTGAATACTACATCCTCCAGGTTCAACCCCAACGCCCGTTGCGCTTATCACTCTGATAGCCCGGGGCATAACACAGATGACTGTTGGGCCCTAAAGAATAAGGTTCAGGACCTTATTGATGCCAAGGAGATACAATTCGAGGCGCCCGAGAGGCCAAATGTTATTACCGCTCCCATGCCCCAGCATGGAGTGAATGCTGTTGAGGAGGATTTGTATGTAGCTTCGGTGGATGATGTTGCTACTCCGCTGCTGACGGTCAAGAGGAACCTGTTGCTAGCCGGTTTATTTCCGGGATGTAGCAAAGGTTGCCCTATATGTGTTGCTTCCCCTGCTGGTTGTTCTTTGCTGAAATCAGGCGTCCAAAACCTGATGGATAGTAAAGAGATTTTGTTCAGAAAGACTGCTGTTCCTGCTGCCCCTGTTGAAGAAGTTTCAATTGTTACCATTTTCAACAACCCTTCCAAGGCTCCTTCAAAGAAGCCTGTCCAAATTTTGCCTGTTCACAAGATTGCTCCCATCACCATTACTGTTCCGGGGCCCATCCCCTACAAGTCTGATAAGGCTGTCCCATGGCACTATGGGGCAGATGTTTATGTTCTGGGAGTGAAGCAAGAGTTCAACACTGATACTGGTGTCACCAACATCACTGGGCCTGCTAAGGTCACTCGTAGTGGAAGACTGTTCTCACCAGACATTGCTCCTCCGGTAATTCAGAGGCCTTTGATCATCACACCTGCCAGTGTGTCTGTCTCTTCCCCTGACCAAGTTTCCACCCCTGCTGCCGAGTCATAAGATGCTCGGGGTAAGGGGATTGCTGCTGATGTGCCTGCCCGGACGGAGGCACCAAAGACCATTGTCGAGGCTTCCAAGCAGGAGATGGAAGAGATCCTCAAAATAATAAAGAAAAGTGATTTCAACGTTGTCGAACAGCTGGGGCACACCCCCTCCAAAATCTCCATGCTGTCACTGCTGTTGTGTTCAGAGGCCCATGCCAAGGCCCTGATTGCTTTCTTAAAGACGGCCCACGTACCCCAAGAGACGTCTGCTGATCAGTTCACCGACTGTGTGGCCAACCTAACCGCTGATAATGGTATGGGTTTCTCGGATGTTGATCTGACGACCAAGGGGAAGAACCATAATGATGCCCTGCATGTCTCCATTGAATGCAGGGGCGCTACTCTCGCTCACGTGCTGGTTGACACGGGTTCTTCATTAAACGTGCTACCCAAGAAGGCTCTGGACAGGCTGGACTGTGAGGGTCTGGAGCTCAAACCAAGTAACATTATTGTCCGGGCCTTTGAAGGGTCCAAAAGAATGGTACATGGTGAGGTTGACATCCCAATCAGGGTTGGGTCACAGGTCTTTGATTCAAAATTCTATGTGATGGACATCCTTCCATCCTATTCTTGTTTGCTGGGTCGCCCGTGGATCCACAAGGCTGGAGCTGTGACCTCCACGTTGCATCAGAAGCTCAAGTACCCGGTCAGGGGGAAGATTGTAACAGTGCAAGGGGAAGAGGAATACATGGTCAGCCACCTCAACTCCTTCAGGTACGTGGAAATGGATGGGGAGTTCATTGAGACCCCCTTTCAACATTTTGAAGAGGTGCCACAAACATTGGCAGCAGCAGAAGCAGTGGTCGAAGAGGTTTCTCCTTTGAAGATGGCCTCCTTAAAGGACGCCCGGGCTGTGATTGAAAGAGGTGAATGTGCAAACTGGGGCAAGCTCCCTGATTTTACTCCTAAGACTAACAAGTTTGGGCTGGGTTTCACTGCAGAGGCTCAGAAGGCTGTGCGCAAGGCGAGAATTGGAAGACCTCCTGTGCTCATCACCCACTCCGGGGTGAATGCTATTGGAGAGGAAGACGAAGTGGAAGAGTCAGAGTTTGATAGCTGGATCTACCCGACGACTGATGGTGGATTGACCAATTGGACTGCTAAAGACTTTACACCCATAACTTTTGTCACGAAGTAATGAACTTCTTTGTTTTGGATTTGTAATAAACAATAATTTGAAACTGTATGGCCCGGTGTCTTACCCGGGACGCCGTGGTCTTATTTATGAGGGCTTTTGTTTGTCACTGTCATATATCATAAATAAAAGCATTGGACGTTTTTCACATTTCAAATTTTGCGCTCTCTTTCTTTCTTTCTTTACATATATTGCAAAACAGCTGTATTTACACACACTCACTCATACAGGTTTCAATCCACTCTGGATCTCACTGGTAACGACTCTGCTACTGCCAGTTATGACTTCGAAAATCCGATCAAGTTAGCCGAAGAAGAAGGAGAAGATGATTGCGAAGTGCCTGGCGAGCTTGCAAGACTGTTACTCCAGGAAGAGAGGGCCATTCAACCACACGAAGAGCCGGTGGAAACAATAAATCTGGGTACTGAGACGGACAGAAAGGAAGTTAAGATTGGTGCCAACCTAGAGCTCAGCGTGAAGCAACGGTTGACTCAGATGTTACAGGATTATGTGGAGATCTTTGCCTGGTCCTACGAAGACATGCCTGGGTTAGATACCGACATTGTGGTCCATCACTTGCCTACTAAGGAAGACTGCCCTCCGGTTAAGCAAAAGGTCCGCCGTATGCATCCAGAGATGTCTGAGAAGATCAAGGCTGAGGTTATGAAACAGTTTGATGCCGGGTTTCTTGCAGTGACTTCTTACCCTCAGTGGGTTGCCAACGTGGTGCCGGTGCCGAAGAAAGATGGTAAGGTCAGAATGTGTGTTGATTACAGGGATCTGAACAGGGCCAGCCCCAAGGATGACTTCCCCCTACCTCACATTGATGTCCTGATTGACAATACTGCTCAGCATAAGGTGTTCTCTTTCATGGACGGTTTTTCAGGTTATAATCAGATCAAGATGGCACCTGAAGACATGGAAAAGACTACCTTTGTTACTCAGTGGGGCACCTTCTGCTACAAGGTCATGCCTTTTGGACTGAAAAATGGTGGGGCAACCTACCAACGTGCCATGGTTGCTTTATTTCATGACATGATCCACCATGAGATAGAAGTGTATGTTGACGACATGATCGCAAGGTCCCAAACTGAGGAAGAACACCTTGATCATCTGCAGAAATTGTTCGACCGTCTGAAGTTGTACAAGCTGAGGTTGAACCCGAACAAGTGCACCTTCGGGGTTAGATCTGGAAAGTTGTTAGGCTTCGTTGTGAGTGACAAGGGCATTCAAGTGGACCCTGCCAAGGTTAAAGCCATTCAGGAGATGCCAGCTCCTAAGACAGAGAAAGAGGTCAGAGGCTTTCTAGGACGCCTGAATTACATTGCTCGATTCATCTCGCACCTAACTGCTACCTGTGAGCCAATCTTCAAGCTGCTGAAGAAAGATCAGGTAGTACGTTGGAATGATGAGTGTCAGGCTGCTTTTGACAGAATCAAAGAGTATCTCCAAGAACCACCCATTTTTATGCCACCGGTTGAAGGGAGACCTCTGATATTATACTTGACAGTACTTGACAACTCAATGGGGTGTGTGCTGGGGCAGCATGACGAGTGTGGCCGAAAAGAGCATGCCATTTATTACCTTAGCAAAAAGTTTACCGACTGTGAGACCCGATACTCACTGCTTGAGAAAACTTGTTGCGCTTTGGTATGGGCTGCTCGCCGGCTGAGACAGTATATGCTGACTCACACTACCTTGTTGATCTCAAAAATGGATTCGATAAAGTACATATTTGAAAAGCCTGCTCTGTCTGGGAGAATAGCAAGATGGTAAATGATCTTGACAGAATACGACATCCAGTACACGACCCAGAAAGCTATCAAAGGAAGTGTATTGGCAGACCACTTGGCACATCAGGCAGTAGACGACTATCAGTCAATGAATTTCGAGTTTCCGGACGAGAGCATCATGGTAGTGACTGATTGTGAAGTACCTGGACCGGATGAAGGACCTGAGGAAGGATCTCGATGGTCTATGCACTTTGAATGAGCCTCCAACGCTTTGGGTAACGGCATCGGCGCTGTGATCATATCCTCTCAAGGCACTCATACTCCACTCACTGCCCGGCTATGTTTCAACTGCACCAACAACATGGCGGAGTATGAGGCATGCATCATGGGACTCAAAGCTGCAATTGACTTAAGGATCAAGTTTCTGAGTGTCTTCGGAGATTCCGCTCTCGTGATCAACCAGATCAAATGCGAGTGGGATATGAAACATCCGAATCTTATTCCTTACAGAGAATGTGTGTTGACAATGATCCCCCACTTCACAGAGATAACCTTTGAACATTTCCCGAGAGAGGAGAATCAGTTAGCGGACGCGTTAGCTATGATGTCTTCTATGTTCAAAGTTAAATGGGACAATGAGGCTCCCCGGATCATCATCTGGAAACTGGACGAACCGGCATACTGTTGTGATCTCGAGACTGAGTTGGTGACTGAGAAACCTTGGTACCATGAGGTGAAGATATATTTGGAAGCTCAGGAGTATCCTGAAGGTGCATCTGTCAACGATAAGAAGTTTCTGAGAAGGTTCGCAGCGAAGTTCTTCCTTAGCAACGGCATTTTGTATAAGCGAAACCATGATTCGACCTTACTGCGTTGTGTGGATAAGACTGAAGCAGAAAGGATCATGGCGGAGCTACATGAGGGTACCTTCGGAACACATTCCAGTGGACACACTGTGGCAAAGAAGATCCTCCGGGCAGGGTATTTCTGGTCCACAATGGAAGCCGACTGTTACCAACATTCTCGGACGTGTCATAAATGCCAGATATATGCAGACAAGGTGCATGTTCCTCCAGTTCCTCTGAATGTCTTGACAGCACATTGGCCGTTTGCAATGTGGGGCATAGATATGATCGGTGAAATCAAACCTACGGCATCCAATGGGCATCGCTTCATCCTGGTAGCAATTGATTACTTCACGAAGTGGGTTGAAGCAGCTTCCTACGCTACGGTAACTAAGACTGTTGTGGCACGGTTCATTCGGCATAATCTGATCTGTCGATACGGCGTCCCAGAAAGGATCATTACAGACAACGGTACCAATCTCAATAACAAGATGATCACTGAGATCTGTGAACAGTTTAAGATACAGCACCACAACTCTTCGCCTTACCGACCGAAGATGAATGGGGCTGTAGAAGCAGCAAATAAGAACATTAATAAAATCGTGCAGAAGATGACAGTGACTTATAAAGATTGGCACGAGATGTTACCGTTTTCTCTACATGGGTACCGTACCTCAGCCAGGACGTCAACCGGGGCAACTCCTTTCTCTTTGGTCTACGGTATGGAGGCAGTTTTACCGATCGAAGTGCAAATACCCTCTCTTCGGATAATGAAGGATGCAGATCTGAATGAAGATGATTGGATCCAGACACGACTTGATCAGCTAAATCTGATTGACGAAAAGAGACTTGCTGCTATTTGTCATGGTCAAACGTATCAAAAGCGGATGATCAGGGCATTTAACAAAAAGGTCAGACCACAAGAGTATCAAGTTGGGGATCTGGTAATCAAACGTATCATCCTTCCTCAGAGTGATCCAAGGGGCAAATGGACCCCTACGTACAAAGGGCCATTTGTGGTTAAACATGTGTTCTCAGGAGGAGCCATGATTCTGACCACCATGGATGGTGACGACCTTCCTCACCCCGCCAATGCAGACATAGTAAAAAGATACTACGCATGAAAAAAGACCCGCTAGGTTGACATACCTAGGCAAAAATTAGGGCTTCCCGGCGAACCAAAAGGGTTCGGGCAAAATGAAGGGATGAAATAAAAAAATCTGTACACCCGGCAAGTCGAAAACCTGAAAAGGCGGCTTGGGCAAAAATGGGTATCCCGGTGGACTGAAAACCCGAAATGGCGGTCCAGGCAAAAGTTAGGGATAAAGCGTAATACTATGTCTCATTGGATCACCTTGCATCCAGAATCCGGTATCTACAGCGAGTTCAGACGGCATCGATCAATCAGCTTCATCTTCAACTAAGGTCATCAAGTGATGAGACGCTCGAAGATATAAGGGCGATAGCAGAGTTGGAACCCGGTGGGATCATTCATTTCACACAGCTGTTTTATTTTCCTTTGTACAAATTTGTATAAACTCTTTTGTTCGGCGGCATTCTCTTACTAGGACGTCGGCCTCTTGTACATAAAACGCCTATTTACAGGCAATTCAAAAATCAATACAAAAATCACCTTTTCAGTTAAAATTACCAATTGTTTTTCCTTTTCTGTTTTGTTTTGCGAAGAACGTCCAAGGTTCAATTTGTGATATATGCATTTGACACTAACTGCTAACTCATAAATATTTGCATACGAAACAAAGGATCAATTACAGGTAACATTAGAAACAGGGGCAATAAAGAGTTGTCTAAGCGATCTAATTGTTCTGTCCACCAAGGTACCAAGGTAAGTTCGGCTGAAGAACATAACCAGTATATCTTAATCCCCCAGAGAGTGAGCCAGCAAGTCAGTGCACTCTCCCCAAGCTATATTATCAAACCTTAAGGAAGTTGGGTATCCCCCGCAGATCTCAACATTCCCCAGCATGATATACCGGTATTCTTAACAAGCATCCCCGGCAGTCTTGACCTAAAGATTGTTCCCCGGCGGTATACCAGACATTCAATGGAGTCACTTCCCCAATGTAGTTCAAAACTTCCCCAGGAGAATCCAATCAAGATTTTCCCAGGAAAGTTTGAATCATCTCCCCAAGCAGTAAGCTTATCCCCAGTAGATTCTGGAAGCTTATCCCCTACAGAGCACGAACGCGTCTCCCGGCTTTATTCAAAGGTTATGCTCCACCAGAGCTTATAACTGGGTTATCCTCAGCCAAAAGCCACGGAAAGATCATCCTCGGCAAATTCTTCTTATCCCCAGCGGAGTCTATTAAAATTTCCAGTACATCAACGGTATCCCCAGCGAAGTTATCATCAAACATCTCAGTAAAGTACCTCTCTCCCCACAGAGTACTTGTCCCCAGCAAGACCGCTAGGATAATTTTCTCCCCGCAGAGTAATCCATTCGCCAAGCTTATTCCCCAACGGAGTCATCTTCTCCTACCGGTTTATTCTTGCAACCATCATCCCCAGTGGAAACAAGAAGCTCTTTTCTTCCACATCAGTCCGGGATTCAACTTCCCGACATCCGTCAAGGATTTATTTTCCTAAGACGAAAACATACATTCATAAACAACACATCTTCATACATTATAGCATGCATATACGCGTCATGAACATACAATCTCATTCATTCTGAGAGCATCTCGCATGTCATACGTCATGACATCACATACAACTAACGTCTTGTCTTTTCAGGACAAAAGTTAATACAAAGATAATTTCTATCAACTGTCGTGATTCCAGATCCGATTCCTGTATCTTGCCAGGGAGTATCTGTTGACGACTACAGTACCAGACTCGATTCCTGTATCTTGACAGGGCACGTCTGAAGAGTTCGAAGATCCGATTCCTGTGTCTTGCCAGGGTGTATTTGTTGACGACTACAGTACCAGACTCGATTCATGTATCTTGACAGGGCACGTCTGAAGAGTTCGAAGATCCGATTCCTGTATCCTTCCAGGGCGTATCTGTTGACGACTACAGTACCAGACTCGATTCCTGTATCTTGACAGGGAACGTCTGAAGAGTTCGAAGATCCGATTCCTGTATCCTTCCAGGGCGTATCTGTTGATGACTACAGTACCAGACTCGATTCCTGTATCTTGACAGGGCACGTCTGAAGAGTTCGAAGATCCGATTCTTGTATCTTGCCAGGGAGTATCTGTTGACGACTACAGTACCAGACTCGATTCCTGTATCTTGACAGGGCACGTTTGAAGAGTTCGAAGATCCGATTCCTGTATCTTGCCAGGGAGTATCTGTTGACGACTACAGTACCATACTCGATTCCTGTATCTTGACAGGGCACGTCTACATAAAGAGTTTGAAAGTCAACTCCTGTAACAGACCAAGTAATTTTCTTTCTTTCTCAGGTACGCAAGTTCTCGCTAAGGAATCTCTTACGCGATCGACACCTCCAGATGGCATCTATAAGCCCATCCTCCTATCCACCACCTCTCCAAATGGCATCTGTAAGCCCATTCCCGCTATCACACTGCTGATACTCTACTATGTGAGTGCAAATTTCTGGGCACTCTAGTGTTCAATCATCTTCCACCCTCGGATCACGAAAGGCACACAAGCCAATCTACATCCTTAGGTCTAAGAAGATTGTACAGGGGAAACTGTTGTACCCCAAAATTTGCCCTCCCATAATCTTCAAAGTTTTGACAAGAATCATCCACAATTGGTTCAAGTTTACTCAAGGGCCACACAGTCAAACCATCCTCCTAAGACAATCAAACTAGGGTTTTGGTTCTTGCAAGGAAGTTGAAGTTTTCAAGAGCTCAATCAAGTCTCCTATGCCTATAAACATTGTCAAGCACCCACATGTCAAGTTTCAAGGCTCACAAGGTCAAGTTGCACAGTCAAAAACCCTAAATTGCTCAACAGTCAACTGTAGGGGCAAAATGGTCATTTGGCAGTCAAAAGTCAAAATTTTTGGTCAACATCTTATTTTGAAGCCACAAACATCATTTTATCAATGCTTGATCATGATTCTCAAAAGTATGGCTCAAAAAGTCTCAAGATGCAAAAGTTTCTATTTTTGGACAGCTGAAAAGTCAACTGTAACTTGACCAAGGCATAACCTTTTCATGGTTCATCAGAAAAATCCCATCAAATGCTCATCTTGAAGGGGGAGACATTTCCTACAACTCATCTTCACACTCCAAGTCCAAGAAATGCTCTCACAAAAAGTTATCAATTTCAACATTATAGGTCATTTTCAAAAGTCAACAAAAAGGGACTTTAAGTCAAAGACCATAATTTGAGATTGGTAAATCAAAATGACATGGGACCAAAGACATTGGTTAGAGGACTTCAAGACCTTTCCAAAATGTCCACGAACATGATCAAAGCTTACAAATTGAGCAAGATATGCATTGGAGAAGTTGGGAAATTTTGGTGAAATGGCCAAAATCACTTATCCTTGAAATTTCATTTTTGACAAAAGGGGCTCACTTTTTCCACTTGAATTAGCTTGGCCATGCTTCCCACGTTTCCCACCTTTTGTTTCAAATTTTTAAATTAATTTTTTCATTTTTAATTGATTTTATTGGATTTAATTAATTTTAAATCTTTTAAAATCAAAGGAAAATCAAAAAGGTTAATTAAGGGGGATATTTGGTCTTAACTAGCTTTGAATCATCATCATGCAACATCCCAATTTCGTTTCAAGGCCTAATGGAGCAAGAATTCAAAATTGGCTCAATAGAGGAAAGTTTGTTAATGGAGTTATGTCAAAATCTTAAACTTGAATGCCTTGCATTATGAGGCCATAATTCCTATCAAAACATGTTACATAACACCTATACAAGTGATCAGAGACGACAACTAGACCTAAGCTGCGCCCAAAGCTCAGAAGAAAACTTACATTTTTGCCAAAAATTTTCAAAACTGAAAACACTTCTAGAGCTTGTTTCAGACCCTCATTCTCATCCAAACACGTTGCTGACATCCTAAGGAAGCGATAGCAATCAAATTCAGACCTTCACACGCAAAGAACAGGTATAACCAAGTCCGGTTTTCTTTGAAATTTTTGATATTCGCATTTCATTATTCATGCTGTATTTGTCATTTTTAATCATGGATTTGGACTAATGTGAATGTTTTGAAGCTGATAGCATGATTTAATTGAGTTTTCAAAGCCTGTACACGAATTCACCATGGCCATTGCTTAGGGTTTCAGAGCTCTAATTTTAGGGCTCTGCATATCTGGAATAATTGGACCATGAGACCCCTACCACTGAAATCAGCACCTTCCACTGAATGGAATTGAACCATCGCGCCTTATTTCTTTTTCACCCTGAGCTATTCGCTATTTTCTGTGGACGGCGTTTTGGGGGGGTTTAAAACCCCCGCTATTTCATTTTTATTACAGGCACAATTGGGGATGAAGGCTAGCGTGGCACGGCGTGAGTGGCCGGTTTGAAATCCAGCGCCTTTTTTTATTTTATAACACTAATGTCAATTTTATTTTATATTACTTGTTTTTTATCTCATGTACAAAGCGCGCAACTGGCTCACTTGGTAAAGGCTTTCATTGGTAAGCACTGGGACCTGGGTTCGAATCCCAGGTCCCCTCAATTTGCTTCTATTATTTTGTTTAACTTATTCCCATGCAGTATATCATCTAGTAGTACACCATACATCCAACGCCTCTGCCTGCCACGCGCCTGGAAAGGTCAATCCAAAGGCTATCATGTGAGTTCCATCCTATGCACTGGTCAACGCTCCACATACAAGTCTCAAAAGTCAGAAAAGGGCCTCATTCAAATGGGCTTATTTCATCAAATCACCTCCAAATTGGGGTCAACACCCCCCACAGTTTGCATTTTGTTTCCTTTTCTTTTCATTTTTTTATTTGTTTTATTTCTAATTAATTCATCAAAACAATTTTCATAAAACAAAAAAAATCAGAAAATCATAAAAAATTAATTTGTTTTATTTTAATTTAACTCATCAACCTTTTTTTTTATAAATAAGTTCAATAATTAATTTAGTTTTAATTTTAGGTTGTTAATTTTAATGTTTTTTTAATAACTAAAAAATATTAAAAAAAATAGGTCTTTAGCCCTTTTTTTTATTCTTTTTTTTCAATTAAATATTTTTATTTTCTTATTATAATTATTATTAACCATTAATTAATTTTGTAAATACTTGTAATTAATCAATTAGGTTTAAATTAGGTTTAACTTAGACAATTCTTCTTTAATAAATTAAAAAAAAAAACATTAGAACTAGAATTATTTAACTTTTAATTCCAATTTAATTTTCTTTAATTTCATAAATACCAAAACATAAAAAATGCGTTGTTTCTTTTATTTAATTTGATTAATTTAATAATTTCAATGTAATTTCTTTAAAGGGTCCAACGCCCTCGCATTCGATTATATTTTCTTTTCGCGCGTTCATTTTATTTCTTTTTATGAATGTAATGTATTTGCCCCAAAGCCCTGTAATAGTTAATTAGGCATTTACTTTCTGCACTTTATTTTAAATCGGGTCTTGGATTAATTTGGCGATGTAGACCCGCGCCTTTGTAATAGCGTAGGACCTTTATCTTTTCCGCACTTTAAATTCCCGCACCTTTAAACTGTTAACAAATCACATGAAAGAATGTATGCTCAAATAAAATCAAAGCGTAGATCACCCAATGCATGACAAGACAAATAATAACTGAAAATGACACACAATTCACACACCACTCCTAGGGCACTCCTCACTGTTGCCTTGCCCCTCGAAACGTGGTCGTCGAGTACAGGACGTCTTAGTAAGTCCTTATGTCCATGAACATGGCATAAGGGTAGCTTCTAAGGTGTCCTACTGTTGCTCTGGTGATCACACTGTTGCCTTGCCCCTCGAAACGTGGTCGTCGAGTACATGACGTCTTAGTAAGTCCTTATGTTCCATTGATCTAGTTGCCTCGAAACAAGTTGCCTCGAAACGGTTGCCTCGGAATAAAAAGATCAATGGCATAAGGGTAGCTTCTAAGGTGTCCTACTGTTGCTCTGGTGACCACACTGTCCCTACAAACGAATTGACCCGAACACCTCCAACGGTGGTGCTACCTACCTCTCAATGGTAGGATGGCACTACCTTAAGGACATTTACACAGCCTAATTCCTTAGGGTAGGTGGATGACTCATAGATACTTGCTCTCTCAAAAACAAATCAAAACTCTTTTCACACCGACACTTTTCGAAAAGCTTTCAAAACAATTTTTCAAACACTCTTGAGGACTGATACAAGAGTCGATCTGAAATCTTTAAACGAAACTTTTTCAAACCCACTCACAATTGAAAAGCAAACACTTTTGAAAACACAAATGAGCAAGTATCTAAGAGCCCATGGATAACCATGGATAGAAAGGGTGCTAACACCTTCCCTTTCTATAAATCTACCTCCCGAACCGAGAGATAATCTCATAAGGAATTTTTCTGTGCTTTTGTCCTTTCCATGTTGGAGAAAATAAAAGACGGTGGCGACTCTTGCTTACCGCGACATTTCGCGAACCAGCGTTAAACAGTCAGTTCTGGATCCACCGATCACAGTGCCACTATGCAGTTCAATCATGATCAGCTCAGCTTCAACCTTGTCCACACGATGAAGCAGAACACAATCATGGTTGCGCTTGTATAGGATACCATTACTCAGGAAGAACTTGGCAGCAAATCTCCTTAAGAACTTTTTGTCATTGATTGAAGCTCCTTCAGGGTATTCTCGAGTCTTGAGATACCTTTTGATTTCGTGAAACTAGGGTTGTTCCACTGCTTCTTCGGTATTAATCTCATGACAGTGCGCAGGTTCGTCCATTCGCTCGACGGTGATTTGGGGAGCCTCATTATCCCAGTTAAGTTTAAACATGGAAGACATTGTAGCTAGAGCATCCGTTAGCTGATTTTCTTCTTGCGGGAAGTGCTCGAAGGTAATCTGCTCGAAATGAGGCAGCAATGTCAGGACATGTTCTTTGTATGGGATGAGGTTAGGATGTTTAGTGTCCCATTCTCCTTTGATTTGACTGATAACCAAAGTGGAGTCTCCAAACACAATCAAGGATTTGATTCCTAAGTCAATCGCAGCCTTGAGACCAAAGATACAAGCTTCATACTCGACCATGTTGTTAGTGAAACTGAAGCAAAGTCTAGCGGTGAAAGGTGTATGGCAACCTTCTGGAGAGATAAGTACCGCGCCTATACCGTTTCCAAGTGCATTTGAAGCACCATCAAAGTACATGGTCCATCGGGATCCTTGTTCAGGTTCGTCATACGGTCCGTTACCTTCAATGTTATCCAATGTCATAATGTCTTCTTCGGGGAAGTAGAACTTCATGGATTGGTAATCTTCGACAGCTTGATGATATAGATGGTCAGCTAGTACACTCCCCATTTATAGCTTTTTGGGTTGTGTACTGGATGTCATACTCAGTCAGGATCCTTTTCCATCTAGCGATTCTTCCAGATAAAGCAGGCTTTTCGAAGATGTACTTAATCGGATCCATTTTAGAAATCAGCAGAGTGGTATGTGTCAACATATACTGCCTTAGTCGGCAAGCAGACCATACCAAAGCGTAACAAGTTTTCTCGAACAATGTGTAGCGAGTCTCACAGTCGGTAAACTTTTTATTAAGGTAATAAATGGCATGCTCTTTTCGACCAGACTCGTCATGTTGGCCCAGTACGCACCCCATTGAGTTATCCAAAACAGTCAGATACATGATTAACGGCCTTCCTTCGACGGGTGGCATCAAGGTAGGAGGTTCTAGCAAATACTCCTTGATTTTATTGAAAGCAACTTGACAGTTGTCATTCCATTCAACCACCTGATCTTTCTTCAACGGCTTGAAGATTGGCTCACAGGTAGAAGTTAGATGAGAGATGAACCTTGCAATGTAGTTTAGGCGTCCCAAGAAACCTCTGACCTCCTTTTCAGTGTGGGGGGCAGGCATTTCTCGTATAGCTTTGACTTTAGCAGGATCAGCCTCAATGCCCTTGTTGTTGACGGTGAATCCTAAAAGTTTACTGGACCTGACTCCGAAAGTACACTTGCTATGGTTCAGTCTGAGCTTATACTCCTTCAATCTGACAAACAGCTTTTGCAAATGGTCGAGGTGTTCTTCTTCAGTTTATGAACGGGCTATCATGTCGTCTACGTAGACTTCAATCTCATGATGTATCATGTCATGAAACAAAGCTACCATGGCTCGCTGATAGGTTTCCCCGACATTCTTCAGTCCGAACAACATCACTTTATAGCAGAAGGTACCCCACTGCGTAACAAAAGTAGTATTTTACATGTCTTTGGGGGCCATTTTGATCTGGTTGTATCCCGAAAATCCATCCATGAAAGAAAACACCTTATGTTGAGTTGTATTGTCGACCAAAATGTAAATATGTGGCAGTGGAAAGTCATCTTTAGGGCTAGCCCTGTTTAAATCTCTGTAGTCCACACACATTCTCACTTTTCCGTCTTTCTTAGGCACGGGCACAATGTTAGCAACCCATTATGGATAGGAAGTAACAACAAGAAACCCGACATTGAACTGCTTTATCACTTCAGCTTTGATCTTTTCAGACATATCGGGCCTCATTCGGTGAACTTTCTGTTTGATTGGTGGACAATCTTCTCTAGTAGGGAGACGGTGAACCACAATATCTAAGTCGAGTCCCGGCATGTCTTCATAGGACCAAGCAAAGATTTAAACATATTCATTCAACAGCTGAACTAAGCGCTCTTTGACATTTGGCTTCAGGTTGGCACCCACTTTAACCTCTCTTCTGTCTTCGGTAGTACCCAAATTGATAGTCTCTAACAGCTCTTCATGGGGCAGAATAGCCCTTTCTTCATGTTGTAGAAGTCTAGCCAACTCTCCAGGCACTTCACAGTCTTCATCACCTTCGTATTCGACATAATTGACCAAATCTTCAGAGTCACTGAAGGCCAAAGCAGAATAGTCACCCATGGAATCTGGAGTGGATGGGTACCTGCATTTTGTGAGTGTGGGTGTGTGTAAGGGATAACCATCCTTAAACAAAATAAAATGTAAAAGGAAAGAAAATGAACACAAAAGTTTATAGATGAAAACGTCCATGATTCATTAAAAATGGCATATGAAAATGAAGAATCAAAACCCTTACAAATGGGACTATGTGCCCCGGGAAAGGCACAAGGCAAAAGAGTGTACGAATTGTTTAAAAGTTATTACAGACCAACATAAATGTTCAAAAGATAAATTATTGATTGATGAAAGTAATGGGAACAAAGTCTTTCGCCTCCCAGTTGTTTAGTCCTCCTTCAATGGTCGGGAAAATCCAATCTTCAAAATTGCTCTCATCTTCAACATCTTCCAAAGCATGAACTCCGTGATGAGTGATCTTTAATGGTGGTCCTCCATCCCGGGAGCGACGCACAGCTTTCTGACTAGCAGCGGTAAAACCCAATCCAAACTTATTTGTCTTGAAAGGAAAATCTGGTAACTGACCCCACACTGTACTTCCTCCTTCCTTGATCACAGCCTCTGAATCTTTAAGGGATGACATCCGAGACACAAGTTTGGTAAAGATGGGCACATAAGTTATTGTCTTGGCCATAGCAACTTCAGGAGAAACCTCTTCAAAGTGCTGGAAAGGTGTTTCTATGAATTCACCATCTAACCCCACGTAGCGGAAAGAGTTAAGGTGGCTTATCATATACTCCTCCTCACCATGAACTGTTATGATCGTACCCTGGACTGGGTATTTGAGCATCTGGTGTAGAGAAGAAGTGACTGACCCAGCGTTGTGGATCCATGGCCTTCCCAACAAGCATGAATATGAAGGACGAATGTCCATCACATAAAATGTAGAGTTGAAAATTTCCGTTCCCACCTTAATTAGGATGTCCACCTCTCCGTGAACCATCCGCTTAGAACCGTCGAAGGCTCTAACAATGATATTACTGGGCTTTAAGGTCAAACCTTCACAGTCTAGCCTGTCCAATGCCTTCTTTGGTAGGACATTTAAAGATGACCCGGTATCAACCAGAACATGAGCAAGTGTGGTCCCTCTGCACTCTACCAAAACATGCAGTGCATCATTATGCTTTCTTCCCTTAGATGTTAGATCAGCGTCAGAGAAGCTGAGACCATTATCGGCTGTAAGGCTAGCCACGCACTCTTGAAACTGGCCCGAAGAAGGCTTTGGCATAAGCCTATGAACAGAGCAATAGGGCCAGCATGGAGATTTTTGAAGGGGTTTTCCCCAATTGTTCTATGACATCATAGTCGCTCTTCTTAATTATCTTTAAAATTTCCTCCATTTCCTTTTGGGTGGTCTCGGGGATAACCAAAGTCTGAGCCCTCATCCTGACGGGCGCTTCTTGGATCCCCTTACCTTTATCAGTAGTAACAGCAGAGGGTACAACTTCGAGAGTAACAATTTCTTCGATCACTGGACTTCTCACAGATATCTTGATAGGCATAGGAGTAGTTGAGGGTCCGAAGACTGCCCTTGGAGGAGCAATCTCCGGAGAGAAGATTCTTCCACTACGAGTTATCTTACTTGTCCTCGCAATATTTCCTACATCATGAGTTTCTTCATCGGAATTCTCTTCGGCTGATTCGATCTGCTTAACACCGTGGTAGAAAATCTCTCCTCCATAATTCCACGGTATCGTCTTGTTGGACTTATATGGGATAGGCCCCGGCACGGTAATCTTCAGTGGTACAAACTTTGGATCGGGTGTAATCTTAACAGGCCTTTTGTAGGTCTCGGAAAGATTGTCGGAAATGGTGATTATAGCAATATCATTGATTGGAGTAACAGGAGTAATAGGAGTAACATGAGTAATAGTAGCAACAGGAGTTTTCTGAAAGAGGATCTCTTGGGTATCCATCAGGCGTTGGATGCCTGATTTCAACAGCGGACAATCGGATTGCAAGTTTGAACAAAAGTAATAATCTTTTTCACATCTCGAGAAAATCCTGACTTTCAACAGATTCATCCTGATCATTGGCAATGGAGTTATTAAGTCATTAACAGCGGTAACATGCAGATCTTCTACAATAGCATGGACATTATGACCATGTTTTGGCATAGGAGCGGATATCACATTAGGTTTTTCGGGGGCATCAAACTCTACCTCCTTGGCATCTATTAAATCTTGGATCTTGTTTTTAAGGGCCCAACAGTTGTTGGTGTCATGCCTTACACTGTCCGAATGATATGCACATTTTGCATTTGAATGATAATAGGGAGAAGAGGTATTTGGGTTTTTCGGCGCTTCTTTCAAGTTGGTAAGGTTTAACTTTAACATATGAGGGAGGACTTGAGCCGGTGTTATATTGATCCGAGTGAATTGTCGTTGTGGCCTTTCTACCCTGGTTTGGTTAGCTTTGGGTTGACTGCTTCAAGGTTGATCGACTGAGGAGTTCTGAATCATCACAGCCCCCACCGCTGGTCAGCGCTCCATTCTCCCTTGATTTTTCTGGGTGTTGTCATACTCCAATTTTTTACCTAAGATCCCTGCCTCATTCGCATTATTTTACATACACATCAAGGTCACAGAATACGGTAGGTTTCAAACGTTTCGCCTTCGAGCTTTGACTGTGTAGATATTATCGAGTGTTGTAAGCATTTTATGAATGACTAACCACTAATCAAGCACTAAGTGCATGTTTTGCTGTTTTATTTTCATGTGCAGAAAATAGGTCTGAAAGAAGAGCGTTAGATGTTGTACGTTGATTAGGATTTCGAGTCTCAGAACAGAAACGTTGTTGTTCGTTAATTTCCAAAAGACTGGTTCATCAAAGAATTTCAGAGAATTGTGCGTCTATTTCCACATTCTGTCCAGCAAATGGTCTCCTCTTTCTCCGAATATTTTTTCAGGAAGAACAGTCAAATTCTACCGGCTTTGGTTCATGTGTGTTTCACATTGTTTTAAAATACAAGAAAAACCAAGTTATACCGTCATTTTTAGTTCTTGGGCCAAAAGTCATCTGCAAATTTTCTCATAACGCGGGTTGAATTTCTCCGAAATGGGATAATTAAATTCAAAATTGTTCTAGAAGAATTTATTCGGAATATTCGGAATATTTGGAATTTTCTTTATTTGAATCCAAGTGATAATTAAAGAGGAGCTATTCAAGAGATCTCACCCAAGAATATTCATTTATCACATGAGATATTTATTCAAGATTATTTTTGTGATTACTTTGGAAGATCTACATCATGGATTATTTAAATACATTGAAGTATTATTTCAAGAAGTTAGTGAGGAATTCTATTTAATTACATGAGGAATTTTATTTGGTTACAAAATTAATCCATGTGATTTATTTGGATTTCCATTACAAGAATGTAAGATTAACGTCCAAGACTTGTATTATTATTTATTCTTCACTCAACAATTCATCCAAGTATTATTCAATTATTTCCCAAATTTAAATAGAAGATCTTGAATTTTTATCAAGATATATCAAGATTCATGTTTATGTGAAGATTCAAGATCATTCATAACTACCCAAAGAATGGAAAATATATTGAAGAATGCATATTTATTCAATGTTACAATTTATTGGAGTTTATTATAAAGTTACAAGAAGCTACAAGTTTATACAAGATTTATTTTCAACATAAAAAAATTCAGCAAAGTGCTAGTGCAGCCCATGTTTGCAACCTTTCTTCAAGCCCATTTTGTTGTATTTTTGTTGGTCAAATAATGCTCCAAATAACCTGGAAAAAAACAAAAAAGAGAAATGTTGTAAAATGCTACAAAACAGTAAAAAAACAGCAACCTACAGCAGCTCCAAATGCTGCCAAAAATCTGCTCCAACCTGCATCAAAGTGGCAGCAATTTGTATCAAAATGGCTAAGGTAATTTGTGAGAACAAAGTATAGAAACAGCTTACCAAAACAGTTTGAATTTCTACTATTTCCCCCCCTCAAAATCCTCCACACTCCACTACAAATAAGAGTCTTTGTCAACACAAGAAGGAGGAAGAAAAATTCAGCAGTAAAAGAAAACAGAAAATTGGTGTTGTTCTAGAAAAATTCATCAAGTAAGAAAAAACCAGAAAATAGAGGGTTGTTCTAAAAAGAATCCAACAAGGAGAAAAGATAGCAAATTCAAGGAAGCTTACCATTTTTTTAGAAGCCCCATCAGAGAAGCTCTGATATGTATATTCTTTTTCTCCTCTCTATCTACCGTTGCATATGTTCATGCTTGAATGACTTGTTGTACCATTTTTTTCTTTGCCGTGCAATATTTGCCTTATCATTCTTTTCATTGTTGTGCCATATTTAAGTTGAGTTGCTGCATAAATGTTAATATTTAAACATGTTAGTATTCATAATATCAGTAATAATAACAAGTGTAATAAAAACTTACTTCTTCTGTCGCGTAATGCTTGTTGAGAACTTGTTGTCCCAAAAAAAACATTGGTTATCCTTTTTGCTTTACAAAATCTCATATCCAAAAAATATTTTGTTATTACAATATCCAAAAAATATTTTGTTACAATATTTAAAAATATTTTGTTACATTATTTAAAAATATTTGTTGTTCCAAACAAAGCCAAAAATATTTTGTTACAATATTTAAAAATATTTTGTTACATTATTTAAAAATATTTGCTATTCCAAACAAAGCCAAAAATATTTTGTTACAATATTTAAAAATATTTTGTTACATTATTTAAAAATATTTGTTGTTCCAAACAAAGCCAAAAATATTTTGTTACAATATTTAAAAATATTTTGTTACATTATTTAAAAATGTTTTGCTATTCCATATCAATATCCAAAAATAATTTTTGATGTTCTAATCTAAAAAATCAAAAAAACCTTTTGTTCTAATAATAAAAATAAAAAAAACATTTGTTCTTACAAGTCCAAAAATCCACGTAAACTTCAATCAATTTTATTTATTTATTATATTTCTTGAATTAAAAAAAACAAACAAAAAAAGAGATGAAACAGCTTCCAAACCCATCTCCACCACAACCCTTTGATTCACAACAACAACAAAAAAAGAACAAGAAACCGGATTTATGAGAGGGATGAAAAAGGTTTTTTTTCCTGTAAGAGAGATTGTTGTGCGTGAGAGAGAAGAGGACGACCGCGTGAGAGAGAAGAAGACGACGAAGCTGTTTTAGTTGCTGGCTCGGATGAAGGTATGCAAGAGGAAGAAAGAGTTGCTGCAAGTTGATGGCGTGAGGGAGGAAAAGGTTTGAATCTGTAAGGGAGGAAGAGGTTTGATGGCGTGAGAGAAAAAGGAAGAGAGCTCAGATCTGTTTAGAGAGAGGAAGAAGAAAGTCTGATTGCTTAGAGAGAGGAAGCGTTTTGGGATAACATTGTTGTTATGTTGCTTTCTTCTTTCAAAATCCCTTTACTGTTTTTTGGAATAAACATAATAATAATATTAATACATTTTTTTTCTCTTTCCAAACTTATTGATAATAATAAGTCCACCTTTTGTTTTTTTCTCCTTTCCCAACGTAACAGTAAAATATTAATAATAATATAAACTCTAGTCTTTTCCTTCTCCCAATAAAAAGAAGTAACAACATATAATAATGTTTTTTCTCTCCTTTTTCCCAAGCAGCCGCGCGCATCCCCTTGCCTCCTAGGGTTTCTTCTTTTTTTCTTTTCCTATTCCCTGACCCGGTGGCCCATTGGGCCCAGTTCAGTCCAATTTCTAATTTCATTTTTTCCTTATGCTTTATTTTAATCACGCTAGTAAATGAATAATGGCACAGTTCAATTGGCAAAGTGTGTTTACAGCAAGCTAATGGTCCTGGGTTCAAGTCCTTGTTGGGTCAATTTTCTATCTTTTATTCTTTTGGCAATATTATTTAACATACTTAATAATATTAATTTAGTTTGCTGTATAATTATTAACTATTATAAAAA
Source organism: Vicia faba (assembly GCA_948472305.1). Taxonomy (NCBI): domain Eukaryota; kingdom Viridiplantae; phylum Streptophyta; class Magnoliopsida; order Fabales; family Fabaceae; genus Vicia; species Vicia faba. Next base: position 444,087,264 of record OX451739.1, on the reverse strand, counting down.
CACATAAAAAACGTTTAATTAAAATTCATCCTTATTTAATTTTTGTCAACATACTATTATTTTTATTTTGTGTTGTTATTTATTTAATCATTCGAAAATACATGTTTCATGATTTAATTTTTTTATGTGTTTAATTATTAAAAATCTACGATTTCGTAATTTAATCTTCATGTACTTTTGATTATTTATTTAATCGTTAAAATGCATGCTAGTATGATTTAAATTTCATTAGTTAATTGTTCAATTGTAATTTTAATTAATCGATCGTTAATCTGCATATCTCTCGTCCGTTTCAATCCAAGGGAATTGTTTAATTTTTGTCGACTTCATGTCATCAAACACATAGCGCGAATACCCTCATTCATCTTCCGTTTATTATTTCGTTAAAAACTTAAGATAATTTTCCCAAATATTCAATTTTTCAAAACTCACACCTTTTAAGTCAAAACTTCGACGTTAGGTCGTCGTATCTTCAAAAACTCGTCCATACCCATTTTTGGCCAAACAATTTATTTCTAATCAAACAAACATTTTTAATAAACAGATATTTCAAAAGGTTCCTATAGAATACTATAGATACATTGGGTGCTAATACCTTCCCATTGTATAACCAACCCCCGAACTCTACATCTCTTTTCAAAACGCCTTGTATTTTCATTACTTTTAAAAGTATTATTTTACATTGCATACTTTAGGGTTTTATTTCTCTCTTTTCCCTTTTCCCTTGGAAATAATAAAGCGCGGTGGCGACTCTTACTTTTGTGAGACGAATTAATTAATAGTCTGATCTCCGATTTACCCCGCTACACTTTTTATCGCTATAGAAATGGCGACTCTACTGGGGAAAGATTTACCTCTTGCTGGTCCATCCCTAAGTGGGTTAAGCCTAGTTTGTTTTATCTATTTTATTATTATTTGATTTATTTGATTATGTGTTTATATTGGGGTTGTTTGAGTTTTTTTGCAAAGAACGAATCCTATACCCGGATTAAGTTACACTTAAGAATAGGACGGGCGATATAGTCATGTTAACTTTGAGGGAGTAATCCCGAAGAAGGAGGCATGAAATCCCCCACTCAGTGGAAGGCCCTTTTGAATGTAGTATTTGTTTACCGAGTAATCGGGAAGACATTATTATTTTCGACCTGAGAGTCAGAGAAGCTGAGAACCGTAAAACCCTAACCCATCTTGGCCTTTTAGGTGTAGCGCGGAGACTATAATGGAGTAATCTGGAAGTAGTTGTCACGCGATGCTACGCTCGGATGATTTTCTCTTGAGAATATTGCTAATTATTGAGTAATCAAGACGTTGGTAATATCCGAAGGAGGAATGTAGACTCTGGGAACTCTTAGAACCTTGTTTTACAGGTGTGATTAAACCGTTAGTACATACCCTGGGGGGGGGGGGCTTTACCTTTGACTCCATGTTCGAAGCGTTGAACCTTTGAACCCCATATTTGTGAACTTGTATGTAACTGTTGCATTATCATTCATCCATGCATCCATCAAAATTTTTTGTAAAAACTTGTTTTTCAAGGAACTTAAGAATGATTTTTGCAGATATCTCAGGTACTGTTATTATGGAGTTTGGAAGAAGAAACACTCGAAGTTATAGTTTTAAGGAGCCTGAGATTGAAGAACTAAAGAGTTTGATTACTAAGATCGAGAACCCGACGGAGTTTCAGAAGAAATATGGGTCCCTTATATCTCTCATGAAGCACAAGATGAAGGAAGGCATCTGTGGCGGTAGAAATGTCCAAGACTAAGCCATTGGATTGACTAGACTTTATACAAATCAAAATAAAAATTGCCACCGCGCTTTATTGTTTCCAAAGGAATGGAAAAAGAGAGAATAACCCAAAAAGAGGGGGAAAGATTCAAGGTAAGGGGGTTGGTTATGCAAAGGGAAGGTATTAGCACCCTAAACATCTAGGTACTCCACAGGAACCTCTTTCTAAAATCTATATATTTTGGCTATAAAAATGTGTTGTATATAAAATGGATGGTGGAGGTGAGAAAAGAAATATTTTTATGATTTTTGCACCCGCCGCGGTTGCGAACCTTTAGTGCCTACGTACCACCTTTCGTGCAATAGGGGATCAGGGTACACGTAGTTCCTCTAGAAAAGACTTGTATGTTGGTTGATTTTAAACAAGGAGACAAGTCGTCATTTTTAGGAGAGAAATCTCGACTAACGCCTACAAGGTGTAAGAAAGATGGACCTTGCATCAAAAAGAGTGAGGGTTTGAGAACGCCTCTAGTACTCAAGTGGAAAAGTCGACACCTTTATAACCATAGGGATAGGAGAATGTTGCTCGACTATCAATGAATCATATCTCACCTTGAAAAAAAGTTTTGAATGGAAAAGGTGCTTGGGCTCACAAAAGAGTTTGAATGAGTTGAAGTGTTTTGTTAATTTTGAAAGAAATGTCAAAGTATGATTAAATGAATTAAAGTTTGTTTAAAGAAAATAAGTTTTAAAAGAAAAGGCACTCGACAAAGTCGAGGTTTATTATGAAAGCGGTTCGAGTTTAAAAACAAAGAAGATTTTGAAAGAAGATGAGAAGGTTTTTAAGACTAAAGAAGATGGGAGGAGATGAAGGGACTATCCTAAAGTATAAGGTAAAAGCTAAGGAAGAGAACCGTCTAACCAACATGAAGCCGATACTTGACATTATAAGCCAATGTAGAATTCCCATTCTTTGGATTGAAACCAAGCAACCAAAGATACTAGACCTCTTGAGAGAATCAAACTTCAAGTGTATTAAGTATTCGCAAAAATTGGGCAGAGTAACGACTGTATACGGGTGAATTCCAGATTACAAACAAAGATTGTAATCTCAATAACCTGCACACAAAACAAACAAACAACCCAATGCCTTGAGGTAAACCTCAAGAGCTCCAGACAAAATATTAAATAAAGTTACAAAGTCTCCAAGATGGGCCAAGGTCTCTAATCCTAAGTCCAAGAAGTCCATCACTCCATAATGCAAAGGATAGTAACCATGTAGTCCAAGTATCATTAATGATTTTTATGGTTCATGTTGATTATTAGGTGTCTTTAAAAAGAAAGAAAAGCTCAAGTGAGCAAAATAAAAAATGACATAAAAGTAAATGCTCAAGTGAGCAAAGATGAAAATAGCATGAAATGTAAAACGCTAAAAGTAAATGGTACATAAAGCATGAAAATAAAAGCGTAAAGTAAAGTTAATTGTTAGTAATTAGTGGTTAGTTGGATGACCATCTTGAAACTTGCGTTTGGAACTCATTAGAGGATTGGTAGAACCAAAGCCTCCACACAACAAGTTGAATTTTCTTTTTGTCAAGTATATCATCCATTTTGGAATTCTCACAAGGCAACATGTAATGATCAACGATGTTTAAGTGATCCGCGTTGACCAAAGATGTTGTAGATCCATTAGAGGATTGGTAGAATCAAAGCCTCCACACAATGAATCTCAAGGTTATTGGATCAAAGATATCAAATTAACATACTTGGGCTTGCAATCATAAGTTTGGGCCACGAATGATCATTTATTCGAATCAGGACAAAATTTAGCACTATGTTAAGCAATTGTAAGTGGATTTATGTAGAAGTCGCACCTATTTTGAGGCCGGTCAATAGCAATCTATGTACTTCATGTTTGGATAAATGATATAGAGATCACCGTCCCTTAACATGTAGCACAATTAAAAAAAGAAAGGGATAAGATGAAGAGGGAGGGAAATGATAAGCTAATTTGGATCACCATTTCAAAATTCTTTCATCTTTAAATTCAACCACTCCTCTAGATGGATTAAAGCACTAAACATATCATTAATCCAAAGCACCAAAAATGAATTAAATAATTCACTCTTAGGTAGATTTGAATTGATGAACATTTATCCAACTTCATCTACATCACAAAGTCCATTGAGTTTAAAGACAAATTGGACATTTAAAATTGCAATCCAAACCAACAATCAAAAAGAGTGAATAAAAAAATCATTTTGGATCAAAGCTGCCCCAAAACAAGGCAAAAAATACATCTTGTCCTGGTGTAAATCGATTTTCACTACTATGTAAATCGATTTAGACAGTACAGTTTTCAAAAATTTGCGTGAAATTGCTTCTGTGCAATCGATTGCACACAGTTTCAGTAGTAAAAACAACATTTTAAAAGGGCAATTTCTTGTTCAAACTTTCCATCAAACACCTTATGATCATGGATCCACTTGAGCACGAAAATTCCATCAAATTATGAGAAAATAACACCATTGGAATCATAAAATAATGCTCAAAGAATCAAACCCAAAGATCAACAAGAGATCACATTGTGAAAGATGAATTATCCAACTTACCAAAAGGTAGATCTAGAGAATTATCAAAACAACTTCAAGAATTTGCTTCAATTCAACCACAAGAATCAATTGACCAAGCTTGGATGTAGAGAATTGATGGAGAAAAAGTGTTTGGATAAAGGTTTAGCTCAAAGATTAGTAAGCTTCAATGCAAAACTTACTAACTTTTTGAAAATGGAGCTTTGAGTGAATTTGGTAGATGGAGAGAATTGAGAGATTTTTTAGCAAGGTGGATTTGGCTATCAAAAGCTTGAAATTTGAATGAAATGAGAGCTCTATTTATAGAGTTTTAGGATTGAGATTAGTGGTAATTTGGTAATTGATTCTTGGAGCCAAAATTTGAATTAATGATAATTCTTTCAAATATTAGAGCCAAAATTTGAATTAATGATAATTCTTCTAAAAAATGAAAAATTGGCACTAAAATTTGAATTAATGATACATCTTTCAAAAATGAAGAAAAATTAGAGCCAAAATATGACAATTTTAAAAATGCTGGTTTTTTTTTTCAAATTTCACGCTGTGCAATCGATTGCACTACAGTGCAAATCGATTTGCACAGTGTATTTTCCAAAAATTGCGCAAAATTCACTTTGTGCAATCGATTGCACTCTAGGAGCAATCGATTGTACAGTGAAAAAAAATGAAATTTTTTTAATTCTTTTTCTTTGCAAATAGATATTTTAGGGAAATAATACTGGAAAACCTTATTTGCCATATGCTTCGACTCGGTACCTACAAAACACAAATATGCAAAGACAAAGACAAATATTTTTTTGCATTTTGAGTAGAAGTTAGTCAACAACACAAGAGAAAACTTAAAGATAGGATGCAAATGTGATGAATGAAGCTATTTATTAATGATTGTGACTGAATGATAAAATATGGTATGAAAGTGCGACTGAAAAAAGTTAGGGGCAAAATTTAGGGTACAACAGCAGCCCCTATTTAATTATCTTTTAGCCAGATAGGTGGAAAGTAATTAAATACAAACAGACCTGAATTTTGTCCCTGATGCGATGAGATGATAGCATATGTTATGAATGAATGCATGAACTCTTTTTGACATATTTTTTTTGAATGATGTATGAGATGATAGCATATGTCATGAATGAATGGACTCTTTTTGACATATTTTTTTTGAATGATGTATGAGATGAGACAGACTCTGTAGGAATGTGGAAAGACTCGAAGCTGGAAACTTATGGTAGTTCAGATGAAATGACATGGAAAGGCACACTAGGGAAACAACAAGATATTTCTGGATATCTGTCAAGGAGACAAAGAGTAACCATCAATACTTGGAAAAAAGAGATAAAACTCGAGAAGGCAAGCAGCTACATCCAAGAATGGCATTGAATAAGGCGAGCAACTCTATGGAAAAGACAATCAGAAACATCTAGAAGAACAATAGATGTGGGATGAGACAAAATCTGAAGCTACATTAGAGTCGTCCAAGAAAGACGTTGGACGGAAAAGAAACACGATATCCAATATTGGCTTTAAATGAAGGGTAAACTCAATGTTTAATACTGGCTTTAGACGAGAGAAAAGATCACAATATCTAATACTGGCTTTGGATGGGGTGAAAAAAAAACAAGGCGTCCAATACTTGCTTTGGACGGCAGAAAAGGTAACAACATCCAATACTGGCTTTGGATGGAAAAAGGGAACTTGACATTCAATACTGGCTTTGAATGAAGGGAAAACTCAACGTCTAATACTGGCTTTAGACGAGAGAAAATATCATAACATCCAATACTGGCTTTAGATGAGTGGAAAACTCAAGGCGTCCAATACTGGCTTTGGACGGCAGAAAAGGTAACAATATCCAATAATGGCTTTGGATGGAAAAAGAGATCTTGACATTCAATACTGGCTTTGAATGAAGGAGAATGTAACAACATCCAATACTGGCTTTGGATGGAAAAAGAGATTACATATCCAAGTTTGACATTGGACGGAAGAGAGAAACAACTCATCCAAGATTAGCATTGGATGAAAGAGAGACAGTTGAACTGACGTCTGCTTTGGTAGTGTGATCGGTGGGAATGAGAACTGACTGTTTTTTGGCTGGTTTCGCGAAATATCGCAGTAAGCAAGAGTCGCCACCATCTTTTATATTCTCCATCATGGAAAGGACAAAAGCACAGCAAAATTCCTTCTTTGAGATGTCTCTCGGTTCGGGAGGTAGATTTATAGAAAGGGAAGGTGTTAGCACCCTTTCTATCCATGGTTATCCATGGGCTCTTAGGTACTTGCTCTTATGTTTTCAAAAGATGCTTGCTTTTCAAATGTGTGTGGGTTTTGAAAAAGTTTCGTTTGAAAAATTTCTAAGTAACTCTTGTATCAGTCCTCAAGAGTGTGTTAAAATTTTGTTTGAGATCTTTTAGAAAGTGTGAGGTGTGAAAAGTATTTTTTGTTTGTTTTTTTTAGAAGAGCAAGTACCTATGAGAATCTACCTACCCTAAGGAATTAAGCTGTGTAAGAGTCCTTTAGATAGTGCTATCCCATCATTGAGAGGTAGGTAGCACCATCGTTGGAGTTGTTCGGGTCAATTCGATTATCGGGACAGTGTGGTCACCGAAGCAATGGTAGGACACCTTAGAAGTAACCCTAATGTCCTAGATCCTTTTATCCGAGACAACCGTTTCGAGGAAACTGGATCTTTTGGACAGAAGGGCGATCTCTAAGACGCCCTATACTTGATGACCACGTTTCGAGGCAACGAGTGAAGCGTACCCTAGGAGTGGCATGTGCTTTGTGTGTTGTTTTTCAGTTAATTGTCTTTGTACATGTTATTTGTGAGCTACGGATTGGTTTTATTTACATACATTCTTTCATGCATTTAACAGTTAGGAGTGCGGAAAGTAAATTGCAGAAATGTAAATTCTAACTATTACAAGGCGCGAGTCTATACATCGCCAAAAAAACAAAGACCCGTTTTTAAAATAAAGTGCGAGAAATTTAAATAAAGCGGTAAAATTCCTATTTAACTATTACATATCTGGAGACAGTTACATAAATAATCAAAATAAGAATAATGCGCGAAAGAAATAAATCGGGAACGTCTTAAGGGTTTTGACCCTTTTTTAAGAAAGAATTGAATTTTTTTGTCCTTTTTTTTTGTAATTAATAAAATTGAAACTAATGACTAATTAATTAATTAATTAAGAAAATATGTTTTTTGTGTTTTTTATATTTTTAATGAAAATAAAAATAAAAATAAGAAATTTAAAGTTAAAAGAAAAAAAAACCTAAGTCTAATTCATTTTTATTTATTGGAAAAGGAAATTAAAATTACCTAATTAAACTAAATCAATTTATTAGTGTTTTATTTACAAAAATAATTAATAGTGAATAATAAAAAATATTTACATTTTTTAGTTTTTTTTGAATTTTTATGAAAAATATTAATTATGTTAATTTTGGTGGTAATAATAATAATTAAAAAAAACAATTAATAACTAAATTAGAAAATATAAAACAAAAAGAAAAAAGAGTGAACCAAGGGGGGTGTTGGACCCTTAAGGAGGTGAATCTGGAAATTTAGGCCCATTAACCAGCCAAGCCACGTTGACTTTCTTGCTTGCCTATGCACAAGGTTGACCAGGAGCATGGTGTGCATCATCTTTAGGCCACTGGATGGACGCTTGAGGACACTTGACGTCTGGATGAGGAAGGTGTATGATGAACCTTCTTTTGGAACCTACACACAAGCATGTAAAGAAAAAAATGTATAGAAATTTTGGGGGACCTGGGAAGAACTTACAGCGCGGTATGATGGATCTTAGGACGTGGCAAGGGTTGCTTTAGCATCAGGGGATGGCAAAGAAGAGAGTCACGTTCTCCTTTTGGCCTGAAAATGCTTGCAATACTCCTTTTGATCTCACACTTTTTTTTGACACTTCTTGGATTTTGCTCTGGCCGTTTGTGTAATGTTCTAGGTTGTGAATGAGGCTTGCAAGGCTTGTATATATAGTAATGAGTGAGAATAAGTCACATTTAGGAGCCTTTAACCATTGCAATTAAGCTTTGGATTTTGTCTTAACCACCATTAAAGGCCTTTCAAAGCTTGTTCAAAATTTGAATTTTCATGCCTAAATGAGCTTAGCACGAAATTGGTAGGTTGCAAATGCTTCATGAAGGCTATTCAAACCATAAGATACCATTTAATTAATTTTTTTAGATTTACTTGAATTATTATGGATTAAAATGAATTAAATCCATAAAAATTAAATAAAAATAGAAAAATAATTATTTAGTCTTGAAATTGATCATGGGACACGTGGGTAGCATGACAAGGATGAATCAAGTGGAAAAAAGTGGGCCCTTTTGTCAAAAATTGGAGTTTCAAGGATAGTTGACTTTTGCCATTTCACAAAAATATCCCAACTTCTCCAATGCATATCTTGCTCAATTTTGATCATATGAACATGTTCTTGGACATTTTGGAAAGGTCTTGAAGTCCTTTAACCAATGTCTTTGGTCCCATGTCATTTTGATTTACCAATCTCAAGTTATGGTCTTTGACTTAAAATGCCTTTTTGTTGACTTTTGAAAATGACCTATAATGTTGAAATTGGTAACTTTTTGTGAGAGCATTTCTTGGACTTGGAATGTGAAGATGATTTGTAGGAAATGTCATCCCCTTCAAAATGAGCATTGGATGGGATTTTTATGATGAGCCATGAAAAAGTTATGCCTTGGTCAAGTTACAGTTGACTTTTCAGCTGTCCAAAAATAGAAACTTTTGACACCTTGATGATTTTTGAGCCATTCTTATGAAATCATGGTCAAGAATTGAACAAATGATGATTGTGGCTTCAAAATAAGATGTTGACCAAAATTTTTGACTTTTGACTGCCAAATGACCATTTTGCCCCTGCAGTTGACTGTTAAGCAATTAGGGTTTTTGACTGTGCAACTTGACCTTGTGAGCCTTGAAACTTGACATGTAGGTGCTTGACAATGTATATGAGCATAGGGGACTTGATTGAGCCCTTGAAAACCTCAACTTCCTTGCAAGAACCAAAACCCTAATTTGACTGGCTTAGGAGGATGCTTGACTGTGTAGCCCTTGAGTAGACTTGAGCAATTTGAGGTGATGCTTGTCAAAACTTTGAAGAATATGGGAGGGAAAATTTTGGGGTACAACAGATATGCCCTGGCTGGATACAGGAATCGAATCTTCAAACTCTTCAGACGTGCCCTGGCTGGATACAGGAATCGAATCTGGAATTAGTCGTCAACAAATATGCCCTGCCTGGATACAGGAATCGAATCTTCAAACTCTTCAGACGTGCCCTGGATGGATACAGGAATCGAATCTGGAATTAGTCGTCAACAGATATGCCCTGGCTGGATACAGGAATTGAATCTTCAAACTCTTCAGACGTGCCCTGGCTGGATACAGGAGTCGAATCTGGAATTAGTCGTCAACAGATATGCCCTGGCTAGATACAGGAATCGAATCTTCAAACTCTTCAGACGTGCCCTGGCTGGATACAGGAGTCGAATCTGGAATTAGTCGTCAACAGATATGCCCTGGCTGGATACAGGAATCGTTTCTGGAATTAGTCGTCAACAGATATGCCCTGGCTGGATACAGGAATCGAATCTTCAAACTCTTCAGACGTGCCCTGGCTGGATACAGGAATCGAGTCCGGAATTTCTTTATGCGATATGCCCTGGCTGGATACAGGTGTCGAATCCACAAGTAATCGCTCACAGATATGCCCTGGCTAGATACAAGTATCGACTCTGGAATTGTGACAGTTGATAGTAATCATCTTTGTATTGACCTTTTTCCTGAAAAGGCGAAACATTAGTTGTATGCAATGTCATGATGTATGAAATGCGTGATGTTCTCAAAATAAATGAGATTGTATGTTCATGATGCGTATGTGAATGTTATAATGTATGAAGATGTGATGTTTATGAATGTATTTTTGTCTAGGAAAATAAATCCTTGACGAATGCCGGAAGTTTGTTGAATCCTGGGCTGATGTTGAAGAGTAGAGCTCTTTGTTTCCGCTGGGGATGACGGTTGCGAGAATAAACCTGTAGGAGAAGATGCCTCCATTGAGGAATAAACTTGTTGAGGAGATTACTCTGTGGGGAATTACTCTGTGGGAGAAAAGATACTTCACTGAGGTTTGATGATAATTCCGCTGGGGATACTGTTGATAAGCTTTGTTGGGGATTTGATGACCTCCGCTGGGGGGATAGGAAGAACTTCGCCGAGGACGATCTTTCCGGGGTTTTTACCTGAGGATAACCCAGTTATAAGCTCTGGTGGAGAATAACCTTTAAATAAAAAGTCCGGGAGACGCGTTCGTATTTTGTAGGTGATAAGCTTCCAGAATCTACTGGGGATAAACTTCCTACTGGGGAGATTGATTCGACTCTCCTGGGGAGACTTTGGACTGCACTAGGGAATGGCTCCACTGGGGTGTCTGGTATTCCACCGGGGAACAATCTTAGATCAAGACTTCCGGGGATGCTTGCTTAGGAACATCTGTATACTTCGCTGGGGAATGCTGAGATTTACTGGGGGTACCCAACTTCCTTAAGACTGACTGTAGATTAACTCTGCTTGGGGAGAGTATCGCGGACTTGCTGGAGATATTGTGCCTTGTTAGGGCTGACGGGAGACCAACTCTGCTTGGGGAGAGTATTTATGATTCTGGTCTTACTCAACAGGGAGTGAAGGTATCTTGGTCAAATTCTTCAACTGAATCTACCTTGTACCTGGAGGAAAGCAGCTGTACAGTTTGGGCAACTCTTATTGCCCCAGCTTCTATGGGAGAAGGTACCTGTAGAGGTGCTTGAGGACTGCCGATTTGACAAATCTTCTTCTGGTAGGCAAGTGACAAGATGACGGGACATAGTCGTACGCTTTGATCCCTAACTTTTGCCTGGACCGCCCTTTCGGGTTTTTAATCCAACGGGATACCCATTTTTGCCTAGGTATGTCAACCTAGCGGGTCTTTAGTTCATGCGTAGTATCTTTTTACTATGTCTGCATTGGCGGGGTGAGAAAGGTCGTCACCATCCATGGTGGTTAGAATCATGGCTCCTCCTGAGAAGACATGTTTAACCATAAATGGCCCTTCGTACGTAGGGGTCCATTTGCCTCTGGGATCACTTTGAGGAAGGATGATGCGCTTGACTACCAGGTCTCCGACTTGATACTCTTGGCGTCTGACCTTCTTGTTAAATGCCCTGATCATCCGTTTTTGGTACGTCTGACCATGACAAATAGCAGTGAGTCTCTTTTCGTCTATTAGATTTAATTGATCAAGTCGAGTCTGGATCCAGTCATCTTCGCTCAGATCTGCATCCTTCATTATCCGGAGAGAGGGTATCTGGACTTCAATAAGCAAGACTGCCTCCATGCCATAGACCAAGGAAAAGGGAGTTGCCCCGGTTGACGTTCTTGCTGAGGTACGGTACCCATGAAGAGCGAACGGTAACATCTCATGCCAATCTTTATAGGTCACTGTCATCTTCTGCACAATCTTCTTAATGTTCTTATTAGCCGCTTCTACATCCCCATTCATCTTCGGCCGGTAGGGAGAAGAGTTGTGGTGCTGTATCTTGAATTGCTCGCAGAGCTCAGTGATCATCTTGTTGTTAAGATTGGTACCATTGTCCATAATGATCCTTTCCGGGACGCCGTATCGACAGATCAGGTTATGCCGAATGAACCGTGCCACGACATTCTTGGTTACCGTGGCATAGGAAGCTGCTTCAACCCACTTCGTAAAGTAATCAATCGCCACCAGGATGAAGCGATGCCCGTTGGATGTTGTAGGTCTGATCTCGCCGATCATATCAATGCCCCACATTGCAAAAGGCCAAGGTGCTGTCAAGACATTCAGAGGAACTGGAGGAATGTGCACCTTATCAGCATATATCTGGCATTTATGACATGTCCGAGAATGTTGGTAACAGTCGGCTTCCATTGTGGACCAGAAATATCCTGCCCGAAGGATTTTCTTTGCCATAGTATGCCCACTGGAATGCGTTCCGAAGGTACCTTCATGTAGTTCTACCATGATCTTTTCTGCTTCAGTCTTATCCACACAGCGCAGTAAGGTTGAATCATGGTTTCGCTTGTAAAGGATGTCGTTGCTGAGGAAGAACTTTGCAGCGAACCTTCTCAGGAACTTTTTGTCATTGATGGATGCACCTTCAGGGTATTCTTGAGCTTCCAAGTACCTCTTCACTTCATGATACCAAGGTTTCTCAGTTACCTCTTCAGCCTCAAGATCACAGCAATGTGCAGGTTCATCCAACTTCCAGATAATGATCCGGGGAGCCTCGTTATCCCACTTGACTTTAAACATAGAAGACATCGTAGCCAACGCGTCCGCCAACTGATTCTCCTCTCTTGGGAAGTGTTCAAAAGTTATCTCCGTGAAATGGGGGATTAATGTCAACACTAACTCCTTGTAAGGAATAAGGTTTGGGTGTTTCGTATCCCACTCGCCTTTGATCTGATTGATCACGAGAGCGGAATCTCCGAAGACACTCAGAAACTTGATCCTTAAGTCAATTGCAGCTTGAAGACCCATGATACATGCTTCATACTCCGCCATGTTGTTGGTGCAGTTGAAACATAGCCGGGCAGTGAGTGGAGTATGAGTGCCTTTGGGGGATATGATCACAGCGCCGATGCCATTACCCAAAGCGTTCGAGGCTCCGTCAAAGTGCATAGACCATCGGGATCCTTCCTCAGGTCCTTCATCCGGTCCAGGTACTTCACAATCAGTCACTACCATGATGTCCTCGTCTGGAAATTCAAAGTTCATCGACTGGTAGTCATCCACTGCCTGGTGTGCCAAATGGTCTGCCACTACACTTCCCTTGATTGCTTTTTGAGTCGTGTACTGGATGTCGTATTCTGTGAATATCATCTGCCATCTCGCTATTCTTCCGGACATAACAGGCTTTTCGAATATGTACTTGATTGGATCCATTTTTGAAATCAATAGAGTAGTATGAGTCAACATATACTGTCTCAGCCGGCGAGCATCCCATACCAAAGCGCAACAAGTTTTCTCGAGCAGTGAGTATCGGGTCTCACAGTCGGTAAACTTTTTGCTAAGGTAATAAATGGCGTGCTCTTTTCGGCCAGACTCGTCATGCTGCCCCAGCACACACCACATGGAGTTGTCTAGTACTGTCAAGTATAGTATCAGAGGTCTCCCTTCAACCGGTGGAATAAGAATGGGTGGTTCTTGGAGATACTCTTTGATTCTATCGAAAGCGGCCTGACATTCATCGTTCCAACGTACTACTTGATCTTTCTTTAGCAGCTTGAAGATTGGTTCACAGGTAGCAGTTAGATGCGAGATGAATTAGGCAATGTAGTTCAGCCGTCCTAGAAAGCCTCTGACTTCTTTCTCTGTCTTGGGAGCTGGCATCTCTTATATGGCTTTAACCTTGGCGGGGTCCACTTGAATACCTTTGTCGCTTACGATGAAGCCTAGCAATTTTCCAGATCTTACCCCGAAGGTGCACTTGTTCGGGTTCAACCTCAGCTTGTACAACTTCAGACGGTCAAACAGTTTCTGCAGATGGTCAAGGTGTTCCTCTTCAGTTTGAGACCTTGCAATCATATCGTCGACATATACTTCAATCTCATGATGGATCATGTCATGAAATAAAGCAACCATGGCACGTTGGTAGGTTGCCCCAACATTTTTCAACCCAAAAGGCATGACCTTGTAGCAAAAGGTGCCCCACTGAGTAACAAAAATGGTCTTCTCCATGTCTTCAGGAGCCATCTTGATCTGATTATAACCTGAAAAACCATCCATGAAGGAGAACACCTTATGCTGAGCAGTATTGTCAACCAAAACGTCGATGTGAGGTAGAGGGAAGTCATCCTTGGGGCTGGCCCTATTCAAATCCCTGTAATCAACACACATTCTGACCTTACCATCTTTCTTTGGCACTGGAACCACGTTGGCAACCCACTGAGGGTAAGAAGTCACTGCTAGAAAACCGGCGTCAAATTGTTTCATAACCTCCGCTTTGATCTTCTCGGACATCTCTGGACGCATACGGCGAACCTTCTATTTAACCGAAGGGCAGTCTTCCTTGGTAGGAAGATGATGAACCACAATGTCGGTATCCAACCCAGGCATGTCTTCGTAAGACCAGGCAAAGATTTCCACATAGTCATGCAGCATCTGAATCAACCGTTGTTTCACGCTGAGCCCTAGATTGGCACCAATCTTGACTTCCTTTCTGTCTGTCTCAGTACCCAGGTTTACCATTTCCACCGGCTCTTCATGTGGCTGAATGGCCCTCTCTTCCTGGAGTAGTAGTCTTGCAAGTTCACCAGGCACTTCGCAATCATCTTCACCTTCGTCTTCGGCTAAGTTGATCGGATTTTCGAAGTCATAACTGGTAGTAGCAGAGTCGTTACCAGTGAGATCCAGAGTGGATTGGAACCTGTATAAGTGAGTGTGTGTAAATATAGTTGTTTTGCAGTATATAATAAAGAAAGAAAGGGAGCGCAAGATTTGAAATGTGAAAGACGTCCAATGCTTTTTATTCATGATATATGAAAGTGACAAACAAAAGCCCTCACAAATGACGCCACGGTGCCCTAGGTAAGACACCGGGCCATAGAGTTTAGAATTATTGTTCGTTACAACTTTAAAACAAAAGAGTTCATTACTGCGGGACAAAAGTAATAGGGGTAAAGTCTTTTGCAGTCCAGTTGCTAGGTCCACCGTTGGTTGTCGGGTAGATCCAGCTGTCGAATTCAGATTTGTCTGCTTCGTCCTCAATAGCATTCACTCCCGGGTTGGTGATGAACACAAGAGGTCTTCCAATCCTTGCCTTGCGCACAGCCTTCTGAGCTTCTGCAGTGAAACCCAGCCCAAACTTGTCAGTCTTTGGAGTAAAATCAGGAAGCCTGCCCCAGTTTGCGCACTCACCCTTCTCGATCATAGCCCGGGCGTCCTTTAAGGAGGCCATCTTCAAAGGAGAACCCTCTTCAGTCACTGTTTCTGCTGTTGCCAATGTTTGTGGCACCTCTTCAAAATGTTGAAAGGGGATCTCAATGAACTCCCCATCCATTTCCACGTATCGGAACAAGTTGAGGTGGATGACCATGTATTCCTCTTCCCCTTGCACTGTTACGATCTTTCCCCTGACCGGGTACTTGAGCTTCTGATGTAAAGTTGAAGTCACAGCTCCAGCCTTGTGGATCCACGAGTGACCCATCAAACAAGAATAGGATGGACGGATGTCCATCACATAAAATTTTGAATCAAAGACTTGTGAACCAACCCTGATTAGGATGTCAACCTCACCATGCACCATCCTTTTGGACCCGTCAAAGGCCCGGACAACAATGTTACTTGGTTTGAGCTCTAAACCCTCACAGTCCAGCCTGTCTAGAGCTTTCTTGGGCAGCACGTTTAATGAAGAACCAGTGTCAACCAGCACATGAGCAAGAGTAGTGCCCATGCATTCAATAGAGACATGCAGGGCATCATTATGGTTCTTCCCCCTGGCCGTTAGATCAGCATCAGAGAAACCCAGACCATTATCAGCAGTTAAGTTGGCCACACAGTCGGTGAATTGATCAGCAGATGTTTCTTGTGGCACGTGGGCCGTTTTCAAGAAAGCGATCAGGGCCTTGGCATGGGCCTCTGAACATAGCAACAGTGATAGCATAAAGATTTTAGAGGGGGTGTGCCCCAGCTGTTCAACGACGTTGAAATCACTTTTCTTAATAATCTTGAGGATCTCTTCCATCTCCTGCTTGGAAGCCTCAACAATGGTCTTCGGTGCCTCCGTCCGGGCAGGCACAGCAGTAGCAATCCCCTTGCCCCGAGCGTCAGATGACTCGGCAACAGGGGTAGAAATTTGATCAGGGGGGAAACAGGCACACTGGCAGGTGTGATGACAAGAGGCCTTTGAATTGCTGGAGGTGCAATGTCTGGTGAGAACAGTCTTCCACTACGAGTGACTTTAGCAGGCCTGGTGATGTTGGTGACACCGGTACCAGTGTTGAACTCTTGTTTCACTCCCAGAACATAAACATCTACCCCATAGTGCCATGGGACAGCTTTATCAGACTTGTAGGGGATGGGCCCCGGAACAGTAATGGTTATAGGAGCAACCTTATGAACAAGAAAAATTTGGACAGGCTTCTTTGAAGGAGCCTTGGAGGGGTTGTTGAAAATGGTCACAATTGAAACTTCTTCAACAGGGGCAGCAGGAACAACAGTCTTTTTGAACAAAATCTCCTTGCTATCCATCAGGTTTTGGACGCCTGACTTCAGCAAAGGGCAACCAATAGGCAAAACAGCACATAAAGGGCAACCTTTACTACATCCTGGAAATAAACCAGCTAGTAACAGGTTCCTCTTGACGGTTAACAGTGGAGTAGCAACATCATCCACAGAAGCTACATACAGATCCTCCTCAACAGCGTTCACTCCATGCTGGGGCATGGGAGCGGTCACAACATTTGGCCTTTCTGGTGCCTCGAACTGTATTTCCTTGGCATCAATAAGGTCCTGAACCTTATTCCTTAGGGCCCAACAATCATCAGTAGAATGCCCCGGGCTATCAGAGTGATAAGCGCAGCGGGCGTTGGGGTTGTACTTCGGAGATACTGTGTTTACCACCTTCGGAGCTTCCTTGACAGTTACCAGGTTGGTTGACAGCAGTTGCGGCAGGATCTGAGAGAGAGTCATGCTGAGCCGGGTATACTGTCTTTTGGGCCTCTCAACTCTTGGTTGGTTGTACTGTTGAGGAGCAGCAGCATGCTTAGAAATAACCACCGCGTTGACAGCTTGGCGGCGTTCTGGTTTGTTCTATCTCCTGGGACCATACACAGCACTGGCCTCCTTCTTGAAGGGCTTCTTTTCAGTATTTGAGGAGGCACCCTTCTGTATCTTTCCCGATTTTATACCAGCTTCGATCCTTTCACCAGTCAGGATCAGGTCAGTAAACCCAGCAGAGGAATTACCAATGAGATGATTGAAGAATGGAACAGACTGGGTCCCCAAGAACATGTCCACGAGTTCGCGATCAGTCAACGGTGGCTGCACCCTGCCAGCCAGGTCTCTCCATTTCTGTGCGTACTCCTTAAAACCTTCACCCGTTCCCAGTGACATACCCTGGAGTTGGGTACGCGTGGGAGCGAGGTCGGAATTGTACTGATACTGCTTGTAAAAAGCAGTAGCCAAATCCTCCCAGTTACGAATGTTGGTTCCATCCAGCTGATAGAACCATTCGAGATGAGTCCCTGAAAGACTCTCCTGGAAGAAATGGATCCATAAGTTCTTGTCTGCTGTGTAAGGCTGGATCTTCCTTACATAAGAACGGAGGTGCATCTTAGGGCAGGAAGCCCCGTCATACTTCACAAAGGTCGGCGCCTTGAACTTGTGTGGGATCACCACCCCAGAAGATAACCCCAAGTCTCCGAAATCCAACCCAGGCACACGTTGAATCTCCATAGCATTTAACCTATCTTCCAGCTGTTTGTACCGATCCTCAGCAGGAGGGTACTGTTCATCGTTGAAATCTGTCTCGGTGTCGGAGACCACGGGACTAGGAACCTCTCTCCCTTGGTGACTGCCTTCCCCCACAGACGGAGTAGTCCTCTCAGCTTCATTCTGCAGTGTATTCCCGAGTCTGCGCCCAGTGTTGAATAGCACAGTCCTCTTCTTCTTCTTCTTCTTCTTCAGGAGCAAAGCCTTCAGCTCTTGTTGTCCTTGAGCCAAGTTCATGACCATCTCCTAAAATTAGGCGTTCTGGGCCTGGAGGGCCTTGATAGCTTGCTCGGTAGTGAGTTCAGGATTCATGATGCTTGAGTGCTGAAATAAACAGCGAAGAAGATTAAGCAACCTGTAGAAAAAGGGTACCTGTGATGCATATGATGAATGAAATGCGTATGAATTATGTTTTCAAAGACAATCGGGAATCAACTTTGTAGACAAAAGGGAAACACACTTTATTAGATTCAAACTTTAAATTGTTCAACAATTTGCCCTTAGGCGTTACAAGAATGTAAATACTGAAAAGGAAATAAAGTTGTAAAAGAAACATCCAAAGCCCATTAGTGCTCCCATGGCCTCCTCTTCTCAGTACGGATATAGTTATTCAGGGTTCGCTCGTTCTCCAATTGCTTGGTCAGCTTCTGGATCTTCTGTTCCTGTTCGTTGAACTTTTCCCGATAATAATCCTGCTCTTCCTGTAGTTGCGCCCAAGACCTCTTTAGTGTATCAACATCAGTGGGTATCTGAGGAGGGAGTATGGTTGGAGGAACCCCGTCTCCATCAGGACTTTCAAGAATGATAGGCCTGACAGCTTCATATGGCATACCTAACTTCTGAGCACGGATGCGGACCCATTTGTAATAGGGTTCCATTGGTAGAGAAGTCTTCGGTCCCAACTCATGTGGGTCAGCTTTGTGAATTTCGTCCCAAGCTTTGATGAATCTACGGCGCAGTTCGTCACGATCTGCCTGAAACTCAAAACTGATGTGAGGCACCAACATCTCATGAGGCCCTGCTCTTCTGGCTCTTCCAAACTGACGGAGAGCTAAACATGGATTATAAGAGATTCCGCCCTGAGTACCAATCAATGGAACATTAGGATATTCTCCGCAACGATCAATAACAGCCACCTCATCTAAACCTCTGAGAGTCCAAATGATGTCATTATCAGTGAGAGATATTAACCTATGAGCCCAGCCTCTTCCTTCTTGGTTCTTCAGCACGAACTTGGGGAGGTGAGAAATAAACCACCTCACTAATAAAGGAGCACAACACCACAGAGTTCCCCGTCTTCGGGCAGTATGAGCATAGAGTTGTTGCAGGATATCACCCAAGAGAGTGGGTATAGGGTTCCGAGACATGAAGATCCTTATGGCATTGACATTGACAAAGTTATCAGGATTTGGGAACAATACTAGGCCATATATTAAGAGAGCCAGGACGTCCTCGTACGCCCTGAAGTCTAAGTCATTCCAGAAACTGTTAGCTTTACCAATCAGAAACTTAGCCAAAAAGCCCTTAACTCCGCTTCTAGTCTCCCAGTTGTCCATTACTTCCTTGTTGGTCAAAGGAAGGGCTGCTGCAATCTCTTCAAGTCTAAGAGCCTTTTCCCAGCCAGTGAAGGGAGTCTGATCCAAGATAGGGATGCCAAGCAAATCAGAGAATTCTTCCAGGGTAGGGACCAGCTGGAAGTCTTGAAAGGTGAAGCAACTGTACAAGGGATCATAAAACTAGGTCAAGACACTCATCAGTTGTTGGTCCCACTTTGAAGTGACTAAACCGAGAAGAGAACCATGCCTCTGGATGAAGGAAGCAGTGTTTGGAATTCTGTCAACCAACTCTTTAAGCAAATCAGGTGGGTGAACAAAGTTGAGCCGGATAGTGTTCCTTCGCACAGGCATATGATGTCCTACAAAACAGAGCAAAGGGGAAACCCTCTTGTCTTTGAAATAGGTCAGTCCTTATGCAGGATGCATGCAATGGTATGATGATATGATGTTATGATAAAGCACACCACAAATATTCACAAAGGCAAACATGATAAGGCACACAAGTCACACAAGACAACCCTTAGGGTTTAGGCCAGCATGAAGTTCAGGTACTACCCTCTTTCAGTTTCGTTGGTTAAGACCTGTCCTATCAAAAGTAACCAGGTTCTAGAGGATCCCAATATCACTGACTACCCTCAGTCGGTCATAACTCCAGCATCGCAATCTTTTCTTGCGGCCAGAACCATCGCGAGAGTTTAGCCTCAATGGGTGTAGCATACTGCTACTGTTCTATGGCCAAGTTGGGTCACATTAGGGTTCTAAGGTCGGTTGGTGCTTAATGACTCCTCAGAAGACCCATATTCTCCTCGTTGCAACACAAGGGATATCGGTACAGACCAAGGTGCCACTCCAACGTAGCCACTGCTTCACCCGTGTCGGTCTACGTCGGACAGGTCCCTCACAGCTTATGCTACCTAAAAGGGTATCCCCAGATCTGGGTTAGGATCTATGAAACTCCAAGACAATGCCCACAAATATAAAGCAATCAAAGCAAAGCAATTGAAAACATAAGTATGATCTAATCCTAAGGTACACCTCACTTCAAAAATTTCCTCAGCAGAGTCGCCAGTTCTGTGATCGGTAGGAATGAGAACTGACTGTTTTTTGGCTGGTTTCGCGAAATGTCACGGTAAACAAGAGTCGCCACCGTATTTTATATTCTCCAACATGGAAAGGACAAAAGCACAGCAAAATTCCTTCTTTGAGATGTCTCTCGGTTCGGGAGGTAGATTTATAGAAAGGGAAGGTGTTAGCACCCTTTCTATCCATGGTTATCCATGGGCTCTTAGGTACTTGCTCTTATGTTTTCAAAAGATGTTTGCTTTTCAAATGTGTGTGGGTTTTGAAAAAGTTTCGTTTGAAAAATTTCTAAGTAACTCTTGTATCAGTCCTCAAGAGTGTGTTAAAATTTTGTTTGAAATCTTTTAGAAAGTGTGAGGTGTGAAAAGTATTTTTTGTTTGTTTTTTTTTAGAAGAGCAAGTACCTATGAGAATCTACCTACCCTAAGGAATTAAGTTGTGTAAGAGTCCTTTAGATAGTGCTATCCCACCATTGAGAGGTAGGTAGCACCATCGTTGGAGATGTTCGGGTCAATTCGATTATCGGGACAGTGTGGTCACCGAAGCAATGGTAGGACACCTTAGAAGTAACCCTAATGTCCTAGATCCTTTTATCCGAGGCAACCGTTTCGAGGCAACTGGATCTTTTAGACAGAAGGGCGACCTCTAAGATGCCCTATACTTGATGACCACGTTTCGAGGCAACGAGTGAAGCGTACCCTAGGAGTGGCATGTGCTTTGTGTGTTGTTTTTCAGTTAATTGTCTTTGTACATGTTATTTGTGAGCTACGGATTGGTTTTATTTACATACATTCTTTCATGCATTTAACAATTAGGGGTGCGGAAAGTAAATTGCAGAAATGTAAATTCTAACTATTACAAGGCGCGGGTCTATACATCGCCAAAAAAACAAAGACCCGTTTTGTAAAATAAAGTGCGAGAAATTTAAATAAAGCGGTAAAATTCCTATTTAACTATTACATATCTGGAGACAGTTACATAAATAATCAAAATAAGAATAATGCGCGAAAGAAATAAATTGGGAACGTCTTAAGGGTTTTGACCCTTTTTTAAGAAAGAATTGAATTTTTTTGTCCTTTTTTTTTGTAATTAATGAAATTGAAACTAATGACTAATTAATTAATTAATTAAGAAAATATGTTTTTTGTGTTTTTTATATTTTTAATGAAAATAAAAATAAAAATAAGAAATTTAAAGTTAAAATAAAAAAAAAACTTAAGTCTAATTCATTTTTATTTATTGGAAAAGGAAATTAAAATTACCTAATTAAACTAAATCAATTTATTAGTGTTTTATTTACAAAAATAATTAATAGTGAATAATAAAAAATATTTACATTTTTTAGTTTTTTTTTGAATTTTTATGAAAAATATTAATTATGTTAATTTTGGTGGTAATAATAATAATTAAAAAAAACAATTAATAACTAAATTAGAAAATATAAAACAAAAAGAAAAAAGAGTGAACCAAGGGGGGTGTTGAACCCTTAAGGAGGTGAATCTGGAAATTTAGGCCCATTAACCAGCCAAGCCACGTTGACTTTCTTGCTTGCCTATGCACAAGGTTGACCAGGAGCATGGTGTGCGTCATCTTTAGGCCACTGGATGGACGCTTGAGGACACTTGACGTCTGGATGAGGAAGGTGTATGATGAACCTTCTTTTGGAACCTACACACAAGCATGTAAAGAAAAAAATGTATAGAAATTTTGGGGGACCTGGGAAGAACTTACAGCGCGGTAGATGGATCTTAGGACGTGGCAAGGGTTGCTTTAGCTTCAGGGGATGGCAAAGAAGAGAGTCACGTTCTCCTTTTGGCCTGAAAATGCTTGCAATACTCCTTTTGATCTCACACTTTTTTTTAACACTTTTTGGATTTTGCTCTGGCCGTTTGTGTAATGTTCTAGGTTGTGAATGAGGCTTGCAAGGCTTGTATATATAGTAATGAGTGAGAATAAGTCACATTTAGGAGCCTTTAACCATTGCAATTAAGCTTTGGATTTTGTCTTAACCACCATTAAAGGCCTTTCAAAGCTTGTTCAAAATTTGAATTTTCATGCCTAAATGAGCTTAGCACGAAATTGGTAGATTGCAAATGCTTCATGAAGGCTATTCAAACCATAAGATACCATTAAATTATTTTTTTTAGATTTACTTGAATTATTATGGATTAAAATGAATTAAATCCATAAAAATTAAATAAAAATAGAAAAATAATTATTTGGTCTTGAAATTGATCATGGGACACGTGGGTGGCATGACAAGGATGAATCAAGTGGAAAAAAGTGGGCCCTTTTGTCAAAAATTGGAGTTTCAAGGATAGTTGACTTTTGCCATTTCACAAAAATTTCCCAACTTCTCCAATGCATATCTTGCTCAATTTTGATCATATGAACATGTTCTTGGACATTTTGGAAAGGTCTTGAAGTCCTTTAACCAATTCCTTTGGTCCCATGTCATTTTGATTTACCAATCTCAAGTTATGGTCTTTGACTTAAAATGCCTTTTTGTTGACTTTTGAAAATGACCTATAATGTTGAAATTGGTAACTTTTTGTGAGAGCATTTCTTGGACTTGGAATGTGAAGATGAGTTGTAGGAAATGTTATCCCCTTAAAAATGAGCATTGGATGGGATTTTTCTGATGAGCCATGAAAAAGTTATGCCTTGGTCAAGTTACAGTTGACTTTTCAGCTGTCCAAAAATAGAAACTTTTGACACCTTGATGATTTTTGAGCCATTCTTGTGAAATCATGGTCAAGAATTGAACAAATGATGATTGTGGCTTCAAAATAAGATGTTGACCAAAATTTTTGACTTTTGACTGCCAAATGACCATTTTGCCCCTACAGTTGACTGTGAAGCAATTAGGGTTTTTGACTGTGCAACTTGACCTTGTGAGCCTTGAAACTTGACATGTAGGTGCTTGACAATGTATATGAGCATAGGGGACTTGATTGAGCCCTTGAAAACCTCAACTTCCTTGCAAGAACCAAAACCCTAATTTGATTGGCTTAGGAGGATGCTTGACTGTGTAGCCCTTGAGTAGACTTGAGCAATTTGAGGTGATGCTTGTCAAAACTTTGAAGAATATGGGAGGGCAAATTTTGGGGTACAACAGGTAGGTGCCAAGTAAGTTGGACTTTGATCTGAAGGTGACATGTCAATTGCATCAAGACCTCGGAAAATGCAAATGAGGATGAAGCACTCTTGTTATGCATTATGTGTCAATTTTGTTATGCATGATATGTGAATGATTTATGCATGTAATGCAGACGTTTACGACAATGGAGTTTGACTCTTTTGTGGAGAATAGTTTGGAAGTTTGATTCCTCAACACGGAGAACTCTGCCAAATTTGATTGGAAAGAAAAAAAATCTGAACCCAAATTTGTCACACTTGTAAACTGTATTGAACTGATGATCTTTTGAGGAAGGACATGAAGAGCTACTTGGGGACTTGTCCTAGATTAGTTGACTGTTGAAGATAAACTGATCATGGCTTCAGTCGAAATTTGCTGGAAATGAGCTGATCACGGCTTCAGCTCTGAGATGATTGTTGGAGATAAACTGATCATGGCTTCAGTTCTGAAATGATTTTTGGAGATAAACTGATCATGGCTTCAGTTCTTGAGATAATTGTTGTAAATAAATGCCCCTGTATGAGTCTTGAAAATGATCTTCTGGCTGACCAATTTTGAGAAAACTTGCATTGAGCAACAAATCTTAAACTGATTCGCAAATGAACCTGGAAGATATTTGCCCCTGATAGGGTCACTGACCAAGTTTCTCAGCTGCTTGAAATTCCTTGATGAGGAAAGCTTATTTGCAAGCAAAATTGTTTATTCAAACATGGTATTTTTTAATGCAAAGTTCATGCAAAAGTTTTGAATCCAAAATCATTTTTGAAATGATGTTATTGGTGTATAGAAAATGCATCACTGATTAAAACACAGTGGTTTATACTTTTAAAGTGAAAGAGAAACAAAAGGTATGATACCAAAACAAATAGTTTGCAAAGGATCTTAGGAGTTAGTTTATGCAACCTTGCTGTAGCATGCTTTCAAAAGAAACCTAGCTTCAATTAGGTCTTTTGAGGGCCGTAACGTGGTCTGGTTCACAGTTTAAAAAATAAAGGATAAAGGCTCAAAGTTTATTTGTACCCAACCCAATCTTCATGATGTTCTTCATCCCTACGTCCAGTTAATTCAGACTATGCATTCAGGTTCCAAGAGATTTTGGAATTGCACTGATGGCAGCAATGATGATGGCTCAGAAGCTAAAGGATTCTTGAGAATGACAGTCATTTCTTCTTACATCTTTTTGTTGTTTTGAGGACTTTTGTCAATTCTGGTGGAGAATTTTGAGGATTTGAAGACCTCTTCTGATTGAATTTATTATTCCCAAGTTTTTCCTGAACTGTTTCATTTGAGATTACAGTCAGCAGGATGCCCCAGTTTTTTCCTGAACTATTTCATTTGAGATTACAGTCAACGAGATGCCCCAGTTTTTTGCCTAAGTCTCCTTCAGAGGTTTTGACTTAGCGGGACTTTTATTTTTATTTTTCTTTTCATTTATTTTTTCTTTTTTTTTGGAAAGATAATGACTGTCTTGCTCAATGATTACGGGGAACCATCTTCGTCATTTTTTGTTTGAGAGCATCTTTGACACTTTTTGCTGTGTGTAAAGGAAAGCTTGATCGCGACCTTTGTTGAAAGGTGTCTCGCACGATTTCTCTTGTAATTAAATGCACGGCCGAATTAACTGAGAACTACCCATCCCCAGGTTAAGATTGCGGGTTTTTTCGTATAGAAAGAAACTCCAACTTCTAGGCTCAAAGGGGTGAACGAGGGATTAACTTCCTTATTTCTCCAGTGTTTGGGAGTTGAAACAATTCTTGTATATCCTTAGCCAAGTTTTATTCGAAAGCATACCAACAACAATTATGGGTATTTCATTTTCATCATCCTCCCTCCAATCTTTGCATAAACAAAAGCTTGATAAAGAGAGTAAACAAGAGAAATATATTTAAAAGCAGTAAATGAAAATGATTTGAATCAAAACATTGTAATGCTCATTTCATTAAACTTAACATGAAAGTACAAACGGAATTTGAAAGCAACAATTTTAACATAAACAAGGGAAAAATGCAAATAGAAAGAAACATGGCCTAGTGACTAATCAGTAATAAGGATGAGCTATCCTGTCTGAAACACTAGCTTTAGGAAGTGACTTGCGGGTACCCCGACTCAGTCTTCAGCCACTTTGTTTTGGCAAAGGATTGTTGATGACATTAGGACCTGCCTCGTTGAAAGTAAGAAAATTGGTTTTCACCAATTCTTGCACTCTGTTTTTCAATGCATAATAATTTTCTAAGTCATGACCAGCAGCTCCCTGATGAAATTCACAATGAAGGTCAGACCTGAACCCGGGTGGAGGAGGATTTCGAGGAATCAGAGGCCTAATTGTAATCAAACCTTTCTGCACCAATGCAGGTGTGATCGGTGGAAATAGAACTGACTGTTTTTAAGCTGGTTCGCGAAATGTCGCGGTAAGCAAGAGTCGCCACCGTCTTTTATGTTCTCCAACATGGAAAGGAGAAAAGCACAACAAAATTCCTTATTCGAGATGTTTCTCGGTTTGGGAGGTAGATTTATAGAAAGGGAAGGTGTTAGCACCCTTTCTATCCGTGGTTATCCACGGGCTCTTAGGTACTTGCTCTTATGTTTTCAAATTTATTTTGCTTTTCAAGTGTGGGTGGGTTTTGAAATAAGTTTCGTTTGAAAAATTTCTAAGTAACTCTTGTATCTGTCCTCAAGAGTGTATGAAAAATTTGTTTGAAAACTTTTGAAAGTGTAGGTGCGAAGAGTTGTTTTTTGTTTGTTTTGAAAAGAGCAAGTACTTAAGAGAAATCTACCTACTCTAAGGAATTAGGCTGTGTAAGAGTCCTTTAGATAGTGCTATCCCACCATTGAGAGGTAGGTAGCACCATCGTTGGAGGTATTCGGGTCAATTCGATTATTAGGGACAATGTGGTCACCAAAGCAATGGTAAGACACCTTAGTGGTAACCCTAATGTCCTAGATCCTTTTATCCGAGGCAACCGTTTCGAGGCAACTGGATCTTTAGACAAAGGGCGACCTCTAAGACACCCTATACTTGATGACCA
This sequence comes from Vicia faba, assembly GCA_948472305.1. NCBI lineage: Eukaryota > Viridiplantae > Streptophyta > Magnoliopsida > Fabales > Fabaceae > Vicia > Vicia faba. Next base: position 444,060,588 of record OX451739.1, on the reverse strand, counting down.
CGTTCGAGGCAACCAGTGAGGCGTACCCTAAGAGTGGCATGTGCATGTGTTTTGTTTTCAGTTAATGTTTATCTTGTACATGTTATTTGTGAGCTACTGATTGATTTTTATTTTTTCATACAAGTCTTTCATGCATTTTTTTTAACAGTTAGGAGTGCGGAAAATAAATTGCGGAAAAGGTAAATCTAACTATTACAAGGTGCGGGTCTATACATCGCCAAAAACAATAACCCGTTTGGAAAATAAAAATGTGAGAAATAGTAAATAAAGCGATAAACCCTAATTAACTATTACATTTCCGGGGCAGATACAAAATAATGAATTAAAATAAATGTGCGCGCGAAAGATTGAATTGGGACGTCCTAAGGGTTTTGACCCTTTTGAGAAATAAAGAAATTTTGGTTTGTCCTTTTTTGCAATTTAATGAAAATTAACCTAATTTACTAATTAATTATTTAATTAAAAGAAAAATATTTTTGCTTTTTATGTTTTAATGAAATAAAATAAAAAAAGAATTAAAAATGTCAAAAGAAAAGCCTAAGTCTAAATTTGTTTTTATTTATTGTAAAAGAGTATTAAAGTTAACTAATTAAACTAATTTAATTTAATTTACATTTATTTACAAAATAAATTAATAAATAATAAAAATGTTTTTTTTGGTTTTCTGAATTTTATGGTGAAAAAAAATGTTAATTTGTTAATTAATTAAATAATGCTAATAATAATTACTAAAGAAAATAAAAGGAAAAAAGAAAATAAAAGAAAGAATAAAAAAAAACCAAAGGTGTTCGGCCAGCATTGGGGGTGAAGAAGTAATTCCAGCCTATTAAGCCAAGCCTGCGTTGACTTCTAGATCAGGTGTGTCAGCGTTGACTGAGGATTATTGTGGTCCTTCATCTTTTGCCTTTGGATCTGGGTTTGAGGCCACTTGGCGCCCTTCTGGATGAGGCGTATGGTGAGATGCTTTGAGTAATCTGCATATGATCCTGTATAGAAAAAATGGAAATAATATTTGGGGGGACCTAGGAATCGAACCCAGGTCCCAATGGTAAACGGACGCGCCTTCCACCAACTCCACCACCTGCTTGCTTTGGTATTATAATGGGCAATAAACATAAAATATAAAAACAACGTCTATGCTGGAATTTAACAAAAACGCGCGCTACGTTTGAATTATCCAGTCACGCTCTTCCACGTATTGTCTTCTTCGCTTGGCCTGTAACAAAAACAATCAAATAGCGGAGGTTTTAAACCCCCACAAAATGCAACCACAGAAAATAGCGATTAGGCGTACAGTACATATAAATAGGGCGTGATGGTTTCAATGTCTTCGTCTCATTCAGACGGTTTCAACCATGTGCGACTTGAGGTCTGATTTTGCGTATGCTGTAAAGCCCTAATTCGAGAGCTTGAAAACCCTAGGATTCAACAATGGTGGTTTACGTTTCAGGGCCCCATAATCCATTTGACTTATGCCAAAAGCTTCGGGGAGGTTCTAGCAATGCAAAGCACATAACAAATCACATTAATAATGCATGAATTATGATTTTAGATTATGAAAATATAACCAAACCGTGTGACTTGTTCTGGCGTGTTCTTGGAGTATCAAGGCTTGTTTGTGATTGCTATGCGTTCCTGAATGTCCCAGCAAGGTAGTGGAATCAAGAAAGGGCTTTGAATTGGCCTGGAAGGTGGAGAACTGTTTTCAAATTTTCTTGAGTTTTTTTGGAATTGGTTTATGGCTCTGTAGCAGCTTTTGCACGTGAAATGTATTAGGTTTTGGTTCAGCATATGTATGGGAATAGAATTAGGTTAAAGTTTGGGCCAAGGATCCATGGAATTGAAGTTTGGAGATTCTTGTTTAACCACCATTGAAAGCTTTCCATTTTTGGCTCAAAACCAAGATTTTGTGCACAAAATAGCCTAGCACGAATTTGGTAGCTGGCCTGTCATACATAAAAGCTATTCAAACCAAAAATATGCCATTCCATTAACTTTTAGATTTTATTTGAATTTTTATGGATTTAAAATGTATTAAATCAATAAAAATTAAATAAAATGGAAAAATAAATGTTTAATCTTGAAATTAATCATGGGACACGTGTAAGGCATGACAAGGCTGAATCAAGGGGAAGAAAGTGGGCCCTTTTGTCAAAAATTGAAGTTTTAAGGATAGTTGACTTTTGCCATTTCACAAAAATTTCCCAACTTCTCCAATGCATATCTTGCTCAATTTTGATCATATGAACATGTTCTTGGACATTTTGGAAAGGTCTTGAAGTCCTCTAACCAATGTCTTTGGTCCCATGTCATTTTGATTTACCAATCTCAAGTTATGGTCTTTGACTTAAAGTGCCTTTTTGTTGACTTTTGAAAATGACCTATAATGTTGAAATTGATAACTTTTTGTGAGAGCATTTCTTGGACTTGGAATGTGAAGATGAGTTGTAGGAAATGTCATCCCCTTCAAAATGAGCATTGGATGGGATTTTTCTGATGATCCATGAAAAAGTTATGCCCTGGTCAAGTTACAGTTGACTTTTCAACTGTCCAAAAATAGAAACTTTTGCATCTTTGATGATTTTTGAGCCATGCTTGTGGAATCATGATCAAGACTTGATCAAATGATGATTGTGAGCTCAAAATGAGATGTTGACCAAAAATTCTGACTTTTGACTGTAAAATGACCATTTTACCCCTGTAGTTGATTGTGAACCAAATAGGGCTTTTGACTGTGCAGCTTGACCCTGTGAGTCTTGAAACTTGCCATGTAGGTACTTGGCAATGTATGTATGCCTATGGGACTTGTTTGGACCACTGAAAACCTCAAATTCATTGAAGGAACCAAAACCCTAATTTTGACTGGCTTATGAGGCATTTGGACTGTGCAATCCTTGAGAAATCTTGAACCATTTGAAGGTGATTCTTGACAAACCTTGAAGAATATGGGAGGGAAAATTTTGGGGTACAACAGTTGCCCCTGTTCAATCTTCTTAAACCTGAGGATGTAGATTGACTTGCGTGCCTTTCGTGATCCGAAGGTGGAAGATGATTGAACACTAGAGTGCCCAGAAATTTGCACTCACATAGTGGAGTATCAACAGTGTGATGGCGGGAATGGGCTTACAGATGCCATTTGGAGAGATGATGGATAGGAGGATGGGCTTATAGATGCCATCTAGAGATGTGACAGAACCTTGTCGGGAATGGGCTTATAGATTCCATTTGGAAGTGTAATGGATAGTTGTGGAGATGGGCTTAAAGATGCCATCTAGGGGTGTCGATCGCGTAAGAGATTCCTTAGCGAGAACTTGCGTACCTGAGAAAGAAAGATAATTTCCTGGCCTGTTACAGGGGTTGATCTTCAAACTCTTCATGCAGATATGCCCTGGCTAGATACAGGTATCGAATCTCCAATCAATTGTTCACAGATATACCCTGGCTAGATACAGGTATCGAATCCGAAACTGGTCGTCTATAGATATGCCCTGGCTGGATACAGGTGTCGAATCTCTAAACTCTTCATGCAGATATGCCCTGGCTAGATACAGGTGTCGAATCCACAATCAATCACTCACAGATATGCCCTGGCTAGATACAGGTATCGAATCTGGAATTGGTCGTCTATATATATGCCCTGGCTGGATACAGGTATCGAATCTCTAAACTCTTTATGCAGATATGCCCTGGCTAGATACAAGTGTCGAATCTACAATCAATCACTCACAGATATGCCCTGGCTGGATACAGGTATCGAATCTGGAACTGGTCGTCTACAGATATGCCCTGGCTGGATACAAGTATCGAATCTGGAATTAATCGTCTACAGATATGCCCTGGCTGGATACAGGTATCGAATCTCTAAACTTTTCATGCAGACATGCCCTGGCTAGATACATGTGTCGAATCCACAATCAATTGCTCACAGATATGCCCTGGCTAGATACAGGTATCGAATCTGGAATTAGTCGTCTACAGATATGCCCTGGCTGGATACAGGTATTGAATCTTTAAACTCTTCACGTAGATATGCCTTGGCTAGATACAGGTATCGAATCCACAATCAATCACTCACAGATATGCCCTGGATAGATATAGGTATCGAATCTGGAATTAGTCGTCTACAGATATGCCCTGGCTGGATACAGGTATCGAATCTCTAAACTCTTCATGCAGATATGCCCTGGCTAGATACAGGTGTCGAATCCACAATCAATCGCTCACAGATATGCCCTGGCTAGATACAGGTATCGAATCTGGAACTGGTCGTCTACAGATATGCCCTGGCTGGATACAGGTATCGAATCTCTAAACTCTTCATGCAGATATGCCCTGGCTAGATACAGGTGTCAAATCCATAATCAATCACTCACAGATATGCCCTAGCTAGATATATGTATCGAATCTGGAATTAGTCGTCTACAGATATGCCCTGGCTAGATACAGAATCTCTAAACTTTTCATGCGGATATGCCCTGGCTGGATACAGGTATCGAATCCATAATTAATCGCTCACAGATATGCCCTGGCTAGATACATGTATCGAATCTGGAATTGCGACAGTTGATAGTAATCATCTTTGGACTGACCTTTTTCCTGAAAAGGCAAAACATCAGTTGTATGCAATGTCATGATGTATGAAATGCATGATGTCATGATGTTCAAAATAAATGAGATAGTGTCGTATGCACTTTATCATGTATGTAAGCAGGATGTATAAAATGTGAAATGTTTATGAATGTGTTTTCGTCTGGGAAAATAAATCCTTGACGACTGCCGGGAGTTTGAATCCTGGGCTGATGTTGAAGAGTAGAGTTCTTCGTTTCCGCTGTGGATGATGATTGCAGGGATAAACCGGTAGGAGAAGATGACTCCGTCGGGGAATAAACTTGTTGGAGAGATTACTCTGCGGGGTATTACTCTGTGGGGAAGAGATACTTTGCTGAGGTTTTGATGATAACTCCGTTGGGGATTCCATTGATAAGTTATGTTGGGGAATTGATGAACTCCGCTGATAGGAAGAACTTCGCCGAGGAAGATCTTTCCGTGGTAATTGGCTGAGGATAACCCAGTTAGACCCTGGTGGGGAATAACCTTTGAATAAAGCCGGGGAGATGCTTTCGTACTCTACAGGGGATAAGCTTCCAGAATCTACTGGGGATAAGCTTCCAGAATCTACTGGGGAGATTGATTTAACTCTCCTGGGGAAACTTTTGAGACTGTACTGGGGAGTGGCTCCACTAGGGTGTCTTGTATTCCACCGGGGAACAATCTTATATTAAGACTGCCGGGGATGCTTGCTTAGGAACATCTGTATACTCCGCTGGGGAATGTTGAGATCTTCTGGGGATACCTAACTTCCTTAAGGCTGACAGTAGACTAACTCTGCTTGGGGAGTGTATTGCTGACTTGCTAGAGATGTTGTGCCTTTTCGGGGCTGATGGGAGACCAACTCTGCTCGGGGAGAGTATTGCTGATTCTGGTCTTACTCTACGGGGAGTGGAGGTATCCTGGTTACGTTCTTCAGCCGAACCTACCTTGATACCTTGGTGGACAGAGCAACTAGATCGCTTAGACAACTCATTATTGCCCCTGTTTCTGATGTCATCTGTAATTAATCCTTTGTTTCGCATGCAAGTATTTATGAATTATCAATTAATGTCAAATGCATATATCAAAAATGAACATTGGACGTTCTTCGCAAAACAAAACAGATAAAGGAAAAAGAATTGGCAATTTGTCTGAAAAGTGAATTTGTATTGATTTTGAATTTTCCCGTAAATAGGCGTTTATGTGTACAAGAGGCTGACGTCCTAGTAAGGGAACGCTGCTGAACAACATAGAGTTTATACAATTTTGACAAGGAAAACAAAACAGCTATGTGAAAAATCCCACTGGGTTTCAACTCTGCTATCGCCTTTATGTCTTCAAGCGTCTCATCACTTGGCTGCTTAGTTGGAGATGAAGCTGATTGATCGATGCCGTCTAAACCTAATAGTTGATGCCGAATTCTGGATGCAAGGTGATTCAATGAGACATAGTATTACGCTTTAATCCCTAACTTTTGCCTGGACCGCCCTTTCGGGTTTTCAGTCCATCGGGATACCCATTTTTTCCCAAGCCGCCTTTTCAGGTTTTCGACTTGCCGGGTGTACAGATTTTTTTCGTTTCATCCCTTATTTTTGCCCGAACCCTTTTGGTTCACCGGGAAGCCCTTATTTTTGCCTAGGTGTGTCAACCTAGCGGGTCTTTTATTCATGCGTAATATCTTTTTACTATGTCTGCATTGGCGGGGTGAGGAAGGTCGTCACCATCCATGGTGGTTAGAATCATAGCTCCTCTTAAGAAAATATGTTTAACCACAAATGGCCCTTCGTATGTAGGGGTCCATTTGCCCCTGGGATCACTTTGAGGAAGAATGATGCGCTTGATTACCAGGTCTCCGACTTGATACTCTTGTCGTCTGAATTTCTTGTTAAATGCCCTGATCATCCGTTTTTGGTACGTTTGACCATGACAAATAGCAGTGAGTCTCTTTTCATCAATCAGGTTTAATTGATCAAGTCGAGTCTAGATCCAGTCATCTTCGTTCAAACCTGCATCCTTCATTATCTGGAGAGAGGGTATCTGCACTTCAATGGGCAAGACTGCCTCCATGCCATAGACCAAGGAAAAGGGTGTTGCCCCTGTTGACGTCCTTGCTGAGGTACGGTACCCATGAAGAGCAAACGGTAACATCTCGTGCCAATCTTTGTAGGTCACTGTCATCTTCTGCACAATCTTCTTAATATTCTTATTTGCCGCTTCTACAACCCCATTCATCTTCAGCCGATAGGGAGAAGAGTTATGATGCTGTATCTTGAATTGCTCGCAGAGCTCAGTGATCATCTTGTTGTTGAGATTGGTACCATTGTCTGTAATGATCCTCTCAGGTACACCGTATCGACAGATCAGATTGTGCCGAATGAACCGTGCCACGACGTTCTTGGTTACGGTAGCATAGGAAGCTGCTTCAACCCACTTTGTGAAGTAATCAATCGCTACCAGTATGAAGCGATGCCCGTTGGATGTCGTCGGTCTGATCTCGCCGATCATATCAATGCCCCACATTGCAAAAGGCCAAGGTGCTGTCAAGACATTCAGAGGTACTGGAGGAACGTGCACCTTATCAGCATAAATATGGCATTTGTGACATGTCCTAGAATGTTGGTAACAGTCGGCTTCCATTGTGGACCAGAAATATCCTGCCCGAAGGATTTTCTTTGCCATGGTATGTCCACTGGAATGTGTTCCTGTTGTACCCCAAAATTTTCCCTCCCATATTTCTCAAAACATTTCAAGAAAAATTCACAAGTCCAACCCGGCGCGTCATATTCAGGTGTTCTTTCGCCAAGATATCTCTGATAACGTATTCTCAAATTCAGGTTCGGCTCAAGAGTCAATTCTTTAAAGAAGGTATCCGAATGTGTGAGTTTTCTCGAAGAAATATGGTGAAAAAAGTGTGCTGAAAGTGCAGTTTTTACGCACTAAAAAATTCATAACTTGAAGATCGTGGCTCGTTTTGAACCCGTTCTGGTGGCCAAAGTTCCGTCTTGACGTCATCTATGTTTTCATCTCTCACGGCTGGAATCAATTTTCGATCAGAAGATCTTCAAAAATGCGGATTTATCAAGTATTTCCGTACAGGAAATTTGTGTCAGAAATTTATTTGCGTCATGTTCGGAAAATCATAACTTATTCGATTTTCATCGTATCGAGCTGGTTTCGGTGCTAAAATTTCACAAATTGAGTTGGCTACATTTTCACAGAAGGTATTGAGTTCAAACGGTATTCAAAAGGCCTTCGTTTTTTGCTCAGAGTGCGTGACACGCTGAAAATCCTGAATGCTGAATATTATTTCATCTGGGCCGAAACTTCGAAAATTCATAACTCGGTCAATTTTTATCGGATTGGGCTCATATTTTTACACAAGGTTACTGACTCATAGATCTACAACTTTGCTTCAAAAGTCGAGACTGGATTATGCTCCGATCAATACCAGTTTTTTATTGAAGAACGTGTTAGAGTCGACACTGGAGTCCAAAATAAGTTTGTCTGAGCTGAAACTTCAAAAATTCATAACTAATTCACCGTTTATCCGATTGAGCCGATTTTCAGACAGGAGTTAGTTCTTGATAACAGATACATTTTGTTTTAACATTTCAACTTCAAAAATTGCACTTAAGTCTCTGCGATTTAGCCTGGAAAGTGACGAACTCAAGTGAACATTGGAGGCCTAATTGCACATTCAAAGCCCATTTTCTTTACCCTAATTTCCATTATATAATCACATTCTTTTCACACAAATAGAAAGAGAAAAAAAACCTTACCACAACGCTATCATAATATCAAATTCTTTCAAGAACCCTAAAACCTTGAAATCCTTATTACAAATCCCTCTCTCACTACAAACAAGTCATCTCAGTTACAAACCAACATCTCACTACTTCTTCAGTAAGAGTAAGGCTGACTTGATCTCCATGATCAAAAGGGCATAAAAGCATTCATGTCACTACTTTTCCAGTAAGGGTAAGGTTGATTTGATCTCCATGATCAATAGGGTATAATCATTCATACATGTCATATTGGCCTAAACATTAAATTTCTTCATATATTGGCTTTATTTGTATTTTATGATATATAGTAATTTATTTAATGTGTTCATGAGATTCAACACTGCAGATTTAGACAGGACCCCTTGCAGGTTCATTAAGGAACGTTGAGGCCAAAACACAAATGGCCAAAAGCCAAAAGTCAAATGGCCAAAACAGAACAGTTTACACATGACACCAATACATGGCGAGACAGACATCCTGAGAAGGTTAAGGACGTTGAGGCCAGAACACAAATGGCCAAAAGCCAAAACACCAATGGCCAAAACAAAACAGTTTACACATGACGCCAACAGCTGTTTCACCCCTCCAATCAGGCCCGTATACTCCTAAACTTTCTCTCTATTTGTATTATGTTCCTTTAATTAATTAATCGTTATTATTTTTATTAATCACTAACCAATTAACATTTTTTCCTAATAAAATCAAAAACACAAAAAATATTTTATTTATTAAAATTAACTTCATCACTTTTATTTTTGTAAATAAATTAATTTAATCAATTTAGCTTTAATTAGATTTAACTTTTGATATTTTTTGCAATATTTAAAATCAATTTAGAATATTAGATTTTTATTAGCATTAATTCAATTTATTTTATTTCTTTAAAAACTCAAAAATCCAAAAATATTTTAATTAATTAATTAGTTTATTAATTTAATTGTTAACTTAATTTAATTTCTTTTAATCCAAAAATAACCAAAAAATCACTTCCTTTCAAAAAAGGGTCAAAACCCAAAAAACTCGCATCCGATTTAACTTCTCGCACGCGATCCATTTTATCATATTATTGTATCTGTTTCCCGGAATGTAATATCTTTTAATTAGGACTTTAATTATTTACCGCTTTATTTTACTTTCCGCAATTTAAATTAAAGGGTTTGTTTTTGGCGATGTAAATACCCGACGCCTTGTAATAGCTTAGATTTAATTTCCCGCAATTTACTTCCCGCAAATTATTAAACTGTTAATTATGCATGACAAGATTTGTATGACAAATAAAATCAACCCGTAGCTCACAATGATGCATGTTCAAAGATAAACATAAACTGATACAACACACATGCACATGCCACTCTTAGGGTACGCCTCACTGGTTTCCTCGAACGTGGTCGTCAAGTATAGGGTGTTTTAGAGATCGCCCTCCTGTCTAAGATCCAGTTGCCTCGAAACGGTTGCCTCGGATAAAAAGGATCTAGGACATTAGGGTTACTTCTAAGGTGTCCTACTATTGCTTTGGTGACCACACATGTCTCTTGTAAATCGAATTGACCCGAATACTTCCAACGACGGTGCTACCTACTTCTCAATAGTGGGATAGCATTATCTTAAGGACTTTTACACAGCCTAATTCCTTAGAGTAGGTAGATTCTCCTGGGTACTTGCTCTCTCAAAAACAAACAAAACATCTTTTCACACTGACACTTTCAAAAGGTTTTCAAACAAATATTTCATACACTCTTGAGGACAGATACAAGAGTTACTTAGAAATTTTTCAAACGAAACTTTTTCAAAATCCACACACACTTGAAAAGCAAACAATTTTTGAAAACATAAGAGCAAGTACCTAAGAGCCCGTGGATAACCACATATAGAAAGGGTGCTAACACCTTCCCTTTCTATAAATCTACCTCCCAAATCGAAAGACATCTCAAAGAAGGAATTTTGCTGTGCTTTTGTCCTTTCCATGTTAGAGAACATAAAAGACGGTGGCGACTCTTGCTTACCACGACATTTCGTGAACCAGCTTAAAAAACAGTCAGTTCTATTTCCACCGATCACAGAACTGGCGACTCTGTTGGGGAAACTTTTATAAAGTGAGGTGTACCTTAGGATTAGACCACTCTTATGTTTTCAATTGTATGTCTTGATTGCTTTTATACTTGTGGGCTGCATTGGAGTTTCATAGATCCTAACCCAGATCTTGGGAATACCCTTTAGGTAGCATAAGCTGTGAGGGACCTGTCCGGCGTAGACCGACACGGGTGAAGCAGTGGCTACGTTGGTGTGACACCTTGGTCTGTACCGATATCCCTTGTGTTGCAACGAGGAGAATATGGGTCTTCTGAGGAGTCATTAAGCACCAACCGACCTTAGAACCCTAAATTGACCCAACTTGGCCATAGAACAATAGCAGTATGCTACACTCATTGAGGCTAAACTCTCGCGATGGTTCTAGCCGTAAGAAAAGATTGCGATGCTGGAGTTATGACCGATCGAGGGTAGTCGATGATATTGAGATCCTCTAAAACCCGGTTACTATTTTCTAGGACAGGTCTTAACCAACGAAACTGAAAGAGGGTAGTACCTAAACTTCATGCTGGCCTAAACTCTAAGGGCTTTCTGGTGTGACTTGTGTGCCTTAAAACTTGAACTACTTGCATATTCTGACACATGAGTTTCTTGCAGGTTTTGTTTACAGTCCTTAATCTGGACTCATAACAGGGTTTACCTACATTACTCCACGTATAGCATAGCATCATACCATCATACCATTGCATACATCCTACATAAGGACTAACCCATTTCAAGGATCTCAAGGGTTTGTGATGCAGGTCATGATGAACCAAAATGTCTAGCAAGGGGAAAAGGGGATTTATTTTCCTCTAGCCAGGTTGATGATTTGAGTCAGGGGCTATGACCCACTAGATATGGTGAGCCTTGACTCTTGAAGAAGGACTCTCAACAACACAAAGTTCCTTCAATCAAGCTACGAAATTCAAATCCTAACAACTTTTCGTGTTTACCCCACGAGATCCTTGAAAACATTGCATGCATACATACACATCATTGCATAACAGGTACCCTTGTTACAGGTCACTTACCATCTCCGCTGTTTATTTCAGCAATGGCTTCCCAACAAGGCAACCAGGATCTTCATGCTCAAGAGACTCGGTTCGGGGAGATCCTCCTAAATTTATCCAAGGGGCAAGAAGAGCTGAGAACACTCCTCATGGGGACTTTGGTCAGGAACAGTCCCGAAGACGATAAGGACGAACGACTGAAACGTCTACAAGCTGAGGTGGATACAATGAGAGCCCGGATGCTGGGGAAGATAACTCTCATTCAAGACTTAGCTCAAAGACAGGAAGAGCTCAGGGTCCTCGTCAATGAGTTGCTTCAAAATAACCAAGTGAGGCCGACGACTAGGGTTGAAGATCAAGCCATCATTCAACCACCTGTGGGGCCAAAAGACAAGGGAAAAGCTCCTCAACTTGCTTCAGGGACACAAATTCAGCATCAACCTCACCAGCTTCAGCAAGACAGTATGAAGCAAGTAGTCAGGGTTGGGGACCAAACCGGTAATCAGCCCCCAAGAAATCAAAGGCTTGGTTCAATGAGTAGACCTCTCCAAGTCGCTACCACCTCACAGGTCCAACAACAACCTGACCATAAGCAACAGGTTACTCCGAGGCCATTTACCAAGCTCAATATGCCGCTGTCCCAAGCTTTGCAACACTTGTTGAGTTTGAATATGGTGACGTTGATAGAACCTCACCCTAATCCTAAGACTTCTTCACCCAACTATAATCCTAATGGAAGGTGTGCATACCATTCTAACAGCCCGGGGCATACTACGGACAACTGTTGGGCCCTGAAGAACAAGGTCCAAGACATGATTGATGCTAAGGAAGTCCAATTTGAAGCACCAGAGACTCCAAACATAATCACTGCTCCTTTGCCCAATCATTGAAGGCTTTTGTTTTATTTGAATTTCCGAGTTGTATTTTTCTTTGCTTATACAAACAATTAATGTCATAGCAAACTCTTTTATTTCATTAATGCATCACATATGTCTGTTTGAATTAATCTATTCGTATTCATTATATTAAAAATTGCTTTCATGTTTCTGTGATGTTCAATTCTCAATTGCAAATTCTAAGCCTCTTGAGGGAGGATGACGAAAACGATACCACGATCCTTACAATATGCTTTTGAACAGACCCCGCTGATGAGGTACAAGCATTGTTTCAATTCCTAAACACTGGAGTTATAAGGAAGATAATCCCTCGTCAACCCCTTTGAGCCAAAGAAGTAGGAGTTTTTATTTTCGAAAATTAAAACCCTTAATCATAACCTGGGGCAGGGTAGTTCTCTCAGTTGATCCAAGTGCACAGCGAATAGCATCAAAGAAGTCCTTCCGAGACGAAAAGACAGTGATGGTTCCAGGTAATCATAAAGACAGGCAGTCATTATCTCTTAGAAATAAAAGCCCAATAAGTCAAAACCTATGAAGGAGACTTACAAAACTGGGGCATCCCGCTGACTGTAATCACAAAAAGGAACAGTTCAGGAAAAAAACAGGGATAACGAAATCAAAAAAGAAAGAGGTCCTACAAACCGTCAACAAAAAAGGAAATGTCTGCCTATTCAAAATAAACTGTCAATATCCGAACCATCATCAGAATATCAGGACAAAGACTCAAACAAGGTCCAACGCACGATCAGTTGAGTTTAGGTTTGAAGAACATCACGAAGAGCGGGTGGGTACAAATAAAATTTGAGCCTTTATCCTTTGTTTCTTAAACCGTGAACCAGGCCACGCTACAACCCTTAAAAGTCCTAGTTGAAGCATGGGTTAGTTCGAAAGCATACTGTTACGAAAGGTATCCTGACTCCTTAAGGCTTGCGGTAAAATAACGAGTTGACATCACAGTTTACAAAAAATTCACTTGTTTTTATAAAAAAAAATGCATTTTCAAAAACTTCAAGACATACATAAGCTTTGCATTTTTAACATAACTTTGTTTGCATATGACTTTTTGTTCGAACAACAAAGAAATTCGCACGAAGAATATCTAGTGAACAAAAGCACTTCCAACCAAAGGGGCACTGCATGATCATTGTCCATCATCTGGGGCAGTTAAGTCAAGATTCGGAGAATCTCTCAAGGGCCAAATAACCGGGGGCAAATCTCCACCTGAGTCACTTGGGGCATTGGACATGAATTCCAGCGACAAATCTTGCATGATCAACGAAGATCTTCTGGTGTTATGGTAACACAACACTAATAACAGTGACAACTCCCTGCACTCTGAGAGCATGGACATAGTCGGAAAAAAAATACTACGCATAATAAAAGACCCGCTAGGTCGACCAGCCTATGCAAAAATAAGGGCTTCCCGTCGAACCAAAAGGGTTCGGGCAAAAATAAGGGATGAAATGAAAAAAAAATCTGTACACCCGGCAAGTCGAAAACCTGAAAAGGCGGCTTGGGCAAAAATGGGTATCCCGGTGGACTGAAAACCCGAAAGGGCGGTCCAGGCAAAAGTTAGGGATCACAGCGTACGACTATGCCCCGTTATCTCGTCACTTGCCTACCAGAAGAAGATTTGTCAATCGGCAATTATCAGCACCTCCACAGGTACCTTCTCCCGCAGAAACTGGGGCAATAAGAATTGTCTAAGCGATCTGGTTGCTCTGTCCACCGAGGTGCCAAGGTATGTTCAGCTGAAGAATGTAACCAAGATATCTCCACTCCCCATAGATTAAGACAAGATTCAGCAATACTCTCCCCGAGCAGAGTTGGTCTCCCATCAGCCCCAAAAAGGCACAGTATCTCCAACAAGTCAGCAACACTCTCCCCAAGCAGAGTTAGCCTACTGTCAGCCTTAAGGAAGTTGGGTATCCCCCGAAGGTCTCAATATTCCCCAGCGGAGTATACAGACATTCCTAAGCAAGCATCCCCGACAGTCTTAATATTCCTCAACGGAAATATAAGATTGTTCCCCGGTGGAATACATACACCCCAGTGGAGCCATTTCCCTGTGCAGTCTGAAAAGTTTCCCCAGGAGAGTTGAATCATCCTCCCCGGTAGATTCTGGAAACTTATCCCCAGTAGATTCTGGAAGCTTATCCCCAATAGATTCTGGAAGCTTATCCCCAGTAGATTCTGGAAGCTAGTCCCCTGCATAGTGCATGCATCTCTCCCCGGCTCTATTCAAAGGTTATTCCCCACCAGAGCTTATAACTGGGTTATCCTCAGCTAATTACCACGGAAAGATCGTCCTCGGCGAAGTTCTTCCTATCCCCCAGCGGAGTTCATCAAATTCCCCAACATAACTTATCAATGGAATCTCCAGCGGAGTTATCATTAAATTCTCAGCGAAGTATCTCTTCCCACAGAGTAATTCCCTGCAGAGTAATCTCTTCAACAAGTTTATTCCCAACGGAGTCATCTTCTCCTACCGGTTTATTCTTGCAATCATCATCCCCAGCGGAAATGAAGAACTCTACTCTTCAAACATCAGCCCAGGATTCAACAAGCTCCTGACATTCATCAAGGATTTATTTTCCTAGACGAAAATACATTCATAGACATTTCACATTTCATACATCCTGCTTACATACATGATAAAGTGCATATGACACTATCTCATTTTGAACATCATGACATTATGCATTTCATACATCATGACATTGCATACAACTGATGTTTTGCCTTTTTAGGAAAAAGGTCAATCCAAAGATGATTACTATCAACTGTCGCAATTCCATATTCGATACCTGTATCTAGCCAGGGCATATCTGTGAGCGATTGATTGTGGATTCGATACCTGTATCTAGCCAGGGCATATCTACATTAAAGAAATTTTAGAGATAGCTTAGAGATGCTCCGGACAGGGATGCTATTCTATTGCTTATTCAGATATCCTTCTAGAGATGGTTCAGATGCGATCCAGATATGGCTACATTCTGATACTTATTCAGATTTCCTCTTCAGAAATGGCTTGGAAATGCTCCAGAGATGGATGCTATTCTTTTGCTTATTCAAGAGTTTCCTTTCAGATATAGCTGGGACATGCTCCAGAGATGGATGTTATTCTTTTGCTTATTCATATTTTCTCTTCAGAGATGGCTTGGAAATGCTCCAGACACGGATGCTATTCTTTTGCCTATTCAAAGTTTCTTCTCAGAGATAGTCCAGATATGCTCCAAACCGGATGCTATTCTGTTGCTTATTCAGAGTTGCTTTTCAGAGATAACTTAGAGATGCTCCAACCACTGATGATATTCTATTGTTTATTCAGAGATTCCTTCTAGATATAGTTCAGATGCGATCCAGACATGGCTACTTTCTGATACTTATTCCAGATTCTCTTTCAGAGATAGCTTAGAGATGCTCCCGATGAGGATGATATTCTATTGCTTATTCAGATCCCCTCTCAGATAGCTTAGAGATGCTCTGGACCCGGATGCTATTCTATCGCTTATTCAGAGTTTCTTCCTAGAAATGGCTTGGAAATGCTCCAGACATGGATGCTATTCTTTTGCTTATTCAAAGTTTCTTTTCAGAGATAGCTTGGAAATGCTCCAAACATGGATGCTATTCTTTAGCTTATTCAAAGTTTCCTTTCAGAGATGGCTTAGAGATACTCCATATCCGGATGTTATTCTTTTGCCTATTCAGATTCCTCTCCAGTGATGGCCTAGAGATGCTCCTGACCCGGACGCTATTCTATTGCTTATTCAGATTCCAACTTCTAAAGACAACTTAGAGATGCTCCAGACACTGATGCTATTCTATTGTTTAGTCCAGATTCATTCAAAAGACATTCCAGATACGATCCAGATTCGGATGACACTCTGTCACTCACTCAGATATAATATGGATATACCCCAGACGCGGCAGTCATTCTACTATTTATTCAGACGTCAGCAATTAGACACAGACTAGATATGCTCCAGATCCGGAAGCTATTCTATTTCTTATTCAGATTCAACTATCCATTACACTTCCAAATGGCATCTATAAGCCCATTCCCGACAAGGTTATATCACTTCCAAATGGCATCTATAAGCCCATTCCCGACAAGGTTCTGTCACATCTCCAGATGGCATCTATAAACCCATCCTCCTATCCGTCACATCTCCAAATGGCATATGTAAGCCCATTCCCGACATCACATTGCTGATACTACACCATGCGAGTGCAAATTTCTGGGCACTTTAGTGTTCAATCATCTTCCACCTTCGGATCACGAAAGGCACGCAAGCCAATCTACATCCTCAGGTTTAAGAAGATCGAACAGGGGCAACTGTTGTACCCCAAAATTTGCCCTCCCATATTTCTCAAAACATTTCAAGAAAAATTCACAAGTCCAACCCGGCGAGTCATATTCAGGTGTTCTTTCGCCAAGATATCTCTGATAACGTATTCTCAAATTCAGGTTCGGCTCAAGAGTCAATTCTTTAAAGAAGGTATCCGAATGTGTGAGTTTTCTCGAACAAATATGGTGAAAAAAGTGTGCTGAAAGTGCAGTTTTTACGCACTAAAAAATTCATAACTTGAAAATCGTGGCTCGTTTTGAACCCGTTCTGGTGGCTAAAGTTCCGTCTTGACGTCATCTATGTTTTCATCTCTCACGGCTGGAATCCAATTTCGATCAGAAGGTCTTCAAAAATGCGGATTTATCAAGTATTTCCGTACAGGAAATTTGTGTCAGAAATTTATTTGCGTCATGTTCGGAAAATCATAACTTGGTCGATTTTCATCGTATCAAGCTGGTTCCGGTGCCAAAATTTCAAAAATTGAGTTGGCTACATTTTCACAGAAGGTATTGAGTTCAAACGGTATTCAAAAGGCCTTCGTTTTTTGCTCAGAGTGCGTGACACGCTGAAAATCCTGAATGCTGAATATTATTTCATCTGGGCCGAAATTTCAAAAATTCATAACTCGGTCAATTTTTATCGGATTGGGCTCATATTTTTACACAAGGTCACTGACTCATAGGTCTACAACTTTGCTTCAAAAGTTGAGACCGAATTATGCTCCGATCAATACCAGTTTTTTATTGAAGGACGTATTAGAGTCGACACTGGAGTCCAAAATAAGTTTGTTTGAGCTGAAACTTCAAAAATTCATAACTAATTCACCGTTTATCCGATTGAGCCGATTTTCGGACAGGAGTTAGTTCTCGATAACGGCTACATTTTGTTTTTACATTTCAACTTCAAAAATGTAAGTCTCAGAGTGCCTAAGAGGGGGGGGGGGGGGGGGGTGAATTAGGTCTTATAAAAATTTATTCGGTTTTATGAGAATGCTTGGTAGTAATTTTTGGTTAAGTGTTTGAAGGTTTTTGATTATATCTTTATCTTTTCCTGATTATGGTGATGAAAGCGATAAATGCGGAAAAGTAAAGAACACGGTGATATATCCTGGTTCCCCTCACAATCCGAGAGTACTCCAGTCCCCTTTCCAACACGAAAGAGATTTCACTATAGTTAGAATGATTGTACAGCCTATGCTTACTATCTAACCTATAGGGTGATCAAAGGTTCTTAACACGTTTAAGACCAAACAAACACTAATGTGAATGAAGAACAATCCTCTTCAAATCACAACACTTACTTCCAACAATCCTGGATAGTAAGGGAAAACCTTTAAGTAATACAATAGTTTATTTGAAGTATATGGAGAGCTTTATCAATCTTGAATTGATCTTCTTCTTCAAGATAAAAACAATTCTCAAACAATGTATATAAATGTTCACAATGTATGTATGAAACTTGTAATGATTTAATGAAAGTGTATATGGCAAGTTTCACAAAATTTATGAACACATGAAAGTTTAATTTCAAATGTGAGTAAATGAGAAAATTGTTAATGAAGAAGGATATTTGTTAATTTTTAAAATTGAAGTATTGAACATTGTTTGAAATAAGAAAATCTGCATTTTATAAAGTTGTAAGAACCTCTTCATTCATGCCAATTCATATGAAAAGTTGCAATGCATTCATGAAAAGATACCACTTGAAAAATGTTCAAAAAACAAAGTAAAAGCTGCATTGGTTCGCTAGGAACCGGTTCCGACACTGACAGAACCCGGTTCTTAGTGAATGTTAGAATTTGAAATTCAAAAATTTACACGCAGGAACCGGTTCCCCTATTGGTACAACCCGGTTCCTGGTACAAAAACCAGAACCATGTTTTTTGAGAAATGCTGGAACCCGGTTCCCTGTTAGGGAGAAACCGGTTCCTAAAGGTTTATTTTCAAAAATACATTTTGAAAGATATTTCAAACAAAGTTTTTCTTGATATTAAAATTATGGAATATGTATATGTTGATGAATGCATATTGTGAACATCTATATTCAAGCTTTAAAGAATTATTTATACCATATTGACATTTGATGATTTCTTCAATAATTCTTCAATAATCTTCAAGACTTTTATTTGATGTTGATAAGCTTTTTGCACATCCTTTTAAAGTTGATGTCCATGTTGTCTTCATCAAAACACATGCTTTAAATATGACTTGAGAAGCTTGCAATTACATTCTCCCCCTTTTTGATGATGACAACCAAGTGTTGAAAACGATTCTTGAATTGTTCATGTTATTTTGTGTAGCAAACATGTTGAGCAAATGCAAGGCTCCCCCTAAATTGTATGCTCCCCCTAAGTCCATGATTCTTTGAATTTTGGAGTGAGTTTGATATTTATTTGGGCCTGCAATTTCTTTGATACAAAACAACACACATGCATACTCTTCTCCCCCTTTGTTAACATCAAAAAGGATGGGGAAAAAGAGAAATAGATACATATAAGAATTAAAACGTGTATCTTAAGAGAAACATTAGATATCACCTTCATCCAAAATACCAAGTTCTCTTCGGATTTTGAAAAAAGGTTCTCGAGCAAGCGGTTTAGTGAAGATATCTGCGAGTTGGTTATGAGTATCCACAAAAGTGACTTCGACATCTCCTTTAAGTACATGATCACAGAGAAAATGATGTCAAATATCTATATGTTTGGTTCTTGAATGCATGACCGGATTCTTTGTAATATTGATAGCACTTGTATTATCGCATCGAAGAGGAATGCATCCGAGATCAAGTCCGTAATCACGGAGTTGTTGCTTGAGCCAAAGAACTTGTGCACAACAACTACCCGCTGCTATGTATTCTGCTTCGGCCGTGCTAAGAGCAACACACGCTTGCTTTTTACAAGCCCATGATACTAATGCATTTCCAATAATGTGACAAGTACCACTTGTGCTTTTACGATCAGTTTTACAACCTGCATAATCCGCGTCAGAATAACCAATTAAAGTGCAAGTACTACCTTTTGGATACCATAAACCGACATTGACTGTTCCTTTAAGATACTTCATGATCCTTTTAACTGCCATGAGGTGTGATTCCTTTGGATTTGCTTGAAAGAGAGCGCAAAGACAAACACTAAACATGATGTCAGGACGGCTTGCCGTCAAATACAATAAAGAACCAATCATACCTCTGTACTTTGTAATATCAATTGGAGTACCAGATTCATCTTGATCAACATATGTACCGGAGCCCATTGGAGTATTCATTGCTTTACAATTGTCCATATCAAACTTTTTCAATAATTCTTTGCAATACTTAGATTGGTTGATAAAGATTCCATCTTCTAGTTGCTTGATTTGTAGTCCAAGAAAGTAGTTCATCTTTCCCATCATAGACATCTCGAATTCTCCTTGCATCATCAATGAGAATTCCTCACACATTTCTTTGTTAGTCGATCCAAAAATGATATCATCAACATAGACTTGAACCAATAAAGTGTTACTTTTGATTTTCTTAATGAACAAGGTTTTATCAACCTTACCCTTTTCGAAACCTTTTTCACACAAAAAATTGCTAAGTCTATCATACCATGCTCTTGGTGCTTGTTTTAAGCCATAAAGAGCCTTTCTCAACTTAAAGACATGTGAAGGATGTTTGAAGTCTTCAAATCCCGAGGGTTGTTTGACATAGACTTCTTCATTGATGTATCCATTCAAGAATGTGCTTTTGACGTCCATTTGAAAAAGCTGAAAATTTAATGAACAAGCATAAGCAAGTAAAAGACGTATAGCTTCTAACCTTGCAACCGGAGCAAATGTTTCTTCAAAGTCGATTCCTTCCTCTTGATTGTAACCTTGGGCAACCAACCTTGCTTTGTTTCGAACAATTAGACCATTCTCATCAAGTTTGTTCTTAAACACCCATCGGGTACCTATGATGTGTTTACCATTTGGTCTAGGAACAAGTTCCCACACTTGATTTCTCTCGAATTGATTTAATTCTTCTTGCATAACAATAATCCATTGATCATCTCCTAAGGCTTCATCAACTTTGGTAGGTTCAATTTGAGAAACAAACGCCATGTTTAAGCAAGAATCTTTTAGATTTAATCTTGTTGATACTCCTTGGCTAATGTCACCAATAATTTTGTCAATAGGATGGTCTCTATGAGTTCTCCATTCTTTTGGTAGATCATTGGTGTTTGAATCTTGTTGTACAATATTTTCTTGATTTTCCGGTGATTTCTTAATTTGATCAATTGAAAGATCTTCCGGGGGTAAATCTATAGGATCATCATCATCACAAACAACTACTTCCTCCTTCGAGGGGTTAGTTTCATCAAAATATACATGCATAGATTCTTCAATAGTTAAAGTTCTTTTATTATAAATTCTATATGCTTTACTAGAAAGCGAATAACCAAGAAATATACCTTCGTCGGATTTCTCGTCAAACTTACCGAGATTATCCTTGTCATTATTAAGAACAAAGCACTTGCATCCAAAAATGTGAAAGTGAGCAATATTCGGCTTTCTTCCTTTGAAGAGTTCATATGGAGTCTTCTTTATTATAGGTCTAATGATAACTCGATTTCCAACATAACATGCCGTACTAACCGCATCCGCCCAAAAATATTTAGGAAGATTTGCATCACTAAGCATTGTTCTTGCAAGTTCCACTAGAAACCTATTCTTTCTTTCAACTACTCCATTTTGTTGTGGAGTTCTAGGTGCTGAAAAATTATGAGAGATACCATGTTCTTCACAAAATTCTTCAAATTGTGCATTTTGGAATTCTCCACCATGATCACTTCTTATGGATACAATCTTTAGTGATTTTTCATTTTGGATTTGCTTAGCATACTTCTTAAAGGCTTTAAAAGCATCACTTTTCTGCACAAGAAACAAAGTCCAAGAATATCTAGAAAAATCATCAATAATGACTAAAGCGTATACATTACCTCCGAAGCTTTTTGTTCTTGATGGACCAAAGAGATCCATGTGTAACAATTGTAGTGGCCTTGTAGTAGACACCACATTCTTAGATTTGAAAGCTGTTTTGGTCTGTTTTCCCTTTTGGCATGCATTACATAATTTGTCTTTGATGAACTTCATCTTTGGTAGACCAATAACTAAGTCATGCTTAACCAATTTGTTCAAGTGCTCCATGTGAATGTGAGCGATCCTCTTGTGCCATAACCAAGCGTCATTGTTGTTTACCATAAGACATTGTACCTTCAGAGACAAATCATCTAAAGTAATCATAAAAATATTGTTAGATCTTATACCTTTGAGTTTTACCTCATTGGTTGCCTCATCTATAATGAGACATTCATCTTTGTTGAATTTGATCTTGAACCCTCTATCGCAAAGTTGACTTATGCTAAGAAGATTGTGTTTTAATCCTTCAACATAGAGAACATCCTCAATTTGAATGGATGGAGGTGTGCCAACTATTCCAACGCCAAGAATCTTTCCTTTGGTGTTGTCTCCATAGGTGACATACCCTTTGGCTTTATGTACTAGATATGAAAATTGGTGTACATCTCCTGTCATATGCTTTGAACATCCACTATCAAGATACCATACATTTGATGTGGATTTCAAGCATACCTACACAAAACAAATTATTCTTTGTTAGGTACCCAAGTTGCCTTGGGTCCTTCAAAGTTAGTTCCCTTTTTCACCCACACATAATGCCCACTTGCTATACTAAAGTTTCTAACATAGCAAGCATTAGGTGTATGGCCTTTAATACCACAATAAAAACAAGTAGGTTCAAAGTTACTTCTATATCTAGAAGGATAAGATTTCTTCTTAGGAAATGTTTTCTTTTTCGATACATTTGCCTTTTTCTTTTGATGATTATGAACAACTTGCTTCTTTTCAACTTTCTTGGGTTTGGAACTATTACTAGCCTTTACAAAAACAGTGGGATTGTTACTTGGTTTCTTAGAATTCACATAACTAAGACCCCTTTTATCATTAGGATAACGTTGTTGGCTTAGTAATCCTTCCAATCCTATTTTTCCTTTTTCATATTGTTCAATGACTCTTTTTAATTGAACAATTTGAAAGACATTTGATTCACACTTGGAGCATGCAAAGTTTTCTTTTTCTTTAATAAAATTCTGTTTTTGAAGTTCAAAATCTTTAGTCATGGTGTCAATTTTTTCTAAACAACTTAGAAGTTCTTTTTCTTGATTTGACACCTTTTTGTATAAACTTTTGCATTCTCTCAAGAGTTCATCAATAGCATCTTGAACATCATCATCAAAAAGATTAAATTCATTACTAACCTCTTCTTCATTGTCGGAGTGATGTGAAGCCATTAATGCTAGATTTGCACATTCCTCGCTTTCCGAATCGGATGAAGAACTTATCTCATTATCTTCCCATGCAACATAAGCCTTTTTGTTCTTGAACTCCTTTTTGCCTTTGAATCCATTTTTCTTGGAGAGTTTTGGACAATCCGGCTTTATGTGACCTTGCTTTCCACATTCATAACATGTGACATCTTGTGTTGATGTGGAGGCTTCTTTATCTTTATGATTATAAAATTTCTTCCTCTTGACAAAGTTAGCATTATGAAGATTATTTTTATGACCAAAATATTTTCCTAACCTTTTTACAAGAAGCAAGAAGTTTTCATCTTCCTCCGATGCATCTTTATCTTGACTTTCCTTTGAATCAACTTTCAAGGCAATGCCTTTGGATTTCTTCTCTAAATTTTCATGTTTTTCAAGTCTACCGAGTTCCGTTTCATATTCTTGAAGTTTGCCAAATAATGTAGCGGAAGTCATTGCGGAGAGACTCTTCTTTTCCGAGATTGCCGTTACCTTTGGTTGCCATTCCCTAGTCAATGATCTAAGGATTTTCAAGTTGAGTTCATCAATTGACAAGGTTTTACCAAGAGCATTTAAGTGATTTTTCAAATGCACAAATCTCTTTTGTAAGTCAAGAATGGATTCTCCGGGCTGCATTCGAAATAGTTCATATTCTTGACTCAAGGTATTTAGCCTTGATCTTTTTACTTCAGCCGTTCCTTCATGAGTTTGAACCAGGGTATCCCATATTTCTTTTGCTGTCTTGCAGTTCGAGACACGGAAAAATTCATCCATACTGAGTGCACCTTGAAGAAGGTTTATTGCCTTTTTGTCATAGAGAACTTTCTTTTTATCATCGTCGTCCCATACAGTTTTGGGTTTTACAGAACCAATGCCATTGATTACTGATATCGAGATAAATGGACCATTTTCAACAGCATCCCATACTTCCTCTCCTTGTGCTTCTAAATGCGCCTTCATGCGTATTTTCCAGAAGTCAAAGTATTCACCACAGAATAAAGGAGGCTTGTTGTTACTAACACCATCTCTGAAAACTGGTTGATGATTTGCGGAAGCCATTCTGGATCTTTAGGAACAAGTTACCTATAACTTGATCTGATGCCAATTGTAAGTCTCAGAGTGCCTAAGAGGGGGGGGGGGGGGTGAATTAGGTCTTATAAAAATTTATTCGGTTTTATGAGAATGCTTGGTAGTAATTTTTGGTTAAGTGTTTGAAGGTTTTTGATTATATCTTTATCTTTTCCTGATTATGGTGATGAAAGCGATAAATGCGGAAAAGTAAAGAACACGGTGATATATCCTGGTTCCCCTCACAATCCGAGAGTACTCCAGTCCCCTTTCCAACACGAAAGAGATTTCACTATAGTTAGAATGATTGTACAGCCTATGCTTACTATCTAACCTATAGGGTGATCAAAGGTTCTTAACACCTTTAAGACCAAACAAACACTAATGTGAATGAAGAACAATCCTCTTCAAATCACAACACTTACTTCCAACAATCCTGGATAGTAAGGGAAAACCTTTAAGTAATACAATAGTTTATTTGAAGTATATGGAGAGCTTTATCAATCTTGAATTGATCTTCTTCTTCAAGATAAAAACAATTCTCAAACAATGTATATAAATATTCACAATGTATGTATGAAACTTGTAATGATTTAATGAAAGTGTATATGGCAAGTTTCACAAAATTTATGAACACATGAAAGTTTAATTTCAAATGTGAGTAAATGAGAAAATTGTTAATGAAGAAGGATATTTGTTAATTTTTAAAATTGAAGTATTGAACATTGTTTGAAATAAGAAAATCTGCATTTTATAAAGTTGTAAGAACCTCTTCATTCATGCCAATTCATATGAAAAGTTGCAATGCATTCATGAAAAGATACCACTTGAAAAATGTTCAAAAAACAAAGTAAAAGCTGCATTGGTTCGCTAGGAACCGGTTCCGACACTGACAGAACCCGGTTCTTAGTGAACGTTAGAATTTGAAATTCAAAAATTTACACGCAGGAACCGGTTCCCCTATTGGTACAACCCGGTTCCTGGTACAAAAACCAGAACCATGTTTTTTGAGAAATGCTGGAACCCGGTTCCCTGTTAGGGAGAAACCGGTTCCTAAAGGTTTATTTTCAAAAATACATTTTGAAAGATATTTCAAACAAAGTTTTTCTTGATGTTAAAATTATGGAATATGTATATGTTGATGAATGCATATTGTGAACATCTATATTCAAGCTTTAAAGAATTATTTATACCATATTGACATTTGATGATTTCTTCAATAATTCTTCAATAATCTTCAAGACTTTTATTTGATGTTGATAAGCTTTTTGCACATCCTTTGAAAGTTGATGTCCATGTTGTCTTCATCAAAACACATGCTTTAAATATGACTTGAGAAGCTTGCAATTACAAAAAATTGCACTTAAGTCCCTGCAATTTAGCCTGGAAAGTGACGAACTCAAGTGAACATTGGAGGCCCAATTGCACATTCAAAGCCCATTTTCTTTACCCTAATTTCCATTATATAATCACATTCTTTTCACACAAGCAGAAAGAGAAAAAAAACCTTACCACAACGCTATCAGAATATCAAATTCTTTCAAGAACCCTAAAACCTTGAAATCCTTATTACAAATCCCTCTCTCACTACAAACAAGTCATCTCAGTTACAAACCAACATCTCACTTCTTCTTCAGTAAGAGTAAGGCTGACTTGATCTCCATGATCAAAAGGGCATAAAAGCATTCATGTCACTACTTTTCCAGTAAGGGTAAGGTTGATTTGATCTCCATGATCAATAGGGCATAATCATTCATACATGTCATATTGGCCTAAACATTAAATTTCTTCATATATTGGCTTTATTTGTATTTTATGATATATAGTAATTTATTTAATGTGTTCATGAGATTCAACACTGCAAATTTAGACAGGATCCCTTGCAGGTTCATTAAGGAACGTTGAGGCCAAAACACAAATGGCCAAAAGCCAAAAGCCAAATGGCCAAAACAGAACAGTTTACACATGACACCAATACATGGCGAGACAGACATCCTGAGAAGGTTAAGGACGTTGAGGCCAGAACACAAATGGCCAAAACAAAACAGTTTACACATGACGCCAACAGCTGTTTCACCCCTCCAATCAGGCCCGTATACTCCTAAACTTTCTCTCTATTTGTATTATGTTCCTTTAATTAATTAATCGTTATTATTTTTATTAATCACTAACCAATTAACATTTTTTCCTACTAAAATCAAAAACACAAAAAATATTTTATTTATTAAAATTAACTTCATCACTTTTATTTTTGTAAATAAATTAATTTAATCAATTTAGCTTTAATTAGATTTAACTTTTGATATTTTTTGCAATATTTAAAATCAATTTAGAATATTAGGTTTTTATTAGCATTAATTCAATTTATTTTATTTCTTTAAAAACTCAAAAATCCAAAAATATTTTAATTAATTAATTAGTTTATTAATTTAATTGTTAACTTAATTTAATTTCTTTTAATCCAAAAATAACCAAAAAATCACTTCCTTTCAAAAAAGGGTCAAAACCCAAAAAAATCGCATCCGATTTAATTTCTCGCACGCGATCCATTTTATCATATTATTGTATCTGTTTCCCGGAATGTAATAGCTTTTAATTAGGACTTTAATTATTTACCGCTTTATTTTACTTTCCGCAATTTAAATTAAAGGGTTTGTTTTTGGCGATGTAAATACCCGACGCCTTGTAATAGCTTAGATTTAATTTCCCGCAATTTACTTCCCGCAAATTATTAAACTGTTAATTATGCATGACAAGATTTGTATGACAAATAAAATCAACCCGTAGCTCACAATGATGCATGTTCAAAGATAAACATAAAATGAAACAACACACATGCACATGCCACTCTTAGGGTACGCCTCACTGGTTGCCTCGAACGTGGTCGTCAAGTATAGGGTGTTTTAGAGGTCGCCCTCCTGTCTAAGATCCAGTTGCCTCGAAACGGTTGCCTAGGATAAAAAGGATCTAGGACATTAGGGTTACTTCTAAGGTGTCCTACTATTGCTTTGGTGACCACACATGTCCCTTGTAAATCGAATTGACCCGAATACCACCAACGACGGTGCTACCTACTTCTCAATAGTGGGATAGCATTATCTTAAGGACTTTTACACAGCCTAATTCCTTAGAGTAGGTAGATTCTCCTGGGTACTTGCTCTCTCAAAAACAAACAAAACATCTTTTCACACTGACACTTTCAAAAGGTTTTCAAACAAATATTTCATACACTCTTGAGGACAGATACAAGAGTTACTTAGAAATTTTTCAAACGAAACTTTTTCAAAACCCACACACACTTGAAAAGCAAACAATTTTTGAAAATATAAGAGCAAGTACCTAAGAGCCCGTGGATAACCACGAATAGAAAGGGTGCTAACACCTTCCCTTTCTATAAATCTACCTCCCGAACCGAGAGACATCTCAAAGAAGGAATTTTGCTGTGCTTTTGTCCTTTCCATGTTGGAGAACATAAAAGACGGTGGCGACTCTTGCTTACCGCGACATTTCACGAACCAGCTTAAAAAACAGTCAGTTCTATTTCCACCGATCACCGTTCCGAAGGTACCTTCATGTAGCTCTGCCATGATCTTTTCTGCTTCAGTCTTATCCACACAACGCAGTAAAGTTGAATCTTGGTTTCGCTTGTATAGAACGCCATTACTGAGGAAGAACTTTGTCGTAAACCTTCTCAGGAACTTCTTGTCATTAACAGATGCACCTTCGGGGTATTCTTGAGCTTCCAAGTACCTCTTCACTTCATGATACCAAGGTTTTTCAGTTACCTCTTCAGCCTCGAGATCACAACAATGTGCAGGTTCATCCAACTTACAGATAATGATCCGGGGAGCCTCGTTATCCCATTTGACTTTTAACATAGAAGACATCGTAGCCAGCGCGTCCGCTAACTGATTCTCCTCTCTTGGGAAATGTTCAAAAGTTATCTCCTCGAAGTGGGGGATCAATGCCAACACATACTCTTTGTAAGGAATAAGATTTGGGTGTTTCGTATCCCACTCGCCTTTGATCTGATTGATCACGAGAGCGGAATCTCCGAAGACACTCAGAAACTTGATCCTTAAGTCAATTGCAGCTTGAAGACCCATGATGCATGCCTCATACTCTGCCATGTTGTTGGTGCAGTTGAAACATAGCCGGGCAGTGAGTGGAGTATGAGTGCCTTTAGGGGATATGATCACGGCGCCGATGCCGTTACCCAAAGCGTTTGAGGCTCCGTCAAAGTGCATAGACCATCGGGATCCTTCATCCGGTCCAGGTATTTCACAATCAGTCACTACCATGATGTTCTCCTCTGGAAATTCAAAGTTCATAAATTGGTACTCGTCCACTGCCTGGTGTGCCAAATGGTCTGCCAATACACTTCCCTTGATTGCTTTCTGAGTCGTGTACTGGATGTCGTGTGAGTCAACATATACTGTCTCAGCCGGCGAGCAGCCCATACCAAAGCGCAACAAGTTTTCTCGAGTAGTGAGTATCGGGTCTCACAGTCGGTAAACTTTTTGCTAAGGTAATAAATGGCGTGCTCTTTTCGGCCAGACTCGTCATGCTGCCCCAGCACACACCCCATTGAATTGTCCAATACTGTCAAGTATAAGATTAGAGGTCTCCCTTCAACCGGTGGTATAAGAATGGGTGGTTCTTGGAGGTACTCTTTGATTCTGTCGAAAGCGGTCTGACATTCATCGTTCCAACGTACTACTTGATCTTTCTTCAGTAGCTTGAAGATTGGTTCACAGGTAGCAGTTAGATGTGAGATGAATCGGGCAATGTAGTTCATCCGTCCTAGAAAGCCTCTGACTTCTTTCTCTGTCTTGGGAACTGGAATCTCTTGTATGGCTTTCACCTTGGCAGGGTCCACTTGAACACCTTTGTCGCTCACGACAAAACCTAGTAGTTTTCCAGATCTTACCCCGAAGGTGCACTTGTTCGGGTTCAACCTCAGCTTGTACAACTTCAGACGGTCAAACAGCTTCTGTAGATGGTCAAGGTGTTCCTCCTCAGTTTGGGACCTTGCAATCATATCATCGACATATACTTCGATCTCGTGATGGATCATGTCATGAAATAAAGCAACCATGGCACGTTGGTAGGTTTCCCCAGCATTTTTCAACCCAAATGGCATGACCTTGTAACAAAAGGTGCCCCACTGAGTAACAAAAGTGGTCTTCTCCATGTCTTCAAGAGCCATCTTGATCTGATTATAACCGGAGAAGCCGTCCATGAAGGAGAATACCTTATGCTGAGCAGTATTGTCAACCAGAACGTCGATGTGAGGCAGAGGGAAATCATCCTTGGGGCTTGCCCTGTTCAAATCCCTGTAGTCAACATACATTCTGACCTTACCATCCTTCTTCGGCACTGGAACCATGTTGGCAACCCATTGAGGGTAAGAAGTCACTGCTAGAAATCCGGCATCAAATTGTTTCATAACCTCAGCTTTGATTTTCTCGGACATCTCTGGACGCATACGGCAGACCTTCTGTTTTACCGGAGGGCATTCTTCCTTGGAGGCAGGTGATGAACCACGATGTCAGTATCCAACCCAGGCATGTCTTTGTAAGACCAGGCAAAGATTTCCACATAGTCATGCAGCATCTGAATCAACCGTTGTTTCACACTGAGCTCTAGATTGGCACCAATCTTGACTTCCTTTCTATCCGTCTCAGTACCCAGATTTACCGTTTCCACTGGCTCTTCATGTGGCTGAATGTCCCTCTCTTCTTGGAGTAGCAGTCCTGCAAGCTCACCAGGCACTTCGCAATCATCTTCACCTTCGTCTTCGGCTAAGTTGATCGGATTTTCGAAGTCATAACTGGCAGTAGCAGAGTCGTTACTTGTGAGATCCAGAGTGGATTGGAACCTGTATAGGTGAGTGTGTGTAAATATAGCTGTTTTGCAATATATAAAGAAAGAAAGGGAGCGCAAGATTTGAAATGCGAAAAATGTCCAATGCTTTTATTCATGATATATGAAAATGACAAATAATAAGCCCTCACAAATGAAACCACGGTGCCCCGGGTAAGACACTGGGCCATAAAGTTTCAAATTATTGTTCGTTACAAATTTAAAACAAAAGAGTTCATTACTGAGTGACAAAAGTAATAGGTACGAAGTATCTTGCAGTCCAGTTACTTGGTCCACCGTCGGTCGTCGGGTAGATCCAGCTGTCAAATTCGGATTCCTCCACTTCGTCTTCAATAGCATTCACTCCTGGGTTGGTGATGAATACAGGAGGTCTTCCAATCCTTGCCTTGCAAACAGCCCTCTGAGCTTCTGCAGTGAAACCCAAGCCAAATTTGTCAGTCTTCGGAGTGAAGTCAGGAAGTCTGCCCCAGTTTGCACACTCACCCTTCTCAATCACAACCCGGACATCCTTTAAGGAAGCCATCTTCAACGGAGAATCTTCTTCAGTCACAGTCTCAGCTGCTGCCAATGTCTGAGGCACCTCTTCGAAGTGTTGAAAGGGGGTCTCAATGAACTCCCCATCCATCTCTACGTACCGGAACGAGTTGAGGTGGTTGACCATATATTCTTCCTCCCCTTGAACTGTTACGATCTTCCCCCTGACTGGGTACTTAAGCTTATGATGTAAAGTGGAGGTCACAGCTCTAGCCTTGTGGATCCATGGACGACCCAGCAAACAAGAATAGGATGGTCGGATGTCCATCACATAGAAAGTAGAATCAAAAACTTGAGAACCAACCCTGATTGGAATGTCAACTTCCCCATGTACCATCCTCTTCGACCCGTCAAAGGCCCGGACAACAATGTTACTAGGCTTGAGCTCTAAACCCTCACAATCCAACATGTCTAGGGCCTTCTTGGGTAATACATTCAACGATGAACCGGTGTCTACCAACACATGAGCAAGAGTAGTGCCCCTGCATTCAATGGAGACATGCAGGGCATCGTTGTGGTTCTTTCCTTTGGCAGTCAGATCAGCGTCAGAGAAACCCAACCCATTATCAGCAGTTAAGTTGTCCACACAATCGGTAAATTGATCAGCAGACGTTTCTTGTGGCACATGGGCCATCTTCAGGAAGTAAATCAGGGCCTTGGCGTGGGCCTCTGAACACAACCACAGTGATAACATAGAAATTTTTGATGGGGTGTGCCCCAGCTGCTCAACTACGTTGAAATCACTCTTCTTGATAATTTTAAGAATCTCTTCCATCTCTTGCTTGGAAGCTTCAACATTGGTGGTCTTTGGTGCCTCCGTCCGGGCAGGCACATCAGTAACAATCCCCTTGCCCCGAGTGTCAGATGACTCGACGGCAGGGGTAGAAACTTGATCAGGAGGAGAAACAGGCACACTTGTAGGTGTAATGACGAGAGGTCTCTAAATAGCTGGTGGCGCAATATCAGGTGAGAAGAGCCTACCACTTCGAGTTACTTTGGCAGGCCCGATGATGTTGCTGACACTGGTACTAATATCAAACTCTTTTTTTACTCCAAGCACATAAACATCTGCCCCATAGTGCCAAGGGACAGCTTTGTCAGATGTATAGGGGAGGGGCCCCAGAACAGTGATGATGATAGGAGCAATCTTGTGAACAGGCATGATTTTGACAGGCTTCTTTGAGGGAGCCTTAGGGGGGTTGTTAAAAATAGTGACAATAGACACTTCTTCAGCAGGGACAACAAGAATAGCAATCTTCTCGAACAAGATCTCTTTATTATCTATCAGGCTTTGGATACCTGACTTCAACGAAGGACAACCAGCAGGTGAAACCGAACATAGAAGGCAACCTTTACTACATCCCGGAAATAAACCGGCTAGCAACAGGTTCCTTTTGACAGTCAGCAATGGGGTAACAATCTCATCCACAGAGGCTACATACCGGTCTTCTTCTACAGCATTCACTCCATGCTGGGGCATGGGAGCAGTCACAACATTGGGCCTTTCGGGCGTCTCGAACTGTATTTCCTTAGCATCAATAAGGTCCTGAACCTTATTCCTCAGAGCCCAACAATCATCAGTAGAATGCCCCGGGCTGTCAGAGTGATAAGCGCAGCGGGCGTTGGGATTGTACTTCGGAGATGATGTGTTCACTACCTTCGGAGCCTCTTTGATAGTTACCAGGTTGGTTGACAGCAGTTACGGCAATATCTGAGAGAGGGTCATACTGAGCCGAGTGTACTGCCTTTTGGGTCTCTCACCCCTTGGTTGGTTGTATTGCTGAGGAGCAGCAGCAGGTTTAGAAATTACCACCGCGTTGACAGCTTGGTGGCGTTCCGGTTTGTTCTGTCTTCTGGGACCATACACAACACTAGCTTCCTTCTTGAAGGGCTTCTTTTCAGTACTTACGGAGGCACCTTTCTGTATCTTCCCCGATTTGATACCAGCTTCGATCCTCTCACCAGTCAGGATCAGGTCTGTAAACCCAACAGAGGAATTACCAATCAGGTGATTGAAGAATGGACCAGACAGGGTCCCCAAGAACATGTCCACGAGTTCACGGTCAGTCAACAGTGGTTGCACCCTGCCAGCCAGGTCTCTCCACTTCTGTGCGTACTCCTTAAAACCTTCACCCGTTCCTAGTGACATACCCTGGAGCTGGGTACGCGTAGGAGCGAGGTCGGAATTGTACTGATACTGCTTATAAAAAGCAGTAGCCAAGTCCTCCCAGTTACGAATATTGGTTCCATCCAACTGATAGAACCATTCGAGTTGAGTCCCTGAAAGACTCTCCTGGAAGAAATGGATCCATAAGTTATTGTCTGCAGTGTAAGTTTGGATCTTTCTTACATAAGATCTGAGATGCAGCTTAGGACAGGAAGCCCCATCGTGCTTCACAAAGGCATGTGCCTTGAACTTG
Source organism: Vicia faba (assembly GCA_948472305.1). Taxonomy (NCBI): domain Eukaryota; kingdom Viridiplantae; phylum Streptophyta; class Magnoliopsida; order Fabales; family Fabaceae; genus Vicia; species Vicia faba. The sequence goes on along the minus strand of OX451739.1, from coordinate 444,027,634 downwards.
TGTGGAATCACCACCCCAGAAGATAAACCTAGGTCTCCAAAGTCCAACCCAGGCACATGTTGAATCTCCATAGCATTTAACCAGTCCTCCAGCTGTTTGTACCTGTCCTCAGCAGGAGGGTACTGTTCATCATTGAAATCTGTCTCGGTGTCAGAGACCACGGGACTAGGAACCCTTCCCTCCTGGTGACTGCCTTCCCCAATAAATGGAGTAGTCAGCTCAACTTCATTCTGCAGTGTATTCCCGAATCTGCGTCTAGTGTTGAACAGCACAATCCTCTTCTTCTTCTTCTTCTTCTTCTTCAGGAGAAAAGCCTTCAGCTCCTGTTGTCCTTGGGCTAAGCTCATGACCATCTCTTGAAACTGGGCGTTTTGGGCCTGGAGGGCCTTGATAGCTTGTTCAGTAGTAGGTTCAGGATTCATGATAATTGCTGAAATAGACAGCGAAGAAGATTAAGCAACCTGTAGAAAAAGGGTACCTGTTATGCACATGATGCATGATATGCTATTTATGCAATGCATTCAAGGGTTCGAAAATTCAAATTCGTTGTAGACAAAAAGGAACACACATTGTATTAGGAAATAATATGTTCAGTACATCAGGGCCTCATGGGCAAAACATTACAAAATAATTAATCTCAAAAGACATTGCGCATCCTCTTTGGAGTGATGTAAGTGTAGAGAGTCTTTTCCTCGTGAAGTAGACGAGTGAGATCCAAGACCTTCTTCTCACTGGCATGTAGACTGGTTTCAAGAGAATTTCGTTCTTCCTTGAGTTGGATCCAGCTCTTTTGCATTTCTTCCCAAGATGTTGGCATGTCAGGATGTTGAATGGTGTATGGCACCTCTCCTTCCAAAACTGGCTCTTTGATCACGGGGAGAACATGAGGATATGGCATCACCAGCTTCTGGGAGCGGGCTCGTACCCACTTGAGATAAGGCTCCAGAGGGATGGAGTTCTTGTGCCCCAGTGTCTTACTATCTACCCTGTTGGGCATCCTCCAAGTTCTGATGAATCTCTGGCGAAGTCCTTGGGCATCGTTGTCGAAGTCAAAAACTATGTCAGGAATCAGCATGTCATGAGGGCCATCCCTCCGAGCATAACCAAACTGTCTCAAAGCCATACATGGGTTGTAAGTAATGCCCCCTCTAATTCCAAGTAAAGGAACATTAGGAAACTCTCCGCAACGATCAATGATAGTGACATTTTCTCTGGACCGAGAACACCAATGTATATCAACATGTGTAAGAGTCATCAGTCGTTGTGACCATCTCAAACCCCACTCTTTCTTCAAAACTGATTGTGGAAGGGTCAAAATAAACCACCTTGCCAGGAGAGGAGTGCAGCACATGAGAACACCTCTTTTTCTCATGGTTCGAGTGTAACATGAGTGGAGGATGTCCCCAAGCAACGTAGGTATGGGATTCTTGGACATGAAGATCTTGACAGCATTGATATCTATAAGCTGATCTGGATTCGGGAACAACACCAACCCATAGACAAGGAGTGCCACAACTTCTTCAAAGGCTTGTAGGTCAAGGGAATTCCAACATTCTTGGGCCTTCTCAAACAAGAACTTTTCCAAGAATCCTTTGATACCACTTCTAACTTCCCAATGTCCCTTGATGTCAGATGGTTGTAGGCATAATGCTTTAGCAACCTCTTCAAGTTTTGGTTCCCTTTCCGTACCGTTGTAGGGTAGTTGACTGAGAATGGGAACCCTCATAAGCTGAGAAAACTCTTCCAAAGTAGGTACTAACTGGTAATCCGGGAAAGTAAAACAGTGGTGCAAAGGGTCAAAGAACTGGAACAACACTTTCACCATATCCTCTTCAATGTTGGTATTGACCAAGCTGATGAGTCTACCATGCCTTTCACTGAAGGAAGAGTTCTCGGGAATCCTGGATGCAAGCTCCTTAAGCTGAGGAGGGGTCCTTACAAGGTTGACCTGAATTGTCTTTCTGCGGATAGTTTCCATGTCCTATAAAACAAGAACAAAGATGAAGATTCGAACCCTTGAAGTGGTTAGTGGATGCATATGATGTTGTATGATGTTATGATAAAAGCACACCACAAGTATTCACAAAAGGCAAACATGATAAGGCACACAAGTCACACCAGACAGCCCTTAGAGTTTAGGCCAACATGAGGTCTAGGTACTACCCTTTTGAAGTTGGTGGGCTCAAAAACCTGTCCTATCAAAAGTAACCGGGTTCTAAGGAGCTCAATATCATTGGGTTGTTTTCTATGTTCATTGTTTTGATTTAGCCACTGAAAAATATTCCAAGAAAACAACCCTAAATGAGTGTAGTATCGAGTATCTACCAACTTCGGACTGCACCAAAGTCGGTCATCTCACTACCCTTAAAGAGGCCAGGATGGTCAAGTAAGGTTCCTAAGGTCAGTTGATGCTTCACGACACCACGCGGCGGCCCCGTACTCTCCTTGACTTGACTCAAGGGTTACCGGTACTCACCAAAGTGCCACATCAACATAGAAAACTGCTTCAACCGTGTCGGTATACCCCGCACAGTTCCCTCACAGTTTTATTGCTACTTTCTAAGAGGTATCCCCCAGATCCGGGTTAGGATCTATAGAACTCCGAAATAGGCCCACAATTTTAAAGCAAACAAAACAAGCAATTGAAAACATAAGAGTGGTCTAATCCTAAGGTACACCTCACTTTTATGTTCCCCAACAGAGTCGCCAGTTCTGTGATCGGTGGAAATAGAACTGACTGTTTTTAAGCTGGTTCGCGAAATGTCGCGGTAAGCAAGAGTCGCCACCGTCTTTTATGTTCTCCAACATGGAAAGGACAAAAGTACAGCAAAATTCCTTATTCGAGATGTTTCTCAGTTCGGGAGGTAGATTTATAGAAAGGGAAGGTGTTAGCACCCTTTCTATCTGTGGTTATCCACGGGCTCTTAGGTACTTGCTCTTATGTTTTCAAAATTTGTTTGCTTTTCAAGTGTGGGTGGGTTTTGAAATAAGTTTCGTTTGAAAAATTTGTAAGTAACTCTTGTATCTGTCCTCAAGAGTGTATGAAAAATTTGTTTGAAAACTTTTGAAAGTGTAGGTGCGAAGAGTTGTTTTTTATTTGTTTTGAAAAGAGCAAGTACTTAAGAGAAATCTACCTACTCTAAGGAATTAGGCTGTGTAAGAGTCCTTTAGATAGTGCTATCCCACCATTGAGAGGTAGGTAGCACCATCGTTGGAGGTATTCGGGTCAATTCGATTATTAGGGACAATATGGTCACCAAAGCAATGGTAAGACACCTTAGTGGTAACCCTAATGTCTTAGATCCTTTTATCCGAGGCAACCGTTTCGAGGCAACTGGATCTTTAGACAAAGGGCGACCTCTAAGACACCCTATACTTGATGACCACGTTCGAGGCAACCAGTGAGGCGTACCCTAAGAGTGGCATGTGCATGTGTTTTGTTTTCAGTTAATGTTTATCTTGTACATGTTATTTGTGAGCTACAAATTGATTTTTATTTTTTCATACAAGTCTTTCATGCATTTTTTTTAACAGTTAGGAGTGCGGAAAATAAATTGCGGAAAAGGTAAATCTAACTATTACAAGGCGCGGGTCTATACATCGCCAAAAACAATAACCCGTTTGGAAAATAAAAATGTGAGAAATAGTAAATAAAGCGATAAACCCTAATTAACTATTACATTTCCGGGGCAGATACAAAATAATGAATTAAAATAAATACGCGCGCGAAAGATTGAATCGGGACGTCCTAAGGGTTTTGACCCTTTTGAGAAATAAAGAAATTTTGGTTTGTCCTTTTTTGCAATTTAATGAAAATTAACCTAATTTACTAATTAATTATTTAATTAAAAGAAAAATATTTTTGCTTTTTATGTTTTAATGAAATAAAATAAAAAAAGAATTAAAAATGTCAAAAGAAAAGCCTAAGTCTAAATTTGTTTTTATTTATTGTAAAAGAGTATTAAAGTTAACTAATTAAACTAATTTAATTTAATTTACATTTATTTACAAAATAAGTTAATAAATAATAAAAATGTTTTTTTTGGTTTTCTGAATTTTATGGTGAAAAAAAATGTTAATTTGTTAATTAATTAAATAATGCTAATAATAATTACTAAAGAAAATAAAAGGAAAAAAGAAAATAAAAGAAAGAATAAAAAAAAACCAAAGGTATTGGGACAACATTGGGGGTGAAGAAGTAATTCCAGCCCATTAAGCCAAGCCTGCGTTGACTTCTGGATCAGGTGTGCCAGAGTTGACTGAGGATTATTGTGGTCCTTCATCTTTTGCCTTTGGATCTGGGTTTGAGGCCACTTGGCGCCCTTCTCGATGAGGCGTATGGTGAGATGCTTTGAGTAATCTACATATGATCCTGTATAGAAAAAATGGAAATAATATTTGGGGGGACCTGGGAATCGAACCCAGGTCCCAATGGTAAACGGACGCGCCTTCCACCAACTCCACCACCTGCTTGCTTTGATATTATAATGGGCAATAAACATAAAATATAAAAACAACGTCTATGCTGGAATTTAACAAAAACGCGCGCTACGTTTGAATTATCCAGTCACGCTCTTCCACGTATTGTCTTCTTCGCTTGTCCTGTAACAAAAACAATCAAATAGCGGGGGGTTTTAAACCCCCACAAAATGCAACCACAGAAAATAGCGATTAGGCGTACAATACATATAAATAGGGCGCGATGGTTTCAATGTCTTCGTCTCATTCAGACGGTTTCAACCATGTGCGTCTTGAGGTCTGATTTTGCGTATGCTGTAAAGCCCTAATTCGAGAGCTTGAAAACCCTAGGATTCAACAATGGTGGTTTACGTTTCAGGGCCCCATAATCCAATTGACTTATGCCAAAAGCTTCAGGGAGGTTCTAGCAATGCAAAGCACATAACAAATCACATTAATAATGCATGAATTATGATTTAAGATTATGAAAATATAACCAAACCGTGTGACTTGTTCTGGCGTGTTCTTGGAGTATCAAGGCTTGTTTGTGATTGCTATGCGTTCCTGAATGTCCCAGCAAGGTAGTGGAATCAAGAAAGGGCTTTGAATTGGCCTGGAAGGTGGAGAACTGTTTTCAAATTTTCTTGAGTTTTTTTGGAATTGGTTTATGGCTCTGTAGCAACTTTTGCACGTGAAATGTATTAGGTTTTGGTTCAGCATATGTATGGGAATATAATTAGGTTAAAGTTTGGGCCAAGGATCCATGGAATTGAAGTTTGGAGATTCTTGTTTAACCACCATTGAAAGCTTTCCATTTTTGGCTCAAAACCAAGATTTTGTGCACAAAATAGCCTAGCACGAATTTGGTAGCTGGCCTGTCATACATAAAAGCTATTCAAACCAAAAATATGCCATTCCATTAACTTTTAGATTTTATTTGAATTTTTATGGATTTAAAATGTATTAAATCAATAAAAATTAAATAAAATGGAAAAATAAATGTTTAATCTTGAAATTAATCATGGGACACGTGTAAGGCATGACAAGGCTGAATCAAGTGGAAGAAAGTGGGCCCTTTTGTCAAAAATTGAAGTTTTAAGGATAGTTGACTTTTGCCATTTCACAAAAATTTCCCAACTTCTCCAATGCATATCTTGCTCAATTTTGATCATATGAACATGTTCTTGGACATTTTGGAAAGGTCTTGAAGTACTCTAACCAATGCCTTTGGTCCCATGTCATTTTGATTTACCAATCTCAAGTTATGGTCTTTGACTTAAAGTGCCTTTTTGTTGACTTTTGAAAATGACCTATAATGTTGAAATTGATAACTTTTTGTGAGAGAATTTCTTGGACTTGAATGTGAAGATGAGTTGTAGGAAATGTCATCCCCTTAAAAATTAGCATTGGATGGGATTTTTTTGATGATCCATGAAAAAGTTATGCCCTGGTCAAGTTACAGTTGACTTTTCAACTGTCCAAAAATAGAAACTTTTGCATCTTTGATGATTTTTGAGCCATGCTTGTGGAATCATGATCAAGACTTGATCAAATGATGATTGTGAGCTCAAAATGAGATGTTGACCAAAAATTCTGACTTTTGACTGTAAAATGACCATTTTACCCCTGCAGTTGATTGTGAACCAAATAGGGCTTTTGATTGTGCAGCTTGACCCTGTGAGTCTTGAAACTTGCCATGTAGGTACTTGGCAATGTATGTATGCCTATGGGACTTGTTTGGACCACTGAAAACCTCAAATTCATTGAAGGAACCAAAACCCTAATTTTGACTGGCTTAAGAGGCATTTGGACTGTGCAATCCTTGAGAAATCTTGAACCATTTGAAGGTGATTCTTGACAAACCTTGAAGAATATGGGAGGGAAAATTTTGGGGTACAACAGCAGGATATAATTCAGTGTACGTCATAGGGATGGGATCAAACTGAGCCCTATTCCGATTCTGATTTTGTGCAATATTCTGTCGTTGAGGAACCTGAACTGGTTGAGCATTAACTGCAGGAGAAACAACCGCTACTTGTGGTTGATCAGTGTACTGAGGCCTACGGCGAGGTCCTCTTCTATCAGTCGAGACAACATTGGCTTCTACCTCTTTCTTCTTCTGAAAGTTCCCAAGGTATTTCTTTGCACCATTAGAAGATTCAGCAGCTTTAGACACTTTACCATTCTTGATTCCTTCTTCTAATCTCTAGCCAATAGTCACCAGGTCTATGAAGCTGGAAGACACACTACCAATCATATTCTCCCAAAAGAAAGGGGATAAAGTGTCCATGAACAAACCAGTTAACTCTTTCTCTGCTAGAGGTGGTTCAACTTGAGATGCCAGTTCTCTCCATCATTGAGCATATTCCTTGAAAGATTCTTTCTCATTCTGAGACATATTTTGTAGTTGGTGACGATCAGGTGCCATGTCAAGGTTGTATTTGTATTGCTTTATGAAAGAATCAACAAGATCTTGGAAGCATTGGATACGACCTTTCTCAAGTCCCATATACCATTTCAATGAAGCTCCACTCAGACTATCTTGGAAACAATGGATAAGAAACTTGTCATTCTTGGTGTAAGCAGACATCTTTCGAAAGTACATCACCAAATGACTTCTTGGACAAGTGTGCCCCCGATATTTCTCAAACTCATGAGTCTTGAACTTTGCAGGCATAACCAGATCAGAAACTAGGCACATGTTGTTAGCATCAACACTGAAGAACTCATTTCCTTCCATAGCTCTGAGTCTCTTCTCTAAAGTCTGATACTGTTCTTTGAACTCTTCAAACTCACCAAAGTCTCCCTGACTCACACTTCGAGGACTGGCAGCATGGTACTCAAAGAGAGGGTTCCCAAAAGCAGCTTGTGCAGCAGGTTGACGAGAAGCAGTATAAACGATTGGCTGAGTTTCAGTGAAAACTGGAGCCTGAAAGACTGGTCGGGAAGACTGGCCAACCGTTGAAGTAATTGTAACAGGCGGAGCGTAATTATGAGGTAACCCAAACTCTGGCCATGCAGTAGATGTATGCTGGATAGGTTGAGTGTCAACAACAACAGTTTGGATTTCAGATATCACAGTCCTTTGAGGTGTCTCTCCTCTGGAAATTAGAACTTGCATCATCTCAGTAAGTTTGGCCATGCCTGACTTTAACTCATCGATTTCCATTCTGACTTCCATGTTGTGTTGTTCTTGGTTTTCCATTCTCAATCTGACAACAGCTCTAGTCCCGTAGTTGTGTTGAGGAATCAGCTTGACGGTAGATGACTAACTGGAAGGAAGAAGCAACTGGGAATAAGATCCTGATCAACCTGGATGTATGCAGAATGATGCAGAGGATGCAAATGATATGCAATGTTATGCAATGAACTGTACAGTAACAGGATCACATGGTTCAGAGTCACGAGCCTGGAGTCAAAGGTATAACCCATAAGGTATAGACTAACTTTTATCACCTACCGAACAAGGTTCTAAGAGGTTCCCATAGTCTACATCCTTCCTTTGGATATTACCAACGTCCTGATTAACTCGGTAATTAGTAATATTCTCAAGAAAGACTCGTCCTAGTGTAGTATCGTGTGACAACTATTTCCGGATTACTCCGTCATAGCTTCCGCACTACACCTAAAAGGCCAAGATGGGTTAGGTAATCTACGGTCCTCAGCTTCAGCAGGCTCCCAGGTCGAAAGCAGTACATCTTCCCGATTACTCAGTAAACGACACTACAGTCAAAGGAGCCTCCACTGAGTGGGGGGTCTCATGCCTCCTTTTTTGGGATTACTCCCTCAAAGTTAACATGACTATACCGCCCGTCCTATCTTAAAGTTTTCCCAAAGTCCGGGTAGAAGACTTATAAGAAATCCCCAAGCACCCTGTAAACCAGGAAAATCCAGACAAACATATATACAAAATATAACACATAAACAACAATAGCACATATACAGATATAAACAAAGATAGGCTCAACCCACTTAAGGATGGACCAGCAAGAGGTCAATCTTTCCCCAGTGAAGTCGCCATTTTTTCTGTGGCGGTAGAAATGTTCAAGACTAAGCCATTGGATTGACTAGACTTTATACAAATCAAAATAAAAATCGCCACCGCGCTTTATTGTTTCCAAAGGAATGGGAAAAGAGAGAATAACCCAAAAAGAGGGGGAAAGATTCAAGGTAAGGGGGTTGGTTATACAAAGGGAAGGTATTAGCACCCTAAACATTTGCGGTACTCCGCAGGAACCTCTTTGTAAAATCTGTATATTTTGGCTATAAAAATGTGTTGTATATAAAATGGATGGTGGACGTGAGAAAAGAAATATTTTTATGATTTTTGCACCCGCCGCGGTTGCGAACCTTTAGTGCCTACATACCATCTTTCATGCAATAGGGGATCAGGGTACACGTAGTTCCTCTAGAAAAGACTTGTATGTTGGTTGATTTTAAACAAGGAGACAAGTCGTCATTGTTAGGAGAGAAATCTCGACTAACGCCTACAAGGTGTAAGAAAGATGGACCCTGCGTCAACAAGAGTGAGGGTTTGAGAACGCCTCTAGTACTCAAGTGGAAAAGTCGACACCTTTATAACCATAGGGATAGGAGAATGTTGCTCGACTATCAATGAATCATGTCTTAGCTTGAAAAAAAGTTTTGAATGGAAAAGGTGCTTGGGCGCACAAAAGAGTTTGAATGAGTTGAAGTGTTTTGTTAATTTTGAAAGAAATGTCAAAGTATGATTAAATGAATTGAAGTTTGTTTAAAGAAAATAAGTTTTAAAAGAAAAGGCACTCGACAAAGTCGAGGTTTATTATGAAAGAGGTTCGAGTTTAAAAACAAAGAAGATTTTGAAAGAAGATGAGAATGTTTTTAAAATTAAAGAAGATGGGAGGAGATGAAGGGGCTATCCTAAAGCATAAGGTAAAAGCTAAGGAAGAGAACCGTCTAACCAACATGAAGCCGATACTCGACATTATAAGCCAATGTAGAATTCCCATTCTTTGGATTGAAACCAAGCAATCAAAGATACTAGACCTCTTGAGAGAATCAAACTTCAAGTGTATTAAGTCTTCGCAAAAATTGGGCAGAGTAACGGCTGTATACGGGTGAATTCCATATTACAAACAAAGATCGTAATCTCAATAACCTGCACACAAAACAAACAAACAGCCCAATGTCTTGAGGTAAACCTCAAGAACTCCAGACAAAATATCAAATAAATTCACAAAGTCTCTAAGATGGGCCAAGGTCTCTAATCCTAAGTCCAAGAAGTCCATCACTCCATAATGCAAAGGATAGTAACCATGTAGTCCAAGTATCATTAATGATTTTTATGGTTCATGTTGATTATTAGGTGTCTTTAAAAAGAAAGAAAAGCTCAAGTGAGCAAAATAAAAAATGACATAAAATTAAATGCTCAAGTGAGCAAAGATGAAAATAACATGAAATGTAAAATGTTAAAAGTAAATGGTACATAAAGCATGAAAATAAAAGCGTAAAGTAAATTTAATTATTAGTAATTAGTGGTTAGTTGGATGACCATATTGAAACTTGCGTTTGGAACTCATTAGAGGATTGGTAGAACCAAAGCCTCCACACAACAAGTTGCATTTTCTTTTTGTCAAGTATATCATCCATTTTGGAATTCTCACAAGGCAACATGTAATGATCAACAATGTTTAAGTGATCCGCATTGACCAAAGGTGTTGTAGATCCATTAGAGGATTGGTAGAACCAAAGCCTCCACACAATGAATCTCAAGGTTATTGGATCAAAGAGATCAAATTAACATACTTGGGCTTGCAATCATAAGTTTGGGCCACGAATGATCATTTATTCGAATCGGGACAAAATTTAGCGCTATGTTAAGCAATCGTAAGTGGACTTATGTAGAAGTCGCACCTATTTTGAGGCCGGTCAATAGCAATCTATGTACTTCATGTTTGGATAAATGATATAGAGATCACCATCCCTTAACATGTAGCACAATTAAAAAAAGAAAGGGATAAGATGAAGAGGGAGGGAAATGATAAGCTAATTTGGATCACCATTTCAAAATTCTTTCATCTTTAAATTCAACCACTCCTCTAGATGGATTAAAGCACTAAACATATCATTAATCCAAAGCACCAAAAATGAATTAAATAATTCACTCTTAGGTAGATTTGAATTGATGAACATTTATCCAACTTCATCTATATCACAAAGTCTATTGAGTTTAAAGACAAATTGGACATTTAAAATTGCAATCTAAACCAACAATCAAAAGGAGTGAATAGAAAAATCATTTTGGATCAAAGTTGCCCCAAAACAAGGCAAAAAATACATTATGTCCTGGTGTAAATCGATTTGCACTACTATGTAAATCAATTTACACAGTACAGTTTTCAAAATTTTGCGTGAAATTGCTTCTGTGCAATCGATTGCATTACAGTGCAAATCGATTGCACACAGTTTCAGTAGCAAAAAAAACATTTTAAAAGGGCAATTTCTTGTTCAAACTATCGATTGCACACAGTTTCAGTAGCAAAAACAGCATTTTAAAAGGGCAATTTCTTGTTCAAACTTTCCATCAAACACCTTATGATCATGGATTTACTTGAGCACTAAAATTCCATCAAATTATGAGAAAATAACACCATTGGAATCACAAAATAATGCTCAAAGAATCAAACCCAAATATCAACAAGAGATCACATTGTGAAAGATGAATTATCCAACTTACCAAAAGGTAGATCTAGAGAATTATCAAAACAACTTCAAGAATTTGCTTCAATTCAACCACAAGAATCAATTGACCAAGATTGGATGTAGAGAATTGATGGAGAAAAAGTGTTTGGATAAAGGTTTAGCTCAAAGATTAGTAAGCTTCAATGCAAAGCTTACTAACTTTTTGAAAATGGAGCTTTGAGTGAATTTGGTAGATGGAGAGAATTGAGAGATTTTTTAGCAAGGTGGATTTGGCTATCAAAAGCTTGAAATTTGAATGAAATGAGAGCTCTATTTATAGAGTTTTAGGATTGAGATTAGTGGTAATTTGGTAATTGATTCTTGGAGCCAAAATTTGAATTAATGATAATTCTTTCAAATATTAGAGCCAAAATTTGAATTAATGATAATTCTTCTAAAAAATGAAAAATTGGCACTAAAATTTGAATTAATGATACATCTTTCAAAAATGAAGAAAAATTGGAGCCAAAATTTGACAATTTTAAAAATGCTGATTTTTTCCAAATTTCACTTTGTGCAAATCGATTTGCACAGTGTATTTTTCCCAAAATCATGCAAAATTCACTTTGTGCAATCGATTGCACTCTAGGAGAAATCGATTATACAGTGAAAAAAATGAAAATTTTTTAATTCTTTTTCTTTGCAAATAGAGATTTTAGGGAAATAATACTGGAAAACCTTATTTGCCATATGCTTCGACTCGGTACCTACAAAACACAAATATGCAAAGACAAAGACAAATATTTTTTTGCATTTTGAGTAGAAGTTATTCAACAACACAAGAGAAAACTTAAAGATAGGATGCAAATGTGATGAATGAAGCTATTTATTAATGATTGTGACTGAATGATAAAATATGGTATGAAAGTGCGACTGAAAAAAGTTAGAGGCAAAATTTAGGGTACAACAGCATCCTTGGTACGTTGGTCCAATTCTACGATCCTTTGTATCGATGCTTCACCTTTCCGGATTACCAGTTAATGCCCACCTTAGAAGAGTACTCCTACATACTTGGTTTGCCGATCACCGATTGTGTTCCTTTTTCTGGCTTAGAAGAGGAACCCAAATCTCACGAGATAGCGACCATCACCCACTTGAAGAAGTCGGAGATATAGGAGAACATGACTACCAAAGGGGGAGCCCGAGGCTTATCTGCGCAGTTTTTGTTGAAGAAAGCTCGTCATTTCGCTGAGATAAAAGATACTATTGCCTTTGAAGACGTCTTTGCTTTACTCGCTTATGGCCTATTCTTGTTTCCTAATGTTGATAAGTTTGTGGATATCAACGCCATCAGAATTTTCTTGATTGGAAATCCAGTCCCTATGCTGCTAGGAGACACCTACTACTCCATCCACCTTCGAAACTCTTATCAAGGAGGGATGATTATTTGTTTTGCACCGTTGTTGTATCAGTGGTATGTTTCTCATCTACCTAGGTCTGATGTTTTCTGGGATCTCGAGAAGGAGCCGCGATGGGCGGCAAAAATTATGGCTCTCACTCATTTCGACATTGATTGGTATAATCGAGTTTACTATGACGTGAAGATCATCAATAGCTGTGGTGCTTTTCCTAACGTGCCACTTCTTAGTACAAAAGGAGGAATTAACTATAATCCTGTTCTCGCACGCCGTCAGTTTGGATACCCGATGAGGGATAAGCCGAACAAAATTCATGTGAGTGGCTTCTTTCTACAAGAAGGACAAGATCATCAAGCAGCTAAGAAGGAGATCGAAGGAGCTTGGCGTCACATCCATAGGAAAGGGAGAGACATGTTAGGACAGAGAGGTGTTGTTTCTTTGGAGCCTTACTTACAATGGGTTCGTGCTAGGGCTTGTGCTCTCAAGATGCCTTATAAACCCGAGAAACCTTTATTCCCTACTGTTGCATCGTTATCTGTCGATATCCCTATCGAGAATATGGGAGAATACCAAGGAAATCTGGCTAGGATGAAGTCCGAAAGAGATGCTTGGAAAGAAAAGTATAATATGTCGGAATATGAGAATCGGGTCCTGACTCGACAGCTAAAGGAAAAGGAGGATTTGCTATTTATTCAAGACGGCTGGTTCATTGATCATGATGAGAAGCTTCGTCAAAAGGATGCTTTACTGAAGAAATATGCTAGTGAAAGGAAGAGAAAGAAGGAAGATTCAGTAAGCGTTGCTCTTGTTCCTAATCCACAAAAGGAAATCATTGATCGATTGGTAGCTGAGAAGAAAGAGTTGGAAAACTTTTATGAAGAGAAGATCAGGAAGCTTCAGTTACAGTTGGCGTTCGGTCCTTCATCTGATGTTTCTGAGTGATCTTTAGTTCTTAGTTTTATTTTTTATTACTGATGTCATTTTGTAAAACTCTGTAAAAGGGCTTCATGTTCCAAAGTTGTAATTTACTGCTTTTTATTGGGTTGTTGTCCCAAAGTTGTAATTTATTGCTTTTTATTATTGGGTTGTTGTCCCAAAGTTGTAATTTATTATTTTGTTATTCCAAAGTTGTAAGTTGTAATTTACCGCTTTTGATTAATGAAACGAGTTTTTGTTGTTCCAAATTCCTTCACCATTGATGTGTGCAAAATTATCGAAGTTCCTTGAAAAAACTATCAAAATGAACGATCATTTGCATCGCATATCATGCATCATCCAACATTCCACTTCATATCTTTTCTAGAGTCTTATCCTTGTTTCTTTTTCCACTCCGATAGATTGTCAAGCTGTCTCATCGGTACGATACCTGAGCCAATCGTCAGAGGAAGATGGAAGATCTGGAATAGGAAAACCACGAGCTTCGCGAGGAGGTTGCTACCCTTCGTGTCAGTATGGAAAAATTAATTGCGCTAGTGGAAAGTTTGATGGCTGCTCAGAATCAGCCATCGACTGCAGCTGCTGAGATTCAGACTTCAACTACTGTGGTTTCTGAGATTGTCACTGTTCCAACATCTGTGACTCAAATCAACTCTCCGCTTCAACATCAGATGCCAAAGGGTTTTCCGTGGGGAATGCCTTATAACTTCATACCAGAAGGGTATCAGCCTGCCATACAACCTTTGGTTCAACCTACTGTGTCCTTTCCTCAACCAGAGATAACTACTGTGCCGCCTGTAATTCCGTCTGTGGCATCTTTCCCTCAATCGGTGATGACAACTGCCATTCCTGTGGTTCATTCTATGCCATACCTGAATGAGCCTACTTATCATGATGAGCCTGCTGAAAGTCTAGGTCTTTTCGATAGAATGGAGGAATTTCAAGACCAGTTTCAAGAGATGCAGAGGGAGATCAGAGCGCTGAAAGGGAAAGATTTGTTTGGAAATAATGCTCATGATTTGTGTTTAGTTCCAAATGTAAAGATTCCAGCCAAATTCAAAGTTCCAGACTTTGAAAGGTATAAAGGTGATTCATGTCCACAGAGTCATTTAACTATGTATGTAAGAAATATGTCTACATATTCTGACGATCATAATTTGTTAATTCACTACTTTCAAGATAGTTTGACTGGTGCCGCTCTAAAATGGTACGCGGGTTTGGACAGTACCCGGATCCGTAATTTCAATGATCTTAGTGAAGCTTTTGTTTGCCAGTATAAGTACAATGTCGACATGGCACCGGACAGAGATCAACTCCGGGCGATGTCCCAGAAAGACAAAGATTCCTTTAAAGAATACGCCCAGAGGTGGCGCGAGATTGCTGCTCAGATTTATCCCCCTCTTGAGGAGAAAGAAATGACAAAGATATTCCTGAAGACTTTAGGTTATTTTTATTATGAAAGAATGATTGTCAGTGCACCCAGTGATTTCACCGAGATGGTAAGTATGGGCATGCGGTTGGAAGAAGGGATTTGTGAGGGACGTTTGGTTAAAGAAGGAAGTCCATCTAGCAGTATCAAGAAGTTTGGAAGTGTTTTCCCTAAAAGGAAAGAACAATATGTCAGTGTAATTTTCCTTGGGAGACTAAGGAGAGGCTACTCACATGTTGCGGCAGTCACTCCGGCTGTCCGCACAACAATGGTGACCCCAACTCGTCAAACCCCACCAACTCAGCAACGACCATTTCAACAGCAGCCTCGACAACAGGCTTATCAATTTAATAACCAGAATCGTTCACCAAGGAAATCGCAATTTGATGCCATTTCCATGACTTACACTGAGCTGTTCCCCGCTCTGATCAGGAAAAACCTCATAACGAAGAAGCCACCTCCTATTGCACCGAATAGTACTTCTCCGTGGTACAAGGCGGACCTGTTCTGTGAGTATCATCAAGGGTCGTCGGGGCACAACATTGAAAATTGCTTTGCTCTAAAGGCAGATGTGTAGAGGTTGATTAAGAATGGTATCTTGTCTTTCAAGGATGTTACCCTGAATGTTAGAGATGATCCTTTGCCTCGACATGGGTCAGCATTAATGAATATGGTGGAAGGTTGTCCGGGAAAATTTCGAGTTTTCAAGTTGAACACATAAGAGATTCGTTGATCAGGTTACATCAGAGCTTAAGAAGACTTGCCTTTTTAGGCATCATCATGATTATGACGTTTGTGAATTTTGTTCAAGAGAAGTCGATTGCCCTATTGTGAAGGAGGATATTCAAAAATTGTTAGACCAAAGGGTTATCACTATTACGTATGACAGAGATCCGGCGGATGAAGTGAATGTTATAATACCGCAATTCAACTTGCCTGAACCACTAAAGATCGTTTATGACAGTCAGACTGCACCGTTTTCTCCTTTGATCATTTATCCACCTGGTCCTGTGCCTTACAATTCAGACCAAGCTATATCGTATAAGTATAATTCCACAATGATTGAGAACAGGGTAGAAGTCCCTATACCGACAATGCCATCTTTTGTTAACATTGCTGATGTGAGAAGAGTTACGAGAAGTGGGCGTATCTTTACAGCAGTACCTTTGAAGAGACCAGAAGTTCAAGTAAGGAGGCCTATACCGGCAGAAATTCCAGCGAGAAATGTTGAACCAAGGGTTGAGGTAGGCCGATCCAATGAACCTATCCCACACCCCGATGATGATGAGATTCTGAAGCTCATCAAGAGAAGTGAATATAAGATTGTGGACCAACTATTGCAAACTCCTTCCAAGATTTCTTTGCTTGCTTTACTGAGAGATTTTGGTGCCCATAGAGAAGCTTTGATGAAGGTCTTGGACCAGGCATTCGTAGATCATGATGTGACGGTTGACCAATTTGATGGAATTGTGGGAAATATTACTTCGTGTAACAATCTTGGTTTCAGTGATGAAGAGCTTCCGGAGGAGGGAAGGAACCATAATATGGCTTTACATATCTCAATAAGTTGTGGAAATGATACTTTATCAAGTGTGCTAGTAGATACAGGTTCGTCGTTAAATGTAATGCCCAAAACTACATTATCTCGACTTTCATACCAAGGTGCTCCCATGAGACCTAGTGGGGTAATTGTCAAAGCGTTTGATGGTTCCAGGAAGACTGTCATTGGTGAAGTGGATCTTCCTATAATAATTGGTCCTCATACCTTTCAGATCAATTTTCAAGTAATGGATATTTGTGCCGCCTACAGTTGCCTATTGGGTCGTCCATGGATCCATGATGAAGGGGCAGTCACATCCATGCTCCATCAGAGATTGAAGTTTGTAAGGAATGGAAAGCTGGTAATGATTGGTGGAGAGCAAGCTATGGTGGTAAGCCACTTGTCATCTTTCTCTTTTATTGATGCTGATGAGGATGTTGGAACCCAATTCCAAGCTCTATTTGTTGCTAATAATGAAGTGAAAAAGCAAGGGACATCTATTTCTTCTTTTGAGGATGCGCGACGAGTGGTTGAGAGTGGTTCGGATGAAGGTTGGGGCCAGGTGTTGACTTTGCCTGAGAACAAGTCTGGAGAAGGTCTTGGTTTTCATCTCGTGTCTACAAGAGTTAAGCAGGATACAGTTACCCATTCAATACAAGAAGTTTTCCGAAGTGCAGGTTTTATCCATCCGACTCCTCCTGAAGTTGATGCTATAATAGGAGACGATTCTGAAGAGGATTTACCCGACTTTGTAACACATGGAGTGGTTTGCCAAAACTGGATTGCTGTTGATATTCCTGTTGTGATGCACATTTCTGAGTAATGTTTTGTTTTATTTTTGAAAAAATAACTTTCTCTCTGCCCAAGGCGAAAAAGTATTTGTGTCGGGCTATGTTGAAAATAAATCCTTTTGCTCTGCCCAAGGCAAAAGAGAAAATGTCTGGGCTCTTTGTTTCAAGTATTGCCAATCATGAATAAAAATGTTATTTTGTCCACTACTGTTTTATTTTTCACTTCTTCTGGGAAATAGTAATGAAAATTAATTGGTAATAATAGGAAAATATATTAATCTTTTGTTTTATCTGTACAACATTCATATTAATCGATTTCTAAAATAAAGCATAATCATATGTGCAGATTAATCCATGACTTAACCATTGAAAACAATGATCCTATGCCCCCTCCCAACTTTGAATTCCCTGTGTTCAGAGCCGAGGAAGAAGATAGTGAAGAGATTCCTGATGAAATTTCCCGTTTACTTGAGCACGATGAAAAGACTATTCAGACGTTTGAAGAGCCTGTAGAGATGATCAATTTGGGTAATGAAGAAGATAAAAAGGAAGTCAAGGTCGGAGCATTGCTTATCCCAGAGGTCAAAGAGAAAATGTTGGAACTTCTCAGAGAATATGTTGATGTGTTTGCTTGGTCCTACCAAGACATGCCAGGTTTGGATAACAATATTGTGGAGCATCGTTTGCCGTTGAGACCTGAATGTCCGCCGATTAAGCAGAAGTTGAGAAGGACTCGTCCCGATATGGCTGACAAGATCAAAGAAGAGGTTCAAAAGCAAATTAATGCAGGTTTCCTTGTTACATCGGTCTATCCTCAATGGTTAGCCAATATAGTGTCTGTTGCTAAGAAAGATGGCAAAGTTCGGATGTGTGTAGACTATAGAGATCTGAATAGAGCTAGCCCAAAGGATAATTTTCCCTTACCACACATAGATGTATTGGTCGACAGTACCGCAAAGTTCAAAGTCTTTTCTTTCATGGATGGTTTCTCTGGTTACAATCAAATCAAGATGGCGCCAGAAGATATGGAGAAGACAGCTTTCATTACACCTTGGGGGACATTTTGTTATCGGGTAATGCCGTTTGGTTTGAAGAATGCTGGTGCAACATACCAAAGGGCCATGACTGCTTTGTTCCATGATATGATGCATAAAGAGATATAAGTTTATGTAGATGACATGATTTCCAAGTCACAAACTGAAGAAGATCATTTGGAACATTTATTGAAATTATTCTAGCGTTTGAGAAAGTATAAACTTCGTCTGAATCCCAACAAGTGCACTTTTGGTGTTCGTTTTGGAAGACTTCTGGGTTTCATTGTCAGTCAGAGAGGTATTGAGGTAGATCCTGATAAAGTCAAGGCTATTTGGGAAATTCCCTCACCCAAGACAAAAAAACAAGTAAGAGGATTCCTTGGGAGACTGAACTATATTTCTAGATTTATATCTCATATGACTGCTACCTGTGGGCCAATTTTCAAGCTTCTCTGAAAGAACCAAGGATGTGTGTGGACAGAAGATTGTCAGAAATCTTTTGATAGCATCAAATAATATTTACTTGAACCTCCCATTTTGATTCCTCCGGTGGAAGGAAGACCTTTGATTATGTACCTGACTATATTGGAAGATTCCATGGGATGTGTGCTTAGCCAACAAGATGAGACTGGAAGAAAGGAACATGCCATATATTATCTGAGTAAGAAATTCACAGACTATGAGTATCGATACTCATTGCTTGAGAAAACCTGTTGTGCTTTAGCTTGGGTTGCTCGCCGTCTGCGCCAGTATATGATTAACCACACCACTTGGTTGATCTCCAAAATGGATCCGATCAAGTATATCTTTGAGAAGCTCGCCTTATCTGGAAGAATAGCCCGTTGGCATATGTTGTTATCTGAATATGACATTGAGTATCACACTTAGAAAGCAATCAAAGGGAGTATTTTAGCTGATCATTTGGCTCACCAACCAATTGACGATTATCAATCCATCAAGTTTGACTTCCCAGATGAAGATGTTATGTACTTGAAAGCTAAAGATTGTGAAGAGTCGTTACCTGAAGAAGGACCTGATCCCGAATCCCATTGGGGTTTGATATTTGACGGAGCTGTGAATTCTTATGGAAATGGAATTTGGGCAATCATCGTCACTCCCCAAGGTACTCATATCCCGTTCACGGCGAGATTGAAGTTTGACTGCACGAACAACATGGCTGAATATGAGGCATGTATTATGGGTCTCGAAGAAGCAGTGGATCTAAGGATTAGGATTCTTGATATTTACGGAGACTCGACATTGGTAATTAATCAAATCAAAGGAGAATGGGAGACTCGTCATCCTGGTTTGATCCCTTACAGAGATTATGCTAGAAGATTGTTAACTTTCTTCAACAAAGTGGAATTACATTATATCCCTAGAGATGAAAACCAAATGGCTGATGCTTTAGCTACTTTGTCTTAAATGTTCCAAGTGAATGGTTGGAACGATGTGCCTACAATCCGAGTTATGCGCCTCGACAGACCTGCTCATGTGTTCTCAGTAGAAGAGGTCACCGACGACAAACCGTGGTTCTATGACATTAAACGTGTTCTTCAAACTCAAGAGTACCCGCCTGGGGAATCCAATAAAGATAGGAAGACATTGAGGAGGTTGGCAAGTAGTTTCTTCCTTAATGGAGAAGTATTATATAAGAGGAATTACGACATGGTCTTGCTCAGATGTGTAGACAGACATGAAACAGACATGCTGATGCAAGAAGTACATGAAGGATCTTTTGGCACCCACGCCAACGGACATGCAATGGCTAAAAAGATGTTGAGAGTTGGTTACTATTGGATGACGATGGAATCTGATTGTTGCAAATATGTGAAGAAATGTCATAAATGCCAAATTTATGCGGACAAGATACATGTGCCACCGACCCTCCTCAATGTTATCTCTTCACCTTGGCCTTTCTCTATGTGGGGCATTGATATGATTGGAATGATTGAACCCAAGGCTTCAAATGGTCATCATTTCATCTTGGTAGCAATCGATTATTTTACTAAATGGGTGGAAGCAACATCTTATGCTAATGTAACCAGACAAGTGGTAGTCAAATTTATCAAGAATCAGATCATTTGTCGATACGGCATCCCGAGCAAGATCGTCACTGATAATGGTTCAAATTTGAATAACAAGATGATGAAAGAGCTTTGTGAAGAATTAAAGATCGAACATCATAATTCTTCTCCCTACAGGCCGAAGATGAATGGGGCTGTTGAAGCTGCTAACAAGAACATCAAAAAGATTGTCCATAAGATGGTGGTAACTTATAAAGATTGGCATGAAATGCTTCTGTTTGCTTTACATGGATACCGTACTTCAGTTCGAACTTCAACAGGCGCAACCCCATTTTCCCTAGTTTATGGCATGGAAGCAGTACTCCCCGTGGAGGTTGAGATCCCGTCTATGAGATTTTTGATGGAAGCTAAACTTTCTGAGGCTGAATGGTGTCAAAGTAGATATGATCAGTTGAATTTAATTGAAGAAAAGAGATTGACAGTGTTGTGTCACAATCAACTATATCAGCAGAGAATGAAGAAGGCTTTTGATAAGAAGGTTCGACCATGCGAGTTCAGGGAAGGTGACCTCGTGCTCAAGAAGATATTATCTTTCCAACCTAATTCTAGGGGAAAGTGGGCTCCAAATTATGAAGGACCGTATGACGTTAAGAAGGTTTTCTCTGGAGGAGCCATGATTCTCATAAATATGGATGGTGAAGAACTCCCGCGCTCTGTGAACACCGATGCAGTCAAGAAGTATTTTGCCTAGGTTTGAGTTGAAAGTTCGCTGAGTTGAAAACCCGAAGGGGCGGCTTAGGCAGGCTTTTGGTCAGACTAGTCTTGGCATTTGAGCACATATTGGAATTCAAAGTTGTTAGGGAGAATAGTGATCATTGTTTTTGTGTAACCTTTTTCTTTCATGTACTATTTCCCAAACTTTTGTAAACCATTGGAGTCGCGTTGTTAGCGAACTACCATCTTATTAATGAAATTTGAGCATTTATCTTTTTGTGGGCAAAATTTCAGCTTTTACGGCAATATTTGAAACAGATTTATTCAATGCATTCCTTTTTTTTAAATATGTCATTTGAATACTGAAAGGAACATTAACAATTGTTCCAAGGATGGTTAAGCCATGAAATGCAAAACAATACAGTAATTTATCCTTGCATGATGAACATGTTTTCTTTCAAAATCGTCATGAGGTGTTGGTTATGTAACTTGTGTTTCTAGCGGTACTAAATTTGGTGACTCCCTAGCATTTCCGGTTAAGCTTTATTTCGTTTATCTTTATTTGAGCAGATTTCTGAAGTGTGGTACGCTTTGTATCATGTCAGTGGTCTATTGGTGTTAGAAGATTGGATTTGAATACTTTTATCCCAGAAGACTTGAGCCTTGTAGCGTGATACGCTCTGACGTTGCTTTTTGGTTCCAGTTCCAGTTATTTTCCGTCTCTTTAAGATTGGCCGAGTATTTATTATTTTGTGATATCTTATCATCTTCAAGATATTCCATCTGTTTGTTTTGTCAGCATAACATTCATTTACTCATTTACACTTATATCACGCATGCATATTCACATTTTTCGTTGATTTTGGGTTGTATACTTTGTTTATTCAAACAGCATACATGTTTCTTTCCTAGTAGAATATTAACTTAGGCAGAAAATGTGCTTCATTTCTAAATTCCCCAACTGAGCTAATCCTCGTGGATGAATTTTTGATTTAGCCTTCCTTGTCCATTTCTGGATAGGATGAATCCCCAATTGAGTTATTTTCTCATTGGGTGGAGACTTGTTTAACTGTCTTCTCTCTGGTTTATTCCTGGAGGGAGTTTTTGTCTCTTGCATAGGCTATCTCGTGGTTTTCTCCAAGCTAGGCAACCTAGATGAATGGTGCATTTATTTTGCACATTTAAGTATTTGATTTCCTCAAGAAGGATCTATTCATGGTTCCCTTTGAAGAAGAATTTTATTCTCTGGCAGTGTTATGCAATTTTCTTCTGAAACATCTTTGGAAAACGGCAAGCGGCAGTCTCTTCATGAGCAACTTGTGCGTTATTATTTTTGGAAAACGGCAAGCGGCGGTCTCTTCATGAGCAACTTGTGCGTTATTATTATTTTTGGAAAACGGCAAGCGGCGGTCTCTTCATGAGCAACTTGTGCGTTATTATTTTTGGAAAACGGCAAGCGGCGGTCTCTTCATGAGCAACTTGTGCGTTATTATTATTTTTGGAAAACGGCAAGCGGCGGTCTCTTCATGAGCAACTTGTGCATTATTATTTTTGGAAAAAGGAAAGCGGCGGTCTCTTCATGAGCAAATTGTGCGTTATTATTATTTTTGGAAAACGACAAGCGACAATCTCTTCATGAGCAACTTGTGCGTTATTATTTTTGGAAAATGGCAAGTGGCGGTCTCTTCATGAGCAACTTGTGCGTTATTATTTTGGAAAACGACAAGAGGCGGTCTCTTCATGAGCAACTTGTACGTTATTATTTTTTGGAAACCGGCAAGCGGAGGTCTCTTCATGAGCAACTTGCGTGTTATTGATATTTTTCTGGAATACAGCAAGTTGCGGCTTCTTTATTTGAGCAGCTTGTATGTTATTGGTATTTTTTTTGGAAAACAACAAGTGGCGGCTTCTTTATTTGAGCAGCTTGTATGTTATAGACATTCCTGGACAACAAAAGTGGCGACTTCTTTATTTGAGCAGCTTGTATGTTATAATATTTTTGGAAGACAACAAGTGGCGGCTTCTTTATTTGAGCAGCTTGTATGTTATTGACACCATTTGAATGACAACAAGTGGCAGCTTCTTTATTTGAGCATCTTGTGTATCTATAACCATATTATTATTTCAGCATTAATTGGTATCCCTCTGGAAAAATTTCGCAGAGAAATTTGTTGTGAATCTTTGCCTTCAGAAGTCGGTAATCCATTATCAGCAAAATTGACACATCTTTTGTCTATCTTTGACCTTGGGTTGTGAACTCACCGTTATTTTGGGTCAATAATTTGTTTGTTTCGTGGCCTATGCAAGGCGTCTTCTTTGTTAGGGTCATAGGTCGTATTCTCTCAAATTTCATTCGCCGTTAGGAGTCTATCATTCGAAGTCGATGGCTCATTTCCCCAGTAGTATATAATCTATGTTCTTGTGGTTTGTTGGTGCTTGGTTTCTCCAACATTATTTTTGTCTCATACAGTATCATTCTCTATGAATTTAAATACTACATCCATATCATACACATAATGGGGGTATCTTAGGGCAAAAATTGCACATTATGTATTTAAGTACCTTCAATCTCGTCGAGACGAAGATTTTAATCTTCATATCTCCGGATAGAAGAAACTTAAATAGGGGCAGCTGTCATACCCCAATTTTTTACCTAAGATCCCTGCCTCATTTGCATTATTTTACATACACATCAAGGTCACAGAATACGGTAGGTTTCAAACGTTTCACCTTCGAGCTTTGACTGTGTAGAGATTATCGAGTGTTGTAAGCATTTTATGAATGACTAACCACTAATCAAGCACGAAGTGCATGTTTTGCTGTTTTATTTTCATGTGCAGAAAATAGGTCTGAAAGAAGAGCGTTACACGTTGTACGTCGATCAAGATTTCGAGTCTCAGAACAGAAACACTGTCGTTCGTTAATTTCCAAAAGACTGGTTCATCAAAGAATTTCAGAGAATTGTGCGTTTATTTCCACATTCTGTCCAGCAAATGGTCTCCGTTTTCTCAGAATATTTTTTCAGGAAGAACAGTCAAAATCTACCGGCTTTGGTTCATGTGTGTTTCACATTGTTTTAAAATACAAGAAAAACCAAGTTATACCATCATTTTTAGTTCTTGGGCCAAAAGTCATCTGCAAATTTTCTCATAACGCGGGTTGAATTTCTCCGAAATGGGATAATTAAGTTCAAAACTGTTCTAGAAGAATTTATTCGGAATATTCGAAATATTTGAAATTTTCTTTATTTGAATCCAAGTGATAATTAAAGAGGAGCTATTCAAGAGATCTCACCCAAGAATATTCATTTATCACATGAGATATTTATTCAAGATTATTTTTGTAATTACTTTGAAAGATCTACATCATGGATTATTTAAATACATTGAAGTATTATTTCAAGAAGTTAGTGAGGAATTCTATTTAATTACATGAGGAATTTTATTTGGTTACAAAATTAATCCATGTAATTTATTTGGATTTCTATTACAAGAATGCAAGATTAAAGTCCAAGACTTGCATTATTATTTATTCTTCACTCAACAATTCATCAAAGTATTATTCAATTATTTCCCAAATTTAAATGGAAGATCTTGAATTTTTATCAAGATATATCAAGATTCATGTTTATGTGAAGATTCAAGATCATTCATAACTACCCAAAGAATGGAATATATTGAAGAATGCATATTTATTCAATGTTACAATTTATTGGAGTTTATTACAAAGTTGCAAGAAGCTACAAGTTTATACAAGATTTATTTTCAACATAAAAAAATTCAGCAAAGTGCTAGTGCAGCCCATGTTTGCAACCTTTCTTCAAGCCCATTTTGTTGTATTTTTGTTGGTCAAATAATGCTCCAAATAACCTGGAAAAAAAGCAAAGAGAAATGTTGTAAAATGCTACAAAACAGTAAAAAAACAGCAACATACAGCAGCTCCAAATGCTGCCAAAAACCTGCTCTAACCTGCATCAAAGTGGCAGCAATTTGTATCAAAATGGCTAAGGTAATTTGTGAGAACAAAGTATAGAAACAACTTGCCAAAACAGTTTGAATTTCTACTGTTTTTCCCCCTCAAATTCTCCACACTCCACTATAAATAAGAGTCTTTGTCAACACAAGAAGGAGGAAGAAAAATTCAGCAGTAAAAGAAAACAGAAAATTGGTGTTGTTCTAGAAAAATTCATCAAGTAAGAAAAAACCAGAAAAATAGAGGGTTGTTCTAAAAAGAATCCAGCAAGGAGAAAAGATAGCAAATTCAAGGAAGCTTACCATTTTGTTAGAAGCCCCAGCGGAGAGGCTCCGATAGGTATATTCTTTTTCTCCTCTCTATCTACTGTTGCATATGTTCATGCTTGAATGACTTACTGTACCATTTTTTTCTTTGCCATGCAATATTTGCCTTATCATTCTTTTCATTGTTGTGCCATATTTAAGTTGAGTTGCTGCATAAATGTTAATATTTAAACATGTTAGTATTCATAATATCATTAATAATAACAAGTGTAATAAAAGCTTACTTCTTCCGTCGCGTAATGCTTGTTTAGAACTTGTTGTCCCAAAAACTTGTTTAGAACTTGCTGTCCCAACTTGTTTAGAGCTTGTTGTCCCAATATAAAATAAAAAATACCTTTGCTGTCCAGAATATTTTTGCTGTCCAAAAAAAAAACATTGGTTATCCTTTTTGCTTTACAAAATCTCATATCCAAAAAATATTTTGTTATTACAATATCCAAAAAATATTTTGTTACAATATTTAAAAATATTTTGGTACATTATTTAAAAATATTTGTTGTTCCAAACAAAGCCAAAAATATTTTGTTACAATATCTAAAAATATTTTGTTACATTATTTAAAAATATTTGCTGTTCCAAATAAAGCCAAAATATTTTGTTACAATATTTAAAAATATTTTGTTACATTATTTAAAAAATATTTGTTGTTCCAAACAAAGCCAAAAATATTTTGTTACAATATTTAAAAATATTTTGTTACATTATTTAAAAATATTTTGCTATTCCATATCAACATCCAAAATTTTTTTTGCTGTTCTAATCTAAAAAATCAAAAAAACCTTTTGTTCTAATAATAAAAAAATAAAAAATTTGTTCTTACAAGTCCAAAAATCCACATAAACTTCAATCAGTTTTATTTATTTATTATATTTCTTGAATTAAAAAAAACAAACAAAAAAAGAGATGAAACAGCTTCCAAACCCATCTCCACCATAACCCTTTGATTCACAACAACAACAAAAAAAAAAGAACAAGAAACCGGATTTATGAGAGGGAGGAAAAAGGGTTTTTTTTTCTTTCTGTAAGAGAGATTGTTGTGCGTGAGAGAGAAGAGGAAGGTCGTGTGAGAGAGAAGAAGACGACGAAGCTGTTTCAGTTGCTGGCTCGGATGAAGGTATGCAAGAGGAAGAGAGAGTTGCTGCGAGTTGATGGCGTGAGGGAGGAAAAGGTTCGAATCTGTAAGGGAGGAAGAGGTTTGATGGTGTGAGAGAAAAAGGAAGAGAGCTCAGATCTGTTTAGAGAGAGGAAGAAGAAAATCTGATTTCTTAGAGAGAGGAAGCATTTTGGGAGAACATTGTTGTTATGTTGCTTTCTTCTTTCAAAATCCCTTTACTGTTTTTTGGAATAAACATAATAATAATATTAATACATTTTTTTTTCTCTTTCCAAACTTATTGATAATAATAAATCCGCCTTTTGTTTTTTTCTCCCTTCCCAATGTAACAGTAAAATATTAATAATAATATAAACTCTAGCCTTTTCCTTCTCCCAATAAAAAGCAGTAACAACATATAATAATGTTTTTTTCTCTCCTTCTTCCCAAGCAGCCGCGCGCATCCCCTTGCCTCCTAGGGTTTCTTCTTTTTTTTCTTTTCCTATTCCCTTTGACCCGGTGGCCCATTGGGCCCAGTTCAGTCCAATTTCTAATTTCAATTTTTCCTTATGCTTTATTTTAATCACGCTAGTAAATGAATAATGACACAGTTCAATTGGCAAAGTGTGTTTACAACAAGCTAAGGGTCCTGGGTTCAAGTCCTTGTTGGGTCACTTTTCTATCTTTTATTCTTTTGGCCATATTATTTAACATACTTAATAATATTAATTTAGTTTGCTGTATAATTATTAACTATTATAAAAACACATAAAAAACGTTTAATTAAAATTCATCCTTATTTAATTTTTGTCAACATACTATTATTTTTATTTTGTGTTGTTATTTATTTAATCATTCGAAAATACATGTTTCATGATTTAATTTTTTTATGTGTTTAATTATTAAAAATCTACGATTTCGTAATTTAATCTTCATGTACTTTTGATTATTTATTTAATCGTTAAAATGCAAGCTAGTATGATTTAAATTTCATTAGTTAATTGTTCAATTATAATTTTAATTAATCGATCGTTAATCCACATATCTCTCGTCCGTTTCAATCCAAGGGAATTGTTTAATTTTTGTCGACTTCATGTCATCAAACACATAGCGCGAATACCCTCATTCATCTTCCGTTTATTATTTCGTTAAAAACTTAAGATAATTTTCCCAAATATTCAATTTTTCAAAACTCACACCTTTTAAGTCAAAACTTCGACGTTAGGTCGTCGTATCTTCAAAAACTCGTCCATACCCATTTTTGGCCAAACAATTTATTTCTAATCAAACAAATTTTTTTAATAAACAGATATTTCAAAAGGTTCCTATAGAATACTATAGATACATTGGGTGCTAATACCTTCTCATTGTATAACCAACCCCCGAACTCTACATCTCTTTTCAAAACGCCTTGTATTTTCATTACTTTTAAAAGTATTATTTTACATTGCATACTTTAGGGTTTTATTTCGCTCTTTTCCCTTTTCCCTTGGAAATAATAAAGCGCGGTGGCGACTCTTACTTTTGTGAGACGAATTAATTAATAGTTTGATCTCCGATATACCCCGCTACATTTTTTATCGCTACATGTGTAAACAGCAGAAGCTTCTTTCTTGGCTGGGAAGGTCTTCTTGACAGCAGTGGAAGCAGATACATCTTTCTGTATTTTACCGCTCTTAATGCCAGCTTCGACCCTTTCACCTGTCAGAATTAATTCGGTGAACCCTGCAGATGAGCTCCCGATCAAGTGATTAAAGAATGGACCTGACAGGGTCCCCAAAAACATATCAACCAGCTCTCTATCCAACAATGGTGGCTGCACCCTTCCAGCCAAATCCCGCCACTTCTGGGCGTACTCCTTAAAGCCTTCATTAGAGACCATACTCATACTCTGTAGTTGAGTACGAGTAGGCGCTAGATCTGTGTTATATTGGTATTATCGATAGAAAGCAGCAGCCAGATCCTCCCAGTTATGAACATCAGATCTCTCAAGTTGATAGAACCAGTCCAATTGTGTACCCGACAAACTATCTTGAAAAAAGTGGACCCACAGATCCTTATCAGAAGAGTGAGGTTGGATCTTTCTGACGTAGGACCGCAGATGCATCTTCGGGCAAGACAAACCATCATATTTGGCAAATGTAGGCACCTTGAACTTGGGGGGAATGACAATCCCTGCAACCAACCCTAGTTCTTAGAAATCCAACCCAGGTACTCTTTGTACCTCCATAGCTGCCAACCGCTCTTCCAGATTTTTATACTTATCGCCCGCAGGAGGATATTGCTGCTCAGAGTAATCTTCTTCCTCTTCTTCCTCTTCTTCCTCTTCCTCTTCAGCTTCAGACTCGGAGGGCATTGCAACTCCCTTACCTTTACCAACCCCTTCGTCAGACGTCGAGGGGAACTCGAGAACCCTTCTAGCCTGGTTCTCAAATCTTCTCCCCAAAGTGGCCACACCAGCCCTTTTCTTCTTTTTCTCTTTGTATTTTTCCTTCTCTTTCTCTAACAGTGCTTTAAGGTCTTCCTGACCTTTTGCCAAGGTCATGAGGAGTTGTTGGAACTGAGAATTTTGTGCTTGCAGATCTTTGACCGTCTGTTCTATATCCATCTTGCTGAAATAAACAGCAGAAAGATAAGGAAACCTGGTGTGAAGACCTGTTTATGCATATGATGAATGATATGTATTCATGTAATGCTTTCAAGGATTTAGAAATTCAAAGTTGTTGCAAACAAAAAGAACACACGTCATATTAATAAGAAGAAATTTGATAGTACATAAATGCCCCATGCGCAAAATATTACAAAATTCTTAATGTAAAAAGACGTTGTGCATCCTCTTTGGTGCGATGTAGGTGTTAAGAGTCTCCTCTTCCTGAAGTCGGCATGTAAGTTCCAAAACCTTCTTCTCACTGGCATAGAAGCTGGCTTCAAAAGTGTTTTGTTCTTCCTTGAGCTGTATCCAACTCTTTTGCAATTCTTCTAGTGATGTTGGCATGTCCGGATGTAGGAGGGTGTATGGAACCTCTCCTTCCATAACATGCTCTTTGATCACGGTGAGAATGTGGGGGTAAGGCATCATAAGACTCTGGGTGCGGGTTCGTACCCACTTGAGATAAGGCTCAAGGGGGGTGGAATTCTTGTGCCCTAGTGTCTTACTATCCACTTTGTTGGGCATCCTCCAAGTTCGGATAAACCTTTGTCGAAGTCCTTGAGCGTCGCTGTCGAAGTCAAAAACCAAATCTGGAATTAGAATATCATGAGGGCCATCCTTTAGAGCATATCCAAACTGTCTCAGAGCTAAACAGGGGTTGTAGGTAATGCCTCCCCTAATTCCAAGTAGTGGGACATTATGGAATTCCCCACAACGATCAATGATGATGACATTTTCTCTGGACCGAGAACACCAATGAACATCAGAATGTGTGAGAGTCATCAACCGTTGTGACCACCTTAAGCCTTGCTCACTTTTCAAGACTGACTGGGGAAGGTGAGAAATAAACCACCTTGCTAGAAGAGGAGTACAACACATGAGAGCACCTCTTTTCCTCATTGTTCGTGTGTGAAATGAGTGTAGGATGTCCCCAAGCAATGTAGGCACAAGATTCCGAGATATGAAAATCTTGAAAGCATTCACATCTATAAGCTGATCAGGGTTTGGGAACAGGACCAACCCATAGATGAGAAGTGCTACAATCTCCTCAAAAGCTTGCAGATCTAGAGAATTCCAGCAGTCTTGTGCCTTCTCAAACATAAACTTTTCCAAGAAACCCTTGACACCACTTCTGTTTTCCCAATGACCTTTGATATCAGATGGTTGCAAGTGTAGGGCTTGAGCAACATCTTCAGGCTTTGGTTCTCTTTCTATACCGTTGTAGGGTAGTTGATGGAGAATAGGAATCCTCAGGAGTTGAGAAAATTCCTCCAAAGTAGGTACTAGTTGGTAATCAGGAAATGTAAAGCAATGGTGTAGGGGGTCAAAGAACTAGAAGAGGACTTTCACCATGTCTTCTTCAATGTTGGAGTTGACTAAGTTGAGAAGTCTACCATGTCTTTCACTGAAGGGAGAATTCTATGGAATCTTGGAAGTAAGCTCCTTGAGTTGAGGAGGGATTCTCACAAGGTTGACTTGAATTGTTTTCCTGCAAAGTGTATCCATAACCTACAAAACAGGAACAAAGATGAAGATCCAAATCCTTGAAATGGTTAGTGGATGCACATGATGCTTTATGATGTTCATGATGTATGCACAAGTATATGTACAAGCAAGTCACACAAAATCCTAGTTTCAAGCTTGCATGGGGTTTCATAGGTAAGTACCCTCTTGAAGTTAGTTGGCTCAACCTGTCCTATAAATAGTAACCGGGTTCTAAGGAGC
Source organism: Vicia faba (assembly GCA_948472305.1). Classification (NCBI taxonomy): domain Eukaryota; kingdom Viridiplantae; phylum Streptophyta; class Magnoliopsida; order Fabales; family Fabaceae; genus Vicia; species Vicia faba. The sequence goes on along the minus strand of OX451739.1, from coordinate 443,996,861 downwards.
TCAATATCACTAGATTATTTTCTGTGTTCATTGTTTCAGTTTAGCCACTTAACTGGAGACTGAAATATTCTAAGAAAATAACCCTCAATGAGTGTAGTATTGAGTATCTACCAACTTCGGATTGCACCAAAGCCGATCATCTCACTACCCCTAAAAAGGCCAAGATGGTCAAGTAAGGTTCTAAGAGTTCATTAGTGCTTCATGACATCACTCAGCGACCCCGTATTCTCTTTGATTGACTCAAAGGCTACCGGTACCCACAAATATGTCGCACTAATATAGCTATTGCTTCAACCATGTCGGTATACCCCGCACAGTTTCCATAATGTATTGCTATTTACCTATGAATGTTTCCCAAATCCGGGTAGAGGATTTCAAACCCAAACAATAGAATCAAATGTAAAGCAATCAAAGCAAACAAAATAAGCATATAAAGGTGATCTAAACCCTAAGGTTACTCCAGTTTTAGAAATTTCCCCAACAGAGTCGCCAGTTCTGTGATACGGTGGGAGAACTGACTTGAGGTTTTGCGTTTGTGTTCGCAAATGTTTCGATTTAGCAAGAGTCGCCACCGACTTTTTATTTTATCCTAAGGAAAGGTCAAAAAGCACAGGAAAGACCTTTGAGATGTTTTCTTGGGTTCGGGGAGTAGATTATGAAAAGGGAAGGTGCAAACACCCTTTTCATCCATGGTTATCCATGGGCTCTTAGTTACTTGTTTAGATCACTTACTTTTGCTTTTCAATTGTTTGAAATGGTGCTTTGTGTGTGGTTTTGAAAATGTTTTGAAAAGAGGCCATCGTTGTGGCAACCTTTGTAATGATTCTTGTTTGAATATATACAAAGGTGTATTGTCTTTTGAAAAGATTTCAATGTTTGAAAGTATTGTTTTGGGAAATGTTTTGAAATTGTGTTGTGAGGTGTGTTTGAAAATAGCAAGGATGTTTTGCAAGTTTTTGATCAAGTAACTAAGAGTTGTCTACCCTATTTTACTCAAAGATCTTTCCTATACGTTTTTAACCCTTTTGACAGTGTTGTTTTACCATTGCATTTGGTAAACAACCTTGTATTAGGATGTTAAACGGGACAGGCGTGGGTCATGGTATAGACCATGATAGTAATTGTGTTAAGTATCTTTAGCAAATTTTCCAAGGGACTACATCATTTTGTGTAGGCAACCAAGATAGCGTCATCGAGGGACTATGATCTCTTGTTTTATTTTTGTTTTGCCAAAATACTTAACATGCATAACATGGCCCATTTTTTTTAAGGCAACAAGTGGATGTAACCCTAGGGGTGCAAGTGTGTATTATGTTGTCAATTTACATGCTTTTTGTCTTTGTATTAGTCAAGCTATTTGTTTGATTTTTTTAGATTGTTGGCATACAAACCCTAATCTCTAATCATGGCATAATTGAAAGCGTAAATGCGTAAAATAAATCTACCACTATTACAATATGATTATGGGGAGGGGGATGCAATTTTTGAATGGGGATTATTTGACAAGAAATTAAAAAACCTAATTTTACTATTACATCCAAATTGAATCAATAGCATAAATAATAAATGAACAATATTTAAATAAAAAAATTAAATAAATATACAAAATATTATGCAAAAATGTTTATGTTTTTTTTTATGTATGTAAAAATGTTTAATGTAAAAAGAAAGAAAGAAATAAAAGAAAGATTATTATTTTTTTATTAAGGGTAAACCCTAATTTTCTTTTAAAAATACAAATATATTAAATATATCATTTATATATAATAAAATAAAATAATGTATATACAAAAAATAAAATATACTTAGAAAAAGTATTTTTAGGTATAAATAATAATAAAAATAAAAGTATAATATTTTCATGTTTTTATTCTCAAGTATTCATTAAATAAAATAAAAGTATGTATGTATATATTAATTGTATTAGTTATGTAATAAAAATAAAATAAAATATATACAAAAATAAAAATATATTTAGAGCAATATTTTTTAGTGTAAATAAAATAAAGAATAAAATAAAAGTATAATGTTATTATATATTATTTTTTTTAAGTTTTCAATAATAAAGTATATACTAATTAAATTGTTTTTATGTTAGAAAAATAAAATAAAAAAATAAAATACAAAACAAATGTAAAAATTTATAAAAAATATTTTTGGGTATTTTTATATTTAGAAAATATAAAATAAAAATCAGAAAATGAAAATAAATAAAAAATATCAAAGTATAAAGAAATTGGGCCAGGGGGGTGCGTTCAGCAAAAGGGGGGTGTTAGAAACAAAAGAACCAAAGCCCAGTCCAAGCCAGACTTCATCTTCAACCTCTCTTCAAAATTTCGCGCGCCCTGTACCAAACATGAACAACCTGCATACGAGCTCTAATGCAAAAACACATAACATCAAAGTTGTAGAGCTTTCCAAGACGAATTCAACCATATAAAAAACTTGTCCTACCTCTCAAAGACTAGAGAGAATTTCTCTGGCCCTAAATCTTAACCTATTTTTTTCAGGATGTTCATGGACCAAATTCTCTTAGCATGCTTAACTAAAATGAAAACTGAGCATATGTATAACTTCATGTCTATGAATACTACATTTTTCATTCACAAACCTAAGCCTAAATGTTCCAAAATAGAGAGATAGAAAGTTGACAAAAACATGTTTCATCTGACTTCGTGTATGGCAATGTGGAGCTTTTCAACAAGGCCTGGGATGTTTGGGAGCTTGCTTGAACTTCCTCTGACCTTCTCCAATGTCTAGCTTGCCTTGAATGTGCTTGAACAATCCTACAGAACTCAACCTGCACAAGCTGAAATCAAAAATGGCAAACCCTGTAAATGGAGTTACAGTCAGTGTTTAAGGGTTGGGATAGTTTGGATAGGTTGTATCGAAAGTGTTTGAACAGGTTTGGGGCAAAACGCACGAGCAAATTGTGCTATGGAAACCAAACTGCAGGGAGTGCCCTGTTTTGCCAAATGAATATGATTTTGTGCTATGGGAGGTTTGAAGGCTCAAAGGGTCGTGTTTATGGCTCAAAGGGATGTGAGAAAGATGTTCCAAATGCTTGCCAAAGTTGGTTTTCACAGATGTTCAAGTTCTAGTGTATTGGACATGTTTCTTGTCTTTTAAGCCAAAATGAACAATGATGTAATACTAGCCTGTACATGCTATCTATCAGCATGCTTCTTGTGACCTTGGCCCCTCAAGTTGGTAGATATGATTTTCTGCACAAGATATTGTTCAAGGCTCAAGAGATGTGGTTTTGACATAAAGCACATTTTGGCAAAAATGGTAATGTACCTTTTACCATTTATGGATTAATCTTGTGTGCAATGCTCTAATTACCAAAAAAATGCCTTAGACCAATGGATCTGCATTTAATTATTGAGTGTGGAATGGTTTTGAGTCCTGTAATCTAGTGCAAAGCAAGCTAATTAGAATTGGCAACATGTATCACTATGAACATGCCATGGATGAAAAGTGAGTTTTTGCCAACTTCAAGCCTTCGATTCTCCCTAACCACAAATGAGTTTGGAGAGTTCTTAGACATTTTAGAAATCTTGCAACATGATCTACATTCTATATTTGAAATGCAATTTGAGATTCCAAGTGGAACTATGTGAAAAATGGCCATGAAGATAGGTCAAAATCCTGCCTAAATTAGGGCAAAATTTCACTAAGTTAAAAGTTTCATGGACCCTTGTTCCAAAAATCATAACTTGAGATCCAAGATTATTTTATGAAAACTTTGTGAATAAAAGTTGTAGAATTTGTGGAGGACTACAACTTTCATGTTGGAAGTTTTGTTTGAATCCAATTGCATCATGGTGAAAATATTGGGCAAAGTTAGGAAAAATTAAGAAAATTTCATAACTTAGAAAAATTCTAAGTTATGAAAATTTTCAAAAAGTCAAAGTCAAAGTTATGACCCTTGGCACTTGATTTTGACCAAAAAGTCAAAGTTTGACTTTTCAATGTACAATCAAATTTTGATCAGTTGACTGAGAAATTCATCTGTTAATCCAATGCAATTGAGATCTTTTGAACCTTGTGAATAGGTCAAGATGATGCCATTGAGTCCTTGAATCCATACTTGAACCAAATTTGCCATTGGCTAGGTCAAAAATCAAAAATTGCCCTTGTGCAGTCAAAACCCTAAAAATGACCATTTTGCCCTTTTGATGATCTGATCAAACTTCTTGAGGAGTTGTAGTCCAAACTTGATAAAATGGTTCATATGAGTTTATAATGTTGATGTGGGTCGAAATTTATGAGGTTTGACTGTAATTTGGCCACAGTTGACTTTTTCCCCAACACAGTTGATTTTTAGGTCAACTGTCCAATTGACTGGGCAAAAATTTGATTCAAGGCTTGAAACTTGGTATGGACAAACTTATAAGTCCAACATGAACTATGAAAGTCACTTTGAGCATTAGAAATCCAAAAAATCCCTGTGCAAACTCAAACCCTAATTTAGGTCATCAATGCAAGGAGATGTCTTGAGCAGAGCAAAACCATAATCCTGTCTGGAGTTCAAGGAGTCTTGTGATGAGAAATCTTGATAAAATGAGAGGGAAAATTTTGGGGTACAACACATGGTCACAATGCCAACGCTATCGAAGAAGATTTGTTTGTTTCTACCGTGGATGAACTGTTGACTCCGCTCCCGATTATTAAGTTGAATTTGTTGAAAGCTGGTATATTCCCAGGTTGTGACAAAGACTGCCATGTTTGCCTATCCTCATCATTTGACTTCCCTCTGTTGAAAAAAGGTATCCAACGACTGATTGATAACCAAGAAATTCTGTTCGAGAATGCTCCTGTTTCACCCGTTCCAGTTAAAGAAGTTTCAATTATAACCATCTACGCCAATCCTTCCAGGGCCCCTAAAAGACCCGTTAGAATTACACCTTGTGATCGGTGGATCTGGAACTGACTGTTTAACACTGGTTCGCGAAATGTCGCGGAAGCAAGAGTCGCCACCGTCTTTTATTTTCTCCAAATGGAAAGGACAAAAGCACAGAAAAATTCCTTATAGAGATTGCTCTCGGTTCGGGAGGTAGATTATAGAAAGGGAAGGTGTTAGCACCCTTTCTATCCATGGTTATCCATGGGCTCTTAGATACTCGCTCACTTGTGTTTTCAAAAATGGTTTGTTTGCTTTTCAACTGTGGGTTTTAAAAAGTTTCTTTGAAAATTCCAGTTCGACTCTTGTATCGGTCCTCAAGAGTGTTTGAAAAATTGCTTTCGAAAGCTTTTTGAAAAGGTGTCGGTGTGAAAAGTATTTTTTGATTTGTTTTTGAAATTATAGCAAGTATCTAGAGTCGTCTACCTACCCTAAGGAATTCGTCTGTGTAGATGTCCTTTAAAGTAGTGCCATCCCACCATTGAGAGGTAGGTAGCACCACCGTTGGAGGTGTTCGGGTCAATTCGAGGTTCGGGACATGGTGATCACCGGAGCAATAGGAAGACACCTTAGAAGCTACCCTCATGCCAGGTTCCCGGATCATGAGGACTTACTAAGACATCCTCTACTCGACGATCACCTTTCGAAGGGCAAGGCAACAATGAGGCGTACCCTAGGGGTGATGTGTGATTTATGTGTCAGATTCGTTTATTTTTGTCTTGTTCATGTCATAGTGATCTACGCGTTTGTTTTTATTTATTGTCATTCATTCTTGCATGCATTTATTTTAATAGTTAAAAAGATGCGGAAATTAAAAGTTCTAAACTATTACAAAAGGCGCAGGTCCACATCGCCAAAATTTCCAGGACCCGATTTGACAGAAAATAAAGAACGTAATAAAGTAAAGTGCGAAAGATTAAATTTACACGGCTTTGGGAGAGGTACATAAATAATTAAAAGAAAAAGAAATAAATACGCGAATTGAATTAAAAATTAAAAACGAGGGCGTTGGACCCTTTTAACGTAATTAAATTAAATGATTAAATTAATGAAAATTAAAATGAAAGGGAATTATTTTTGGTATTTTTGTATTTTATGATTTTTATGAGAAAGATTAAAATAAAACATTAACCCTAATTCTATGACTTTTATTTAAAAAATATTAAAGTTAAGCCTAAATTAACCTAATTAATTACATGCAATTTTAATTTATAAAAATAATAGGAAATATTTAATTATTATGAAAGAAAAGAAAAAAGGATAAAAATTATTACAAACCCTAATTCTACCAAGTTTTAAGTTTATTAAAAAAAATATTAAGATTAACCCTAGATTAAAACTAATTAATTAATAAAGGTTTTATTTACAAAAATATCAATTAAATAAATATATTTTAAATTTTGTCTTTTCTGATTTTTTTATTGTTTTTATGTATTTTTATGGAAAATAATTAAATTAAAAAAAGGAAATAATTGAATCAAAGAAAAAATATAAAAGAAAAAATATAAAAGAGATAGCAAACCTAGGGGGGGTCTGTCCCCAAATGGGAGGTTAAATCCAATAATTCAGGCCCATTGATCTTTGGCCTTGTTGACCTTTTCAGGAAGTATGTGATACGTTTGACTAGAGTCCATGGTATTCTTCAAATTGTGGCCCTTTGATTGATCTCAGGATGCACGTGGAAGGCTTGATATGGGGGATGTATGATACACCCTAGCACTGAAACTACACACAAGCATTACATGAAAAATAATATGGAAGGGGTGGGGGACCTGGGATTCGAACCCAGGTCTCAGGGGTTACCACTAAGACGCTTGGACCAACTGCGCTGCTTTGTTTATCTGTAGATAATATAACCAACAATTAATATGAAAGAAAATAACGTTAGTGGAAACTTTTAGCGCGAAATTCAAACGAGCCACTTATGCCTTGACACTTCATCGTCTTCCCCGTTTTGCTTTTTTTTCCTGAAACAAAAACAGAATGGGCAACGGTTTTGAACCGTCCCCAAAAGCAACATTCTGAAAAATAGCGATTAGGCCGTCCGGCCACATAAATTAGGCGCGAGGGTTGGGTTCTTTTCGTCCAAGCACGCTTGTTTCAACCATGGCATTATGGTGTCTCAATTTTACCATATTACGAAACGCCCAAATTAGAACTTGAAAAACCCTAATACTCATCCATGGCAAATCTTCATACAATGCACAAAAACTCAATTCAATCACATGGTTAGATTCAGAATCATCTAATTAACACAAATCAAGAACAAAAATGCATGGATATGGCTTAAATAACAAAACACGATTAGGCCAAAAGAGTGATACAATTTGACTTATATCTACCAATTCTCAAGGTTTCAGGCTATGCTATTGATTCAATCTCCTTCCTTGAAGCCTCAGCAAGCCAATGGAATAGGTATTTTGACTTGAATCGCCCTAAAACTCAGTTTTCAGTATTGGAGTTTTCTTGAAAAATTCAAGTTTGCATATGGCTTTTCTGCGCAGCTTGGACTCTTTGGGCACGAGGGTTAGCATGTGTATATGTATGTGAGCGATTAGGTCAAAGAATTTGAGCCAAAGAATCAAGGAATTGATGAAACAATATTTGATTTTCCATGCCATAATTTTCAAATCTTTTTCATGTTATTTTGGCCTCAATCATATCCAATCACCTTTGATTCTTTCCTAACCTGATTTGCACGAAATATTGAGATTATTTTATGCACAAAAAGATTCAAAAGGTTAGGTTTAGTATTTTTCACCTATTTATTTTAATTAAATGAATTATTAATGATTAAAAATCCAAATAAATAAATAAAAATGATAAAAAAACTTCCCTTTGGGCCAAATGGTCGTGCACATGCCTTGGATGATGAATTGTGGAAGAAAAAGAGGCCCATTAGCATTTTTAGGTCATTTGAAGCAATGTTGACTTTTCAAAACATCCAAAAATTTCCCAACTTCCACAAGGCATAACTTGCTCAATTTTTAATCTTTGCTCATGTTCTTGGACAGTTTGGAAAGGTCTTTGAGTCCTCTAACCAATTCCTGTGGTCCCATGTCATTTTGATTTACCAATCTCAAGTTATGGCCTTTGACTTAAAGTCCCTTTTTGTTGACTTTTGAAAATGACCTATAATGTTGAAATTGATAACTTTTTGTGAGAGTATTTCTTGGACTTGAAGTGTGAAGAGGAGTTGTAGGAAATGGCTTCCTCTTCAAAATGAGCTTTGGATGGAATTTTTCTGATAATCCATGTGAAAGTTATGCCCTGGTCAATTTACAGTTGACTTTTTCAACTGTCCAAATATGGAAACTTTTGCATCTTGAGACTTTTTGAGCCAAGATTTGAGAATCATGATCAAGCATTGATCAAATGATGTTTGTGACTTCAAAGTGAGATGTTGACCAAAAATTTGAACTTTTGACTGTCAAATGACCATTTTGCCCCTACAGTTGACTGTAGTGCAATTAGGGTTTTTAACTGTGCAATTTTGTGCTGTAAGTCTTGAAACTTGGTATGAGGATGCTTGACCATGTTTGTAGGCATGTGACACTTGATTGGACCCTTGGAAACTTCATTTTCTTTGTCAGAACCAAAACCCTAATTTTTGACAGTTAGGAGGCCCTTGAACTGTACAACCCTTGGGGAATTTTGAAGCATGCTTGGCAAACTTTGTAGAATATGGGAGGGCAAATTTTGGGGTACAACACACCTGCTCAAAAGACTACTCCACTTAAGATTACAATGCCCGGGACGGTCCCATACAAATCAGATAAAACAGTACCATGGAATTACAGTGGAGAAATCTACTACCATGGTATTAAACAAGACGAACTGACTGCCGAAGAAGAGAGCTCCGAAGAGGACAATTCCGACATTGGCAATATTGTCGAAACTAGCAAGATTACCCGCAGTGGTAGAATCTTCTCTCTATAGATTGCCCCTCTAAAGGAAGTCTTTGGACCCGTGGCTGTTCCGAAGATTACCTCTGCACCAATGATTATACCTGTAAGCGTACCTACCGACAAAGACAACACAATCCATATCCCTGCCAATACTTCCACTGCTGAGAATAAAGGAAAAAAATTCAAGAAGAGCTTGTCCGGACGAAGGCTCAATCACTAGTTATTCCTGAAACATCCAAGAAGGAAATGGAAGAAATCCTGAGGATAATAAAGAAGAGTGATTATGATGTGGTTGAACAGTTGGGGTAAACCCCTTCCAAGATCTCTATGCTAGCTCTGCTGCTGTACTCTGAAGCACATGCGAAAGCTCTGGTAAAATTTCTGAAGACAGCTCATGTTCCGCAAGAGACGTCTGCTGACCAATTCCAAGATTGTGTGGCTAGTTTGACAGCTGATAATGGCTTGGGCTTCTCCAATGCTTATTTGACACCCAGAGGGAGAAAACACAACGAGGAATTACATGTCTCAGTGGAGTGTAGAGGAACAACCCTAGCCCATGTCTTGGTGGACACGGGATCATCTTTGAACATCTTACCAAAAAAAGCCCTTGACAGATTGGATTGCGAGGGGCTGACTTTAAAACCTAGTAACATAGTGGTGAGAGCATTTGATGGTTCGAAGAGGATGGTCCATGGGGAGGTGGACATCCCAATAAAGGTGGGAACTCAGATTTCCAACTCAACCTTCAATGTGATAGACATTCGTCCTTCTTATTCCTGTCTTTTAGGACGCCCCTGGATCCACAATGCCGGTGTTGTCACCTCCATATTGCATCAGATGTTGAAGTACCCAGTCCAAGGAAAGATCATAATTGTCCATGGGGAGGAGGAGTACATGATTAGTCATCTGAATTCTTTTCGATATGTGGAGTTGGATGGCGAGTTCATTGAAACCCCTTTCCAACATTTTGAAGAAGTCTCTCAAGAAGTAGAGGCAACCAAGGCGGTATCCTCGATTCCTAAGATCACAAGACCTCCACTTCAGATGTCGTCTCTAAAGAATGCAAAGGTAGTAGTGGAAGAGGGTGGATGCATCATCTGGGGGTAACTTCCAGACATTCCGTACAAATCAGACAAGTGTGGCTTGGGGTTTACTTCAACTGCTCAGAAGGCTGCGCGTCGTGCCCGTGCTGGGGGGCCACCTGTGAAGATTAGAAACCAAGGGTTCAATGCAGTATAAGACAATGAAGAGGATGGCATCTTGGAAGATTGGATATTTCCTACTGTCAGTGGAGGACTTCGCAACTGGGAAGCCAGAGACTTTGTCCCAATAACTTTCATCTCTCAGTAATTTATCTTTTACATTTCTGTTGGACTTGTAATATTCACGAACAATTCACACTTTAAAAACCTTGTGTCTTACCCGAGGCACAATGGTCCATTTGTAAGGTTTTTATTTCATCTTCATATGACATTCAATGAATCATGGACGCTTTTTCACATATAAACTTTTTGTGCTCATTGTCTTTCTTTTACATTTTATTGTTTAAAGATGGCTATACCCTTAACATACACCCACACTCACAAATGCAGGTACCCCTCCATTCCGGATCCCATGGGTAACAATACTTCTATAGCCTTCAGTGACTCTGAAGATCTGATCTACCAAGCCGAATACGAAGGTGAGAAAGATTATGAGGTGCCGGGGGAATTGGCTAGACTACTACAACAAGAGGAAAGAGTTATTCAGCCTCGTGAGGAGCTGTTGGATACAATCAATTTGGGTACCGAGGAAGATAAAAAGGCAACTAAAGTGGGTGCCAATCTAGAGCCGAGTGTCAAGGAGCGCCTAATTCAGCTGTTGCATGATTATGTTGAGATCTTTGCCTGGTCATACGAAGACATGTCGGGACTCGATACAGACATTATGGTACACCGTCTACCCACAAGAGAAGACTGTCCACCAGTGAAGCAAAAAGTCCTCCGCATGAGACCTGACATGTCAGAGAAGATCAAAGCGGAAGTTATGAAACAGTTCAACACTGGATTTCTGGCTGTTACTTCTTATCCTCAATGGGTAACATTGTTCCCGTGCTTAAAAAGGATGGAAAAGTGAGAATGTGCGTGGATTATAGAGATTTAAACAGGGCCAGCCCTAAAGATGATTTTCCACTTCCACACATTGACATCCTGGTTGATAATACAACCCATCACACAGTATTTTCTTTCATGGACAGATTCTCAGGATATAACCAGATCAAAATGGCACCTGAAGACATGGAGAAAACTACATTTGTCACACAGTGGGGCACGTTCTGCTACAAAGTGATGCCATTCAGACTGAAGAATGTCGGGGCAACCTATCAACGCGCCATGGTAGCTTTGTTTCATGATATGATACATCATGAGATAGAGGTCTATGTAGATGACATGATAGCCCGATCACAAACTGAAGAGGAACACCTTGATCACTTACAAAAGTTGTTTGTAAGGTTGAAGGAGTACAAGTTAAGATTGAATCCAAACAAGTGCACATTTGGAGTCCGGTCCGGTAAACTCTTAGGGTTCATTGTCAGCAACAAAGGCATCAAGGTTGATCCTGCCAAGGTTAAAGCGATACAAGAAATGCCAGCTCCTCGTACTGAGAAGGAAGTCAGAGGATTCTTGGGACACCTGAACTATATTGCCAGATTCATTTCTCACCTAACATCTACTTGTGAACCAATCTTCAAACTGTTGAAGAAAGATCAAGTAGTCAGATGGAATGATGAATGTCAGATTTCTTTTGATAAAATCAAAGAGTATTTACAAGAGCCTCCTGTCTTGATGCCACCAGTCGAGGGAAGACCACTAATCATGTATCTGACCGTTTTAGAAAACTCAATAGGGTGTGTATTGGGGAAGCATGACGAGTCTGGCCGAAAAGAGCACGCTATTTACTACTTGAGCAAAAAGTTTACCGACTGTGAAACCAGATATTCACTGCTCGAGAAAACTTGCTGCGCTCTGGTATGGGTTGCTCGCCGGCTAAGACAGTATATGTTGACTCATACCACTTTGCTGATATCTAAGATAGATCTGATAAAGTACATCTTCGAGAAGCCTGCTCTGTCTGGGAGGATAGCTAGATGGCAGATGATCCTAACAGAATATGACATACAGTACACTACCCAAAAATCTATAAAAGGCAGCGTGCTAGCTGATCATCTGGCTCATCAAGCTGTAGAGGATTATCAGTCCATGAAGTTTGAATTCCCGGATGAAGACATCATGACATTAGATTAATGTGAAGAGGACAGACCATATGACAGACCTGAACAAGGATCCCGATGGACCCTATTCTTTGATGGGGCATCCAATGCACTTGGTAATAGTATCGGCGTTGTACTCATATCTCCAGAAGGGTGTCATACTCCCTTTACTGCCAGACTTTTCTTCAACTGTACGAACAACATGGAAGAATATGAAGCATGCATCTTTGGTCTCAAGGCTGCCATAGACTTGGGAATCAAATCCTTAGATGTGTTCGAAGATTCAGCTTTGGTCATCAGTCAGATCAAAGGAGAATGGGACACTAAAAATCCCAACCTTATCCCTTACAAAGAACATGTTTTGACATTGCTACCATATTTCGAGCAGATTACCTTCGAGCACTTCCCGCGAGAAGAAAATCAGCTAGCAGATGCTTTAGCCACAATGTCATTGTGATACGGTGGGAGAACTGACTAGTGTTTTGCGTTCGTATTCGCACTTGTGCGGTTGAGCAAGAGTCGCCACCGACTTTTTATTTTATCCTAAAGGAAAGGTTAAAAAAGCACAGCAAAAACCTTTTGAGATATCTCATGGGTTCGGGGGGTAGATTATGAAAAGGGAAGGTATTAGCACCCTTTTCATCCATGGTTATCCATGGGCTCTTAGTTACTTGGTTTTTTTAGATCACTTGCCTTGATTTTCGATTGCTTGAAAATGGTGTGTGTGTGGGTGCTTTTTGAAAATGTTTTGGAAGAAAATGCCTCGTCTTAGGCTAACCTTGTAACAATTCTTTACTCGAATATTTTACAAAGGCGTGTATCTTTTCGAAAAGATGTTTCAAAATGTTTTGAGATTTCATTTGTGGATTGTGGTTTTTGAAAAGAAGGCAAGTGTTTTTGCAAGTCGATCTCAAGTAACTAAGAGTTTTGTCTACCCTATTGTACTCAAAGGTTTTTGTTATGTTTTAACCCCTTTTTAACAATTTTGTTTCACCATTGGATTTGGCGGACAATCTTGCGTTTAGGAAGTTTATTTGGGACGGGCGCGGGTCGTCGTATGGACCACGAATGCAATGGTGCCAAGTGTCTTTGGCAATTTGCTTTGAAGGGACTATGATCATTCCGTTTAGGCAACATTTTGAGGGACTTATGATCATTTTGAATTCGTTTTGCCAAAGATACTCGACGTGCAAGCATGACCCATTTTGGAAGGCAACATGTGGGATTACCCTAGAGGGTGCAAGTGTGATTGTGTATTGATTTCATGTATTTGTCTTGTATTAGGTTATCTAGCGTATGATTTTATGTACATGCAAACCCTAGGTCTAACCATGGTATAATTGGAAAGCTGTAAATTGCGGAAATGTAAAATCTACGCTATTACAAAGTAAGTATCCGGGAGTGGGGGTACAAGTTTATGAATGGGGATGAGACTTATAGTGTCCAATAAGTTACAACCAAATCGAATTTGCGATCAAATGTAAATGACGAATATACAAATATAAGATAAACAAATGTGTATAGGGCAATGTGAATGTATTTGTATTGTGTAAGTGTATAATATGAAATGTATTGTAAGTGTACAAGTATATGAGTATGTGATTATTTACAGGTGCAGAATGTGAAATTAATGAAGTATTGTTGGGTATTTGTCTTGAACTAGATATGCGTTTAATGAATCTTTGATTTGTACAAAAGAAATGTGTTTTAATTGAATGTTCAAGTTCTAATTAAATTATGAAAATGATGTTTCAAGAAAAGAAAATATTTCTAGGTTTTCATTATGTATATAAAAAAAGTATTTTTCATTTGTTATGTACAAAAATGTTTTAAGAAATTAGATTATGCAAAAATGTATATTTACCTAGTATGTACAAAATATATTTTGATTAAAAGAATGGAAAAAAAGTTTTCAATTTTAATTACATGGTGTAAAAAATGTATTTTTATTATTATGTATAAATATATATTTTAAAAAAGAAAAGAAAAAGTATTTTCAAATTTAATTATATGGTGCCATAAAAATGGTATCTTTATTAAAAAAAATATGTTTAAATAAATGTCAAGAAACAAAAGTAAGAAAAAAATGTATTCTTAATGGTTATGTAAAAAATTTAATTAAATAGAAGGAAAGGGTTGAGTTTATGTGAAAAGAAGAAAGGCTTTTGATCAGAGGCAAGATGGGGGGTGCACCTTAAAATGTTTTGGATGTCTTAAAAACGCGTTGGGCCCAAGGTATTGAAATAAAATTTTAGGGTTAGAGGGTTTGGTTGTACAGTTGGGGATGTTAGGGTTTGGAGACAGCGGCGCGTTCGTTCATACTTTCTTCTTCGTCTTCCTCGTTGCACGTTCGCTTTTGAGTTTTGTACCTGCTTGTCCATGGCCACCGGCACTTCCGACCTCTCCTTCCCTCCAACAACACTGTGGGGCGACAGCTTTAAGGTGATTTCCTCTTTCTTATTTTTATTAGGGTTTATTGATTACTGCATGCCATGATTTTGATTCGTTTTGATTCTAAATTCGTTTTTTTTTCACATGGTCATCTGGGATATTTCTGAAAGAAAGAAAAAAAAGAGTGTTAACCTTGGAGATGGCAGAGGATGGCCGGGTGTGCGCTAGGAGGCCGGGACGAGCGGGGAAGGCAGTGAGGATGCAGCTAGCCCTTCCTGGTACCTTTGTATTTTCCTTTGCTAGGTTTTATGATGATGATATATCTGAAAGCTCCTCTTTGATTTTCCTCTTTCTTCTTCTCTTTCGCCTTTACTGTCTGCTTATTGCCTCTTTTCCACCCTATGATGATAGCCTTCTGAGGGTCTCGTGGGTTTGGAATATAGTATGCCTTGATGTTACCCTCCTTTTTTTTGAAAATGTCTGTTGCCTCTTGATTGCCCTTTGGAACTGTTGATTATGATGCCTTGAGATGAACTTCTGATGGCTTTTATTGCCCTTCTGAATGTTTTGGTATTAGTATACTTTTGAATGCTGGTTTCTTGCCCGATGATGTGACTACTGAGGGCCTAGAGTTGGTTCTGAATGCTTGAGTATTTCTTGTGTTTATCCTAAGTTGCCTTGTGTTTTGAATATTGGAGAAATTCTGAAGGCATTTGGTTAGGCTTCGGGCAAGATGAGGTTTGAGGCCTGAGCTGGTGTTTGTATATGTTTTTATGGTTTATGCAGGTTATGTTTGGCTATGTGTTTGGAAGTGTTTTTAATAGGTAAGATGTTTGTGGGAATTTGTACTGGTTTTTGATGCTTATCAGGTTTTAAGGCTTAAAGGTACAGGTTCTGTTTAGGCTTGGATAATGCAGGTTCTGAGTTTGGCATTGATTTTTGATGTTATGATGTTTGTAATGGTTCAGCAGGTGTGCTTCAGTGTGTGATCTACTTTGCATATGCTGGTTGATGTGTTTGGCTTGATCTGTTTATGCTTCAATTTATGTGTTTGTGACAGGTTTATGCAGTGTGGCTTTTGTTTCTGGTTTATGAGCTTCACAGGTTGGCTTTAGTATGTGGTATATTTGCATATGCTGGTTGTGTATGAACCGGAGCAGGTTTTTCTATGCTTCAGCCCCCTTGGGTTGAATGCTGACAGTTTGTATATATCTTTTTTTTTGGTAAAGAGTTCTGCCTCCCCCCTTTGAACTGTGTTGTACTTGTGTGTTATATGCTTCTTCCTGCCTAAAAGCCTAAAAACCTGCTCCTTCTCTCCCTTCTTTTTCTCTCTTTGTACAGTTAAAAGAATTTTAAATGTTTTTTACTGTACTTTCTGAAGGGGCCACTGATGGGAAATGATGATAAAAGAAAAGAAAGCTTGCTTGCATAATAAGATTTCCTCTGCATCTTTATCTTTCTTTGACAGCTTGTGTGCTTTTTTGATATCTTTTCCAAAATCTTCTCTTGACAGCTTTTGTGTAGACTCTTTGATACTTTGACAGTAAATTGCACTTTTTGATCTTTGATAGAAAGTTGTAATTGGATTTTCAGTTTGGTTTGAACTTGCTTCTGAACTATGCAGTTTGACATTTTAAAATTATGCATTTTGACATTTTGTATTCATGATTAAATGAACAAAATTCTTCCCTCTTTGTGAACCGGGAGAAATCCCGTGATTTGCAGAGAGGGTTAACTGATCCCAGTCAGTGGCCCTTAATGATGACTGCAAATTTTATCTGTCTTTTCAATTTAACTGCTTTTTGACTTTTCTCTTTTTCTTTTGCAGATGAAAAATGGAACACCGGAGCGAAGTGAAGAATGAAGAATTAGAAATAAATAGGATAGTTTTCCTTATTTATTTAAATTTAAATCAATGTAAAAAACAATGTTTGTAATTAAATTCCAAACATCAATTGTACAGTTAATTTAAAGATAAATAAAAGTTTCCATTATCCAGTTTAATTCTGTTTTCTCTCTTTATTGTTTATTTATTTATTTAAAATTCTTTGAATTAAAATAATTGAAAAATAAATTTCAATCACTTAATTTAGAATAATAAATAATTTAAATAAAACAATGCTTTAGTAATTGACCAATTAAACCTGTCCTTTCCAATATCCAAAGCAAAGCAGCAGTTAACCAAAATAAACTGATCAAGCGCATTCCTTTTTTCAATGATTCTTTGCCAGGCACTGTAATTCCAAACTACATATTCTTTGACTGGTGAATTCAAACCAACTGCCTCCTCTTACTGATTAAATTAAAAACAATGCGAATGCGACCCGAATCTCGGAGTAACTTGCAAAGTGCTGTGGAATTTTAACCTTTCTGAGAATATGCCCATAAAACCTCAATTCCTGATTAAATGCCAAATAACGTTCGTCTGACCAAAATTGAACCAAAATCAACCAAAACCCTAAACCAACTGTGAAACAAACCAGAGTCCTGAAAATCAGTAAAAACCCTAACTTCGCTTGACTGACAAGAAAAGTCTGTTTGTCCGATTCTTGAGCCAGTTTGAAAAATCAGGAAAGGCTTGAAGCTGAGATTTCCTGTGGAAAAATGCGAGGGCAAATTTTGGGGTACAACAGTTGCCCCTGTTCAATCTTCTTGGACCTGAAGAGTTAGATTGGCAAGTTTGCCTTTCGCGACTTGAAGGTAAAAGAAGATTGGACACTAAAGTGCCCAGAAAATTTGCACTCGGCGATATGATGGTGGAGGTGAATGGGCTTAAAGATGCCATTTGGTGATGGGCTTAAAGATGTCATCTGGTGCGATAGAATTTTGTCGGGGGATAGGCTTAGAGATGCCATCTGAGAATGGGCTTAAAGATGCCATCTAGACATGTTGAACTGTATGTCAAAAGTGAGTGGACGAGTATCAGAAAGGCATCCCCGTTTTGGAACATCTCTGAATTGGGGTCTGAATAAGCAACAGATTAACGTCCACGTCTGGAGAATCTGTAAACTATTTTCAGGAGTCGGGATTGAATAAGCAATAGAGCAACGTCCGTTGTTGGGAAGCATCCGTAAACTGTTTCCAAAAGTTGAGAAGAGTCTGAACAAGTTGGTAGATTGACATCCGTTGTAGGGAAGAATCCGTAAACTGTTTTCAGAAGTCTTGAAGTTGAAGAGGAACCGGTGTAGGGTTTCTTGATAATGCGTCTGAATGAATCTGGAATAAGTATCAGAATGTCGCCGTGTCCGGGTCACATCTGAACTATTTCTGGATGAATCTCGGAAGATGGTCTATGTCTGTCGACTGATCTTACCTGAAAAGGCAAAGGGTTAGCCGTATGCAATGCATGATGCAATGTATGTGACATCAATGTTTATGACATGAATGTGATGAATGCGCATGTAAGATGATGAGCTAATCTTGCTGAGGATAAATGAATCCGAGATGGCTGAAGATAAAAGCATTTTGACTGCTGCCGGGGAAAATAAATCCTTGGCTGCTGCTGGGGAAGAGAATTCCTGATGACCTCTACTGGGGAGCTCTAAACTAGTAGACTCATGCTGGGGAGGTAAGATTGAGAATCTTCAGCTTGATGGGAAGTAACTCTGGCGACTTCACTGGGGAACTCAAGATTTGCCCTTTCCAAAACTCTGTGGGGAGAAGGTTCAATGGTCTGGCTCCGCTGGGGATAATGATAATTTGAAGTTTTAGCTTTGCTGGAGATCATGAAACTTGACTCTGAGTGGAGCTAGCTTTTGAGAAGAATCTGAACAAGCGATAGGTCAACATCTGTTTACTTGGAGAACCCGTGAACCGTTCTCAGAAATCTCGAAGTTGAATCAGCAATAGAGCCGCATCCGTTGTTGGGAAGCGTCCGTAAACTAATTTCAAAAGTTGCTTCTGAATAAGCTGATAGATTAACATCCGTTGTTGGGAAGAATCCATAAACTGTTTTCAGAAGTCTTGAGAAGAATCTGAACAAGTGATAGGTTAACATCCGTTTACTTGGAGAACCCGTGAACTGTTTTCAGAAATCTTGAAGTTGAATCAGCAATAGAGCCGCATCCGTTGTTGGGAAGCGTCCGTAAACTAATTTCAGAGGTTGCTTCTGAATAAGCTGATAGATTAACATCCGTTGTTGGGAAGAATCCATAAACTGTTTTCAGAAGTCTTGAGAAGAATCTGAACAAGTGATAGGTTAACATCCGTTTACTTGGAGAACCCGTGAACTGTTTTCAGAAATCTTGAAGTTGAATCAGCAATAGAGCCGCATCCGTTGTTGGGAAGCGTCCGTAAACTAATTTCAAAGGTTGCATCTGAACAAGTTGATAGATTAACATCCGTTGTTGGGAAGAATCCATAAACTGTTTCCAGAAGTCTTGAAGAAGAATCTGAACAAGTGATAGGTTAACATCCGTTTACTTGGAGAACCCGTGAACTGTTTTCAGAAATCTTGAGGTTGAATCAGCAATAGAGCCGCATCCGTTGTTGGGAAGCGTCTGTAAACTAATTTCAAAGGTTGCATCTGAACAAGTTGATAGATTAACATCCGTTGTTGGGAAGAATCCATAAACTATTTTCAGAAGTCTTGAAGAAGAATCTGAACAAGTGATAGGTTAACATCCGTTTACTTGGAGAACCCGTGAACTGTTTTCAGAAATCTTGAGGTTGAATCAGCAATAGAGCCGCGTCCGTTGTTGAGAAGCGTCCGTAAACTGATTTCAAAGGTTGAGAAGAGTCTGAACAAGTTGGTAGATTGACATCCGTTGTTGGGAAGAATCCGTAAACTGTTTTCAGAAGTCTTGAAGAGGAACCGGTGTAGGGTTTCCTGATGATGAGCTCGTGTAAAACTGCATCGGTTTTTGAACACTTTTGACATTCGAATGCCCCAAGTGGTGGTGAAGGAGTCTTGAATCAGATCACTCTGCATATTGAGAGATTTCTTGAAATCTTAACTGGACTGCCCCAGGTTAACTGAACTTTGAAAGATCTGTTGGACCTTGACTGGACTACCCCAGGTTAATTGAATTGTGATATGTCATGCCCCTTGCTGATAGGAGATTCGGTGGAAGTGTTATCCTCTTGAAGTGATTTTGACTTATTGAGAGAGTTTTCGTTCCTCCGAACATTCGCTGTATGAATTTCTTCGCTGTCAAACAAAAGGGTCAAATGCAGACAGTGATATTCGTATAATGCAAAGTTTATGTTTGTCTCGAAGTTTTGAAAAATGCGTTTTTTAGCAGAAAACTTTTTATAAGACAAGATTTAGGGCAAGATTAGAGTAAAGCCTTACAGGAGTCAGGATACCTTTTGTAACAGTATGCTTTCGAACTAAACCATGCTTCAATTAGGACTTTTGAAGGGTTGTAACGTGGCCTGGTTCACGGTTTAAGAAACAAAGGATAAAGGCTCGAAGTATATTTGTACCCTCCCGCTCTTCGTGATGTTCTCCAACCTAAGCTCAGTTAATTGTGCGTCACATTCTGTTTTGAGTTTGGAACGACTTTTGGGCGATGGTTCACCAGTTGAATTTGGGGAGACAATCATCATCTCCTTTTTTTCTTTTTCAACATTTTTCATGTTGATGAGGATTTTGTAATGACCTCACTATTTTGATTTTGATTTGTTATCCCTAACTTTTTCCTGACTGTTACCGTTTTCCGGGATTATTGTCAGCGGGATGCCCCAGCTTTCTTAAGCCTCCTTTATAGGTTTTGGCTCAGTGGGCTTTTCTCTTTTGAGAGATTGACTGTCTATGTGATAGGGAACCACCCTTGTCTTTTGACTCCAAGGGAATGCTTTCTTTTTTGACATCGTTCGTTGTATTACGAACTGCGACTTCAATGCGCATTTTCTTTTGAATTAACTGAGAGACTACCCTGCCCCAGGTTTATATCAAGGGTTTTGATTGTTTAGAACAGAAAATTCCTACTTCTTTGGCTCGAAGGGGTTGATTAGGGATTAACTTCCTTATAACTCCAGTGTTTGGGAATTGAAAGAAATGCCTGTACATCATCAGCAAGGTTTGTTCAAAAGCATACTGTATAAGATCGTGGTATTGTTTCGTCATCCTCCCTCTAAAGGCTTACAGCTTTTTATCAAGAGTCAAATATCATAAAGAAAAGCATAAGAGTAGTGAAACGAATGGATGAATTCAAGACAAACATATGCAATGCATTAATGAAAACAGAGTTTAACATCAACAAATAATTGTTTGACAGCAAAAGAAATTACAACTTTGAAAATTCAAAAAGAAGCAAAAGTCTTTCAGTTTGAGCTTCGTCACTTCAAGTGGAGAACCCTTTAACAGAAGATTTTCATCTCGCCGTCTGGCATGAATTCCAGCACCCCAATGTCAATCAGATCTTGAATCTTGTTCTTCAAGGCCCAACAGTCGTTGGTGTCGTGTCCCGGGCTGTAGGAATGGTAAACACAGAATGCGTCGGGATGATAGTGAGGAGAGGAGATATTGGGCTTCTGAGGAGGGTCTTTTACGGTAAGCAAGTTGACCTCCAACAGATGCTTCAGTATGAAGAATGATGGTATTTCAGTCTCCGTAAACTGTCTTCCCGACTTTTCTTGTTTATGCCGATTACCCCGTTGACGCTGGCGAGGTTGTTGAGGGGTTTGTGACCCTGAAGCTAGCAAAGGAGCTTTCCCCTTGTCTTCTTGAGTGGATGGAGGCTGAGCGGTGACTTGCTCTTCGACCTTAGATGTTTGCCCCAGTTGGTTGTTTGGAAGTAGTTGGCGGACAAGAACTCTGAGTTCCTCTTGTCTTTGAGATAGGTCTTGGATGAGAGCCATCTGGCCCACCAACTGTCCCATCACTTGAGTCCTCAAGGTGGTCAAATCAAACTGCAGCTCCGCAAGCTGATCACTCCCGGCATTGTTGGAATTCCCCAAGCCCTTAGTGAGGAGAGCTTTCATCTCTTCTTGCCCCAGAGACAAGTTCAGGAACATCTCCTGCAGCTGAGCAGTCTGGTCTTGAATGTCTTTGACAGACCTTTCTAGAGCCATCTCTTGCTGAAATAAACAGTAGGAGAGTAAGGAAACCTGAAAAAGGAAAGACTGTCAAAATGAAATGTATGATATGCGGATGCATGCTTTCAAGGATCTCTTGGGGTAAACACAAGAAAATGTTAGAGGTTGAACTCTTCTCTTGGATTGGAGATCTCTGCACCGGTGGACGTCCTTCCACGAGAATCAAGCTCACCATGTCGAGTGGGTCATAGCCACTGATTCAAGTTGTTGTACTTGAACTTTGATTGGGGAACTTTGTATCGGTGGATGTCTTTCCACGAGAATCAAGCTCACCATGTCGAGTGGGTCATAGCCACTGATTCAAGTTGTTGTACTTGAACTTTGATTGGGGAACTTTGTATCGGTGGATGTCTTTCCACGAGAATCAAGCTCACCATGTCGAGTGGGTCATAGCCACTGATTCAAGTTGTTGTACTTGAACTTTGATTGGGGAACTTTGTATCGGTGGATGTCTTTCCACGAGAATCAAGCTCACCATGTCGAGTGGGTCATAGCCACTGATTCAAGTTGTTGTACTTGAACTTTGATTGGGGAACTTTGTATCGGTGGATGTCTTTCCACGAGAATCAAGCTCACCATGTCGAGTGGGTCATAGCCACTGATTCAAGTTGTTGTTCTTGAACTTTGATGGCATTTGTTTAGAGGAGAAACCCCTTGCCCCTTGGTAGACGTCTGGTTCAACGTAATCCTGCATCCAAAGAACCCTCGAGATCCTTGAAATGGTTATTGAAAATGCTATGGCATGATGCTATGATGTTATGTACATGTATGCGAAAAGCAAGTGAGTGTATATACAGGCAAACATATTCACACAAAACAAACAAGTCCTTAGCTTTAGACTTGCATGGGGTTCAGGTACTACCCTCTTTCAGTTCGTTGGTTAAAACCTGTCCTATCAAAAGTAACCGGGTTCTAAGGAGCTCAATATCATTGGATTGTTTTCTGTGTTCATTGTTTCGGTTTAGCCACTTACTGGCGACCAAAATATTCCAAGAAAACAATCCTCAAAAGAGTGTAGTATCGAGTATCTACCAACTTCGGACTGCACCAAAGTCGGTCATCTCACTACCCTTAAAAAGGCTAAGATGGTCAATTAAGGTTCTAAGAGTTCGTTAGTGCTTCATGACATCACACAACGGCCCCGTACTCTCCTTGACTACTCAAGGGTTACCGGTACTCACAAATATGTCACACTAACATAGCTTACTGCTTCAACCATGTCGGTATACCCTGCACAGTTCCCTCGCAGTTTTTTGCTATTTACCTAAAAAGGTGCCCCAAATCCGGGTGTAGGATTTACAACAAACCCAAACAAGAATCCAAAAGATAAAGCAATCAAGTCAATCAAAGCAAAAAAGTAAAGGTGATCTAAACCCTAAGGTAACCCCACTTCTAAATTTCTCCCCAGCAGAGTCGCCAGTTCTGTGATACGGTGGGAGAACTGACTAGTGTTTTGCGTTCGTATTCGCACTTGTGCGGTTGAGCAAGAGTCGCCACCGACTTTTTATTTTATCCTAAAGGAAAGGTTAAAAAAGCACAGCAAAAACCTTTTGAGATATCTCGTGGGTTCGGGGGGTAGATTATGAAAAGGGAAGGTATTAGCACCCTTTTCATCCATGGTTATCCATGGGCTCTTAGTTACTTGGTTTTTTTAGATCACTTGCCTTGATTTTCGATTGCTTGAAAATGGTGTGTGTGTGGGTGCTTTTTGAAAATGTTTTGGAAGAAAATGCCTCGTCTTAGGCTAACCTTGTAACAATTCTTTACTCGAATATTTTACAAAGGCGTGTATCTTTTCGAAAAGATGTTTCAAAATGTTTTGAGATTTCGTTTGTGGATTGTGGTTTTTGAAAAGAAGGCAAGTGTTTTTGCAAGTCGATCTCAAGTAACTAAGAGTTTTGTCTACCCTATTGTACTCAAAGGTTTTTGTTATGTTTTAACCCCTTTTTAACAATTTTGTTTCACCATTGGATTTGGCGGACAATCTTGCGTTTAGGAAGTTTATTCGGGACGGGCGCGGGTCGTCGTATGGACCACGAATGCAATGGTGCCAAGTGTCTTTGGCAATTTGCTTTGAAGGGACTATGATCATTCCGTTTAGGCAACATTTTGAGGGACTTATGATCATTTTGAATTCGTTTTGCCAAAGATACTCGACGTGCAAGCATGGCCCATTTTGGAAGGCAACATGTGGGATTACCCTAGAGGGTGCAAGTGTGATTGTGTATTGATTTCATGTATTTGTCTTGTATTAGGTTATCTAGCGTTTGATT
The DNA here is from genome assembly GCA_948472305.1 of Vicia faba. NCBI lineage: Eukaryota > Viridiplantae > Streptophyta > Magnoliopsida > Fabales > Fabaceae > Vicia > Vicia faba. The sequence goes on along the minus strand of OX451739.1, from coordinate 443,973,092 downwards.
TTATGTACATGCAAACCCTAGGTCTAACCATGGTATAATTGGAAAGCTGTAAATTGCGGAAATGTAAAATCTACGCTATTACAAAGTAAGTATCCGGGAGTGGGGGTACAAGTTTATGAATGGGGATGAGACTTATAGTGTCCAATAAGTTACAACCAAATCGAATTTGCGATCAAATGTAAATGACGAATATACAAATATAAGATAAACAAATGTGTATAGGGCAATGTGAATGTATTTGTATTGTGTAAGTGTATAATATGAAATGTATTGTAAGTGTACAAGTATATGAGTATGTGATTATTTACAGGTGCGGAATGTGAAATTAATGAAGTATTGTTGGGTATTTGTCTTGACCTAGATATGCGTTTAATGAATCTTTGATTTGTACAAAAGAAATGTGTTTTAATTGAATGTTCAAGTTCTAATTAAATTATGAAAATGATGTTTCAAGAAAAGAAAATATTTCTAGGTTTTCATTATGTATATAAAAAAAAGTATTTTTCATTTGTTATGTACAAAAATGTTTTAAGAAATTAGATTATGCAAAAATGTATATTTACCTAGTATGTACAAAATATATTTTGATTAAAAGAATGGAAAAAAAGTTTTCAATTTTAATTACATGGTGTAAAAAATGTATTTTTATTATTATGTATAAATATATATTTTAAAAAAGAAAAGAAAAAGTATTTTCAAATTTAATTATATGGTGCCATAAAAATGGTATCTTTATTAAAAAAAATATGTTTAAATAAATGTCAAGAAACAAAAGTAAAAAAAAATGTATTCTTAATGGTTATGTAAAAAATTTAATTAAATAGAAGGAAAGGGTTGAGTTTATGTGAAAAGAAGAAAGGCTTTTGATCAGAGGCAAGATGGGGGGTGCACCTTAAAATGTTTTGGATGTCTTAAAAACGCGTTGGGCCCAAGGTATTGAAATAAAATTTTAGGGTTAGAGGGTTTGGTTGTACAGTTGGGGATGTTAGGGTTTGGAGACAGCAGCGCGTTCGTTCATACTTTCTTCTTCGTCTTCCTCGTTGCACGTTCGCTTCTGAGTTTTGTACCTGCTTGTCCATGGCCACCGGCACTTCCGACCTCTCCTTCCCTCCAACAACACTGTGGGGCGACAGCTTTAAGGTGATTTCCTCTTTCTTATTTTTATTAGGGTTTATTGATTACTGCATGCCATGATTTTGATTCGTTTTGATTCTAAATTCGTTTTTTTTTCACATGATCATCTGGGATATTTCTGAAAGAAAAAAAAAAGAGTGTTAACCTTGGAGATGGCAGAGGATGGCCGGGTGTGCGCTAGGAGGCCGGGACGAGCGGGGAAGGCAGTGAGGATGCAGCTAGCCCTTCCTGGTACCTTTGTATTTTCCTTTGCTAGGTTTTATGATGATGATATATCTGAAAGCTCCTCTTTGATTTTCCTCTTTCTTCTTCTCTTTCGCCTTTACTGTCTGCTTATTGCCTCTTTTCCACCCTATGATGATAGCCTTCTGAGGGTCTCGTGGGTTTGGAATATAGTATGCCTTGATGTTACCCTCCTTTTTTTTGAAAATGTCTGTTTCCTCTTGATTGCCCTTTGGAACTGTTGATTATGATGCCTTGAGATGAACTTCTGATGGCTTTTATTGCCCTTCTGAATGTTTTGGTATCAGTATACTTTTGAATGCTGGTTTCTTGCCCGATGATGTGTCTACTGAGGGCCTAGAGTTGGTTCTGAATGCTTGAGTATTTCTTGTGTTTATCCTAAGTTGCCTTGTGTTTTGAATATTGGAGAAATTCTGAAGGCATTTGGTTAGGCTTCGGGCAAGATGAGGTTTGAGGCCTGAGCTGGTGTTTGTATATGTTTTTATGGTTTATGCAGGTTATGTTTGGCTATGTGTTTGGAAGTGTTTTTAATAGGTAAGATGTTTGTGGGAATTTGTACTGGTTTTTGATGCTTATCAGGTTTTAAGGCTTAAAGGTACAGGTTCTGTTTAGGCTTGGATAATGCAGGTTCTGAGTTTGGCATTGATTTTTGATGTTATGATGTTTGTAATGGTTCAGCAGGTATGCTTCAGTGTGTGATCTACTTTGCATATGCTGGTTGATGTGTTTGGCTTGATCTGTTTATGCTTCAGTTTATGTGTTTGTGACAGGTTTATGCAGTGTGGCTTTTGTTTCTGGTTTATGAGCTTCACAGGTTGGCTTTAATATGTGGTATATTTGCATATGCTGGTTGTGTATGAACCGGAGCAGGTTTTTCTATGCTTCAGCCCCCTTGGGTTGAATGCTGACAGTTTGTATATATCTTTTTTTTTGGTAAAGAGTTCTGCCTCCCCCCTTTGAACTGTGTTGTACTTGTGTGTTATATGCTTCTTCCTGCCTAAAAGCCTAAAAACCTGCTCCTTCTCTCCCTTCTTTTTCTCTCTTTGTACAGTTAAAAGAATTTTAAATGTTTTTTACTGTACTTTCTGAAGGGGCCACTGATGGGAAATGATGATAAAAGAAAAGAAAGCTTGCTTGCATAATAAGATTTCCTCTGCATCTTTATCTTTCTTTGACAGCTTGTGTGCTTTTTTGATATCTTTTCCAAAATCTTCTCTTGACAGCTTTTGTGTAGACTCTTTGATACTTTGACAGTAAATTGCACTTTTTGATCTTTGATAGAAAGTTGTAATTGGATTTTCAGTTTGGTTTGAACTTGCTTCTGAACTATGCAGTTTGACATTTTAAAATTATGCATTTTGACATTTTGTATTCATGATTAAATGAACAAAATTCTTCCCTCTTTGTGAACCGGGAGAAATCCCGTGATTTGCAGAGAGGGTTAACTGATCCCAGTCAGTGGCCCTTAATGATGACTGCAAATTTTATCTGTCTTTTCAATTTAACTGCTTTTTGACTTTTCTCTTTTTCTTTTGCAGATGAAAAATGGAACACCGGAGCGAAGTGAAGAATGAAGAATTAGAAATAAATAGGATAGTTTTCCTTATTTATTTAAATTTAAATCAATGTAAAAAACAATGTTTGTAATTAAATTCCAAACATCAATTGTACAGTTAATTTAAAGATAAATAAAAGTTTCCATTATCCAGTTTAATTCTGTTTTCTCTCTTTATTGTTTATTTATTTATTTAAAATTCTTTGAATTAAAATAATTGAAAAATAAATTTCAATCACTTAATTTAGAATAATAAATAATTTAAATAAAACAATGCTTTAGTAATTGACCAATTAAACCTGTCCTTTCCAATATCCAAAGCAAAGCAGCAGTTAACCAAAATAAACTGATCAAGCGCATTCCTTTTTTCACTGATTCTTTGCCAGGCACTGTAATTCCAAACTACATATTCTTTGACTGGTGAATTCAAACCAACTGCCTCCTCTTACTGATTAAATTAAAAACAATGCGAATGCGACCCGAATCTCGGAGTAACTTGCAAAGTGCTGTGGAATTTTAACCTTTCTGAGAATATGCCCATAAAACCTAAATTCCTGATTAAATGCCAAATAACGTTCGTCTGACCAAAATTGAACCAAAATCAACCAAAACCCTAAACCAACTGTGAAACAAACCAGAGTCCTGAAGATCAGTAAAAACCCTAACTTCGCTTGACTGACAAGAAAAGTCTGTTTGTCCGATTCTTGAGCCAGTTTGAAAAATCAGGAAAGGCTTGAAGCTGAGATTTCCTGTGGAAAAATGCGAGGGCAAATTTTGGGGTACAACAGTCATCTATGTTTAAACTTAATTGGGATAACGAGGCTCCCCAGATCACCATTGAACGAATGGACGAACTAACACACTGTCACGAGATTAATACTGAAGAAGTAGTGGACCAGCCTTTGTTTCATGAAGTTAAAAGGTATCTCGAGGCTCAAGAATATCTAGAAGGAGCTTCAATCAGTGATAAAAAGTTCCTAAGGAGATTCTCCGCTAAGTTCTTCATAAGTAATGACATCCTGTACAAACGTAATCATGATTCTATTTTTCTCCATTGTGTGGATAAGATTGAAGCTGAAAATATTATGGCTGAATTGCATGAAGGTACCTTTGGCACTCACTCTAGTGGGCATACGATGGCAAAGAAAATCCTACGGGCTGGCTATTATTGGTCTACCATGGAAGCAGACTGCTATCAACACTCCCGGGCCTGTCATAAGTGTCAAATCTATGCAGACAAGGTGCACGTGCCTCCGGTTCCTCTAAATGTTTTAACAGCTCCTTGGCCCTTCGCTATGTGGGGAATCAATATGATTGGGGAGATCAAGCCGACAACCTCCAATGGACACCGTTTCATTTTAGTGGCCATTGACTATTTCACCAAGTGGGTCAAAGCAGCTTCCTTCGCATCCGTTACTAAGAATGTTGTTGCCCACTTCATCAAGTAGAACCTTATTTGCCGGTACGGTATCCCAGAAAGGATCATCACTGATAACGGTACAAACCTTAACAATACTATAATCACCGCCTTATGCGAGCAATTTAAGATTCAACATCACAATTCATCCCCCTATCGGCCAAAGATGAATGGTGCAGTCGAAGCTGCTAATAAAAACATTAAAAAGATCATACAGAAGATGACAGTCACCTACAGGACTGACATGAAATGCTATCGTTTTCCTTCCATGGATACCATACCACGACTCGCACATCAACTGGGGCAACACCCTATTCTTTGGTTTACGGCATGGAGGCTGTTTTACCTATTGAGGTTCAGATCCCCTCTTTGAGAATCATGAAAGATGCAGGTTTGAGTGAGGACAATTGGATCCATACCCGGCTTGATCAACTGAACTTAATTGATGAAAAAAGGCTTACTGCTGTTTGCCATGGTCAGATGTATCAAAAACAGATGATCAAGGCTGTCAACAAGAAAGTCAGACGCCAAGAATATCAAGTTGGAGATCTAGTGATCAAGCGCATCATCTTGCCACAAAGTGATCCCAGGGGCAAAGGACTCCTACCTATGAAGGACCATTTGTAGTCAAGAACATCTTTTTCGGTGGGGCAATGATCTTAACCACTATGGACGGCGACGATCTACCACACCCTGTGAACACAGACATAGTCAAAAGATACTATGCATAAGAGACCTGCTAGGTTGACACACCTAGGCAAAACAAGGGCATCCCGGCGAACCAAAAGGTTCGGGAAAAATTTAGGGATAAAATATAAAAAATATGTACACCTTGCAAGTTGAAAACCCGAAAGGGCGACTTGGGCAAAAAAGGGTTTCCCGGTGGACTGAAAACCCGAAAGGGCGGTTCAGGCAAAAATTAGGGATTTAAAGCGTATGACTATGTCTCGTCGGATCACTTTAAGGATAATCTCTTCACTGACAAACTCGGAGCTTCTGATCAATTCAATCATCTTCGGACGAAGCAACAAATAGACAAGATATTCGGAGAAACGAAGGCTATAGCAGAATGGGAACCCCATGGGATTATTACACATAGCTGTCTTTCTTTGTATAAATTTTTTCTTACTTTCATGAGACTGTCCTCTTACTAGGATATCTGTCTCTTTTGTACAAAAATACTTACTCAAAGTAAATACAAAGATATATCTTTAAAGTACATAAACCTATTTTTCCTTTTCTTTTACATTTGTGTTTTATTTGCAAAAATGTCCAATGATTCGTTAATGAACATATGCATTTGAACATAATTACTGTTTACAAATAAACAAAATGGAAAAGAACAATTACTGACAGGATGAAAGAATAGGAAAATGTCTTTAGGCTAGTCCATGAGAAATCCCTACAGTACGTCATTAAGATCCCCAGCGGAGCTGAAACTTCAAACTATTAATCCTCGGTAGAAACCATCCAGTTTCTCCAAGTTCCCCAGCAAGTTGTCTTAAAGCCTGAAAATCAACCGGATAACGGCTAACTTCTATTTCTCCCTAACCTGGGATAACTCCCCAGTAGAGTGGTAGGTGACCAAAAATCTTGAACTTTTTCCAAACAGGAATAAGCCTTTTCCCATAGAGTTCTCATTGTTCCCCAACAGAACGAGGAGTCCCATTGTCAGGTCCCCAATAGAAGTCATCAAAATTCTCTAGATTCCTCAAGCAATATATGGCATTGCTCACAACATAATTTTTGTTAATTACTCTAACTTCAAGACATGAAGAATCCACATATCCTCACCAGCAATCAAGGATTTATTTTCCTCAGCAATACAACAAATCAGCTTACATGCGCATACATTACATCCACATGTCATAAACATTGATAAAACACATATATTGCATCACACATTTCATGCAACATAACTTTGTGTTTCAGCTAACATTTTACCTTTTTCAGGATAAGATTAACAAGCTACTATTAACAATATGCGATCATGATACAGTTCAGATACGCTCCAGACACAGATGCCATTCTGATACTCATTCAGATCTCAACTTCAGATACAGTTCAGATACGCTCCAAACAAGGATGTCATTTTGATACTCATTCAGATCTCAACTTCAGATACAGTTCAGATACGCTCTAGAAAAGGATGCCATTCTGATACTCATTCAGACCTCAACTTCAAGATACAGTCCAGATACGCTCCAGACATGGTGGCCATTCTGTCACTTATTCAGATTCATCTTTCAAATACAGTTCAGATACGCTCCAAGACACGGTTGCCATTCTGTCACTTATTCATATTCAAGTACAGATACAGCTCGAATATGCTCCAGACACGGACGCTATTCTATTGCTCATACAGATTCAGTCTCCAGATACAGTTCAGATACGTTCCAGATACGGACATCATTCTAATACTTATTCTTTTGACTTACAACTTACAAGTCAACAAGAATTCTTGGATGGAATCCACAAGCCCATCTCCAACAAGATTCTATCACCTCTCCAAAGGGCATATTTAAGCCCATTCCCTCAACTACACTTTGTCGAGTGCAAATTTATGGGCACTCTAGTGTCCAATCATCTTTTACCTTCGAGTCACGAACGACAAAGCTCGCCAATCTAACTCTTCGGGTTCAAGAAGATTGAACAGGGGCAGCTATTGTACCCCAAAATTTTCCCTCTCATTTATCAAGACTTTTCTCACAAGACTTCTTGGACTCAAGACAAGATTAGGGTTTGGTTAGCTCAGGACATCTCATCTTGCACTGATAACCCAAAATTAGGGTTTGAGTTTGCACAAGTATTTTTGGATCACCAATGCTTCATTTGACTTTAATACATCATTTTGGACCCCTAAGATTGCTCATGTTAAGTTTCAAGCCTTGAACCACATTTTTGATCAGTCAATTGGACAATTGACCTAAAAATCAGCTGTATTGGGGAAAAAAGTCAACTATGGCCAATTTACAGTCAAACTTCATAATTTTTGATCCACATCAACATTTTAGACTCATATGTACCATTTGATCAATTTTGGATCAAAACTCCTCAAGAAATTTTATCAAATCATCAAAAGGGCAAAATGGTCAAAATTAGGGTTTTTGACTGAGAAAGGGCAATTTCTGATTTTTAACCTAGCCAATGACCAATTGGGTTCAAGAATGATTTCAAGGGTTCAATGGCATCATCTTGACCTAATTACATGGTTCAAAATATCTCAAGTTCATTGGATTGACAGATGAAATTTGCAATCAACTGATCAAAAGTCAATTGTGCACTGAAAAGTCAAACTTTGACTTTTTGGTCAAAATCATGTGCCAAGGGTCATAATTCATCAAGATATGTCAAAATGTGAAACTTGTTGACCAAGAAAACTAAATTTGAAAATTAGGGTTTTAATTTGAAAATTTTCAAAACTTAGAATTTTTCTAAGTATAAAAATTTTCTTATTTTTTCTCAACTTTGCACCACTTTTTCACCATGATGCATTTTGATTCAAAGAAAACTCCCAACATGAAAGTTGTAGATCCCCATGAAATATACAACTTTTCTTCACAAACTTTTCCCAAAAGATTCTTGGATCTCAAGTTATGAATTTGTGAATACATGGTCATGAACTTCTTAACTTAGTGAAATTTTGCCCTAATTTGGGCAGGTTTTGGACCCAACTTCATGGCAACTTTTCACCTAGTTCCAAGAGGTTTCTCAAAATTCATTTTAAATATGGATTATAGAGCACATTTCAATATTTCCAAAATGTCCAAGAACTCTCTAAGATCATTTTTGAGTAGGGAGAATCGAAGAGAGAAAGTTGGCATTTTCTCACTTTTTATTCAAGCCATTTTCACATAGAATCAAGTTGCAAACCAAACCTATGCTGGTTATTTATTGCTTTGCAGGTCCTAAGCTTGCTATACACTCCTTAATTAAATTCATACTCAGTTGACAAAGCCTTTATCCTTGCTTTTGAAACTTTACACAAGTTGTAATTCCATTTTGGGCAAAAAGGCTTCATTGCCATTTTCATAAAGATGCACTTTTGCAAGTTTGTCAAATTAGAGCATTGGGCTTGTCCCTTTGATACAAGAAAACTACACAGTTCTCAAGCAATTTGTACAAACTCATATCAGCCCTAAAACAAGCTAGTACAAGCATGTGAGATTGGTCTTATCAACTTTACTTCAAGTACAAGAAAAGTTGCAAAAGGGCTAAAGCTTGCACAACTAGTAGGAAGCTGACTTTGGATCACTTCTATACTAATATGCAAACATTGTACAAGGCATTACACGCTTGGCTTGAACCTAGAACTCTCTCAAACTGAAAAACACTAAAAATCTGCCCAAGCACACAGTTTCTGCAAAAACTCAGCCAACTCTCATTTGGCTCGTGCGTTTTGTGTTTAACTGATTCAAACATCTTATACACTTGATACATAGTCAATCCAAGCCATCACCTTAGTTCTGTAACCTCTGTTTTATCATCTGCCATTTTCAACTTGGAAGCTTGCAGTTGGACTTGGTCAGGGAGTTCCAGCCATCTTCAGAGCAAGATAAGGATTGGAATAGGTTCAGGGAAGCTCAAGGAAGCTCAAACAATCATCAGTCCTCCATTAAAGTACCTACATTGCTATACACGATTCCAGCTGAAGAAGGTATTTTCTCAAACTCTATCTCTTTATACAGGCACCTTAAGCCACGATTTGTGAAGGAAAAATGTAGTTCTCATTATAACGAAGTTGTACATATCCTTACTTTGCATTTATATTACTTGTGCTAAGAGAATTTGAAGCTTGAAATCTCTAAAATTTTTAGGTCACGATTTAGGGATTCCAAAATTCTTTTTGATCTTTGATAGTTAGGTTACATAATTTATATGGTTGGAATAGTGAGCTTAAATGCCACATTTTTCATGTTATGAGTTTTCATTTTTATGCAAGCATGAGGAAGATATAGGTTTGAACTGGCATGGCGTGAAGAAGAGAACGAAGGACGGGGATGAAGTCTGGTTCTGGGCTTTTTGCTGCTAGGCCTTTTTGTTTTTGCTAAACACCCCCCCCCCCCCCCCCCTTGATCTGCTATTGCACCCCCCTTGCTAACTTTTTTTTTTATTTTATTTTTCTTCATTTTTTTTATTTAATACTTTTATTTATTTGTTCCTAATGATAAAAAATCCTAAAAATGATTTATTTGTTTTCACACTTTTATTTTATTTTTTTTATTATTTTCTCACATAAAAAATTAATTTATTTTGATAGAATAGAATTTATTTTCTTAGTAAATTTGTAAATAATCAAATATACTTAATATTTTTATTTTATATTTTTATACTTATAAATACTTTTTTTTTGCACATATTTAATTTTTAATATTTATATATAATATTATTTATTATTTCTTATACAAAAATGGACAAAATAATAATATAGAACATTATTTTCTTTTGAATAAAAACTAGGGTTTAATCCCCTTCCAAAATTAAATATTATTTTTTCCTTTTTTTTTAGGTTTAAATTAAATATTTTTCTTACACAAAAACAAGACATAAAACATTTTTCTAACATGAACATTGCATTTCATTTTAAATATTTGTATTATAATTATTTAATTCGCGCATATTCGATTTGGTTGTAATAATATATTTAGCTTTATATTTGTGCAAATCCCCATTCAAGCTTTATATTTAGCACCTTCCCTTTTCATAATCTACCCCCCAAACTCAGAAAACATCTCAAGGGTCTTTCTTGTGCTTTTTCACCTTTCCTTTTGGATAAAAGAAAAGTCAGTGGCGACTCTTGCTAACCGCGACATTTGCGATAAAACATAAAACCCTCAAGTCAGTTCTCCCACCGTATCACAGAACTGGCGACTCTGCTGGGGAATTATTATAAAAGTGGGGTTACCTTAGGTTTTAGATCACATTTATTTGCTTACATTGTTTGACTTGTTTGCTTTACAATTATGGTTCTTTATTTGGGTTTAAATCCTCCACCCGAATTTGGGAAACATTATAGGTAAATAGCAATACATTGTGGAAACTATGTGGGGTATACCGACATGGTCTAAGCAATAGATATGTTAGTGTGACATATTTGTGGGTACCAGTAGCCTTTGAGTCAATCAAAGAGAATACGAGGCCGCTGAGTGATGTCATGAAGCACTAATAAACTTCTAGAACCCTTTACTTGACCAACTTGACCTTTTTAGGATGTAGTGAGATGACCGACTTTGGTGCAGTCCGAAGTTGGTAGATACTCGATACTACACTCATTGAGGGTTGGTTTATTGGGATATTTTGGTCGCCATTAAAGAGGCTTGAGCTGAAACAATGACCAAGGAAACAATCCAGTAATATTGAGCTCCTTAGAACCCGGTTACTATTGTTAGGACAGGTTGAGCCAACTAAACTTCAAGAGGGTACTTACCTATGAAACCCCATGCAAGCCTAAACTAAGAACTTTCTTGATTTGTTTGTATATGCATGCTTGTACATAAACATCATGGACATCATGAACATCATATGCATTCACTAACCATTTCAAGGATTTTGGAGATTCATCTTTGTTCTCGTTTTGTAGGTTATGGATTCACTTCGCATGAAAACTATCCAAATCAACCTTGTAAGAATTCCTCCATAACTCAAGGAGCTAGCTTCAAGGATCCCTGATAACTCTCCATTCACTGAGAGACATGGTCGTCTACTTAACTTGGTCACTTCCAACACAGAGGAGGATATGATGAAGGTTCTCTTCTAGTTCTTTGACCCTTTGCACCATTGCTTCACATTTCCTGACTATCAACTTGTGCCCACTTTGGAAGAATTCTCTCAATTTCTGAGGATTCCTATTCTCAATCAACTACCCTTCAACGGTATGAAAAGAGATCCAAAGCCAGAAGAGATTGCTCAAGCCCTGCACTTGCACTCATCTGATGTCACAACTCATTGGGAAACTAGAAGTGGTGTCAAAGGCTTCTTGGCATAGTTTCTGTTTGAGAAGGCCCAAAGTTACTGGAATTCCCTAGACTTGCAAGCTTTTGAGGAGATTGTAGCTCTTCTCATCTATGGGATAGTCTTGTTCCCTAATCCTGACCAACTCATAGATGTAAGCGCTGTCAAAATCCTCATGTCTCGCAACCTGGTGGCTACATTGCTTAGGGATATCCTACACTCTTTTCACACTCGTACAATGAGGAAAAGAGGTATTCTTATGTGTTGCACTCCTCTCCTGGCAAGATGGTTTATTTCTCATCTTCCCCAATCAGTCTTGAAAAATGAGCAAGGTTTAAGGTGGTCATAAAGGTTAATGACGCTCAAACATTCGGATATTCATTGGTGCTCTCGATCCAAAGAGAATGTTATCATTGTTGACCATTGTGGGGAATTCCCTAATGTACCTCTACTTGGCATTAGGGGAGGCATCACTTACAACCCGTGCTTGGCTCTAAGACAGTTTGGTTATGCCCGAAGGGATGGCCCACATGATATGCTGATTCAAGGCCTGGTATTCGACTACGACAATGACGATCAAGGACTTCGCCAGAGATTCATCCGAGCTTGAAGGATGCTAAACAAGGTGGATAGCAAGACTTTGGGACACAAGAATTCCATCCCTCTTGAGCCTTACCTCAAGTGGGTACGAACCCGTGCTCAAAGTCTTATGATGCCTTATCTTTCCATTCTCCCAGTGATTATTGAGCCTGTTAAGGAGGGAGAAGTTCCATACATTATCCTACATCTTGACATGCCTACATCACTCAAATACCTACAAAGGGATTGGATATAGCTCAAAGGAGAGCGCGATACTTTCGAAGCCCAATTCTACGCAAGCGAGAAGAAGGTTTTGGAACTCACTCGGCTACTTCATGAAGAGCAGACTCTAAATACCTACGTTGCACCAAAGAGGATGCGCTTTGAATATGCAATTGGGCCTCCAATAACCACATGCAATATTGCCGATTTTTATTCACTTGAGTCCGTCACGTTCCAAGCTAAATCGCATGAGCTTAAGTGCAATTTTTGAATTTTAAATGTGAAAACAAAATGTAGCCGACATAAAGAACTAACTCCTGTCCGAAAATAGGCTTAATCAGATAAACGGTGAATTAGTTATGAATTTTTGAAGTTTCTCCTCAGACAAACTTATTTTGGGCTCTAGTGTCAACTCTGACACGTTCTTCAATAAAAAACTGGTATTGATCGGAGCAGAACCTGGTCTCAACTTTGGAAGAAAATTTATATATCTCTGAGTCAGTGACCTTGTGTAAAAAGATGGACCCGATCCGATAAAAATTGACCAAGCTATGAATTTTCGAAGTTTCGACTCAGATGAAATAATATTCAGCACTCAGGATTTTCGGCGCGTCACGCGCACTCTAGGAAAAAAACAAAGGCTTTTTGGATACTATTCGAACTCGATACCTCCTGTGAAAATGTAGTCAACTCAATTTGTGAAATTTTGGCACCGGAACCAACTCGATACGATGAAAATCGACTAAGTTATGATTTTCTGAACATGACGCAAATAAACTTCTGTCACAAATTTGCTGTACGAAAATACTTGATAAGTCCATATTTTTGAAGACCTTCTGATCGAAATTGCCTTCCATCCGTGAGAGATGAAAACGTAGATGATGTCAAGATGGAATTTTGGCCACTAGAACGGGTTCAAAATGAGCCACGGTCTTCAAGTTATGAATTTTTTAGTGCGTAAAAACTGCACTTTCAACATACTTTTTCACCGTATTTCTTCGAGAAAAATCGCATATTCGGAGACCTTTTTTAAATAATTGGCTCTCGAGTCGAACCTGAATTTGGAAATATGTTATCAGGGATATCCTGGCGAAAGAACACCTGAATATGACGCGCCGGGTTGGGCTTGTGAATCTTTGAACCCTGAATCATTGCGAAACAGCGAACCGATCTTCAGCACGGAAAATACTTTGAGAACATCCATTGGCGAAATAAACATCACTTGTAACCTGACGAAGCTTTCTAAATATACCTTGATTACATAACCATAAAACCAATGATATGCATGTACGTAATAATGAAATGTAACCCAAACAGGTCGAAATAAAGAGGGTAAATTTTGGGGTACAACAGCTGCCCCTGTTTAATCTTCTAAAACCTGAAGATTTAGATTGGCTTGTCTGCCTTTCGTGATCTGAAGGTGGAAGATGATTGAACACTAGAGTGCCCAGAAATTTTCACTCGTCTATAATGATGCTTTACTATGTAGATAATATCGGGAATGAGCTTATAGATGCCATTTGGAGAAGATGACTGAAAGTCATCAGAGATGGGCTTAAAGACGCCATCTTGAGAATTTGATGAAGAGTCATCGGAGATTGGCTTAAAGATTCCATCCAGAATAATAATGATTTCGTGAGATATTCCTTCGTGGGAATTCCTGTTCCTGTTGTTAGGGAGGACTTCGCTGAGGAATGTTGGTCTCTGTCTTGGGGAATAGAGTCTAGGAGCTTCAGTTGTCCGTTATTCTACTGGGGAGTCATCTCTTGATTGAGGAGACGGAAGTGATTTGCTTATCTGGTCAAGATCCAGGCTTCACAGTGACTGGTTGAGGATGATAAGGTTGACTGCTATATGGTTGTTTTCCAGGATTCACAGCGACTTACTAGGGAAATATGAAATCGACCGTATCTGGTCAGGTCCAGGTTTTACAGTGTTGTAAATTGTTGTCCAGAGATAAAAGAGAAGAAACCTGTATAGGGCTTTCTCATGATAATTCCATGCAAGACTGCGTCAAGTAATTCATGAAAAGGAGCCTGGATAGTAGGGCTATGAGAAGGAACTTGGGTAGTAGGGTTACTTTGAAATGAAAGTCTGGATAGTAGGGCTATGAGAAGGAACTTGGGTAGTAGGGTTACTTCGAAATGAAAGCCTGGATAGTAGGGCTATGAGAAGGAATCTGGGTAGTAGGGTTACTTCGAAATAAAAGCCTTAATAGTAGGGCTATGAGAAGGAACCTGGGTAGTAGGGTTACTTCGAAATAAAAGCATGGATAGTAGGGCTATGAGAAGGAACCTGGGTAGTAGGGTTACTTCAAAATGAAATCCTAGATAGTAGGGCTGTGAGAAGGAACCTGGGTAGTACGGTTACTTCGAAATGAAAGCTTGGATAGTAGGGCTGTGAGAAGAAACTTGGATAGTAGGGTTACTTCGAAATGAAAGCCTGGATATTAGGGCTATAAGAAGGAACCTAGATCGTAGGGTAACTTTGAAATGAAAGCCTGGATAGTAGGGCTATAAGAAGGAACCTAGATAGTAGGATTACTTCGAAATGAAAGCCTGAATAGTAGGGATATGAGAAGGAACCTGGATAGTAGGGTCACTTTGAAATAAAATCCTTGATAGTAGGGTTATGAGAAGGAACCTGGATAGTAGGGTTACTTCGAAATAAAATCCTGGATAGTAGGGCTATGAAAAGGAACCTGGATAGTAGGGTTACTTCGAAATGAAAGCCTAGATAGTAGGTCTATAAGAAGGAACCTGGATAGTGGGGTTACTTCGAAACGAAATCATGGATAGTAGGGTTGTGAGAAGGAACCTGGGTAGTAGGGTTACTTCGAAATGAAAGCCTGGATAGTAGGGCTATGAGAAGGAACATGGATAGTAGGGTTACTTCGAAATGAAATCCTGGATAGTAGGGCTGTAAGAAGGAACCTGGATAGTAGGGTTACTTCGAAATGAAAGCCTGGATAGTAGGGCTATGAGAAAGAACCTGGATAGTAGGGTTACTTCAAAATAAAAGCCGGGATAGTAGGGCTACAAGAAGGAACCTGGATAGTAGGGTTACTTCGGAATGAAATCCTGGATAATAGGGCTATAAGAAGGAACCTGGATAGTAGGGTTACTTCGAAATGAAAGCCTGGATAGTAGGGCTATGAGAAGGAACCTGTATAGTAGGGTTACTTCGAAATGAAAGCCTGGATAGTAGGGCTATGAGAAGGAACCTGGGTAGTAGGGTTACTTCAGAATGAAAGCCTGGATAGTAGGGCTATGAGAAGGAACCTGGATAATAGGGTTACTTAGAAATGAAAGCCTGTATAGTAGGGCTATAAGAAGGAACCTGGATAGTAGGGTTACTTCGAAATGAAAGCTTGGATAGTAGGGCCATAAGAAGGAACCTGTATATTAGGGTTACTTCGAAATGAAAGCCTGAATAGTAGGGCTATGAGAAGGAAACTGGATAATAGGGTTACTTCGAAATGAAAGCCTGGATAGTAGGGCTATTAGAAGCAACCTGGATAGTAGGGTTACTTCGAAATGAAAGCCTGCATAGTAGAGCTACTTCATTTGATCACGTAGATTAGTTGACCCGTTTGGTTTCGGGAACTGATTTTCCATTAGTTGTATGCAGATATGACATGTATAGCTTCATGGATTTAATCTTGAATTGTTGTAATTGTTGATGATAACCATCTTTCCTGAAAAGGTACAAGATTAATTATATGTGATGCATGAAATGCATTGTGTCATGATGTTCTCAAAATAAATGAGATTATGCTGTATGCAATATGTATGCATACATCATGATGTATGAACATGAAATGCTATTGTGACATATCTGAGTCTAGGAAAATAAATCCCTGACTGCTGCTGGAGAGTACTGGAAATTGAATTCCTGACTGTTGTAGAAAAAGTGGTTCTTCTACTTCCGCTGGGGATGGTGAACGGAGATGACTATGTCGTGGATTTACACCTTTCGGTTTGTGAATATTCTTCCAGAGAGAGACTCTGCTTGAGAATAACTCTGCGGGGGAATTACTCTGTTTGCGAGAGGAGGTGCTTTACTGGAATATTTTGCCGATTCGGGGAAATACACTCTGCCGGGGGATAAATTTATGTAGCTGGAGGAATAAACTTTGTTGGGGATTGAGCTTCTGTATTAAGAGAAATAAGCTATGCTCGGGAGAAAACTTTATGAACCGCTTGCGATTATAAAATTCGGCTGAGGAATATAGATATCGTCTCTCTGAAGGGATTTTGCTGGGGAAAGTAACTCCTGTTTGGGGAAGGAAAGCTTTGTGCACTGGACTGTTACTAGAAGATAGTCTGGAATAAGTATCAGGATGACATCCGTTTTGGATCATACCTGAACGGTTTCTAGATGAGAATCTGAAATAAGTGTCAGGAGGATATCTGTCTATGAATCGTACCTGAACCGTTTCCAGTTGATAATCTGCTTTATTCAGAATGTTTCCATTGTGGAAGGGAAACTCTATAATCCGCTCGGAGAATCCCAAGAAGCTTGGTGACTTCATTGGGGAATCTTCATTGGAGCAGTAATTTGGATATTTTGCTCTGCCGAGGGTATGAGAACACCTGACATCAATAGGTTGTAAGCTGAGAATATGGAGGTGACCTTGTAGTAGAATGCCCATGTCTCGATACCTGTTATAGAAAATATCAACCAGGGATTTTGTAGATGGTTTGACTATTATCCCGACTCTTGGAGTCCTTGGTGAATGCGGATCAGGGTAATAAGCCTTCTACTGATTAGATAAGTGACGAGATGATGGGACGTAGTCATATGCTTTAATCCCTAACTTTTTCCTAGACTGTCTTTTCAGATTTTCAGTCCACCGGGATACCCTTTTTTGCCCAAGCCGCCTTTTCAGGTTTTCGACTTGTCGGGTGTACAGATTTTTTTTGTTTTTATTCCTAATTTTTTCCCGAACCCTTTTGGTTCGCCGGGATGCCCTTATTTTTTCCTAGGCCAGTCAACCTAGCGGGTCTTTGTTCATGCATCATATTTTCCGACTATGTCTACATTCACCGGGTACGGAGAATTATCACTGTCCATAGTAGTAAGTGTTGCCACATTTCCAGAAGATGTTTGTTTAATCATACATGATTCGTTGCTGGAATCCATGTCCAATTCTCCAAGTGATTCAGATGGAGGTCTGCCCCTGGCTATTTGCCATCTTTGAGAGATTCCTTGAATCTTGACTTGACTTCCCCAAATGATGGAAAATGATCACGCCGTGCCCCTTGGTTGGAAGTGTTTTTCCACTTGAGGTGATTCTGTCCACTGAGAAGATTTTTGTTCATCGAATATCCGTCGTGTGAATTTCTCTGCTGTTGAACAAATAGTTATATGCAAACAATGGTATTTTAAGAATGCAAAGCTTTTGCCTGTCTTGAAGTTTGAAAAATCATTTTTTAGTAAAACAAACAAATTTTGTAAGAGTGTGATGCCAACTCAGGATTTATAGCAAACCTTACAGGAGTCAAGATACCTTTTGAACAGTATGCTTTCAAACTAACTCATGCTTCATCTAGGACTTTTAAGGGTTATAATGTGGCCTGGTTCACGGTTCAAGAAACAAAGGATAAAGGCTCAAATTTTATTTGTACCCACCCATTCTTCGTGATGTCCTTCAGTCCTATGCTCAGTTAATTGCGTGTTTAGAATCCCAGTTGAGTCTAGCATCTTGTCCTTGATGTTTCAGTGATGGTTCGGATACTGAAAATTCATTTGGAAGAGGCAGTCATTTTTGTAATCCTTTTTTTTGTAGATTTGCAGTAACCTCTTTTTTTGGTTTTCGTTATCCCTTCTTTTTCCTGAACTGTTTCTTTTGTGATTACAGTCAGAGGGATGCCCCAGTTTTTTCTTAAGTCTCCTTCATAGGTTTTTACTTAACGGGCTTTTATTTGGAGAGATAATGCCTGCTTGTCTTGACGATTATGCAGAACCATCACCATTTTTTGATTTGGAAGGACGTCTTCGATGCCATTCATTGTGTACGAAGCAGAAGATTGCGACTGAATGCGCGTCTGAATTGACTGAGAAAACTACCCTGCCACAGGTTATGATTAAGGGTTTTAATTTATGTGAAAATAAAAACTCCTACTTCTTTGGATCTAAGGGGTTGACTAGGGATTATCTTCCTTATAACTCCATTGTTTAGGATTTAAAACAACACATGTACATCGTCAGTGGGATCTGTTCAAAAGCATAATATGGAGATTGTGGTATCATTTTTGTCATCCTCCCTCTAAAGGCTTAGAGATTTTGATCGAGAGTTGAATATCACAAAAAGGGAAGCAGTTTAAATATAGTAAATACGAATGAATTGATTCAAAACAGACATATGCAATGCATTGATAAAGTAACAGAGTTTGACATGAATAGATGTTCGAACAATCAAAAGAAAATTACAAATTGAAAATTCTAATGAAAAAAAGCCTATTTTCCTAAATTTGTCATTTCAGATGGTGTGTCTTTGAGGGATGGCAGAAGAACTCATCCTGACCATCTTGTGTAAACTTTGGCACCCCTTTATCAATCAAGTTTTGAACTTCATATTTCAACCTCCAACAGTCGTCAGTATCATACCCTGGGCTGTTGAAGTGGTATGCACACCTTTCATCAGGATTCTAGTTAGGGGAAGAAGTCTTGGGATTCGAATGGGGTCCTATCAGCGTAATCAGATTCATCCTCAACACGTGTTGCAAAGCTTGAGACAACGACATGTTGAGTTTGGTAAACTGCCTTTTGGGTATATCCGACTTACTCTGATTAACCCGCTGTTTTTGGCGAGGTTGTTGTTGGACCCGTGAGGTAGTAGAAATTTGGAAAGGTCCACTCTTCACCAAACCAAACTCTTGTCTTCTTGGAGGTTGATCAATGACTTGGTCCCCAACCTCGACTGCTTGCTTCATACGGTTGTATCCATCTTAATGAAGTTTGTTGATAATGGTTCTCAACTCTTCTTGTCCCCTGGCTAGACTTTGGATAAGAGCCATCTGCCCCAGCATATGGGTTCTCGCTGCTTCTACACCAGCTTGCAGTTGTTCCAACTGTTCGTCCTTATTGTCTTCAGTACTTTTCTTGGCCAAGTCCCCAGCGATGAGTGCTTTCAACTCTTCCTTCCCCTTGGATAGGTTTAGGAACATTTGCATGAATTGAGCCTCTTGAGTTTGGATATCTCTGTTGTCTTGTTGGAGAGCCATTGCTGAAATAAACAGCGAGAACATGAGAGACATGTACTGGAGCCTACCTGTTATGTAATGACATGTATGATATGCAAATGTTTTCAAGGATCCCGCGGGGTAAACAAGAAAAATGTTAGGCGATGAACTTTCCAGCTTTGATTGAAGAATTTCATATTGTTGAAGGTCTTTCTACAAGAGTCAAGCTCACCATATCAAGTGGGTCATAGCCCCTGACTCAAGTTATCGTGTTTTGGTCTTTTGACGACATTGGCTAGAGGAAAATAAATCCCCTTTGCCCCTTGCTAGACGTCTGATTCATCATAACTTGCATCACAGGCCCTCGAGATCCTTGAAATGGTTAGTATGATATGTCATGTTATGATGCTATGATGTGTATTTTATGCGTTAAGCGAAAATGCAGGGTAAGAAACCAATTTATTGGATTTATACAAACAAGGTCTTGCAAGGAATACAAACAAAGCCCTGTAATGAGTTCAAATTGTTAGGCAAAGAAAGAAAACAAGTCACACAAGTAGCCTTAGGTTTAGGCTTGCATGAATTATATAGGTAAGTATGCTCTTGAAGTTTAGTTGGCTCAACCTGTCTTAGAAATAGTAACCGGGTTCTAAGGAGTCTCAATATCACTGATCATCCTTTATCAGGCATTGTTTCAGCTCAGGCAATCTTTTCTTGCGGCCGAAATATCCCGAAAGTCTGATCTCAATGAGTGTATCATCGAGTATCAACCAATCCTCAACTTTATACCGAGTTCGGCTATCTCACTACTTTCTAATGGCCAAGTTTGTTCAACTAAGGTTCTAAGGTCCGTTAGTGCTTCACGACACCACGCGGCGGCCCCGTATTCTCCTTGTTTAAACTTGAAGGATACTGATACCAACCAAAGTGTCACACCAACATATCCATCACTTAAACCATATCGGTCTATGTTGTACAGTCTCCACGGTCTATTGTTTTTTACCTAAAAAGTGTCCCCAGATCCGGGTATAGGATCTATACAAGAATACCCCAACAAACCTTTAAAAGTAAAGCAATCAAAGCAAACAAAGAAAGCAATTTAAAATGAAACTAGATGCTAAGGTAAACCCCACTTTACAAGATTCCCCAGCAGAGTCGCCAGTTCTGTGATACGGTAGCAGAACTAACTGTTAATACTGGTTTTGCATTTTTGTATTCGCAAATATGCGGTAAGCAAGAGTCATCACCGACTTTTCTTTTATCCAACAAAGGAAAGGGTGAAAAGAACATAAAAAATACCTTTCGAGAGTTTTCTGAGTATGGGGGGTAGATTATGGAAAGGGAAGGTGTTAGCACCCTTTCCATCCATATTTTTCTACGGGCTCTTAGGTGCTAGATCATTTTTTGAAAATTGCTTGTGCTTTGTGTGTTTTGAAAATTGTTTTGAAAATGCCTTAGTTTGGTGATTCGCTTTGTGATAACTCTTGTATCAGTCCTCAAGAGTGTTGATAAGGCGAATATTTTTGAAAGTGTTTTGAAATATTTTTGTGTAGGTGTAAAAAGTTGTTTTGAGCAAGCATCTAAGAACTTATCTACTTATACTCGAAAATGTCATTCTTTTCTCCCTATCCTTTAGACAGTGTTATCCTACTATTAGTGAGTAGGTAGCCCTATTGTTAGATGTATGAGGGACAAGCGCGGGTCATCGTTATGGTCATAGAAGGCAACATATAGGGATAGCTTAGCAGTTCGAAGAGACTGTCATCATATAGGCAACATCGAGGGACGAGATCATTTCTCGTAGGCAACTCGAGGGACGTTAAGGGACTATGATCTTTATGATGACTTTTAGATTGAGGGTCTTTTGCTAATATATCCCTACGTTCGATGGATATGACCATTGTTTTCCGAGGCAACCAAGTGGGGAGTACCCTAGGGGTGCAAGTGTGCAAATGATTCAGTTTGGTTATTTATCTTGAAATTAGGATTTTCTATCGTTCATTTTTATCTTTCCATACAATCCTATTAATCTAAGCATTGCATAAAATATAATAGCTGAAGGTAAAGGTGGAAATATAAACCTAGGTTATTACAGAGCTTTGGGGAAGTTACATAATAGTGAAGAGTACGGAAAAGAAATCCTAAAACTATTACATCCCATAAGCAATTACATGATAATGATAAAAAAACGGGAAAAATAAAGCTACGCTATTACAGTTGAACGTGCCCTATACCTTCTCAGGATGCCTGCCTTTCCATGAGCCATGCATTGATTGTTGTTCTGTTTTAGTGTTTTGGCCTCGGCGTTCTGTAATAAACCTGCATGGGACCATTAGATGGTCCAAACCTGTAGTGTTGAATCTCATGAACACATTAAACAAATTAGTATACCATGAAATACAAAGAAAATAAATATATGAAATTTTATAATGTTAAAACCGATATGGCATGTATGAATGCTTCTACATCCTTTTGATCATGGAGATCAAACCAGCCTTACCCTTACTGGAGAAGTATTGAGATGGGGGTTTGTAACAAGGATGGCTTGTTTGTAGTGAGATGGTGGTTTGTAACAAGGATTTTAAGGTTGTTAGGATTCTTGAAGAAATTTGATATTTTGATAGGGTTGTGGCAAAGGTTTTTTCTCTGGTGCTCTTTGTGTGAAAATAATGAGATTATATAATAGAAATTAGAGCAAAGATATGGGCTTTGAATGTGCAATTGGGCCTCCAATAACCACAAGCAATAGTGCAGATTTTTATTCACTTGAGTCCGTCACGTTCTAGGCTAAATCGCATGGACTTAAGTGCAATTTTTGAAGTTTAAATGTGAAAACAAAATGTATCCGACATCGAGAACTAACTCTTATCCAAAAATGGGCTCAATCGGATAAACGGTGGATTAGTTATGAATTTTTGAAGTTTCGCCTCAAACAAACTTATTTTGGGCTCCAGTGTCAACTCTGACACGTTCTTCAATAAAAAACTAGTATTGATCAGAGCAGAACCCGGTCTCGACTTTGGAAGCAAAGTTATAGATCTCTGAGTCAGTGACCTTGTGTAAAAACATGGGCCCAATCCGATAAAAATTGACCGGGTTATGAATTTTCGAAGTTTCAATCCAGATGAAATAATATTCAGCATTCAGGATTTTTGGCGCGTTAGGCGCACTCTGGGGAAAAAACGAAGGCCTTTTGGATACCATTCGAACTTGATACCTCCTGTGAAAATGTATCCAACTCAATTTTTGAAATTTTATCACTGAAATCAGATCGATAGGATAAAAATCGACTACGTTATGATTTTTTGAACATGACGCAAATAAACTTCTGTCACAAATTTTCTGTACGAAAATACTTGATAAGTCCACATTTTTGAAGACCTTCTGATCGAAATTGGCTTCCAGCCGTGAGAGTTGAAAACGTAGATGATGTCAAGACGGAATTTTGGCCACTAGAACAGGTTCAAAATGAGTCACGATCTTCAAGTTATGAATTTTTTAGTGCGTAAAAATTGCACTTTCAGCATACTTTTTCACCGTATTTCTTCGAGAAAAATCGCACATTCGGAGACCTTCTTTAAAGAATTGGCTCTCGAGCCGAACCTGAATTTTGGAATATGTTATCAGGAATATCTTGGCGAAAGAACACCTGAATATGACGCGTCGGGTTGGACTTGTGAATCTTTGAACTCCGAATCATTGTGAAACAGCGAGCCGATCTTCAGCACGGAAAATACTCTGAGAAATCCATTGGCGAAATAAACGTCACTTGTAACCTGGCGAAGCTTGCTAAATATACCTTGATTGCATAACCATAAAATAATGATATGCATGTACATAATAATGAAATGTAAGCCAAACAAGTCGAAATAAAGAGGGTAAATTTTGGGGTACAACACCCGGCAAGCTGAAAACCTGAAAGGGCGGCTTGGGCAAAAAAGGATATCCCGATGGACTGAAAACCAAAAAGAGAGGTCTAGGCAAAAGTTAGAGATTGAAAGTGTATGACTATGTCCCATTGGATCACTTTACAGCCAATCTTCAACATCAATCGTCAAACTTGAATGGTTTTAATCAATCCAATCAGCTTCGGGCAAAGCAGCAAGTGGATGAGGCAATCAGAGACATGAATGCTATAGCAAAATAGGAACCCCATGGGATTATTTCACATAGTTGTCCTTTCTTTGTATCAATTTTCATTTTTACGATGACATTCTCTTACTAGGATGTTCGTCTCTTTGTACAAAAACACATATTCAAGTTAATACAAAAATATTCCTTTGAAAGGGAAAAGCTATTTGTCTCTCTTTTATTATTCATGTTTTATTTGCAAAAAAATGTCCAGTATTTATTCTTGAACATATGCATTTGAATGTAATTACTGTTTATAAATGAACGCATAAAAAAGGGAAATTAAACAGAAAGACAATTACTAATGGCTTTAAGAAACAGGACATCATTTGTGGGCCATTCCATAAAACCCCCACATGTACTTTCTCCAACAGGGCAGAAGCAAGAACATCCTGTTGCAGGATCATTGCCATATCCCCAGCAGGTAGCTCAATGGTGCCTTTTGCCTTCATAACTCCGAAGGAGCAAAATTTCTAGTTGTCACCTCAAAAACTCTCCAGCAAAAGTCGCTCAGCTTCTTAGGATTCCCTAGCAGGATTTCATAAAGCCCACAAGTAATGCACGTCATTTCTCTTTCCCAACAGAATTTATTTCTCTAATTATGGAAACCCGTCCTTCAACATTTCAACTTCAAACAGAACATGAAGACGTACACTCCTCATTCTCAGCAGCAGTCAAGGATGTATTTTCCCTAATCCAAACAACACTGCAGCAGAACAACTTACATGTGCATACATTGCATTCATACATCATAAACATCAACAGCACAAATGCATATATCACAGTCTAATTTATTTTGAGAAAACATCGTTACGCCATGCATTTCATATATCATGTCATTGCATACAACTAACTCTTTACCTTTTCAGGAAAGAACAATCAATAGAACATTATCATCAACAAATTTTGATAAGACAAGGAAATTATCTGTGAACAAATCAATAGTAGATCAATGATCGAAATATGACTAATTGACTATCTACATGACAAATACTTCCTTCAGACCTCTGTCGGTTCAGTTTAATCTCAACGGTTTATCCTGATTCTTTCCCGCAGACATCTTCTCTGGTTCAGATAAATCGCTCTAAGATTTATTCTGATTCTTTTCCAGACCCCTGTTGGTTCAACTTAAATATCTCAAACGGTTTATCCCGATTCTTTCCCGCAGACATCTTCTTTGGTTCAGATAAATCTCTCCAAGATTTGTTCTGATTCTTTTCTAGACCCCTTCCAGTTCAATTTAAATCTCTCAACTATTTATCTTGATTCTTTCCCGCAGAAATCTTCTCTAGTTCAGAAAAATTGCTCCAAGATTTATTCTGATTCTTCTCCAGACCACTGCTGGTTCAGTTTAAACCTCTCAACAGTTTATCCTAATTCTTTCCCAGTAGACACTTTCTCTGGTTCAACTAAATCGCTCCAAAATTTATTCTGATTCTCTCCGATTAAGAAATATCCAAGGCCTTTATTGGTTCATTTTAAACCTCTCAATGATTTATCCTGATTCTTTTCAAATAAGACATTTTCCCTGGTTTAGATAAGTCACTCCAAAGGTTCATCTTGATTCTTCCCAATTAAAGAACATTCTAGACTTCTGCTAGGTTCAGTTTTAAATTAATCGAAGGTTTATTCTGATTCTTTTTCCGGTTTAAGTCAAGTTTAGGCTTAATCTAATTTCTGTCAACAGTTGTCTCCAGATGACGTTTGTACGCCCATCTCCGCCAACTCTCCATCATTCCTCCAAATGGCATCTTTAAGCCCATTCCTTACACCTAAACCACAATATCATCAAGTGCAAATTTATGGGGACTCTAGTGTTCAATCATCTTCTACCCTCAAGTCACGAATGGCAGATTCTCCAATCTAACTCTTCAGGTTTAAGAATATTGAACAGGGGCAACTGTTGTACCCCAAAATTTGCCCTCTCATTTCTCAAAGAATCATCCTGGACCCTCAGGTTTGCTTCTATCAAGTTTCAAGTCTCAAATCATAATTTTCTAAAGGAAATCATTCATTAGGGTAAAATGGTCAAAAGCATACTGAAAAGTCAAACTTTGAATTTTAGATCAAAAAATCAAGTTTCAACAATTATATTTCATCAAGACATGAAATTGGTTTATCAAAAATCAGAAGCCAGAAATTACTTTGAAAAATCAATTTTCTAAACATTTAGAAAATTTTCTGTGTTAAGAGAATATGATACTTCAGAACTTCTGGGCCAGCCTTCACACAAGTGCAATCAGAATTTGCAAATATGGTTCAGAACATGACTCATCAATCAGAACGTGACTCTTCAGCATATGGAGGTTGTGTTATATGCTTCGATCAGAGCCTCACCCTTCGAATTTCACTCCGTTCTTTTGCGGCCAAAACATTACCAAATCCCAAAACCTCGTTTGAGAAACATGCTGCACTGCTATAGTACAGTTCTACCACCAGCTGCCACAACACTCCAAGGTGCTGCTGATTCAGTCCACGCCTGCATTTTTCTTAAACCCCATAATTGCACCAAATTAGCATGCAAAAACTGTTTAAAAAGCAATGGAATAGTATGCCAAAAAGGTTAAAAATCCCATTTGTTTTCCCCCCCAAAACCACAACAAACCCATCTATAAATAAGTTTCTCCATCACACGTTCAAGGGGTTGGCTTTTGGAGAGAAAAAAAATTATAAAATAGAGAAAAGGAAACAGTAAAAAAACCTTCGCAAATCCTAAACAAAACCTTGGTTATTCCCTTTGAATCAAAGAACATAACCATTGTTCCGTTGCTCTCACTGACTCCAGAACATCTGAAGGCAGCAACTCAAATTCAAAGCACACACTCCAGATTCAAGGTAAGTCTTTCTGACTTTGCATCTTTTCATTCAGAACATCATTAAGTATGTAAATATCATAGTATTGATGTTGTCCATATCATTGCATAAGTAGAAAAAAACTATGGACTAGAACTTATTGAGTAAAGCTAGGCTCAGAATTACAATTAGAACTTCTATAAACTGTTGTGCTTTTACCCTATTGATTTGCTGTTAAGAACTAAATAAATTGCTGATATGCTAATTAATATGAGGAAAGAGTTGAAATGTAACACAAAATTTCGGAGTTTCTCTTCACTGTTTTAACACGAAAAATTATAGGATTTCTGATTGTTTCAACACAAAACTTTTAATTTTCACTCATTAAGACAACACAGAACATCAGATTTTCACTCATTGTTTAGCACAACACAAAACTTCTGAGTTCTTCTCACTGTTTTTAACAGACCAGAATTTCTAGGTTTTTTTTTTTGCACTGTTATGATACGGGAACAAAACTTCTGACTTTTTTACTCACTGCTAACACAACACAGAACTTCTGACTTTTCACCCACTGTTTAACACGACACATAACTTATGATATTTTGCTCACTGTCTAAGCACCACCCAGAACCTCTGTTTTATTTCCCTCTAACATTTCTTGCAGGATCTCAGAATGTATCAATCTAGAACTTCTGATTCCCCCTGACGTTTCTTTCTGAGTCACAACGCGTCTGGCGTCAGAACTTCTGATCCCTTTTGTTTTGCTTACATCAACAAACTGATTCTATCTCTCATTATTTTCCCTTTTTTAATCATTTTCAATATCAATACTCTTTTTATTAATATAAAAAAGACATAAAAATATTTCCTTTTATTTATTAATTAATTAATTTCTTTTTTTTCATTTTTTTTCATTAAGACAAAAAACCACTTTCAAAACAAGTCCTTTTTCTTCTTATATTGTACATTTCAATATGGTTGTAATAGTTAAATAGGATTTAAATTCTTGCAACCCCCCATTTGTAAATTTATACCCCTATCCCTAAATGATGTAATAGCGTAGGACCTTTACATTTCCGTAATTTTTTTTTCAAGTATAAATGCTAGTAATTAAGGTGTGTATGGCAAGATATAAAATTAACAAATAGATAACCCTAATCAAGACAAAATGCATGTAAATCAAACACTCTTACACACTAGCACCCTTAGGGTAATCCCGCTTTGTTGCCTTTCAGAAAATAGTCACGTCCCTCGAATATGGGCATTTTAGCAAAGACCCTCGATAAAAGATCGTAGTCCCTCGATAACCCTCAACATTTCCTTCGGTAAACGATCTCGTCCCTAAACGAGATTGCTAAAATGTCCTATAGGTTGCCTTCTATGACTATACAAATGTCTTGCGCCCGTCCCTTCACATCCAATTATGGGGCTTCTTACCAAAACAATAGTAAGGTAGCAACATCTAAAGGAGGATGAAAAGAACATTTAAGACCTTTTGAGTAGGTAGATTCGCTCCTAGTTGCTCGCTTGCTTGCAAAAAAAACATTTTATACACCAACACTCTCATTTTGAAACATTTTTAAAAGACAACACTTTGTACGCGTTCTTATAGAAACGAGAGCCATTACAAAGACACCTTTTTAAAATCACTTTCAAAAAAACACATTCCACAAACACCTCTTTGAACTATTTTCAAAACAACACTTTGTACGCGTTCTTATAGAAACGAGAACCATTAAAAATACATTTTCAAAATACTTTTAAAACCCACACCACAAGCACACATTCAAACAAAATCAAGTGATCTAGCAAACAACTAAGAGCCCGTAGACAACTACGGATGAAAAGGGTGCTAATACTGATCGGTCACCATTTCTAGTAAGTTTCGCACCTTTTTCCGACAAGAACTCATAGTCTTGGTAACACTAAGTAGCATTTGCATGTGTTTTAAAGTAAGTTTTCTTATTTTCGTTTGTGTGAAGTTGTCGCATATTTTTATTTTATGAGTGTTACAAAAAGTGTCTTTTTATGCTCTGGTTGGTAGTGTTGTTGTCCAGGTGAGGCAATGGAAAGATAGGAACTTGTGGCGCGCACGAGTGGATAAAAGAAGCCGGGAAAAGCTGTGTTCAGAGGTCAACACGGGCACCCGTGTGGAGCAACACGGCCCGTGTTGAATTGTGGCTGGAAAAGCAAGTTTGCAATTGAGACAGAGAATTCACACGGGCACCCGTGTGCACAGACACAGCCCGTGTGAGAAAGTGCCTGGAAATGGTTGATTTATGCCAAGACAGAAGATCAACACGGGCGCCCGTGTGCAGCAACACGGCCCGTGTTGATGAGCGCGTCCTGAATATTTGTTTCATGTTTTCTCGCTCAAAGGGAATCATTAAGGGTATTTTTGGCATAGGATTCCAACCTGAACCAAGGAGGATATAAAAGCAACTTTAGAACAAGAAGAAAAGGACTTTTTGACTTTTTGAGATCATAAGAGAGAATTGCAGAGTAGAAGAGAAGACGGAAACGAGGTTTTGGAAAACGAAGAGATTCAATGGTGGACACCATTGAAGATCCGAGTTCTCCCAATTATTTGTAATGTCTAAACTTTTACACTTGTGTTTCTTGAATATTATGAGAGGCTAAACCCCCCAATGCTAGGGGGTGTCCCTGATTCGATCTGTAATAACTCTGGATTAGGAATTTCGTTGATTTAATGTTTGTAGTATTCAATTCGATTGTATAATGTTTTCAATGTTTTCTTTATCTGATCAATAAGGATTGTTATGTGGTTAACAACTCGTAGGACTACGATTGTTAAGGTTTGTATACAATTGAACCTTATAATTATCACCTAGGATTAGGGATATAGTAAGGTTATTTAGAAATTCTTGATAATTGAATGATTTGGTTTTCTTCGATTTCTCTAAGGACTTAGATAATCGGATTTTAAAAATCAAAAGCTTTTCACTAAGGACTTAGGAAAAGCATCCTTGAGAATAAATAATTGAATTCTATTAACTTGTTAAAGAGATCTTGATCCAGAGGAATTAGAGAATGAATCACACACCTCACCTTAGCATTATCTTCTTATTATCAAAAGCTCAGTTTTAATTTCAGTTAAATCCTAGTATTTTAATCCATTTTCGTTAATCATTTGAAACAACACCCTTATGCTCTTTTGTTTAATTGACTTAGTGTAATAACTTATATTTTCCTACGCAATCCTCGTGATCGATACTTGGGGTAAAACCCTTTATAACTACATCGGTGAAACTAGTACACTTGCTATTTTTCCGATCAAGTTTTTGGCGCCGTTGTCGGGGATTGCCAAAATATAAGTCATTATTTAGTCAACTAGAATTTTATTGCTCTACAATTAAAATTATATTTTGCATACTTTTATTTATTTATTTTTACTCCCAACTAATCATTGTCTAATCTTTTATGCGAGGTAAGGCCTCAGCTGAACTTCTTTTTGACGCAGAACCAGAAAGATTATTGAGAGCACGACTTCGAGAAGTTAAGCGGAAAAGACTGGCTTCAAAAGAAGAATCACCGGTAGTTTCAGAATCAGAAGATGAAGAAATACTATCTATTTCATCCGAACAGTCAGAATCCGAGCCCGAAACTATGGCAGCTGATCCACCCCCGCCAGAGAGACTCTTGGGGGATTATGGAAGGGCGAATGCACCGCTTGGAAGAATGACCATAGTGAATCAACCGGTTAACGTGGCACACTTCCAACTACATCCCTCCACTATCCGACAGTTAGAAAGCAAGCCCTTTGCAGGAAGAACAATGAAGATGCGAATAAGCATCTACAGAGATTCCTGACCACAACCACATCATTGAAGATCGAAGGCCACTCCGAAGAAGCAAAGAGACTTGTGATGTTCCCTTTCACGTTATCCGAAGATGCGGAAGAGTGGTTTTACTCACTTCCAGCTGGAAGTATCACCACATGGGAACAAATGGAAACTGCTTTTCTTAATGAGTACTTCCCAGCTTCGGTCTTCATTCGAAAAAGATACGATATCGTTAATTTCAAGCAGAAAGAAGGGGAACTGCTAGGAGATGCATATAAAAGATTCAAGAGGTGTTTGGTTGCTTGTCCTACTCATAACATGGATTCAACCGAACAAATGCAGACGTTTGTTAATGGTCACCAAGTTAAAACAAAACAACTGATCGACACTGCAGCCGGTGGCTCAACTAATTTCTCAACAGCCACTGGTATCAAGAGAATCATAGAAGCTATTGCCGCGAACGAGCACATAGAGTTATATGATTGGGCAATAAGCCAACCGGAAGGAAAAATTGATTTGAAGCTGGCAGACCAAGTGGTTAAAATGGAGGAACAGATTGCGATGGAAGTGGAAAGAAGGTTAAAGAAGATGAATATTGGTGAAAAGAAAGTAGCACAGGTTGAGCCAATCACTTCAGTGTTGTGTGAAATATGTGGTGGGCCGCATTTTGCTATGCATTGTGTGGCAACGCAAGAACAGGTGGAACAAATTCATATGTTGAGGCAAAACAATCCATATGCCAATACATACAATCCAGGTTGGAAAAATCATCCAAATTTTGCATGGAAGGATCAGCAAGGAAACTTCCAAAAGCAAGGACCAAACCAGTTTCAAGCCCCAGCGCAACAACAAACTCCATACCAGCAACAATTTCAACACCACCCACAACAGTTCCAATCTCAAAGTCAACAACAGACACCGAAGAAGGCAGACTGGGAGATAGCGATTGAAAAAATTGGCCGCTCAAAATTCTCAATTCCAGGAAGAAACCAGGAGCAACCTGAGGAATACAGGGGCCTCTATCAAAAATCTGGAAATCCAAATGAGTTAGATTGCACAACAAATGACTAACTCTCAACAACAGGGTGCTCTACCTAGTGCTACGGTTACGAATCCCAGAGACAATAATCATGTGAACACTATGACTACAAGAAGCAGTAAATCCAATGACAAACCTGAGAAGAATTCTGATGAAGAGGATATGTTGATTGAGGTGGATTTAGAGATTAAAGAAAATGAGGTTGTAAGTCAAGAGGCCACGGGGGATGAAAGGGTGGTAAAAGAAAAAATAGTTACACCTAAGCCGGCGGTTAAGCTTCCTTTCCCCACAAGAAATAAGAAGAAAGAACAACATGAGAAGAATTTCGAGAAGTTCCTGGAAATGTTCAAGAAACTTGAGCTGAACATTCCCTTCTTAGAGGCACTTGAGCAAATGCCAACCTATGCAAAATTCATGAAGGATATTATTTCAAAGAAGCGGATCATCGAGAGTGATCCGATTATTCTAACTGAAACGTGTAGTGCTATTTTGCAGGGCATGAAGATTCCAGTTAAAAAGACAGATCGAGGTTCAGTAACTATTCCATGCACCATCGGTGATAGGTCTTTCAAGAAAGCTCTAATTAATTTAGGAGCAAGTGTAAGTCTTATGCCATTATCCATCTACAAAATATTGGGAATAGGTAAAGTACAAGATACACGAATGACACTTCAGTTTGCTGACCAATCGGTGAAAAGACCTTACGGAGTGGTAGAAGACGTGCTGGTGAAGATAGACAAGTTCGTGTTCCCTGTAGATTTTGTTATTCTAGAGATGCCCGAAGATGAAGAGATACCAATCATATTGGGGAGACCATTTTTAGAGACCGGGAGATGCTTGATCGACATAGAGGAAGGTACTATGACCTTGAAAGTTTATGATGAGGAATTAAATATTGATGTGCGAAACACCATGAAGTACAAAGATGACATTGCCACAAGTAAACACATTGAGGTAATTGATCAAATTTGTGATGAAGGAAATTCTTTGACAACACAAAAGTTACCGTTGGAGAGAGTTTTGAGTTTATCAATCTTTAGAGAAGAGGAGATAGTTGATGAAAAAGATAGTGAAGTTTTAGCCATGATGGAAACAACATCATTTGTCAAAAATTCTCGTCACAACCGATGGGAAGAGCTAAGGAAACCGTTAGTGGAAGGAAGTAAAGATGAAACAAAGAAGGGGGCTGAACTAAAACAATTACCGGAAAACCTTAAATATGTTTTTTTAGACACTGAGAGTAAGTGCCCGGCCATCATAAGTTCTCACCTTGAATTCCTTCAAGAAGACAAGCTTGTCAAAGTTCTTAAAAAGCATAAGAGTGCTCTCGGATGGTCCATAGAAGACTTGAAAGGAATAAGTCCAACAATTTGCATGCACAAAATCCTAATGGAAGATGATCACAAACCAGTTGTCCAACCTCAACGACGACTCAATCCAGCGATGAAGGAAGTAGTTAGAAAGGAGGTGGTGAAACTTTTGTACGCAGGGATGATTTATCCAATATCAGACAGTTCATGGGTGAGTCCAGTTCATGTGGTTCCAAAGAAAGGTGGCACTACAGTGATTAAGAATGAAAAGAATGAGTTAATTCCCACGAGGACAGTTACAGGGTGGAGAGTCTGTATTGATTACCGCAGACTGAATCTGGCGACAAGAAAAGATCACTTCCCGTTGCCTTTTATCGACCAAATGTTAGAAAGATTAGCGGGTCTTGAGTACTATTGTTTTCTCGATGGCTACTCGGGGTACAATCAGATAGTTGTCGCACCTGAAGACCAAGAGAAGACCGCGTTTACATGCCCTTTTGGTGTTTTTGCTTACAGAAGAATGCCATTCGGGTTATGTAACGCCCCAGCCACATTTCAAAGATGCATGCAATCTATTTTTGCCGATATGCTTGAGAAGCCTATGGAAGTATTCATGGATGACTTCTCGGTTTTTGGTAAGTCTTTTGATAATTGTTTAACTAACCTTGCTCTTGTGTTAGAAAGGTGCCAACAGACCAACCTTATCCTCAACTGGGAGAAGTGTCACTTCATGGTGCGTGAAGGTATAGTTTTGGGACACAAAATTTCTCATAAGGGAATAGAAGTTGACCAGGCCAAGATAGAAGTCATAGCAAAATTGCCTCCTCCCATAAATGAAAAAGGTATCCGAAGTTTCTTAGGGCATGCGGGTTTTTACCGCAGATTCATAAGAGACTTCTCGAAAATAGCAAAACCTTTAACTACGCTTTTAGTTAAGGACAAGACCTTTAATTTTGATAACGAGTGTGCCGTAGCATTTGACAAAATAAAGCAAAAATTAGTGTCGGCACCAATTGTTGTAGCTCCTAATTAGTCTCTACCTTTCGAGATCATGTGTGATGCAAGTGATATTGCAATAGGGGCGGTTCTAGGACAGCGTAGAGAAAAATTATTACATGTCATTTACTACGCTAGTCATGTGTTGAACCCTGCACAGATAAATTATGCAACCACCGAAAAGGAGTTGTTAGCGGTTGTTTATGCCTTTGATAAATTCAGGCAATATCTGTTGGGTTCCCGAGTCATTGTTTATACTGACCACGCTGCCTTGAAGTATCTTTTTGCTAAACAGGACTCTAAACCAAGATTGCTAAGATGGATCTTACTCCTTCAGGAGTTTGATGTGGAAATTCGTGACAAGAAAGGGTCTGAAAACACTGTGGCCGATCACTTGTCTCGAATGTCACCTATTGAAGAAACAGAAGATACGCGCCCAATAAAGGACGAGTTCGCAGATGAACATATCCTCGCTGTTATTGGTGTGCCTTGGTTCTCCGACTATGCGAACTATCTGGTAGGTGGTATTATCCCTGATGATTTTGACTATAACCGAAAGAAAAAGTTTTTACATGATTGCAGGTTCTACTTGTGGGATGATCCATTCTTATACAAGAAGGGAATAGATGGTTTGATCAGAAGATGCGTACCCGAGGAGGAACAAAGGGATGTGCTAAAAGCATGCCATGACTCCGAATATGGAGGGCATTTCAGTGGTGACAGAACGGCTGCAAAGGTTTTACAATCTGGGTTATATTGGCCTACTTTGTTCAAAGACGCTCAAAGCATAGTGAAAGAATGCGACAGGTGTCAGAGAACGGGGAATATTTCAAAAAGAAATCAGATGCCTCAGAAGGGTATACTTGAAGTGGAATTATTTGATGTGTGGGGTATTGATTTCATGGGACCGTTTCCACCATCCTTTGGGAAAAACTACATCCTTGTAGCGGTGGACTACGTCTCTAAGTGGGTTGAAGCAGTAGCTCTTCCTACGAATGATGCTAAGGTGGTAGTGAATTTCCTCAAAAACAACATTTTCTCCAGATTCGGTGTACCCAGAACACTCATAAGCGATGAAGGTACTCATTTCTTGAATAATTTGATGGAAAATCTGCTGAAGAAGTATAATGTGAAGCACAAGATTGCAACACCTTACCACCCACAGACTAGTGGTCAGGTCGAAGTATCAAACAGGAAAATAAAGCAAATCCTCGAAAAGACTGTGAGTGCTTCAAGAAAAGATTGGGCTATGAAGCTTGAAGATGCATTATGGGCATACAGGACTGCATTCAAAACGCCCATAGGCATGTCACCCTATCAGTTGGTTTATGGTAAAGCTTGCCATTTACCACTCGAGCTTGAACACAAGGCATTTTGGGCTTCTAAATTCCTTAATTACGATATTGTAAAAGCCGGTGATTCTCGTATTCTTCAACTACATGAGTTAGAGGAATTTCGAGATCAAGCTTATGAAAATGCAAAGATATACAAAGAACAAACAAGGAAGTGGCATGATCAAAGAATCAGCAAGAAGGACTTTTGGGAAGGCCAGTTAGTGCTGCTATTTAACTCCAGGCTCAAACTTTTTCCTGGGAAGTTGAAATCCCGGTGGTCCGGTCCGTTTGTGGTCCAGACAGTATTTCCCCATGGAGCGGTAGAAATTAAAAATCCAAACAGTGGGGATGTATTCAAAGTGAATGGACAAAGGTTGAAGCCCTATTACACTGGAGTAGGATCAGGAGTGATCGATCATTTGCGTCTCACCGGATGAGGTGTAGACCGTCGAGCCATGCGACGTTAAACGAAGCGCTTCGTGGGAGGCAACCCACGCTCATGTTATTCTAACGCATTTTCTTTTATTTTGTTCAAATTTCATTTCATTTTAGGTGGTCGGAGGTTTGGATCGGTAGGAGCGACGTGAGTCAAAAAGCACTAGGATAAGTCGCGATTGGTGCGTACAGGAGCTTCAACACGGGCACCCGTGTGCAGGAACACGGCCCGTGTGAGGTGGGCGATTGTGGAACCTACAGAGGAAACAACACGGGCACCCGTGTGGGGAAACACGGCCCGTGTTGTGTGAACCAGGGAAGAAAATTATTTTTTGTGAAACCTACAGGGGCATCAACACGGGCACCCGTGTGGAGAGACATGGGCCGTGTTGTTCTTAACAGAAGTTCAACACGGGCGCCCGTGTTCAGGAACACGGCCCGTGTACAGGGTGCGGGTCAGAATTTTAAAAATTTAATTTTATAAATTCTATGGACCCCACCTGCTTTATAACTCTTCTTCTCCCTTATTCAACCCACTCTCCCATTTCTCATCCTTTTTCCCATGAAAACCTAACTTCCATCTTCAAAAAACTCACTTTTCCACCATCACCCACTCACTTAAACACCATTGTGCATTCATTAAAGTTGCTCTACTCTCCATCCTCTACACTTTCTCCGGTTTAGTTTTTAATTTCGTGCGAGTTTAATTTTCGAGTTTTCTATTGTGGTGGTGTTTGTGTCTTGTTTTCATTTTTTTGCAGAGACCTCATCATGCCCCCCAAAAGAACAATCCAGCGCCACAACAGGCGAGATGATTTCGTGGAACCCTCTCAACAAAGGCAAAAGCCCCGTCGCGCCACTAGTCGCGCCGCCGGTAGAAGTAGAACTCCGGATGAGAATGCCCATGGCATTATCTTCACTACACCTGAGCACAAAGAGAGGTATGATGTTTTAATTCAGCGGAAATTACTCCCTACCCGCTATATCTGTGCTGACACACTTAATAAGTTAGGCCTTAAAGATGAGGTATACCGAATCTTTCACAACATTGGGATGCTGCCTTTTATGTTATTTGAGGCACCAACTTTTGAAGGCCTAACTCTTGAATTTTTTAGCACTGTGGAATTTAAATTGAGACACAAGTGGAATGGCTCCGAAATGGAGTATTATGGTGATCTAGAATTTTGTATGTTTGGTCACAAGCATACATTGTCTGTGGAAGAGGTTGGGGCGGCCCTTAAGCTACCATCCTCTGGGCCGGGAGCCACACCCGAGACTTTTCCTGCTGCTGAATTTTGGGAGGGAATCACAGGTACCGCTGGTTACAACCCTAGTAGGGCCAAAGCCACGGGCATTCATAATCCTTGCTTCCGTTATGCACAGAAAGGCCTAGCCTATACTTTATTTGGGAGGGGAGATAGCACGGGGGTATGTGCGAAGAGAGAGCTCTTTCTGTTACATAATATGATTGATGTAGGACGAGTGAATATAGCGGCTTTTGCTGCTAACCACCTGAAACAAGTTGGGCATGCTTCCACTGGGGAGATATCGGTGGGTGGGATGATCACTCAACTAGCTGATCACTTGAGCTATAGTCAGCTTTTGATAGAGGAACCCTTGATACAGGGTAAAAAGATTGACATGACAACTCTTGTCAATCAAAGGATGATTGTGGTTCAGCCGGGGTACTACTCCCTGATTTGTCATGAGCAACATATTTTGGCGCTACCCGCACCCAATCGTATTTCTGTTGCAAACCCTGCTAACTGGTTATATGTAGCTGCAGGTACATCTATGGGGCAAAGCCCCCCACATGCTAATAATTTTTCAGGTGACGAAATGGAGGATGACACTCCAGATCCGGACCACCCTGTCCCACCTCAGCAGTGCGGCCAACAATATGCTGGGTCGTCCTCCATGACTACAGATCAATGGGGGTGGGTACAAACAGAGATTACTGCTCTCCGTACCGAGCAGTCCAGACAAAGTGTTGAGCTGTTTCGCCAAGGAACTGTGGTGGACGATGTCCAGGATATGATGCGACGTCTTATGTTGCACTTTCCACATGATCCTCCTCCTCCACCGCAGTATCAGTAGGCCAGGTAATCTCCGTCACATGTGAATTAAAACATTGAGGCCAATGTTTGGTTCAGGTGTGGTGGAGGTTCTATTTTATTTTATTGCTTTGCTTTGTGTTTTTGAATTCATAGTTTAGTTTGTTTGGTTTGTTTGTTCTACTTTTGCTTTTTGTTTTAAAAAAAAGTGGTTTTGTTCAAGTCTGTATGGTGCAGTGCTATCATGGTGTTTCCAGGTGATTGATAGAAATCGGAGGGGAGCAAACAAATAGCTAGTGGTTGAACAACACACCCCATACTTTATCTTCGCAGGCACCACAGAAGTTGGCACAATCAAGAGGAGAAGGTAGGACGCAAAGCATCAACACGGAACCAAGAGAGTATTATGGTATATTTCAGATGAAAGGAAACCGCATGACACCAAGAGCACCTCGAAGCATGTAAGCTTAACCTATCTAGTGAGATTTCAGAGCCAAATTCATAAGTCCACATGAGAGTTCAGTCAGGTATGGCACTATTCACTTTGATTTTGCGTATGTTCTCATAACACAAGCACACTACGAAAGCACACACTGAGGCAATTTTCTTTCTGTAGCCCCGAGCCTTTCTAGCCATCATGTATGCATTATGTCCATAGTCAACCCCCTTTGAGCCGTAATTTTCGTTTTGTTCATTGTTGTTATTTTTGTTACCACCCTCATATTCTCTATTCATATCATCGCTCGGCATTAATGTTATTCTCTTGAAATACACGAAAGAATCTAAGTGAGGGGTTGTGAACCATTGAGAAAGGGGCAAGAAAAAATGAGGAAAGGGCAAGAAGAAAAATTTGTGAAAATCCAAAGAGAAAGTTTGAAAAACAAAACGAAGAAGAATTCCGCAACACTTGCCCACTTGTCCGAAAGACCATATGAATGACTCTAAAAAGCTAAAAACAAGATGTCGAAGGTCTTAACCCCATTTGTACGATTCACACCACTAAGAGTAGATTTGTGAAACCAACATGAATGTCGAGCACCAAAACCCTTTGTTATCCAATTCCTTGTTTACCCCACCGAACCCAAGCCATGTTTCATCCCAAAGACCTCTTGAATGTGTGTGTAATCTTTGTGTGTAGTGATTTGAGAATGTTTCCAAAGTTAAAAGTAATGTGCATGCCTTGGTACTGTGAGTGTAAACACTTTAACCCGGAGAGATTTTGTGAGACTGTGAAAAAGCTTGCAGGTGAACAGGTGCTCGGAAGTGATAATGTGGTCGATGGACTGACGAAGGATGCCATAGACTCGATTGATAAGTGAAGATGTTTTGCGAATAACCTGACTGTGTTGTGAAGAAAAAGAATCTCGTCGGTGACCTTTGTTTCGTCTCGATACATCACTTGAGGACAAGCAATGAGATAAGTGTGGGGTTGTGATCGGTCACCATTTCTAGTAAGTTTCGCACATTTTTCCGACAAGAACTCATAGTCTTGGTAACACTAAGTAGCATTTGCATGTGTTTTAAAGTAAGTTTTCTTATTTTCGTTTGTGTGAAGTTGTCGCATATTTTTACTTTATGAGTGTTACAAAAAGTGTCTTTTTATGCTCTGGTTGGTAGTGTTGTTGTCCAGGTGAGGAAATGGAAAGATAGGAACTTGTGGCGCGCACGAGTGGATAAAAGAAGCCGGGAAAAGCTGTGTTCAGAGGTCAACACGGGCACCCGTGTGGAGCAACACGGCCCGTGTTGAATTGTGGCTGGAAAAGCAAGTTTGCAATTGAGACAGAGAATTCACACGGGCACCCGTGTGCACAGACACGGCCCGTGTGAGAAAGTGCCTGGAAATGGTTGATTTATGCCAAGACAGAAGATCAACACGAGCGCCCGTGTGCAGCAACACGGCCCGTGTTGATGAGCGCGTCCTGAATATTTGTTTCATGTTTTCTCGCTCAAAGGGAATCATTAAGGGTATTTTTGGCATAGGATTCCAACCTGAACCAAGGAGGATATAAAAGCAACTTTAGAACAAGAAGAAAATGACTTTTTGACTTTTTGAGATCATAAGAGAGAATTGCATAGTAGAAGAGAAGACGGAAACGAGGTTTTGGAAGACGAAGAGATTCAACGGTGGACACCATTGAAGATCCGAGTTCTCCAAATTATTTGTAATGTCTAAACTTTTACACTTGTGTTTCTTGAATATTATGAGAGGCTAAACCCCCCAATGCTAGGGGGTGTCCCTGATTCGATCTGTAATAACTCTGGATTAGGAATTTCGTTGATTTAATGTTTGTAGTATTCAATTCGATTGTATAATGTTTTCAATGTTTTCTTTATCTGATCAATAAGGATTGTTATGTGGTTAACAACTCGTAGGACTACGATTGTTAAGGTTTGTATACAATTGAACCTTATAATTATCACCTAGGATTAGGGATATAGTAAGGTTATTTAGAAATTCTTGATAATTGAATGATTTGGTTTTCTTCGATTTCTCTAAGGACTTAGATAATCGGATTTTAAAAATCAAAAGATTTTCACTAAGGACTTAGGAAAAGCATCCTTGAGAATAAATAATTGAATTCTATTAACTTGTTAAAGAGATCTTGATCCAGAGGAATTAGAGAATTAATCACACACCTCACCTTAGCATTATCTTCTTATTATCAAAATCTCAGTTTTAATTTCAGTTAAATCCTAGTATTTTAATCCATTTTCGTTAATCATTTGAAACAGCACCCTTATGCTCTTTTGTTTAATTGACTTAGTGTAATAACTTATATTTTCCTACGCAATCCTCGTGATCGATACTTGGGGTAAAACCCTTTATAACTACATCGGTGAAACTAGTACACTTGCTATTTTTCCGATCAAATACCTTCCCTTTTCATAACCTACCCCTCGAACTCAAGAAAACATCTCTTAAGGTCTTTCCTGTTCTTTTCAACCTTTCCTTTTGGATAAAACAAAAGTCGGTGGCGACTCTTGCTAACCGCAACATTTGCGATCAAATGCAAAACACCCAAGTCAGTTCTCCCACCGCGTTACAATTGCCCTTTCGGGTTTTCACCAGGATGATTTTCTTGTTATATGCCCCTAATTTTTGCCTGGATCTCCCTTTAGGGTTTTCGATCCACAGGGACGCTCCTTTTTGCCTAAGTCGTCCTTTTTGGGGTTCGAGCTTAGCGAGCTTTTTATACATAGTATTTTTTGACTGCGTCTGAATTTGCCGGATGCAGTAGTTCTTCCCAATCCATTGTTGTGAGGATGAGACCACCTCTGGAGAATATTGTTTTGACTACATATGGACCTTCTTAGTTGGGTGTCCATTTACCACGTGAATCGAGGCGAGGTAGTAGAATCTTCTTGAGCACTAGATCCCCTTCCTTGAATATTCGATGGAGGACTTTCTTATCGAATGCTCTCTTCATTCTCTTTTGATATAGTTGACTATGACACAAAGCTGTCAATCATTTTTCTTCAATAAGGTTGAGCTGGTCAAGTCGTGTCTGCACCCACTCTGCTTCTTCCAGCTTTGTTTCCCTCAGCACCCGAAGTGATGGTATCTCAACTTCCATTGGGAGCACCTCTTCCATGCCATATAATAGTGAAAAAGGAGTCGCATCTGTCGATGTGCGTACAGAGGTGCGATAGCCATGCAGGGCAAAGGGAAGAATTTCGTGCCAATCTTTGTATGTCTTTACCATCTTCTGGATGATCTTCTTGATATTTTTGTTAGCTGCTTCGACGGCCCCGTTCATCTTTGGTCTGTATGGTGAGGAATTATGATGCTCGATTTTGAATTCGTCACACAGTTCCTTCATCATCTTGTTATTTAAATTTGACCTGTTATCCGTAATTATCTAGCTTGGGACAGCGTACCTGCATATGATGTTCTGTTTGATGAAGCGTGTAACCACTTGACTTGTTACATTGGCGTAGGACACTGCTTTTACCCATTTGGTAAAGTAGTCAATGGCTAATATAAAGCGGTATCCATTGGATGCTTTTGGCTCGATCATGCCAATAATATCAATTCCCCACATTGAAAATGGCCAAGGGGAGCTCATGAAATTCAGAGGAGTCAGTGGTACATTTATCTTGTCAGTGTAGATCTGACATTTATGACACGTCTTTGTGTAGTGATAACAATCAGCTTCCATTGTTAACCAGTAATACCCTACTCGCAGAATATTTCTAGCCATGGCATGCCCATTTGTATGAGTTCCAAAAGTACCCTCGTGGATTTCTCTCATGAGCGTATCTGCTTCTTTCTTTTCCACACACCTGAGTAGTACCATGTCGTAGTTTCTTTTGTATACCACTCCATTACTCAAAGAATTTTGAAGCTAACCTTCTCAAGGTTCGCTTGTCAATGATAGAGGCATTTTCTGGATATTCCTGTCTTTCCAGGTACTTCTTGATGTCGTAAAACCAAGGCTTATTGTTAGGTCCTTCCTCAATAGTAGGGCAGTGCACAAGCTCTTTGAAATGTCTGATTGTAACACGTGGTTCATGATTCGGCCAACTCACTTTGAATATAACTGATAGAGTTGCCAGGGCGTCTGCCATTTGATTTTCTTCTCGTGGGATATGACTAAAAGTGATTTCTGTAAATTTCGCGGCTAACTTTAAAACATGATCTCGATATGGAATCAGTTTAGGGTGTTTAGTATCCCATGCTCCATTAACCTGGTATATGACTAATGCAGAATCCCCAAATAATTTGAGGTGCTTTATTCTCAAATCAATGGAAGCCTCCAGTCCTAGTATACAGGCTTCGTATTCAGTGATGTTGTTGGTTGCAGTCAAAACATAACCTTGAAGTGTAGGGTTTGTGATAATTATTTGGAGATGTCAATACTGCCCCTACACCGTGACCTAGTGCATTTGAAGCCCCGTCGAACATAAGTGTCCAACGTGCCCCTGGCTCGGGCCCTTCGTCAGGTCCTGGTATTTTGCAGTTAGCTATAAATATGACATCCTCATCGGGAAAGTCGAACTTCATAGGATGATATTCTGATAGCGGTTGGTGATCCAGATGATCAGCTAGTATACTACCTTAGATGGCCTTCTGTGTGACATATTGGATGTCATATTCTGATAGTAGCATCTTCCATCGTGCGATCCTTCTGGTAAGAGCTGGCTTTTCAAACACGTATTTTAGAGGATCCATTGTTGCTATCAACCATGTAGTGTGGGTCAACATATATTTCCTCAACCTCTTGGTAGCCCAAGCCAACGCGCAACAAGTTTTCTCGAGGAGTGAGTACCTGGTTTCGTAGTCAGTGAATTTCTTGCTGAGGTAATAGATCGTGTGCTCCTTTCTACCTGTTTCATCCTGCTGTCCCAAAAAACAACCCATTGACCCTTCGAGCACCGTCAAATACATGATGAGTGGTCTTCCGGGGACTGGAGGTATTAAGACTGGTGGCTCTTGTAGATACTGTTTTATTGTCTCGAAGGCAGTTTGACAATCATTACTCCATACTGTCGTCTGATATTTTCATAGTAACTTGAATATTGGCTCGCACGTAGCTGTTAGATGCGATATGAACCTTGAGATATAATTCAATCGCCCTAAGAAACCACGTACTTCTTTTTCTATCCTTGGTGCGGGCATCTCTTGTATAGCTTTTACTTTGTCGGGGTCCACCTTGATACTTCGTTGGCTTACAATGAAACCTAAAAATTTGCCTGATCTGACGCCAAATATGCATTTATTCAGATTTATCCTCAGTCTGAACTTACGCAGCCGCTCAAATAACTTTTGTAGATGTATGATGTGTTCCTCCTCCGTATGGGATTTGGCAATCATATCGTCTACGTATACTTCAACCTCTTTGTGGATCATATCATGGAATACATGACATTTTCCCTCTGATAGGTTGCCCCTACATTCTTGAGACCGAATGCATTACTTTGTAGCAGAAAGTTCCCCAAGGTGTCATGAAGCTAGTCTTTTTCATGTCTTTAGGCGCCATTTTATTTGATTATAGCCAGAGAAACCGTCCATAAATGAGAATACTGAGGCTTGAGCGGTGTTATCTACTAAGACATCTATGTGGGGTAACGGGAAATCATCTTTGGGGCTTACCCTGTTTAGGTCTCGATAATCTATGCACATGCATACTTTGCCATCCTTCTTGGGTACTGGTACAATGTTAGCTATCCATGGTGGATAATCTACCACTGTTAGGAACCATGCATCGAACTATTTGAGAACCTCTTCCCTGATTTTGATGGACATATCTGGACGAGTTCTTCTGAGTTTTTGTCTGACTGGAGAACACTCTTCTTTAAGAGGTAGTCTGTGCACCATGATGTCTGTATCTAACCCTGGCATGTCCCTGTAGGACCAAGCGAATATATCTATATACTCATGTAATAACTTGATTAGCCTGTCTTTGACGCTCTGCTCCAACATTGCCCCTAGCTTGATTTCTTTCGGGTCTTCCTCTGTGCCCAGGTTAATGGTCTCAATAGCCTATTGATATGGTTGTATGCTGTCAGCCTTTCGCTCTATTTCCCTTGCCATGTCTTCGGAGATTTCAAGATCTTCATCACCTTCCTCGTCGACTTGGTTGATAGGAGCATCAAAATCACATCGAGTCGTAGCAGTAACGTTATCAGTAATTTTGGGCGTGGATCTGCACATTTATCATGTTTTGGTGCATATTTTAGTGCTTGGAATTTGAAAATGCGTATGCAGAGAAAGTATTGCCATTTTAAAGTTTAATAGATAAATACAAAAGAAAGGCAAGGATCTTAATAGAATATAACTTTTATTAATTTTAAATATTATTTGAAACAAGAATAGGGAAAACCCTTACAAGCAACCCCTATGCCTCGGGTTTGACATAGGTTCTTTCAAAACAAGAAACATTACTTAGGAAAGAAAAGTATCTCCGGAATCTCCACAGCAGTCCATCCTTTGAGTTCTTCTCCTGGGGCGCCCTCTTTGATGAAGTCAGTTGCCCTTTTGGTATTGATTTTGCTTGATATCATTGCCACATGTCATCCATGCTCTGTTCCTTTGTTGACAAAAGTCTCTTGGATCGTAGGGAACGTGCTTTGCCTTTTAGAGTAGCCTTCAACGATTAATAGCCCAAACCAAAACGATTCTTCTTCTCATGAATTTCTGGGAGCTTTCCCCAGCGTTTCGAGGCATCACATCCCATAGTTGTTTGCAGATCTCTCCATGATGTTACTTTAGTCTTGTTATCCTTCTCGACTGGTAATGTCACCATTGAAGCAATTTCCAAGGCTTGGAACAGGGTAGCTATACAGTCTTCGTCGACACTGATATATCTGTACGATTCAATGTGGCTTACGAAAATGTCTTCCTTGCTGTCAATTATGATTAACTTCCCATCCACTAGGAACTTCAGTTTTTGATGCAAGGTCGAGGTTATTTCCCCTGCACCATGGATCCAAGGTATCCCTAGTAAGCA
Organism: Vicia faba; assembly: GCA_948472305.1. Classification (NCBI taxonomy): domain Eukaryota; kingdom Viridiplantae; phylum Streptophyta; class Magnoliopsida; order Fabales; family Fabaceae; genus Vicia; species Vicia faba. The sequence continues at coordinate 443,928,455 of OX451739.1, read as the reverse complement.
AGTGTATGCTGGTTCGATATCCATGACCTGGAAAGTGATATTGAAGATATGCAGGCCAATCTTAACTGGAAGTTCCACCTCTCCTAACACCGAGCTTCTAGAACCGTCAAATTCCTTTACTATCGTAAAACTTGGTCTCATTACCACGTCGTTGTTTGTCGTTTTATTCGGTAAACAACCGCTGATCTTCCAAAAAGGGTAATTTTTTGGTTACTCGCAGGATCAATCAGTTTGATCCTAGGACATATGCTAATTTTTGGCGTTGTTTGGACACAAATACTAATATAAATAAAGAACACACGTTCGACTGAGAAAGGTTGAAGTTTGAAATGAGTTTGAGTGTAGAAAGTAAATAGAAAGGGGGTTGAGAAGAGTTTAAGTGCAGGAATCTCATAAAAAGTGCAAGTAAAGTGCAAGGAAAAATAGATGTTTGCAAGCAAGATAAAAAGGCAAGGAATGTAAAGAGAATTGTAAAAGACTTTGATTATAAAATGTGGTGTTTCAAACGTACATTTTCAGTATTCTTTCTCATACAGCGAGTACTCGAATAATAGTGAATGACGTGTACAGTTAGTTGAACACGCGGAAATCTACATAAACTTCCTATATTTATACTAAAAACTAGGTAACTGTTGAGGAGTTGCTTTTCTCTAAGATGAGGACAAGTGTCTTCTGCATATGCTTCGACCTCTATCTTCATGCCACGTTACTTTCCTCAACTGCTAAGCGAACTAATTTTCCCTCCTTTCTTCAGATTCAAAATCACTTGTTGCTGATACGAGGTTTCCTTTTAGTCGAAGGCCCTGGAGCCCTTCCAGTCTAAAGCCGCAAGAACCTTCTGGTCAAAGGCTAACTTTAACTCAAATTTCTCTAAGTATTTTTCCAATCCGTCGAAGTAATTTCCAACTTAGATTTGTTCAATCTATTTTTGGTCGATAAGGCCAATTTGTTGTGGGTGTTGAATTTAGGAGCTAACAAATTGCCCCCCCAAGAATGTCAATTTCGACGCAAGAAGAAATGATCATTCTTTATGATTCCCATTCAACATATGTCTTCTTTTTTACCATAAAAGTAAATCGTGCGCTTTTTGCCTTCTACCAACCACTGCTGGTATTCAGAATCATCATTACCTTTTTCCCAATACGTCGTTGTCAATCAGCCGTTACCATGCTTCCATGATGGGCATTATCCCTACAAACTAGTAAAGTATGGCAAACGTTTCCATTACCTGTACGATAACTTCCTCAACATTCGCCACGTGCCCCACTAACTCTGCAGCATTAAATGGTCTTGAGGGAAAACACTCTTCCCTGAACACTGTAAATAGCCACGAATCCTTTTCTTTGGAATTTTTTACAACTCCTAATACTCTTTATCTCCTTGCAAAGAAAAGTCTTAAGAACTTCATCTTCTTCGTTCACTATCTTTAACCATGGCTTTCCTTTTAAACGCACCAAATAATCCCAAAACTAAGAACGTTTCTAACTTACAACGAAAACCAGAAATATTTTCTACTAGCCATGTTCCTGTTTCGACTGGGGAGCGAAGGGTTGTTTCTGAACCCATGACCAGAGAATGGTGTGAAGCTTATAACTCTCAGTTACTCATTCCCATTAAGTATTCTGGGCACATGTATGCCATGTCTGGCCCACTATCTACATGCTTCGAGAACCCAAAACAAAATAACACCTTCTTCCCAACTCACCCTAGGCTCAAGCCTATAGGTTGCGTGAAGAAACCCAGGAATGACCCTGAGGATGCAACCCCTGCTAACCAACAACATTCTCAAACGAAGGAAGACATCAACCTTCAGTTTATGAACAAGGGGAATAGGATCTTTAGATCTTGCCCTATTCTTACTTCAGAATACTCATAATGGATGAGTAAGATGGAAAAAGTACAAACCCAAATCTGGAAGGATATGGGGATTTATGACTTGATCATGCTGTCGAAGACTGGGTTATCTTATTACCCTCTCATGTTGGTATCTTTGTTGTATTTCTGGGATAGTACGCATTTCACCTTCCATTTTCCCTATGGAATGGTAACCCCAACTCTTTTCGACATAGCCGCCATTATTGGTCTTCGACCAACTGGTGACTATTTTGACCCTGAAGATTTGTATGAAGATGCTATCGTGTTTTCGGCCATGAAACCTACATACACCATATTCATCAACCACTTTCACGACAAGTCTAGTAGCACTGTCTCTGAAGTGGAACACATAGCTTTCTTAGCTTTGTGGTTATCTCGCTTCATTTTCTGCACTAAGTCACTTCAAGTGACTAAGAAGATGCTCACCCTTGCGATGCAGCTTCATCATGGCTATCCCTTTTGTCTGGATGAATTGATTTTATCCAACCTGTATGAGTCCATCAGCAATGGTGTGACTCATCTTAAAGTTATTGGAGACAAGGCGAGTTTTCTCCTTTCTGGCCCCTTTTGGCTTCTTCAACTTTGGCTCAACGCCACTTTTGAATCTTTTCTTCCTCAGAAGAATAAGATTAATGAGAGGGCCCCAGAAGTCCTAAATAGAAGGGTCGAAGGCACTAGATTAGTCTTGTTGACTCCAACTGATGAGGGTTAACAATTCTAGGAAGCGTTTATTAGCTTTGTAATGATGTTTGCAAAGCATAAGTAATTTGTTTTGACCATGGCTCCCTTTGCTAGTAGAAAGGTTGGTCTGAAATGATTTATTCGATCATATCCTTCATCTGATGAAGATGACCATGTGGATGAGTATGTGGCTATCTGGGAGTCATTTCTTCTCCCAAGAATCATGCCACTGAGATTCAAGAGTTTGAAGAATCAACTCAATTTGATTGCTTATCAACCGAATCTTGTCTCTCGATAATTTGGTATCATCCAGACACTCTCTTCACCAATCTATTCCCGAGAAAAGCTTCTGCTGTTTTATAATATAGACAATTCAGAGGATGTTGCTACCAATCATATTTGTAGGTACGTTGGTCGAACCATACTAACTTTGTTCGACTTCAAACTTAATTTCCTGTGTTTGCCTCTTTTTGAAGACTGGTGGAAGCAGTATTATGACGAAGAATTCTTCGATGAAAAAGACTTCGCTGACCACCTTCAAGAGGCGTTTATGCTGGTCTCTGACAAGATCAAAAAGGGTAATATTTCTTTTCAAAGCAAATGTCTTATCGTCTTCGATTTAATCATTCGACATCTAGCTTATACTTGTTTATTTCCTAGCCGTCAAGAGGACCATTACCAAGAAAGTCGCTGAAAGCGCAAAGGGAGGATACCCTTTTGTAAAACCTTCACCAAAGGTAAACACTTTCTGCTATATCTTTCTTTTCAACATATTAATATTGACGCTGATGCCTTCGACTCCTTTCTTTCTGGGTATTTAAAACCACTCCGCAGAAAAGGAAAGTTCAAGAAATTGAAATTTCCAGTGACGAAGAAAAAGAATCTCCTCATGTCCCTCTTAAGAGGCACAAATTAAAGAAACCAACCCCTATTCTTGAGCCTCGTCCAAAAACCAAGGTCAAGGTTAAAGTTATTGGGTCTAGACCTCCTCCCGACATCATCAAAGAGCCAACAGAATAAGAGATAGTTGCTAGGCTGAATAATCCCAGTGAAAGCGATAATTCAAGTCCTGGTGCTGAAGTTCCGCCTAAGGTAATCACTTCGACCCTTTAAGATTATTTATTGACTTATCCTCCTTTTTCCTTTTTCAATAGTTTTGATAACAATCTTATAAACTTCAGGGCACTGCTGGTACTTCTAAACAGGACCTTATGCATGTAGAAGAATCTGTCACTTTAATAAACAGTGAGGGTGATCCTACTTATAGGCCTTCTTCAGTAAAGGGATCCTTTGTGAGCTCCGCTAGCGAGGTGAGCCAAACCTCTAGGCATCAAGATGAAACCATTAGGAAGCCAAATGAAGAAGTTCCTAGTGAGGAACTGGCAAATCTTGGGACTCCACAAGCTATTGATGATGGGCAGAAGGACGAAGAAGAGGAGGTTGTTGATGATGTAGTCAAAACGGAGAAGGAAGGCACACCGGATGGAGAGAATCAAACTGAGGATATTCCGGCGACTGATGAAAGAGAAAACTTTACAGGGGGATCAAGAAACTCTGCGAATGTTGAAGGTGCCCCTGTCAAGATACAGTATTTATCTATCGGAGCAAATGTGACTCGCGTTGCAAACGAGAGAGTCACCTCGATTGGGTCCCGTACTAAGGAAGATTTGGCATTACTAAAACAACATAATCATCTTGGCTACTTAACTGCCATTCTCAAGGGCAGAGAAAGTTCTTCTGATCAGAGTGCTTCGACTGCGTCTGGAAAATCTACTTCAACATCTCCTCTTGAGGAGGAACTTCAAAAGGTTAAGGCGTAACTTTTTAAAAGAGATTTAATGCTGGCCTTGGAGGGAGAACCTACTTCTCCTTCCTTTCTGAAGACTACTTTAAGAGTTGTCGACCTTCTTGCTGCTTCACCTAACATTGCCAGCGTTATTTTGGATTTGATTTCGATCATCAATTAGGTCTCAGCTGACTACAATCGTCGAAGGACTCTCAATCGCGAAATTGAGGAGGCCAATGGTCATGTAGCTGCTTCCCGGGGTGCTGCTACTGCTGCTGAATCGGCTTCAAAGCTAAAGGGGTTGTCGAAGGCACAAGAGGCCAGGGAAAAAGAAGTTGAAGAACTTGACCAAAATATAGCCACTATGAAGGCTCAAATCAGAGAGTTAGAGGCTAAGATTGCTGCTAATGATAAACAAAAGGAAGAACTTCTCGCTATCAGCACTGATTCTGAGAATCAAGAGGAACTCAATGAAGGATTAGAATATGCTGAACGAGCCCAAGCATTAGATGCCAAAACCTAAACTCTTCATCAATCAAAGGCTTTGTGTGAAAGACGTTTGGAGCTGCAGAAGATAAAATACCTCCAAATCAAATCCAACCTCCCATTTTGATTTTAAGTTTGTTTTTTATTTGTATAATTATGTATTTTTTGTAATGAATTTTAGCCATTTTGGCTTTTTCATACATTTTCCATCTTGGCTCTTTAACTCGATTGAGATTAAACATTGGTTATTTTAACCTCTTGAAGCACATGTCTATACTTTTTCAAGTACTTAGCATTTACTCTCAAGAGCCTTTGATCTTCATTTAATTCTTCGACCTCATATGCGCCACCATATAATGTTTGGATGATCTTAAAAGGTCCTTCCCATTTAGGAGACCATTTTCCCATATTCCTATCCTTTCGATCCATTGGGAGAATTACATTCCATACCAGGTCCTCAGGCAAGAATGTCTTGAGTTTTACTCTTTTATTATAAGATTTTTCCACTCTTTTCTTTTGTAAGCTTAAGAGATCCAAAGCTCTCAGTCTTTCTTCGTCTAAATCAACCAATTCGTCCAACATCATATTCCAGTAAGCTTCAAAAGGGATGTCTTGATGTTTCTGAATTCTTGTTGATTGTAGACAAATTTCTACTGGCAATACTGCGTCATGGCCATAAGTTAGTCAAAAAGGTGTCGTTCTATTAGCTTCCTTAGGAGAAGTTCAACAAGCCCATAAAATTTGATCTAAATTCTTGTGCCAATTCTTTTGCTTCTTTCCTACATGCTTCTTTATTAAGCTAATTATTACCTTGTTTTCCACTTCAACTTGACCATTAGCTTGTGCATAGTAAGGCATAGATGTTAATAGTTTGAACCCCATTTCTGTAGCAAACTCTTGCATTTTTCGACCAATAAAGACTAACCTTGATCAGTTGTTATTGTCTCATGGATTCCAAATTTGTATATAATGTGTTTTTGAATGAATTCAATAACATTTTCCTGGTCTACATTGACTAAAGGAATTGCTTTAATCCATTTAGTAAAATAATCAATGCCCACCAACATGTATTTCTGGCTTTTAGATGATGTTGGTCGAATCTCTCCAATAAGATCCAAAGCCCATCCCTGAAAGGCCAAGGTTTCACAATCGAGTGAAGTTTGCTTGTAGGTACGTGCTGGATACCTGTATGTACTTAACATTCCTGACATCCTTTTGCAAACTCAACATAATCTTTCAACATAGTGGGCCAATATAGTCCTTGTCAAAACAATAATCATTTCATTTTATGGCCTACTTGATGTGCTCCACATGCTCCAACACGTGTAGTTGAAAGGGCTATGTATGTATCTCTTTCACTTAGGCATTTTAATAACACCTCTTCAGGCGTCTTTTTAAATAACTCGTTTCTCATTAAAGTATAACTTAGTGCCCTATACTTTATTTTTCGTTCTGTCGAAGCTACTGGTTTTGTAAATAATCTACTATAGGCTTTCTCCAATCTTGTTGTTTTCAAATCTGTTGGAGACAACTTAGTTAATGTTACTCTTCTTCTAACTTCGGTTACTTGTTGTAATTTCTCTTTCGAAATTTTATACCCAGATGCAATCTGTGCTAAGTCATTAGCCACTTGATTTTCCAGTCTTGGTATATGTCGAATGTTGATCTTTTCAAAGTTTTTCAACAAATCATTGACTATTACAAAATACATGATAAGATTTTCTCTTATGCATTTGTATTCTTTTGTAACTTTCTTTATAACTAACTCTGAGTCTCCCATTATTTCGACTCGAGGTGCCCCCAATTCCAACAAGATTTCAAGGCCTACAATTAGAGCTTTGTATTCAGCCTCATTGTTCGAACAAGAACCTTCGATCTTGTACTTGAATGTTGTTGGAATTTGATTTGGAGAAATAATCATAACTCCTACTCCAATTCCATCTTTATGACTAGAACTATCGAAGTATAACTTCCAGGGTTCGATCTCCAGGTAGTTGATTGATTCTTCAGTTATTGAGTGGTCAGCTATAAAGTCTGCTACCACTTGACCTTTTACAGCCTTAAGAGGCATAAAGGTTAATGAATAATCAGTTAATACAAGTGCACATTTGCCAATTCGATTGTGCAAGATGGGTTTCGACAACATATATTTGAAAACATCAAAATGGGACGAAACGTAAATGTTGTACCCCAAAATTTTCCCTCTCATGTTTTCAAAGGTCTTCCCTTACATGGTTGGTCACAAACACTTGCCTAACGAAAATGAAGTTTTTTGAAGATGAACAAAGTGTCTTTCGATTGGCATCTGGGAAAAGTCTTCGATTGGGTATCCAAAATCCTTCGATACAGGCTTGACTCACCAGTCTTCGATTGGCCATTTGGCACTCTTCGATCAGGCTTTGATTAGTAAGCTTCGATTAGGTGTTTGGAACCCTTCGATCAAGCTTTGGTCTGCAAGTCTTCGATTGAGCGCTGGACCCCCTTCGATCAAGTCAATTTCATAATGCTTCGACAACACATTAACTACTTCAGGCTTACCTTTGACTCACGAGGCAATAATCTCCTACAAGTTTGTTTCAATTCACAAAGGAAAAGGCCCCTCGACTTGCCAGCACACCAGGCAAGAGGCTCATTCTAAGAACATGTAAATGACTCATTCGAAGAACATGTAAAGGTCCATTTGAAGAGGCATTCAGAATGCCCATTCGAAGAGTACATAAGAAATCCATTCGAAAGAGGCAAATCAAGACCAATCGAAGAGCATGGCCTGGAGGCATTCGAAAATCAAAGGTGTCCAGGTTCATTCAAGATTCCAAAGAGACATGAATATTTCAAAAAAGGAAATCTTTTAATATGTTTGATTCTTGTCTCATGGCTTTAAAGGCTTGTTTAATTGGTTGTCTCTTGCCGTTACTAGACCATCATACTCCTATAAATACAAGGGCCAGCATACAGTGCCAAAGGAGAGAAGAACGAAAAAGGAGAAAAAGGAAGGAGGACAAGGATTTGGAGATACGCTGCCGACAAACCCACCAAAGGTTATCAACATTTTCATAAGTAATCCAAGCCAAAGCAGCCATTCAGCAAACATCTCCACACCCAGAGCCACAGCTCATACATCTTTAATTGGTAAGGGTTTGCAAAACCAAAATTGCACCTTCATGACATTTAAATACACATTGCATATGTATTCTTGTTATTACTGATTATGTTGCATGTAAGCTAAAGCGCAAAGATGAGATCGTGCCATTGCTTGGGCATGATCTAAGTTTCTCCTTCGAATCTCAGGATAAAACAAACCCAGACCCAGATTCAGTATATTCCAATTGAGGAAGGATTCGAATTGGGAGGAGATTCGAATCAGGGGGGTAAAGTCCTCCCTGGATCTTTAACATTTGTCTCGTTTTGCAGGAAATGTCTTCTCAGAATCTTGTTCAGAGCTTCGAAGCTTAGAAACTTAGCTTCGAACAGGATCCAGGGTTCCCAGATCGAAGGATGACATATCCAGATCGAACACCCCCAAAGTGCAGCCCCTCATGCACCTTCGATCAAGCCTCTTCACTGGATCGAAAGACAACCCACACCTCTTTCGATCCAGGCCTCCAGAATTATACCTTTCTTGATTTACTGCCTGTTCCTTCGATTTCATCTTTGTTTTGACTATTTTGTTTCTTTTTTTTTAATCAACATAAAATCAATTAAAAAAAAACCACAAAAACATTAGGCTAGTTTTTCTATTAAATTAACTTTGTTAATTAATCATTTAATTATCTTAACATTTTCTCAAAACTAAAATTAAGAAGATTTAGATCATTTTCCCAAAAATAAAATAAAACAACAAAAAGATTTTATTCTTAGGATTTTTAGAGGTTATTTTCAGATTCGCGCGCGTTTATTTTATTGTAACTGCCTACTGGCTTGTAATAGCTTAACTAAGACTTTTACACTTTACTGCTTTATTCCCCCAATTTTGGACATGTAAATAATCCCCCTCCTCGAAGCCTTGTAATAGCGTAGGATTTACAATTCCCGCACTTTAAATTCCTATACATATATTAACTGTTTAGATGTATGCTAACTAGGATTGCATGACAAGATCTGAAAACAAACGGTAGAACACCTAAATATAAAAAGATAATATAAACTGAAAATTGACACACTCGCACATGCCACTCTTAGGGTACGCCTAACTTGGTTGCCTCGAACGTGGTCATTGAGTATAGGAAGTTTTAGAGGTCGTCCTTTTGTCCAAAGATCATAAGTTGCCTCGAAACGGTTGCCTCCGAAAAATGATCTAAGACATTAGGGTTACCGCTAAGGCGTCCTAACATTGCTTTAGTGGCCACACGTCCCTTAAATCGAATTGACCCGAAAACTCCAACGACGGTGCTACCTACTCCTCAATAGTGGGATAGCATTGTCTAAAGGACATTTGCACAGTTTAATTCCTTTTTGAGTAGGTAGAGGTTCTTAAGTACTTTCTCCTTTTAAAACAAAACAAAACTTTTCGCACTTACACTCTCTTCAAAACAAAAACTCTTTTCAAACCCACAAACACAAAGAAAAGCAAACTTTTGAAAACATAGTGAGCAAGTACCTAAGAGCCTGTGGATAACCATGGATAGAAAGGGTGCTAACACCTTCCCTTTCTATAATCTACCTCCCGAACCCGAGAAACATCTCGAAAAGGAATTTTTCTGTGCTTTTGTCCTTTCCTTGTTGGATAAAATAAAAGACGGTGGCGACTCTTGCTTACCGCGTGAAATTCTGGCTGCAGATACTCAATGTCACGTTCAATGTTATGACACCGTATCTGACTTACTATATGACAGTAAATACAAAAGCAATAAAGAACACAGTCAATTGTTTACCCAGTTCAGTGTGCAACAACACCTACTCTGGGGGCTACCAAGCCAGGGAGAGAATCCACTATAAGAGATGTTAATTCAGGAATAAACCAACCAGTTTATCTCCTTCACTTAAGACCTACCCAATGCAATTCTAATCTAAGTACAACTTAAACCTGAGTTCCTACTCACTCCCCCTCAATCACAGTAGTGATACATAAACCAATTTGACTTAAGAATTGATGAAGACACTCTTCAAAAACAAACACTTGATTAAGCTTCACAGCTTTTTAATCAAGCAACACAATCACTCGTGCTTCACAGCTTTGAGTGATGTACACAACTAACTTGACTCTGCTTCACAGCTTTAGTCAAGGAACATTCAAACACTCTTGCTTCAAAGCTTTGAGTGCTACACAACCCTTACAAATAGAAACCTATTCCAAGGCACTTATCACAATGATAATTGCTTGGAGTACAAATAAACAAATCTATACAGATTACAAAATGATCTTCTAATCAATCAGCAGGGATCCTTGAAAAACAGCAGCTCTGTTGAATATATAGCAGCTGCAACTTCAGTTAGGGTTTCCAAAAACCTAGGGTTAATTCCGTTTGACCTAAAGACCAGGTCACAGGACTTTATTAACCAGGTTAGGGTTGAGCTAGGTTACCCCTCAGAAAACGCAGGATTCTGTTCAGAAAGGACTGAGTTATTTCCTGAAAAAACTCACTTATCCAATCCTGCAATCCTGTTAGTTCAGAACAGGATGTCATAACATCTGTTATGACATCTGAGAAAACCTGTCTACTGATTTAGCAAAATGTGATCATTTTGCAAAAATGCTCAGATACACACTTATAAACATCAGTATTTGAATTACAATATTTTTCTGCAAAGGTACCTAATGAGTCAGTACAAACTGAACTAGAATGTTGTGACATCAGTCATGACATTCACACATACACTTGGGATTTACCAAAAATGCAAGCCAATACCTAAACACCTACAAACTCCCCCTTTGGCAGATTTTTGGCTAAAGACCCTAAACAATCAGAGATAGATAGCAGCAGAAATAAGTGACAGCAGAAAAATAGAATGTCAAGTACTAATTAAGCAAGTACCAAAATATTCTCCCCCTCTTTAGCCACAAATGGGCCAAAGATACATGTTCAGTAAATTTTACAGTTATCCAAAACAAAATAATAAGATCAGCAGCAGACAACAACAGAACATACTTCCAAACTCCACCAAACAGCAATCAACCTTCAAGCACTGTCATCAGATTCTGAGGAGCTAGTTTCTTCAATGTTGAGATGTCCTTCACCTTCTTCCCTTCTGTTTTCTTCAGCTTCCTCCTTTTCTAGCCTGGCAATTAGAAGTTCTAGGGTCCTTTTTCTAGTATCCAGCTCTTTGCAAGTTTCTTTTAAAACAGCTATGACATCTGATGTCTTGGACTGGGTCTTCACAGACGATGTCTCAGCTGATGTTATGACAATGTCTGGAGCATGAGATCCCTGAAACAGTTTGTAGTGCAGGCCAAGGGCAGGAGCTCTTTTGCAGACTGTATCTCTTGCCACAAGGATATCAGGGAATTGTGCAAGGATGATTCCACAAAGGAGGGAGGGAAAGGCAATTGGTCCTTTGACAGCATAACTGCCAGCATGCTTTAAAGTTTGTTCAAAGATGTACCTTCCATAGTCAAAGGCAGTCTTGGTTCCTACAGCATAGATAAATCTCCCCAATCCTGTGGAGATAGTTGATTTGTGATTTGTAGGCACCCAGTTTGCTGCACCTATTTTATGCAAGATGGCAAATTTCATGCTGAGTTTACTAGCATTCAGCTTCCCTTTCAATGGCCAGCACTTTACTTGCCTGGTTGTGATGGTTAGACAAACTTCATTGTCAGTTGCCTCTAGATCAGGACAGTCCTTATTTGTTCTTCCAAGAAACTTGTTGATTTCTGATGGAGAGAACTTGACCCTTCTTCCTCTAACAAAGACACTTTCAAAGTCAGCTGACCTTCCATCAGCACAATCATTTGACAAGTTCACTACAAACTCCTTAACCAGATTTTCATAACATTTGTTAAACTTTATCACTGTCTTCATTAGCCCAGCATTCTTGATCAGATCCATGATGTCTTTGCACTCCAAGGCATCATTGTTGAGTTCTCTCTCCAAGGCTATTCTCTTTAAGCAAACATACTTCCATCTGTTTGCATTGTCAGGATGATGAAAGGAGATGTTGTCTGTTGGCACTTCAGGCACTCTAGCAATCTTGCTGGAGGGGAGCTTCCTTCTGATGGGAGTTTCTTCAATATCAATCTCAAATTCTGATTCCTCATCAGAATCAGAAGTTTCAGGTTCTTTACTTTTCTTAGAGATTGGTTGTCTAGCAGTCTGCACCTGTGCCTTCTTCCCTTTTGTCTGAATACTTTTCTCAGCCATGCCTTCAGCCTTGGATTTCTTAGCATCAGGTTTATCATTCTGACTACTCTTTCTTTTAATCAATCTCCTAGCTATGCTAGGGTTCACATTAGCAATCAGTTCATTATCTGAGTAATCTTCATCCACATCAATGATAGGTGGATCAGCAGCCTTTTCAGAGGGGTTCTGAATGTTGTCTTTTGGTGTCACAACATCCTCAGTGACATCTACATTTTCAGAACCTTCCACATTTGGACTTTCTGATTGATTTAAAGGGATAGAAATCCCCGGTACAGATTGGTTGCCACTCAGAATGCTAGTAACCAGCCTAGCAATAGCTTGGTGTACTTGAACTGATCCTTCTCTATTAGGTACAGAAGACGAAGGATGAGAATAATTACCAGAGGCTGTAGCTTGAGCTCTTCCTGCATGTCTGGTTCTGAGCTTTTTGACTCTGGCTGGGTCAGTTGCCATCTCCCTGAGAGGAGTGACCTCAAGAACTTCAGATTCTATGCATGTAGTGATTGCCCTAGAATCTTGATCAGATGATGCCGATGATGAGGAAGACGAAGCCGCCATGGTGGAAGACGATGTCTGAGACATTTTGATTGACTTTGAGTAATAGTAGCAGTTTGAGAAAAATCTTTGATTGGGAGGAGGAAACAGGTTGCAAGGATGAGAGAGGTAGGGGGTAAAAGGGAGTCTCTTCAACTTCTTAAAGCTTTTGAAGGAATTGTGAAAGAATATGATTAACCCACTAAATATAGACTTAATAAAATTAATCCCTTCAACCCTTGTTTTAAGCAAAAATAATTGCTATAATTTCTCATGTTGGTGAATACCCAACCTGCCCCTCAAATTTTCAAGTTTATTTCCAACAAGAGCCTTGGTAGAAGAATCAGTCAGCTGAAGCTTAGAGAAACTGTGTTCCAGTTTAAATGACTTCTTCTCTTCAAAGTCAATAGGGTTCAAGGAAATGTTGAATGTTTTCAGATTGTCATAACACAATGTCACAACATCTGGTGTAACATTGTACTCAGGGAGCATCTGCTTTGACCAGATGTTTTGAGAACAGAATTTATGAGACTTGTTATTTCCAACATCCTTGTCAAGATGACTTAAGGTTCTGACAACACATTCTTCTTCAAGTTTATTTCCCACATCACAGATATCATCAACCTGTAGTTTTGGAGTTCTTCTGACAGTTTCCATAGAGATAGCTCTCTTCATTCTTCTTAGATGAAGGAGACCAAGCTTATGCTGCCACAGTTTCACCTCTTTTTCTTCTTTTGCAATGGAATACACAGATGAGGAATTAGTGTTCTCAGCCTCCCACAAGTAGCAGTTATCTTTGGATCTGACTCCTTTCATTACTATCTCTTGTTTGTCATTGATTACAAGGCATTCAGATTTTGAGAAATTGACCTTGAATCCTAGATCACACAGTTGACTGATACTAATGAGATTAGCGGTCAGTCCTTTCACCAACAGTACTTCATTCAGACTTGGAACTCCAGGGCAGTCCAAATCACCAACTCCTTTGATTTCACCTTTAGCCCCATCTCCAAAGGTCACAAAACTGGTGGTGTGAGGCTTAACATTGTTGAGGAGGTTCTTGATTCCAGTCATATGTCTGGAACATCCACTGTCAAAGTACCAGTCTTCCTTTGCAGAGACCCTCAGGGAAGTGTGAGCTATCAGTGCAGTAGCCTTTTTCTTCCATTGAGGAGCATGTGGTACCTTTTTAGACTTAGGTTTGACACCTGAGATCTGATTAGGGTATCCATGTAATCTGAAGCAGAAGGGCTTTATGTGGCCATATCTACCACAATGATGGCATTTCCATCTTTGGTACCTTTTCTTCATATGTCTCTGTTCCTGATGTTGAGAGTTGTGTTGAGACATCCGTTTTGACATTTGCTTACCAGTACCAGATTTCTTTGCTTCCATAAATCCTAGTCCAGATTTATTTCCCACATTTTGTCCAACCTGAAGGATCTCTTCCAATTTGTCTGTTCCATTGGTCAACATCTTGACAGATTTGGTCATTTGATTCAGTTGTGAGTTCAGCAGTTGGACTTCTCCTTCTAAATGACTTATAGTTTCAAGATTTGCCCTCTTTTCAGCCTCCAGCTTTATAATGAGTTTTGATTGTTTCTCATTCTGCACACAGACTTCAGCACTTCTAATACACAATTTCTTGTAGGTATCAGCCAGTTCTTCAAATGTCACTTCTTCATCACTAGTGTCACTTTCAGAAGTACAAACACTAGTTAGGGCAGTAACTAGTTTGGCAGATTCTTCTTCAGAATTACTTTCTGAATCATAGTCAGACCAAGTAACAGTCATTCCTTTCTTTTGCTTCTTAAGAAAGGTAGGACATTCAGCTCGAATATGTCCATATCCTTCACATCCATGGCATTGAATACCTCTGCCTTGGTTTCCCTTATCTTCTGACCTTGGTCTTCTGCTGGAACTGTCAATGTCAGAGGGAATGTTATGAACATTAGACCTTGACTTTGGGTCCATTCTTTTGATGAGCCTGTTGAACTGTCTTCCAAGCATGGCAATAGCTTCTGATATGTTTTCTTCTTCATCCTCCTTGTATTCAACATCAGTGTTGGATACAAGTGCTATGCTTTTGTTCTTCTTGTCACCATTATCAGTGATCCCCATCTCAAAAGTCTGAAGAGACCCAATAAGTCCATCCACTTTCAACTTGCTAATGTCCTGGGCTTCCTCTATGGCAGTTACCTTCATTGCAAATCTTTTAGGCAAGGATCTGAGAATCTTCCTCACCAGTTTTTCTTCTGACATTTTTTCTCCCAGTGCTCCTGAGGTGTTGGCAATCTCCAAGATGTTCATGTGAAACTCATGAATGGTTTCATCTTCCATCATTTTTAGATTCTCAAATTTGGTGGTCAACATCTGAAGCCTTGACATTTTTACTTTGGAAGTTCCCTCATGAGTAGTTTTGAGAGTGTCCCAAACTTCCTTGGCCAGTTCATATTGATGTACTAGTCTGAAAATGTTTCTATCAATTCCATTGAACAAGGCATTTAAAGCTTTTGAATTTCCCAGAGCTAACTCATCTTCTTCTTTACTCCAATCTTCCTCAGGCTTCAGACTGATTGTCCCATCTATCTCAGTTATGGTGGGATGAATCCATCCTTTGTCAGCAGCTCTCCAAGCCTTTTTGTCCAGAGATTTTAGGAAGGCAATCATACGAGGTTTCCAGTAGTCATAATTAGTTCCATCCAGAATGGGTGGTCTATTTCCAAAAACTCCTTCTTTGTCCATAGAGCCAGAAAGTGATATCCCTAGATCTCACCCAGTAATACAGGCAGGGTGCCTGCTCTGATGCCAATTGAAATTCTGGCTGCAGATACTCAATGTCACGTTCAATGTTATGACACCGTATCTGACTTACTATATGACAATAAATACAAAAGCAATAAAGAACACAGTCAATTGTTTACCCAGTTCAGTGTGCAACAACACCTACTCTGGGGGCTACCAAGCCAGGGAGAGAATCCACTATAAGAGATGTTAATTCAGGAATAAACCAACCAGTTTATCTCCTTCACTTAAGACCTACCCAATGCAATTCTAATCTAAGTACAACTTAAACCTGAGTTCCTACTCACTCCCCCTCAATCACAGCAGTGATACATAAACCAATTTGACTTAAGAATTGATGAAGACACTCTTCAAAAACAAACACTTGATTAAGCTTCACAGCTTTTTAATCAAGCAACACAATCACTCGTGCTTCACAGCTTTGAGTGATGTACACAACTAACTTGACTCTGCTTCACAGCTTTAGTCAAGGAACATTCAAACACTCTTGCTTCAAAGCTTTGAGTGCTACACAACCCTTACAAATAGAAACCTATTCCAAGGCACTTATCACAATGATAATTGCTTGGAGTACAAATAAACAAATCTATACAGATTACAAAATGATCTTCTAATCAATCAGCAGGGATCCTTGAAAAACAACAGCTCTGTTGAATATATAGCAGCTGCAACTTCAGTTAGGGTTTCCAAAAACCTAGGGTTAATTCCGTTTGACCTAAAGACCAGGTCACAGGACTTTATTAACCAGGTTAGGGTTGAGCTAGGTTACCCCTCAGAAAACGCAGGATTCTGTTCAGAAAGGACTGAGTTATTTCCTGAAAAAACTCAGACTTATCCAATCCTGCAATCCTGTTAGTTCAGAACAGGATGTCATAACATCTGTTATGACATCTGAGAAAACCTGTCTACTGATTTAGCAAAATGTGATCATTTTGCAAAAATGCTCAGATACACACTTATAAACATCAGTATTTGAATTACAATATTTTTCTGCAAAGGTACCTAATGAGTCAGTACAAACTGAACTAGAATGTTGTGACATCAGTCATGACATTCACACATACACTTGGGATTTACCAAAAATGCAAGCCAATACCTAAACACCTACACCGCGACATTTTGCAAAAACAGACGCAAACGCGAACCAGCATTCCAAAACAGTCAGTTCTATTCCCACCGATCACAGAACTGGCGACTCTGCTGGGGATTCTTATAAGTGAGGTATACCTTAGGATTAGATCACTTGTGTTTTCAATTATATGCTTTGTATGCTTTAAATTTTGTGGGCTTGTATTGGAGTTCTATAGATCCTAACCCGGATCTGGGGATACCCTTTAGGTAAGTAGCAATAAACTGTGAGGGATCTGTTCGGCGTAGACCGACACGGATGAAGCAGTAGCTACATTGGTGTGGCACCTTAGTCTGTACCGATATCCCTTGTGTTGGAACAAGGAGAATATGGGTCTTCTAAGGAGTCATTAAGCACCAACTGACCTTAGAACCTTAAATTGATCAACTTGGCCATAGAACAATAGCAGTATGCTACACTCATTGAGACTAAACTCTCGTGATGATTCCGACCGCAAGGAAAGGTTGCTAAACTGGAATTATGATCGATTGAGGGTAGTCAGTGATATTGAGATCCTCTAGAACCCGGTTACTATTTTTTAGGACAGGTCTTAACCAACTGAAACTGAAAGAGGGTAGTACATAAGCTTCATGCCAGCCTGAAATCTAAGGGCTCTTTTGTGTGACTTGTGTGCCTTTACCATGTTTGCCTTTTGTGAATACTTATGGTGTGCCTTTACCATGACATCATAACATCATAACATTTCATACATCTTGCATAAGGACTAACCTATTTCAAAGACAATAGGGTTTCATCTTTGCTCTGTTTTGTAGGACATCATGATGCCCATGCGTAGGAATACTATCCGGATCAACTTTGTTCAAGTACCTACTTTGCTTAAAGAGTTGGTTGTCAGGATTCCACACACTACTTCCTTCATCAGGAGGCATGGTTCTCTTCTCAGTTTAGTCACCTCAAAAATGGACGAACAAATGATGAGCGTCTTGGTCCAGTTTTATGATCCGCTATACCATTGCTTCACCTTTCAAGACTTCCAGCTGGTCCCTACCCTGGAAGAATTCTATGAGTTGCTTGGTATCTCTGTTTTGGAGCAGACTCCATTTACTGGTTGCGAAAAGACTCTCAAGCCCGAAGAAATTGTTGCAGCCCTTCACTTGACTAAAGAAGAGGTAATGGCTAACTGGGAGAATAGAAGTGGAGCTAAGGGTTTTTTGGCTAAGTTTCTGGTTGACAAAGCTAATTACTTCTGGGATGGCTTAGACTTTAAGGCGTACGAGGACATTCTAGCTCTCTTGATTTGTGGTCTGGTATTGTTTCCAAATCCTGACACTTTTGTTGATGTTAATGCCATAAAGATCTTCATCTCTCGGAACCCTGTACCCACTCTCTTGGGTGATATCCTTCATCAGCTCTATGCTCATACTGCCTGAAAGCGGGGAACTTTGATGTGTTGTGCTCCTTTATTGTCGAGGTGGTTTATTTGGCACCTCCCTAAGTTCATACTGAAGAACAAAGAAGGAATGGGCTGGGCTTATAGTGTAATGTCTCTTACTAATAATGACATTATCTGGACTCTCAAAGGCTTGGATGAGGTGACTGTCATTTATCATTGTGGAGAGTATCCTAATGTTCCATTGATCGGAACCCATGGAGGAATTTCTTATAACCCAAGTTTAGCTCTCCGTCAGTTTGGAAGAGCCAGAAGAGAAGGGCCTCATGAGATGTTGATGCCTCATATCATGTTTTTTTTTCAGGGAGACAGCGAAGAGCTGCGTCGTAGATTCATCAGGGCTTGGGATAGAGTTCACCAATCTGACCCACATGAGTTGGGATAAAAGACTTCTCTGCCAATGGAGCCATATCTCAGATGGGTCCGCATCCGTGCTCAGAAGTTAGGTATGCCATATGAAGCTGTCAGGCCTGTTACTCTTGAAATTGCTGATAAAGACGGGGTTCCTCCAATTATTCTCCATCCTCATATGCCCACTGATATTGGCACACTGAAGAGGTCTTGGATGCAACTACGGGAAGAATGGGATTTTTATCGGGAGAGGTTCAATGAACAAGAATAGAAGATCCAGAAGCTGACTAAGCAACTGGAAAATGAGCGGATCCTTAATGATTATGTCTGCACTGAGAAGAAGATACCATGGAAGCATTGATGGACCTTTGATGATTTCTTTTACAGTTTTTATTTACTTTCCAGTATTTCCATTCTTGTAACGCCTAAGGGCAATTTGTTGAACAATTTAAATTCTGAAGTTAAATCTAATAAAGTGTGTTTCCTTTCTTGTTTACAAATTTGAATCCCGATTGTCTTTGAAATCATAAATCATACGCATTTCATCTCATGCACTTCATAAACAGGTACCCTTTTACAGGTCTCTTATCTTCTTCGTTGTTTATTTCAGCAATCATCATGTCTACTGAACCTTCCACTGAGCAAGCTATCAAGGCCCTCCAGGCCCAGAATGCCCAATTTCAAGAGTTGGTCATGAGCCTAGCTAAGGGTCAGCAGGACTTGAAGACCCTGATTCTGAAAGAGAGGAAGAAGAAGAAGAAGAGGACCATCCTGTTCAACACTGGATGCAGGCTTGGAAACGGGCTGCAGAATGAGGTTGATCTGACCACCTCATCTGGGGGGAAGGATAGTCCACAAGTAAGGTGGGCTCCTAGCCCTATGGTCTCCGAGAACGAGACGGACTATGATGAAGAACATTGTCCTCCTGCTGAGGATAAGTACAAACAGCTGGAGGACCGTTTGAGCGCTATGGAAATATAGAAGGTGCCCAGTCTAGACTTCGGGGATCTAGGTCTATCATCTGGGGTGGTGATTCCCCATAAGTTCAAGGCGTCCGCCTTTGCCAAGTATTATGGAGCTTCCTATCCAAAGCTGCACCTCCGGTCATATGTGAGGAAGATCCAACCTTACACTGCTGATAAGAACTTGTGGATCCATTTCTTTCAAGACAGTCTTTCAGGGACTCAGCTTGAGTGGTTCTATCAGTTGGACGGAGCCAGTATCCGTAGCTGGGAAGATTTGGCTACTGCATTCTATAGGCAGTATCATTATAACTCCGACCTCGCTCCACGTGTACCCAACTCCAGAGTATGTCAATAGGGACGGGTGAAGGATTTAAAGAGTATGCTAAAAAATGGAGAGACCTTGCCGGAAGGGTGCAACCACCTTTAGCTGATCGTGAACTTGTTGATATGTTTTTGGGGACCCTGTCTGGTCCATTCTTTAACCATTTGATTGGAAGCTCTTCAGCCGGGTTTACAGACCTTATCTTGACTGGTGAGAGGATTGAAGCTGGTATTAAGGCTGGGAAGATACATAAGGGTGCCTCATCCGGCACCGAGAAGAAGCCGTTTAAGAAAGAGTCCAGTGTTGTCTACAGTTCAAGAAGACAGAATAGACCTGAACACCGCCAAGCTGTCAACGCGGTTGTTATTTCAAAACCTGCTGGTGCTCCTCAACATCACAACCAACAAAGGGACGAGAGACCTCGAAGGCAATTCACTCGTCTCAGCATGACTTTGTCTCAAATGTTTCCATAGTTGCTGAAGACCAATCTGGTGACTCTAAAATAAGTTCCGAAGATTTTAAATACAACATCACCAAGGTATAACCCTAACGCCCGCTGCGCTTATCACTCTGATATCCCGGGGCATAATACGGATGATTGTTGGGCTTTGAAGAACAAGGTCCAAGACTTGATTGATGCAAAAGAGATTGAGTTTGAGGCGCCCGAGAGGCCTAATGTTATGACTGCTCCCATGCCCAAGCATGGAGTGAATATTGTAGAGGAAGGCTTGTTTGTAGTTTCCGTGGATGATATTGTTGCCCCTCTGATGACTGTCAAGAAGAACCTGTTACTAGCCGGTTTATTTCTGGGATGTGGTGAAGGTTTCCATATGTGTTCTGTTTTACCTACTGGTTGCACATTGCTGAAGTCAGGTATCCAAAACCTGATGGATAGCAAAGAGATCCTATTTGAAAAGACTGTTGTTCCATCCGTTCATTCTGAAGAAGTTGCCATCATTACCATTTTCGACAATTCTTCCAAGGCTCCCTCGAGGAAGCCTGTTAGAATTACATCTATTCCGAAGATCGCACCTGTAATTATCACTGTTCCGAGGCCCATCACCTACACCTCTGAAAAAGTTGTCCCCTGGCACTATGGGGCTGATGTTTATGTTCTTGGAGTTAAGAAAGAGTTGGATGTTGATGTCGGCATCAGCAACATTACTGGGCCGGCTAAAGTCACCCGCAGCGGTAAACTTTTCTCACCTGATATTGCTCCACCAACTGTCCGAAGACATGTTGTCATTACACCTGCAAGTGTACCTACTGTCATTCCTGATCAAGTTCCTATCCTTACCCCTGTCGCCGAGTCACCTAACGCTCGGGGCAAAGGGATCGCCACTGATGTGCCTGCCCAGACGGAGGCACCAAAGACCATCACTGTTGAAGCTTCCAAACAGGAGATGGAAGAGATTCTAAAGATTATTAAGAAGAGTGATTATAATGTAGTTGAGCAGCTGGGGAAAACCCCATCCAATATTTCTATGTTGTCACTATTGTTGTGTTCAGAGGCCCATGCCAAGGCTCTGATTACCTTCCTGAAGTCTGCCCACGTACCACAAGAGACATCAGCTGATCAATTTACCGATTGTGTGGCCAATTTAACTGCTGATAATGGTTTGGGTTTCTCTGACGCTGATCTGACTGCTAAAGGGAAGAACTATAATGATGCCCTGCATGTCTCCATTGAATGCAGGGGCACTACTCTTGCACATGTGTTGGTTGACACTGGTTCCTCAATGAACGTCTTGCCCAAGAAAGCTCTAGACCGGTTAGATTGCGAAGGGTTGGAGCTAAAGCCAAGTAACATCATTGGCAGGGCCTTTAATGGGTCTAAAAGGATGGTGCATGGTGAGGTTGATATTCTCATTAAATTTGGTTCTCAGGTCTTCAATTCTACATTCTACGTGATGGACATTCGGCCATCCTATTCTTGTCTGCTGGGTCGTCCTTGGATCCACAAAGCTGGAGCTGTGACCTCAACACTCCACCAGAAGCTGAAGTACTCGGTCAAAGGGAAGATTGTGATAGTTCAAGGGGAGGAGGAGTACATGGTCAGCCACCTCAACTCGTTCAGATACGTAGAGATGAATGGGGAGTTCATTGAGACCCCATTTCAGCACTTTGAAGAGGTTCCTCAAACATTGGCATCAGCTGAGACTGTGGTTGAAGACCCTCCTATGAAGATGGCTTCCTTAAAGGATGCCCGGGCTGTTATTGAGAAGGGTGAGTATGCAAACTGGGGCCGACTTCCTGATTTCACTCAGAAGACTAACAAGTTTGGTTTGGGTTTCACTGCAGAAGCTCAAAGGGCTGTTCGAAGTACAAAGATTGGAAGACCTCCTGTGTTCATCAGCAACTCGGGAGTAAATGCCATCGAAGATGACGTGGAGGAATCTGAATTTGACAGCTGGATCTATCCTACGACCAACGGTGGACCAAGCAACTGGATAGCAAAGGACTTCATCCCTATTACTTTTGTTACCCAGTAATGAACTCTTTGTTTTGAATTTGTAACAGACAATATTGTGAAACTTTATGGCCTTGTGTCTTACCCAGGGCACCATGGCTTCATTTGTGAGGGCTTTTGTGTGCCATTTTCATATATCATTAATAAAAGCATTGGACGTTTTTGCATTTCAAATTTTGCGCTCCTTGTCTTTCTTTATTATATATTGCAAAACAGCTATTTTACACACACTCACATATAAAGGTCTCAATCCACTCTGGATCTCACTGGTAACGACTCTGCTACTGCCAGTTATGACTTCAAAAATCCTATCAACTTAGCCGAAGACGAAGATGAAAATGATTGCGAAGTGCCGGGTGAACTTGCAAGAATGCTACTCCAGGAAGAGAGGGCCTTTCAGCCACACGAAGAGCCAGTGGAAATAGTGAATCTGGGTACTGAGACAGACAAGAAGGAAGTCAAGATCGGTGCAAATCTGGAGCTTAGTGTAAAAAAGCGATTGATTCAGATGCTGCATGACTATGTGGAGATCTTTGCCTGGTCTTACGAAGATATGCCTGGGTTGGATACCGACATCGTGGTTCATCGCCTGCCTACCAAGGAAGACTGTCCTCCGGTGAAACAGAAGGTTCGCCGTATGCGCCCAGAGATGTCCGAGAAAATCAAAGCCGAAGTTATGAAACAGTTTGACGCCGGTTTTCTAGTAGTTACTTCTTACCCTCAGTGGGTCGCCAATGTGGTTCCTGTGCCGAAGAAAGATAGTAAGGTCCGAATGTGTGTTGACTACAGGGATTTGAACAGGGTGAGCCCTAAGGATGACTTCCCTCTACCTCACATCGATGTTCTGGTTGACAATACTGCTCAGCACAAGGTATTCTCCTTTATGGACGGTTTCTCCGGTTATAATCAGATAAAAATGGCTCCCGAAGACATGGAGAAGACCACCTTTGTTACTCAGTGGGGCACCTTTTGTTATAGGGTCTTGCCTTTTGGATTGAAGAATGTTGGGGCAACATATCAGCGTGCCATGGTTGCTTTGTTTCATGATATGATCCATCATGAGATTGAAGTATACGTCGACGATATGATTGCGAGGTCCCAAACTGAGGAGGAACACCTTGACCATCTGCAGAAGCTGTTTGACCGGGTTAAGTTGTACAAGCTGAGGTTGAACCCGAACAAGTGCACCTTCGGGGTGAGATCTGGAAAACTACTAGGTTTCGTCGTGAGCGACAAAGGTATTCAAATGGATCCCGCCAAAGTGAAAGCTATACAAGAGATGCCAGCTCCCAAGACAGAGAAGGAGGTCAGAGGCTTTCTAGGATGACTGAACTACATTGCCCGATTCATCTCACATCTAACTGCTACTTGTGAGCCAATCTTCAAACTGCTGAAGAAAGATCAAGTGGTACGCTGGAACGATGAATGTCAGGCCGCTTTCGAAAGAATCCGAGAGTATCTCCAGGAACCACCCATTCTAATGCCACCAGTTGAAAGGAGACCTCTGATCTTATACTTAACAGTACTTGACAACTCAATGGGGTGTGTGTTGGGGCAGCATGACGAGTTTGGCCGAAAAGAGCATGCTATTTATTACCTTAGCAAAAAGTTTACCGACTGTGAGACCCGATACTCACTACTTGAGAAAAGTTACTGCGGTTTGGCATGGGCTGCTCGCCGGCTGAGACAGTATATGCTGACTCACACTACTCTATTGATTTCAAAGATGGATCCAATCAAGTATATCTTCGAAAAGCCTGCCTTGTCCGGAAGAATAGCAAGATGGTAGATGACCTTGACTGAATATGACATCCAGTACACGACTCAAAAAGCAATCAAGGGAAGTGTATTGGCAGACCATTTGGCACATCAACCAGTGGATGATTACCAGTCTATGAACTTTGAATTTCCGGACGAGAATATCATGGTAGTGACTGATTGTGAGACACCTGGACCGGATGAAGGACCTGAGGAAGGATCCCGATGGTCTGTGTACTTTGATGGAGCTTCAAACGCTTTGGGTAATGGCATTGGCGCTGTGATCATATCTCCTAAAGGTTGTCATACTCCGTTTATCGCCCGACTATGTTTCAACTGCACCAACAATATGGCGGAGTATGAAGCATGCATCATGGGTCTTCGAGCAGCAATTGACCTAAGGATTAAGTTTCTGAGTGTCTTCGGAGATTCCGCTCTCGTGATCATTCAGATCAAAGGTGAGTGGGATACGAAACACCCAAACCTTATTCCTTACAAGGAGTATGTATTGACGTTACTTCCCCATTTCGAGGATATAACCTTTGAACACTTCCCCAGAGAGGAGAATCAGCTGGCGGGCGCGTTAGCTACGATGTCTTCTATGTTCAAAGTCAAGTGGGACAACGAGGCTCCCCGGATCATTATTTGGAAATTGGATGAACCTGCACATTGCTGTGATCTTGAGACCGAAGAGGTAGCAGAAACGCCTTGGTATTATGAAGTGAAGAGGTACCTTAAAGCTCAAGAATACCCCGAGGGTGCATCTGTTAATGACAAGAAGTTTTTAAGAAGGTTCGCAACAAAGTTCTTCATCAGTAATGGCATTCTTTACAAGAGAAACCATGATTCAACCTTAATGCGTTGTGTTGATAAGATTGAAGCAGAAAGGATTATGACAGAGCTGCATGAAGGTACTTTTGGAACTCATTCCAGTGGACATACCATGGCAAAGAAAATCCTACGGGCAGGGTATTACTGGTCCACAATGGAAGCTGACTGTTATCAGCACTCTCGGACATGTCACAAGTGCCAAGTCTATGCTGATAAGGTGCATATTCCTCCAGTTCCTCTGAACGTCTTGACAGCACCCTGGCCTTTTGCAATGTGGGGCATTGATATGATCGGCGAGATCAGACCTACGGCATCCAACGGGCATTATTTCATCCTGGTAGCGATTGATTACTTTACGAAGTGGGTTGAAGCAGCTTCCTTTGCTATGGTAACCAAGAACGTCGTGGCACGGTTCATTCGACACAACCTGATCTATCGATACGGTGTACCAGAGAGGATCATTACGGACAATGGTACCAATCTTAATAACAAAATGATCACTGAGCTCTGCGAGCAATTCGAGATACAGCACCACAACTCTTCTCCCTACCGGCCGAAGATGAATGGGGCTGTCGAAGCGGCTAATAAGAACATTAAGAAGATTATGCAGAAGATGACAATGACCTACAAAGACTGGCACGAGATGTTACCATTTTCTCTTCATGGGTACCATACCTCAGCACGAACGTCAACAGGGGCAACACCCTATTCCTTGGTTTATGGCATGGAAGCAATTTTGCCTATTGAAGTTTAGATACCCTCTCTTTGGATCATGAAAGATGCAGGTTTGAGCAAAGACGACTGGATCCAGACCCGACTTGATCAACTGAATCTAATCGACGAAAAGAGACTTACCACTATTTGTCATGGTCATACGTACCAAAAACGGATGATTAAGGCATTTAACAAGAAAGTCAGATGACAAGATTATCAAGTTGGGGACCTGGTAATCAAGCGCATTATCTTACCTCAAGGTGATCCCAGGGGAAAATGGACCCCTACTTACGAAGGGCCATTTGTGGTTAGGAACATTTTCTCAGGAGGAGCGATGATTCTAACCACCATGGATGGTGACGACCTTCCTCATCCCGTCAATGCAGACATAGTAAAAAGATACTACGCATAATCAAAGACCCGCTAGGTTGACTGGCCTAGGCAAAAATAAGGGCTTCCCGGCGAACCAAAAGGGTTCGGGCAAAAATAAGGGATGAAAATATTTAAAAAAATATGTACACCCGGCAAGTCGAAAACCTGAAAAGGCGACTTGAGCAAAATGGGTATCCCGGTGGACTGAAAACCCAAAAGGGCGGTCCAGGCAAAAGTTAGGGATCAAAGCGTAATACTATGTCTCATTGGATCACCTTGCATCCAGACTTCGGTATCAACTATCAAGCTCAGACAGCACTAATCAATTAGTTTCATCTTCAACTAAGCAACAAAGTGATGAGATGCTTGAAGATATAAAGGCGATAGCAGAGTTGAAACCCAGTGGGATTATTCACATAGCTGTTTTGTTTTATTTTTACAAATTGTATAAATCCTATTTGTTTGACGGCGTTCTCTTACTAGGAAGCCAGCCTCTTGTACAAAAGCGCCTATTTACAGGCAAACTTCAAAATCAATACAAATTCATTTTCAGACAAATTTCAAAATGTTTTCCCTTTATCTGTTTTATTTTGCAAAGAACGTCCAATGTTCATTTTTGATATATGCATTTGACCTTAATTGCTACTCATAAATATTTACATGCGAAACAAAGGACTAATTATGGGTGATATCAGAAGCAGGGGCAATAAAATTGTCCAAACTGTACAGTTGCTCTGTCCACCAGGTACAAGGTCGATTCAGTTGAAGAATATCGCCAAGATACTTTCACTCCCCGCAGAGTAAGACAGTAATAATAGCTCTCTCAGCTGAGACTTGCAACTATGAACGAATCAGCAATACTCTCCCTAAGCAGAGTTGGTCTACCATCAGCCCTAAAAAGGTTGGGTATCCCCAGAAGGTCTTAATATTCCTCAACGGAATATAAGGATATTCCCCAGCAAGCATAAGAGTATCCCTGGCAGTCTTAATATTCCTCAACGGAATATAAGAATGTTCCCCGGTAGAATGCAAGATACCCCAGTGGAGCCATTTCCCCAGCGCAGTCTAAAAAAGTTTCCCCAGCCAAATTCAGAAGAGTCTAACCGGGTTATCCTCAGCAAGTTGCAACTGAAAGATCATCCCCAGCGAAGTTCTTTCTATCCCCAGCGGAGTTCATCGTCAAAATCCCCAACAGAGCTTATCAACGGAACCCCCAGCCGAGTTTATCATTAAAATCTCAGCAAAGTATCTCTTCCCCACAGAGTAATTCCCCGCAGAGTAATCTCTTCACCATGTTTATTCCCCAACAGAGTTATTTTCTCCTACAAGTTTATTCTCACAACCATCTTCGTTCGTCATCCCCATCAGAAACATTCTAAACAAAGTTTGAAGACACACATACTCTTCAACAGCAATCCAGGATTTAACAAACTCCCCGACATTTGTCAAGGATTTATTTTCCCAGGCAAAAATACGTTCATAAACATTTCATATTTCATACCTCCTATTTACATACATGATAAAGTGCATACGACACGATCTCATTTATTTTTGAGAACATCATGACATCATGCATTTCATACATCATGACATTGCATACAACTAACATTTTACTTTTTTCAGGAAAAGGTCAATCAAAAGATGGCTACCATCAACCTTTTCAAGTCCCAGTTTAATACCTGTAGCAAGCCAAGAAAACTATCTGTGGACGACTGATTTTAGATTAATACCTGTAACAAGCCAGGAAAATTATCTACATGAAGAGATTGTAGATTAATACCTATAACAAGCCAGGAAAACTATCTACATGAAGAGATTGAAGATTAATACCTGTAACAAGCCAGGAAAACTATCTTTCTTTCTCAGGTCAGAGATTAATACCTGAAACCAGCCTGGACAACTATCTCCTCGACCAACCTTTTCAAGTCCCAGTTTAATACCTGTAGCAAGCCAGGAAAACTATCTCTGGACAACTGATTGTAGATTAATACCTATAACAAGCCAGGAAAATTATCTACATGAAGATATTGAAGATTAATACCTGTAACAAGCCAGGAAAACTATCTTTCTTTCTCAGGTCATAGATTAATACCTGAAACCATCCAGGACAACTATCTCCTCGACCAACCTTTTCAAGTCCCAGTTTAATACCTGTAGCAAGCCAGGAAAACTATATGTGGACAACTGATTGTAGATTAATACCTGTAACAAGCCAGGAAAATTATCTACATGAAGAGATTGTAGATTAATACCTGTAACAAGCCAGGAAAATTATCTACATGAAGATATTGAAGATTAATACCTGTAACAAGCCAGGAAAGCTATCTTTCTTTCTCAGGTCAAAGATTAATACCTGAAACCAGCCAGGACAACTATCTCCTCGACTAACCTTTTCAAGTACCAGTTTAATACCTGTAGCAAGCCAGGAAAACTATCTGTGGACGACCGATTGTAGATTAATACCTGTAACAAGCCAGGAAAATTATCTATATGAAGATATTGAAGATTAATACTTGGAACCAGACAGGAAAAGTTCTATAACCTCAACGGTATACTCCCAGTGAGCACGAGTCAGTTCCTAAATCTCAACAAAAGTTAGACTTCCCCAGCGGAATCTTCTACAAACAACAAGTATGCAAGTTCTCGCTAAGGAATCTCTTATGCGATCGACACTCCTGTAGATGGCATCTATAAGCCCATCCTCCTACCAACAATCTCCAAATGGCATATGTAAGCCCATTCCCGACATCACAATGCTGATACTACACCATGTGAGTGCAAATTTCTGGGCACTCTAGTGTTCAATTATCTTCCACCTTCAGATCGCGAAAGGCTCGAAAGCCAATCTATATCCTCAGGTTTAAGAAAATTGAACAGGGGCAACTGTTGTACCCCAAAATTTTCCCTCTCATGTTTTCAAAGTTCTTCCCTTACATGGTTGCTCACAAACACTTGCCTAACGAAAATGAAGTTTTTTGAAGATGAACAAAGTGTCTTTCGATTGGCATCTGGGAAAAGTCTTCGATTGGGTATCCAAAATCCTTCGATACAGGCTTGACTCACCAGTCTTCGATTGGCCATTTGGCACTCTTCGATCAGGCTTTGATTAGTAAGCTTCGATTAGGTGTTTGGAACCCTTCGATCAAGCTTTGGTCTGCAAGTCTTTGATTGAGCGTTGGACCCCTTCGATCAAGTCAATTTTACAATGCTTCGACTATGCATTAACTACTTCAGGCTTACCTTTGACTCACGAGGCAAGAATCTCCTACAAGTTTGTTTCGATTCACAAAGGAAAAGGCCCCTCGACTTGCCAGCACACCAGGCAAGAGGCTCATTCGAAGAACATGTAAATGACTCATTCGAAGAACATGTAAAGGTCCATTTGAAGAGGCATTCAGAATGCCCATTCGAAGAGTACATAAGAAATCCATTCGAAAGAGGCAAATCAAGACTAATCGAAGAGTATGGCCTGGAGGCATTCGAAAATCAAAGGGGTCCAGGTTCATTCAAGATTCCAAAGAGACATGAATATTTCAAAAAAGGAAATCTTTTAATATGTCTGATTCTTGTCTCATGGCTTTAAAGGCATGTTTAATTAGTTGTCTCTTGCCGTTACTAGACCATCATACTCCTATAAATACAAGGGCCAGCATACAATGCCAAAGGAGAGAAGAACGAAAAAGGAGAAAAAGGAAGGAGGACGAGGATTTGGAGATACGCTGCCTACAAACCCACCAAAGGTTATCAACATTTTTATAAGTAATCCAAGTCAAAGCAACCATTCAGCAAACATCTCCACACCCAGAGCTACAACTCATACATCTTTAATTGGTAAGGGTTTGCAAAACCAAAATTGCACCTTCATGACATTTAAATACACATTGCATATGTATTCTTGTTATTACTGATTATGTTGCATGTAAGCTAAAGCGCAAAGATGAGATCATGCCATTGCTTGGGCACGATCTAAGTTTCTCATTCGAATCTCAAGATAAAACAAACCCAGACCCAGATTCAGCAGATTCCAATTGAGGAAGGATTCAAATTGGGAGGAGATTCGAGTCAGGGGGGTAAAGTCCCCCCTGGATCTTTAACATTTGTCTCGTTTTGCAGGAAATATCTTCTCAGAATCTTGTTCAGAGATTCGAAGCTTAGCAGCTTAGCTTCGAACAGGATCCAGGGTTCCCAAATCGAAGGATGACATATCCAGATCGAACACCCCCAAAGTGCAGCCCCTCATGCACCTTCGATCAAGCCTCTTTACTGGATCGAAAGACAGCCCACACCTCTTTCGATCCAGGCCTCCAGAATTATATCTTTCTTGATTTACTGCCTGTTCCTTCGATTTCATCTTTGTTTTGACTATTTTATTTCTTTTTTTTAATCAACATAAAATAAATTTAAAAAAAAACCACAAAAACATTAGGCTAGTTTTTCTATTAAATTAACTTTGTTAATTAATCATTTAATTATCTTAACATTTTCTCAAAACTAAAATTAAGAAGATTTAGATCATTTTCCCAAAAATAAAATAAAACAACAAAAAGATTTTATTCTTAGGATTTTTAGAGGTTATTTTCAGATTCGCGCGCGTTTATTTTATTGTAACAGCCTACTGGTTTGTAATAGCTTAACTAAGACTTTTACACTTTACTGCTTTATTCCCCCAATTTTGGACATGTAAATAATCCCCCTTCCCGAAGCCTTGTAATAGCGTAGGATTTACAATTCCTGCACTTTAAATTCCTACATATATTAACTGTTTAGATGTATGCTAACTATGATTGCATGACAAGATCTGAAAACAAACGGTAGAACACCTAAATATACAAAGATAATATAAACTGAAAATTGACACACTCGCACATGCCACTCTTAGGGTACGCCTCACTTGGTTGCCTCGAACGTGATCATTGAGTATAGGAAGTTTTAGAGGTCGTCCTTTTGTCCAAAGATCATAAGTTGCCTCAAAACGGTTGCCTCGGAAAAATGATCTAAGACATTAGGGTTACCGCTAAGGCGCCCTAACATTGCTTTAGTGGCCACACGTCCCTTAAATCGAATTGACCCGAAAACTCCAACAACGGTGCTACCTACTCCTCAATAGTGGGATAGCATTGTCTAAAGGACATTTGCACAGTTTAATTCCTTTTTGAGTAGGTAGAGGTTCTTAAGTACTTGCTCCTTTTAAAACAAAACAAAACTTTTCGCACTTACACTCTCTTCAAAACAAAAACTCTTTTCAAACCCCCAAACACAAAGAAAAGCAAACTTTTGAAAACATAGTGAGAAACTACCTAAGAGCCCGTGGATAACCACGGATAGAAAGGGTGCTAACACCTTCCCTTTCTATAATCTACCTCCCGAACCCGAGAAATATCTCGAAAAGGAATTTTTCTGTGCTTTTGTCCTTTCCTTGTTGGATAAAATAAAAGACGGTGGCGACTCTTGCTTACCGTGACATTTTGCAAAAACAAACGCAAACACGAACCAGCATTCCAAAATAGTCAGTTTTATTCCCACCGATCACAGTAAACATCAACTGGTTTAATATATTCTTGAGTTTTGTACACGACAAGTAAATACATAAACATAGTTTTTCAACTTCTCTATATCTAGTTTCTGCATCGTTTAAAACTCTACTAAGGTAATATATGGGTCTTCCAACACCATTCTCATCCTCTTGAGCTAACATGCTTCCTAAAGTTTTATTAGATGTAGCTATGTACAATCTCATACTCCTATTTCTACAAGGAGGTACCATAATACATGGCTTGGCGAGGTATTTTTTGATCTTGTCGAAAGCCTCTTATTTTTCCTTCCCCCACTCGAATCCTCCTTTGTTAAGTCGAAGTAGTGGTGAGAAGGCTTGCGTTTTTCCACTTAAGTTGGATATAAATCTCCTTAGGAAATTTATCTTGCCAAGTAGAGATTGCAACTCCTTCTTGCTAGTTGTCTCTTTCGCTTCCAAAGTGGCTTTGGTCTTGTTTTGGTTTACTTTAATTCCCTTCTTATGGACCACAGAGTCTAAGAAGTCCCCTGCTCTTACGCCGAAAGCACATTTTAGGGGATTCATTTTCAGACCATAATGTCTCATCCTTTCAAAGGATTGTTGAAGATGGTCCATATGATTCTTCCCTAAAACAGTTTTGACAACAATGTCATCAATATAAATCTGCATAAAAGTTTCAATAAAATCATGGAAGATATAATTCATTGCTCTTTGATATGTTTCCCCTGCATTTTTTAGGCCAAAAGACATCACTACCCATTCGTAAGTGCCTAAAGCCCCAGGGAATCGAAATGTTGTTTTCGACACATCCTCTTCAGCAATGAAAATTTGATTATACCCTGAGTATCCATCAAGCATACTCATGTATTCCAAGCCAGCAGCAGAATTGATAAGCATTTCTGCCACAGGAATTGGATATTTATCTTTGGGTGTTGCAGCATTTAAATCTCTAAAATCGATGCACACCCTTAAGGTACCATTTTTCTTTATAACAGGTACTATATTTGCAATCCATTCGACATACCTGGTTGTTTGGATGAACTTGCATCTCAATAGTATTTCGACTTCCGTCTTGATCTTTAACAAGACCTCTGGTGCAAAATGCCTTGGAGTTTGCTTGACAGGCTTTTTTCCAAGCTTTATTGGTAGTTGAAGCTCTACCACTTTTCTGTCGAGACCAGACATTTCATCATAATCCCATGCAAAGCAGTCTTTGAACTCCTTCAACAATTGGATTATTTCGATACTGAGCTATGGATCTATCTTCGCACTAATGTGTGTTGGTCTTTTCACCAAACCTTTGCCCAGGTCTATTTCTTCCAGAGGATCTTGCGCTAGCATTTTAACACTGTTTGCCAGCAGATCCTTTTCAAAACCCAAATGCTCATCATCATAGATGGCATCTAGCCTCTGGTTTTGCATTTCTTCCTCTATCGAGTCTGGTGGTTCCGGTTCGAAGTCTTTCCCAAGACCTTCTGAAAGAAATACTTGCTCATTGGCTTCAAGAGCCATGTACTTGACTTCAGCCTCTAAGGCCGCTATCATTCTACTTTCGGCTACATATGCTGAAATCTTTTGTAAAGCTTGTGATTCAGTCATCATCACTGAATTCACTTCCCCAGCCCGTTGGCCGTATGTCATCAACTCCTCCATAGTCAATGTTTGATAAATCTTCTCTATCCCACTGGAAACCATGGTCGAAATGCAGGTAGAGGGAGCAAAAGGCATTTGGTGCTGGTGTCAAATCGAAGTCAGGAGGATTGCAAGGCCCTATGTGAGCCAAGTTTCTGTCAAACCTATTTTTTCAAACATTGTTAACTTCACCCAAGTAATAACTTTGGTCGGCTTCGATACTCTCCATGATACCATCAGGGCACCAAATTGTAACCCGTTGATGCATCGAAGATGGCACTACACCTATGCCATGTATCCATTCTCTACCTAAGAGTATATTATAGTTGGGTTTTGCTGAAATGACCATGAACATAGTTAGTCGAAGTATTGTTCCCAGCTTGAGGTCTAATTGTATCACCCCCATAGTAGTTCCAATACCTCTCCCATAGTTCGATAGAACCATGTTGTGGGATTTGATATCTCCATCTCCCTTGCCCATTTTCCTCAGCATAGATTAGGGAATTATATTTATTGTAGCCCCAGAATCAACCAGAATCTTGTTGATGGTTATTTCCCCTATCTTTGCTCTTATGAACATGGGTTTGAGGTGATTTTTCATCGCCTTAGTAGGTGGCTCGAAGAAAGAATTTTGCTCTTCGAAGCAACCATTGTTCATCATATAATAACACACTGTCCTATGTTTGGCCATTTCCTGTTCGACCTCTCAGTCAGTCTCTTGGACTTCGACTTGGAGGTCGTACTCCCTGGGTAGTACTGATACTACATTCACCATAATATCTAAAGTAGCATCAGATTTAGAATTACCTTGTTCATCTGATTCACCTTGTTATGGCTACACCAATCTTCTAGCAATTGGTTTCCTTTCTAAAGGCTTTCTTTGTTTACCTTTGTCCATTCTTTGTGGTACGTTGGTGCTTGATTCTGGTTGAGGCTCCTCTGTAGCCTCTCTCTTGGCTTTTCTCCGTCTATGATATCTTCTCCACTGGGAGCGAGACATTGGTTTTTTTCCTTTGTAGTTGCTCGACATATGAGCCACTTTGTTTGTTGTTGTAGTTTGGAACTCCTTCCTATATGCCAAGGATGATCCTCTTGGTACATCGAATGTTCGCCATTTCTCCTCACTTGGCCTTTTCTTGTTTGCTGTTTTTAGCCAAGTGTCCACGAGGATATTTGTTGGAGGCCTGAAAGTTGATGGCCTCTTCGCCTGGTTCATTGGTCCTTTCTGATATCCTCTTCTGGGATCATATCTAACCTCAGAAACCATGTTGGGTTGGGCATTGGTGTCCCATTTCTCCTTTGTTTCCCTTATGCCCTGTATGTGTTCTGCAACCTTTTTGTCGAAGATGGAGCTGCATCTTGGACACAACATAACTTCAGACTTCTTTTTCTGGCATTGTTGCAGAAAATCTGCCAGATTCTCATTCTCTTTAGGAAATGCAGTTTTGTTCACTTCCTCTTGTCTGATGGCCTCTTCTGAAGCCTTTTCCTTAGATACTTCGACCATATTGACTTCTATGTTGCTCTTGGCAACGAGATTCATCTTTTTCATTTTAGCGTCAAGGTCCTCTGTCGAACCCTTGACGGCAGCCAAGTAAGAACCTGCAATAGTCCTTTTGTTTGAGTCTTCAGTAGCTCCTTTGCTTAGGCCTTCAGTAGCCCCTTTGCTTAGGCCTTCAGTAGCCCCTTTGCTTAGGCCTTCAGTAGCCCCTTTGCTTAGGCCTTCAGTAGCTCCTTTGCTTATGCCTTCAGTAGCCCTTCTCACCTCTTCAACAATCTTTCTAGAGATGTTCCCAATGAAACTGCCAAAACCAGCTTATTGACGAAGTCTTCAGAAACTTCGACCATGTTGATGCCTGCTGGTTCAGCATAGTGGGCATCAGCTCGCAATGGGTTTGCATCGATTTTCATTGGAGGTTTGTTAGAAAATTTGAGTCTTCCTTCTTTGATCGCTCCTTGAACGAGATCCCTGAAAAGAAAACATTGTGAAGTTTTATGGCCCAAAAAATTATGATACTTACAAAAACCTCTTTTCTTTCTTTGTTCTAAAGGAGGCATTTTTTCCCTGGAGGTATTATCATTTGGCCATCTTTAACTAACAAGTCAAATATCTCGTCATATTTTGTGACGTCAAAACAATATGTTTTCTTTGAGAATCTATCATTGTTCTTTTCATACTCGGTAGGATTCTTCCCATCTGAGGGCACTAACAATCTACAAGAGTATGGTGGCCCTTGCTTTAACTCTGCTAAATCTATTTCGCTTTCTTCAACAGCTATAGGATCACTAGATGTCTCTGGATCGTCATCATCCATTTCGATATAGGCTACCCTTTCTCTTCGATGAGTCTTAGTTGCTTTAGCTTTTTCAATTTTAAGACGTTATACCTGTTGAACTCTATCGGCCAATTGGGCTATATTCCTCAGGTATTGGGTATCTAATTTTTTTCCTAATAGAATAATCTAGGCCCCCTACTTCTGTTTCAACCAATTCATGCTCAAGCACTTGTGTAAAGCATCTGGCTTTGAGCAGTCCAAATCTATTTAGATATTCGTCTATTGGCTCGGTGAATCTCCTTTTCACGTTAGCCAGTTCTTTCAGACTTATTTGTGTTTGTCCCATGTAAAATTGTTCATGGAACAATCTCTCCAATTGATTCCAATTGTGGATCGAATTGGCTGGGAGGGTGGTAAACCAAGTGAAAGCATTTTTAGTTAGAGAACTTGGAAAGTACTTAATCCTAAGGCTCTCACTATTTGATATTTCCCCAGCTTCTATCAAATATGTCGCTACTTGTTCGACAGTGGACTCCGTCGTATCCCTTGAAAACTTAGTGAACTATGGAACTTTCCATCTAGGGGGTAAATCTATTTGTAAGATATACTCTGACAATGGGGATGTAAAGTTTGGCCTATGAAATTCAATGTTCATTCCATTTTGTATCATGATCCTTTCGATCATGGCTGTCAGATTATTATCTGTTCCATAATTATGGTGTCGAACTTGTTGTATCAGTTCGTCGGCATTTTGGTATCTATTTACCACCATTACACCTGGATCTCCATCTCTAGGGATCTGTGGGCGAAATCTGGGTATTTATACCCTAGGTTGTTCGATTTCCACTCTGTGGTTCCTCCTATCTAGCTGTGGGTTTTGGTTAATGGTTACATCTTCTTCTAAGACTATACCTTGATTCTCTCTTATTGGTGCTCTTTGGGGTTGTCGAATAGGTTGGGGAACCCCAAAAAATTCAGCCATGCGCATCATCTGCGCTGACATTTGTTGGTTCAAGTGGGTGGTATTTTATATTAGGGGGTTCAACATTGTACTCAGAGTTTAGGCCAACATTTGTACCATATCATAGTTTCTTTCATCCATCTGTTGCCTCAAAATTGTTGTAGAAGCATTTGTGAAGCTTGGTATTGCATGGGATTCCCCTCCTAAGATTTGGTTTCTACCGAAATTCGCCATGCCAGATCCAGATCCCTGTAATGGCAAAGACGCACTTACCAAAGGTTCTGAAAATGTAGACGCAGCATTCATAAGACTAGCCATTTCAGTAGTTGGCATGCCATAAGGCTGGTCTCAACCTATCCCGGCTGTCGAAAATCCTTGGGGAACGTATGGTCAAGATCCTGGATTCACCCTTGGTGGGGGTGTTCCTGATGGACCTCTAGGACCTGCATACGAAAGTATTGGTCCTATTTGAGTTGTTGTTAATGTTGGTGTCGAACCAACGGTTGACGAGACAGTTTCACTAAAGGTTGGTATAACCGCTGTTCTCGTAGTAATTGGTGGAGGTATTTCTCCATTATTTAGATGATTAGCCATTTCACTTTCACTATTTCTCCTTCTAGTTGTACACTCGTTGGTGGTTAATTTACCACTTCTTAATAGCATACAAGACTTTGTAAAAGAAAGGAAATTATGCAAAGCATTTATGTTAATATAAACAAGTAAAACATAAAATAAAAATTAGCAACGTCCCACCGGGTGTGCCAATTTGTTTTCCGTGTTATTCGATAAACAACCGCTGATCTTCCAAAAAGGGTAATTTTTTGGTTACTCACAAGATCGATCAGTTTGATCCTAGGACATATGCTAATTTTTGGCGTTGTTTGGACACAAATGCTAATATAAATAAAGAACACACGTTCGACTGAGAAAGGTTGAAGTTTGAAATGAGTTTGAGTGTAGAAAGTAAATAGAAAAGGGGTTGAGAAGAGTTTAAGTGCAGGAATCTGATAAAAAGTGCAAGTAAAGTGCAAGGGAAAATAGATGTTTGCAAGCAAGATAAAAAGGCAAGGAATGTAAAGAGAAATGTAAAAGATTTTGATTATAAAATGTGGTGTTTCAAACGTACATTTCAGTATTCTTTCTCATGCAGCGGGTACTCGAATATTATTAAATGACTTGTACAGTTAGTTGAACACACGGAAATCTACATAAACTTCCTATATTTATACTAAAAACTAGGTAACCGTCGAGGAGTTGCTTTGCTCTAAGATGAGGACAAGTGTCTTATGCATATGCTTCAACCTCTATCTTCATTCCACGTTACTTTCCTCAAATGCTAAGCGAACTGCTTTCCCTCCTTTCTTCAAATTCAAAATCACCTGTTGCTGATACGAGGTTTCCTTTTAGTCGAAGGCCCTGGAGCCCTTTCAGTCGAAATCTGCAAGAACCTTCTGGTTGAAGGTTAACTTTAACTCAAAAATTTCTCTAAGTATTTTTCCAATCTGTCGAAGTAATTTCCAGCTTATATTTGTTTAATCTATTTTTGGCCCACAAGGCCAATTTGTTGTGGGTGTCGAATTTAGGAGCTAACAGTCGTCTATTGTTAACTTTATGAGACTTGACTTTGGCAACACATTAAGAGCGGAACCGGTGTTATTAAGAACCATGGACAAATGGGTAGTACCTATTTGCATAGTAATGTGGAGTGCCTTGTTATGGGCTCGGCCCTGTGGCAGTAATTCACTATCGTTGAAACCCAGGTAGGACCCAGACGTTAGATTTGCTGCGACATTGTCAAATTGATTTACTGAAATTTCTTTTGCGACATGATTTGAACTTAACACCTTCATCAAAGAATCCCGGTGTGCTTCAGAGGTAATGAGTAGCGAGAGCATGGAGATTTTTGCTGGAGTTTGGTGAAGCTGATCCACCACTCTGTAGTCATTTTTTTGATTATTTCCAGAACCTCTTCTGCCTCTTGGTTGGTAAAGTCTTTGCTCGGAGGTTCTGTTTCTTAATTTGTATCAACCACTGTTTTTCCTTTGTCCTTCGCTGGAATCACATCCATCTTTTTTGATAGTTCAGCTCCAAAAATTTGACCACTTCAGGTCATACTTCCTGTCCCTACTATGTTTGAAATTGTAGGTCCCTGACTTGGGGATGACCCTCTTTCTTGCTTCACCTTGTTGATGTACACGGCTGAGTCATAATTCCATGGTACTTCCTTGTTATTTTCATAAAGAATAGGTGACGGTCCCTTAATTACCATCGTAGCTTTTGGAGTGGTGGGTATTAAGAGAGTTTTCTTAGGTGATCTTCCTATAATCTCTGTTGATTCTCCCCACGGGATGACTAGAGTTTTTTGGGTAAGACTTGGGCCCTGGTAAGGGATTACCAGTGGCTTTTTCCCTCCAATCGTGGCTACATATTTTTCCTTAGGGTACAATCCGAATTAGACTATCCCCTGATCCACTAGATTTTGCAGAGTGGTTTCAAAAGCTTCATTATGCTCTAACAAGAATCCGCATTCGAACATATATTCTTTAAACAACTTGATAGGGTTTTTGCCTTTATGGTTGCCCCAAAGTCGGTGACCAGCTCAATTGCATTTATTGTTTGCCCATCGTGTGGAGGAATAGGGTTTTATTTAATGTTAGGCTTCTCAAAGGTGATGTCTTGAGATTCTAACAAATCCTGAACCTTATGCTTGAATGCCCAACATTGTTCTATGGTGTGCCCCGGAGAGTTAGCATGGTACTCACACCTGGAGTCAACATTGTATATTTGCGGGAGTGGCCCGACTGGAGGAGCTAAAGGCTTGATTTCCACCAAGGATGCCTTAACCAAGTGTTGTAATAACTGGCTTGGTGGCATGGGCAGTGGATCAAAATTTTTGGGTGGTCTTTTAAATCTGTCTTGCCTTTGTCCTTGTGGGATCACTAATGGTTGTGATGTCCTTGGTTGTGAGGCCACAACATTGACTTCTCCCACTACGCCAAAAGTGAGTTTTAACAGCGCACGTTAGACAGCGCTTTTGTACAAAAGCGCTGCTATAAGTGAATTTAAAAAAACACGGAAAACGTATAAGTGCTTCTAAACATATGACCTTAGACAACGCTTTTAAAAAGTGCTGCTAAAGGATTGCTTTAGAAAGCGCTTTATCATAAGCGCTGGTAAAGGGCCACTTTAGACAGCGCTTTAAGAAAGCGTTGTCTAAAGTCATAAAAAAATTTATAAAAAAAAAATAGAAAAGCGCTGCTAAAGGTCACTATTAGCCAGCGCTTTTCAAAAGTGATGTCTAAGGTCCATATTAGCCAGCACTTTTAGAAAGCGCTGTCTAAACCCTTATAAGTCAGAATTAAAAAAATAGAATCTTTGTATTCACAGTATCACGAAAACAGAAGCTTAAGCTAGAAACCCTTTCCCTCGCGAAACCCATTTCCTTCTCCGTCTCAAATGTCCTCCACCGTTCGCCGTCGTACTGTCCTCCACCGTCTCGCTCCATTTTCCTCCACCCACACCGGCCTGTTCTCAAGGTATGTTCTTTATTGAAAATGTGTTTAACTCCATTGATGTCCAAACTGAGTTATCATCCATGAAAATGTGTTAATATCTATTGATGTCCAAATGTGTTTATCTCCTATTGATGTCTAAACTGGATTATATGTATGCATTTTAATTTTTGGATTCTTGGTAGGGCTTGATATATAACAGCAACATTTTTAGCATTTATCATTTTTAGCATTTTTTGGATTCTTGGTTTTATGTTTTGGAATATAAAAGATGATATATATGATGGGTTTTTTTGTTATTTTAATTGGTTTCTGAATTGTTTATCATGTTTATATTTTCCATAAACTAGTATTTTGAACCTAAATATATATACAACTTGTTTTTGATGATCCTTTTGTATTGGTGTAGTTAGGTGAAGACCATCACCGATTCGAAGAACATCAAAACTGCATCATCCGTCATCGACACCAATAGCCCCTTTTCTTTCTTTGGTAAGTCAAGTTCAAATTCTATCTGTATCGATCAATTAAAAAACACAATTATTTATATATAGATATATTTATTTTCAGTCCATGTTATTAACTCTAGAAATAAATTTCTAGAAATATTTCGTTTAATTCAAACAAAAAGAGAATAATCCGTTTATAGTGTTTTTGTTTACTTGAATAAGTAGAAAAAAATGGATAAAAAATGGATGTTTGCCGATTGATTGTCACAAGAGTACGAGAATGGGGTATTGGAATTCGTTAAGTTTGTTGTTGAACACGCCAAAGACCTCAATCGAATGAAGTGTCCTTTCTTGGGTTGTTGTTATGTGGGTCGGGTTAACGCAGATGGATTGAAATCACATTTACTAATGCGTGGAATTGATAGAAGTTATACGTGTTGGATATTTCACGGTGAAAAAAGTAACGAAAACGTTGAACCGGGGGAGAAAAGTAGTACGGCCTATGCTTCAGACAACAAGGACACAGATATATACGATTTTGATCGAGTCGAAGAGATTGCAGATGCACTTGAAGAAGATCTTCAGGATTGTCCCAAAATGTTTTAGAGATTGGTAAGCGATGCAGAGAAACCATTGTATAAAGGATGCACTAAATTCACAAGACTTTCTGCGATATTAAAGTTGTACAACTTAAAGGCGGGCAATGGATGGTCAGATAAAAGTTTCAGAGTTATTAGCCCTTATGAGAGATATGCTTCCGGAGGATAATGTTCTTCCTAATCGAACCTATGAGGCCAAAAAAATGTTGTGCTCTATTGGTATGAGCTATGATAA
Organism: Vicia faba; assembly: GCA_948472305.1. Classification (NCBI taxonomy): domain Eukaryota; kingdom Viridiplantae; phylum Streptophyta; class Magnoliopsida; order Fabales; family Fabaceae; genus Vicia; species Vicia faba. The sequence continues at coordinate 443,887,491 of OX451739.1, read as the reverse complement.
GATACATGCTTGTCCAAACGATTGCGTTTTGTTTCGAAACAAATATGCTTCGTTAAATGAGTGCCCTAAATGCGGTTTGTCTCGATATAAGAAAAAAAATTCTCCAGCAAAAGTCTTATGGTATTTTCCTTTAATTCCGAGATTTAGGCAAATGTTTCATAGTGAAACTGATGCAAGACACCTTACTTGGCATGCAGATGAAAGAATTATTGATGGAAAGTATCGAAATTCGGCAGATTCACCATAGTGGTCGAAAATTGATAATGATTATCCTGACTTTGGAGAAGAAGCAAGAAACCTTCGGTTGGCTTTATCTACTGATGGAATGAACCCGCATGGTCTTCAAAGTATCTCACATACCACATGGCCTGTGATTCTTATGATTTATAACCTACCTCCATGGCTATGTATGAAGCATAAGTACATGATGTTATCTATGTTAATATCTGGGCCTAAACAACCAGGGAATGACATAGACGTATACTTGACACCTTTGATCGAAGATTTAAATATTTTGTGGGAGAACGGGGTGGAGGTTTATGATGGATATAGGAAACAAAGTTTCAATTTGAGGGAGATGTTGTTTGGCACAATTAATGATTTTCCAGCATACGGGAATCTATCTGGGTATAGCATTAAAGGTCAACGTGCGTGTCCTGTTTGTGAAGATGGAACCGATACGACGCGTTTGGAACTTTGTCAGAAGAATGTGTTTCTCGGTCATCGTATATTCTTACATTCTAAACATCACTACCGTGCATGGAGAAAAGAATTCAATGGAGACACCGAACAACGTAAAGCTCCACCTGTATTGTCAGGTGACCAAATTTTTGAAAAGGTGAAAGATGTGTGTACTCAATTTGGTAAGCCTTTTGCGCATACGGTTGTCAAAGGTGGGTGGAAGAAGAGATCGATTTTTTTTAATTGCCATATTGGAAGTCTCTATATGTGAGACATTTTCTCGATGTTATGCATATTGAAAAAATGTATTTGAAAGTGTTATTGGTACGTTACTCAATATTAAAGGAAAGTCTAAGGATGGCCTTAAAGCAAGGGAGGACATGTTAAATATGGGAATACGAGCTGAACTAGGACCCGTGAAGAAAGGAAGCCGAACATATCTACTACCTGCTGCTTTTACTCTATCTAGAAAGGAGAAAAAGATATTGTGTAAGTTTCTAAGTGAAGTTAAAGTTCCAGAAGGATACTCTTCAGATATTAGAAGACTTGTGTCTATGAAAGACCTCAAGTTAAAGAGTTTAAAGACACATGATTGCCATGTTATAATGGAGCATTTTCTACCAATAGGTATATGTTCTATTTTTCCAGATAAAGTAAAGAGTGCGATAACTAAGTTGTGTTTTTTCTTTAGGTCAATTTGTAGTAAGGTAATTGATCCTGAGATCTTACCAACGTTGCAAAAATAAATTGTTATTACTTTGTGTGAGCTTGAAATGTATTTTCCTCCCTCATTTTTTGACATAATGGTGCATCTAGTTGTTCATCTGGTGAAAGAGACACAGTTGCGCAGCCCAGCTTATATGAGATGGATGTACCCTGCTGAACGTTATATGAAAGCATTAAAAGGGTACATGAAAAATCGAAGTTGCCCAGAGGGTTGTATTGTTGAGCGATACATTATTGAAGAAACGGTTGAGTTTTGTACTGAATATTTGTCCAAAGTTCAATCCATTGGACTCCCCAAAAGTCACATCTTTGAAAAAAAAGGCAGGTAAAAGATTAATTGGAAATAAAATTGTGACAGTATCAAAAGATGAACGGGATCAAGTGCATCTGTATGTTCTTCACAATGACAGTGAGGTTGAGCCATATGTTGAAATGCACAAGGATATACTCTGAGGGTTAAATCAGAATAGAAATGAAAATTGGATAGTACGGGAGCACAATCAAAGTTTTATACCATGGTTTAAGGATCATATTTTTTCAAAGCTTCATTCAGATCCCGCTTCAATAACAGAAAGGTTGAGATGTTTGGCATATGGTCCAAGTTTGCATGTGTTTTCCTATAGCACATATGCAATTAATGGATACACATTTTATACCAAAGAACAAGATGATAAAAGTACTATGAAAAATAGTGGTGTCACCGTGCTTGCTGAAGCAATGCACATTTCTAGTATGAAGGACCTAAACCCCAAATATGCAAATCTGTCATATTTTGGAGTTATCGAGCATATTTGGGTGTTTGATTACGATAAGTTTCATATTCCTATCTTTGGTTGTAAGTGGGTAAGTAGTGGTGGCATACGAATGGATATGTCAGGATTTTTGCAAGTGGATCTTCATAGAGAGTGGTACAAAGAAGAGCCTTTTATTCTAGCCTCTCAAGCTAAACAAGTGTTCTATGTCACTGACCCGACGAGTACAAAATGGTCTATAGTGCTTTTTTCTAACAAAGTGGTTGATGACAACGGTGTAGACCAAGGTGGTATTGATGATGAGAATGAGTCATGTATTAGACGGAATGAGTCGTATATTATAAATGATCAAGATGAGAATATTATAGAGGATGAATCATATATCAGAAATGATCATAATGAGAGAATTTGGATAAATCCATTTGTCCGCATTGTTAAGAAGCAAGTAATTCATGTTCCAACCAAGAAAAGAAAGAGATGTTAGTGAAAGAGGTAGGATATTAAAATGTTTATGTTTATGTTTGTGTTTATGTTTAAGTTTATGTTTATGTTAATTTTTGGCATTGTCATTTTATATATATTTTTTGACTCGCTTCTGACTTTCTTTTATATTGGGTTTATGTTTATGTTTATTACAAATTAGATGGCTACTAACGACGATCACCCACGTGATGATTCTGTGCATGATGGAGATAAGGCCGTTAGTAAAACAGAAATGCAATATAGAAGAGAAATAACAATAATGAAGAGAATAATACGGGATAGAGACCAAGGCATAAAGTATGATGTGCATTGGAGCCAAGAAGGCCAACTCATTGAGCCTAACGGTTCAACATTGACAAGTTATCTCAGTTCCGTGGTAAGAAGAGAAATTCCAATCACATGTGAAGATTGGAGAGCAAGAGTGTTGGACGACGCTAAAGATAAAATATGGAGTGAGATACAGGTACCATATGTGTTGTTAATTGTTTTTAATGACGATTATGTCTCTAAATTATTTATACTAACGCACTTTGTTTATGATTTTCGTAGAAGTAGTTCATCATTGAGGATACAAGGAGAGATTATTTTCTTAAATTGGCCGGGAAACTACATAGAAGGTTTAGAGCTTTCTTGTCAAACAAGTTTCTAAGGGATGCAGATAAATTTTTTGTTGATGCAGAGCTTCCAAGGAAATATGTTGATTTGATTACAGTTGAAGAATGGGAAACTTTTAAATTGAAAAGAAGTACCCAAAAATTTGAGAGCTTAAGTATCGTAAATCGACAACGAGCATCAAGTCCAGCATATCCATACAGAAAAGGCCGTATGGGATATGCACGATTACAACAATCTATTGTAAGTATCTATAAATTGCAAAGTATCTATAATATATACACGCTTATATTTAATCATGTTGTTTGGGTTAATGTGTAGCTAACAAAAGAGAATAGTTTTGAAACATCTCTTCCAGAACACATTTTGTGGAAGGAAGCACGTGTGTGTAAGGATGGAGTTGTTGAAGAAAAAGTTCAACAAATTTTCGAGAGATGTGTAAGTATAACATTATTTATTTAATTACATCATACTTTTATTTATTTAATTACATCATTCTTTTATTAACATATCATTCTTTAATTACAATATTTATATGAATTTCAGGAGAGTCTTTCCCAATCTATACCTCCAGACGAAGATAATGATTGCAGGAATATACTCTCATGAGCATTAGATATTCGTGAGTATTTTGGTCGGGTGAGGGGTAAGGGATTTGGGATCACTCCAACATCCTTGAAAATAAAACAAAGACAAAATCTCCAAGCAATAAAGAACTGCAGGAGAAGTTGGAAAAATCACAACAAGAAGTCTATGAGCTGAGAAAGGAAAAGGAAATCGATCAAGCTACAGGCTTTAAAGATACTAGTGACAAAGCTAGTATCAATGGTAACTTTGGACAAAATATTCCCGAGGTAATTATATACCATCTTTATAAATTATAAAACCATGTTTATTAACTATATAACCATGTTTATTAATTATATAACCATATTTATTAAATTATAGGGCATTTCCCGGTGTCAACTCTATTTGTCGACATCGACTTATCGGATGGTTAGCAAGGGAAAAGTGTATAATATCTCGGGAGAAACGCTTCACCATAGACCGCTCCTAGAGGGATTTTTGAAAGTATCGGTCGACATCGTTTTAGAGGGGGTGCGTTGTTACCACTACCTGTCGATATGGCGGGTGCAACATTGGTGGCAGATGCAATAGGATCGTTTGTTGCATGGCCATCAAGCCTCGTTTGCATAGATAATTAGGTATGCTTAAAATTGTTTACTATTCAAAATTTTTATGGCAATTATACTTACATTTTGTTTACATGGTAATGTTAGACTCCCACAAAATCCATTCCAAAAGATAAGGGGATTAGGCGGGATACCGAGTCAATTGTATCATTTGAGGTAACACAATTATATGACATTTATGCTATAAGAAATGCTAATTTGTGATTTTATACTTCCCCTAACTAATTATATGATAACTAGATTCATGCTAAAGAGACTGCACAACTCAGTAGGGGTAAGGCGCCTGAAATTAGCAACATTTCCACACACAAAAAAGAATGTTGCTAAGAATACTGTGGCACACAAAAAAAACTACTGCTCAGTTCAGGTCGTGCCTTCAGACATATTTAGGAATTACAGATATTCTGGATGGTGGTACCCGCCTTATACCTATGAGTGCAGATATCTTTAGTTTTGAATATCTTGAAGCAATTGGTGGAGAGGATATGGAGCAAGTTTTTAGGCATTTGGAATTAGGCCTCGGTGTTATCGGTATATACATCAAGTATACTCTGATCAACTTTGTTTAATTAAATGAACAATTTAATCCCTCATTTCAATGAATATAGTATAATGTTAATCATGTTTTAATTTAAGGTTTATGTATGACAATATTGTGCGCCTGCATGGATTAGAAGCAAGATTTGGCTTCTTAGCTCCCAACACTGTCAATTCCGGGTTGATTGTAACGAGACCAGATGACGTCATATCATATGTACTAGGTTTATTCGGGGCCAGTAAAGATACTGAGAAGTTGTTCTTTTTGCCATATAATACTGGCAACGGGTTAAATTTTCATCCTAACTTGATCTATTATAATTTTCCGTTTTTGGCCATTGGTTAATCTTTGTTTAATCTTACAGTGGACACTGGTTATTGGTTGTGTTTAATCTTATGAGAGAAACTGTGTATTATCTGGACTCATTATACAATGATTGGTCAACATATCCATATTTGAAACAGATGATTGACACGTAAGTGTTTCTCTCCCAAAGAGATATTCAAGTTTATGTTTATGTTTATGTTTATGTTTATGTTTATGGTCAACATATCTGTATTTGTGTTTATGTTTATGATTCTATGTGAGATTATTCTAAACAGTCGTTTATATTTTATTATAGCGTTCTACTTGCTTTTCGCTCCCAACGAGATATTCAAGTACCAAAAAGTAGAGCCAACAATGTTACATGGATCAGAGTGGAGGTATATTTTCATAAAGAGATATTCAGTTTTTCTTACTTTAGTGATGATACTTGATAAAACAATTTAAGGGGTATATCCTGATATATATTCGTATTTTCTTTCCATGTGTAGTGTCCTCACCAGCGTAACGGTATAGATTGTGGCTATTTTATGTTGAGATTTATGAAAGAAACTATTCTTTTGGATCGATTAGAGATTCCATCCACGGTATGGATTTCTAACTTAGGAATTACATACTATTTTCATATTTTGTGTTTCTCATAAAATGACATATTGTTTTAACTAAATCACATACTATGTTATATTATTATATATGTAGTACTTTGAGGAATTCAATTGTGCACATTACTCAAAAGATAAATTGGATGAACTTATGGAGGAATGGTGTCAATTCATTATCGGGTTGAGAATTTTATAAGCTAAGGTATATTATCTTATTTCCTTTGATGAGAACTTTCTAGTTTTGAGTATAAATTAAATTTGAATAAAGTGCAACGTTAATATTATCATGTTATGAATTTCGATCATTTAGTTTTTTTCCAAGTTTATAGGTACATGTGTAGAAGATAGAGCTAGGATATTCGTGTTGTTGTTGTTTCATGAGAATTCTCGAAGATAGAAAGATGTATAGATGTAAATTCAATTTTGAATATTTTAGGCATTTTAACTTGTAGAATTTTAACTTGTATCATAAATTTTGTAATTGTTGTTGTCTATATCATCAATTTATATATATATATATATATATATATATATATATATATATATATATATATATATATATATATATATATGTGTGTGTGTGTGTGTGTGTGTGTGTGCGCGCAATTTTTATATATGTATATTTTATTGGAATGAAGCTACCAAATATGGTGCATAAAAGATAATTCTGAAAACCTGGATCAAAATATTAGAATGAAGCTACCAAATATGGTAAAAATTCTGATTAAAATAGATAATTTATTAAAAAAAATTGTGAACAATAGATAGCGCTTTAGGAGAAAAGCGTTGTAAAAACTTTAAAAAAAAGCGCTGCCTAAAGTCTGAAAGCGCTGTCTAAAGTGGAGGAATAGACAGCGCTTTCAAAGGAAAGCGCTGTCTAAAGCCTATCTGGAAAAAATTACAAAGCGCTGTCTAAAGTCCAAGCGCTGCTAAAGGGGTATATAAAAAAGCGTTGTCTATTCTAAAAGCGTTGTCTAAAGTGGACATAAGGCAACACTTTTACATTGAAAAAAGCGTTGTCTTTTCTTTTAGCAGCGCTGCTTTAGGCAACGCTTTAAAGTGTTGTTAAAGGCCAAAAAAAGAGTTGTCTTTTCCCTTATTTGTAGTAGTGTCCCTCTTTTCTTCTTGGGAAATTTGAAGTCGGTCTTTTTGAATTGTAAGGGGCATTTGACGACCCCCCAGATATCTTCCCACTTTTAAACCCAGGTTCGGTTCTTTCGACAATAGTCACTAGGTCTGAGAATCCCGACGAGACACTTCCCACCATTTTCTCATAATAAAGCCCTTGTAAGGTTCCCATGAACATGTCTACGAGTTCTTTTTCCAACAGTGGTGGTTGTACACGGGATGCCATCTCCCTCTATCTTTAAGCATATTCTTTGAAGGATTCTTCCTTCTTTTGGGACAGATTTTGGAGTTGCATGTGGGTAGGCGCCATGTCCAGGTTATATTTGTAATGCTTCAAGAAAGCATTAGCAAGATCTTCCCAGGTTTGAATATGTGTTTGTTCCAATTGCATGTACAAGTCTAAAGATGCCCCACTCAGGTTATCTTAGAAACAGTGGATCATTAGCTTATGATCATGGGCATGGGCATGGGCATGCATCTTCCTGCAATATATACGAAGATGATTCCTTAGACAAGTGAGCCCTTTGTATTTTCCAATGTCGGGTACTTTGAATTTTGGCGGTATCACCACATCAAGAACTAGACCCATTTCCAGAGCGTCTACTTAGAAAGCATCAAAACCCTCCATAACTTGTAACCTTTCCTCCAAGGCTTTATACTGATTTATTACCAGTGGATTATCTGCAGCATGAGTACCAATTGTTTTTAAGGGTGCCTGGTGAGCATTCTCTGGGTCATGATCCTCGTATTACAAGTCTAGGTAGTTGTCTGCATTATTGGTTGGAACCTGTAGGGTATGTGATGCCCCTGCTTTTGGTGGTGGTGGGACAAACCCTTAAGTTTCAACTTCTTGTTGGGCCATGATGGACTTTTGGAGTCCTGCTTCTGGCTCCTTCCTTAGTTGGTGACCGCTTGATGAACCAATTGTTTGGGCTACTTCTTTGAAAGCCACCCTGGGAATCTGGTCTTGCCTATCAATGATGTTCTTCAAAGCTAGGAGAACTTGACTTAGATCTCCTTTCATTAAAGTTACATCACCCTTCACTTGGTCGAGATCCTCTTTGAATGCAGCCTGAGTTTCCTCGATTTTCTCCATTTCTTTTTATTGATAGGCCCTTGTTTGATATGGAGGACAAGGAGGTGGAGATCTTCTTCTACCAATGGTTTAACTGGATAGATTTTTTTGTTGAAAAAATGAGATGAGTTTTGATATGATATGCATGTGTTTATGAATGCATGTATGCGAATGCATATGTATGAATATGAAATGGTTACTTGTTTTAAATGTCTTATTCACTTGGGTATGTATTTGTATTTTGCTTATTATTTTTATTTGATGATCAGCTTGAAAATAGATACGCAAACAAGATATGGAAACATAATGCCTTTATTGAAGGTAACATAATTCAAATATTGAAAAATATTACAATCTTAAACTAAAACTTTATTTGCATGAAATCAAGCAAAGGGAAATAAGTCTTCTAGGCGCGGAGCTTGAGAAACCATCCACTAATTGCTCGAAAAATCTTGAGAAAGTCTTCAACACATTATTTCCCTTTTGTGGCTTTGATTTCAGACATGTTTGGCGCATTGACGCAGACAAGTCATTTCCTTTGGTATCCATTTTTAAAGACATTCGTCGAGATCTTGATTTTATCATTATTTTTTGTACCCTGTGAATAAGACAAATAAAAAGAAGCGGGTGACGAATACATGAAATGTATGACGAATATATGAAATGCATGAATACATAGGTGTAGGGTTGACTGACATGATTTTTTTGATAAGTACCCCTATAAGATAGGGATGTATGGTTCAATGACGGGTTTTTTGTGATAAGTACCCTTAGAAGGTAGGCTACTTAATTTTGATCTACGATTATTCTACCCTCCCAGAAGGTGGTTTCCTTAAGGTTGTCATGAATAACACCAGAGGGAAAAGGAACAAGGACCTCCCTTAGGTAGATCCTCTTTACAGACTGAAACTTTCGTCTCGAAGTCGTGAAAGGTCTCGTCATGAGGTTTTAGGTTAAGGTCGTTACAAAGAGTCATGGGTTTCCTTCCAAAGTCCTACTCGTCAAGAGGATATCTCTCGATAAGTATTCCTTTTTCGGAAATCCACCGACTCTAGGCGAAGTCGTCACATAAACTCGCAGGGATGATGTACCCCCTAAACTAATAGACGAACCTTCTTTCTAAGGGTTATTGAAAATATTTTGAGAAATAAAAAATCCCTCCACGCAGTATATATGATGATAAACAATAGACAATAAATAGATAAATTCAATAAATAAATAATGTGATAAATAATAATGCAATAAATAAATAAATAAATAAATAAAAAACCCCAAAGCAAAAAACCCTAAAACCTAAAGTTGAAGTCCTCAGCAGAGTCGACAGCTGTAGCAACTGGTTTTTAAATCAGAGTCACCACTATTAGTTTTTATCCTAGGGAAATGAATCTAATAGGAAACTCTAATTCGCATATAGAGATTCTAGGTGTCGGACTTCATTAGACGAAAGGAAGGTGTTAGGCACCTTTCATCTACCTTGTTAACAAGGATACTAGGTTTTAGGTTTAGGTTCAAGTAAAATAGAGTTTTAAATTTTAATTAGGGGAAAGGGTTTAAATATTTTTATAGGGGAACTCGTTACGATTTTTGATCGTATGCATATGTATCCTCTTATGAGGAATCAGAGTCCCAATTCGTAGTTCGTATGGGTTGGTGTTTTTTAGGGGTTTGCAAACATATTTTGAATCACCTCGCACTCGGTCGGGAGTAGTGATTACGGAGATTTTGACTGAGTGCGCAGTAAGTCAAAATTAGTTTGAAACCCTTTTGCAAAAAAACAATTGATTAGTTTAGTTTATTGCGGAAATATAGTTTGATGATTTGTTGGTGTCTTTTAATCGTATTATTTGCGAAGATCTTGATTAATGCATGATTAGAAAAGATTTAATGCAAATGATATATAAAATAATATATGCAATTTTAATATGAAATAAATTTATTTGGTAATATAATAATATTTAAATAGTAAATATATTAATAATAATATTCACATAAAAAGTGATTATAAATAATAAGTTATAATTATAATTAAAAAAAATTAAGTAACTACAACAATATATAATAATAATATAAAAAATATAATAATAACAAAAAAATCATTATTTGATAATAATAATTATTATTATAAATAAATAATATATATGTATATTTATTAAAAAAATAGAAAAAATAATTGAATTATAAAATAAAATTAACTAAAATCAGAGGGGGTATAAATTCCAGTTGTGTAGTAAAACAAGGGGTTTTACTAGAAATCTAGGCTAAGCCCAACACAGTTTTGTCAGGGGGGTACGCTACACAAGCTGGTTTAGTAATTTGTAGCAAAGGGGGTGTGAAAAAGAATTGGGTTCGGCCCATTACACATGTAAGATAGCCTGATTGATCGTGTGTGTGAGGGTACATGGTATCACGGCCATCTGATAAAGATCACACAGATATATTTGAGGGAACATAATAATTATCGCGAGCGCGCGGGTACCAGATCATAACATAATACAAATTGTTTTAATACATTTGTTTTTTTCATTTTCGTTTCTACCCATTACCCTTCTCCCTCTTTCTCAATCCACCCTCTTCTTCTTATCCTAAACCCTAACAACGACCGTGGAGGCACCCTTGCACAAACCTAACCTCTCCCTATCCCAAACCAAACCCACAAACAATAATAGGAAAAGAGAAAAGCTGAGTTGTTACCCCTTGGCGATTTCATATTCTAGTTTCGAGTTCTCGATCAGTTTAATTCTAATTTTTCTCCCTTTCTCTTATTCGCAGATCTCAGTGAGGCCTTGAGAGGGATGCAACAGTGTCTGATGGCGGTGGTAATTGAAGATGATGATGATGGTTGAATACGCGATTAGGGTTTCAGACAATGAAACCCTAATCGCTCCTTGCTTCGGTTTTCAACAGCTCGGCATCAAGCTTCTTCGCGTTCTTCTCTCCCAGATTTCCTCAATTTTGGTTCTTCCCCTCTCTTTTTCCCCCTGTACTTCTGATTAGTATTTATAGGGTTCAATATTAGGTTATTATCGTTACAATTTAAGTTGGCTTAGATTTAGGGTTTATAGAAAAATTAGGGGATTCAGTCTCTGTTGTAATTGATTCAAAATTTAATTGTGATTTTTCCTGATATTTGATTTTTGTACATTTTGAGATTTGCTTTGTATATTTGATTTAATTTTTTCTGAGATTGGACTTAATTCTGTATAATTTTAGCAATTATGGGCTTTTTGATCTCGTTATTGATCCTGTATCACGTTTTATGTTGTAAAAGAGATTCCTGGGCTGGATTTTAGATTCAAAAGATTTTATTTTGATTGAATTCTATTTTGTATTATTTTGTTGTAAAAAAATATATTATTTTCATTAGATGCAAACAGTAAATATTATTTGGGCCAAAGCGTGTGTTAGATCCAGGGTAATTTGTACAATGACAGTTTCAAGCAAATGGGCCTATCCGTTTCAGACAAAATTTGCATAACATAAGGAATCCTGGGCCTTGCGTTATCTAATCAATTGGGCCTTCTACTGTAAAATAATTTTTATGTCCACAACCAAACATTCTCTTCGGACTGGGCTTAATTGGATTTAGTAATCGGATCCAATAGATTTTTCCCTTTAAATTCTACAAAGCTTGGACCCGACCAGATAGAAATTGACCTCATCAACCTCAGAAGTCTGCAAAGCTTGGACCCGACCAAATGACAGCTTTTCAAACAGTTTATTGTGAAACCTGGAGCCCGACCAGATAACAACTAACTATGATCCCCAGAGAGACACTATGAAGTATGGACTCGACCAGATAATAGTATAACTTTCCAAAAACCATGAAACCTGGACCCGACCAGATAATAGTTACCACCTCAAGTTACTGCGAAGCCTGGATCCGACCAGATAACATTTAAACTTTTGTATCCCCAGCAAGTTGTTGAGAAGCCTGTATCCGACCATATAACTATTCAATTTCAAGAAAATTTTCTACAAAGCCTGGAATCCGACCAGATAATAGTTAATTTGTCTCTTCCCCCAATAAGTTGCTGTGAAGCCTGGATCCGACCAGATAGCAGTTGACTACTTCATCCTCAGTAAATTATGAAGCCTGGATCCGACCAGATAACAACTGACATTCAAGAGATATTCTCTAGTAAAAGCATCATTTCAACAAAGTTTGAAGATATGCATATTCTTCATCACCAACGACAATCAGGGATTCAACCACCCAGAATTTCCTCAGCAGCAGTCAGGGATTTATTTTCCCGGACAAAAACATACATCTCACATTCATACATCATAGCATGTACATATCATACGCATTTAACATAATACCACATCTGGTGAACATCATGCATGCATCTGCATTTTACTAACTCTTTTTTCTCACAGGTAAAACATCAAGTTTTAGTATAAATCAACAAGATATTTATGCTGATACTTCTTCCAGTGTTCACCAACATTCCTCCAAATGGCATCTATAAGCCTATTCACCATCCATCTTCGAGTGCAAGTTTTTAGGCACTCTAGTGTCCAATCATCTTTCACCTTCAAGTGACGAATGGTGGATCTGCCAATCTAACTCTTCAGGTTTAAGAAGATTGAACATGGTCAGTTGTTGTACCCCAAAATTTTCCCTCTCATTTATCAAGTATTTTCTCACAAATATCTTTCTTGGTTCAAGACTGCACTAGGGTTGGTCAGCTCGAGACACCTCCTTAAGCATTGATGACCAAAATTAGGGTTTGAGATTGCACAAGGATAATTGGACTCTAAATGATTCATATGACTTTCATGGATCATTATGTACCCCCAATATTACTCATGTCAAGTTTCAATCCTTTGATCACACTTTTGCTCAGTCAATTGAGTAGTTGACCTAAAAATCAGTTGTATTGGGGAAAAAGTTAACTATGGCCAATTTACAGTCAAAATTCATAATTTTTGATCCAAATAAATATTATAAACTCATATGTATCATTTGATCAAGTTTGGACCATAATTCCCCAAGAAATTTGATCAAATCATCAAAAGGGAAAAATGGTCAAAATTAGGGTTTTGGCTGAGAAAGGGCAATTTCTAATTTTTTGACCTAGCAAATGGTAAATTGGTTTGAATCATGGTTTCAAGAGTTCAATGGCATATTTTTGACCTAATTTCATGACTTAAAACATTTCCCAAGATCAATTGGGTTAACAGTGAATTTTTAGTCAACTGATCAAAAGTCAATTGTACACTGAAAAGTCAAACTTTGACTTTTTAGTCAAAATTCAATGTCAAAGATCACAATTCATCAAAAAATGTCAAAATATGAAACTTATTCATCAAGAAATCAAAAAGTCAAGATTTCATTTTGAAAAGTCAAAGTTTTCTAACTTAGAAATTTTTCTAAGTGTTTAAAACTTCATGTTTTTTCATAACTTTGAGCCAATTTTTCACCATGATGCAAGATGATTCAAGGAAAACTTCCAACATGAAATTTGTAGATCTCAATTAGATCTAAAACAATGTAGAGCAGGATTTGTTCTAGAAATTCTTGGATTTTAAGTTATAAATTCATGAAGTCATGGCATTTCTGAATAAACACTTAGAGAAATTTTCAACAGTTTTGGTCAGGTTTTTATCCCAACTTCTTGGCTAATTTTCATCAAGTTCAAGTTTGATTTAACAAAAATTGGCAACATGAAAGTTGTAGAGGGTGTTTCAAGCTTTCCAAAATATCCAAGAGCATGAATTTATCATATTTGAGCTAGGAGATTCAAGGGTCTGAAGTTGGGAATTCATTCTTAAATTGCAAGCCATTCTTGTTGAAGAACACATAATCCAATTGGCATGATGTGATGCATAATATTACTTTGCAGGCCTTGTGACTTGCAAATATTACCATAATTTAATGTTTACACAAACTTTTGAGCTATAGTCCATTTGGTTTAAGCATTGTCCAAGTGATCTTTCCATTTTTGGCACAAAGTTGACATTGACATTCTTGCAAAGTAGCTTTAATCACAAAGTCAGCTCTCCTTGAGCCTCTAACTTATTCCTTATACACACACTCAACATACAAAATCAGAAGGGAATGCTTAAAGTATCCAACAACTCTATGCAACAAAGTACAAAGCATTGGAACTATGATCTTCAAGCTTGCTTCATGTACAATCTAACATAGCCATAACATGTGATCCAAAATTTGAGTTTGTTCAAGTCTCAAACCTTCTCTATAAATAGAGAGTCCAATCACAAGAAAAGGGGGAAGAAAAAATAGAAGGGGAAATTAACACTCAAAATCATTTTTGCTGTCAAAAACCAAATTTGTACACAAAACCTCCATTTTTGAGCTTTGAAGTCCAAATCTTTGAATCTCATACCTTGCAAGTTTTCTCCAAACAAACCATCCAAACACTTCATATACACCATATTGAAGTTGTTCAAACATAATAATAACTTCTGTAACATCATTACCACTATCTTCTAAACTCAAAAAATATACATTGCAACTTGACTCGGTTGGAGCAGTTCAACCATTTTCAGCACAATAAGAAGGTTGAAGCTACTTCAAGAAGGTTCAAAGGAGCTCGATCAATCACTATTTTGCACCCAAAAACATTCGTACGTGTTCTAAAGCTTCCTCTTAGAGAGGTAAACTTTCTCAAATGGTGATATCATTATTCATACATCATTTGCTTTTGCGCTCAAAAGATATAACTAGACAGATCAAAGAGAAAAAACTAACAAAAAGCCAGACCAGAGGCTGACACGGGTGTCCGTGTCACATGACACAGCCCATGTCAGCTTTAATTGGGTTGAAAAACATAGTAAAATGCAGGGACATGGGCTGATACGGGTGCCCGTGTCACACGACACGACCCGTGTCAATGTTACTGGTGTGTACACAAGCAGAAAAAATATGGACAGGGGATGACACGGGCGCCCGTGTCAGATTGGCTGGAACCAAAAAATGCAGAAAACTTATGGACAAGTCCTGACACGGGTGCCTGTGTCCACTGACACAGCCCGTGTCAGCTCAGGCACCAAATTTCTTGATTTTGGAGATTTTTTAGGTTATTTTGGACATATTGCATCGCTTGGAAATGACCTAACTTTATAAAACCTTTGTTTTAAAATGAAACCTCAAAAACATTTTTCTAAACAATTAGTTTTTTTTGTTAACTTAGACTTAGGCTTTTCTTCAATGAAATTAATTACAAAACTTTTTCTATAAAAAACCCTAAAAACAATTTCTCTCACTTTACATCTTCTTGCATATTTTACTATTTTTGCATTATAAATTATGTAATTGTCAAAGCCTTGTAATAGTGATTAGGGTTTATTTTACTTGTCATCCCCATTTGTAAATTTGTATACCCTCTTCCCTAATGATGTAATAGCATAGTAATTTTACTTTCCGCAATTTATTGCTTTTATATAAAAGTTAGTAATTAGAGTTTGTATGGCAAGACTAAAATCAACAATAGCAAACCCTAATTCAAGATAAACAAGCATGTAAATCAATAAACTTGCACACATACACCCCTAGGATAAATCCACTTTGTTGCCTTACAAAATGGCCATGTTATGTATGTGAGGTATCTTAGAAAACACAAGCAAAAAATACAAGATCATAGTCCCTCGATGACGCTATCCATGTTGCCTTTCAAAATGATCTTATTCCCTAAAGAAAATGCTAATATATATTACAAAATTTTCTAATCATGGTTATACAATGACCCACTCCCGTCCCCTTTACATCCAAAGATAGGGTTACTTACCAAATCAATGGTAAGATAACAATGTCAAAGGAAAAAGGAAATGAACATGAAAGAATTTTGAGTAGGTAGAACGTTCCTAGTTACTTGCTTAATTTCAAAACAAAAACATCCTTGCTATTTTCAAAATAAACACCAACACTTTCAAAAACATCTTTCAAACTTGAAAATATTTTCAAAAGATCAAACACTTTGTATACATTCTTACGAACGAGAATCATTACAAAGTTTGCCTAAACAATGGCATCTATGAAAAATACTTTCAAAAACCACACAAAGCACAATTTCAAACAAAAGCAAGTGATCTAGCAAGTAACTAAGAGCCCATGGAAAACCATGGATGAAAAGGGTGCTAATACCTTCCCTTTTCATAATCTACCCCCCGAACTCAAGAAAACATCTCAAAGGTCTTTCCTGTTCTTTTCAGCCTTTCCTTTTGGATAAAAGAAAAGTCGGTGGTGACTCTTGCTAACCGCAATATTTGCGATCAAACGCAAAAAAACCAAGTCAGTTCTCCCACCGCGTCATAGAACTGGAGACTCTGCTGGGGAAAATTCATATAAGTGGGGTTACCTTAGGGTTAGATCACATTTACTTGCTTTTTTGTTTGACTTGTATGCTTTACATTGAGGTTCTTTGTTTGGGTTTGAATCCTCTACCCGGATTTAGGATACCTTATAGGTAAGTAGCAATACGTTGTGGAAACTCTGCAGGGTATATCGACACGGTCTAAGCAATAGCTATGTTAGTGCGACATATTTTTGGGTAGAGGTAGCCCTTGAGTAGTCAAGGAGAATACGGGGCCGCTAAGTGATGTCATAAAGCACTAATGAACTTTTAGAACCTTTACTTGACCAACTTGGCCTTTAGGATGTAGTGAGATGACCGACTTTGGTGCAGTCTAAAGTTGGTAGATACTAGATACTACACTCATTAAGGTTTGGTTTTTTGGGATATTTCGATCGCCATTTAAGAGGCTTGCACTGAAACAATGCCCAAGGAAACAAACCAGTGATATTGAGCTCCTTAGAACCCGATTACTATTACTAGGACAAGTTTGAGCCAACTAAACTTCAAGAGGGTACTTACCTATGAGACTCCATGCAAGCCTAAACCTAAGGACTTGTTTTATTTGTGTGTATATATACTTGTACATAACATCATAAACATCATAACATCGTACTCATACTCACTAACCATTTCAAGGATTTTTTGGGATTTATCTTTGTTCTGTTTTGTAGGACATGGATTATATTCGCAGGAAAACCATTCAAGTCAATCTCGTAAGGATCCCTCCTTAACTCAAAGAGTTAGCATCAAGGATTCCTGAAAATTCTCTATTTACCGAAAGACACAATTGCCTACTAAACTTGGTCACCTCCAACACTGATGAAGACATGATGAAGGTTCTCTTTCAGTTCTTTGATCTTCTACACCATTGCTTCACATTTCCCGATTATCAACTTGTGCCAACTTTGGAAGAATTCTCCTAACTCTTGAGGATTCACATTCTTAATCAACTACCTTTCAACGGTACGGAAAGAGATCCAAAACCAGAAGAGATTGCTTAAGATCTACACTTGCAACCATCTGATATCACAACTAATTGGGAAACAAGGCATGGTGTCAAAGGTTTCCTAGAAAAGTTCTTGTTTGAGAAAGCCCAAAACTGTTGGAACTCTTTGGATTTGCAAGCCTTTGAGGAAATTGTGGATCTCCTCATCTATGGGATAGTTTTGTTTCCAAATCCTGACCAACTCATAGATGTGAACACCGTCAAAATCTTCATGTCTCGTAACCCGGTGCCTACTTTGCTAGGGGACATCCTACATTCCTTTCACACTTGCACAATGAGGAAAATAGGTATCCTTATGTGGTGTACTCCTCTCTTAGCAAGATGGTTTATTTCGCATCTTCCACAATCTGTATTAAAGAACGAGCAAGGTTCAAGGTGGTCACAAAGGTTGATGACGCTCAGACATTCAGATATTCATTGGTGTTCCTGCTCTTTGGAGAATGTTACTATCGTTAACCATTATGGAGAATTCCCTAATGTCCCCTTTACTTGGAATTAGAGGAGGTATCACCTACAACCCTTTCTTAGCCTTAAGACAATTTGGTTAGGCCTGAAGGTATGGTCCACACGAGATGCTTATTCAAGGTTTGGTATTTGACTACGAGAATGATGATCAAGGTTACCGCTAGAGGTTTATTCGAGCTTGGAGAATGTTGAACAAGGTGGATAGCAAGACGCTAGGACACAAGAATTCCATTCCCCTCTAGCCTTACCTTAAATGGGTGCGAGATCGTGCTCAGAAACTTGTGATGCATTATCCCTCCATCTTACCAGTCATTGTGGAGCCTATGATCGAAGGGGATGTTCCCTACACTGTCCTCCATCCGGACATGCCTACCTCTCTCAAAAACTTACAAAATGGTTGGGTCCAGCTGAAGTAAGAACGAGATACTTTCGAGGCCCAATTATATGCTAGTGAGAAGGGGGTCTTGGAGCTTACAAAGCAATTACAAGAAGAGCAAAGTGTGAACGCTTATCTCGCTCCAAAGAGGATGTGTTCAGTCTTTTTATCTTAGAAATCTATTTTGTAAGCCCAAGAGGCATGATGTAATCTTTCTTGTTTTTCTAATGAAGATTAACGTTTGTTTATTTTTTTGTCTATACAAATTTAAGTTTCATTAATCCTTGAAATCACTTGCATGTACATATTCCATGCATCATAACATGACAGGTTTTCGCATAACAGGTTTCCTTATATTTCTGCTATTTATTTCAGCAAGATGGATCTAGAGAAAACTATGACGGATCTCCAAGCCTAGAATTCTCAGTTTCAGGAAGCTTTACTAGCCCTAGCCAAGGGGCAGCAAGATATGATGGCTTTGTTGGCCGTTAAGAAGAAGCTAAAGAAGAAAGCTCTGCTCAACATGGGTAGAAGGTTCAAGGAGACAATCTGTCAAATCCCAGTAGGAGGAGACTCATCTGAAGAGGACGAGAACCAGGTCAATGAGGCCAAGAGTACTCAGGCTGAATATGCTAATGATCAAGAATCTGATGATGATTATTTCAACGAGCAGTATCCACCCACTGACATCAAATACAAGCAGTTAGAAGACAAATTGAAAGTTGTTGAAATCTAAGCCGTTCCCGGCTTAGATTTTGATGATTTGGGTTTGATCTCTGGGGTAGTCATTCCCCACAAATTCAAAATACCAATCTTTTCCAAGTATGATGGGATTTCTTGTCCAAAAATCCATTTGAAGTCTTATGTGCGCAAGATACAGCCGCACACTGCTGACAAGAAGCTTTGGGTTCATTTCTTCCAAGAGAGTTTGGCTGGAAAACAACTTGAATGGTTTTATCAGTTAGACGGGTCTCGTATCAACACTTGGGAGGATTTAGCTATTGTCTTCTACCATCAATATCAGTATAATGCCGACTTGGCGCCAACGAGGGTTCAGTTGTAAGATATGACCATGGGGAAGAACGAAGGATTTTAGGAATATGCGCAAAAGTGGAGAGACCTTGCTAGTAGGGTACAACCTCCCTTCACTGATAGGGAGCACATCGACATGTTCATGGGCACTTTATCTGGTCCTTTCTTTAATCTGTTAGTTGGTTGCTCTTCTTCTGGTTTCACCGAATTAATCTTAACCGGTGAAAGAGTTGAAATTGGCATTAAAAGTGGGAAAATCTCTATGGCATCTACCTCCACTCCCAATCCTATCAAGAAACCTTTTGCTGTGAAGAAGGAAGTTAATGTTGTGTATGGGGCAAGGGCCCATACCAAGAAGAATGACCACTCGTCTGTCAATGCTGTCTGAATCTCCAATCCAACTCCTACTCCAAGACCATCTTCAAATCATCAACGTTTTCGAAACTCCAAGAAGACAATTTATAAGGTTAGGAATTTCATTGTCTCAAGCCTTACAACATTTTATCAAGGATAATTTAGTGAAATTGCGCGATCCTCCCGCCAACCCTGATACCTCGTCACCAAAGTATAATCCAAACGCAAAGTGTGCTTACCATTCAAACAGCCCCGGGCACGAGACTGACCAATGCTGGGCCTTGAAGAACAAGATCCAGGATTTAATTGACAACAATACTATTGAGTTTGATCCTCCTCCAATGCAAAATGTAATTACCTCTCCAATGCCGAAGCATGACAAAGGTACTAATGTTGTCAAAGATACAAATTTTGTTGCCTCTGTTGAAGAATTGACTACTCCGCTGAATGTAATCAAAAGCAATATGTTGAAAGTTGGGATCTTCCATGGATGTGAAAAAGAATGTGTGTACAAGATAACTCAATGGATGTGAAGGGATGAAAAAAGGCATACAACGCCTGATGGATAGCCATAAAATTCTGTTTGAAAAGACTCCACCTGCCAAGAGTTTGATGAACAAATGTGAAGACCTCTCTGTGATACGGTGGGACAACTGACTTGGGTGTTTTATGTTTGTGTTCTCAAATGTTGGGTTTAGCAAGAGTCGCCATCGACTTTTATTTTATCTAATTAGGAAAGGTGAAAAAGCATAGGAAAGACCTTTAGAGATGTTTTCTTGAGTTTGGGGGGTAGATTATGAAAAGGGAAGGTATTAGCACCCTTTTCATCCATGGTTTTCCATGGGCTCTTAGTTACTCGCTAGATCACTTGCTTTTGTTTTGACAATGTGCTTGTGATGTGGGCTTTGAAAGTATTTTGAAAAATCTCTTTGTAATGGTTCTCATTTCTATAAGAACGCGTACAAAGTTTTGTTTCGAAAGATAGTCCAAAGATGTGTTTGTGGATTGTGTTTTGGAAAGTGGTTTTCGGAAAGATATTTTGCAATGGTTCTCGTCTCTATAAGAACGTATACAAAATGTTTTATCTTTTTTAAAATGCTTTTAAAATGGAAGTGTTAGTGTGTAAAATGTTTTTTGTTGTGAGCAAGCGAGTAACTAGGAGCGAATCTACCTACTCGAGAGGTCTTAAACATTCTTTTCCTTCTCCTTTAGATGTGGCTATCTTACCATTGTTTTGGTAAGAAGCCTCGTCGTTGGATGTGAAGGGACGAGTGTGGGACGTTTGTATAGTCATAGAAAGAAACCTATATGATGTTTTAGCAATGTCGTTTTAGGGACTATATCGTTTTACCGGAGGTAACATCGAGGGTCATCGAGGGACTACGACCTTTTTTTTATCGAAGGGTCTTTGCTAAAACGTCACATATTCGAGGGACATGACTATTTTCCGAAAGGCGACAAAATGAGATTACCCTAGAGATGCTAGTGTGCAAGTGTGTTAATTTGCATGCATTTTGTCTTGTATTTGAAAGGTTATCTACTTGTTGATTTTATCTTTCCATACATCCTAATTACTAGCAATATACGAAAGCAAGTAAAAATCCAGAAAATAAATCTTAAGCTATTACATCACTTTAGGGGGATGGGGGTACAAATTAACAATGGGTATGAAGTGAAAACTGAAATATTACAACCATATCGAATAATAATGAAAACAATGTAAAAACAGTGCAAAACAAAGGAAAAATGCATTTTAAACTGCTATGTGTCGATCCATGTTGCTATGCATCGACACATAGCTTTTCCTTGCCCCTGTAAAACTTGACCAAACTCAGTATGAGTCGATTCATACTGAGATGTGTCAACTCATACTTCTTCTTGTATCGACGCGAAACGCGTATATGTCGACTCATGTAGCTTTCACGTTTCTGTTTTGGAGATTTTTTACAGTATGAGTCGATGCATAATACTATGTGTCGACTCATACCCTGCTTTTTCACTTAGAAAGGGTCGACGCATGTGGGTACGCGTCGACTCATCCTGCATTTTTTGCCTTAAACATGGTTTTTCTTATCTGTACAGGTCAGTTTACAGCATATGATGGATAAACATAAACAGCAAATGATTTGATAAGCCTAAACAATAAACAAATGACTAGTTCAAAGGGATAATAAAACACTACATCTTATCTTCAAGAGCAAATCATCAATGATGTGTGAAAAGATATCAAGTCAGGAAGACTTACCTTTGGGCTGCACTAACTGTTTTAAATCTTAATGCTTTTCCAAATGCTATGATGGCCCTGATGAATCTTCAGAAAGCTGCTCCGGACTGTTGAAATTAAGTTAGACTATACTGTAATGTTTTTGGTGTTTTGAGGGTGAAAATGATAGCACTACAGGGACTGTTTTATGTTTGGACAATCTTTGTATGTGATAAGGTGTTTGGCTTAAGGGAGAGTTTGTATGATGGAGTAATGGGTTGGGGTCTTGTTTTTGAATAAGAACTGGTGTTGGTTTGAAAATGAATGAGTCAAGGTTACAAAGGATACTTGTTTTTCTGCTCAACAAATCTCTATTCTCTCTCTCTCTCTCTCTCTCTCTCTCTCTCTCAAATTTCCTGCTTCTGAAAAAAAATCTCCCCCTGTCTTATGAGACTGCTCTTTTTGTAGACCCCTGACTGAGGTTTAGGTTGGAAACAAAATAAGTTATTTTGAATTGTTTTTGCCTACTGTTTTGATACTTTCTTCACACAAATTTCTTTTTCCATTTTGGTGCAATCTTGGGGCTGTTATGATGCAGGTTTGGGTAGACTGCATAGAGCAGTTTTGGATTGTATAGGACAACATATGCATACTTGTGGTGTAGCATAGCACAAGGTTTCTTGTAGGGAAGCAATGGAGCAGGTTTTGGGGTGTTGTGGCAATGTAGCATAACACACTTTGTTCAACTTGGATAGTATAATTTGTAGCATGACACAAATTTGGTCTTGTGGAATATTTATACACATTATGTCAAGGGTAAAAGTATTGTGGCAAGGTTTTTTTTAGAGAATTCAAACAAGACATAGTTTTAGAATTTGTAATCTTACAAAAATTCCACTTTGTAATAACTTGAATTACTTGCATCATCTTGAATTATTTGGAATTGTAGTAAAAGATGTCATGAAGTAAATGAAATTAAACAAGTATAGAAAATACTTAGAAAATTTTCAAAGTCTTGCAAAGTCGGATTTTGATTCTCTTGATTTTTGATGATCAAATTTCATATTTTTGGATGTCTTGACATAATGTGATTTTTGGGACTCAAATTTGGTCAAAAAGTCAAAGTTTGACTTTTAGCGTCTGGTTGACTTTTTCCAGTTGAAACTCCGATTTTGCTCATTTTGCCCCCTTTTGACAATTTGAATGATTCTTCTTAGAAAATTATGATCTGAGGCTTAAAACTTGACTGAAGTAATTCTAAGAGCCCTTGAGACATGAGAGGGCAAATTTTGGGGTACAACAGCTGCCCCTGTTCAATCTTCTTAAACCTGAAGAGTTAGAATGGCGAACCTACCATTCGTGACTTGAAGGTGGAAGATGATTGAACACTAGAGTGCCCAGAAATTTGCACTCGATGATGTGGCGGTTGATTGTGCAGGGAATGGGCTTAAAAGATGCCATTTGGAGAAATGATGGAGAATTGTCGGAGATGGGCTTGTAGATGCCATCCAGAAAAGATTGGTTGCATAAGGGATTCCTTAGCGAGAAATCATGTTCCTGCTGTCGAGGAAGACTTCACCGGGGAATGTTGGTTCATGTCCTGGGAAGTAAAGTCTAGGAGCTTTGGTTTTCCATTACTCCACTAGGGAATTAACTCCTGATTGAGGGAGTGAAAGTAGAATGTACACCCGGTCAAGGTCCAGGCTGTATAGCAACTCGCTGGGGAAATGTAAAATCGATCGTATTTGATCGGGTCCAGGCCTCTCAGTGTTGTAACCTATTATCTGGATATAAGGGAGAAGGAACCTGGATAGTAGGGTTACTTCGAGATGAAAGTCTGGGTAGTAGGGCTTGTGAGAAGGAACCTGGATAGTAAGGTTACTTTGAAATGAAAGCCTGGGTAGTATGGCTTTTGAGAAGGAACCTGGATAGTAAGGTTACTTTGAAATGATAGCCTGGGTAGTAGGGCTTGTAGGAAGGAACCTGGATAGTAGGGTTACTTTGAAATGAAAGCCTGGGTAGTAGGGCTTGTGGGAAGGAACCTGGATAGTAGGGTTACTTTGAAATGAAAGCATGGGTAGTAAGGCTTATGGGAAGGGACCTGGATAGTAAGGTTACTTTGAAATGAAAGCCTGGATAGTAGGGTTGTGAGAAGGAACCTGGGTAGTAGGATTACTTAGAAATGAAAGCCTGGGTAGTAAGGCTCGTGGGAAGGAACCTGGATAGTAGGGTTACTTCGAAATGAAAGCCTGGGTAGTAGGGCTTACGGGAGGGAACCTGGATAGTAAGGTTACTTTGAAATGAAAGCCTGGGTAGTAAGGCTCCTAGGAAGGAACCTGGATAGTAGGGTTACTTCGAAATGAAATCCTGGGTAGTAGGGCTTGTGGGAAGGAACCTGGATAGTAGGGTTACTTCATTTGATCATGTATATTAGTTGACCCATTTGGTTTCGGGAACTGATTTTCCCTTGGTTGCCTGCAGATATGACATGTATAACTGCTGGAATTGTTGGTGATAACTGCCTTTCCTGAAAAGATAACAGGGTTAGTTATATGCGATGCATGAAATGCGTTGTGAGATGATGTTCTCAAAATAAACAAGATTATGTTGTATGTGATGTGTATGTGCATGTTATGTTGTATGAGCATGTTAGATGTGACATATCCGAGGCTGGGAAAATAAATCCCTGACTGCTGTTGGAGAAAATAAAATTTCTCAACTATAGTAAAGAAAACATGGCTCTTCTACTTCCGCTGGGGATGATGAATGAAAGTGACTGTACTTCTGTCAGGGGGAAATTCTGTTTGAGAATAACTCTGCGGGGAACAACTTGGAAGGAAGAAATACTATGTTGGTATACCTACTGATCTAGAGGAAATAAACTCAGCTGGGGATGAGATTTACTGACTCGCCCGCGATTATGAACCTCGGCTGGGGATAGTGAATGGAAATGACTGTGCCATAGATTTATTCCTCTGATGTTTGTGAATATTTTTCCAAGGAGAGATCCTGTATGAGAGTAACTCTGCGGGAGGAATGACTCTGTTGGAAGGTGGACTTCCGTAGCTGAAGTAATAAGCTTTGTTGGGGATTGAGCTTTCGTACCCAGAGAAATAGACCCTGCTTAGGGAGATGAAAAATTATGATGATCTGCTCATAATTATGAAGTTCGACTGGGGGACAAAGGTGTCAGGTTTCTGGACGACCTTGGCTAGGGAGATTACTTCCCATTTTGAGAGAATTGATGTTAATGCTTTAATTACCTCTACTCTGTGGGGAATACAGATATTACTAGGTCGCATGTATTGATGATTGTGCTCCAAAGTTGTCTCTGCCCTGGTACCTATTGGACATGGTAACTGTCGGATTTGACATTCTAGTTTTTCGTCCATGTTTCTTAAATTA
This sequence comes from Vicia faba, assembly GCA_948472305.1. Classification (NCBI taxonomy): domain Eukaryota; kingdom Viridiplantae; phylum Streptophyta; class Magnoliopsida; order Fabales; family Fabaceae; genus Vicia; species Vicia faba. The sequence goes on along the minus strand of OX451739.1, from coordinate 443,862,218 downwards.
TGAGCAATTTTCTTTCTTTCCTTATGCAAATATTTGTGACCAGCAATCATATTCAAGTGCATATGTCAAGAATAAATCATTGGACGTTCTTGCAAAAACAAAACAAAAAGAAAAACAAATAGTTTTGTAAAATGACTTGTATTAATTGTTGAACTTGGCCTATAACAGGCGTTTTTGTACAAGGAAGTTAACGCTCTAGTAAGAGAACACCGCCATAAAAATGAAAGATATACAGTATTGTGTACAACAAAAAGAAAAAAGCTATGTGCAACAATCCCATTGGGTTTTAAATCCGCTATTGCCACTATGCCTTCAAGCGTCTCCTCACTTTGCTGCTTGTCTGAAGCTGATTAGATTGATTGATGCCATTTGAGTTTGATAGTTGATACTGAGGTCAGATCGCAGGGTGATCCAATGGGACATAGTGATACGCTTTTCATCCCTAACCTTTGCCTGGACCGCCCTTTCGGGTTTTCGGTCCATCGGTATACCCCTTTTTGCCCAAGTCGCCTATTCAGATTTTCGACTTGTCGGGTGTACATATTTTTTTCATTTTCATCCCTTATTTTTGCCCGAACCCTTTTGGTTCACCGGGAAGCCCTTATTTTTGCCTAGGCCAGTCAACCTAACGGGTCTTTTATCATGCATAGTATCTTTTCACTATGTCCGCATTGACAGGGTGAGGAAGGTCGTCATCGTCCATGGTGGTTAGAATCATGGCTCCACCTGGGAAAACGTTTTTTTACCACAAATGGCCATTTGCATGTGGGAGTCCATTTGCCCCTTGGGTCACCTTGCGGCAGTATGATGCGCTTGATCACCAAATCCCCGAATTGATACTCTTGGCGTCTGACCTTCTTGTTGAAAGCCTTGATCATTCTCTTTTGATACATCTGATCGTGGCAGATAGCAGCAAGTCTCTATTCATCGATTAGATTTAACTGATCAAGCCGGGTTCGGATCCATTCGTCTTTGTTCAAACCTGCATCCTTCATAATCCTGAGAGAAGGTATCTGGACTTCGATGGGTAGGACTGCCTCCATGCCATATACCAGAGAGTAAGGTGATGCCCATGTTGACGTCTGTGCTGAGGTACGGTACCCATGTAGAGAAAATGGTAACATCTCATGTCAGTCTTTGTATGTCACCGTCATCTTCTGTACAATCTTCTTGATGTTCTTGTTAGCTGCTTCAACAGCGCCATTCATCTTCGACTGGTAGGGAGAAGAGTTGTGATGATGTATCTTGAACTGTTTACAGAGCTCGATGATCATTGTGTTGTTGAGATTCATACCATTGTTTGTAATAATTATCTCTGGCACACCGTATCGACATTATGTCGGATAAATCGCGCCACAACGTTCTTGGTTACTGTGGCAAAAGAGGTTGTTGTAACCCACTTCGTGAAGTAATTAATGGCTACTAGGATGAAGTGATGTCCATTAGAAGCGGTGGGCCTGATTTCTCCGATCATGTCGATGCCCCACATTGAAAAGGGCCACGGAGCTGCCAAGACGTTCAAGGGAACCAGAGGCACATGCACCTTATGAATGTAGATTTGGCATTTATGACAAGTTCGAGAGTGTTGATAATAATCGGCTTCCATAGTGGACCAGTAGTATCATGCCCGTAGGATCTTCTTAGACATGGTATGTCCACTAGAATGGGTTCTGAAGGTTCCTTCATGCAGATTTGTCATGATCCTCTCTGCTTCTCCCTTGTCTACATATCGGAGTAAGGCAGAGTCATGGTTGCGTTTATAGAGGATTCCATTACTGAGGAAGAACTTTGCAGCGAACCTTCTCAGAAAATTCTTATCATTGACAGATGCCCCTTTGGGATACTCTTGAGCCTCGAGATACCTTTTGACATCGTGAAACCAGGGTTTGTCCCACCGGATCTTGAACATAGAAGACATGGTGGCTAACGCGTTCGCTAACTGATTCTCCTCTCGTGGGAAATGTTCAAAAGTTACCTCCTTAAAGTGTGGGAGCAATGTCAGTACGTGCTCTTTGTATGGGATGCGGTTCGGATGTTTTGTATCCCACTCGCCCTTGATCTGACTGACCACCAGAGCGGAATCCCTGAATACACTTAAGAACTTAATCCTCAGGTCAATAGCAGCTCGAAGACCCATGATACATGCTTCATACTCCGCCATGTTGTTAGTGCAGTTAAAACATAATCGGGCGGTGAACGGAGTATGACAACCCTCAGGAGATATGATTACAGCGCAAATGTCGTTACCTAGTGCGTTTGAGGCTCCATAAAAATACATAGACCATCGGGATCCTTCCTCAGGTCCTTCATCCGGTCTAGGTTCTTCACAGTTGGTTACTAACATGGTGTTCCCATCCGGGAACTCAAAATTCATGGACTAGTAGTCATCCACGGCCTGATGAGCCAAATGATCAACCAATACACTCCCCTCAATTGCTTTCTGGGTTGTATATTGTACATCGTATTCATTTAAGATCATCTTCCATCTCGTTATTCTTCTGGAGAGAGCAGGCTTCTCGAAAATATACTTGATCGGATCCATCTTTGATATCAACAAGGTAGTGTGAGTCAGCATATACTGTCTCAGTCGGCGAGCAGCCCATGCCAAAGCGCAACAAGTTTTCTCAAGCAATGAGTATCGTGTCTCACAGTCGGTAAACTTTTTGCTAAGGTAGTATATTGCGTGCTCTTTTCGACCAGACTCGTCATGCTGTCTCAGCACACACCCCATTGAATTTTCTAGCACTGTCAAGTATAATATCAAAGGCCTCCCTTCAATTGGAGGCATCAGAATCAGTGGTTTTTGCAGGTATTCCTTGATTCTTTTGAAAGGGATCTGGCATTCATCATTCCACTTTACCACTTGATCTTTCTTCAGAAGCTTGAAGACTGGCTCACAAGTGGCAGTCAGATGTGAAATGAACCTGGCGATATAATTCAGGCGTCCCAAGAAACTTCTTACTTCCTTCTCTGTGCGGGGAGCTGACATTTCTTGTATATCCTTTACCTTTGCAGGGTCTACCTAAATACCTTTGTCACTAACGATGAAATCCAGAAGCTTACCGGACCTTACCCCGAAGATGCACTTGTTCGGATTCAACCTCAGCTTATATATCTTCAACCAGTCGAACAACTTTTGGAGATGATCAAGATGCTCTTCCTCAGTCTGAGACCTGGCTATCATATCATCGATGTAAACCTCTATCTCATGGTAAATCATGTCATGGAACAGAACTACCATAGCTCGCTGATAAGTTGCCCCGGCATTCTTCAACCCAAAAGGCATCACCTTATAGCAGAAGGTGCCCCACTGTGTAACGAAAGTTGTCTTTTCCATGTCTTCAGGAGCCATCTTGATCTGCTTGTAGCCAGAGAAACCATCCATGAAGGAGAAGATTTTGTGCTACGCGGTGTTATCAACCAGAACATCAATGTGGGGAAGCGGGAAGTCATCCTTGGGGCTTGCCCTGTTCAGATCTCTGTAATCCACACACATTCGTACTTTGCCATCCTTCTTAGGTACCGGAACGACGTTAGCAACCCACTGCGGATAGGAGGTGACATCTAAGAACCCTGCGTTGAACTGCTTCATGACCTCTGCCTTGATCTTCTCTGACATTTGAGTGTGCATACGGTGGACCTTCTGTTTAACCGACGGGAAGTCTTCCTTAGTCGGCAGGCGATGTACCATAATATCAGTGTCCAAACCAAGCATGTCTTCATAGGACCAGGCGAAGATCTCAACATAGTCGTGCAACATCTGTATCAACCTCTGTTTGACGCTAAGCTCCAGATTTGCACCTATTTTAACCTCTTTTATGTCTATCTCTGTGCCCAAGTTTATTGTCTCAACTGGCTCTTCATGAGGTCGTATAGCCCTCTCTTCTTGTTGTAGCAGCCTAGCAAGTTCTCCAGGTACCTCACAATCGTCCTCACCTTCGTCCTCGGCTTGGTTGATCAAATTTTCGAAGTCATAACTGGCAATAGCAGGATTGTTATCAATGGGATCCATAGTGGATATGGATCTACAGTTTGATACATGAGTGTGTGTGTAAGAGCATAGTTGTATTGATAAAACAAAGGCAGAAAAGAAAAACAGAGAGCGCAAAATTTGTATGCAAAGAACGTCCAATGCTTCATTGATGATATATGAGATGACATATAATAACCCTCACAGATAGAATCATTGTGCCTCAGGTAAGACACAAGGACATAAAAAGTTTAAATTGTTCATTACAAACTCGGAAAACAAGTAAGACAATTACTGCGGAATAAAAGAAACTGGTATGAAATCTCTGGTCATCCAATTGCTCGGTCCACTGTTGGTAGTTGGGTAAATCCAGCTGTCAATATCAAAGTCTTCCCCGCTGTCTTCAATAACATTGACCCCTCGATTGTTGATGCGTAGGGGAAGTCCTCCAACTCGAGCGTGCCAAACAGCCTTCTGAGCCCCTGAAGTAAAGCCCAAGCCAAACTTGTCAGTTTTGTGAATAAATTCAGGAAGCTGTCCCCAATTGGTATTCATGCCTTCTTCAACTACTGCTCTTGCATCCTTGAGAGAAGCCATCTTCAGAGGAGATTTGATGCTGGTAGCTGTCTCAGTTGACGCCAAAATCTGGGGAACCTCTTCAAAGTTTTGACAGGGAGTCTCTATAAATTCTCCGTCCATCTCTACGTACCTGAAGGAGTTCAGGTGGCTCACCATATACTCCTCTTCGCCATGCACAGTGACTATCTTCCCCTTCACTGGATACTTCAACATTTGGTGTAGTGTAGAAGTAACAGCCCCAGCTTTGTGGATCCAAGGACGACCCAACAAACAAGAGTATGATAGCCTGATGTCCATCACATAGAAGGTGGACTCAAAAGTCTGAGAGCTTATCTTGACAGGGATGTTCACTTCCCCATGCACCATTCTTTTCGACCCATCAAAAGCCCTTACCACAATGTTACTAGGCTTTAAAGTCAATCCCTCGCAATCCAAACGGCTCAACACCTTCTTGGGAAGAACATTCAGTGAAGACCCAGTGTCCACCAACACACGAGACATGAAGAGCATCATTATGCTTTCTTCCCTTCGGTGTTAAGTCTGCATCTGAAAAACACAGCCCATTGTCAGCACTCAGGCTAGCCACACAATCTTTAAATTGATCAGCTGAAGTCTCTTGTGGCACATGCGCAGTTTTGAGGAATACAATCAAAGCCTTCGCATGGGCCTCAGAGCACAACAGCAGGGATAACATAGATATCTTTGAGGGGGTCTGCCCCAGCTATTTGACCACATTGTAGTCACTCTTCTTAATTATTTTAAAATTTTCCTCTATCTCTTGCTTAGAGGTTTCCACAACAATTTTTCTAGGTGCCTCCGTCCGGGCAGGCTCACCTACAACTTCTTTGCCTCGAGTCCCAGATGACTTATCGGCAGGGGTACCAGCTGGAGTAAGAACAAGAATCGTTACTGAAGTACTGGCGAGTACAGAAGATGAAATAACGACATGCTTAGTTACAGTCTTCAAGAATATCTCAGGAGAGAAAACCTTCCACTTCTAGTAACCTTGTTGGTCCCAACAATGTTACCGACATCAGGATCGACTTCTTCGGTCTTCAAGTTTTGTTTAACGCCATGACAGTAAACATCGACGCCATAATTCCAAGTGTTGTACCCCAAAATTTTCCCTCCCATATTTCTCAATACATGTCAAGTGAGGTCCTTAAATTGCTAAAGGAAGTCCAAGAGTTGACCAGACAAACTCCCTCCTAAGGCAGTCTACCCTCAAATTAGGGTTTCATTTTTCATCAAGATGCTTGAATCCAAAGGACCCCAAATTCTCACTATTGTCTTAATATATTATCAAGATCATCCATGTCAAGTTTCAAGCCTTACAAAAGAAGTTTTCTCAATCAATTGCTCAAAGGCCTGAAAATCGACTGTGCTAGGTCAAAAGTCAATTGTGGCCCACATACAGTAAAACCTCAAGATTTTTGGTCAACATCCTCATTTTGAAGTATCATTCGTCATTTGATCAAGGGTTGGCCATGATTCATCAAGGATTACTCACAATGCATCAAAACCCAAAAGTTGCTAAATTAGGGTTTTGTAGGAAAAGTCAACTCAACTTTGACCAAGCATACCTTTCTCATACTTCATCAGAAATGACCCATCCAAAACTCATTTTTAAGGAGATTCAATTCTCTACAATTCATCTTCAGACCCCAAGTTCAAAATATGCACTCACAAGAAGATATGAATTTTGACATTATAGATCATTTTGGAAAGTCAACAAAAACACCTTTTGGGTCAAAGCTTCATACATGAACATGGAAGACTCAATTGAGATGAGACAAAAAAAATTCTTAGAGGACATCCTAAGCTTTCTAAAAAGTCCAAGAACACCTCTCTAGGGTCAAAATTGAGAGAGTTATGCATTGGCCAAGTTGATCTTTTTTGCAAAATTGCCAAAAGTCAAATGTGCTCAAATTTGCATTTTTTTGCTAAATGGGCCCAACTTTTTATGCTTGCACTTCAATGATAACATAGTCCACGACCTATGGGACCCTCCATGCTTTATTTATTTATTTAATTTATTTTGATTTTTATTCATTTAAAATTCAAATAAAATCAAATAAATCTAAATAAATCATATAATGTGTTTTAGGGATGATTTTTGCATTAAAGGAAGATCTTATGTGCTGTCAATTGAGAATTAATTCGTGCAAGGCTAATGTGGGTGGAAAAATATTGAATTGAAGAAAGTTTAGAAAGATATCATATGTCATGAAAGACCAAATCAAATCTTCATAATGGGCAAGATTGAATTCGTTTTTGTTGACCTAATATGTATTATTACATATACAGAAGCAGTCCAAGGCAAAAGAGGGGTTGAAACAATCGTGCAAAGCAAGAACAAAGCTAACAAAATTCAAGAAAAAGTGGTGATCCAATTTCTATTCTAGAAGCCAATTCGAGTCGTTCTCACAACACCAACAAATTCCTGGACATCTCTAGAAGGGATTTCAACCAATTGCAAGCTTCCTCACTCCTGGAATCAGAGGTACAGAAGTCACGGTTTTGTCTCAAAACTTTGATTTCGTTTTCATTGGTTTACGCATCATTAGCATGTTTGGTTCATATATTCTTGTTTATCAGTGAACTTGCAAGCTTTTGGTATTGTTTAATTGTGTTTTTAGTATAGGAATCAAGAGATTCCATAGTTAGGGTTTCGTGTTTTTGTTTAGGGCTTTTTTATGCAGGTAAAATTGGCGTTAACTCTGGTACCATGATACTCGTAAGAATGATACGAGTTTATTGGTACCAGCCATGGCCATTTATCTTGAGCCTACGCAATTTTGGAGATGGACAAGGATATACCTACAATAAGCGTCTGTAGGTAAAAGTTTGTTTACCTAAAACGACAGTTGGGAGGAAGAAGATGATGCGTGTCACTTCCTGGTTGGGTGATTTTAACTTTAGTGCGTTTTTCAAATTAACTGGCTTGTTTTATATATTATGCATTATTGTTATTATATGAACAGATGAAGCGCGTGGCTCAGTTGGCAAGCGTGTATGAGTGACATGCATAAGGGCCTGGGTTCGATCCCTAGGTCCCCTATTTGTTTCATATTATTTTTTAACAGGTAATAAAGTGTGTTGCATTAATGTACATCCATCATGTGCCATCAAGATTCAACCATCCATCATGCTTCTAACTCAGATCCAAGGCTTCCCCCTAGGAAGCCTACCATGCTCCTCAAGTCAATATGCACACTGGATCAAGCAAGTCAAACGGGCCATCAACCTTGGGCCCAGAAAATTCATATTCCAACCCCCTTTTCAGCAATAGCACCAAGCTCATTTACTAACCTTTTTCTTATTTCTTATCTTTATTTTTATTCTTTAAATTTCCTTTATTTATTTTAATTCACAAATTAATTCATTTTTCATAAAAAACATAAAAAAATTCAATAATTCACCAAAATTAGGATTAGTTTTTATTTTATTATTATAAAAATTAATTTAATTTAGTTTAATTTAGGGAAATTGTAATTTGTTTTCATAAATAAAATCAAAATAGAAATTAGGTTAAACTTTTGATTTAATTTAATTTTGCTCTTTTTCTCAAATAAATAAAAATTCAAAAATAGGTTTTAGAATAAATTAATTTATTTTTATTAAATTAAAATTAATTAGAGTTAGGATATTCTCTTAATTTAATTATTTCATTACTTTCTTAAACAAAACAAAAACCTTTTTTTATCAATTGCAATTAGGTTTAGGCAAGGGTCAAAACCCTAGTTGTTCCGTATTCGATTCATCGCGCGCGTATTATTTATTTTTGCCCATATTGTTGTAACTGTTCATGGTTTGGAATAGTTTAATCTAGGACTTTTTACTTATCGCTTTTCCCCGAGTTTTTGGCTATGTAATTAATCCCCCTCCCCGAAGCCTTGTAATAGCGTAGATTTACTTTCTCGCATTTTTAATTCCCGCAAATATTTAACTGTCTAGATGTATGCTAATAGGATTGTATGACAAGAATGCATGACAAATTAACACGGTTAGAAAACCCTAATGTGCAAAGACGAATAACTGAAACCAATCACTCGCACATATCACTCTTAGGGTATACTCTCACTTCGGTTGCCTTCGATAAGCGGACATTAAGCATAGGGTATCTTAGTGGTTGCCCTCCTGTCTGACAAAGATCAAATGTCCCATTCGAATGTTTCCTCGGAAATGTTGCCTCGAATATGATCTTAAGACTCTAGGGTTATTACTAAGGTGTCCTAACATTGCTTTAGTGATCGCACGTCCCTTTCGAATTGACCCTTACAAACTCCAGCGACGATGCTACCTATTTCTCAATAGTAGGATAGCGTTGTCTAAAGGAAACGAGAATAGAAACAATCTTTTTTCGAGTAGGTAAATGCTAGTAGGTACTTGCTCAAATCAAAACTTTTCACACTTACACTTTTCAAACAAATTTTCAAAACAACTTCGTCACACCTTTGAGGAATGATACAAGGGTTGTCACGAAGCCAAACTTTTCAAAACAAAGCACATACACAAGAAGTTTTAAAAAGATGAGCAAGTACCTAAGAGCCCATGGAAAACCATGGATAGAAAGGGTGCTAACACCTTCCCTTTCTATAATCTACCCCCGTACTCAGAATGTCTCGAAAAAGGATTTTTTTTCTGTACTTTTTTCCTTTCCGATTGGATGAAATAAAAGTCGGTGGCGACTCTTGCTTACCGTGACATTTGCGAACATAAAACAAAAACCAGCATTCAAACAGTCGGTTCTACCACCGTATCACACCAAGGGAAAGCTTTGTCCGAGGCGTACGGGACAGAACCAGGACATGTGATTATTAGTGGAGCGATTCTCGTAGCGGGTGTAATCCTAACAGGTCTTGTCGAGGAGGCCTTGGAAGGATTTGAGGAAATGGTTATAATAGCAATGTCTTCAGATGGAACAACGGGAACCAGAGTTTTCTCGAACAAAATTTCTTTGCTGTCCATCAGACGTTGAACATCTGACCTCAGCAAATGGCAACCAGAAGGTAGAAATGAACACATGTGGCAACCTTCTCCACAATCCAGAAATAAACCGGCCAAAAGAAAATTCTTCTTAACAGTCATAAGTGGAGTAGAAACTTCGTCCACTGAGGTTATTAATATATCAATATCAATGGCGTTAACTCCATGGTTGTGCTTAGGCATGGGAGCAGTTATGACATTGGGCTTCTCTGGAGCATCAAACTCAATCTCCTTGGCTTCAATCAAATCTTGTACTTTATTTCTTAGTGCCCAGCAGTCATTTGTGTCGTGATTGGGACTCCCAGAATGATAGGTGCATCGAGCGTTCGGGTTGTATCAAGGAGAGGAGGGATTAGGATTCTTGGGAGCCTCTTTCAAAGTTATCAAGTTAGATCTCAGCAGATGAGGTAGAACCTCTGTCAATGTCATGTTGATCCGGGTGAACTGCCTTTGTGGTCTTTCTACACTTTGTTGATTGTTGCATTGTGGGGTAGCCGCAGGCCTAGGTATTATTACAACACTTACGTCGGACGGTATCCCGCTCTGCTCTGATCTCTCAGGTTATAAATGGCACTGGCCTCCTTCTTACCAGTGAAGGGTTTCTCCATTGTGCTCGAGGATGCATCTCTTTGAATTTTTCCACTTTTTATACCGGCTTCGACCTGCTCACCGGTCATGATTAGTTCAATAAATCCAGTTGAGGAACTTCCGATCAGGTGGTTGAAGAATGGACCTGATAATGTGCCTAGGAACATATCCACTAATTTTCTGTCAGATAGAGGGGGTTGGACTCTGCCTGCGAGATCCCTCCATTTCTGAGCATAGGTTTTGAAACCTTCACCTGCACCCATAGACATGCTTTGCAATTGCGTCAGAGTCAGAGCTAAGTCAGCATTGTACTGATATTATTTGTAGAAAGTGGCAGCCAAATCTTCCCAATTGCGAATATTGGTCCCTTCCAATGGATAGAACCAATCCAACTGTGTCCCTGATAAGCTCTCTTGGAAAAAATGCACCCACAGATTCTTATCATCTGTATGGGGTTGAATCCGTATGGGGTTGAATCTTTCTGACGTATGACCTTAAATGCAGCTTCGGGCAAGAGACACCGTCATATTTAGCGAAAGTGGGGACCTTGAATTTCTGTGGGATGACAACCCCTCAGACAAGTCCTAACTCTTCAAAGTCCAGTCCGGGTACCCTCTAGACCTCCATAGAATTCAAACGATCTTATAGCTCCTTGTATTTATTATCAGCAGGAGGATATTGTTCCTCAGAGTAATCAGGTTCTTCCTCTTCTTTAGATGATGGGTTGTTGTTCACTTCCTTGGTCCTGTCTTCTTGATTATCTCCTTCACCCGATGATGTTGCAAAGTCTAAAGTTCGTCTGGCTTGTCCTTTGAACCTTCTTCCTATGATCATAATACCGGTTGGTTTCTTCGCTTTCTTCTTCTTCTCTTTGGCCAGTAGATTCTTCAACTCCTCTTGTCCTTTTGTCAGAGTCAAGAGCATTTGTTGAAACTGGACGTTCTGCGCCTGAAGATCTTTCACTGTCTGTTCAATATCCATCTCACTGAAATAAATAGTAGAAGGATAAGGAGACCTGTTGTAAGAAACATGTATGCTGTTAGGATGAATGAAGATGCAATATGCAAATGATTTCAAGGAAATTAGAGATTTAAATTTTTTCAAACCAAAAGGAACACACGTTATATTAAATCTAAGTTTGAGTACATCATGCCTCTTTGGGCTTACAATGAAAGAAACAAAATACAACAAAGACTCCTAAGATAGAAAGGTTGAACGCATCCTCTTTGGAGCAATGTAGGCGTTCAGATTCCGCTCTTCATGAAGGACTTGGTGAGTTCCAGAACCTTCTTCTCACTGGCGTAAAATTGGGCTTCAAAGGTGTCTCGCTCTTCCTTCAATTGAACCCAAGCTTTCTGTGAGTCTTCGAGAGAGGTCGGCATGTCAGGATAAAGGACAGTGTATGGGATGTTTCCTACAACAACAGGTTCTATGATAACAGGGAGGATGGAAGGGTAAGGCATCAAGAGTCTCTGAGCGTGAGCCCGTAACCACCTAAGGTAAGGCTCGAGAGGGATAGAGTTTTTGTGTCCCAAATTCCTACTGTCCACCTTGTTTACCATTCCCCAAGCTTGTGTAAACCTCTAGCGGTAACCTTGGTCTTCTTGGTCATAGTCGAACACCAGACCTTGAATGTGTTGGTGTAAGCCCTAGAGGCCAATACTTTTGGTACTTGTATCGAATTATTTATTAATAATAAAATGTATTTCTTTATTATATTTGCTTTCCAAAATAATAAAGTCCCTAGAATGGTTTATTGGTTTAATGAAATGTTAAGTGTGACTTAATCATGAGATCCCATTAAACATAAGACACTATTCTTAAAGTATCCGTAGTCAAGCTTTAATGTGAAGTGGGATAACATTAAAGCATTAAGATTATTATGAAGATAGATTGATGATCACATCTCATGGATCATAGATAAGGAGTTATCAAGTCTTGACATAGGTATGAATATTAGGAGTAATATTTATACTGGATTGACCCGCCATGAGAATACTACATAGAATGTTATGCAAAGTGTCATAAGTTATTCTCATGATGATAATGGTGTATACCACCCTTCGACCTGAAACCACTATGGACCCTAGATGTAGAGTCAAGTACTTTATTGTTGATCAAATGTCATCCGTAACTGGATGACTATAAAGACGGTTGATGGGTACTTCACAAAGCATGCTAAGGGACATGAGTGACCTAGATGGAATTTGCTCATCCTACATAATAGGATAAATGTCTAAGGGCCCAATATTGAACTGGACAAGGGTGACACAGTGTATGCCTTGTGTTCAATATAAACATGAGGGCAAAAGGGTAATTGTACAACACAAATATTATCACGGAAAAGGTTTGGTTAGATCACATGAAATTTTCGTGACTTGGGTAACAATGATGTGTTGCTAGATACCGCTCACTGTTTATTATATTAAATGTGTGATTTAATATAATTGCCAACGTCGCGAAAACCTACAGGGTCACACACATAAGGACAGGTTGATGAGAGATAGAATAAATAAGGAACACCGTAAGGTACGGTGCACTTAAGTGTAATACGGAAAGTGGTAAGGTACCACGTGGATAAGTGATATATGGTACATCATAAGGTATGATGTCAATAAGCTTAATTGGGCTTTTAGCTTATAGCCTTAATTGGGCTTTTAGCTTGTAGCTCACACGAGTGATTCTATAAATAGATCCCTTGTGATGAAGCAATTTCACTTGATGCAATTTTGTTTTTGATTCTCTCTCTCACTCAAGGTTTCCGTTCGTGATCAGCTAGCACTGTGACCGGAAGCGATCTGTTCGTGTGGACTGAGTAGAGGCGTTGTTCTTCATCAACGCTCGTGATCACAACATCATAGGTCTGAATCACCACAAGAGGTAAATATTTCTATCACTGACCATGCTCATTCGTAAGGATCGCTAAAGGAAAATTTTAAACTCCGCTGCGCTTTTGATCGCAATTTTCCTTCAACCGGCTCGTATATTCTCTTCCATGGGGATGTGATTAACCTCAAATTATGCGAAGGTTTTTGACAGCCCATGCACTATCTAGAGATATTTCAACAATGTTGAGTCCCTTGTTTGGTATTCCCCTTTCATCTTCCCTGCAATTAATTGTGAATCAATGTTTGCGGCTAGATGGGTGACTCCCACCTCCTTGGTCAATTTCATTCCTTCTATGAGGGCTTCATATTTCGCCTGATTATTGCTAGCCTAAAAGTTGAAGCTCAAGGAGTACTCCAATACAAAGTTATTGGGTCCTTCTAGGATGACCCCGACCCTGCTTCCTTTAAGGTTGGATGAACCATCAACGTGAAGAGTCCACTTGCTCATATTTTCTTCGGGTATTGGGCCACTTAGTTCCACCATGAAGTCGACCAGTGTCTGCGATTTGATGTTGGTTATCGGGGTGAATTCAATATCATACTCTAACAATTAAACAACCCATATGACCATCCTTCCAGCTAGATTCGACTTCTTCAGTATCTGTTTGATGGGGTAATTAGTCCTCATGGTTATTGGATGACCCTGGAAGTAATGTCTTAATTCATGGGTTGTTATTATTAATGCTAGCGCCAGCTTCTTAATCTTCTGGTATCATAGTTCGACTCATTCCAGAACCTTGGTAACGAAGTACACCGACCTTTCCTCCTCTTCCCCTTATTAGATGAGTAGCGAGGTCATGGATTTCTCAGAAACCACTAGATATAGGATCAAATGTGCATTCTCTTGTGGCCTTATCCGGATTGGTGGAGAGGACAAGAAGTGATTCACTCCTTGAAAGGCTTCCTCACATGTTGCCATCCATTCATATTCTTCTGACTTCTTGAGGTCCGTGAAGAAATGGATTCCCTTATCTCCAGAGCATGACAGGAATCAAGATAAAGTGGCTAACCTTCCTGTTATTTGTTGTACCTCCTTTTTTGAATACGTTATAAGGTGAGACAATGTTGACGATCAAGTACCTTACCCTGACTGTTTTTGCATTTGCGTCGCTTCCAAAGGTAGTGAGCACTGAGAGGTGTCCCAATACTTGTACTTGTTCTCCGAAGAACCCGACCAAGGTGCCATTGAAAGGTAACATCTCAGACGTATCAAATTCCATTCCATTGAAGGCCTCTTAGTAGAGTACATCGGCTGAGCTACCAGGGTCCACCAGCACCATTTTCACACTCCAGTTCTGGATTTGTACCTTGATGACCATAGGATCGTTTTCGTGGGCCATAATGTCGATCGCATCCCGCCTGGAGAAGCTAACTGGGTTGAGGTCCTGTTCCCGGACCTTGGCTATGTCCTTTGGTACGTACATCATGACACGAGCATACTTCTTTCTGGCCGAGCTGGTCTTGTTGCTACCAGCGAATCCGCCGACGATGGTGTTAAGGGTATGGTGAGTTCTCTTGGTCTCGTGCACTTATTCAATGTTCTTCCCCTTCTTTTGGGAAGGCTCTTCTGGGTCCGTGTCTTTTTGCCGAGTATCTCTTTTTCCAGCTGGGGTTTTTCCATCTTTGACATAAGTTAGCAAGTGCTCCCTCTGTATTAATTTCTCGATCTCTTTCTTTAGCTAGAGGCAATCGTCAGTATGATATCCCTGAAGCCGGTTATAATTACGTCAAGCCCTGACATCTTTCCCTAGTACGACATCGACTTTCCATCTACGGGGCGCTTCTATGATCAGGTTTAGGTGTGCTACATCCTAAAAGATTTCGCCTTTCCTTGTGTTTAAGGGTGTCCCCACGTCATCTGAATCATTGGGACATCGGTTAGGTCTCTCAATGGTTCGTTCTCGAGCCTGTCTCTTGAGGTCTCCTGAGAAGACTCATGTTTCCTTCCTGATCCTTCTTCTTTGGTCTTGTTTTTCTATGAGGCGTCCCTGGACCGTTTTTCCAAGTTTCTCTCCTCACCTTTTATGTAGCAGTCTGCCCTGGTGATGATTTCGTTCATGTCGGGTGCGAGCTTCTGGGCTAAGGATTCATTGATCTGTCCTGCCCGGAGACTATGTTGGAACGCCTCAACGAAAATTTCTTGGTTTGGATGAGATTCTTTGATGGTCTCTTCATTGAACTGGGCTAGGTATTCCCAGAGAGATTTAGCTTGACCTTGTTGGGCGTTGAACAAAGACGTCGTGGACACCTTGGGGTGTTTGTTAGCGGAGAAGTGCCGGATCAACTTCTTCGTTAGGTATGTGTAGCTTTCCACGGATAGTCATGGCAGACTCATGTACCACCACAGGGCCACGTCCTTGAAGGTGCTAGCCATAAATTTACAATGATTTGGCGGGGCCAATTATCACCATTTGGTTGTTGATGGCAATATTGTGCTCCCGGGGATCGGTTTTACCATCGTAAACTGTCAACGATGGTGATTTGAAAATCTCTAGGACTTGGTCGTTCCAGATAGCTTGAGATAGAGGTTGAGGTTCCAGAAGCTTCTCTTCTGGACCATCATCCCCTACGCTTCTTTATTTTAAGTCTTTGACGCTGTCTTGTAGAGTTTTGTTCTGCTTCCTGAGGGCCTCCACCATGGCTAGTAGTTCTGCCATATCTGGGGGTCTCTAGGTGATGACATTCTGCAGAAGGTGAATTGAGGTGTGGCCTAAGAATAATTTTACCAAGGCTCCTCTATGGGCGCCAGTGTTCTTGTGTAGAACAAATATCCGACAGGCTTCCCATGAGGTTGCTAGGAAGAGTCTACCTGAGTGAGTTTATGAGATGATTGGGAGATTTTGGAGCTACGACAATGATGTGTGTGTCCCAAGACGAATATCTTGCTTATCCCTATGTCGGGAGCCCCTTTATATAATGTGTCTTTGCGTCATCAAGAGTCTCAGTTAATGAGTGACTATTGAGTTTCATAACTCTCATAACCTCTGTCGTCCTCATGAATGGAGGAATCAAGACTGTGTAACGTCATAATGATTGCGCCACCGGAAGTTACAAGCATTAATGAGTCGAGATGGTGATCTTTCACGGATAGGTGCTTCCCGACTACCTATCCTATCCAGGTCAATGATGGTGACAGGTTGCTACTCGGGTTCATGTGTCATCTGATATTTCCTTAACCAAGTTGCATCCCGGACCCTAGCCTTGAGCTGACAACTGATTTAGCCTCCTTATCAATTACACTATCCGGCCGGACCTATTATTTCTGAGATGTACATTAAAATTTCACACCTATTATATTTTATAATCCCATGTTATTTTCTCTAAAATATATGTATCTTTAAGTATTATCTTTCTTAGTATATAAATGTTTTCATTCTATTTCTTTATGGGGTTATATTGATCTTTGTATTAAAGTTAATAAAGTATTTATTATTTTACAATTAACATAGTTAATTTAAAAAATTCTAAAATAATATATGAGTTTTATTTTTGTGATCCTATAATTTTCATGAATTGTTTATAAAAGCATACTATTTTAATAGGATTTAATTCATACAACACTTATTTATCTAACAATCACATATCATATGCATTTTTATATCTATTCTTTTATATCTCACCATTAAAATATGTCATGATAATTTATAATATAATGTGTGTGATATTTATTACTTCCTTCGATTTAGTCTTACTAACTTTGCTTTAATGTTTTAGACATACTATATTTTATATTCATATAACTTCCTTATATTATAACATTTGAATTTACATTCTTTTCTTTTCTCTTCTATTATTATACTTTAGAATTCACAATTTAGATATATCATGACACTCTTTTACAGTATACAAATATTTAATAATAAGAGGTCTATGTTGAATTAGTATAATAAAATTTTATGTGATATTTCTTATTTTCTAATTTATATTAATTATTTTATCTATTTTAAAATGATTAGTGTTTAAAATTTTTACATAAAAATTAAAAAATATAATAATATTATTATGAGATATTGTATTTTTACTACATTAATTTTTTAAATATGTTAGAAATAACATATAAAATAATATTAAAAAACACAATTAAAAAAAATTATTATTTTGAAAACAAAAAATGACAATTATTTTAAAACAAATTTTATTTGATAAAAGAGAGTACATTTTTCAATATATATATATATATATATATATATATATATATATATATATATATATATATATATATATATATATATATATATATATATATATATATATATATATATATATATATATATATATATATATATATATATATATATATATATATATATATATATATATATATATATATATATATATATATATATATATATATATATATATATATATATATATATAATGAAACTATTTATATTTACTCTACTTTATCTTTAATCATATTATATCATTATATTTATTTTTCTCTTTGCAATAAAATTTTAAGAGTATTATTGACAAAAAAAAATTAATATCACAACGAGTAAAAAAATGTAATTAATATAGCATCAAAGTTTATAGATGAAAAATAAATAGAAATACAATTTTTGTTACAAAAATGATTGTGATAAACGGAAAAACCTAAAAACAAATGAATTAGTGGAGTAATAATTTTGGTCAACATCCATATTTTTGATTTATAGATTCGTTTTTGCTTGAATGTTTATTTATATCATAGTCTATAGAACTTTTAGTATTTAAAAAATAAATTTCTTCATGATATTTAGTTTCAAAACAATGAGTCTTTCTTAATGTTTAATTTTAATATATATTCAAATAAAAGTAACTTCAATGTAAATTAGTTTTATACTAATTTCCTATTATATTATAATATAAGATGATTAATTAAATAAAAATATTTATAAAGTAGACATACCTTCAACAATTTTTCATTGTAAATTAATTTTATACTATGACTGTATTGTATATGACCATTAAATCATATACGTGATAGGTTTATTAGCCTTTGATACTATAAAGGCAAACTCTTAACATCTAAAAGATATGTTTAATTATAATATTTATATTAAATTATAATATTTATTCAAATATGTATTAAATTATTTAAATAAAATAAAATTTTTATAAAAACAGTCCTATAAAATTGATCTGAACGGATGTCAGGTCCAATGTAAATGTCTAGTAATTATAAATTACAATCAATCATAGAATTTCAATTTGCATGTTACACAAGTCTGAATAGTAGTAGCTCCACATCCCTCTTAGTTACACTGTCATATGATAAAAGAGAGACCACGTGGTCGTAGTGTATTGGATGCATGCATATGTTTTTCTACTGTATCATAAGTAATGACAAGTGTATAATTAATGGGTCAAAAGTCACCCTCCTAAATTTTCATTTGTTAACTAGATATGCATGTTGTATCATTTAATTTAATTGAAACTATTTATTCATTTAACTTTGGCACTATTTTTTTTATAAGTATTACTATTTACTCTTTTAATTTTATTCAGTTAATTAACTAATCAATCTTAAACTACAATCATAAAACAAAGCCAAATTTTTTTTTATAAATAATTGAATAAAAGAATTATTTATTATGTTGTTTGTTTGTTTTTACGTAAATAAATTATTATTTTAAACAAATTAATTATCTAAAATTAATGAATCACAATAAATAATTTATATTTAAATACAAATAGTTCTATAAATTGAAATGGTTTGAAGCAAATTCATTCCATGCAAAATAATATCTCATTTATCTATACACAATGACAGAAACCACTAATACATTTGTTCTATTTCTTCTTCTTGTGACAATGTTTCTGAATGGTTATAGTGCTGAAGAAGTAGGAGGAACTAATCAACTGAAGAAAGACGATGGTATTTACAAATCTCAAAAATTTGGAAAGTGTGTAGATGGTATGATTTTGTATGGCATGTGCTTGAGTACTCCTTACTTTTGGCCTGTGTATGGTAAGTTTTGTACTAATATCGATCACACAAACGTCGCACCTAATAGCAGTGTTACTCCTAAGCTTGAAAGTGATGTTCTTCCATGATTATAAGAGATATTATAGTCATATATATCTATATATTTGAAATAATGTTGTTTGTTGTCTAAGTGTCTTTTTGTTATATGTCTTGTTCAGAGGATTATATATGTTTTATTTCTATGCAAGTTTGTATTAAGTTTCTCTCTATTATGATTATGAATAAAAGTAAGGAGTGTTTGTAAAGTACATTGAATAGTTATATGCATGTCATTTCCACCAAATATTGTTCACACAATCACACGGTTTTATAACACTACACATTGTCTAGTTAAGCAATCATGAGTCTCACAACAGTGAGAAATTGGATGTTGATGAATAAGAGAGTACTGAAGACACGATATCATGAAAATGTTTCTTAACTCGCCATGATCAGTTTTAAATTGAAGACAATAGATACAAAATAAACATACAAAGTGTTATCTCCATTTAAATGATATGACACTAGAATAGAATTTTGCAATAAATATACAGATCCTATTATATTTTCAACATATTTTCAGAACTACATAAATTGAAACAAATAACA
Source organism: Vicia faba (assembly GCA_948472305.1). NCBI lineage: Eukaryota > Viridiplantae > Streptophyta > Magnoliopsida > Fabales > Fabaceae > Vicia > Vicia faba. Next base: position 443,842,645 of record OX451739.1, on the reverse strand, counting down.
TCTCATAGATCTCATTTGTGTATATAAAACATAAGCATTGTCGTCCTCTCTTCCAGAAAAATATTATAGAAAACATACAAAGGAATCCCATGATAGGACAATGGCATGTCAACCAAAACTTGTTGATGACTCAATTTTGGTTCAAGCATAAACATTTGCGTTTAGATTTTGTAATTGTTCCCCTTTCACATCAGGTAATGGCTATGCTTTCACGTCAGGTGATGGTTGCGCTTCCACTTCAAGTATTGGCTCAATATTCACAGTAATTATCATCAAATCTTAAATTTAATGTAACTGTCACCAAATCTTAAATTTGATACCACACTCAAACAATATTATTGTGTCTTGCTTGTAAAGTTGGATAGTGAATTTTGCATAATTAATGATCAAAACACTAGCGAGATATTCAGTTGCCAAGTTCTCATGTGTTTATGAATAAATACTATAAAATTATTCGCATCATTCTAAAGTCACTATCTTCAGGCACTTGGAAAAGTATGGAAGGTACTTCACATGTATAGGCTATTGAAATTTGATTATGTACATCATTTTACACTAAGTGTAATTTAGTTAAGTTGTACAAGATGATAAGATGAGTATATATAGTGGTGCATTACTAATTATCTTATGTAAGAGTTACACTATGATGCATACATGTTTATGTATCCCTAGTTTACATTGAGTTACACCATGTCATGAGAACATGAGAAAGAAGTCCATGTGTGATGGTGCCTTTGAGATATTGTAGAATGTGCTTCACAACTGACCAGTGAGATTCTAGGGGAGACGCCGTGAATTGGCAAGCTTTTTTCACACTAAAAGCTATATTAGGTTAGGTAAGAGTCACATTCTGCAAGGCATCAATAATCGATCAATTTAAGTGATGGTTTAACAAGAGACTTGTGCCATGTTTACTAAGTTTTCATTTAGTGATCATAGGAGTGGGAGTACCATTAGTATTCCACATTTTAGCTCGAGAAAGTAGATCACAAATGTATTTGGTTTGAGCGAAGAAGGTCACCAGTAGATACTACTTTGATCTTGATGCCAAGAAAATACTCAGGAGTCCCCAACATTGTAAGGGAAAATGTAGTGTGCAAAGAGTGATTCAACTTGTGTACAAGTGTAGATGAGCATCTAATGACGAGAATATCATCAACATACATCAATCCATACTTAGTGACTCCATAGTGTGAGTAGATGAACAAAAAATGGTCGCATTTGATGTGAACAAAGACAAAGTGGACAAGAGCTTGAGTGAGTTTGTCATACCAGGCCCAAGGAGCCTGCTTGTGGCCACATAGAGTTTGTGGAGGTTATACACAAGATCAATTCCTTGATGCTCGAATCCTGGAGGTTGCATCATGTAAAATTCCTCTTGTAAGGAACCATTTAAGAATACATTGTTGATGTCTATTTGTTGCAACTCCTAGGGATTAGTCAATGCTTGAGTCATTACACCTCTATGTTGGACTTGAGACTTCACACACAAGATAATGGTGAATTGTGTGATTTGAAAAATATGGTTTTGAAAACTTTTTCAAGATTAAAAACAGAGTTCGAAAACATTTTCCTAAAACCTGAGATATATCAGAGTTTCAAAAGGTTTTTCTTTAACTTAACAACAGAATATAATTTAAAGTAAATTACAGAAGTAAAGGATTAAGAGAAAAGAAGAACATCACGATGTATAGAGGTTTGGTCAAATCAAAAGGACCTACTCCTATCTCTAAGAACTAGTCTTGAGAATTTTCATTATATACTTGAGAATGTTTAGTAGGTAAAGCTCACGAATCCCTTTATATAAGTAAATGTTGGTTGTCCTACAACCATGATAATACAAGACGTATAATATGATTGTTTGCGGATTCTCCATTGTTTAGACTAAAGTGGACAAGCTTTCTTCCCAAACTATAGATTGAAGTGATTAAACTTCTCTCCACAAAATATCTGAGCTCAATATGGTTTAACAAGATAACCATTAACCTCTTGAGATTTTAACAAGCTGATCTTCTAACCTATGGTTTTAAAACGAGCTAACCATGAACCTATAGGTAAGTTCATAAATATTGATGATCTTTGATAACGAGAAAACATATCATATAATTACCATGCTTTTTACCGATTTTATATTTCATTAAGTCGTCTAACCCCCGATTATTCCGAGATTATTTGTCTTTTTACAGGTATAACATTTGTCAACTCAAACCAATGGAAAAGGACAACATGAAGAAGGCTAGACAATAAACAAAGAGAAAAAAGAATTAAAAATACAAAGTTTGGATTTTTGGAGCTGCGACGGTCGTCACACCCTTGTGACGGACGTAACACCCCCCAACTTGGAGTAACGCTCGTCACACATCACTGACGAGCGTAATGCGCTACTTAAGCGCGTTACGACCATCACCCACATGTGACGATCGTCACGCGCGTGAAGGTGGACGTTGTACATGGATAGAGACGTGGGCATTGAAGGGCAGACTCGTTCTCCTATTTTCCTGCCACCCACTATTAGTGCTCCCTATATTTTCTCCATTAAAGATTTCTTCAAGATTTTTCAACTGCTGTTTTTCCTCTGCTATATATACGTGTGCCAGTGCAAAGTACCAGGGGTGGAAGAAATTTTCTCAGAACAAATTTATTATTCTTTTTCATTTATTTTCCATTTCCTTGTTTTGGAATATTGTTTTACGTTCCTGTAATTTTCATTTCAAGCTTTAGTTTTTAGTTTTAGGTGTTAATTCTTCCTTCAAGAATTAACACGATTTATTTACTGCAATCAAGCTCAAGGATTATTGTAATACTTCAAGATTACCATAGCAACTTTGATTCCAGGTTTTTATTGCAATTAATATTTATTCAGTTTCTATATTATGCCAATTATTGTTATGAATTATATTTTGAATTGTATTGTTGTTAAGTTAATTATGTCCGGCTAAATTATTAATACCGGTATGTGACTCTTAAGAACTGAAAGAATTCAGTGATACCTTGGCCAAAAATATTTATAAAACAATTTCTGGTTTTCAATTTCCAAGATTAATTTAACTATCCTTGTCACGAGAGTGAGAGGTTAATTAACACGATTTTGCCACGAGAGTGGGAAATTAATTAAGGCAAGAACCTGCATGCGAGAGCTGGGGTTCAACCCAGATAGTGGTAACGAAACATTAATTTTTAAATACACGAGAGTGTTTTAATAAATTAATTAAATTCAAATTGTTTTCAAAAAGTGTTATTAAATTTAAAGTGCATCCACTAGGTTTAGTAACATAACTTATTTCATGAACACGAGAGTGTATGTCTCAGGTTTTTAAACAATTAACTTTTACCGAAATACTTTATAGGCCAAGCGATTCCCCGAATTCCCGAAGTCCGATTATCACATATCGGTGTAACTATTACTATTATTTTTAATTAAACTGTTTCCCTCAAAAATCGAATATTCATCGCTTAGTTAAACAAACTGTAGCATTAGATCGTATGCGATTGATCCTCAGTCTCTGTGGGTTCGATAATCTTTTAAAACTAGAACGACTGAACTGTATACTTATAGTTAGTATCCCGACAGACTCATAAAGTCCCGATCAAGTTTTTGGCGCCATTGTCGGGGACTGGTAGTTAATTAATTACGATTCTTCTGTTGCACGTTTAGACTAGGCAATAGATACCCTTTTTCGATTTGTATGCCAAGGACTCGCTCACAAGGAGAACCACTTGACAAATCGACGGACGAACCTGAACGCATTCTTTCCGTAAGACATGCAGTCAGGGATTACTGTTTAAATCACGCTATTCCTTTACCCAAACCAGAAATTTGGCGCCGTGGCTGCAGTTACCCCAAGCTGCGAAGTTTGTGGAGTTCCTGGTCATGTTGGAACCGAATGTCAAATCTTAGCAGGAATATCAGCTGATCAGGTAAATTACGCTCAAGGTAATCCTTATGCCAATACCTATAATCCTGGTTGGAAGAACCATCCTAACTTCTCGTACAAGAGCAATAACGCTTTATATGCACCTGGCCAAGCACCTGCTGTACCTCCAGGTTATCAAAAACCCGCTGGTAATGTTCCTAACATTCTTAAGAAATCTAACCTTGAAATCCTAATGGAAAATTTTATCGCTAATCAAGCCCAACAAAACAAAGAATTCCTCAATCAAAATGTTCACACCAGTGAACAGTTGAAGCTATTAGCAAATAAGGTAGATGCCCTAGCAACTCACAATAAAATGTTAGAAACCCAAATCTCCCAAGTAGCACAACACCAAGCTAGTTCTGCCGCACCTACTGGTACATTTCCTGGACAGCCACAGTCCAATCCTAAAGGACATGCAAATGCTATCACATTACGAAGTGAGACAGCCCTTGATGGACCGGTAGATCCTAGACTCCAAAACCCGACCATGTATCAAAAACCTGAAAAAGAAATAGAAAAGTCGAAAGATCAATCTGAAAATGTAGAGGAAGACGCGAATGAGAACAGAGAGGCTTCAGAAAAACCTTATGTGCCTCCACCACAATATAAACCACCAATTCCATACCCCCAAAGACTTGCAAAATCAAAGAACGAGGGACAATTCAAGAAATTTGTAGAACTTCTGAAACAATTAAATGTTACTATTCCGTTTACAGAAGCTATAACCCAAATGCCGTCATATGCTAAGTTCCTAAAAGAAATATTGGCTAATAAGAAAAAAATCGTTGAAAACGAAACCATCATGCTAACTGCCGAATGTAGCGCCATAATTCAAAATAACATGCCTCCAAAGCTAAAAGATCCTGGTAGTTTCTCCATACCATGTGTAATTGGAAAATCTGTCATAGACAAAGCTCTATGCGATTTAGGAGCCAGTGTCAGTCTAATGCCCTTATCTATTTGCGAGAAGCTCAAATTAGGCAACATGAGACCTGCCAAGATGTCCCTACAACTAGCCGACAAATCAGTCAAATTTCCTGTTGGTATGCTAGAAAACATTCTTGTCCGAATAGGACAATTTTACATACCGACTGACTTTATAATAATGGACATCAAGGAAGATTCAAACATTCCCATCATACTAGGAAAACCATTTTTAGCTACTACAGGAGCCATCATTGACGTTAAGAAAGGAAAACTTACCTTCGAGGTGGGAGAAGAAAAAGTAGAATTCATTCTTTCCCAATTATTTAAAGCCCCTGCTATAGATGAGTCATGTTGTCTCCTAGATATTATTGATGAATGTGTCAAAGAACTTGAATGACAAGAGGACACCTATTCTGAGATGCTGAAAATTCAGACACCAACTATCCTCAAGAACGAAGACTGGAAACAAGAACACTTAGATGCCAACCTAACCGAATGCTTAGCCTTAACACCCGATCCTGACCCAACTAATAAGAAACCTGGTATAGAACTTAAAACATTACCTGAAGATCTTAGGTATGAATTCTTAGATAAAGAACTCGAACGACCAGTTATAGTCAATGCCAAATTAGGAGAGGTCGAAACCGAAAAACTTCTTAGTGTGTTACGGAAATATCCAACCGCGTTAGGCTATAATATCTCAGATCTCAAAGGAATAAGCCCTTCTCTCTGTATGCACCGCATTATGCTGGAGGAGGACTACAAGACTTCTAGAGAACATCAAAGACGAATAAATCCTATCCTAAGTGAAGTCGTTAAGAAGGAAGTGCAAAAACTACTAGAGGCAGGCATCATATACCCAATATCAGATAGCAACTGGGTCAGTCCAGTTCACGTGGTGCCTAAGAAAGGAGGTGTTACGGTTATAACGAACACAAAAGGCGAATCGGTAGCACAACATACTCAAACAGGATGGAGAATATGTATCGATTATAGAAAACTAAACAAAGCTACGCGCAAGGACCATTTCCCATTACCATTCATTGATCAAATGCTCGAGCGTTTAGCCAAACATTCCCATTTCTGCTATCTTGACGGGTACTCAGGATTCTTTCAAATTCCCATTCATCCAGATGATCAAGAGAAAACTACGTTCACATGTCCCTATGGTACCTTTGCATACCGAAGAATGCCATTTGGACTATGTAACGCACCTGCAACTTTCCAACGATGCATGATGGCGATTTTCGCAGATTTTTTAGACGGAATTATGGAAGTATTCATGGACGATTTCTCTGTCTGTGGAGAGAGTTTCGACTGATGTTTATCAAACCTTGAATTAGTACTGAAACGCTGTGTCAATGTCAACCTAGTGCTCAACTAGGAAAAATGTCACTTCATGGTGAGACAAGGAATTGTGTTGGGTCACATTGTATCAAACAGAGGGATTGAAGTCGACAAAGCAAAGATCGAAATTATCAAAAACCTTCAACCACCCAAAACAGTTAGAGAAGTAAGAAGCTTTCTAGGACACGCGGGTTTTTACCGACGTTTTATAAAAGATTTCTCTAAAATCACCAAGCCACTAACCGAATTATTAATGAAAGAGGCTGAGTTTATTTTCGACGATAAATGCTTGAACGCATTCGAGACACTTAAAGAGGCCTTAATCTCAACACCTATTATGCAACCTCCTGATTGGAATCTACCATTTGATATAATGTTCGATGCGAGGGATTATGCTGTAGGCGCAGTCCTAGCACAACGCAAAGAAAAAAAGCTTCATGCTATCTACTACGCAAGCAGAACACTCGACCCCGCACAAATGAATTACGCCACTACGGAGAAGGAACTCTTAGTTGTGGTATTCGCATTGGATAAATTTCGTTCCTACTTAGTAGGCGCCAAAATCATTATCTACACGGATCATGCTGCGATCCGATACTTACTAAGCAAGAAGGACGCCAAACCGTGACTACTCAGATGGATCTTACTCCTACAAGAGTTTGACTTAGAAATAAAAGACAAGAGAGGAACTGAAAACGTGGTAGCTGACCATTTATCGAGATTAGATGGAATCTAAACCGAGAGTGTTCCCATAAACGAAGACTTCCCTTATGAACGCCTTATTGCTAAGCTAGAGATAAACTCTATCGACAGTTTAGATCGACACAACGAACCTTTAACAACTGCGGTAGTAAAAGCCATTTGTACTAACACCACATTACCATGGTACGCTGACTTCGTCAACTATTTAGCTGCCGGTGTTTTACCACCTGATTTAACGTACCAACAGCGGAAGAAATTTTTCCATGATCTTAAACACTACTTTTGGGATGAACCATTACTCTTTAAAAGAGGCGCCGATGGTATCTATCGTCGCTGCATTCCTAACGATGAAATAGACGACGTCATTTCCCATTGCCATTCCGCCTCTTATGGTGGACACGCTAGTACGTCGAAAACCTGTGCAAAAATACTTCAAGCTGGCTTCTTTTGGCCTACCTTATGGAAAGACGCCCACGTAGCAATTATGAACTGCGATAGATGTCAACGCACAGGAAATATATCTAGACGCGACGAAATGCCGCAAAAAGGAATCCTCGAAGTAGAAGTTTTCGATGTGTGGGGAATCAATTTCATGGGACCTTTCCCCGCATCTTTTGGAAATAAGTATATTTTGGTATCCATCGCCGCACCCACAAATGATACACGTGTGGTACTAAAACTATTCAAGCATATTATCTTCCCACGATTCGGTGTACCAAGACTAGTGATCAGTGATGGTGGCTCCCATTTTATCTCTAGAATCTTCGAAAAGTTACTTTCAAAATATGGCGTTAAACATTACATAGCCACACCGTACCATCCTCAAACGAGCGGACAAGTGGAAGTGTCAAATAGGGAGATAAAACAAATCCTTGAGAAAACCGTAGCCACATCCAGAAAAGACTGGTCCTCCAAGCTAAACGATGCTCTTTGGGCATATCAGACAGCTTTTAAAACACCTATCGGAACAACGCCGTTTAAGTTAGTTTATGGAAAATCTTGTCATCTACCAATAGAATTAGAACATAAAGCCTATTGGGCCATAAAAACCCTTAACTTCAATTACAAGACTGCTGGCGAGAAACGAGTGTTAGATATCCATGAATTAGAAGAATTGCGTTTAGACGCTTATGAAAATGCTAAAATCTATAAAGAAAGAACAAAAAAAATGGCACGATAAGCGTATCTCGCGAAAAGAATTTAAGGAAGGAGACATCGTACTCCTATTCAACTCTAGACTGAAACTTTTCCCGGGAAAATTACGTTCCAGATGGTCCGGACCATTCGAAATTAACAAAGTTTTCCCAAGTGGCGCGATAGAAATTAAAGGCAGTTCTATCGAACCATTCATAGTCAATGGCCAGCGCTTAAAGCACTACTTTAACGTCGGAAATATCAACTATTCGGCTTATCTTAAGTTAAGTGAGCCGCCTACCCCGATACCTACCTGAATAGGTATTAACTGTCGAGCCATCGACATAAAATAAAGGCGTTTCGTGGGAGGCAACCCATGTTTTACTTTAATTATTTTTACTACTTTAACATTTTTTTATTTTTTTCTTTTCTTTTTATTAATCTTTAAAACATTTTCATGATTGCATCTCTTGCTCCTTTCTATTTTCTTCTTCTGTTTTTATTTTCCCTTTAATCTTTCTTTTTCTTTTTCTTTTTGATTTAACTTTGGAAATTTCTTAACCCGAAAATACTAACTTAATTTCTTTTTTCAAAACATTTATTAAATATTTTCAGGGGGGTCATTCTTTTGCTTTCATATTTAGCGCTATGGCCCGTGTAAACTTCATGAATGTCAATTTGAGAAGCAGACACCAAAGAAGACGATTTGAGGACTTGGCTGAGCGGGAAATATGCCCTACTATCTACGCAGATGACCATGCTATGACCACCCTTGGCATTCGTGAGAGTGTCATGTACTTGCTGCATCAGATTGGCTGGGACACTGCTCCTATCTGAAGACGGTAATGTACTTACAAGAAGCTGACCCTTGAGTTCCTGAGTACCCCGAGCTTCATCCCAAATCATGGGATAGGATTCAACCGTGGGTTGATCACTTTCAGGATGTTCGACATGGATTACACCTATAACCTTAGGGAGTTTAGCCATCTGCTTGGGTTCCCTTTTGGACCTGATGTTATCACCATGACACAGGAGGACCTCTTGCCTGACTCTGATCTTGATTACTTCTGGGGAAGCATCGCTGGTAATAACCATCCTGAGCTGTCTGATCTCTATTCTAAATGCATCCATAACCCGGCTATCAGGTATTTTCACAAGATCATCGCCCACACCATCTTTGGCAAACAGCAGAATGTCACATCTGTATCCCGCGATGAGCTATTCATTATGTATTGTGCATCCCAGAGCCGTCCGGTAAATGGTGCAGCTTATATGCTCGCTAATATGGAGCGTATCATACAGACTCCAAATGTACCAATCCTGTTGGGAGGATTAGTTACCATGCTATCAAATGCAATTGGACTCCGTCGGCCTATGCTCGGATCAGCTCCGCTTTATGGAATAAAGTCGATGGACATTGCATTCTGCTTCAACACTAGCATGATCGGAAACCTAGGACCAGATCAATTTGACCTGTTAGTTAATCATCAGATCGTCCACCAGTTTAAGCTTCCGGACCCTATCACCAGTATGCATAACAGAGATAATTGGCTTTTTGACCTTCACCATCCTACTACACCGCCCTCCTCCCCATCTACTGTTGACATTTACGAGGTCCCAAACTATACTAATGCTGATGAAGATCCTGCCACACCGCCAGGATACTGATGTAGTGATTGACCTAATGTGTCTAACGGTATCTTAACTGCAAGTGCACAGTCTATCGCGGTAGTAATAAAAAGATGTCGAACCCACAGGGACTTCGTAATTACTCTAGTGTTATAAAACAGGTTAGTTTAGCTAAGGCGGAAATTGTCACGTTTGGTTTTTAGAAGTTTAAAACTAAAGGCGAAACTAAATTCAATTAAAAGAATTATAATATTAAAGTGGTCGGAGCGTAATGTTTTGAACCTATGCGAATTAAATTGTACCTAAGCATATAAAAATATTTAACTTAAATTTTTCTGTAGTACTTATCAGTTTAAAAACCCTCGATTCACACTCTCGTGGTCTTACCTCAGATCATACTCCTAAAGCCAAATGTCTGCTCTCGCTAGCCCATAAGTGTTTAGAAATCATATTTTTGAAAACTAAATAAATCTAATTCGTTTTAAAGCGCTCTCGCTGTATTTAAATCGAATTCCTAACTTTAGCTATCCGGTTAAAACCTCACACTCTCGTGGTCTTGATTTCTCCCTATTTTACTTTCCTTACTCTCGTAACAAAAAGCTTAATTTTTAATTATAAAAAGTCACGGCCAGAAATTAAGTTAATTAAGGTTTTAGCTTAGAAATACATTAATTCATTCGGTTATTTCATCACGCCTCGACTACGGGTATTTAGCTACTCATAATGCTCGAAATTAAAATGCAGGAAATAGAATCAGAAAACAATAACACATACATTATAAATAAAGAACAGAAATTTAACATAAATAAATTGCAATTATATTGAATACAATAAAAACCTGAAAAACAATAATATCCTAGATCCTTATTCCACAAGCCGACAAGATTGGAACGTCGGAATGAAAATTAAATAAACGAAATGCGAAAATAGAATCGGGTTTTAAATCGGCAGAGCTTCCGCAAGAATTTTCTGAACTGAACTCTCCCCTCTTCTTTGAAGTCCAAGCTATTTATAGAGAATGAATACAGTTGGAATTATATTTCACGTTGCTAGATTCTTGGTTTTCTGAGAAAAATAAGGAGAAGGTGGTCTTGGAAGTTGGAGAAAAATAAGGCACGCATGCATGCTTCGTTATTGACCATGTCCTGCACGTTCAAAACAACTAATAATATGCTTGTTACGGTCGTGGCTGGTGCGTTACGTGCAGATTCCATGAAATAGCGTGTTACGATCGTGGCCAATGCATGACGGTCGTAACACGCTTCTGAAGTGTCTTACGGTCGTGGCAAGGGTGTGACGACCGTAATAGCAGCGAAATTTGGATTTTTGACAGCTTTATCTTTTCTCTTATGGTCTTGGCCGCAATCTTGTACATTTCATGTTTCTTTCTAGTTTGAGATAAGATATGTTGTACCTGCATAAAATCATACAAAACTCGGAGTATTCGGGAGTTAATTGGGTCAATATGATATAAAGCGGTTTAATTTCATGGTAATTTCATGTCCTCAAGCAAATAATCGTAAAAATCGGACAAGTGTTCGTCAGGCGCACATGCACGACATACCTTTTATTTTCGAGATAAAACACGTGAAACCAATCGTCAGTCGGCCGGTACTTGAGTAAAACGTCAGTGATACGCCAATGACACAATTGAGTCGCGTATTTCCACTTTAACAAACCGCTTAATCGTTTCGTCACATTTCAACCTCGATCCTCTCGTGCTTTTTCGCCCGGTTTCGTTCTGGAGCAATCACATTAAGCCCTTTGTCTTTGCACGCACGTAGTGGAGTAGCTGGTTAGTGACTTTGATCCTATTTTTGTCACGGGGTCTGGTACACGGATGTGGTTACCCTATAATTTTCCAAATCGGAGGTTGCGGGGGATCGAGCCGTAGCACGCCCTACCATGTTCAGAACTAGATACCTCTGAACCAACCAACAATGGACTTCTTCTCTTATACTTATGTCTCGTATGCGATCTTTGTCTTTTGGCACAAGATTTTATTTGCTTAGCATCGAGATGAGAAGGGTGTTTCATTGATTAGGCATCAAACACTTATATTCATCGGCTCCCCACGTGGTTTATGTCCAGACGGTGCTGACTGCTAGTATTTGTTGTTGAGAGAGA